>CM043015.1:220876045-222240126 GCA_023690525.1 Holotrichia oblita | reverse complement strand
GGTTTGGTAGGTGATATTTTGTAGGATTCTGTGTATGATGTGCATTTAAATACACATTTTTCCAAAATTTTCGTAGTATTTTTTCGTAAAGATAATACGTGTGAGAAGAGGATGAAATTCGACCATTTTGTTTCAATCAACTACCACCGGGCTATTGCATTACGATAGACATCGAATAGGATCGGAAGCAAATCGTGGTAGATCGTGGACTAGGCCATCACCCTGAAGGTGTCATCCAGGCAATGTGTGGCTAGGTTGTAGGAGAAAGTCTGTCTCGAATGTTTAGTTGAAGCTCTCTCTCTCTTAGTCTAAGGCCGTAACAAAATAAAATTAATAAGGCTACTCGAAAATGTTTCTTTATCAATAAAAAATCGACATCGTCTCCTTAACTTTATCAAAACACTCCGATAAAGATTTCCAAGCTTGAATAACAATCTTCGTCCATCGTCGAACTTGTAACTTCTCTCTGTATCTGACGACGACGATGGCGACAAAACAACAGAACAAAAGATCATTATCTGCACGTTAGTCTATTGAAATGGAAACAATACAGTCTTGTTATTTCAGGTCGAAATCAAGAAACGTTAACGCAACCCTCGTCCAACGATATAACTGTGTTTGAGTGTATTCGATTCCGAAGTTTCGAACCAATTAAAATAACCGGAGTTATGTATAGAACAAGGTTCAAGTTGGGGGGGAAGGAGGTTACTCCAGTTCATTTTATTCGTAGATTAATTATGTACTGGTGATCGGACATCAAAGAGTGGGTATATATCCTTGCTAATCGTCTGCATTATTTATATGGAAAGCTGGATTGTACTAGGGATGAGAAATGGTCCAGTTTTCATGCCTCCTCTTCAATATTAATCATGAAATTAGACTTGGATAACCGGCTAACTAACTAACAAACTCACTAACTAACTAGCTACAGCAAGTACAAACAATCTATACACGACTACAGAATTTATACTGAGTACATCTTTGTATTAATATTGACAATATACGCTCAGAAAATTAGTTTTATTCCACGAAAGGTTTATCATATTTGAATTTAATATGAACCTCACGTTTTAGAATTGTTTGGAAAGGATAATTAATGTACATAATATAATACATAGAGCTTTAAATAAATCTGAAATTGTACGCAAAAATTTCTTTAGAAACTCGTGTTGTTTATTATGCGAGAACAAATGTTAAAGGTCATCTTTCATTTGAGCGAGGAACAAAGGTTAATGTCAAAGTATTACGTTCATTTGATATTGTAAAATGCGATGTAAGTGGAAAGGATCTTTGTCGAGTCAGAAATCCTAACTCAACTTATTAAAAATGAAAAGTTGTAGAATTTTTTTGTTGGAGGGTATTATGCAAATAAAAATATAAAGATTAAATTCGAATTCTGTGTTACTTTATAAATGTTAAAGCAAAAACTATAGTGCCGATTTTTTTTTTACTGAGTTGGTGGGTACATCTGTTACAATACTTTTAATAACACTAAGAACTGTCAAATTAAAAAAAAACATATCTTGTGTGTTTGTTTTTAAACTATATAACTATAAAAATCCGAATTTTCTTACTATTTTTAGGAGGCGTAGCTGTCAAAAACATTTCTGATTCGCACTTGTCAAATTATGTATAATAGCAAATTTGCCAAAATCTTATTTACAATTGCAAAATTGTGAAATCAGTAATCATGTCACTATACTAGAAAAATTACATTTTTGCCGATTTGACAACTTTTTTGACAGTTGTAAAAGTTGTAAAATGATTTATCTTTGACAGTTTCTGCACCTGCGATAGTTAATTGAAAACTAAGATCTATTATTTGAAACCTGTCAAACTATAAAAAACATCTTATTGCTTTGGTAGGTGTAATAGTCGAAATATGTCTGATAACTATCGAAGTGTAAAAACTGCTTATCTATAAAGATACTTATTGTGTTACTTTTCTTGGCATATGTAACTGTCAAAACTATCAAAATAGTTTTGACAGCTATAACAGTATAAAATTAATTATTTTGTACAATCGGTTGTAGTTTAATAATTATTGCTGGAATAGGGTGCACCAAGCGAAATATGCTTGACAGCTGTCAAAAGCCGTTGTCAAACTATAAAAATATTTTCATACATGTAATAGTTAAAATATTTCTGACAGCTGTTAAACTGTAAAAGGTGTTTCTCCTTTACCTGTAGAAATATTTCTGTCAGCTGTCATAATTATAAAAACAATTTTTTTTTCAAATTCAATAATTATTGCTGATAAGCGGGTGTGACAGTCAAAATACTTCGGATAGATCTTAAAAAATCGTTGTCAAAGTATAAAAACTTCTCACTATGTTTATAGATGTCATAGCTAAGTATTTCTGACAGCTGTCATAATTATAAAAGCAGATTTTCTTTCAAATTTTATAATTATTGCTGGTAAGGAGTGTATTAATCAAAATACGTCTGACAGCTATCAAAACCAATTGTCGAACTACATGAATTTCTCAATATTCTCATGGATGTCAGCTAAATAATTCTGACAGCTGGTAGACTGTAGAAAGTGCTCCTTTTTTAATGTGGAAATAATTGTAAATGCAGTTTTCTTTGCAAATTCATTCAAATTATTGCTGGCAATCGGTGTATCAGTCAATATTAGTTTGACAGCTGTCAAAAACCGTTGTCGAACAATAAAAACATCTTAATATTTTTATAGATGTATTAATTAAAATATTTCTGAGAGCTGTTAAACTGTAAAGGGTGTTCCTTTTTTAACTGTGGAAATATTTCTGACAGCTGTCATAATTATGAAAGCAGTTTTTTTAACATTCAATAATTTATTGCTGACAAGAGGTGTGTCAGTCAAAATACTTCTGATAGACCTTAACAAACCGTTGTAAAGCTATAAAAACTTCTTACTAATTTCATAGATGTCATAGCTAAATTTTTCTGACAGCTGTCATAATTATAAAAGCAGCTTTTCTTTCAAATTCAATAATTACTGCTGAAAAGGGGTGTGTCAGTCAAAATACTTCTGTTAGATCTTGAAAACCGTTGTCAAGCTATAAAAACTTCTTACTAATTTCATAGATGTCATAGCTATATTTTCCTAATAGGTGTCATAATTATCAAAGCAAATTTTCTTTCAAATTTTATAATTATTGCTGACAAGGGATGTGTTAGTCAAAATACGTCTGATAGATCTTAAAAACCGTTGACAAGCTATAAAAATTTCTTACTATTTTCATAAATGTCATGGCTAAATTTTTCCGACAGGTATCATAATTATAAAAGCAGTTTTCCTTCAAATTCAATAATTATTGCTGACAAGGGGTGTGTTAGTCAAAATACTTCTGATAGATCTTAAAAACCGTTGACAAGCTATAAAAATTTCTTACTATTTTCATAGATTATTCATAGATATTTCTGACAGCTGTTAAACTGTAGAAAGTGCTCATTTTTAAATGTGGAAATAGATTAATTGTAAAAGCAGTTTTCTTTTCAAATTCATTCGAATTATTGCTGGCAATCGGTGTATCAGTCAATATACGTTTGACAGCTGTCAAAAACCGTTGTTGAACAATAAAGACATCTTAATATTTTCATAGAATTCAATTTCCGTTTCAAGTTCAATAATTATTGCTAACAAGAGGTGTATCGATCAAAATACATCTGACATTTTTCAAAAGTCCGTTGTCAAACTATAAAAACTTCAAAATATTTTCATAGAGGTAATAGTTAAAATATATCTGACAGCTGTCATAATTATAGAAGCAGTTTTCTTCAAATTCAATAATTATTTCTGGCAAACGGTGTATCAGTCAAAATACGCCTGACAGCCGTCAAAAGCAACTGTCAAAGTAGAAATCCTTCTCAATATTTTCGTAGATGTAATAGTTACAATCAGGTTCAATAATTATTGCTGGTAAGCGGTGCAGCAGTCAAAATACGTTTGACAGCTATCAAAAGCCGTTGTCTACGAAAGCTTCCCGTATTTTTAACTGTGGAAATATTTCTGACAGCTGTCATAGTGTAATGATTATTGCTTCTTTAAAAACTGTCAAACTATACACACATTCGGTGATGTGCCGGCAAACCGAGTAGACGCATCACGCACTAGAGCAGTGGAAACAGTTTAATCGCTCAATTCACCACATATACCTGCCTTACCTACACATAGTATATTAGCAATGTCATCTGATCGGCTTTTACGCAGTGATGAAAATCTTCAACTAGTAGTTGAAAAGTTGTTAACATCTAGCAGTTTCCTAGACAACGTATGTAAATTAATTAAGAAGAAAATCGACGACATGTTCGGTGAAGTCAATAATAAAATTGCGTTGCTGGAAAAAAAATTGACGGAAGCTGACGAATGTATTGAAGATCTGGAACAATACTCCAGGAGGAACAATCTAAGAATTTATGGAGTACACGAGAAGAAAAACGAAAATATTTTACACGAAGTGGTCGACATTTTTAAAGAAAAAATGGGAATCAATGTCAAAGAAGAATGCATCGACTGCTGCCACCGTCTGGGCAGGAACGAAGGTAACAATAGACCCATCATAGTTAGATTTTGTAGCCGTACTACTCGCAATAATGTATACAATTGTAAAAAGAAACTCAAAGGGACTAAAATCTTAATAAAAGAAGATTTAACTAAATCTCGAGTCCAGCTAATTAATGAAATATATCACAAATTAAAAATTAGAAACATCTGGACTGCGAACGGCATTATAATGTTCAAGGTTAATGATAAGATACATAAAATTAAGCGATTTTCAGATTTAGAGAAATTAAATTCCGTATAAATTGTTATAGCATGTTCCATATACACATGTGTGCATAGTTTTTCTTTTTCTTTTTTCAATTTCTTGGTGTTATGTTTTATCTGTGGGTTACTTCAAGGTTGCGATTTATATTTTACATTTAATATTCTTTTGAATTTACATTTATTATTCCAATATCTTTTGTATGTAATATTTGATGAATTTGTATATTCTACTATGATATTGTTATGCTCTTATGCAAGGATTCAAGAAATTATAGGTTTATTATGATGGCTGTAAGGATAATGTAATTACGACTTCTTTTCGCATTGCTATTTTATTATTTTTTTTTTTTTTTCACTATTAGTACTTAATTAGTTTCTATTCCATTAATTCTGAGCGATTGTTTAATTATCAATACACGTTTCATTATTTATCACCATACTGATGTGATGTTATGTTGAATCTTCACTACAGTTTGATTATTAATTGAACCCTAAATTATAAAATAAACTATTAAATTAAGTTGTTGTTTTTAGTATGGCTATCTTTTTATTTATTTATATTGGTATGTTTTTTTGTTTTGTACAACGTTTGAGCGATGTAATTAGCTTTTTCAATTTATATATTTATACTGCTGGTGCCTATGTGCTGCTGTTGAATTTAAGTACGAAGAAAGACGAGAAAATTAGGGAATTTTTCTGTCTATTTTTCATATATTATCATTGGGATACCGATTATTACGATCCCATTTTTGTATTAAAATGTAATTACTATATTATGTACTATTTGCTGCTATGAACTTGAACAATTCTGTCAATGTGGCCTGCATTAATATTCGTTCCCTATTGGGTAAAGTACATGCTTTACCGCTCATTTTAAATGTAAATAACCTTGATATTTTAATAATAACTGAAACTTGGCTGAATCACGACGTTCTTGATAACTGCTTGCAAATTAATGGTTACTACATCATTAGAAGGGATCGCGCGACGTACGGCGGTGGCGTAGCTATATACTTTAGAGATCACTTTAACTATGAAATAATTGAGACTAGTGACAATATTGAGCAACTATTTATTTTATTTTACGTTTCAAATGTTAGGTTCGTGGTTGGTGGTGTGTATAAACCACCAAAATTAAATTACAAAATATTTCTCGATGAGCTGGAATTGTCATTGGTATCTATATTACCTTTGTGTAATAACATATTTTGTGGGGGTGATTTTAACATAGACTGCTTAGATGTGGATGGTCCGGCAACTTTATACTTGCTGAACCTTCTCGAGTCAATAGACTTCGTGCAATTAATTGAACAGCCTACGAGACTTTCTGACAATTCTGCAACCTTGATTGATCTCTTTGTTGTCACTGGTGAAGCTTCAATAGTTGGCAAAGGTGTAATCAATTCTGATCTCTCTGATCATGACATCATATACTTAACTGCTGATTTGTCGCTTCCCCCTCGCCAACAAACCGCGCATTCTTTTCGTGATTTTCGATCTATAAACTTAGATGCTTTCAATTTGGATCTACTGCTATTACCTCTTCACAACCTCTATTACATGTCTGATATAAATGACAAAGTTACACATTTCAACTCTTGCCTGCTATTTTTATTCAACAAACATGCTCCTGTGATAACCCGTACGTTTAAGAAGACATATGCGCCATGGATGACTGATAATCTAAAATTGATGTTCTCGTTAAGAGATAAAGCTAAATCAAAGTTTCGTCAAACAGGCAATTCCGCTGATTGGGAGTATTATAAATCTTTACGTAACCTCACCACCAACACTGTCAGGTTCGAAAAAAGGCTTACTTTGATCATGTCGCCCGAGTAAAAGATAATAAAGCCCTTTGGAAGCATCTTAATCATCTGGGAATAACTTCACGCAGCGTTGCAGAGATCCCAACATATCTAAAGGATCCAAATAAGATTAATGACTTTTTTGTTAATAGCGTAAGCACTTCGAAAGATCATATTAACGATTTAATCAATTACTATCATAATAATGTCAAATTTGACGATGAGTTTTCTTTCTTTCCTGTTGATATTACCGACGTGCAGCGCATCATAAATAACATAAACAGCACATCCTTTGGCTGCGACAATATCAATATAACTATGATTAAAATGTGTTGTCCTACACTACTGCCATATATAACTCATATAATTAATATATGTATAACCGAGAACATATTTCCTCATGAATGGCGACGAGCTATTGTTCTACCTTTACCTAAAGTTTCCAAACCAGAACACTATACAGACCTTAGACCGATTAGTTTATTATCTACTGTGTCTAAAATCTTTGAACGCGTACTAGCTAATCAATTAACACGATACATATCTACTAAGAATATTCTCCCACAGACACAATCTGGGTTTCGCGCTGGATATAGTTGTGAAACAGCCCTGTTAGAAGTAACGGATAATATACTGAGAGCCACTGACAACGGCTTGATTACATGTCTTGTATTGTTAGACTATAGCAAAGCCTTCGACACCGTAAATGGCGAACTGCTTTTATCTATCTTGAAATGTATTGGTTTTACAGATAGCGCACGGTACTTGATGAAGTCGTATTTGAGTAGCAGAGAACAATCTGTAAAGGCCGGTGATCTCATATCGTCTCCACTTATTGTCAGGCAAGGTGTACCGCAAGGTTCAGTCTTGGGACCACTGCTGTATACAATATATACTTTTAATCTCTTGTCCTGTTTAAAATACTGTAGAAGTCATTCTTATGCTGATGATATACAAATACAGTTCTCCTTTCACGCATCTGACTGGAGAAGTGCCATGGATTGCATAAATTCCGATCTAGCTTCACTGTACAATTACTCGATTGATCACTGTCTCACTTTAAATCCTACAAAGACGAACGCGATCTTGTTTGGTTCCAAGAAAATATGCGATAATCTTTCTAATATTTTTCACTTACAAATCAATAACGTCAATATTTCGCTCGTCAATGAAGTTAAAACTCTGGGCTTACATTTAGACAATACTTTTCGTTATCGCAAACAAATATCAAAATATGTGCGCAGTGCTTACTTGAACTTAAAGAAATTATATCCGTTCCGTCGTATACTAAACCTACATATTAAGAAAACTCTGTGCGAAGCTTTCGTCCTTTCACATTTTACGTTCTGCTCCGCTCTTTATCATAGCTGCATAGATCAATTTACGGCTAATCGTATTCAAAGAGTCCAAAACTCTTGTCTTAGGTTTATCCATGGTATAAAGAAGCATGATCGCATAAGCTATAAGCTAACGCCTACCGGTTGGCTCAATATGTATAATCGTCGTAAATTTCAATGTCTTGGGCTATATCATAGGGTTGTCTTGTTGAAGTCACCGGCCTACCTTTATAATAAAATCAGATTCAGAACAGATATCCATAACTTAACTACTAGATACAGAAACTTAATTTCTCCACCAATACACAAAACAACACTTTTTAAAAAATCGTTTAGCTATCAAATCTATACTGAATATAATGGATTATCTCCTGAGATGAGATCGTTAAGGTCATCATTGTTTAGATGCAAGCTTAAAACTTACCTACTTAGGATGCAGGCCCGTTAGTGCTGATGGTTCAGTTCAATCCAGCGGTACAATAGACAAGATTTGTTTTACTAATTCAGAGTATTTTTACGATCGTAATATCAGGCATCACCGAATTTAGATTAGGAATTTAGATTAGGCATTACATTTTTTATATCTGTCAGTCTATTACTACAAGGTCAACAGCAGTTCTACTGGATTCGCCTTGGGATTATAGCTTACTTTATACCTCATACAACATATTTTTAAGATCTCTTGTACATTGTATACTTTAAGTCTGCTATAATAAAGCCATTTATTTATTTATTTATTTATTTATTTATTTATAGAAATACTTATCTTCTTACTGTTCTTTAGTGAGGAGGGGGTTGTTGTCTGTAACAATTAAAATATTTCTGACAGCTCTTAAAATCTATTTGTTATTTTTAACCTATCAAATTATAAATCGCAGATCTAAATTCTTATAATTGTTAGCATTTCTGACAGCTGTCTAACTATAAAAGCTCTTATTTCCTTACTATTTTGGCGGGTGTAACGACTGGAATATTAGCTTCTGTCAAACTGTAGAGACTATTATCTGTCACAATTTTAATGGGTGTCAGTGTATTTAGAGCATTTCTAATAGCTCTGAAGTTATGCCAACATCCAACAGTATTTTTTCCCGAAGTTTAAAATTATAACCGCCAAAAATCTTCTGACAGTTGTATATAACTGTCAAAATATTTCTGACAGTTGTAAAATTATAAAAACATAATTTTGGTGTGTGTAAAGTGTTTTATGGCTTTATTGTATAACTACGTTGCTGGAGGTACAATCTGTGCTTATAATCCAAAAAAGGAAACGAATTTCATTCAATTTCTTCATTTTCGTCTAAATTTGTACTCGCTTTGTACTCCTGCTTTATTGAAAAGTTCACGAAAACATTCTCTTCGACGCACATGTGTACCACTTTCCTTTTTATAACGTCCGCGCTTTTTCCGCGCATCAAAATTTCAGTCCCGACTTCCATCAAAGGTCGTAAAACTTGAAAAACTTTTATTGGAAAACCAATATCCACCCCCTCCCCCAACCACGTCTTCAACTAATATTAATCCTAACACGCGCCGGCATTATTTTTCTTTTTTACTTTCGTATCTCTTGCGCCTTCGACGACGAAAAATGAAAGTTCCACGTTAAACAAACCACTTTACCGCGTCATAATTATTCATCGCACGGAGAGCTACGTCCGCAATAGCGTTAGTATCGGTTTTCGAGTTTGAAAAGCAAACGCTTAAAGTATACCTAATATAAATGTATATTAAGGTCCATAAATCTTCCTGCCGAAAGTGAATATCATTGTCGGGATTATCTTCTTACCGTCAAATTTTGTTGTTTCACGATCACGTTCTTTTTTTCTTGTTTATTATTGACGAAACATCACAAGAAAATATAAAATATATAATAAAAACTTACAATTGGGAACCTCTTCTTCTAGTTCTCCTATCCTCTTCCGGCAAAATCAAAGCAGCAGCTGGTGCTGCTTTTTCAGGGCTTGGAGGGGTTGTGGGTTCTGGCGTGGGTGCTGCGGCAGGTGGTGCCCTAAACGATGCCCTCCTTCCGCTTGTAGGTGTAACGGTACTCAGCGGTAGAACCGTAAAAACGTCATACGCCGATGCTCTCCTCGGCATAGGCGCTGGTAAACCCAATCCTGCAGGTTCTTGAACTGGTGGTGCCGCTGGTTTCACTTCGTCGTCGTAACTGTGTTGCCTGGCTATTGCCCTACTGGCTCGACGAGATCTCGTCGCTTCTCTAATCGGTGTCTCCCTTGGAGGGCTATTCTGCCTGCTGGTCGCTCCGCTTCGACCACCTCGACGACCCCAATCAGGATCACCACTTTTTTGACCGGCACCTTTTAACTAAAATGATGAAAATAAATAAATAATAATATTTACGATTAATAAAGTCCTTTTCTTTTGGTTTGATCTGTTGCCAATTGCTTTTCCGTATTTGTTAAATTTGAACTCGTTTGAAGGCACAGTTTGGGGACAGCACAGTATCTGAGAATAGTGTGTATACGTGGGCGAGGGAATTTAACCTTTCAGTGGTCGCGCACGGTGTAGGAGACCGGTGCAATACTTTCTGTGTGATATTTCAAATGATCGGATAATCTCGTCAATTTCCGTTTGTGTACCCTTTCCAGAGATTTAAATTTATAGGTTGTAACAGCTTTTATTATGCGCAGTGTGAAAACAACTGTTATAACCGTCAAAACGGTGTGTCAGACCGGGTGCGACTACTGATGTAATAAAATCTGTAAGGCAGTTGTTTTCAGTTGCTTAGTGTGAAAATTGTATTTTCGGGTAGGTAAGTGTGTATCTATTGTTACTGTATCATTGCTTTAATTAATTTATATATAGACATGGACTATGAGAAAGAACAAGCAAGGTTATTGAGACTATTTGAAGAGGCGAACAGTGGAGAAGAATACGATGACGAAGAAGAAACAGGAGAAGAGGACAATATCGAAGAAAGACCTGACGATAGCGATACAGAACAAGAGTTTAATGACGACGAAGCTAAGGAAATTGATGTAACAGGACCATATTTTGTAGGACGAGATAAGAGAACGAAATGGAGTAAACACTGCCCACCCAAAAATGTCAGGACAAGAAAAGAAAATTTAACTATTCATTTGCCTGGAGCTAAAGACTACGTCAAAGGAAAAGCTTTTACTGAAATTTGGGAATACTTTTTTGATAGGGAAATTCTCAGTAAAATTGTGAGTTTTACGAATATTAAAATACAGAATGAAAATAATAATTACAGTCGTAGCAGAGACTTGCGTCCGACAAATATTGATGAAATAAATGCATTGATAGGCCTCTTGTACCTAGCAGGAGTAAGAAAAGCTAACCATTTAAATACTGAAGATCTGTGGAAGACAGACGGAACTGGTATAGAAACATTTCGTCTCACAATGAGTCTGAGAAGGTTTCGGGCGCTACTTCGTTTTATTCGGTTTGATGATATTAGTACTCGTCAAGAAAGGGTCACACAAGATAAACTAGCTCCCATAAGAGATTTGTTCGATCACTTCAATGAAAACTTAAAAAAATGTTATAGCCATTCTGATTACGTCACAGTTGATGAAAAATTGGAAGCTTTTAGAGGGAAATGTGGCTTTAGACAATATATACCAAGCAAGCCGAATAAATACGGAGTAAAAATATTTGCAATATTGGATGCGAAAATGTTCTATACAAGTCATATGGAGGTTTATGTAGGGCAGCAACCAGATGGTCCATATAAAATGGATACAAGTGCAAAGTCAGTAGTCGAAAGGCTTTGTCAACACATTTTTAGAACAAATAGGAATGTAACCACTGACAACTGGTTTTCTAGTGTCCCTCTTGCGCTTAGTCTTAAAGATAATGGACTCACTTTTATAGGAACCATGAGAAAAAATAAAAGGGAGATTTCAGATTTGTTTACACAACAGAATGGGCGTCCAATAGAGTCAAGCATGTTTGGATTTGGGTGTGGCGGTACATTAGTATCGTACATTCCAAAGAAAAACATAAATGTTTTGTTGTTTTCTACAATGCATAAAGGAGACGATATAAATCGAGTAACAGGGAAACCTGAAATTATTCACACATATAATGAAACAAAAGGGGGAGTTGATACAGTGGACAAATTATGTGCTCAATATAATGTTGCGCGTGGGACAAGAAGGTGGCCAATGGTCATCTTTTATAGTATGCTAAATGTTGCAGGAATTAATACATTCGTAATTTCTAGTACAAACAATTCAAACTCAACATGTCCGAGAAGAGAATTTCTAGTCGCACTGTCATCCTCATTACTCTATTCCCATCAAAAAAAATCGTGCTATGCTCACTAGTCTGCCAAAGACGATAAAACTAAGACTTCGAGAAATATGCCATTTAGACGTCGAAGAACAACAAAATTTGCCACCCCCAGGTACAGTGGGAAGATGTAGTTATTGTGGATGGAAAAAAAAAATAGAAAAACCAGATACTCTTGCAAACAGTGCGGAAAATTTATGTGTCTTGAGCATATACTTGGCATATGTTCTGAGTGTTATGAAAATAGTTGCTAATATTTTTATACTTCTTTGTACTCTGCATGGTGTTTAGTTGGATAAAACCGACGACCTTTACCTAACAAAATAAGTTGCCTTATGTCTTTAAGAAACAAATCTGCAATTACATTTTTTTTTGTTTATAGATACTATAAGATACAGCGAGTCAAAATTTTGTTATTTAGTTTCTGTACATTGAAAACTGAATGTTACGCTTAATAAATATATTGATATTAGTTGGCATCTGTTATTTATGTATCTAAATTTGAATTCCTACTGGAATTATTTGTAAATTTTGGTTAATTTTTGTAATTTGTAAACTGGTCTCTGAGACCGTGTGCGACCACTGACGTACAAAAAGTTTACGCGACCACTGAAAGGTTAAGGACGGACGAAAACGTGGTGAAAACGAAAGTCATGGTCGACGCCCAAGGACAAGCCTTACAGATGACAATATCAGTGCCATTCGAAAGCTTACTTGATCGCCGTGGAAGAAATTTCATCAGAAGTGGGGACCAAATATTTAAGCACGTAGAATGTTTGCGAAACTCAATTGACAAATACGGAAACACATTTGACAAATAAGAAATTTCATTGACACGTTTGTAAAAGCAAAAAGACTGTATTAAAAATACCCACCTTTTCTAATTCTTTCAAGGACGCTGGAGAAACATCGGAATGCCTCCTTAACTCAGGACTCCTAGGTGGCGCTAAACCGCTACCTAAACAAGTATTCAATCCACCTCCTAGCCTGATTTCCGAATGTCTTCGTTGCAATTCCACCAGCGGTACATCCAACGAACTATCGGTGGAATCCTGCTGAGGTATCTTCTTCTCCATGTCGTTTTTCTTCCTGCGACAAACGCTGCAATACCACAGCCCGTCCACTTCGTCATCTTTGACTTTACTGTAGCTGGCGCAGTCCTCGCATATCTTGTTCGAGCACTGAGCGCATTTCTTGTGGAATTCGTCGTCCTTCATGGTTTTCAGACATATCCGACAACCTAGACGTACGATTTGGCCGTCTTCGGTGACCGTCGAAACTGGTGGGGTGGCTGGTTTCGTTGAGGGTGGTGGAATTGTAGGTTGTTGGTTAGCGTCTTCGGAATTGGTGTCGGTATCTGTTACGTCTGGGATTAGTGATGGTCTAGGTGCCATTTTTACTGAAAAAATAAGAAAATATAATTCATATTAAATTTTGTTGCCAACCCAAAGAAACTTCCTCATCTTGATCTTTCCATCGAGGAATTCCATTATATAATCTGATACGGAGAAAACCAGGATCAGAAGTGCTTAAATTATTCCACTCTAGAATTCAATTACGGCGAATTAAAAGAAAGTAAATTGGGAAATAAATCGGAACTTCGCAGAGGGAATATCAGGTAACTTTCCGAGAGAAGACGTAGGCCCTACCACGGATTAAAGTCGGCCATAATAAAAGTTAACCGGAGAAAAACTGAGCTTCCGAGAGTAAAGCGCCAGGCTCCCGATTCTATTTGGTCGAGATTACAAACTTTCCTCCTGCACCTTACGAAAGGATTACCGAATTAAACCCTCGGATCCTTAACGTGGCGACTCCTTTCTCGGAGCCCACGAGTATCTCCCGTTTGCGAAATCGAAACTAGTTTATCAAACGTAATTGATCGAATTACTGCAATATATCTTCAATCAATTCTCTTTTTCTTCTTCTTTAGATGATTATTATACAAAAATAATGTTTTCAAATGCATTCTTCGCCAATACAGCACATTTATCCAGAAGATATACGTAGGTAATAGAATTAAAGTAACCCCCGTTATCTGACGCAAAGAAAACGACAATATCCATCTATTTCTGCTCTCGATTTCCCGACTTCCTCACTTTTTGACCTACGAATAAGCGTAGCGTCAAGTAATTGCCTTTGCTGCGCCTGTATCCGACGGAGATGGAAAAAGTACGGAAGAGATAAATAACGGTAAAGATTCCCGGCCATTCAATGAATATAAAATCAAGAAGCGGACCCGGAACACTCAATCCAATTGCCTTTGCGGCGATAAAGCGAGACGATGACCACCGAGGGCTGTAGCGTTGTAGCCAAGTGGGAGGAATACACCGAATGAAACTCAACGGACGAACTATACTTTATACGAAATTAAATCTAACGCCTAGCTAATCAACTTGCAGCGTATCTATTGTGCTATCAATCGGTCGCAGAATTTGTAACATTTGTAAATTTATGAAAACAGATGTAAATGTGATTTATTGATTACACTGATCAACAGGGTTTTTTTCCTTACACTCTGATACGCGTACGTTATGGACTCTTTCATTGTAATTCTGAAAATATTTTCAAAAATTGGCTATCACGTCAGGTTTCTGAGAAATGTTTTTTTTATACATATACAGGGTGATTGGTGAGAACGGCCTATTAAAAGTATAATACAATCGGAACGGAATTTTAAAACGAAATTTTATGACTAGATATGGTTGAATATGAACTATCACGTGAAAATATTCTTGAATAAATATCACTTCCGCTTAACCGGAAGTGGGCATCAACTTCGATTTTTTTAATAGCATGCTATAAAATAAATTACAGATTCAGCTTCTACGACAAATTCTACGCATATTTCATGTACCATACCCTATACCTAAATACCATTCCTCCTGAGTTATTCGCAATTAAAGAAAAAAAGTGACAGATACCGATCTTACTTTATAGTGATATTACGTGACGTAGGAATAAGAGAGACGAATGAAACTTAGCATACGCGCAGCTGATATTGTGTAGTTACACAACATTTGAAGTACTTCTCTGTAACATTATACGGGGTGTTTAAAAACTTAGTTGCTTATAAATAAGTTCAATCCGCGGAAAGCAGATTTTTTTAAATACAAAGGTATATATTTTCTTAGATATTCTGATTCTATAAAAGATTCTCTTTTAATCCGTATTAGGTAGTCCTATACCTAAAATGGAAGGTGAATAAGTTATAAACGATTTAATTACCCTTTGCACCTAACATGATACGTCAATTTACGGAAGCAAGGGTGCTTAGCTTGTTTGTTTTACATACTTACTTACTATTTATGTTGACATCTGTCATTTCTGTTAATCGTTCTCGCATACACCGAGAGAAATAGACCTACACTGTACAGGGTGGGCAAATAAGCGAGGTAAGCGGCCGTATCTCAGAAACTAATGATCGTAGAGAGTTACGGTAAAAATTTTTATAGGTAAAGTGGACAAGGGAAAATGCTGGAAATTACTTTCAAGTTTCCAAGATGGCCGCCAGTGGGCCTTTCCACCATCTTGAATTACATAAAGTTACGTTTCTCGCGATTTTCTCCAATGAATATAACAAAAAAGTATTTGCGTTTTAATGTTAACTTAAAGTCAAACATTTTTTGTAAAAACAATTTTTCTCTATCTTTCGACATAAAGTGGTGGGGGGTATTTGAATGTTGTTTTAAATAAATGCCTGTAACTTCGAAACGGCTTAATAGATTTGGATAAATTTGGTATCATTGAAAAGAGCATTTCTTGGGCTTTTATGTTTCTCGTAATCATGACAGTTGTGACCTACACGGCCGCCGATAGAGGGCGTTATTCGATATTATAACCAAAATATTGGATTTTCTCAAAAAATTTAAATGCGATGATATGACTTTTTTTAGACTAGAAACTAGACAAATGACCAACCAATTAGCCTGCGTAAGCGGCATCTTAATATCTTTTTCCTAACTCAAATTATTAAAAAAATACTAAACCAGAAAAATTCATATATCCCCATTTAAAAAAGCATCGCTTGCTTTCGATAAGAAGGCAAGTAGTAGACCATGGACACGACAATCGCCTAACAAAAATGTTGCCAATTAACGTCAAACTTTTGTCACACGCAGCCCAATATTGCTGATTGCGTATAATTTAAGTACTTTTTAATCAAAATGCCTCTCTCAAATAATGAAGCTGTTGACATGATTGCGATTTATTTCGAGTGTTTTCAAAATGCAGCTATAGCTGCAAGACAGTACACCACACGGTATCCAGATAACTGAGCGGGTACAAACATTTTCGTTTAATTTCCTCGGGAATAGAGGAAGATAAGATCTAAGCTTGCGATTCATTAATAACACTAAGGAAATTAAACCAAGGAAAATATCCTCATTCTTTTTCAGTAAATACTTTGCAATTTCTACGGCAGCACACAGCCATTACTTTGACTATGATAGGGACTACTTGTTTATGTTATGTGTTTAAAGTCATAGTGAACAGCAAATTCTTTAAATTTAGATTGGAACTGAGGACCATTGTCGGATCTTACTATTTCTGGAAGCAGCAAATATGTCTTTTAATTTTAATATTATCGCATTTTCAGACATGTCCGTTAAAGTACAGATTTCCAAAAACCTTGAAAAATAATCAGTTAAAAAATACCATTCGTCCTATTTATAAAGATTAACTGCAACGCTCGATTTTCAATGCAATTAGGACAATTTCGGATCATTTTCTCTATTTGGGATGAAAGCCCTAGCCACCAAACCGACATTTTTGCACATTCGCAGCACTTTACACCTTGATGACCAGCATGAATATATTCCAAGCATTGTAATTGCAATGAAGAAGGTATAACGATTCTAGAATTCTTTTGGACTAAATTTTCATTATAAGATATTTCGTGACGATACTGAAAATAAGGAAGCATTTGCTCTGACAGCTGAGATTTTTCAGGCCAATTGGTTATAGAATATTGTTTCAATATCTGAATTATAGGACCTTTGTTTTGTTCTTCAATGATGCGAATCATAAAACTTTCTTTGACCGGAAGATTTTTAATCACAAAATGAATATCAGCGTGCACTTCTTCTTCCAATTCGTCCTGCTTCGTAGGAGCCGTTCCAGTCAAATTCACGTTACGCGAGAGAGTATCAGCAATGATTAAGTCCTTGTCCAGAGCGTAAACTACTTTGTAATTATACCGCATGAGATGAAGTCTGAATCTTAGAAGACGAGAAGTCAAATCATCCAGATTCTTGGACTGTAAAATCTGAACTAAAGGACGATGATCAGTTTCTACATAATATAAGTGGAAGACCCATGACATATTCTTTAAATTTTTTCTGTAACCCAAGTTAGAGCTAAGGCTTCTTTCTCAATTTGAGCATAAGAAGATTCTGCTTGAGTCAGAAGTCGAGAAGCATACGCAACTACTTCACTTTCACCATGCTCGGTAATTTGTATTAGCACTTACCATAATCTGTTTGGTGTAATCAAAATGTGCTAAGCACGGGGAATTTTGGAGAACATTTCGTAATAAGTAAAGCCAATTTCTGTTGATCCCAAACGAAGGAGACATTTTTCTTTAAAAGAGATGTTAGAGGTTGCAACATTTGAGATTTATTGGGAACAAATCTACCGCCGAATTGATCATGCCAAGTAGACGAAGTAATTCAGTTTTATTTGTTGGATCCGGAAATTTATAGCTTCAACACGTTTAGGATCGATAGAAATTCCCTGGTCTGACACAATGTGTCCTAAATATGAAACCGAATTGACAGCGAAAATGCATTTTGCCTTATTTAAAGTAATACCCTCTTTAGCGTGAATCAAAATATCATGACAATATTTTGTTTAATTGAATAGAAAAATATTCCGACGCACAAGAAATTCCAAATGGAAGCCTCTTAACATATTATACTTACCGAAAGGAGTGATAAAAGTTGTAAGATGTTGACACTCTTTCTTTAGTTTTATTTGATAAAACTCGAAAGTAGTATCTAATTTAGAGATGCTCCAGAACCAATTTAGTCACTCTAACGCTGTGAACATATCTACAATCTATTCCTTTATCTATAATTGACAGTTATATAAAACTAATGTGTCAAGTAGTGTCACCAACGACGACATTGACAACTGACGATTTTCCTATCTATGTTACCAACCGTGATTTCCATTTCCCTTTATCTCTCTCTTTGCACTTACGCAGGATTACCAACGATATGCAGAAATGTCATTAGTAAATAGACAGCGAACGATTTCACTTATGAAACGTCAAACTTTAATTTTATTAATAATATTAACCGTCCTGAACGAAAAGTGTACAAGCACTTCGGACGATTTCGAATTGACAATTCTCCACACAAATGATCTACATTCCAAATACGAGGAGACCGAAATCAATGGGCGCGTCATCGGCGGTTTGGCCAGGGTCGCCACGTTCATCCGTCGAGAAAGGGCGGCCGCCGCAGCATTGAACAAATCGGTGATATACCTGAACGCCGGCGATATGTTCACCGGTAGCATTTGGTTCATAGTTCACACGACGAATATCACCTCGGACGTTACGAAACTACTGAATCCGGACGCGTCTTGCGTCGGTAATCACGAATTCGATCTGGGCGTGAGAGCTTTACGCGAATATATCACGATGATTGGTAGACCGTTGTTGTGTTGCAATTGTGATGTGAGCAGAGAGCCGTTACTCGCTGGTAAGATAGTTCCATCGGATATTTTAGTCGTTAAAGATCGAAAAATCGGCATCATCGGGTACATTAATAATAATGTACGAACTTTAGATAAATATTACGGGAAGGTGACTATAGAGGACGCGACTGATTCAATTAGGGCGGAAGTGGCGAAGCTGAAGAAGAAGGGTGTTAATATCATAATAGCATTGTCGCATGCCGGTTATCAAACCGATCAATTGATCATGAAAGTCATCGATGATGTTGATCTGGTTGTAGGTGGACATTCTCACCTATTTCTGTACACGGGGAACATTGGGAATATGACGATTGATGAACCATCCGGCGCATACCCAACTATAGTTAGGAACAGGAAAAATAAGATTGTCTATGTCGTTCAAGCGGGGGCAAATTGCAAATACGTCGGGAAACTTACGGTGATTTTCGATAAAAATGGCGAGGTTAACAGAATATGGGGTAATCCCCATCTAATGGACGCTAGCATAACTAAAGACAAAGCCGTGATGGATCTTTTAAAGCAGTACAGGCCGAAAGTGGATCTGTTGAGGAACACCATTGTAGGGACTACTTATACGAATTTAATCGGTCACAGGGACTGCAGAGGATACGAATGCAATATGGGGAATTTGATAGCTGACGCTTTCACTTATTTCCAAGCTAAAATCAGTGGTGATAGCAAGAGATGGTCAGATGTAGGCGCAGCTTTCATCACATCCGGTACAATCGAAGATAGTGTGCCGATAACAACCGGTGGTATGTCGAATATAACGTACGCGGATATGCTCACGATACTTCCTTACGACGATTACGTCTGCACCATCCGGATCAACGGAAGCGTGTTGAAAGCTGTTCTGGAGCATTCGATATCTTGGTCGAGGTACAGCCACAAAGGGGAATTCTTACAGTATTCTGGATTACGTGTCTTCTACAATTTCCAACAGCCGACCGGGAAGCGGTTAATAAACGCTGTGATCCGTTGCGGGAATTGCCAAATACCGAAGTACGAGCCTATTAAAGATTCGAAGATGTATGATATACTTACTGTCGAGTACGTTGCGTCAGGAGGTAGTGGTTATCGTATGTTGGAAGGTAGTCAAAAACCGTCTTCAGAACCATGGGATAAAGCCATCGACGTTGTCACTTATTATACGTCGATGCAACCTTTCTTATCTCCTGATATCGAGGGACGGATCCTAGTCCTCAATGATATGCGATTGAGGAAGGAAGAAACGAACGCTTGTGGCCGTATCAGTGTTGATTTACTATTGTTGTATGTTATTTATTTTTTAATTATAGTCGACAGGAATTTCTAATATGTTTATTATTTCAATGCAACTACCAACTTAATGAAAGGTTTATAAACCAAAGAATTGTGCACAGTTTTAATTAAGCCGCGTTTATATTTGAGAACTTTTGGGTGTAGAACTGCATCAGTTAACTTAACAAAAAATATCTGTTCGTACTTGGCCTTTGGCCCTTTTCTAAAGGCTGAACTTAAAAATAAATCTGGCCGACTTCCTGACTGACTTCATTATTTTGATCTAAAATAAAATCGATAAAATTTATTCTGGCACGTCAGGTTTTGGTCAACAGAGTTTTTTTCTTTCTTAGACTCTGATAGGTGTACGTTATGAACTTTTTCATTGTCTATCACAGTCAGTGAAGTCCGCATCATATGGGATTTTTTGTCCCCATTTTCTACTAAAATTAGAAAAGAATACTTGGTGAAATTATATAAATTTTGTGAAATACTTTAAGCGTGTTTTTTAATATATTATTTGAAACTTAACCAAAATACAGAGTATAAAACAAAACATTAATAGTTATTTACGAACCAAGTGCGTGAAATCATATTTCGCGAATGAGTGACCAGTTTAAAGCGCGAGCCGGAGGCGAGCGCTTTATGGACACGAATTCGCGAAATGTTTCACGCACGAAGTTTGTACAATATTTTTTGTACGAGAACTATAATAATAATACATATTGTTAAATACGTTGCCGTTTAAGACTACTACTAATCTCTTGATATGAATTAAAAAATTTGAGTTGGCAGTATTGATTATTTGAAGTGACATTTAATTTAAAATTATCAAATTCAAAATGGTAATTTACATAATATTTGTTGCTGTTCTGACATTGAATTACATACCTTCCAAATATAACAATTTCTATTTCATTTTCTTTTATTTTCATAGAAAAACAAGGAACTGGGTAGCATATTATTAAGGTTACGGATTTATGATTTTAAAATGTCACTAATTTAGTCAAGTTCCAGGTAGTACCACTTACTTTTACGCACTCGTGTTTAAAGTGACTTTTTACGCACGCAAATCGAATCGTGAAATGACAGGTTTTGATAAGCGAGTACAAAAATTCATTTTAACTATCACAAAAACAGAAAGCAAACAAATTATGAAATAAACATTTTTCTACTATACATCATTCACTTTAAGAGTGCAGCGTTAGAAAAGATAGGACCTTATTTCGCGGCTTGTGATTGGTCAATTATCGAGGCATGTACACACTATGTAAAATACTGTTCTTGGACGTATAAAATTTGAGGTTACGTCAAATTTGTTTATGCTGATTTGTTCGTAAATATTTGCTGTATTTGTATTTCCTTACGTTTTTCTTTGTATTTTCAAATTTTGCAAGTACCTTACATTAAAAGCAAATTTCTTTTCAGTATTACTTACAAATTCAAGGTACTTATCTATTATTATCCGTATTCATGTAATATTATTGATGACATATACTGACGTTATTTTACTATGGCTGAATCCACTTGAAGGATCCTCAAAAAATCCTTCAGGAAAACATATAAGTAGTAGGCAGAGGTAAATGGCATATAATTTATATTTGCAACAGAAGCAGAACAATTCAGTCAGTTTCTATTACATTGACTGCGAAACAACTTGGACTTGGAAAGAGAACAGTATAGAATATTGTGAAGGATATAAGATACTGCAGATGTATCTGATTCACCTTCAAAGAAATGTATACGTCACACAACCTATGATAATTTGGATGAAGGCCAGCGGTCAGCAATCGGAAGACAAGTGCAAAATGAGTTACGTGTACAAAAATATTGAGCGTAAATATATTTTAATTAACGTTAACATGATGTAATTAATGTTTGTAGGTTGTTAATGCAGATGATAATTTGCCAGACTTTAAGCGAACAACATTATGCAAAATTCTCAAAAAATAGGGATTTATGTGGGTGAAACGCAACCGAGAAAGTGTGCTAATGGAGCGACAAGATATTGTTTTACAGAGACATCTTGGAAAAAGGAAGCGTTAGTAGAATGGCTTAATTTAAAAGGAATTGTTGTTGATAATTCTTTATTAAACGTTAAATTACTGGAACTTACTAAAAAATATATTACTGACAATCTTATTACATACATTATTGACAAAATAGTAGCAGAAAGTGTTCGCACAATATTACGATTGCCCCCATATCATTGTAATTTGAATCCTATCGAATTAATATGAGCTCAAGCGAAGCATCATGTTGCTAATAATAGAACTTTTAAGTTAGCGGAAGTAAAAACTTTATTATTGGATGGAGTTAATCATGTCACTGCTGAAGTCTGGACTAATTGCATCAAACATTCTATCGCAGAAGAAAATACGATGTATGATTTCGATTTTTGCATATTATATCATATAAATATTTAAAAATATATCTTTTTATGTACAATAAACTTGAAAAATACATTGTCTATACAATTATTGCGTTTCTATACTGAAATATTAATAAATATAACAGTCATACACCTTATATACAATTTCAATACATAGTCTGAATAATATATTTTACGAACATATAAGTTTTACGTTTTAAAAACAAATCTTATTAATTACCTGTAAGAAGCTGTAAAAGAGTTTAACAAAACTTAATAAAGTAGAAATGTATTGATTCTGTAGACATTATTAGTTAAAATATACATACGTTGTAATATATTTGTATATTTACCGCATTTGAAGGTTAACCTACGTCAAGTCGATTTTGAATTGAGCGGTATATTTAAATTCTCTAGTGTAAAACCAACGCCGATTGTGGCGCCAACTACTGCACTCTTAAGTTGAATGGAGTATAGTAACATTGTGTAGGAAAGAAGTTTTCAGAAGTAGATCACTAATCCTCACAATATTCACGTTCATTTGCGCAGTCGTGGCAAATATATTTTGAATGTTCTAAAAAAATTAATTTATTGTGGAATCACCGAAAGCGACTACCAGCCCTCGGTGGAGAACGGGTCGGCGGCAGTTGTGAAGACGCACGACAGCCGAAGGGACGTTGTATTATATTGTACTATTTTGACTTGTCAAATGACATAACATAGAGACATGTCATTCGATATTAACTGTCATATAAAAGTTGTCATAATAAACGAATACTTCTCGAAGTGTCATAAAACGTATCCCACAAAATTGGGGGCTCAACCGGGATGTGTGCATTTTCGGGAAGGAAAAGACGAAAGGTGTTTTAAGACGTGAAAGTAAAATGTTAATGTGAAAGACGCGGTAAAAGAAGTAGGTACGAAGACGACGAAGAAAAAGACGAGTGTAATATCGAAGTGTAAAGACCAAAAGTATTAAAAGGTAAATAAAATAATAAAGACGTGATAGAATAAATCTAATTACACTTTAAACGAGCGAAAAGAAGGAACTTTTAAGTGAATGTAATTAGGACAGTAAGACGAACATATCCATTGAGACGATCGGGCAACAATGACAACGTTAGGACAAATATCTCGAGTGGCCGGGAATATTAAAGCTGCACCAACAGCTGTCATTAAAGCGATGCACAAACTAATTTGTGAATATGAGGGTGACCGGAGTAATCGAAAACGACTGCGCACGTTCGAAGGATTTACGTTTGCGGTAGATTCAGGAGAATACACTAAGAAAACTAAATACGCTAAAGATTCATTAAGTGAACGTGATTTAACATCCATTGCGAATATTTTATGCGTAGATTATAATCAAGCGAATAAAGACACTTTAATAGTCAAAATTTGTAGTGTTTTGATGAACTTGGCGCAACTGGAGAATTCTATAAAGAATTCGGAAGATGAAGAAACGGATGATGACGTGGTAGAAGAGGAAACTACTCAAAAAGTACAGCGTGCTCCAAGTCCAACAGCATCAATCAGCGTTACTACAGTACCAACGTTTGGTATCAGCTTTCGGGACGTTGAAGGATCGATAACTCCATTTGACGGCAGCAAACATCACTCAATTAAGAAATGGGTAGAGGATTTTGATGACCTAGCTTGCTTATTTGGGTGAGGTAAGTTGCACACATAGATTTTCGCCAAGAAATCTCTTCGTGGCCTAGCTAGATTATTTGTTGATGGAAAAAAAAAAAACATCAAATCATGGCCATCCTTAAAAGTAGCTCTTATTAAGGAATTTTCTAAGAAGCTAAATAGTGCTGAGCTACACAAATTTTTATCGGATAGGAAAATGAAAGTGAACGAAACTATTCAGGAATATTTTCTCGTAATGAAAGAACTAGCTACTCACGGGCACATTGAAACAGATGCATTAATCAGTTATGTAATTTATAGGATTAAAGGCGACCAGCACAATAAAATAGTATTATATGGAGCTACTAGTCTAGACGAATTCAAAACTAAACTAGACGTCTATATTCGAATAACAACAAAATCTCAAAACAATAACGTAAGAACGCATAAAGATCATTCAAAAGGCCCGCAATCTCATATTACTAAAGAAAGTAGGTGTTTTAATTGCGGTCAAATTGGCCATAAGTCAGCTACATGTCAGTCAAAGCATTCGGGTGTCAAATGTTTTAAATGTAATGGTTTTGGACACAAGGGCTTCGAATGTAGATCTAAACGAAGTTCAACATCTGAGACATGTACTCATTCAAATGAACAAGCAGCATCAGCCACGGTGAACAAAATTTATGCAGCAGATTGTAAGAAGATGACGAAAGTAGCAACAATAGAAGATGTAGAATTCACAGCCTTAATTGACACGGGGAGCCAAGTTAATGTTATTAATCAACATATAGCTGCATAACCCCAAGTTGATACTTAACTTCATCGTATTAACGGGTTTTGGCAAGAGTACGGTTAACACAGTCGCATGCATAGAATCCCAAATTATCATTGATGGGAGTACGTTCCTTACCAATTTTTATATAGTACCAAATGATGTTTTATCTACACAGGATATAATTGGATTAGAATTATTAAAACAAGCTGAACTAAGTGTTGACAATAATGGCGTCCAAATAAGTAGATTACCAGAAGATGTACCAGTGATGAGCATTGAACCTCAAATCGAGTACGAACCAGATGTAGGTGCACAAGTAGACTGCCAAATACGAAATCAAGTTGAACAAGTAATGTGGAGCTATCGACCCGAAAAGGCCAACAATGCAAATGTGGATTTGAAAATAACATTAGCGAGAGAGGGCGAACCTATTTTTCACAGTCCACGTCGTTTGCCATTCGCCGAGAGAGAAATTGTTGATGTACAAATTGATGAATGGTTACGACAGGGGATAATAGAACCCTGTAGTTCTGAGTTTGCAAGTCAGGTCGTCCTAGTAAAGAAAAAAGGAGGGTCACATAGATTATGTATAGACTACAGAAAGATTAATAAACTGATCATCAAAGATAGATACCCTCTCCCCTTAATAGAGGATCAGTTAGATAAGTTGCAGACTGCCAAAGTGTTCTCAACAATCGATCTAAAAATGGATTTTTCCATGTTAAGGTAGCAGAAGAGAGTCGCAAGTATACATCGTTTGTTACGCATAATGGACAATATCAGTTTTTACGAGCTCCTTTTGGACTATGTAATTCACCAGCAGTTTTTCAGCGATACATAAATTGCGTCTTCAGACAACTTATTACAGAAGGAATCGTGTTACCATATCTCGACGATTTAATCATACCATCTCGTGACGAAGAAGGAGGCCTTAGTCGATTGAAAATGGTGCTCCAGACAGCAAAAGAGTACGGATTAGAAATAAATAAAAAGAAATGCCATTTATTGATGAGGAAGATAGAGTTCTTAGGCCATGTTATCGAAGAAGGTAAGTTGTACCCATCCCCAGACAAAACGCGAGCAGTAATGAAGTTTCCCCAACCTAAATGCGATAAACAACTCCAAAGTTTTCTTGGTCTAACTGGATATTTTCGCAAATTTATAATGAGTTATTCAGTTATCGCTAAGCCATTAAGCGACATGCTGAAAAAGGACAGACCATTTGAGTTTAGAGAGCAACAGGTAGAGGCATTTAATAAATTGAAACATCTACTGTCAGTAAAACCAGTTTTAAATATTTATCAGAGGGATAATCATTTACATCCAGTCTACTATATGAGTAGGAAAACCACCGATGCAGAAAAGAGGTACACGAGTTATGAGCTGGAAGTGCTTGCGATTATTGAAGCACTCAAAAACTTCCGTGTGTACCTCTTAGGCACTAAATTCGAGATTATTACAGACTGCTCTGCATTCCAGGAGACAATGGAGAAGAAGGACTTAGCAACTCGAGTCGCACGATGGGCCCTATTACTAGAAGAATTTGAGTACAGTATTGAATACCGAAAAGGTAACAGAATGTAACACGTCGATGCCTTAAGCCGATACCCTATCATGACCATAATGGCCACAGATGGTCTCCGCAGTAAAATAATGAAAGCACAAGGAGCGGACGAAGAGATTCTAGCGATTAAAGAGATTTTAAAAGAGGACTATCTAATTAAGGACGACATCTTATACAGATTCAGAGACGGTGCCGAAGTTGTCGTGGTTCCCAAAGCTATGCAGAATAGTATAATCAAATCCGTTCATGAAGAAGGGCATTACGCAGTAAGGTGTACGGAGGAAAAGATAAAGCAGGACTTTTACATGTCTAAATTAAGGGGTAAGATCGAGAAAGTTATAGGAAACTGCGTGAAATGTATCTTATACAATCGTAAACGTGGAAAGCAAGAAGGATACCTAAATCCCGTACGTAAAGAAGCCATACCACTCCATACCTATCACATTGATCATCTCGGTCCTTTAGAATCCACCCACAAGAGCTACAAACACATCCTAGTAGTAGTTGATTCCTTTACCAAATTTGTTTGGCTATACCCCACAAAATCCACAACGACGAAAGAGGTTATATCAAGACTAGATATCCAAAAAACAACGTTTGGTAATCCACCTATTATCATATCCGATCGTGGAGCGGCTTTCACAAGTCAAGAATTCGAGGATTACTGTAAAGAGGAGAATATTAGCCACATTCAAATCACAACTGGTTTACCGAGATCCAATGGGCAAGTTGAACGAATGAACTCTTCGATCATATCTGTGATATCGAAATTATCTGCAGATGATCCATCCAAGTGGTATAAACATGTGTCACGAGTACAACAAACCATGAATGCCACATATCATCGAAGTATCAACACAACTCCGTTCGAATTATTAGTTGGTTCAAAGATGAGAAGCAAAGCGGATTTACAAATGTGTGAACTACTAGAGGAAGAAGCAAGACGACAGTTTAATGACGATAGAGAAGATCTGCGAAAAGAAGCGAAGACACAAATCGCCAAAGCACAGGAAGAGAATAAAAGGACATACAACTTACGACGCAGAGAACCGAAGAAGTACCATATCAACGATCTGGTGGCTATCAAACGAATACAATTCGGGCCAGGATTGAAGTTGAAGGCGAAGTACCTGGGTCCTTATCGCATTGTGCGTGCGAAATATAATAATTCGTACGACGTGAGAAAAGAAGGGTTTCACGAAGGTCCCAGCATCACTTCAACCTGCGCGGAATATATTAAGCCGTGGTGCACATATGAAGATGATGCATCATCCGGGGCAGATGATGAACAGGACGGCCGAACTGTGGGATCACCGAAAGCGACTACCAGCCCTCGGTGGAGAACGGGTCGGCGGCAGTTGTGAAGACGCACGACGGCCGAAGGGACGTTGTATTATATTGTACTATTTTGACTTTTCAAATGACATAACATAGAGACATGTCATTCGATATTAACTGTCATATAAAAGTTGTCATAATAAACGAATACTTCTCGAAGTGTCATAAAACGTATCCCACATTATATCAGTTCAGACATTCGAATCTTCTTTCTGTCGCACAGGAAACATCTGCCTTCCTGAACTTCCAAATGATGTGGCTGCGCATACTGCTGATCATTTATGCCTAGTACTTCATTGAGACGAATTCTAATAGTTTGTGGGATCCGTTCGTTCAACGCTCGTCCTTGTAAATTTGCATTCAGAAGTTCAATGCCAAGGGAGTCTAAAAATAATCTTCGAAGTGTCTTATCCATATATCCTGTATTACTTTTGTGAATAATGAATGAGGTGATACCAGCTATATTCAACCAAGAATAGAATATGATCATGGGTTATCAACGAGTAGCTCTGGCACAGTTGTAAGCGTCATAATCGAGGATGATGTGAGGTTTTCCAGTTTCCTCATCAATAGTTATCGTCTTCGAAATGCATACTAGATAACAGAAGCACAATTTTATTGTTTTTGGGAAAATAAGAGCAAATTGTTGCTTTGTCCTGGAATCTAAACATGCTAGTTTCTTTTTCAGGCCGAGGAGTAGGCTGAGTGAACTCCAAAGGCAATTCCTTCCTATTTTCCCTTATGGTTCCAAGAATTGTCAGTTTATGATTAGTAGAGTGTTTTTCTGCAACAGCCATACTGATAAAGAAGTTGTCAATTGTAACGTTTCTATTGCTTTCAGAAATTGGTTGACAACGACGAGAGAGAAGAGAGGCATTATCTGTTTGGACTCGCATCAACTTGCATCAACTAAGGAGTATAGTTTGATACCGTGTCGATTTGACTTATTGGGCATATAAACTCGAAATCCACACTTTCCACGAAATGCTGCCAACATTTCGTCCACTGTCGTATATTCTGACAGATAACAGTATTTCAATAAGTTGGAATTGAAAGAATCAAATACTTCTCAGATAGGCGCCATCTTATCATACTTTTGTCGTTCCTCGCGGGTAGTTTTGTTGTCACATAGAATATGAGGTAATAGAAATTTAAACCTTTGAAGGGACATGGTCGGAAAATCTCCGTGGAAGTCCATTCGTCCTGAACAAATCAGCAGCATTGACATGATTATTCTTTGATATCGCTAAAATATATACACATTAGTTCACCTCAGAGCGGGCCATAGCAGTGTGAATTGCAACAGCGTATTCTCCCCTTCGCGTTGTAGCTTGCGTCTGGCGTCGACATTCATGCATACACAATTCAGTTGAATTTAAATTGAGCAAGAGTATGGTCGGTGATGTCGTGATCGACGAGCGATCTTGCGTGGCGCATGCCTACGCGTTGCCACATCGCACTGCATTCTATGCGTCTAGTGTAACTTCCCATGGCCCGCTCTGAGGTGAACAAATGTGTATATGCATGCTAGATATATACAGCGTTAGTAAAAAGTCGCGGAACGGTCGAATAACTTTGTTATTTGAAAATTATGATTTCTGAAATTTGGTATGGGGGTATAGTTAATATAAATGCATTTTGTGCAATACAGTTTATATTTTTTTCACTTCCGGTTTAATCGGCAATATGTCCAACTTTTTTTTTTTTAACGGAACGCCCAGATTTTTTAACACTTTTGAATGCAAAATAAAAAACTACGTTCAGGAAGTATTAAGATGTTTATTTTTATTCACAAGAAAACAGTTAAAAAATTAAAAAAGTGTCCCAATACAGAAAAATCAAGATACCTGTCTATTCAGGTTGCGATTACAATAATTGTTCAAAATGCTCTCCATTTACAATTTGACAAAAATGTAAACGGTCAGTAAAATTTCTTATTGAATTTTGTATTTGTTCTGGAGTGATGCGATTGGCTTCTTGAACTATTCTCTCTTCCAATTGTTCAAGCTTATGGGGACGATTTTTGTACACTTGACATTTCAAGTGACCCCAAAAGAAAAAATCTAATGGCGAGAGATCTGGCAAACGTGCTGGCCATTCGATTGCTCCTCTACGTCCGATCCAACGTTCCGGAAAAATTTCATTCAAATAATCGCGGACATTATGGGCAAAATGGGAGGGAACTCCATCTTGTTGAAACCAAAAATGTGCATTAGGGTGATTACCTATGTTTGCATTTGGAAAGAGGGCCACAAGTGCTGGAACAACCTCATTTCGCAATAAATTTACAACACGGGACAGAATATAAAATAAAACTTTATTTCCGCAAATAGTATAAAAGTAAAAAATTCATTTCTTTTTATGAATTACAAAACATCCTGCTGAAAATTTCATCTCTCTTCTCATTACCATTATAATTATTGAAGCATAAAATTTCATCGAAATATAAATTGTCTGCATTTTCCTCATTATCATACTGTATTAAGTCATCAATTTTCGAAATCTTCCTTTAAGCAACCCGAATGCATTCTCAATGACAATTCTTGAAGAAGATAATCTATAATTAAATGTTTTTTGATTTTCAGTTAATTGGCCATTGTCCTTAGAGGGTGTAATCAACCAAGATAAGCATGGATATCAATCACTTCACATTTGAGACCAAGTGATAGTTAAAACAATGGACTGGAAGGGGAGAATCGGGTCTAAAGAAGGCGAAAACAGTGCCATCTACCGGTAAGGGCATGGCGTCAATTTCCTGGGATACGCGTGGGATAATTTTGATTGATTATCTTCTTGGAGTGATTAAATAGAGATAGAACAGCAAATAAGGAGATGGATTGACAAAAATTATGTAGCTTGGTACAGAAAGATCTAATTTCATTTTTTTTTTTGATAGAATAACAACGTTGATTATAATATATTGTCTATTTTGCCTGGTTTTGACGGATTACAACTATTGACATTTAGCCAAAGTTTATGACAGAAAACTGTTTGTTGTTTACCTTTTATGTTTTTAGTTTTCGACTTTAGATGACTCCAATTATTGACAGTCCTGTCGATCATAGAGGCTCCTGTAATTGGCACCCATCAAAATGTCACACTTGTGTCACCTAATCACACCTAATTCAATAAAACTTTGACAGTTTAAGTCTGATATCTTCGTAAAGAATACGTATTCAGTGTGAAACGAATTATATTTGAGTTTATGTAAAGGAAAATATTGAGCTGCTCAGGATATAATATTGCGGGAATCACCCTACTAGCAAATGGAATAAAATAAAGATACAGTTTAAAACCAGAAGATCATGATAAGTGTCTTCCAACACATATTTTCATTTTTCTAAAATAAAGTTTGAAACTCTTAAGTAGGATATAGTTTTTAACTCACCTACTTTATCTTGAGCTGTCAGTAATGATGACGAAAGTGTTTGTTTCAATTTACCAAACGTCGTACCACTGTCAGCTGTTTCTGTCGTTCCACCAGGATCCGTAGCTACCATCTGTAAAAGAGAAATAATTGTAGTAAGTAGTTTGCCTATAAAAAGTAACAACAGCACAACATATAAAGGGCGGTTCACCGGGAACTGCAACGACCCCTAGGAATGATCTGAAATTTTGGCACTATACTAAAGTCGATGGGGGCCACTCGCCTAAAATATTTTCAAGATGGCGGCGCTTCGGGATATACCGGAAGTAGGCACCAACTTCGTTATTTTAAATAGAATAGCCTGTATATTGTCACGTTTTTAGATTCTACGTGAAATTCTAAATATATTTCATGTATAATGTTATATACCTAAGTCTAACCCTTTTTGACTTATTTACATTCTTATGCTAAATTTGACGTTTGCAGGCATATAATCAATTGCACTTTTTCCATATATGGATTAGTTTATTATTTATTTTGAAGTGAGGTTTCTCAAGTAGAAGACCTAATTAAATACTATTTGTATAAAATTGTTACAATTATTCATACAGGGTGTTCGAAATATACGTATGAAAATGAAATCAGAAAAATTACCGAAAGTCAATTTTTTTAATGGAAACTGGCAATTTTTTAATTTTATCTCGTTCGACATTAAAAATAAGGATAACTTTGTATAAGCATGTCTATTATAAAAATGGATTGTTTTCGAAATATTAGTAAGTTAGTATTTTTATCTTCTACAATACATACTATTTGCATTAGTTCTTTTTTTATTAGTTAGCCATGACAGCATTTGCAAAATTATAAATTGTCAGTTGTCGAATAAAAATCATTTACGCTATAATAATTACAATGTCATGCCAAATGTTCGTCCACAGTGATCTCTCAACCATTTTGTTATGTAGGCCTCATAATAGGTCATGAAGGGCTTAAAAAATCGGACGTCTAACGGTTGCAATTTGTGCGTGCAGTGAGGGGGTAGGGAGACCAATATTACGTGGTTTTCACGGGCATAATTTATTACTGCTAGACTTCTAGTATGTGATACATGCCCATCCAATATAATTCATACTGGACTGTCCGCTGATGGGCGAGTTTGGTCCACAAAGAAAGCTAGGAATTTCAAAAATACATCTTTATCCATCCAACCTTCGTCTTGAGTAAAAGCAATGCTTCAATTTGGAGCACCATCCATAAGCTCAGGTTTTATTCGTTTCCGTACGAATATAAAGACAGGAGCAATATAATTTCCGACAGCATCCAGTCTCGTCCACATTCCAAATCCTGTCTGGTGTTAGGTTGTGTTTCGTATAAACTAAGACAAGATTTTGGAAGAAAGAAGCCACTGCAGTCTTATCAAAACCAGTAGCCCTAGCAAACGATGTCGTCTGTGATTTTCTTAAAGAAATATTAGGATGTCTAGCCAGAAAACCTTAAAGCCATTTTAGTTGTCTCACTGAAATTGTGTGATTTTGAATTGGCTTTAGCAAAATCATAGGCTAATTTACGCAATTGTTTGAGGGTTATGACAAAAAAATTACTTCCATCTCCAATATACAGTGTGTGTCCCGATTACTGCCCGGAGAGGCAAATTTTTTTTATTTTTTATTTTACGTAGAAAAGTTATTCTTAATAAAAAGTTTTGCTTGTCGAAATAGCCACTTTGCAGCAAATAAATTTGAGCTATGATCTACAGGGTGTTCATAAATTAAGAATATAAGAAAACGGTTCAAGAGTGAAGTACATTCATGCTTGATGTAACAGAAAAACATTATAACAAAAAGTTGTTTATACTTAAAAAATAACACAAAATACAAAATTTGAAATCAAAATTAGATGAAAACATTTAGGCAATAGGTAGTACAGTATGTACATGATATTAAAAATGCGACAATGCGGCCATGAGAGAAACAATGGAAAGCAATCTACGACTGTATTATTTAATTGACAGCTCCTATTTTTTGTGGTTGTGTGTCATTTAAAAATTAAAATCATGTAGATACTGTGCTACCTATTGCCTAAATGTTTTCAACTAATTTTGATTTCAAATTTTGTATTTTGTGTTACTTTTTAAGTATAAACAACTTTTAGTTATAATGTTTTTCTGTTACATCAAGCATGAATGTACTTCACTCTTGAACCGTTTTCTTATATTCTTAATTTATGAACACCCTGTAGATCATAGCTCAAATTTATTTGCTGCAAAGTGGCTATTTCGACAAGCAAAACTTTTTATTAAGAATAACTTTTCTACGTAAAATAAAAAATAAAAAAAATTTTCCTCTCCGGGCAGTAATCGGGGGACACACTGTATATATTCTATGCTATCGATAGGCTTTCGTAGTTCAAGTTGTTATCCTGTCAACTATGTCAAGACAACTTTAAAATGTCACTTTGACATTTCTATTACTGTAGCGATGTGACCAACTGAAAATAAATCTACTTAAATGTCCCAATTGTATTTGGCAGTACTTCCCTGACGCCAAACTGTTCGTTATGCAAGGTATTGGAAAGTTAATTTAAACGGGTAGCCTCTGCTAGTTTTAAAATGTTATCGGTCTATAGTTTTGATGGAAGTCTTTGCCCCTTTTTGTTCCATCTCCAGATGGTCGGAAAATGTCTAAAGTGGAGAATGGCGTTTACAATGTTCGTTAGATCCAGAACGACTTTGTCTGGAAATTTCTTAAGGGCGGTGTTAGTAATATCATCGTAGCTATACCGGGTGACAACGGAATAAGGTAACAGATTATAACTTTTTTATCGTGTAATAGATTTACTTGACATTTAACATTAAGTTATTTCATGTAATCGCGCATCTTTCTAAACTTTGCCACCTCCTCTTTCATTTCCTGTTTAACCGGAAGTGACATCAACTTTTTATTTTTAAATACAACTATGTTTGTTTTTTGTTATATTTTGATCCGCTGATAAATCTAGAATACGTTGATATGTCACACGATAGGATTTTATCTCAAAATGATCGAGAATAGTTAGTTTTTGGTAACAACAATAAAGTGCTCTTGAACACATATTCATGATTATTTCTTAAGGGTTAGTTGCATAAACAAAATAATCATGAATTTGACATAGTCCATCTACAATTTTTGTCAAAAATATGATTTTGGAATAAAGATATTCGAAAAATATGAAAAAAAAAATTTTTTTGACTTTTAAATAGCCTTAACTTAATTTTTTTAAATATACTCGTCCTATTTTTATACAATTATTTCCTTCGTGTTTTTATTTGCTTTGATTTCGTACTAACAGAATATCAAATTGTTCATAAATAATTAAGGATTAGTGCAATTATTACTGTAATATACAAATTAATGAGGCTGACAATACGTGCGTGCATCTTTAACAGGTAGTGTGCCTTGATACTAAATTTCACGAACTGTCATTAATTGTCAAAATTACTAACTAATCGGTAGATTGGATGACTTAAGACATTTTTGGCAGGAAAATAAGTGTTAAAAAAGAAACACATACAATGAATTTTACCTAAAACGAGCAAGTAGATATGCTATTAGTTTTCGGCGAGTGTCAACGAAATTCTAGACGAGCGCAAACGTTGTATTTCCAGCGATATCCAAACCGACGACAACCAAATAATGTGTATTTCATAAGGTTAGAGAAAAAGTTTCGATCTGAAAATGAACATCGTGATGAAGGAGTATTCATTGTGAGTGAAGAAGTAGAAATAAATGTGTCAGCATATGTGGAAGTGGAGAAGAACGCATCTATCCGCCAAATTGCTCAAGATCTGGATATAAGCCGCGAATCTGTGAGACTAATTTTAAAGAAACACAAGTACAAAAGTTTCAAGTACCAGATTAGTCAACATCTATATGTAGCAGATCATGAGCGTAGATTGAATTTTTGTAATTGGTTACTAAATCATCAACGCGAAGACGAAAACTTTATACGCAGAGTTATCTTTTCCGATGAATCAAGATTTACAAATTTAGGTGCGTTTAATAGACAAAACACACGATATTGGGCTCGAAACAACCAACATTTATTTAGAGGGTGCATATCAAGAACGTTTTGGGTTTAACGTGTGGGTAGGAGTAGTAGGTAACCAGTTACTACCGCCAATAAATTTTGATGGCCCTTTAACTGGCGAACGATATCTCGAATTTCTTACAACCGAAGTTGATGGGTACCTTAATGCGTTGCCACATATTTTGCGACGTCGTGTCTATTTCCAACAAGATGGAGCTCCTCCTCATAATGCGAGAATAATGGTAGATTACCTTAATCAGAGGTTTGGGAATCAATGGCTGGGAACAAATGGGCCCATTAGATGGCCAGCGCGATCGCCCGATCTGACACCACTAGACTTTTTCCTTTGGGGTCATTTAAAAAATATAGTTTATGCTACATCTCCAACAACCAGAGAAGATTTGGAAGCTTAGATTAAGAGAAGCAATTAATGAAATAACTAGGCAGCAATTAAACAACATGTTGCAAGAAATTGTTAGAAGAGCAACTGTTTGTCGTAATTGCCATGGTCAGCAGTTTGAGCATTTATTATAGTTTATATTATGTTCTTGTTTCTTTTTTTTGTAACTTTGATAGTCTATTTCTATATTAATATACGGGAATTATTGGTTTTCTTGTTTCAAATGAAAAGGTTTGTTTTAATTACCAGAAATTTTTTTATTTATTCTTATGTGGTAGATGCTATGACCGTATTAGTGCATACTACGTATCAAAAATTCAGGTACTACCAACCTCTTCAATCTCTACACCACGTTAATCGAACGCACCTTACCACCACCAACTCATTTACTGCCAAAAATGCTTTAAGTCATCCAATCTACCGATTAGCTAGTACTTTTGACAATTAATGACAGTTCGTGAAATTTAGTATCAAGGGACACTACCCGTTAAAGATGCACGCACGTATTGTCAGCCTCATTAATTTGTATATTACACTTATAATAATTGCACTTATTCTTAATTATTTATAAACAATTTGATATTCTGTTAGTATGAAATCAAAGCAAATAAAAACACGAAGGAAATAATTTTATAAAAATAGGACGGGTGTATTTAAAAAAATTAAGTTAAGGCTATTTAAAAGTTGAAAAAAATTTTTTTTCATATTTTTCGAATATCTTTATTCCAAAATCATATTTTTGACCAAAATAGAAGACGGACTATGTCAAATTCATTGTTATTTTGTTTATGCAACGAACCCTTAAAAAATAATCATGAATATGTGTTCAAGAGCACTTTATTGTTGTTACCAAAAACTAATTATTCCCGATCATTTTGAGATAAAATCCTATCGTGTGACATATCAACGTATTCTAAATTTATCAGCGGATCAAAATATAACAAAAAACAAACATAGTTGTATTTAAAAATAAAAAGTTGATGTCACTTCCGGTTAAACAGGAAATGAAAGGGGAGGTGGCAAAGTTTAGAAAGATGCGCGATTACATGAGATTACTTAATGTTAAATGTCAAGTAAATCTGTTACATGATAGAAAAGTTATAATCTGTTACCTTATTCCGTTGTCACCCGGTATAGGAGCCTTGCCCGCGTTACCCTATAATCTACCACATCCATGAATAACAGGTAAAACATTTGAGTAAACGTCAAGAATTTGAACTTGCCAAGACATTATATTACGTGTCAGTATCGTTAATATTTACGATACAATTATGAAATTGTATTACATAATTGTCTTAGTATTCGATGCGTTTCCGCGTATGCTAGCTACGAATAATAATTGCGACGTCTTATTCTTGCAAAGCAATTCGATAACGTTTGATTTAATAGATAGGCTCGAGGTAGGTATCAATAATGTAACGAAAGCTGTATTACCGGATGCCGTCATATACTACACCACAATTCCGAATGGTAGCACCAAACTCAAGATATCTTCAGTCGATTACGAGGTAAGCCTCATCGTAATACCAATGCCGACCAATCTGCCAGATCCGTATCAGAATTCCACTCGGATCTTCAAAACTTTCTGCGGAGATGCCAAAATTGGAGTCGTAAATTTTATGGATGTGAAAAAAGATGATTCGTTGGGGAATTATAAAATCGCTATGGAGAAAAACATTCAAAATTTATCCGATTCAGGAGTTAATATAATCATAGCAGCGATACCGAATAATCACAAACTAACCGAAGAGATTATTAACGCTGAGCTGATAAACGCTATAGTCAAAAATACTGGTGAAATTTGGACGAAAACGCGAGCAATAGAGCTACTGCAAAACGAGGAAAACGATCCGAAGGCGCTGCTAATTTCCTTCGATAAAAACGGCGATATCATTCGATCCGAAGAGAACTCTATTTCTTCCCAAGATCCAAAAGAGGGATTTTTGAAAAATAGAATTAAAAGAGATGATAATGATACAGAGCCAGCATCCGAAAAGCCAGCAGAGGATATCCAGGGAGGTTCGGTGGGCTCTCCTAAATCGGGGAGTATCTTCCTTGCGGGCGAAATGGATTATAAAGATTGCTTAGTCGACGAATGCAGTGTGGGCAACTTCCTCGCGGATACTTTCGCTTTCTACGCTAGATGGCATTTGACAGACGATCGCTCACTGTGGTCACGTTATCCGGTAGCTTTCTTCCACGATACCGATAAGCCTTTGAAGAGTATACAATTCGCCCGGGGCTATTACGATCAGGAGACATTCTCCGAAGCGTTCGAGAATATCACTGAGAAAGTATGCGTATGTGATGCTGAAGCGCAGCGTATCTCTGACGTCATCATGAAGACTAGAAAGCCGATTTATCGGATACATATCTCTGGCGTTTTTGTGTGGAGGTCGCCCGATAACAAGAAGAAATTCGCCACCGTTAGGAATTCGAAAGCTTCTGATCCGGGTTTCGTTAAAGCGAAGAGGGGCAGATATGGGACGATCGGATCAGAAAGAGTGCTGAGGGAAATGAGGTGCAAGCCGAATTGTAGAAGGGTCAAAGAAAATGTTAAAGGTAAGAGGCTACTATCAAATTATTTTCTCGTTTAGCAAACGTCAAATTTGTTTGTCAAATGAGATTCTTCTTTTGTCAAATCACTTTCCCGTTATGTCAAATGCTTTTCTCCTATTATTTATATTACATATTTTATACATATTTAGAGGGAGTAAGGGATTTATTTAAATATACGATTTTTCAGATTTTTATTTTTCCCTTTTTACAATAGTGATAAAAATGGAGGGAAGAAAAATCACGTTTAAAGTTTTGAAGCGAATTTATTAGGCATAAAAAAAATTACCTAACATTCTGTTACTAAACATTATTTGAGATAATACTATGATGTATTTAACTTCACTTTTGACATAACAACATTACGAGGACAAATATTTCTTTTTCATTAAATAATAGGCTTTTTTAATTTCGATATAATCACTCGTGAGGCAGCCAATCAAACGTTTCAAGATTTTCTTTCAGAAACTTGACTACACAAGTGTCTTCGGCTATGGAAATTATTCTTCCCACATACCAACTGACGTCATAATAAACGGCAAAGTATTTTTCAGCTTCTAAAGTAAATTGGTTTGCTGACTCATCGGGATCACTAAATCCCTGATGATCACGGAGATTGCTCAAGATACAGTCATCCATATCACTCCATTCATCTGAAGCATCATCGGTCAAGTTCGTCCTCTTTCTTTTCTTTTTGCAGTTATTCTCCTTGTTTTCTTTTTGTCCTTTCTCTTCTTATCTTCCTTTGCTTTTGTTTTTGTGGAAATTTTGGTCTTCTTTGCTTCTACTTCGTCTTTCAGGGGCTGTGCAACAATTTCAGATGTCAGAATTTCCTCGACACCTTGCGACACTTTCTTTTGTTTTCCCGGAAGTGTCGAGGTTTTTGCAACTTCGGAAATAGTCTCAGAAAGTTTTTTCCTGATCAAGAATTCAAACCTGGACTTGCCTGCTTCTTTCCTCTCTTTAGTTTCAGAAGCGCTTGTCGCTTGTTATTCCATTTCCTGTTCTTTCAAATGAGCTTCTTCAGCTGCAGTAAGCCTACGACTAGGACCAGGCACATTTTCGGAAATTATTAGAGATGAAGGTGGTGGAGAATGTGAGGACTGTCTTTGGGTTGAATCGTTAGACTCATCATTAGTTTCATTGTTCCTGAATCTTTCTAGTTTGATTGGATCAAATGCTGTCCCTGGAAATCTATTAAAATTTATGGGAAACAGTCCTCTTATCAGGTTCCTGGACTTGAAGGACTCCTCCCACAGAGTACCAATAAGTTCAGCAAATTGCGCTTTTGTCAACAATATCCCAGGAAACTTTCTGTTATGCTCAATAAGAAGGTGATTCCAATCTGTTTTCATAGTATTGAAAACTGTCTTGTTAAGAGGCTGAATGAAATGATAATTTAACCAGCACGACGTCGTTTTTTCGTGCTAGTTTCACTAGATTATAACTAATATGAAAGATGACTCCATGAATGACTGAATGAATGGCAGAAATAATTCTGTAAACGACTTGACAAATAAATTTCCATCCATCCAACCTTTTTTCCTGAACTGCATAGCAAGTACCAGGGTATTCATGTTGTGGGATTCATGTGGACCACATCTGTTTTCCAGTGAAAATAGCTGGTCCAGCGGCTAATACTGTTGTGTTAGTTTTCCCCGTTCCCGCAATGTTTCTTGAAATTCTTTTTACCCCCTTTTGTGCGACGATTTTCATATCCTTCGGATCGTGAGAAAACAAAGTTTCATCACAGTTAAATAGGAGGCCATCAGCTTTAGCGCCAATGCCCATGTCTTCGTACATGTTGGCAATATCGTCATAAAAACGTTTTATAATGAAAGGATCAGTTCCGCGAATTCTTTGTGAGCTGACAGCTTCACCTTTCCTGATTGTCAGCTGTGGATGACGAGCCAGAAAGCCGCGAAACCAATCTTCACCGGGACCTTTCCCATCTCTCGTCACTATTTTCTCTTGTTCAATAAACTCTGGCACAAGTGTTACTGTTTCTTTCCTAGTTAAATCTAGCAAATAAGGTGCGTGAGTGAATGTCATCGTTTTCATTGAGGCCAAAAACTGGCAAACAGTGAGAGAATTCCACAAAGCCCGACGTTTTTGCGTCAAACTTTTGCGCAACCTTCAAATAAACTTCTTGGTTTTACTATCTCGCTTTGAGGAACAAATTCTGAGCGTACGATTCCTTTGATATAAAAAAAAAACAGATCAACATGGTCTTCATATTTGATTTTACCCACTCGACCTCTTTTTTTTGAACGAGGCGATGTCATTTGAGGTGACTGTTGTTTACTTTCTAGATCGTACCCGCCATAACCTGTGATGATGTTTTGTGCGTCTTTGCATCGCCAAATCAACGATCAAAATGAGCTGAATTGAGTTCCAGGACAACCATGATAAGTCCTTGAGTTGGCCGATTTTGTCCTCGCTCCGAGCAGTTCTTCATTCTTCAATCTTCAGTGGCCATTTCTCCATTTTTAAACCTAGAAACCCATTTGTACACTTGAGTACTGTTTGCAGCATCACAACAGTTTCCTCTACGTTCTTGCCGAGTAAAAAACAAACAACTGTTACAAAAACCACATTAATCCTTGTCAAGTGACGTTTTTTTTTTTACTTCTTCAACGTGGGTGGTTTATCTTAGAAATGCAATTAGACAATTTACATTTAATTTATTGTTCCAGGCATCGTAACAGAATTCGTGAGAGTTAACAAGAATATTATCCCTCAAACGGAATTTCGATATTGGACGCTTACCTGGGACCAACTCAAGGAGCTTGAGGACGGGTACGGTAGGGCGTTCATAAGAAGTACGGCTTCCACGACAAGCGCGAACTTGAAAGTACTGTTGCCGTTTTATATCTTGTATGTAATAATATCGTTTGTGATTTAAATTAATTCAGTTCTGTTATCGTAATTAGTTTGTTCACATTTAATACTTTTCGAATTTAATTCTTAGTTATTAGTTTAGACTTTAATTCAGTTGTTATAACCAGATTATTATGTTATATTATATTTTATTTAAAAAAACAGTTATAGAATGATAAATAAATTAAGTGTCATCTCTATCCATCACTAAACACTCTGAACAGGTAAAACTAAAAAAACCTTTGTTTATCACTAATTAGTCTATGGTCAAAATATTCCTCTAAATAAAGTATGATAGTCCCATCTCGTTGTCAATATCCCATAGTTAGTTTATCACCGTGCAGAATTTTGATGAATGGTTCTATTGTCCATTCCAAATAAGAATGGAGCAGATGACGCTACAATCGGAGCACATATCACACAAGAACAAGTTTGTCATTTGCAAAAATCGCGGTAAATTTAAAATTTGTTTGTGATTGTTTGATAATTGACTGTCCACTATGTAGGATAACATCTTTACGAACACTAATAATACACATTTAATGCTTCTAATTGCACTTTTATGAGCTTCCTCCAATTTGTCATATTTCATTTGACATATCCGTTTCTTTGGTGGCGTTTCCAGTTAACTCTATATCTCCGATGGTGTCTTTAAACAGTTTTTTTGCTAATCCCAATTTCATTTTTGCTGTCCGATGAAGGCTTTGCCCACTTGTTACATCCTTGCATCTTGCATTTTTTGAGAAACCTGTGAGAGCAGCATCAGCCATAATTACATATTCACGTATTGACGTTTATCAAAACCATAAGATGTATAAATAAGAAAATTTAAGCAAAACTGTTCAAAAAGCACCTTCAATAAGTGAATACTATGACATGTGATGTGACAACTGTCATTGTCAGTGTATTTTAACAGCTAAATCTTTATTTTCCGAGAAAATAATACAAAATTGATCTGTACATTGAAGGAAATGGGTACAAAGTACAAACATGATGGATGGAATAATGAATAGTTAGAAATAAATTCCAGCAAGAATATATTTCTTCTCATACTAGCTACAGCTTCTGGGACTACAATATGATATTTATTGTATATCTGTAGTGTATATTATTAGAGAAATAAAGTATCTACCTATCTATTCAGAAGCTCTAAAAAACATTTTGTATGAAGAATCAAGATGAAATGGATAAAGAAAACAATAAAGCCCAATAATCGCAATAGAACACAAACTACGCTCACATAATATAACCTTTTTGATGTTTCTGACATTTATCCAATTTTGACAAATTGTTGTTGTGTAAATGTGCACTAGATTTTAACCAATCACAGACGTTTATTTTAGACCCTATCTTATTCATAACGCTCTTTTCTTATTTGGAATGAAGTATAGTGAATATTGCCGGTAACGTTGGGCATTTATTGTCCAATGGAAAAAGATTGATCCTATAATATGATGTCAAATGAAACCATGCTTCGTCTGAGACAAAAATTAAATCAATAATCCATCGAACAGACGTCTTCTTTAGGCCTATATTATTTCTGAGCGGCTAACGATATAAAAAAGACGTTTGTTATGACGTGACGTGTTATGGACGTAGTTTCAAAGACATCTCTAGAATGTTCATTTATAACATCCATAAGGCGTCCTTTAAATGTAAGGAAACACATTTGAAATGAAAGTTTCAAAATCGACGCAAATGTGAAGCAAATTAAAGTAACGTCTAAAGCAAAGGTTTCCAAACACTAAAACAGAAACATCAGGTTCGTAAAAGAGCCTCCTGCTTTGTGTATCAATGTCTAGTTTGTGTTATAAATTTTGAAATTTCAAAATAAAGCACTACTCTTCATTATTAAACTAACTGTTATAACATATTTTTTTCCCATTTTTTTAATGACTAAATTCAAAATTCCAATGGCATTTGACAATTTGACATATTACGGCTTTAGTAATACCGTTGTAGCAAGTTGAAACGAAGAAGGTTGGCAGCACAAATTTTCAGTTAGCAACACTGCTCCAAAATCCCTGCTTTGATACTTTGTTTTAATCGAAAGTTTAAGACCCTGCCTAGTCACTTCTGCTACTGTTTATTTTGACAACTGTCATCCGTCATTTATCGTGTTTCGTTAGATCTCGAATTTTTTGCTTATACTTCTGTATAAGTATACTAACTGTCTTTCTGACAAAACTTTTTCACAAATACATAGTGTCCAACTCAAAGTGCACCGGGTTGGCAACACAAAAATCTCTGCTTCGATGAAAAATAGTTCAGTTTTAGTTTTATATGTTGGACAGGTTTAAGTTAACCCCACCTACTACTGTCACTTGTGACTGTTATTATTGTATTTACGTTTTTGTTAGTGATTCTATCAGCTTTTGCGTTTATTTAGTAAATTTAATGATAATTAGTATTTGGTTTTTCTGAAAAAAAAGTTATCAGTTCAGTGATGGATAATCTTGATATAAGATTTTCATTTTTGACAATTAAACAATAAGAATGAAGTTATCCAGTCAAGGAAGGCAATATTACAGTCTTACTTAAATCTGGCGTTGCCAACCTGGTGCACTTGACTTTGGATACTTTGTATACGTAGCAAGTGCGTGCTGACATGTCGTTTCCTATTGAACAAGACATTTATTCTAATGGCCTACTTTCGTAGTGTTGTTCAAGATGAGGATCGGCAATCTATCCCAATCAATCTTGTATAGATCAATTTACTACCCAGTTCCCTGATGTGCCTATTGTGTATGACATTTTTGTTCAGCATCGTAGTAAATTAGTAACAAGTAAAGAGCCCTATGTTTTGACTGAAGATATTATAGAGGATTTAGCAGAACAGATGCATGCTAGTCCAAAGAAATCTTTATGCAAGCTGTCTGCTCAGTCTGGTATAAATATACATATTATATTTGAAATATTGTATTATATCATTTAATAATTCTAGGTGTGTCTTACGGTAGTTGTCGAACTTCTTTGAAGAAGCATTTGCATATGCACCCTTACAAAATTACAGTAGACCAACATTTATATGCACAGGATTTTAAGCAAAGGCGACATTATTATCAATAGTTTATGGATCATCTGAACAATGACGATGACCTGAACATGACATTTTTCTCAGATGAAGCATGGATTCACCCTTATGTATTCCATGAAAATAATTTACATCTTGTAGTCTTCAGGCTTTCAATTTACATCCTATAAAGATTGGAATGTGGATAGCCATGTCTCGAAGATGTATAATAGGACCAATCTTTTTTGACGGTACAATAAATGCTGCACGATATCAAGAAAATATCCTTAACGTGTTTGTTAATGAACTGCATGATGACGAGTTGCAACATGGGTATTTCCAACAGGATGGAGGGATATGTAGAGGAGAGGGATATGGCCACCGCACTCATCCGATTTGACACCATTGGACTTTTTCTTGTTTGCATACTTAAAGCAAAAGGTTTTTCAACAAAGATTGCACAATATAGACGAGCTAAAAAATGGAATCTCTCAAGCGATTAATAGCATAAGCATCGATACATTAAAGAAGGTATTTGAAAACATTAAACAACGTGTACAGCTGTATACTGAGAATGATGGGGGTTATTTTGAACATTTGTTGTAGTTTTAACCACAGTACACTAATCACCTTAAATAAGTCCTTTCATATCTGTGTGTTTTGTGGAGATTCATGTCTGTCTATTGTATTTTATAATTTGTTTACAGTTAAAAATTTTATTACAAATAAACTAGTATTACAACCACTAAAATTAAATTAAATCAGAGCAGAATTACACCATTCCAATAAATAATTTGTTTTGTTCATATGTCCTAGCTTCTCTAGTGAATATTTCATTCAATGGTTATCCCATGGTTTCTGAAGTTTGTTATCACGATATGAAGGATTTGTAAAAACGCAACAACAAAAATAAACCGTTAAACATAGTCAAATATTATTGGGCGATGTCTTTAATAACACAAAAATTCTGGCTTTCATTTAAAAAAATGTACTATAAAATTCAATTCTAGCATTGATCAATTTTTAAATACTATTTGACAGCAAGATGTTACGTTACGATAGCATTAACTTTAAGCGTTGATTGCTTTAAGTAAAAAAAAATTAATGGCGACACACAGTCTGCCACACCAGGTTAGAATTACTTAAGCGAATCAATATGAATGACTTTCACCATGTCAAATTTTTGACACATTTGAATTAAAAAATCAGGCATGTCAACAACTTTCTTTAGCAAGATTGGCGACACTGTAATAATTTTAAATTGTACTTCAAATTGTGACAGCTGTCAGTGACAAACAAATTAGAGAAGCTTACATTTGATTATTTATTCAACATGTTGGAGTTACAACGCAAAAAGTCTGGTCGAAAATTAGATAAATAATGTCATGATTCTCATCATTTCTTTTTTTTTGGGGCGTAGTCAGTCCGCAGGCTGACAAGTGGCCCCGCTGAACCGCCCTATCAGAATTTCATCCTGGAACTGCCATGTATGGCATACGTCAAGATGTTGGGCTGCCTTTCCCTTCAATTGCTACCCTACTTCTCCCCTCCCTGGCATTGCTGTCAAGATTAGGAGTTCGGGTGGTTTGCTACACCTGCCTGCCGGTTACGTTCTTCGTCTTCTTTTGTTTACCTGGAACATTTTGTGTTTGCACTTCCAGCAGCGCTCTGAGGACATCATGGTCTCGGCTAAGTTCTCAGGCGACAGTTCCTTGCCAATCACGCTGTAAGTGTGCTGCCGTACGTTATACCATCTGTCACATCAGAAGGCTGTGTGTTCGACAGTGTCGTCATGTCCGCAGTAAATGCAGCTACATAGCATCGCTATCCTTTCCAAACCGCAGCGCGTACGCTCTAAATACTCCGTGTCCGGTGAGTACTTGTGAAAGGTAGTAATCTACGCGTCGGAATTTACAGCTCAACCACAGTCCTATATTACGGATCATTTTCCTCGTCCACTGCGCCTTATTGGTATTCTCCTGCCAGCGCTGCTGCCACCTGTCGAGGGTTATGGCACGCGCAGTCTCTCGACACGCCTTGCCCCCGTTCTCGTAGACACATATTTACGCTCGTATGCCAGAAGGTCAATAGGGATTATTCCCGTCACCATCTGAAGCGCCGCTGTAGACGTGGTACGAAAAGCCAACGCAACCCTAATTAAAGCTTTCCTTTGGACCCGTTCCGCAATGGTGCAGTAGACCTTCTTATCTAGTACTTCGCTCCATACCGGGGCACCGTACAAGATGGAGTGTATGACATCTGCCAATATTCTGCGCTTGGTACTGCTGGGACCATCTATATTAGGCATTAACCGGGGCAGTTTTGCGACTTTATCTTCTGCCTTCTTCGCCACGTACTTAACGTGCTCACCGAAACTCAGACGCTGGTCGAGAACAATTCCCAGGTATTTAATATTTTTCTTTGGTCTGATAATAGTGCCTCCCACATCAAATACCACGTGGCCCCTGCCTCGCTTGCCCTTAAATATGATCGCCTCAAATTTTGCTGGGGCTAACTCCAGTTTATTCCCTATCAGCCAGTTATTCAATGTTCTTAAGGACTCGTTGCCTTTAGTCATTAGGTCTTGTTCGTTATTGGCCGTTACCATCAGGGCCAAATCGTCCGCATATCCCAGAATGGTAGCGCCCGTGAGTAGATTCACTTGGAAAATGTCATCAAACAAGAGGTTCCACAACACAGGACCCAACAGAGAGCCCTGCGGCACTCCTGCTGCAATCCTAATCCGCTCACCACTTTCAACTTGCAGCTGTCTGTCGCTCAGATAGTCGCGCACCACATTCACTAACTACTTAGCTACGCCCCACTACTCTAGCTTCTCGATGATAACGCTCCAGTCTGCAGAATTAAACGCGTTTCGGACGTCCAATGTCACAAAGGCGCACCACCTCTCCTGGCACTAGCGGACCGATAGCTTCACCCGTTGGATCGCTTGCACCGTAGACTTGTCCTTCCTGAAACCGAACTGGTTATCGGAGAACTCACCGCTTCTCTCTATTTTCTCTTCTGATGACCGCTTCGTACAGCTTACTAAGCGTATTTAGTAGACACAACGGTCTAAACGAGGAGGGAGACTTCAGGTCAATTTCTTTCTTCGGCAGCAACACTACCTGAGCCGTTCTCCAGGTCTTGGGGAAAATCTGAGCATCCATTACACTCCCCCCCCCCCTCCCTCCCCACTTTTCTGAATGCTGTCGGCGTAGGAGTTTCGCCATCGTATATGGCAAAAAGCTCTTTAAGGATCTCGATTTTCTTAGTGCTCGGGATGTCATAAGGCGGGTAGTTTCCCCATTTCGCGCATGGTGATCCTATAACCATCCCCCCAGATGTCCTCCTCTAGCCTGTTACAGAGATTTACCCATCTTCTCCTCTTTTCTTGCTTGATGTGTTTGGCTAGTTTTCGCTTCAGTGTCTTATATCTATGTAGGGCCTCCAGCTTCATGCTACCGGATGCATTTTGGTTCCTGGCCAGCCGAGTGTGAGTTCTTCTAGCTTGTCATCATTGATTGTCACGTCAGATATATTTTCATGGTAGCCAATAATTGAAAAAGAAATATACAAATCGGAATTGCAGTCAAGCCAATACAAAAAAATACCTATGGTATTGTGTGACATAAGTAGTCATTTTACTTCGATAGTTGGTCGGATTTCCATAAAGGCGCTGAAAATCATTTCTATCTCAATAAATAATAGAGATATAGCAAAATACAAAATACGGATCAATTTTTTTATTCATTTATGTTGTGAACTGTCAAAATTGTCATAACAGACTGTCATGATTCAGTCATCTAAACTATTGACATTCGAAATCAAATTCGAAAGAATACACACCGAAACATCGCTGGCAGACACAATATGCGGTTATCCCCATCACCAGCGTTGTGTCTCTCATTACTAATTCTTATTGGTAAAATTTCGAAATCCAAAAGCAAGAATCTAATTTTATATGGCAACAATACGATTTTAGAGATCGGCGAAAAACACAAAGACGGCATGCTATCCCAACTTAGCACCGCCAATAATCCTGAAGGAAACGTAACTTCCATGAAAGTGTTAGAATTTGAAATATTAAGTAACAAAGATGGCGAGATTAAAGAAAAATTAAAACCTTCGACGAATAAAGTTCCTCACAGTTTCGCGATCGATTTGACGCTCATTAATCCGAATGGTTTTTATTTAATAACCGTTAGAGGTGGGGAAAACCATATTTTAGACTATTCCAAGTTTTTAATCGGAGATAACGGCGAAATATTCGAGAATAAGATAGAAGATTTCGAAGACGAAATCGACGATTTATACCAAACCGGAGTAGATTTCATCGTAGCTCTAATATCAACCAACACATATTTAACACCGCGAATTGCTCAAATCGAAGGCGTGAACGTTATCATTGAGTATGATGGAAGCATGTGGACGGACGAAATGGAAAAGATCAAAACGGAATTTAAGAGCAAAATTAATTATTTGACGACGTACCAGCCTGATACAGAGGTTTCTAAACAGTTCCGAAGCGGTGCCTCGAAATCCAATAAATATTTCATCGCTCCTATTGTGGCGAAAGCTTCTGTAGCTCCGATGGAACGAGAAAGACGAGATAGCAGAGTAATTATACAAATTAGAAGGAGTCAAGAACATGTACATCGTGCACGTAGCAAGGTAAGTATCGTTTGTGTGTCCTTCAACGTTTCACTTTCATCTTATGATTAATTCCGAATTTGATCCTTTATGAAGATTAACATAATGGCGAGTACGGACTTCGTGGCGTGCGCAACTGGCGAATGCACTTTCGGCAATATGATAGCCAACGCTATGGCATTCTACGCGAAATGGAAGCTGAATCTGGAAGGTACCTGGGGACTATACTATTACAACGGTAGAATACATCATAGACACGTTGAACTGAAGAAAGGCACTTATTTCGTGGATTACCTCTTGCGGAGTTTTAATCAGACGAAGGAGACCGTCACCACATGCTACACTAAAGGCAAATGGGTGGAGGAGCTGTTAATGTCGATGATAAAAGAACACCGTCAACGATTCATGAAATACGTGCACATTTCCGGAATAGCTGTAACCATGACCGAAGATACACGGAACAGATATATCAGCGTTAGATGTCAGGAGTGTAGTAAACCGATCTATGAAAGTATTAGTGGGAAAAGGGAGTATTGGATGTTTGCCAGTACCACACTCATACCTAAATTATTTTGTTCCAATAAAATTGGGCCACCCATCAAACTTTTAAGTAAAATATTTTGATTATGGAGTCGATGATCTAGTTTCAATTCATTATTGATTGCAGGTGTTCTTCGAATGTATGGTGATACTAAGAAACGTGTTCTACCCTCAGCCGTTGGTAGTCGCTATTGGGTGGTTTCGAAAGCTATAATGGACGGTATATTGGCAGGTAGAATTAGAAAAAATTCGGCAGGAACCTTTCGAGGTCACCCTATTCTATTTTTCCTCTTAAATATAATAATGTTGTTTAAATGAAATATATTATGAACTTTATTTTTTCTTCTTAAATTACCATATAAGATAGATCATATACAGGATGATTAGTGAGAAGTATTACACAAACGGAGCGGAATTTTGCAGTTGGATATGGTTGAATATGAACTATCACGTGAAAATATTTTTGGATTAATATCACTTCCGGTTAACCGGACGTGGGCATCAACTTCGATTTTTTAAATAGCATGCTATAAAATAAATTACAGATTCAGATTCTACGATAAATTTTACACATATTTCATGAGTTATTCGCAATTAAAGAAAAAAAGTGACAGATACCGATCTTACTTTATAGTGATATTACGTCACGTAGGAGTAAAAGAGACGAATGAAATTTTGCATACGCACAGCTGATATTGTGTGGTTACACAAAATTTGAAGTTCTTCTCTGTAACATTATACAGGGTGTTTAAAAACTTAGTTGCTTACTAATAAGTTCAATCTTGGGAAAGTAGATTTTTTTAATGGAAAGGTATACAGATTAAACAGCCGCCCTATAGTCGGGGCATTGTATATCGGAACTATTCGGGAATAGAGAAGTAGGGATGTATTACTAGATAGTTAGATGCACGCTTCACTTGAGACCGTACGGTTGTATTCTGTTCAATACATATGCACAATACAATAATTATTTGCTTATTCTCAAAATGTCTATAAACTTTATAAACTAATCAGAAGTTTCTGGTAAAAACATGGATGATGAACTCTTCTTGAAAATGTGATTCACAAATAAGAGAAGCAATTACACACGTAAAGATGACAATAAAGCATTTCGCCTGTAAAAAAAAAAAATAAACATCTTTCCGTAAGCTATCCCTTGAAAATGTGCAAATAAGTAAGCTTTTCTAATATAGCAATCTTGAATTTAGAATTCATTTAATAAAAAATGTAGAAATAACGCAAAAATTATCCTAAAACCTAAATAATGTATTAGAAAAGTAAACCACAAACGATGTTTTATTGGTGAAGTCTAAATAAACGATAAGGCAAACAAGTCGTCAATTTATGGTATTACATGTTCAAAACGATCTCCTGCTGCGAAGACACAATACCCTCTTCTATCGTAGAAGCTTCTCAGAACATTTGAAATTGTTTCAGGTTGAATATTTGCCATATGATGGACAATTTGTGCTCGTAATTGTTCTATTGTGTTAGGCCTGTTATTTCGAAATTGATAAATTGAAGACTTAAGGTACCGCCATAGAAAAAAATCATTAGGGGCAAGGTCAGGTGATCTGGGAGGCCAGTGAATAGCACTCCAGTTAGTTAACAACCTGTTATCAAATATGCTTCGCAAATATTGTTGTACCGGTGCAGCACTGTGCGCAGGACATCCGTCTTGCTGGAACCAAAGCGTATTTATATCTGCTACATTTCGTAAAGCTGGAATTATATTATTCTGTAAAAGATCGCATTTAGATTTCCCTCTATGAAAAATGGCCCAATTATATTGTTATGTAATAGGCCAGCCCAAACATTTAATTTTGCAGGGTATTGTGTTCGAGCGTCATAAGTACAAGGTCTCTTTTCTTGTGACCAATACCTTGCAACACTTGGGTTGTGTCGACCATGTAAAGCGAACGAAGATTCGTCTGTAAATACAATTTTTTTTATAAACTCGTCGTCATTGTTACATTCTTCGATAATCCTCTCGCAAAATTCTAGGCGTTCATATTTATCATCGGGAAATATTTCATTTGATTTTTGTAATTTATACGAGCGATATTTACATTTTTTAACACACTACGAACCGTAGTGGCAGAAACATCAAATTGTTCTGCGATGTTTTGCGAAGATATTTGTGGTTGCTCCTCTACAGCAGCACAAATTAAAACATCGCGTTGCTAATTTTGTAGCACTTTCTCCTTTTTGTGTTTACACGGATTTAAACAGCCATACCTTCCAAAGTTATTGATTATATGACGAACTGTTTCAAAACAAAGAGTTTGTTGGAACTCATCGTGAAATAGGCGTACAATATCTCTAACCACAGTGATGTTGTTTTATAACATATTTCTTTTGTTGAAGGGTAAAAATGTCCATCATGAATTACAAAACAATCAGCATCTGTAATAGTAACAATAATAGTCATATATTTACGATAGCATGAATTACTCTATCTCGCTAACAGACTACAACTGTGCGCTGTCGAGTAAAGCCTACTAATGCATCCCTACTTCTCTACTTCCGAATGCTTCCGACAGACGATGCCCCGACTATAGGGAGGCTGTTTGATCTGTATATTTTCTTAGATATTCTGCTTCTACAAGATATTCTCTTTTAATCCGTATTAGGTGTCCCTATATCTAAAATTTTCTTTTATAATTTGTTGGGTAATGACGGTCAAAATTAAGTTAAGTTTAATATATTTCTCCTTTTACGTTTCGATACAGTGTTTTGTATCAAAAGAGATTTTTATACATGTTAAAATTATATTTTACTTGCATGTAAAAGATGCATGCAAGCTTGTCTTAATTTTGACCGTCATTACCCAACAAATTATAAAAGAAAAGTATACCAAACACGGTCAACAAATAGGACAAAATATAAAAAAATATATCTAAAATGGAAGGTAAATAATTTATAACGATTTAATTAACCTCCGTATCTAAAATGCTAATGCCCTAAATGAACACTATACTAGAAGAAATTTTATAAATAATCACAGTATTCTAAATCATGTTATAACTAACATCAAACGGGTCGATGGTCGCAGTGGTTAGGCGGCTGACTATCGTTGTGAGAGGACGATAGGTGCCGGGGTTCAATTCTCTGGAGGGACGGTGACATTTTTTCAGAGAGTTTAATCCCGGATCGACTTGCCATTCGCTGTTGGGAGCAAAGTGATTAACAGCGCGGCATCATAAAAGGCGATATGATGCTGTCACAAAGCCAATTGAACGCAACTTACACACACAAAAACTACACCGCAAGAGTTGCAGTGATAGCCAGACAAGTGATACAGCTTACGGAGTCACTGCAACTAAACACCCACCACACATAAAAAAAAGAATAACATCAAAATAAAGATCTCCACAAATATTTCGGATCACTTCGCAGTAAAAACAAGAATGACAAACACTACAAATACTCTGTATTACAAACACTACGAGAGAATAGAAACGAAATCTAGCAATATAATTAGCCAAATACGGAATATTGAAGAGAACAATGTAAACAAACAATCATAAAAGATAATCAAACCATACAACAAATTAAAAGACGAGAAGAATGTCCATGAATAGACAATATCCTAGTAAAACAAATAAAGAAGAGAAACAAACTATAAGAAGCATATACAACACCCACAAAATGAAAATTACACCAACAACGCCTATAATCAAACCAAACGATTTACTCTATAGCTAATTAAAAAAGCTAAAAAAGATTATGCTTCGGAGACATGGAAGCTCTGTACAAACACTAACAGACACGCAAACAGACAAATACTTGAAACCACCATCAACCAGAAAAAAATTGCAAACGAAATAAATGAATATTTCGCATTTATAGGCAAGAACCTAGCAGAGACACAAAAGGGAAAACCGCTGAAAACACAACCAATCAAAAAGACTCCGACATTAAATACTCAATTTCAACTAAGAGAAGTAATAGAAGAAGAAATACAAAAAACGATTATTGAACTGGAAGATAACAAAGCACCAGATTTTGATAAAATAAGCGCAAAAATTATCAAGTGCAATAGGAACAAATTAATCAACGACGCCATTAGAAATGGAAAATTTCTTACAGGAATAAAAAAGATATAAAACGTGATACCTAAACATCTGAAAAAATCAATCTACCATGCAACTTTCACCTCCAACATAAACTACTTAATAAACATATGGAGTAATACAACTAGTGTTGCCGTCGAGACGAGAGAGATATTCTCTCTCGAATGAAAGCTCGAGACGAGATGAGAGAAAGACCCTCTCTCGTTGAGAAATTCGCGATAATAAGTATGCAGACAACCCACCAATATGTCTTAGTTCACATGAAATATTTATTGATGGAGAAACACCTCACTCTTTTTTCATGCAACTGTTACCAGAAGAACTCTTTGAGCTCATAACATTGGAAACTATCCGTTTTGCAGTTCAGAGTAGAAAAGATTCGTTTTCGGTGTCAGTTGCAGAAATCAAAATATTTTTTACGATGAACATAATTGCCACATATATCAAGTACCCAGCTTACCGACTGTATTGGTCATCAATTCCTGGTCTGAATTACGGTCTTATTTCCAATGTTATACCTCTGAGACGATATGAGGAAATAAAACGATACCTGCATTTTATCAACAATGATGACATACCACAAAATAATAAAGATTTCTTCATCAAAGTGCGACCCATGTTGAACATTCTTTCAAGGTCATATGCCGATGCTGCTACCCCAACACAGTTTATGGCCATTGATGAAATGATAATACCTTTCAAAGGCAGGAATAGAAATAAACAATATATAAAATCCAAGTCAAAAAAGTGGGGCTTCAAGGCTCGGGGCGAGGGCATCAGTTGATGGTTATGTATCTACTCCTGACCAAGAAAAGACTCCATTAGGTGTGATTGGTGATACTGTTCTTAGAATGTGTGCAGGACTGGAGGGACTGAACCATAATTTTTTTTTTTTTTTAGATAATCTGTTCACCTCTCTGCCAACGATCAGATACTTGAGTACACGAGATATTCATATGGTTGGCACTGTTAGAGCTGATAAAATAAGGTACAGAAAGTTCAAGATTACCTTATTGATGTCAAAACATTACAGAAGCAGGGAAGGAGTGCTTGTTCAGTCACGACGCCTTCTGACAATATAACAATAGTTAGGTGGACAGACAATAGTCTCTCTCGATTTCTTTCGAGCAGAAAATGTTGATTTTATAATTTTTATTTTTTATTGTGAGTGTTTGCTCCCTTGCATGAGAGATTTGGATAATCTTTTTTAATTAATTTGTCCAGTTCTTTTAAAAAAGTTGTATTGGCTGCCGCGTTATCAACTGTGATTCCTTGCAATTTATCAATGATACCATAATCCTGTGCACATTTATAAAATATTTCTGCAATGTCTTTTCCAGTATGATTACCATTAGATGGTACAAAATCTATGACTACTGAATTTAAATTCCAAAATTTATCAATAAAATGTGCTGTTATTCCATAATACGACTTATAGTTTATCCATCGATTGTGAAAGCTATTTTTGATTTATTCTCTTTTAAAATTTCTAATACCCTTTTCTGAACAGAAGTAAAAGTTTTCATTACCTTTTCTCTAAGGGCTGTTCGTTTTGGGAGCACTGCACTGGGATTTAATTTTTTGAAGAAAGTTTGAGTATGTTCATCGGCAAAAAAGCTAAATGGTAGGTACTTTAAAGCTACCCATCCGACGATATCTTCGTCTTTCACAGGAGAAACAGGAATGTTAAATAGAAAAAAATAATCAATAGCTAAACTAAATACTATACAGGGTGTTTCAGATTTGGTGAATCAAACTTAAGACTGGATAGAACCTCAACAGTAATTTAAAAAAAAAGTCTTAATAACGGAGGGCAGAAAATGGTTTGTTTCAGAGATACAGGGTGCATAATTTTCGGGGACCATATGCACTTTATCACCCCCAAACTTTTCCGTGTAATGCCTTTAACATCTGGAAATTAGAAACTCAGATTTTTCGCTTTTGCATTTTTTCGACATGCGTGTTAAGGAAAATCTGTTCAAATGTATCATTCAAACGACCCATTTTATCTCGCCTGACGAGACGAGACGAGAGAAGGCCTTTTCTCGGCTCGTCTCGTCTCGCGGCAACACTAAATACAACAAGCACAAACCTAAATAGATTACAAAGACAACAAAATAAAACTATCAAATTAATACATCTAATGGACAAAAGAACAGCTATAACAGACATCTTCAAAGAAACCAACAAACTAAACATACAACTAATTAAACAAAGTAATCTGCTAACAAACTACTCACTAATGAACTCCAAATACATACATTCACACAACACTAGAAGACAGTCCGACATAAGAACAAAAAAATATAACTGTAACAAACACAAAACAACAGCAACTACCGAAACCATAAACCTATATAATAAATTACCAAAACAAGTAAAAAGTTTACACTACTTACAATAGAAAAACAAAATAAAAACAATGATCAGACAAGGCAAGTGTAACAAGACCGACCCTTGAAAGGAAGACAACAATGCCAACAGCGATCACCTCGATACCGTTAACATATATTTATATGTATATGTATGTACCCCATTGTAAATAAATTAAATATTATTTTAAAATGTATTGTACAGAAGTGAAAACAATGTTATTACAGGTAAAATAAAAATTGTAAAAAAATACTAAGATTACAATATGTCTTGTAAGAAATACAATAATTTGTTGTTGTTGTAAAGTAAATTCTCGCATTGTTTAATAATTGTACTGATGCAGATCTATTTTTCTCAGTGTACGCGAGAACAACTAACTAAAATGGCCGACGTCAAAATAAGTGGCAAGTAACTATGTAAAACAAATAAGCTAAGTACCCTTGCTTCAGTAAGTTGACATATTTGAGCATTTTAGGTATCGAGGTTAATTAAATCGTTATAACTTATTCGCCTTTCATTTTAGGCATAGGAACACCTAATACGGATTAAAAGAGAATCTTTTGTAGAATCAGAACATCTACTTTCTGAAGATTGAATTTATTTACAAGCAACAAAGTTTCTAAACACCCTGTATAATGTTACAGAGAAGAACTTCAAATGTTGTGTAACTACACAATATCAGCTGTGCGTATGCAAAATTTCATTCGTCTCTTTTACTCCTACGTGACGTAATATCACTATAAAGTAAGATCGGTATCTATCACTTTTTTTCTTTAAGTGCGAATAACTCAAGAGGAATAGTATTTAGGTATAGGGTATGATACATGAAGTATGTGTAAAATTTATAATATAAGCTGAATTTGTAATTTATTTTATAGCATGTCATTTAAAAAATCAAAGTTGATGCCCACTTCCGGTTAATCGGAAGTGATATTTATTCAAAAATATTTTCACGAGATAGTTCATATTCAACCATATCCAACTTCAAAATTTTGTTTTAAAATTCCGTTCCGTTTGTATAATACTTTTAATCACCCTGTATATAAGAAAACCTGTGCGATTATAATATTAATCCGTTGACGACGTGAACATCTTCTCAAAGCCTGCTAGATACACCATTAATTTTCGTCGTAACGTATCGCGTTTCAGATCGCTAGTCTGGTGGAAAGCTAATCGTAATCGATTTTCCACCTAACACGTCTTTATTGTCGATAATAACGGACTCCTTGCGTCCATAAAGTAAACCTTCAATTTTCTAATTACCATAAATACATATTCATAGGTTAGCAGGCTCTATAATATTGCAGATTTCCCTCGCTAATTCTTAAGTGCTTTCAGCTGCATTCTCGAGAAACCGCCATGACTAAATCGTGTAAGATTAATGCATTTATGCTGCTATAAAAAATGCTAAACATGAGCCAAGTATTTGTGGAAAATTCTTCAATTCTTCTATCACTTTAATAGTGGCCATCGCGTTTTGTGCTCCAGCACGTCCTCTGGTTATATCTGAAATTCTGACCAAAGCGTTTCGTTCAAAATTAACGGGAGGAAATTTATTATTAGTCCTCTGCGGTATTGGCTTATTTCTGTTTTGTTAAATAGTTCAAGCTTTCAAGTGAAGTTGATTTGGTTCTTTTATATCCGAGTCCTCCATCAGTTTCTTGGTACATCAAGGCGGATTAACAGGCTATTTCTTTCGTATACTCAAGTCGAATTATCTAAACTACAAGCAGTTACAACATCATAGGTTCCGCATAAACCAGATATACCTATATCTGCATATAGCAAAAACAGTTTACTTGAAAATGGCTATGGCATCTGCTACAAGTCCATAACCATTACCTCGTGGTAATGATCTTGCTGAGAAAGGTGTACAAATCTGTAAAAACATGTTAAAAAACAATTATTGGATGGATCAGATTTACAAATGACACTTCGCAATTACTGAAATACTCTCCGGAATTCTTAATAGTACGAGAACAGCAGAAGAAATACGCAGATCGTGGAAGCAAAGGTCCTGAAGAACTCAATAGTGGAGATCAAGCAAGGATCCAGGTATCGCCTAGACACTGGATTGGCGGTGAAGAAATCGAGGAGACTACTAATCCCAGATCAGTCATTATAGAGTGGAAGTACCAAAAGGGTTAAGTACCAAACTCATTCATTTTAAACTTCGCCTTCGATAATAAGGTACCGATAAAGCTCATCTTTTTGTATGGTCCGATAACTGCGTTGGCCAAAACAAAAATAAAATAATTCTTCTTACATTCATTTTTTTGGTGATTCATGGTAGTTTTGATTTTAGAGAGCACAAGTTTCTTGTCAGTGGGCATAGCTTTATGCCTAGCAATAGGGACTTTGCTCTCATTGAAAAGCGTAAAAAAGTAATGAAAGCATTCGTACCAAATTATCCGTTCTGCTAAATACAATCCTGTGTTGTGGACATGCAGGAGTTTGGATTTTGAGATATCAAAGCGGTAGCTGGATACATCTAAGGTAAATATAACGAAAGCAACTTGCTTGAAAATACAACAGGACTGTTCTTTCAGCATCAAAATAAGAAACACATATAGCGATGTATCACCATGGAGGACCGTTAACGTCTTGAAAAAGGAAAACTACAATGCAAAGACATTTATACTAACTAAGCTACCACCAAAAAATAATAGAAAAGATGCAAAAGAGAGGTCCTTGATTTCTAGGATATTCTTCTTGAAAGATCAAGACCACAAAAGATACTATAGAAATATTCTGAGATTGACAACTACTGATCCTGTGCCAGATGGAGAGTCCAATAGTTCTATTTTTGGTCCATACATTTTTAGTTCTTTCTCTCTTCTTGTTACACCGAAGAGCGAAATGGTTTGGCTTTCGACAGATAGCACATTTTTTTCCATAGGCCAGGCATTCTCTTGGCTTATGCGTTTTTCCACGCATTCTACAGTTTGTAATTACCTTGCTTTTTACTTGATTGACTTCCATTGGCTTCTCTTGTAAAGATTGCATTTGTAATTTTCCCGCCTCTGCCGCTCTACAATGATTGATGCACGATATCAATGACAGGTCACTGATCCTCAGTAATGTCTCTTGTAATGCTGTATTGTTGACACCAGCTACTATTCTGTCCTTTATAAACCTGTCTTCCTGATCACCAAATTCGCACAATTTTGCTGATAATTTTAAATCTGTCAAAAAAGTCTCGAATCCTCTTTCTTCTGCGCTCTTGAGAAGAACTTATAACTTTCAAATACAATGTTCTTTCTGGGAATACAATGACTTTATAAGCTTTCCAATACTTTCTCATATTTTTGCAAAAAATTGGCAATTTTTGTTTTCTCATTTTTCCTTTCCAATTAATCCTGTGGTCTTCATAAACAGTTCAAACTGCTGTTTAAATCTTTTCCACTGCGATGCTCCACTTTTGAAGTCCATTTTGTTAGGTTTATTGAAATTTCCCTACATTTTTTACTTCTGTATTCTAATTACGTACGTATTTGATGTTCCTCTGAGTATCTTCTATGCTTCTATGTATTTTGATTTTTTCTCACTTTCAGTTTTCACCTGACACCATGTTTGATTCAAATATATGCATATTTGTCTTTCTAATGCTTTATTATTTAATACTTAAATATAAAATACAAAATACATTCTTCGTAAGCTTCACCTAACATTATAATAAACGCTTGATGTGTCAATGTGTTTATTTAAATACAAGCTAAGCATTGATTACTAACAATGTTATAGTTTGCTGATTTTAAACCCAAAACTAGTAAAAAAACGCAAACAAACTCCAGACTGAACTTCGTCGTCGTGCCACAGGTCAACAGTGGAAGCAGATCTTCGTTACGCAAGAGAAGCTGATTGCAGCTGAACAAAGCAATGGCCTGGTCCACAGAGGCTTTCGGAACCACTGTTGTCGTCACAGCTATCCAATCCACACTCCATAATGATCTGGGCTTCAATTTGCATCAGCAGGAAGACACCTCTGAAGTTCGTAGACCAAGAGAGACATTTTAGAAGACATAGTGCTCTGGCGGATATCAGAGTACCCCATAGATGTTTACCAACTAGCTTAACCTTCCATTAGACGCGTATCACCCATCAGGTGCATGCCGGCACATCATCGCGTATTTCAAATAAACGGGTGGAGGTAAGAAGGTTGCATATTTTCTATCTTCCTAAGTGTTTTCGTTCTAACGAACAGTGCATGAGTTGTAATTGAATAAGTCATATGTCTATGTCGGTGAAAGAATAACACCTCACAGGTGATTGCGACAATCGACGTAAGTTTTTTTCTTTTATCATACGACTGTTTTCTTTTCTTAAGCTTGTTGGTTGTTGCTATTACAATTACTTGTTAAAATTACCGGTTATCAAAATTTATAATTTACACCCAAAACGTACTTGTCACCCGTGAGGTGCTCGCGACTGTATTTGCTATAATTCTGTTTTAGAAACACTATGGCTTCCAACAAGCAGAAGTTTAATTTAGAAAATGAAGAAGACATTGCTGCAATTCATAAGATACTATTTGATGACGAATCAGAACCAAGATGAATTAGATGCGCCCGATGAGTCCGATCTTGACGACGAGGACCAGGTTGAAACTAGAGAAGAAAATTCAGATACTGAGCAAAGTAATGAAGAATGTGACTCTGAAGAATCAGACTGTGAAAATTATCTAGCTCATCGACGACAAAGAGGCAAAGATATTGACTGCATGTCATGGAGAAAATTACCGTTTTCCAGGAGTAATCGGTACCGCAAAGAATGCCAAAACAATCTCTAGTACCTGGTATTGCTTTATGAACGATTCCATATTAGATCAGATAGTAAAGTATACCAACCAATATATCGAATGTATATCATCAGAATATTCTAGAAGTCGGGATGCTCGTAAAACAGACTTGATTGAGATTAAGGCATTTATTGGTTTATTATATTTATCTGGCGTTTACAAAAGCGCTCGCCTGAACCTTGAAGATTTATTGGCCTCAAACGGTGATGGTATTGAGATCTTCAGGCTAACAATCAGTTTATCTCGATTCCGATTCATAATGAGATGCCGTGAGGTTTGACGACCGAGAGACTAGACCAGAACGAAGTCCTGTCCTGTAAGAGAAATGTTTGAAAAATTTGTTGAGAATTGTAAGAAGTCCTACTCTGTAGGAGAAAACGTTGTGATTGATGAGAAATTAGAGGAGTTTCGTGGCAAGTGCGTATTTCGTCAATATCTGCCGTCAAAACCTGCAAAATATGGAGTTAAAATTTTTGCATTAGTAGACTCAAGGATATTTTATACGTCTAATTTGGAGATATATGCAGGTGAGCAGCCACAAGGATCATTTTCACTGAGTAATAAAACTACTGATGTTGTAAAACGACTAAGTGCACCAATTATCAATACAGGTCATAACATTACCGCCGATAATTGGTTTAGCGATGTTACTTTGCTGAAAGATTTAGCAGATACCAAATTATCCTTTGTAGGAACATAAAAAAAAAATAAATGGCAAATTCCACAGCAGTTGAAAAATGTAAAGCATCGTGATGAAAAGTCTAGCGTTTTTGCTTTTAGACAAGAGGGAACAATGGTCTCTTATGTTCTAAAAAAGGAAAAAATGTCATTTTAATTTCTAGTCTTCACTTTGATGCTGCAATAGATGAGGAGTCCGGTAACCACAATAAACCGGATATCATAACATTTTATAACCGGACAAAAGGAGGTGTAGACACCGTTGATAAGTTATGTGCAACATACAACGTTGCTCGAGGTACTAGACGATGGCCCATGGTCATCTTCTTTGCATTGTTAAATGTTGCTGGGATAAATGCGCAAATCGTATTTGCAGGAAATGGCGGAGTTATAAAGAATCGGCGAATGTTTTTACGTCAACTTGCAAAAGATCTAGTGCATGAACAAATGATTCAGCGTGTCTCCAATAAGAAGCTTCCCACATCCCTACACAGTAGATTATTGGAAGTAACAACTCCATCTACATCCAAAATTTCCGAAAATTACGAAAATATCAGGAAAAGAAAATTATGTGCTCCATGCCAAAAGGACAAGCAACGAAAAAACACAAAATACTGCTGTAGAAAATGTGGCCAATATTTATGCCTTGGACATGTCGTCATTCTGCAAGTAATGACGATCAGTTTTCGTAAAGAAAATGTTAATTTTGGAAAGAAGTACAGTTTATAAAATATACAGTTTTTTGTAAAGTGTATTTAAAACAATAAAACAATTATCTTTTTTCCTTCTGTGTTCTGAGTAAAAGTAAAAGAATTATTATTGTTTATTTTTTCGTTGTTATGTTTTTATTTTTAAATTAACCCTTTCGGTCACTATTTTTTTGGTCCAGAAAAAAAAATTAAACTGTGGTACTAGAAAGTCTGATTTATTTGCAATTTTTTGATATCACTTGTGAAGGGTTACCAACCCCCGTTCAGCGGTAGGCACATGTCGTCAATTGACAATTGATCGTGACTAAAGGGTAGTAAAATAACAAATGGATGCCAAGAAACGTTTTCATTTCTTGGAGGAGATGGGACCAAATCGTTGATGCTGTTGTACGGCATACATATTTGTGAACTCAACCATTTCTTCAAAAAGTTCGTCGAAAAAGTATTGAGAAAAAATATCAGACTTTCTAGCTCAACCACATTTTCTGTTGATTGTTTTCTCAAACCACTTGATGTTTGGAGTTAGAAATTGGACCCCTTTCCTCTAACCAATCTTTTTTTTTGGGAGTTAATTAATTTTCCGTCGTGAACTCCTTCGTTACGTCTTTTTTGCGGATTGAACCTGAACGTGAGGTGCTTGGGCCATGCTGAGGTTCGGTAGGCACTTCTTCAGCAGGTACATCTTCCTCGACTTGTTCACTTTCCACGACTTCTTCAGATTCCTGGATTTGTTCATTTTCTTCTTGAAAATCTTCGTCATTCACAGACAAAGACTCAGATCTAAAGCTTTCATTGAGGGGTGGATTTTCATCGTCTTCGCTCAGATCTTCAATTTCCGATGGATGCTCGGCCAAGTGCACCATCTCCTTACATGTCAATCGTCGTTCAGGCGACATTTTTGGAGATTATTTATATGGTAATGAATAAATATACGAACTTTCACTTAATATTTGAGGTTATGTTACCCTGTACAATAATATCCGTATAATCGCACTGTATTTATTTGACGACGACCAATTTTGCAAAAATATTGTTGAAATATTAGCTTACAAGCACTAATGATACAGAATATAACGGCAATTGCAGCAATATTGGCAGTGTACAGCACTTCAAGTCGTCCACTAACATAGAAATTTTACTTTTTTGTTACTGGCTTTCAGCACCAGGTGGCACCACAGTGCATATTAGGGATTGCCAATAATGTATTCAATTTAATACATCATGACCAAATGGTGTTTGCAGCTATTCAGTTCCTATGCTGGAAGTTAAAATACGGTGTCGTCAATTGACGACACTATGACCGAAAGGGTTAATAAATGTGTTCGTTTAAATGTGTTTATTGTTTTTTTCACCTTAACGTAATAGAATACAAAAATATCAGTGTTAGATTATCTAACTTATCGTTGCACCTTCCAGGTGATGCGCGACAACTCATGTTATAAAATAGGACGCGTCTAATGGAAGGTTAAACCAGAGTCTTAAGTTTAACAAAACTTTCCTGAAACAATTACTGCAATGGAGTGGAACTAAATACGACTTTCTACTTTTAGGTCAAATGAAACAGCAATGAATTGCTTGAAAGGTAAGACAGATAATGAAAGTTATTTTTCATCGATAAAAAGGTTTTCCGATTCACGAGATTCTAATTCATATAGTGCCATATTTTAATACAGGTTTAATGGATTTGTTTCTTTAGCAGTTGATGTGGAAGGTGTCTGTTGATCAGATTTTGCAAGAATCTTCCTAAGCCGGACCACGATAAACCTGAAAATTCTAATCAAAGCTTCAGCAGTAGACCTGGAAACTGTTTCTTTAAAATGATGCTTTAACAAGTAGATTTTTTCTTTGAACTGCTATAGTAGTGTAATATGCTATCCTTCAATGGTTTGCTATTATGACCTATGAAGATGTGGACGCAATTAGAGTTATTTCTGGTCATGTTAACAAACAAATTGATGGTTTTTGCTAAACAGAAAACCCTGGTCTTATTCAAGAGAATGCACAGCTAGATCAAAAAGTCGTTGTTTATGGACAAACATCATTTTTATTGTCATTTGTATGTATCTCTTGTAAACGATGTTCAGAAACTAGAAACCTTTTCTCTACAACACAAACTCAGAGATAATTCTTTTCGATTTCATTCCCTTGCTCTTCTTTCGAATTTATACCGCATTTTAGTGGCACATATCGTGTATTTTATTCGTATCAATAGCCAACAGCCAAGTCTCAGACAAAAAAAACAAGTAGTTCGATGATATTTCCCCAGATAAAAAGTGGAGACCAAAACATGAACGAATTCAGCCCTCCCACCCCCCATCATCTACCTCCCTTTCCTCTCTTCACAATTCCGATCAAGTTGTCGAAGAGACTGGAACAGCTATAGCGTGGTATTTCATTCACATCACATACAAACACGGAGCAGCCCTTCTATCTGATCAACGATTCGAATCAATAAAACGGACACTGTCGACGTCCCGAATAGTCGACTGATGTTGAATGAGAAGGAGAACTATCGCCGATATATTTTTCTTCCCCTACTACGTCACAGCCCTGTCCTTCGTGAACGTTCCGAACGACCGGAAAAATATGTCTTTTAAAGGCTTGTTACGGGGGCGCTTAGGGGCAACTGGAAAGCCTTTTCTAGCGGTAGTTTTACGAATTGATTCTCAACAAAATAAAAATACAAAATTCATAATCTTTAGATAAAATTTCCATTTTTATATGCATATTATAGTGTTGCCGAGTAGATACACAAGCGTGTAATACTAGAGGTTATACCGTGTAGTAGGTACCTAACCGGATACTAATTATTAATAGACTCGTATGATTTAATGATGCAGTTAGTCCTTACAGCATGTAGGGAGTAGGTGTAAGAGGATTACTATGTGTGGTTTAATTATGGCCACTGGGAAAATGGGGATTTAGTTAGTTCGGACCTAAAGCCGAATAATTTTAATGAAATATACGGTATAGTGGATAGCGAAAGGACTAGAATTAGTTCCCTTTATGACCGGCCCAGTCTATTGTTCGAATTATAATGCTGAATGATTTATTTGATTAAAACTGACCGATTGCTTTTGGAAATAGGTACACGGGCGATTGTGATGATTTAATTCGGAGGAAAATCCAGAATATAAAGCTGGTAATATGAATGTTTTATTATATACAGGTTGCTAAGTCGCTAACGAAATTATTATTCAGGCGAGATATAAATATACTTCTATAATACTGTGGCTCATGGTTGGGATCACTTTATCGCATTTTCTTATAATTTTGTGTATTTTGTGCAGTTTCGAAGATTGGTTCTTTTCGCTGGTTTTACCAACATTAAAGAAAAAAGCTGGGAAAACGGTTCTTATTGGAAATAACACAAGTTCGCATATAAGCATAAGAGTGTTGAAGGCTTGCGTTCATTGCACTCCCACCAAATTCAACGCATCTGATTCAACCATTTTTTAGACCATTCAATGGTAATTGGATCAAATATTTGATGCTTGGAAAGCTACACATGATGGTCAAAGAATGCCAACAATACCCAAAAATATATTTCCCTCTCTATTAAATAAGCTATGGGTTAAAATTCTTGAAAAAGCAGCAACAAATTTAAGTTCAGGGTTTTTAAAAACTGGCACACATCCCCTTTCTACAACTAAAGTGTTAGAACGATTGCCAACCTACTATCGTTCCGATGTTCAAGAACCTAACCCAAGACTTATTTCAGACGTTTTGATACAATACATCGAAAATACTAGAAAATCAGCTGTAGGAGAAAATCTACCAATGCGAAGGAAAAAAAAAACTCGATGTAGCACCAGGAAGGAGCATTTCAGCTGAGGAGGTAGAAATTATGACTTTACCTACTACTAGTAAAGCGAAAAAAACCAAAAAAGAAAACAATGGTTGCAATAGAAAGCTCCAGTGACGAAAGTGAAGATGAGAAACACTCACTAGCTTCCAGTTCATCAATGAATTTATCCGACGATGAAAACCATGCTGAAAACGCTATCGCCGAAGATCGGGTAGAGAAATATGAATTTGTTGTAGTTGACGATGAAAATGAGTATTGGCCCGGGCAAGTTGTTTCTGTACAAAATGAAGGAGCATGTAGAAATGTGGAAAATTATGGATTTGGCCAGAGAAAGAAGACTGCATTTTCTATTAAAATAATGAAATCAAATTTGCCAGAAAAAATCATAAGCAAATGTCAACAAAACGCACGCTTTTCTTTGTTCCCGAACTAGAAGAAATAGTTCCAAAGAAATAATAATTGTTTTTATATTATATTTTAAGCTTTTATGTGAAATTATGGCATTTATGAAAGCTGGTTGTCACATAGATTTTGACGCTAATCGAGAAACAAAATGGATCTATTTGCATAAATTGGTTTATAAAGGACGATCGAATTTTCTTATGAATGAATATGAGTTTCAAAACACTGAAGTGGCTTCAATATCACATAATATTTTTATAATATATCAGTTAGATTCGCTATAATCATTGGTCGCTTTAGAAAGCCATATTTACCAGGTCGAGCTCATTCACTAAATTTTCAACGTGTAAAAGGCTCATAAATCTGAAATCAGAAGACTACGGCATCCCAGTAATGAAGTTTTAGCAGAACTTGGCTTACCAAATTCTGACAAAATGTGTTCAACGTCTGTCGAAGGTAAGAGAACCAGATTACGATTTAAGAAGTCTAAAAGAATTCGCAAAAACTTGGATGATTTAATGCACAGTGACGTGTGTGGACCATTCGATCCAGGTGCTTTTGATGGATTAAGATATTTTCAAACAATACAAAAAATGGAAAAACAAAAGGGTGTTCAAGTAAAAGCTATAAAATTGGACAATGGTGGAGAATATACCTCTAACAGCTTCCATGGTATTGTCAGAAAAATGGTATTATTTTAGAATATATAATCCCCTAGACTCCGCAACAAAACGGCACAGCCGACAGAATGACCAGAGCTTTGCTAAATAAAATACGAAAAAAATTTATAGACTTAGGAGGTCCAAAAGAATTGTGTTCAATATATAAACTAGATCGATTAACCACCAAAAGTCTACCTAAAAATGAATAATCAAAATAACAATATTTGTAAGTCGGACATGGTACACAGTATTGCCAAAGTAAAATAAATTAGAAAAAGTAGCAGAGAAGGAAGTACTAATTGGTTATAGTGGTAAGATCTAGGAATGTAGGAGTAGATGAAAACATCATGGTATACAAAACATTGCACGATGATAAAATAACTGAAAATTAAACAGAACAAGGGGTAAACGAATTTCTAGAGAAATCATAGACGAAAACGAGGACTGTTCAAATCACGAGCTCTTCAAGTTTCAGTGATAAAAATGAAGATAGCGTATCGAACAATAAACGAGAATTAATCATGACAAGATTTGGCAGAACTATGAAATAACCTCAACATCTGGAAGATTAAGAAAATCAGACAGCTTAGTGCTCGTTGGCTAACGCAAATCTGGGCCCATGATGTAATTTCTATCCAATCTTGTGACATCTAATGCTCGGTAATCCAAGCCACATTACATGAAATATCACTTACGAGAGAGCGTTTTTATATTCGCGGAATGGAGGATAAGGGGTGGAAATAAAAAAAACCAAATTATTTTTCTTTATTATATTATTAAAATGATTTCTCTTTATCTGCAAAATACGCCGAAACTGCCTCCTTGACTTCATCATCGGCAGTAAATTTTTTACCCCGCAGCTCTCTTTTCATTTTCGCAAACAGGTAATAATCATTCGGTGCCAGGTCTGAGCTGTAGGGTGGGTGATTCACAATTTCGAATCCCACCTTATGCAGGGCAGCTAACGCAATGCGGCTCTTGTGGACGGGCGCGTTGTCGTGCAAAAGCAGCACACCTTTCGTCAATTTTCCTCGTCTTTTCTCTTTAATGGCTTCTTTTAATCGCTCTAATATTGAAGCGTAATATTCTCCGGTTACAGAAACACCTTTATCTTTATAATCAATCAACAATATTCCTTCCGAGTTCCAAAATACCGTTGCCATGAGTTTTCCAGCTGATTGTAACACTTTAAATTTCTTGGGAGGTGCTGAGCCCTTTTTATGCCACTGCATGGAGTCTTGTTTGGACTCAGGTTCATAATGATGAACCCAAGTTTCGTCTCCAGTAACAATTCGACTCAATACACCATCCTTGTCTTCATTACACAGGTCCAAAAATGCACGCGAACACTACGCGCTGTTGTTTTTGCGGCGGCGTGAGCATTCTCGGCACCCATCTTGCGCTGAGCTTAGACATGCCGAGATGATCGTGTAGGATTTTAAAAATTGTTGTATCGGATACTCCAACCATTTCTGCGAGTTGTTTCTTCTTTAGTCGAGCATATTCGAGTACAATTTTTTCAACTTTTTGGATAAGTGCTGGCGTGGTCACCTCAATGCTCCTGCCCGGCCTCGGGTCGTCTTCAAGGGATTCCCTTCCTTGCTTAAATAAACTATTCCACTTGTACACCATGGTTTTTCCTGGACAAGAGTCGCCGTAAACCAATGACATCTCATTCACTATGGTCGCGACTGATTTTCCTTGCCTGGTAAGGAACTTTATAACGGCACGATATTCGATTTTTTCCATATTTCACTTTTCACTCCTGATTATGTTACTTGGTTGACGTTAGCTCAAAGACTAACTGTTAAAAGTAAACGTGTTGAATGAGTGCGTTAAAAAGGATGAATTGGAATATTGTGCTGTTATAAAATTCTTCGTTTTGGACGGTTTATAGCTAACAGAAATTCATCCAGAACTGGTAAAGTGTTATAAGGAATGTGCCCCTTTGTTTTCAACTGTAAAGAAACGGGCTGTTGAGTTTAAATATGGTCGTACATCTCTCGAAGATGATCCACGTGATGGACGGGCAAAAACTGCAATCACGGATGAAAACATCGAGAAATTATCCAATATAGTTCTGGACCATCGACGTTTGAAGGTGTATTAGTTAGCGCATGCTGTAGGCATCTTAGAAGAATTAAATATGAAACAGATCTGTGCAAGATGGGTGCCGCATTTATTATATGTCGATCAAAAATAAACAAGACAACAAATTTCTCAGCAATGTTTGGATCGTTTTAAAAAGAATGGATGAAAGTCGGTAGTTCTGCCCCAAAAAAGCGAAATCAATTTCTTCCTGTTTTCTGGTATGCAAAAGGGCCTATTTTAATTAATTACCTTGCAAAGGATAAAACAATAACTGGCGAATACTACACACATCTTCTTGATTAGCTAGATGAAATAATTCGTGAGACCAAGCCTAGATTGGAAATGGATAAATTTTGTTCTATCAAGACAATCTGCCGACCCACAAAAGTGTTTGGGCAAGCGAAAAATATAAAGATTTGAAGTACAAATTGTTGGAATAACCACCCTATCCGCCAGATTGGGCTCCCTCTGACTATTACATAATCCCAAAACTAAAGAAATTCGTGGTTTTGGATCAAACGAAGAGGAGATTGCAGCGGTAAATCGCAATTCGTGGATGGAATCCATTTATTAGGGAAACGATGGACAAAATGTATTGAACTAAGAGGAAATTATATAGAAAAATAACACTGGTCAACAGGGTTTTTTTTTCTTACACTCTGATACATTATGGACTTTTTCATTGTCTATCACGTCAGGTTTCTGAGAAATGTTTTTTTTATACATATATATGTATTAAATGTACGGTATATCTAAAGATATTTTTTTATGAGTAAGTTAAAAGAAACTATCAAGTTATTATTATGCTAACGGGCATGTCTGAACAGCATTTAACATGCTTGGGCTTCATGTTGGCCTATGATTTGGCGAGAACAATAGGATTATTCGACAGACTGCTACTTTTGCTGTACAAAGACCTTCGGGTTTTCCAGTAAAAATAAGGATAAAATTACCTATCCTAATTTACCTTCTGCCACTCGTCCAGTTCTTAATTCGGAAGCTTTGCCACTACCAAGTCCTATGGATGTTTCGAACCAAGAACATGTTGAAACCGAGATAGAAGAATACATTTCAGAGTTGTCGGACACAGATGAAGAATAGTTGCCATCTCAAGAGGACACGCCTCATTTAATAAATCAATTGGAATTAAATGACCTAGTTCGAGACCTCAATTTATCAAAAACTCAGGCAGAAATATTAGGATCAAGACTGCAAGGATGGAAGTTGTTAGCTCCGGGTACGCGTATTTCTGTGTATCGAAATCGCCAGAGAGAGCTGTCATAGTATTTTTCAACTGAAGAAGGTCCTTCATTTTGCAAAAATGTTGACGGTTTAATGCGAGAATTAGGTTACAAACACCACCAGGAAGAATGACGTCTTTTTATAGATGCTTCTAACTTGAGTTTGAAAACTGTCCTTCTACGTATAGGAAACATCTACCCCTCCATTCCTGTTGGTCATGCCGTGCACATGAAGGAAACATATTATAATATGACACATATCCTTGATAAAATCAATTACAAAACCTATAAATAGTACATCAGTGCTGATCTCAAAGTAGTTGCAATTCTACTTGGTCTACAACTTGGATTCACAAAGTATTGCTGTTTCCTTTGTGAATGGGATAGTCGAGTGAGAAATTTGCACTATACTGTTAAGCAATGGCCAACCAGAATACAATATATTCATGCAGAAAAGAACGTAGTCCATAATTCGTTGGTGGAGCCTCATAAAATACTTTAACCGCTAATACATATAAAATTAGGTCTGATGAAGAATTTCGTCAAAGCATTGGACAAAGAGGGATCAGGATTTCGATACCTTAATCAAAAATTTCATAATGTATCTGAGGCAAAACGTAAAGAGGGGATTTTTATAGGATCCCAGATTAATCTGTTACAACAGGATCGAGAATTTGACGTACTCTTGAGCGATTTAGAACGGACTGATTGGGATACATTTAAAAGTGTGACAAAGAATTTCTTTGGAAATAAAAAATCTGAAGATTACGAGGAAATTGTTAGTGAACTTGTTAGAAGTCATCATGCATTAGGCGAATGCTTCCCAAACTTATTTGTACTGTGACGCCCTTGGCACTTTACCATTTTTTTACGACGCCCCTCATCCCTTCCCCCAAAAATACTTACCAGTTTTAGTACTTACTAGTAGGCTAGAGTAACAGGTTATCAGAAAAAAAAACTATTTGGACATTCAAAGTTTTTATTAGAAAATAACGAAATCAAAACATAAGCATAAAAGATATTTATGTAACTGGCTGCCTAATGTGAAGGATGTGCTTGCTTTTCTGAGCATAGCTTCTGAAACCGGGGCTCCAGTTTGGAAATTGCCACTCTCATTTCCTGTTCTACGTCTATTTTTGACCTGTACTTGTTCTTTATTACTGCAACTGCAGAAAAGCCTGTTTCGCACAAGTACGAAGTTGCAAATGGTAATAAAACCATTAATGCAGCAGTGCCAATGGCACGATATTCATGAGAAACTGAGCCCCAACATTGAAACAGTTTGGCCTTGTCGTATTGAAGCTTTAAGCTGGAATCACAGGACAATTCTATTAGTTGTTCTTCTTCCTATGTTGAAAGTGTCGATGGTGTGGGCGACTGAAAAGGGTTTCTGACCCTGTCATATTGCTCCAGATTATCGGCAAAATATTTTTCAAAGTGTTCGCTTAATGATAGCAAGTGCTGTGTGAACATTATTTTTAAAGACGGATCGAGGAATACCTTGTAAAGCAAGGAAACAGTCAATTACTTGATCTTCTAATTTTCTCTCCCATAAGAGCAACTTCTTCTGAAACCCAGTAATTTTATCCGCCAATTGCAGGATATGAGTATTGTTACCCTGCAAAGATTATATAATTTGTTAAATATGTCACAGAGATATGCCAGTTCTATTATAAACTCTGAATTAATAAAGTTTTGCCCATCATTATATTCTGATTCTGTCTGTAGGTACGTGTAAAATTCGTTTCTTAATTTGTATACACGTGCGAGTACATTACCTTTAGACAACCAACGAGAGTTGCAATAATAAATTAAAGAGGTATGCTCAGCACCCAATTCTTCACAAAGTTTATGGAAAAGTCTTGATTTCACAGGTCGTGTTTTAATGTAGTTCACCACTTTAATAATGGTATCCATCACAACATTTAACACAGGTGTAATGTTCTTTGCTGCTAAGGTCTCTCTATATATACAGGGTGGGCAAATAAGCGAGGTAAGCGGCTGTATCTCAGAAACTAATGATCGTAGAGAGTTACGGTAAAAAATTTTATAGGTGAAGTGGGCAAGGGAAAATGCTGGAAATTATTTTCAAGTTTCCAAGATGGCCGCCAGTGGGCGTTTCCACCATCTTCAATTACATAAAGTTACGTTTCTCGCGATTTTCTCCAATCAATATAACAAAAAAGTACATGCGTTTTAATGTTAACTTAAAGTCAAACATTTTTTGTAAAAACAATTTTTCTCTATCTTTCGAAATAAAGTGGTGGGGGGTATTTGAATGTTGTTTTAAATAAATGCCTGTAACTTCGAAACGGCTTAATGGATTTGGATTAATTTGATATCAATGAAAAGCGCATTTCTTGGGCTTTTAGGTTTCTTGTAATCGTGACAGTTGTGACCTACACGACCGCCGATAGAGGGCGTTATTCGATATTATAACCAAAATATTGGATTTTCTCAAAAAATTTAAATGCGATGATATGACTTTTTTGAGACTAGAAAATAGACAAATGACCAACCAATAAGCCTACGCAAGCCGCATCTTAATATCTTTTTCCTAACTCAAATTATTTAAAAAAAATACTAAACCAGGAAAATTCATATATCCCCTTTTAAAAATGCATCGCTTGCTTTCGATAAGAAGGCAAGTAGTAGGCCATGGACACGACAATCGCCTAACAGAAATATTGCCAATCAACGTCAAACTTATGACACACGCAACCCAATATTGTTAATTGCGTATAATTTGAGTACTTTTTAATCAAAACGCCTCTCGCAAATAATGAAGCCGTTGACATGATTGCGATTTATTTCGAGTGTTTTCAAAATGCAGCTATAGCTGCAAGACAGTACCCGACACCATGCACCAGGCGCTAAATGAACAATATTTCGATAATAGACTAAATTATTGTCAATGGATGGCTTGAGGAAAACAGAAATTTCTTAACGGAAATTCTCTGGACCGACGAGGCTACCTTTAGTAGTGATGGTAGAGTAAACCGTCATAACATGCATTATTGGTCCGCTGAAAATCCGCATTGGTTAAGAGATGTGCAGCACCAAGGACGCTGGAGTCTCAATGTGTGGTGCGGTGTCATTGGGACAGAATTATTGGATCTTATTTTTTTGATCAAGCTTTAACTGGTAACCGCTTCTTAGAGTTTTTGATCAGCGACTTGCCAATTTTGTTGGAGGATGTGCCACTCGCAACTAAGAGAACTATGTATTTGCAATTAGATGGTTGATCGGCACATTATTCAATTAATGTCCGAAACCATATTAACAGGACCTTTCGAGAACGCTGGATAGGAAGGGGAAGCCTATTTCCTTGGCCGGCAAGATCTCCCAACTTGACATGTCTTGATTTTTACTTGTGGGGACGCTTAAAAGACATTGTTTTTCAAACTCCACCAACAACAGGAATGGATATGGATAACAGAATTCGAAACTCAATTCGTCAACTATCAGCGGCAGAAATCGAGGCCGCGGTTCTGTCGACTTAAGGAAGACTGGAAAAATGTGTGGAATATAACGGCAGGCAATTTGAACACAAAAGGCATTAATCTTTTTTCAAAATCGGTCCTTTTCAGGACCACAACTTTATTTAAAACGAAAATCGCTTGCAAATACGAAAACGTGTGACTTAAAATCACAGCACTAAATAAACTGAAATTTTTTGTGAATATTTTAGAGAGGAGTTTGTCTTTTATTTCCATGGCCCACTACTTGCCTTCTTATCGAAAGCAAGCGATGCATTTTTAAATGGGGATATATGAATTTTCCTGGTTTAGTATTTTTTTTAATAATTTGAGTTAGGAAAAAGATATTAAGATGCGGCTTGCGCAGGCTTATTGGTTGGTCATTTGTCTATTTTCCAGTCTAAAAAAAGTCATATCATCGCATTTAAATTTTTTGAGAAAAGCCAATATTTTGGTTATAATATCGAATAACGCCATCTATCGGCGGCCGTGTAGGTCACAACTGTCATGATTATAATAAACCTAAAAGCCCAAGAAATTCTCTCTTTAATTATACCAAATTTATCAAAATCCATTAAGCCGTTTCGAAGTTACAGGCATTTATTTAAAACAACATTCAAATACCTCCCACCACTTTATTTCCAAAGATAGAGAAAAATTGTTTCTACAAAAAATGTTTGACTTTAAGGTAACATTAAAACGCAAATACTTTTTTGTTATATTGATTGGAGAAAATCGCGAGAAATGTAACTTTATGTAATTCAAAATGTTGGAAACGCACACTGGCGGCCATCTTGGAAACTTGAAAATAATTTCCAGCATTTTCCCTTGCCCACTTTACTTATAAAATTTTTTATCGTAACTCTCTACGATCATTAGTTTCTGAGATACAGCCGCTTACCTTGCTTATTTGCCCACCCTGTACATTGAGGAAGTCCTACATCCTCTTTAGTAATGCAGGTAAATCCGAAATTCAAATATTGGTCGTCATATTTCCTATATTTCTTCCGTTTACTTAAAGTAACATTGCTGCTCTCCCCTGAGTCTTCACTTCGTTTTCTATTTTTTTGAGTAATATTATCCATTGTCAATATCAAAACTCCGCGTGCGTATTTAACAAAACAAAAGCTTTACTGAACGACATGAACACGCGGGACAGTAGGAAACTACGGACAGTCACCTCAAGCGAGCATAAGCCGAACGACTGCAGGCCATCCCGTAATCACCCGAAGGGGAATAGGCGCCATGTTCTTTCAGGCTACACACCAATTTTCAAATCTATCTTAGTTCTTTAGAAGTAAATTTTAATTTGCAGTTTTTCATTATTAGTATTCTTTTAATTTATGAATCATTATTACAGGCGCTCACTGGACTCGGTCGCATCAACACGCGACGCCCCTGGAACAATGCCGCGACGCACAGTTTGGGAAGTCCTGCATTAGGCTGTAATATGAGTCTTAAAATACATTTCTTGCATTCGCACCTGAACTTCTTTCCCCCGAATCTTGGCGATGTTAGTGACGAGCATAGGGAAAGATTTCATTAGGATATTTCCGCTATTGAAAAACGCTATCAGGGCAAGTGGAATAGCGAGATGCTTGCTGACTACTGTTGGACTTAAATTTCGGAATGTTCTTCATCCCAATATAAAAGAAAAGTGAAAAGAAAGACTTTCTAAATACCAGACGTGATAGAAGTTATTTGTTTTTATAATAATTATTAGGAATATAAAACAAAATAAGTTTGTATTATAATTCATTCTATAACAACTTATAAATTCTAATCATGTTCTAAGATATCGCTACAAGTCGTTCCAGTATGATTTCCCGTTCTTGCTTTCCTTTCTACCGCAATATTTTTATTACGCGCTTCTGGTTTTACTCTCGCAAAACTTTTCACATTTCTACCACGGGTTGTCGTAACCGTGTTCGGCCGAAGCTCGATCTTCCCAAAAAAATTATCCGAACATTATCCAATAAATTCCAACCGCCAGAATTAAAAAATATACGCAGCTACCTCGTTCAGGTCGAGACTGGCAATAGGGTAGGAGCACTTTCGGTAAAGTTTCGCAGTTTCTCATCAAATTCGTTATGCTTCCAACCAACGGCGCAGGGTCGCTTTTCAACGCGGTGAATAAAGTAGCCTGTCACCTTGTCACACATAAATTTACAGTTTATTACGGATATTAGTTCATAAAAACCGGTACGAGCGTAAATAAATGTGCCGTACTAGAGACGTAGCACTCACTGTTCGTGCACGATCTAACCTGTGATGTGGTTCTGCTTGAGTAGAACTTTAATATAATACCTTGAGGGCGATGTGGAATATGTAAATTTGTATGAACGATGATATACGTGCAGGCTATTTGGTTGAAATTTAAAAGCATCAGCGTCGATTACTTTATTATTATTCCACTAATTCACAAATGCTTCTTCTCATAGAAATAAATGATGTGTCTGGTGGAATCTATTTAGACAGCTTGATTCTAGGACTAGTATTTACTAGTTTCAGGCTAATAAAATTAGTTCTGATTTGCTTCATGATACTAGAAACTTGAATAAGTCCTCTGGTTTCGTTACCACCCTCTTTAAATAATTCACTTTGTATCCATCTTCGTCAAACATTTAACGCTTTTCATGAGTTTCATGACGTCAGAGGTCCATGGCAAATCTACTCCACCATTTTCGACCATCAACTTTTGAATGAGCGACTTCAAACGTAGGCGCACAAGCATAAGTGACGAATCACGCAGTGGACACCCAAAAACCTCTACCAACGATGAAATCGTCGACAAGATTCATGATGTCGTGTTAGCCTATCGCCGATTGAAGCTGTAAGAGATAGCAAAGACAACAGGCATCTCAGTGGAACCCGTTGGCCATATCCGACACAAAATTTTGGGCATGAAAAAAAAAGCTTTCGGCGCGATGGGTACCGAAATCGGATGACCATTTGGAGGAGTGTCTGGCCAGGATTCGACGCAATTCGAGCGATTTCTTCGTGCGTTTGGTAACCGTGGATGAGACTGAAATCCACTGCTACATACCAAGACCAAGAAACAGTCGAAGCAGTGGACTTTTCGGGGCGAATCAGCTCCGAAGAAAGCAAAGACCGTTCCATCGGCCGGAGAGGTCATGGCGACAATTTTTTGGGATGCCCAAGGTGTGATCCTCATCGACTATCTGCGGAAGCGAAGAACGATCTACCACGACAATGCACCGGCTTATTCATCCCTCATCGTCGTGTCCAAATTGAATGAGTTGCACTACGAATTACTCTCTCATTCTCCATATTCACCGGATCTAGTCTCCAACGACTTTTTCCTATTCCCAAACCTGAACAAATCGCTGTCAGGAAAAAGATTTGCCGCCAGAGATGATTATTTTGCAGACCTAGTTTTCTGACAATTAAAAAAACCTTTGAAAAGGTATATTGATCTTCGAGGAGACTACATCGAAAAATAAAAATAAAAATCACACCAATACCGTGTTTTTCTTGTTGATTCCGGAGACATTCCAGGTCGCCCTAGTAGTTTGCTCTTCAATGTTATCTATCGTTTCGAAAAACCAAAAAAAGAACGGACCATGTGGTTTCGATCTTCTAGATCTCGTCAGTGCGCCTCCGAATGCAAATCCTAATTTCATCGCAGTTCACGATAATGGACTAATTCCAACCTCAATTCCCGCTAGTCGACAAGGTAGGAAGTAGCACTACCGGAACTAGCTTGGACAATTCATTTATTCAGTCCTGTTAGATGCCTCAATCAGCTAAGCAGTCTAGTGGTGATTCCATCTACGGCTTCCCAAGACTACTCATAATATATTGTTGGACTCGCTTGCAGAGGTTGGGCTTGTTCTAAATTAGTTATTGATTGTTGATTACTTGTTTCATTCGAATTCAATCGAATTCAATCTGTCACAAAAGCTGCTTGAAAGTTCTCATCACAGAAAACAGTGCAGCGAGTAGGAAGAGTTAGCACCATTTCATGTCAAGAACCAATGACTGTCATGGTTGTCCATTAAAATGAGTTCGAACACTTAGTCTGTTTCTAAAAATGTTCCAAAACCTTATTAAAGAAAGAGGCGGTCATCCGCACACGTTTTAGGCTGTTTGCATGATTAATAGCTACAATATATATACATATATTGGTAGAAGACTGAACATCTCCGAAGTAAGCGTTAGACGCATTAAGGCTAAGTTTGACTTTGGACAAGATATAACCCTTAAAAAAAAAGAGAAAGTGTGGAAGAAAATCAATCTTTACCCCCAGAGCGGAAAGATGCCTAGAAAATAGGATTGCAACCGATAGCCAAATTTGGTTTTCACCATCACCCTTTTCTCGAAAAAACAGATCGAGGATGCTCGAAATTTGCCCACCCTGTACAGGACGTCTCTACGTCGTCGAGGGTATCATAAAACAGAACCAGTATAAGAAAATCCTCCAAAACCACTCGATTCCTCAGTTGGAGGACTGGTTTCCAAATGGAGAGCTATTCGTTTTTATGCAAGACGGAGCTCCCTGCCACACTGCTCGGTCAATTAAAACGTTTTTGCAGCAGATTAACATCCCTCTTCTTAGATGGCCAGGTAATTCCCCAGACATGAACCCAATCGAAACTGTTTGGTAACTGGTAAAGCGAGAGGTAGCAAAGGAAGCCATTACCACCAAAATCCAGTTAATAGAAAAAAATTATACATGCTTCAAATGGTCACCCACGCATGCAGGAGATAGTTCAGAACTGCTTTAGTAGCATGCCACAGCGAATTGGAGCGTTAATCGCCGCCAGTTTTACCTTAAAATATACAGGGTGTCCCAAGTTGAGTGGCCTACTAGAATATTTCCTAAAGTACACCGAAGAGAGCTCTGAAAATTTGGTTGCCTTGGTTTCTGGCCATGCTCTTTTTAAATAATATAATTTTAAAGATGGCCGACTTCCGGTTATAACGGAAATCGATAGGAACTTCGTTATTTTAAATGGAACACCCCATATATTAGTGGATTTTTTCCACTTTTTTTAAATAATTCGACAAATCATTGCTGGGCGTCATTCGGCCTCTCTCAGACAACGTTTGACTTAGAGTCTTCAAAATTTTTATGATGAGTACTAAGGTCTAATTGTAAATCGTTGTTGGAAAAAAAAGTCTAATATCTTACACAGGATGTTCAAAATACACTTGCCAATGTAGACAACTTCATACCTTGGAAAGTCGCTTATTTCAAATGGAACACCCTGTATTTTACTGGGCCAATAGTTGGGACTTTTTATTCTCTTTTGAGCTGCCTCAGCCCTCACCATCAACCGATTAATATGCTAATCACAAACCCGACATCTTTTATCACAATCACGACTAGGATTTCTTTTTACAAAAATGTTCAAAAAGGGTACAAAAATAATGTTGCCTGTTAAAGGGTTAAGATAAATGTTTTTTGCGAACGTTTAAATCACGTTGGAACTTATTGCGAGCATTTTTTACGATCGTAATCTCGACTAGGTGGTTATATATTCTAGTGATCCAAGGTATTTGTCTCCTTTCGGAAATAACATCGTTTCGTTCTAAATCTCCGCCACGCATTCGAATTCCATCTTGATGTAAATTATTACATAGTAGGCGACGATTCTTATTTCCCAAAGCGAATCCTAGCCGGAATTCAATTTCAGAAATATATATTCCGTATATTTTCATTCGTTTGTTTAGCGTTCATTGGAGTTCTCCGCAAGATAACGTAAAACTAGATCACACCCAATTATCTCGGACCGGTATAGTGGCACCCTTAAACGTCCTTTTCATCGTAACGTTAAGTAGTCTTCATTGCACATTAGAAGGAGAAGTAAGGGCAATCATTGTCACGTTACTCGCCTCGTGGAGAACCCCTTTTTCGTAGATAGAGCAGAGGCAGTGTCTCCTGTCGTCTTATTTTCTCATCACTTTAACGGCGTCGCGGCTAATGTGCTGTCCGCTTTTATAGTATGCCAGCCGGTTGGCGTATTAGGTTACCTAAAGGGAATATAATATTAAGGTCGATGAGTTTAGTTTTGCAATAAACGTGATAGTTTAGGCGTCGTTTAGGAACATATTTTAGAAAGTTGTTACCTGAAGCAGAATAATCAAAGTAATCAGGTCTGTAGATTAGGCTCCAAAGACAAATGCTGTATCGGTCAAATTAAACAATAAGAAACGAGATTATAATCATCAGTACACTGTTATATCATCACTGAAATAGGCTCCGAAATACATGACTGTTTCCTGTGTACTGCCCAATACAATACAATACAGTACAACACGTTTTATTTCCCAAAAAAAAAAAAATGTATGTTCAGTATTATACTGGACAAAATACACGAAAGTCAGAAAGAAGATGCTGTAGTAAACAATAAAATTACACAGAACTATATGTACTCTCTTAACGATAGATATTCTTCCATTCCATAAAAAGCAGAAGCAATTAAATAATTTCTAATCTTTTTATTAACCTTCCGTCGGGTGCAGCTGATCAAATTGATATTCGCCGAGTATTTTTGTTCAGAACTCTGTTATTAGATACTATAGCGACATCTATTGTTGAGTAGCTTAACTATATGAACTACTTTATGTGTTCATTAGCTTACATTAGGATTGCCATAAATCCCCAAGGTCCTGTCGGGACATTAACAATTTTTCCGGTCATTATTATTATCATTTATGATGATATCATATATTCATTCATGATGTTTCAACATTTGAGGTTATGTCGCTAATTTTTGGAGAAGGATATCGAAAAACGGGCAAAGAGCGATTGTTGTAAAATATCTCAAGAGTATGTAAAAAAAAATGGTGGTCAGTGAAGAAATATAGGTTGTAGCCGGTTTTAAACATTTTTTTCAGTGTGGAGCCACTGTGCGGCGCCGCTCTCCACCCCTCCCTAACTCACCTCAATTTCTAATCGCTACCAGTCGATCAGTAAAGCAGAACTCTAAAAAGTGAATTGCCCTAACGCTCACTAGATGGCCATTTATCAATTTTTGAAAACGTGTAGCTCTGAGCTCGAATATGTTTGTCGGGACATTTTATAACTTGTCGGGACGTCGGGACAACACTGTTAATAACGGTGACATGTCCCGACGTGTCGGGATGAATGGCAACCCTAGCTTACATTGACAACCTGTTGTCAATTTTAGAAGTTATTGAATAATAATTAGTCATTTTGATACACCGCACCCGTTCGTGCTATATTCTCAAAATATAGAGTATCATAACTTTTTCTCATCGGTAAGTGCTATTTATTTAAGTGTAGGTATATTATAATCATCTTATTAGTTTTAGCGTTATACTTTCCGACATATTGACAAAATATCAAATTGATATACTGCGCCCGAACTCTCAGCACGGTCTATATAAGTTTCTGACAGTTCGAAGTGTTTTTGTCAAAAACGGTCAACATGAGTAAAAAATACGATACATCGAATGCCAATGATGTTGAAGAACTTCAAAGACTAATGCTTGAAGACGACAGCGATAACCTACAAGATGATTTTGAAGATGAAATTGAAACCGATACTGAAGATAAAATTGAAACTCGCGAGGGAGATTCAGAAACGGAGGAGAATGCTTCTTCTGAAGATGATGATTTATCTGAAAGCAATAACATTTTTTCATTGGCAAAAATAATATAACAAAATGGAGTAAAGTTCCTCGATCACAAAGAGTTCGAACCGGAAGTCATAATTTGCTTCGAAACCTACCGGGAGTGAAAGGTGACGCCAAAGCAGCACGCACTCCTTGGAATGTTGGAACTACCTTACGTCTGACGATGTTTTGAATATTATTGTTCAATATACAAATCAATATATTGAAATGGTCAAGACGCAATTTCGTCGAGAAAGGGATACTAAACCAGTCGATATAATTGAATTGAAAGCCTTCATCGGTCTTCTGTTTTTAGCAGGAATTTATAAAAGTAATAGGCAGAGTTTAGAAGAAATTTGGGGATCTGATGGGGATGGTATCGAAAAATTTCGGCTTGTAATGAGCATAAAGCGATTCAAATTCATTATGAAGTGTGTGCGATTTGATAATCGAAACACTAGAAATGAGAGAAGAGAGATAGACAAGCTAGCAGCGGTTCGAGAAATATTTACGATTTTTGTAAACAATTGCCAGATGTGCTATAATTTGGGTGAAAATGTGACAATTGATGAAAAGCTGGAGGGCTTTCGTGGCAGGTGTGGATTTCGCCAATATATACCCAGCAAGCCTAATAAATATGATTTTAAAATTCTAGCTCTGGTTGACTCAAGTCTTTTATCTGTATAATATATGCCGGAGTACAGCCGGAAGGTCCATATCAAATTAGTAACAAACCTTTAGATGTTGTTTTACGACTTTGTGAACCAATATATCACTCAGGAAGAAACATCACCGCCGACAACTCGTTCGGTAGCATTGACCTTATAGAAAAGCTAAAACATAAAAGTCTTTCATATGTTGAAACTATGAGGAAAAATAAACAAGAATTTCCATTAGAATTTAGTGCGACGAAAAACAGAGAAGTGTGCAGCAGTCTTTTTGGTTTTCAAAATGGGTGCATATTAGTGTCATATGTGCCAAAAAAAGGGAGATGTGTTATCTTGGCATCCAGTCTACATAATGACGATTCAATAGATCCTGAGAGTGGCGAGAAACGAAAACCCTCTATAATTACATTTTACAACAGCACGAAAAGTGGTGTCGATACTACAGTCAAGCTATGTGCATCGTATAATGTAGCGAGGAATGTTCGTCGATGGCCAAGGGTTATATTTTTTGCGATGTTAAATATGAGCGGAATTAATGCTCAGGTGATTTATTTTGGAAACGGTGGAAACGTCATTAGGAGAAGGCAATTCTTGAAACAACTGTCAAATGAATTAGTACTCCCTAATATAGTCCGAAGAGCTACAAATACTTCAGGAATGCGCATAGATTTGCAACTGAAACTCAAACAATATAGACGGATAATCGGAGGTAAGAGAAAAAGATGTGAAACATGCACTCAGAAGAGGCGGTTAACTAAATACAGCTGTATTAGATGCAACAAAGCAATATGTTTGATTCACATTCAGAGTTTCTGCTCCGACTGCAGCCAGATGGTTCGCAATATTCAGCAGCACGGAGACGACAGTAGCGATGACTAACATATTAAACTTTATTAAATCTCGAATCATACTTTATGTTAAATTTGCAATGTGACATATCAACATTATAGTATTAAAATTTGTTCTCTGTATTTATGTTATAGAAATAAATTATTGTTGAAGTTTTTAATGACTTGTTTACTTAAAAATGTTCGAAATGAATGAAAAGTGAGAATTGTATGTCAACTAAAGTTATTTACTTAAAATCATTAATTGAAAACGAATGAATAGGCAAAGTGATTATTTTGATACACCGCGCCCGATTTTGTTACGATTATACCGCGCCCGACGAAAGGTTAAATGTGCTTAATAGCAAACTTTTTGTTGTTGCATGTGAACAATTAAAAATTTTGATGGCATTATATTTTACCGATTGTTGCATTCCTGATAGTGTACATAGTCTTGATAGTTCACATATGAGTAAAAGTTTGAATAGTATATTAATTTCGCAGTGTTTATGGCTGCAATATAGATAGTTCTTCTGATTTGATATGCCGAGGCCGTCGAGCTCAATTTACTGCACAGATGGTCAATATGGCTATTCTAGTTTAAAGCATTATCTATAAATATACCAAGTAGTTTGGCGGCTTTGGTTTCATCTGTTTTCACTTTAAAGTCAATTTTTTGTGTCTTCTCCGTGTTCAGTATCAGACCATTTACTCGAAACCAACTATCAGCTTTATGCAAACTTAATTCTTCCAGTTCTTTCAATGTACGAGGGAGCGTTTTTATATTCGCGGAATGGGGGATAAGGGGTGGAAATAAATAAAAACAATTATTTTTCTTTTTCAATATATTCACTTGCAAAAAATGATTTTTCTTTATCTGCAAAATACGCCGAAACTGCCTCCTTGACTTCATCATCGGCAGTAAATTTTTTACCCCGCAGCTCTTTTTTCATTTTCGGAAACAGGTAATAATCACTCGGGGCCAGGTCTGGGCTGTAGGGTGGGTGATTCACAATTTCGAAGCCCACCTTATGCAGGGCAGCTAACGCAACGCGGCTCTTGTGGACGGGCGCGTTGTCGTGCAAAAGCAACACACCTTTCGTCAATTTTCCCCGTCTTTTCTCTTTAATGGCTTCTTTTAGTCGCTCTAATATTGAAGCGTAATATTCTCCGGTTATAGAAACACCTTTATCTTTATAATCAATCAACAATATTCCTTCCGAGTCCCGTTGCCATGAGTTTCCCAGCTGATTGTGACACTTTAAATTTCTTGGGAGGTGCTGTGCCCTTTTTATACCACTGCATGGAGTCTTATTTGGACTCAGGTTCATAATGATGAACCCAAGTTTAGTCTCCAGTAACAATTCGACTCAATACACCATCCTTGTCTTCATTACAGAGGTCCAAAAATGCACGCGAACACTCTACGCGCTGTTGTTTTTGCGGCGGCGTGAGCATTCTCGGCACCCATCTTGCGCTGACCTTAGGCATGCCGAGATGATCGCGTAGGATTTTAAAAATTGTTGTATCGGATACTCCAACCATTTCTGCGAGTTGTTTCTTCTTTAGTCGAGCATCTTCGAGTACAATTTTTTCAACTTTTTGGATAAGTGCTGGCGTGGTCACCTCAATGCTCCTGCCCGGCCTCGGGGATTCCCTTCCTTGTTTAAATAAACTATGCCACTTGTACACCATGGTTTTTCCTGGACAAGAGTCGCCGTAAACCAATGACATCTCATTCATTATGGTCGCGACTGATTTTCCTTGCCTGGTAAGGAACTTTATAACGGCACGATATTCGTTTTTTTCCATATTTCACTTTTCACTCCTGATCATGTTACTTGGCTGACGATAGCACAAAGACTTCGCTCATTCCGCGAATATAAAAACGCTCCCTCGTATGTCTGAACTGCTCCTTATTTTGTGTTCGCCAACCCCGTTTTTTGGACATAGCTGGATCCCATAGTCTCATGAGCATTATGGATGTTGTCTGGATCTTCAAAGAGGCGAATGGTATCTTCTTCTTTTAAATAACTCAAATTTGGAAACCATTTTTTTTTACCAACTTCCTGTAACTGTCACTTCAACATCTTCAATTGTATGATCACATCTTAACTTGGCTTTAATATCCCGTTGTTTTTTTTACTTCTGACTTTTCGAATCTTTATTTTCCACACAACACCATAAACCTTTATGTTCTAGATAGGTCTTCGTACCCAACTGCCACGCATTATAATTCTCTCTCCCTTTTAGTTGTTGAATTTAGTGTCCTTGGGCTCGAAACCTATTGAAATGTGTTGATGTTTATATAACATTCAGTGGGGACACACCCGTAGACAACAAATATGTCCTGGTAGTAGGTTTTAATACTTACTGTTTAATGAGACGCAATATTTGGTACCAAGATATAATACTTAATAATAATAATAATAATAAAATAATAATTAATAATAATAATTAAATTATGCTCCAACATTTGAAAGGAAAACAATTTCAGTTTTAAGAACACCCATTCACAATGCACTCTAATCTTACACGAAATCATACGAGAGACACTCAACATTTGAAATATAAGCTTTCCCCATTTAACTTCCTGCATATATCCTCTAAACGTATGCACATTCGGAAGTAAATGGGACGTATTTACTATGGCCGCGTCTCTACTGTAATAGCCTGCATTTCCTGACGAGTTTCCTGCCTAAATAGTTACCCAACTCGCTACCACCATATCCCCAGCTTATTCCAACACGTTCGTAGAAACAATAAGTCAGCAGCCCCGGAATTTCAATAACTGAAAAGGAACGAACTCCATTTTCTAGGTTTATAACCCTGCACATCATTATCTAAAACCGTATAAAGCTATAATCATAAAATGCATCCATGATTTCAACATAAAATTATTTAATTCCATCGTAAATTAACCATTCGATTACGAGAGCCGGCGCTTTATAATGGTACAATTAATTCCGTCCGCGAGATAAATACATTTTCTTCCTTCATCGAACGCGGTTGGCTGTGCCATAGTTGGGGACGTAGAGCTCTATTACAGCGTCCAACACGATAATAAACAAATAAAATGGAGCATTTTAAGCTCGTCGCTTAAAAGCGGTTTAATATAATGGCAGAGACGAGCCGGTATTGATGGCGCAATGCATTAATTGCATTCTTTAATGCAGTCTCTTTCTCTCTCGCTTCATGGTCTACTATTAAGGTCTAATTAGAGTTTTACTCTTTAATCTCTTACATTCTAGAAAGCGGAAATTCTTTGAAAAATTTATGCTAAGACAATCTTCTTCTTTTTTGGCACTCACAATTGTGAACGTACCTTTTTAATTTATATGAAAGTTCATATTTGACGTTTAAACGTCTAATTTGCGTTTATTTGACACGTAAACGTCAAACTTGATAGATATTTGACATTTAAATGTCAAAATACTATTTCGTTCAGATTTGTCACAACCTTAAACTTGAAGTCACAACTGTTATCTGTAACTCACTGTTCTTATTCGTCATTTATTAGGCGGATAAGGACAACTTTATGTGTATTTGACGTTTAAACGTCAACGGGTGACATCCTAGCCGAAAATTATCGATTTAAAACATCAACCTCGTTCGTATATACGTTTAAAGGTCTAAGTTGTACATATTTTATTCTTAAATGCTAAAATTTGTTGATACGTATTTGACACATACATATAAACGTCAATGGTTGACAGTATTTGCGTAAATGATCAAAACCATTATTGAAAATCATCAAAAATAAATACTCTGAACGAAGATTCAGTCACAAACTTCTGCACATTTTACATTAAATGTCAATTTTTGTGCATATTTGACAGTGAAATGACACACCTTTCGCGTTTTTGACATTTAAGCGACAAACTTGTATATATGTGACAGTGAGTTGTAAAACTTTGTTCATATTTTATCTTGACCGTATCTAATATTTAAATATCTCCACCCTTGCGTGTAATTGACATTTATATCTCCGGAATTGACGCCATTCTAAATTTGATCTACATACATTTGACATTTGAACGAAAATTGCCAAAAAGAAATATTGAACAAAGTATGAAACGTCAAACTTCTCCATAACATTAAATATTATACACATTTGACATTTAACCAATAAATTTGTAGATATTAAATATTTAAATGCCCGACTTAGCTTATATTCGACATTTAAACCTCAGTAGTTGTCACTTTCGGCGCCATTGTTTTAAAAATTTTTATATCAAGCGAGCCACAAAATTTTTATCCTAGGTAGGCCATGAACGACTGAGATAAACATACAAGTCACATCTGAGCTTAAAGAATTGACATTTATCACCGAAGTGTCATTCATAAATAATCATATGTCAAATTGACAAGTTGAAGATTTTTTTTTTGAGGTTTTTGAGGTTAGTTCTAAAATTTTATTTTCGATATTTTTTTCATTTTCAAACAGAAAACGCTCCAAAGAGGGAGAAATAGAGAGATAGGCCTAGTTGGTCGTTAATCATTTACTTAATGATTTAACCTAAACGTCAAATTGAATAAGATATATTATGTTAAATCGTTGAATAAATCTAAGACATAACTGAACACCGAGCGGCACGGGAATTGGAATTTGACAGATGGAGAACCCACTGGCGATGCCACCTTGGCGTCCACCTTCCAGGCTTCCAACTTTGTATATATTTGACATTTAAACCTCAGCAGTTGTCATTGTTTGCGTCATTTTTTTTTAATTTTTATATATCAAGACAGCCATGAACGACTGAGATAAACATACAAGTCACGTCTGAGCTTATAGAATTGACATTTATCTCCGAAGTGTCATTCGTAATAATCATATGTCAAATTGACAAGTTGAAAAATATTAGGTTTTCAAATTTTTTTTTCGGTATTTTTTCATTTTCTTACTTCTACTTAACGATTTAACGATTTGAATTCAGTTAAACTTTATTTAGGTTAGGTCTGGTTGGTAGTCGAACTGGGCTTTGTTTCCTAGATCTCTTTCTATGTGCACCCGGCATATTTGACATTTAAACGTCAAATGTCGTTGATACCATTACTAAAAATGATCAAAAAGAAGTGTTTATCATTTAAATGTCATACTTCTACATATATATATCTTATATTTAAATGTTAATCTTTGTACGTGTTTGACATTGAAATGTCAAACTTTATGCATATAGTTGACGTATGCACAAACGTCCAAGGGTTACATTTATAGTTCGTGCTTGAGGTTGTGTTGATGCTTCAGGACGCGATTTTGACATCTTTGTAATGACATTTACGTCAAAATAGCGTGCTTATGCATCAGTACAACTGTAAGGATGAAGTATAAATCTGCCTGTTAGTTTACGCTATCATTTATAAGCACGCCATTTCGACGTACAAGTCATTAGAAATCTGTCAAAACCTCCTGCTCAAGTATCGACATAGCCTCAAGCTTGAACTATTCTGCAAAATGAAACACTCTCCAATGAAATAATTATGACACCATGCCTGCCAACACATCTAAAAAAATTTACAGTGCTTAGCAATCTTTCAATATGCAGAATTTGGATTTGCATGTACAGTGGCCTTCAAAGGTATCCGGACACGACTAGATAGAGAAATTACCTCACGCTCAATACTTTATTCCAAAGAGCAGCAGGGCCAGCTTACTACCTGCTGAGTGTAACCGTAGTTTTTCACTCTTATAGTACAATAGCATTGCAATATACAAATGCATATACAGGATGAGGCATTAGCGCGTGAAAGCTCAATATATCCATTAATACTAAAGATATCACAAAACATTATGAACAAAAATCATAGACAGTCTTACGCAACATATTTTAAAATTATTTTCATATATACAGAGTGTTTCATATCGCTAGGGTGAACCAAACATATATTTTCTTAAATGAGACACTATATATTATATCAAATTTAGATTAAGCATATCTTCCTCATTCCTTCGATATCAGGTCTCATTGAGTTATACCGAGTATTTCAGAAGTTATGGTCAATTTTGTTTGAAAATCATTGCGTGTTCAACATCCTGTGTATTTCACGCGAAACAGATTTAAATTCTTTCGTACTGGAATAACGTTTTTATATTGTTACAGTTTTATAGCAAAGTTATATTTTGCCAATATTGCGAAAACTGTGTATAGGGCGATTCAAAACACAACCGCATTATTTTCTCATCTTCTTTAAATGGAAATCAAGTGTCAAAATGTAGTGACATTTATCATTTTTGTTATTATGTATACATATTATTGGCCCTGATTTATAGTATAAAAAGAAATTTTCTTGGATTATTTAGGCCTTATTATTAGACAATAAAACTTTTTTCCTTGACGTTTCGGTCGGATCCGACTTTTATCAAAAGGGGTTATTTTATTTTTATTTAATCTCTACATGGTATAAAACTGCAAATAATTGAAATAGCAAATTATAGAATGTTTTGGTAAGAATATATAGGTATGGTGCTACTAAATATATTATTATTATTATTATCTATACTGGTCATTATCTATCCTGGTCCATTCTTCATACAAATCATTATCTATACTGGTTATTACTTATACAGGTCATTATTTATATACATAATTTTATGTTCGACTACCCTATTTTAATAAATAATTAAAACGATTACTACCTGACAGATCGTAAGCTAATGACTAGTAGTTGGGTATATTGACAATATTTTGTCTGAATTTTTTGGTCCACAGACTTCTCACTTTTCCCTTGAACAAGGCGAGGTATGATAAAGAGCTTAAAATTATAAAAGATGCGACCAAGTGTAATGGTTTCCAGCCTCAGCATATCTATAAGTGAGATAAGACACACTGTATATTACGACAAATAAATTTCACAAGCCGAAGCCGCTCAGATAATAAAATATCAGAAAAATATAACCACATTTTTCATTCCTTTTCTACCGCCCCTTCCTTTCCGCCTTACCTTCTCTTCCAAAAACGTCAAGATATATCCCGTGTGTGGGTCGCGATCGACTCGACTTGTTTCCTTCCCGTTAGAATTCCGTACGCTAACTTGGCACCAAGCCAGGTCAACTCTCAATCGGCAAACCGTACGAGAAATACGCGATCGTACTGCTCGAGATACTCTCCTAGAAATTTACTGACTGCCGGGCTGATTTTTTGCTGAATTTACGGACGTCATTGGCTGCCGTCCCCTTGGCAACGTCGCACGTAGTACATAAGTGTAGGCGTATGATCCGCCGTCGAAATCTGAAGATGTTTATCGCCTAATATCCAGGCCAGATAACGGTTAACTTTAGAACGAGATACGGTAGATGCAGATCGTGTGTAGGCGGCACATCCTCCGTGAAATTTGAGAGGGCGAATTGTTATTTGAGATGATCTATCTGTCCCTCTTGTTTTTCGGCGTCGATTCCCGTAAGGGAAAGGTGCCGGAGGAAGCTGCCAAGATAAGTTTTACGTAATTCGATTCGTCTCTCTCTTTCTTTTTTTGTCTTTTTTAGATTGAAGATAATTTTTATGTAGGATACTTGTCAGTAGAAATGACGTAATTCGTCATGAAAATCGCCCGTTTGAAATTAATATTCTCGCGAGTCATTCTTTAACTGAAAAATTCTGCCGGACAAATAAATTTGCCTAATTTGACGTTTAAGTGTCAAACTTATCCATATTTGACGTTTAAATGTCAAATTGTAATCAGAATCTTTTATACTCGTTATAATCAGAAGCAACACATTGTCTATTGTACGTAATAAACGAGGAACAAAGCATGAAGACGATCAAAAAACGCTTTTACGTCCATCCCTAAAGAAAAAAAAACCCTTTACGAGTGATGTAAAACATAATCGTTCTGTAGTCTAATTGCCTAATCTTCCAGCCATTTCGTTCCATTTTATTCGTTTTGGCCGGCAGCCAAAATAGACTCCCTCTAGTTCGCTTCATCCGCGTCTCATCCCAATTCGCCGCCACTTCTTTTTTTTCCTCTCCTTGCTTCGACCAACATTCGACAGATGTTACCCCGCACGGATTCATTGTTGTTATTATTAGTTTAGACTTTAGGCGCGTTTCTCAGATCTCGCAGTCGAGTCGGTTAGAACGGCTTTTGGAAATAAGATCCCCTCACCGACGTGTCATCTTGGACGCGTTTAGGATACATAGGGGGTAGGTTTTTGGTGGTAGATGTCGTCGTCGTCGCCGAAGGAGAACACGACGCCGGAGAAGTTAATGGACGACCTGTTGCTGTTTGCACAAAAGGCTGAGAGACGGTTGTCGTTTTCCGGTGATGTTGGTAGTGAGCTATGGGGGAGGGGTAGGTGGATGGAAGTTTTGATGGAATGTTTCAACTACCGCGATTAATGATATTCAGATTTAATTCTGAACATGTCGGTTGGTATGAATGGGAAACATTCCCGATAAGTCAGGTGGTATTTGTGGTTCGATTAGTTACTTTTGTTCCTGTTATCTCCATTATTGGTTGGTTTCATAAAGGAATGTTAAATTTTAAGAAAGGTACTAAATTTGAGCACCAATTTTTCGTGTCATCAACAACTTTTTTATAATTACTTTTATCTTTTAAAGACCTAATATTTTTTTAAAGTGTTTAGACAACGCAGTTTTAGCGATTACATAACGTGAAACGGTGCATTGGTGATTATAAATTCCTTCCTTTAAGTATTAGGTACTTAGTTTGATCGATATTTTATTTCTTACAGTTAGTAGGTATGGGGCCACCTTGGGCACCCGGTGTCATACCTGACGCGGTCGTAGATAGTTCCAAAACCTACCTGGTTTTGAACTGGTTGTAGTTGGTTTTGAGCTAGTTTTGATCTGATTTTGAAAACAACCTACCCAGCTCAAAACCAACTAGAACACTTCAAAACCAAGTCAAAACCAGGTAGACTTTTTTGGAACAACCTACGACCGCGTCACATATGACACCCAAGAAGTAGTGGTGGAGGGTGCCCAAGCTGGCCCCTTACCTACTTACAGTTACTACATCATAGACAACATTATTTTGATTCCTATGCCAAAAATTAATAATTTTTGAGTTCAAAACACACAGTTCCAAATAAATCATGATGTTCTTGCAAACTAAAACGTTACCGACTTAAATCAATCAAAACTTTTCGTGCCACACCCTGTAGATTTATCCAAAAATGAATTCATTTTGGTTATAAAACTTTATAGTATAATAAAATATGCAAACAACGTTTCGACCTAGAGCAAACTTTATTAATTTATTGCAGGATGATCTCAGAATCTAGTTCTAGGCTACATTGCACTGTCTACAACACATTGTAGATCTTCTCGGTTTTTTCGTGAGGACTGCATCGTGCACATCTTCTAGATGTGCCTACCCTTTTCTGGGAGATGTACACCAACATTTATTTGTTTGTCTAATTTCATTGTTACAGCTGATAGCACGGCCTCCAACTTTTGTAATTTTGGTGGTTCTGGTCGGAGGAGGACCTCTTCTTTCCCTACTTACAAAGGCACCTATCAATTCGTTAACTAAAGAATTTCGATACCTAAGTTTGTGCATTGTTTTGCATTTAATTTTTTTTTTCTGCACTGTGTCGTATATGACTTAAGCGTTAACAATCGCTGTATCAACTAAATAGTAGAATAGTTTGATCCACCATTTCCTAGATTTCCAGCTTATACTATAACAAGCAACGTGTTGATCAAATTGATCAACTCCTTCCATAAAGGAATTATAGTCTTCGACCAGTCGAGCACACTCGGTATCTTCCTTATCTCCTTTGCTGTTGGTTCCCTTGATATGAACAATGTCATCGGATCTGTGTATTATTGCTGACAAGAATAACAGACTTTTTTCCCACTGCTACGCCATTTTACAACAGATATTAGCTTGAGCAAAATCATAGTCGCCAGTTTTTATTTGCTTTTCTGGTTTCAACAGATCTGCAGGAAAAAACTTTCTGTTGCTTATAAATGTACCGCAAGCAAAACTGCTTTTGTTTAGAAGAATTTTCAATAATGGAATTGTACTAAAAAAAATGTCAACTGACTGGTCTTTTGATTTTCCTTCATAAACTTGGAAAGAAAGCATGTATCCAGTTGTTGAACAACACAGTATCCATACCTTAAAACCTCTCTTAGTAGGTTTCATAGGCATATATTGTTTTAGTGCTGATCTATCCTTATAACCTACCATACTTTCGTCCACACTAAGAAATCTAGATGACTGATATAGTTCTTTGAAGTTATTATTCAGATTATCGATAATGGGTCTTACTTTAGAAAGTTTGTCAATATTTTCCTCTCCTCTTTTAGGCATTTTTCAGTTGTCATTAATGTGAAGAAAACGTAAGCTTTTCAAAAACATTGCAATACGACTAACATGAAAATTTTGCTCAGTAGACCAATATAGTCCAATACTTGGCAATCTGTGAAAGCCCATAATAACTAGTATACAACCAGAAGTAGATATCCAGAAAACAGTAATCCAGTTATCAAAACATCAACTTAGAGAGGATGAAAAGGGCTTAAAACAAAGCCTTGCGGAACCGCAATAATAAGGACGCTAGTTGCAAGTTAAATTTTCGCTGTTAGTCCCCCCTCCCCCTCTCCCTACCCTCACCCAACCCCAGAAGAGAATATTCTTTATTCTTTCTCTCTAAATTGAATTACAGGAGACTTAATAAAATTATTTAATAACAACGACATATAATGAGATCAATAACGTACTTAATAATAGCTGAATAACAACCATAATGATATTTTAATAATACAGTAATGAGTTTGTATTGACGTAATGCTGACGTCACATTGACGTCATAATGACAGTTTAATGACCCTGTACCAACATACCTGCGCATTAAGTTAAACAGCGGTCATTCGAACGTCGACAGTGAAAGAGATAACATCTAAAGAGACGGTCGTGTTACATTGGGTGAAATTTTCGTTATTGTTTCGTTCTTTCTCGGTCGATATAGGGAAAAAGGTGGTTCAGCGGTAGGAACAACCTAATATGAATGCCAGTTGCTAGTACTCGTAGTTGATTGCGACAAAATATGCTATAGTGCGAGTTGTACCTTACCTTACCAGCTCTTACGGTCGTCAAATTCTCTCTTTTTGTTTGACACTCGGATTCTGTCCGGGTGGGTGCTCTAATGGCACAGTTCCGCTGACACCACATACCTGCGTGAGGGTCTATCAGTAGATTAGAGAGGTTGACGTCCGTGAGAGTCCCGAAGGGTCAATCTCAATCTGACGTATATCTTTTTTGAATTAACTAATGGTCACAGTATACCAAAAAAGCGTTCATATTGGAACTGTTCTTATTGTCGATAGTTTGGTAGAAGATTTAATATCTTACAAATTGTCAGCGTTGTATGTTAATGTTTTAGTTCTTTGTTCGTATTGTCGGTTTGGGAAATTAAAATTGTTCGATGTACAAAGGAGCTGGTTAATGATTGCTTTTGTGCTGAGTGATGTGAGTTGGCGTGAAGATATCGATCCGTATGTGTGGATTTCCTGTACATAAAGCAACCTAAGTGTGCATTAGGTAGGCTAGAAACTAATGCTAATAAAGAGTAGGGAATTGTTTGTTTCAATCTCCATGGGGAATTTGATATGGAGATGTTGCTGGTTAAAGAAATCCAAGGTTAAAGAAATCCAAGGAAGTAGGAGTGTTTTTAACATGTGGTCGGATAATGAAAGTGTCATCGAGACTTGGTTTTAAATTTGCATGTTCCAAAGTTGTGGTCTCAAATGCTACCATGAAAGTTACAGAAATAATAGCGACACCGAAAGTTTGTTGATAGTATGTGCTGAGTTTGTCGAACTTGTGTTTCTCCGCTGTTTTGAGGATCTAACATTAATGTCTACCCAATATGAACGCTAATTGCACGTCAAATTTTACTTTGATGCAACAAGATATGCTTCAGTGCGAGTTGTACCTGTCCAGCTCTCACGTTCGTCAGATTCTCTCATTTTGTTTGACACTCGGATTCTGTCCGGGTGGGTGCTCTAATGGCACAGTTCCGCTGACACCACAAACCCTCGTGAGGGTCTATCAACCGATTAGAGAGGTTGACGTCCGTGAGAGTCCCGAAGGGTCAATCTCAATCTGAAGTATATCTTCTTTCAGTTAATTAACGGCTGCAAAATGCCCAAAAAGTATTCATATTGGTACTGTTCTTATTGTTGCTGGTTTTCCTTGGATGGAAGTTTTCCGGGTGTTGTATCTGTAGAAAATACTGAGTATTCTTGTTGTCAGTTGTTAGCTTGTCCTGTGTGTACTGACGTTGTCCTTGTTCTTCTTTGGGTATAAGTGAGTTGAATTTTGTTAGTAGAATCACCGTTTAGTTTGTTATGCTCAGAGGTGTACGTATCTTGCTGTTATAGTCTTCTCTGTTCACTACTACAGTTGCGTTTTCGTTTTCGGATCATACGACTATTAAGGTTTTGTCCTTGTGAATGTTTTCGCTTCACCTTTAGTAATATTGCTTGTCAGTGGGTTGATGTTCTTCGACCTTCAATACATCTCATATCTCAACCTGGGTGATTATTTCTTCTTCGGTTATCTGGGTCGGTAGTATCTGCATTCAATTTCAATTCCTTCGCTAGGACTTTCTCTTTCATACTCTCTGTTCTTGATGTTTCGATAACTTGATTACTGTTTTGTGGATATCTACTTCTGGTTGTGTGCTTGGTTGGTGTTGAATTTGTCGAACTTGTGTTTTTCCTTTGTCCTGGGTTTGTTTTCTTTTCCATCCAACAGTAGTGTCTGCCCAATATGAACGCTAATTACAAGTTAAATTTTGCTTTGATGCAACAAGATACGATTCAGTGAGAGTTGTACCTGTTCAGCTCTTACATTCGTCAGAGTCTCTCTCTTTGTTTGACACTCGGATTCTGTCCGGGTGGGTGCTCTAATGGCACAGTTCCGCTGACACCACATACCCTCGTGAGGGTCTATCAACCGATTAGAGAGGTTTGACGTCCGTGAGAGTCAATCTCAATCTGAAGTATATCTGTTTTGAATTAATTAATGGTCACAGTATGCCAAGCGTTCATATTGGAGCAATTCTTACTGTCGATAGTTTGGTCGAAGATTTGGGTATATCATAAATTGTCAGGATTGTATATGCATGTTTTGACAGGTTTTAGTTCTTTGTCGGTATTGTCGGTTTGGAAAATTGACACTGTTCTATCGACAAGGGAGTTAGTTACCGATTGCTATTGTGCTCGGTAATGATGTGAGTTGGCGTGAAGATATCGATCCGTATGTGCGGCAAAACGACCTGTGTGTAAGCATTTGTAACTAATACATCAAGAAATGGTAGCGAATCATTTGTTTCAATCTCCATGGTGAATTTGATGTCGGGATGTTGCTGGTTAAGGAAATCCAAGAAAGTAGGTATAGTATTTTTACCATGTGGTCGGATAATTAAAGTGTCATCAAGGTATCTTAAGTTTTTGGTTTTAAATTTGCATGTTCCAAATCTGGGATCATAAATGCGTCCACGAAAATAGCAAAAATGGCAGCGGCGCCGGAGGTTTGTTGATAGTATTTTTCTTGGACGATAAAGTTGAAGTTAAAGTGATGCATTTTTCGGCTAACATGACTAAGTCTGGGAATTCATTGTCGTGGATTAATAATTGGTGGATTATATCGACGAAATCGGTGACAGGCACTTTTGTTAAGAGTGAGCTAACAAGAAGGTTTCCGCTAAGCCGTAAATGGGCGAATCTGTTTCTTGGAATGATATGTTTTGTTCATGGATTTTTGGAAGTGCATACAATCGAGATGGTTCGGATTCTTTGGGTATTATCCATTTTTGGGTGTCTGGAGGAATGTCAGAAGATTTAATTAACGAGGTGATTCGTCGTTTAAATTTTGAGGTGGGATCACGTGACAAGGAAGTGTGTGATTTGCCCAGAATGATAGTTGCATTTCCAATGTCAGTTTTCTGCGTCCGACAAGAGGTTTGACGATCGATTTTCGACTATTTTGTATTGTGAATGGGATATGGTTGTTCCAGCAATTTAAATTTGCGAATATGATTTTCCTTTAATGCATTGTAAGGTGCTTTGAGCTTGAGTAACTTCTAAAGGAAAGGCGAAGTCTAATTCATGTCCGTAATATTTGATTTGTTGACGGATAAGTGCTAAACTGTCAGGTCTTAAGGTCTTCTGAGATAGTAAAGTATTGATGCGTGTTTCTTTGTTGTAATTGTAGGATCGATCCACTTCAGATTTGATGCAACGAAGTTAACTAAACTACGAGTTCCGTCCTTCTAACTCTTATGGCTCCCAGATCTTTGATCTTCGTTTGATGCTCAGATTAGTCAATCAATATATTCATTTTTTTTTGTATCCTACAATAGGATCTATCCAATATGAACGCTAGTTACAGGTTAAATTTTACTTTGTTACTAGGAGATATACCTTAGTGCGAGTTGTACCTCTACAGCTCTTATGTTCGTCAGATTCTCTCTCTTTGTTTTGACAGTCGGATTCTGTCTGAGTGGGTGCTCAAATGGCACAGTTCCACTGACACCACATATCCTCGTGAGGGTCTATCAACCGATTAGAGAGGTTGACGTCTGTAAGAGCCTCAACAGGTCAATCTCAATCTGATGTATATCTCCTTTTTGAATTAATGCTAAAAACGCATTCATATTAGGATTGATCTTATTGTTGAAAATTTATTTATTATTTTAATTGTAATTGTTATGAAATAATACTCTCTTGGAATAACTAAGTATAGTTTTGTATGTATATATTGTCAATGTCAAAACGTAATAAAGAAACTTTAAGAAAAGTGTGTTGATCTCATTACAAGAAAAGCAAGTTAAGGAATGAAGCATGACAAGTAAAATTTGAAAATGGATTCTAATATCTTCAAATAAAAAAGTTACCCATGTTGTCTCTACGAAATCCGGGCACCCTGTAATCTCACTCACATCAGTTTCAATGGTGATGTAATGCATAACAGTGTATTGGTGCTTATAAAGTCGTTTCTTTAAATATTGTTTAGTTTGACTGATACAGCGTTTGTTACAGTCTCTGCAATCTAATTCCTGCTTTATTTGATCCACAAGTAGAAATATATCCGAGATTAAAAGGCATTACGTTAATAAATCTCTCGAATTCTGTACTAAATCTTTACAAAATTACAAAATCAAAAAGATACGATGGAAATAAAGCCGCAAAAATCAAGCGCGAGATCTCGGGCTTTAAATTCAATTTATAATACCTCATCTCGACTTCGCGTAACAATACAAAAAGTTCGCCAACAAAACGTCCTCGCGAGCGGAAATTCACGTTAAATACTCGCGTATATACCGACATGGCTTCTCGAACAGAAATTATATACTTAACATCGTCCGTCTTCAGCCGTGATAATTTCCTAAAACGCGGGAGCGACGGGGGAATTACCTAAGTACATATTTAGTTTTGAAAGTATAAGTACGTGTTCGCTTTTGTTTAGGAGCTTCGTCAAGCGTTTCGGAATGCCGGCGACAACTCGGCGAAACTTTAAAGTTACCGTCTCGAGAATTTAGGTAACGTTTTGTTCCGATAAAACTTGAAGAGTTGCCGCCAAAGTGTCGCTTTTTGGGGTGTATCCTAGGTAACTCGCCGCTAACTACTTTTACACTAAAATCCCTTTCGCGCCTGTATCTGATTTGAAGTTGTCTCAAATGTTTGCGTATAGAGTTGTGGAACATTGGCGACACAATAATCGTTCGGTGTTGTGGAGGAATCAGTCAATAATAACTTAATTAATTTATATTCTAAATTTATCTCGCGTTAACAGAGCAGGTAGTTCCTGTACGATGATACACCGATACACACATGTATATTTGCAGCAAAATTAGATACGCCACATCCACTTTATTGAATCAAAACCACCGCCATCTTTATCGACCTCGAACCGAATTAACAATTTGATTGGATTTTCGATTGCCTCCGCGATCTCTTCTACCTCGATCGAAATGGAAATTTCTAATTTCATACACATACATTTCAAATAGATATTATATTTGTACGTGTACGAGGGGAACTAGAAAACTTGTTGATCCCAAAATACACTGCTCAAAAAAATTAGACTATAACTTTTTAAATAATTGTTCTAGGCAAATCAAATTTGGTATGCTTCGAATTGAAGTAAAGATCTTCTAAAGATGACAGATGAATTCAGTTGTCAATTTTCGTTGATTAGAAGTAAAGGCATCTTAATGTAGTGCAAGTTGCTCGTGCTGTCATCCTTATCCAGCACGGCCACTCTATTCGACATGTTAGCAGGGACCTTGGAGTTCCTCCTTCTGTTATTCAGGGATTATGGAATCGGTTTCGGGAGACTAGTCAATATGTCAGAAGAGCTGGACAAGGTCGAAATCGAAAAACTACTCAAAATCAAGACCGATTTCTTGTCCTTTCCTCTCCGCTTAAGCGTATTGTCAGAGCAAGGGACCTCCTAAACGACGTAAGACGAAGTAGTGTAAAGTATGTAGAAAAAATAAATAAAATAAAACAGACATTATAAAAGGTTTTCAAAATGCATTACATTCACTTGCAGAAAAAGATGAAAGCGATTGTTGAAGGACTATCCCACTTTCCTTAATGTCTCTAGACTAATATTATTAAAAGCATTCGTTATGCGATTTCCCATATATTCTACAGTGGTACGTTCCTCAGGATATACAAGTTCTTTTATGGCAGAGGCCTAATTTCGCAAGAAGACCTTCATAAACGAATTCTAATAATGACGGCTTGTAAAATACAAAACACCTCAGACCCCCTCCTACAAATAGTTGCAACACACGAGGCAAAAGGTAACGGCGCTTTCCTGTATAAGGCAGCTAATAAAGCCGCCGATGAATTAAAAGTGGCAGTAAAGTTTGCTACATTCGCCTTCCTGCGGTCCACTGGCTTGCGCTCTGAGACAGAAGGATACATCACAGCAGTCCAGGACGGAGTATTCCACTTCAAGAGCATACAGGGCAAACGTGATGAATGTTAAGATGACCACCACTAGGTGCAGAGCATGCAAAGTGAATGAAGAAACCACGATGCATATTCTATCAGCCTGCGAAAAATACGCAAAAACACTTTATATCACGCGACACGACAATGCTTTAAAAAATTTATATTACATCTTGAGATATAAATATGGAATAGATCACGAGAAAAAGTTTCCGTTCACCGATGAAGACATACCATCAGTAGTCTCAAACGAAAAGTGCAAAATATGGTGGAACTTTGCATTTAGCACGGTCGCTGAAGTGCAGGCCAACAAACCGGATTTGGTGGTCATGGACCGCATGGAGAAAACGTTATTCGTTGTGGAAATGTCCTGCGCGGCCGAAGTAAACATCCTAGTAAGGGAAGAACACAAAGAATCGAAATATAGACCTCTACTGTACCAATTAAGTCGCACTTACCAACCATGTAAAGTAGTCTTCGTACCCATAACTATTGGAGTGATGGGAGGAGTGAGCGGTACCCTACTCAGAAACCTCCAGAAAATCAAATGTCTACAACACCATGAACTACGACGAATTGCTGCTGACATTCAGAAGTCCGTTATTCTGGGATCGCTGCATATCCTGAGATCGCATGACTCCAGCCACCCAGAAACTTAGGGAATAATTTCGTCTCCCATCGCCAGCGCGACGAGATGGAACCTATGAGGGAGGGGGCGGGTATTAAGCAGATATGAGAGTTTCAAGAGGCAGGCTGATCCTCCCAGAAAAGATTGCCTTGCAGAGATCGCGTGCGAACCCTCTGTAACGCGAGTCGCACGCGATTTTCGCCTCTATTTCGTAAAGTAAAAAATTCATAACTTGGAATGTTGGATGAACAAATCATACTCTTTCTTTTAGTGACACAAATTTAATTCAACTTTCACCAGAAAGGAGGGGTGAATTTTTCCATGTGTACTTCAATGCTTGTAACTTTGTTTATAATTAACTTTTTAGAGAAATATTCCACATTTAAGCTGTTCTGGTCGTTAATGATCGATTTGTGGTGAAAGAAATCGTTTTCCAGCTTCTATTTGTAAAAAAAGCGATAATATATTGTGTCCCTATTTTATTGACCACAACTGTAGATATCGTGAGTAGGTATATAAGTTGAATAATAACGGGCCAAGTGCTGAACCCTGAACTACCCCATAAAAAATAAATATATAATGCGATTTATATTTTTTTAACATGTTATCTGTTTTGCGAGTGATGGTTATACAATATTGGCTACAACCTTCAAGGTAGGATCTGGATAGATTTGGTAGATAATGGGTAGATTTGGTCTTGGATCTGTGATCGTTTGGGCTGGAATCGACGTAAACAACAGAACTGATCTTGTTGTGGTTCCTAATAGACTAAATTACATAAAAAATGTCTTGGAGGACCATGTAGTGCCTGCTGCATATGGCGTCGGTCCCAATTTCATCCTAATGCAGGACAATGCAAAGCCACATACCACCGGCATCACCAGAATTTTTTTACAAGAACGTGGAATTCGGGCCGACGTTAAGTCCTGACTTAAATCCTATTGAACATTTGTGAGACCTGCTTGACCGACGTGTTCACAAGCGCCCTAATCCACCACTAACCATGGAGGAACTGACACAAGCCCCACAAGCCGCATTCAATGCGATGCCCAAATCTTCTATACCAACTTAGCAAACCATAAACAATAAGAACACTTTTTTGGCATTCTGTGGCCATTAATTAATTTGAAAGAGTACATAAGTAACACCTGTGACAATGAACTAATTCCAACTCTACCCCCTCTCTAACAAGCTTCGGAAGTAGTAACACTCCATCTTTTATAATATCATTTCAAAATGAAGTATCTTTTTGTAGAAATTTCAGCTAAATTTACGATTGAACAGCTTTCGAAAGAAACCCCACAAGGAAATACGACAAATGTATTTACTAACACAGACAATAACAAGATTTCAACGACGAGAAATGAGATGAAAAAGTATCGACTCAAGCCGTACAGTACCATTAATCCTTAGTTTCTTCCCGCTGCGCTGCTTTGCACAGTCGTGTTAAGCTGAACGCCATCTTGCGTCTGGTACCATTCACTTTCCGTACGGTTTTCCTTCCATCTCGTGGGACGGAAAGCGAATTGGATGTTTCGACTTTCTTCTCCCTCTTTCGTTACATCCTCGTCCCACCGCTACCGCGGTGACCATTCTTACGGGAAAAATTTCATAAAGGTAAACAATTTTGCGTTTTCGCCAGCGACGGTTTTATTGAAAAATACGGAGTCGTTTAGCGTTTGAGAAAACGTCGGTTAAAACTGCAAGAAGGAAGGCGTTTCATGTATATTTTCACCCTCTCTCGCTTTTGTGTTTTCCTAATCGCTTCTGCTTGTGTTCGCGATGTTTTGGCTACCGAAGGAAAGGAATGAAAATCGAAAAGTCGTTTTGTTTAGTCTTTGTTCGATGAAGAATACTGTTGCGTTCGATTTCGTCTCTTCGATGTATTGACGACAACGAAGATTGATATATTTCATACGTACGTCTTCAATAGGACGTATTGAAAAGGACGATTGTTTGCGAGAAATATGAGAGAAATATATTCCGTTATAACTGCATTCTATAAATGGATCTTTGTGCGTTGTTTTGCCAACTGTTTCGATTCGTTTAAATTTTTTAAGAATTCTACTAGGTCACCATGTGAGTCCACTCGAATATAATTACGAGATAGTATTCCAGTTTTGAGATCAGATTAGAAAAATAACAATTCAGGCTCTAACAGAGAGCCCCGTGGGACACCACCACCAATCCGATTGTACAATATTTTGTACGATGAAAGGTCTCAAACTGCTCGATATTTAAAAACCTGTTGAGTACTCTGGTTTGTAACCAAAGGCCACTTTTGGAGCTGAACTTGCAAATTGGATATTCCCAAGCACTATCGATCCAAAGGGATCTTAAAAATATTATAAAGAAGACTAATAGGGCGGAAACTGACGACAACAGCCGCATTCCTGCAGGTAGAAGGGTCCAGTTCCCAAAATGTGTTTGCTAAGGGCAGAGAGGAATGATGATCTCGTTGGTAATATTATCTTCCTGAATTTTATGATGGACAGAATCTATTTCTAATTGTTCACCATGTTTGAAGCAAATCTTTCAGAAAAGCATCGTTCCCACCACCAAAATGCTTAAACTGGAAACGGACTCACTAGTGTTCTTTCTATTCTGCGTTAAGCAATGGTGTTTTCTGTTGGAGCAATCTTATAGTGATTCTATCGATCTTATACTGATACTATCGTCTTCTTCTAGCACTTTAGCACTGGTGAGTTGGTAGATGCTAAAGAAGTTTTAGAATCAAATCAGTCAGTTTTTATGAAAGAGAAACATTGCTGGTGTACAGCAATGTTACTTATTCGTTGATCTATGAAGACGTAAAGAAATGCCACAATATTTAAAAAAAATCCTCTAATAGACGCTCATGGTATATTGTTGGAAATGCACAATACTTGCGACAATGTACTAATGTCAACTCCCCCTGCCCTCTACTGGGCAAGGTCGGAAATGGAATTGAAAAGAGCGAGTTTCGGTGAATTATTATTAAGTCTTTGGAGGATCGCTGACGAGATCGAATAGATCGAAATCACGAAGTCCGGTTCTAATACTTGATCTATTTTCATTGCGCTCGTTTCTAAATGTTATGGAATTCTGGATTTCTTTGTGCTTGCCATCGGTTAAAGATAGATTAAGATCCCCCACAACGTATACACTCATTTGTTCCTAATTAATTTTTATTTTATTTATTTATGATTAACAGAATATCTACAGAGAACAAAAAAAAAAGTTGTTTCCATTAAATGTTTGTTCTAAGAGATCATTCATATATAGGATGTATAAAATTGGAGGTATATTTCCGCCTTGTGGTATTCCAAAATCGGCATACATAGGTTCACCATTTACCCAATACCATTTACTCTTGTCATTTGTTTTCTGTCTTCATCATGTTCAGCTCTTTATTTTGAAATCCATATAATTATAGTTTCTCTATTAATTTCTCCTTAGATATAGTATCAAAGGCCTTTTTCATGTCTATAAAAATCACTGTAACTGTTTTCTTTTGATCAAGTGCTTTTTTACTAGCGTTAGTCAAGTCATATGCTGCTAACATTGTACTGGATCGTGGCTGGAATGCATATTGTCCGTAATTTATGATGTTGTGTATTTGTACATGTTCCATTATTTGTTTTTGTATAATCTTTTCCAAAATTTTGTTCATTGTCGATAGTAGAGAAATGGGTCTATAATTTTGAATTTCCTGTGTATTACCTTTCTTATGAATGGGTACTATTATGCTGGTCTTGAGATAGTCTGAGTATATTCCTTTCTGTAGTGTTTTATTTATTAGTACAGTTAATGTGCTAATGGTGCTAGTTTATTTGCGTTTTCTTTGATTGTACCAGGAGCTTTATTATTTTTTAGCGTTTTTATTGTTCTCAACTCTCTCTCTCTTCCGTTGTGTCTTTGAATTTGAGAAGGTGGATGTGTTTTTGTGTGAATGTGGTTTGTGGACTTCTGTTATAGCTCTCTATTTGTTTTTGAGCTAACTTCTTTCCAATTGTTGTGAAATATTGTTTTTGGCTCTGTCGTGATTGTTCCCTCTTGTTTCATTATTTCAATGACCTCCATACTGTCTTTTTTTTTCTTTCCCTATTTGGTTTTTCATGATTCTCCATAACTTATTGCGATCTGTATGATATTTTTGCTTTAAATTTTACCAATATTGGGTTTTAGTATTTTTTATTAGTTGACTTGTATATTCCTTCTGATTTTTAATATTCTGCTTTGTAAGTTTCATTGCTTGTGTGCTTCTTTTGTTTTTTTTTTATTTTTATGTTTTCTTGGTTTTCAATGTTTTGAATTTTCTTAGTTAGGTCTTCAATAGTTTTTATTTTTGGTATGTCTAGTAATCTGTTTTCAAAATTTGTTCATATAAATATGTAGTTGTTTTTCTGGTCAATGTTATGATTAATTTTAATTAGGAGGGGATTGTGGATCGGAAAGGTCTGTTTGATGTACATACTTTGATTTTTTTTTTATCTTTTGAAATTATCTGTTTCCTTTCTAAATTATTAAGTGGTTCTTTTAATTTTTCATGAAGTACCAGAGGAACTTTCTTTCTATATTGTACTACAGGAGATATATTAGGAATCAAGATGAATTTTACAGGAATTGTTCCTAAGCCATTATCAAATACATCAATACATGATATTTATTAACAACCTTCTCTTTAGAATCATACATAATATTTGGATTGAACACAATGTAAGAAGAGAGGTTCACTTGTGGAAAATTGTCAATTTTATCAAGAGTATCAATTGCTCAGATTCCATAGCAATATGTACAGACCTCCTGGTGAACGCTACTCAGCCACTATTATACAGGAAGTGGATAGATTTGGTCTTGAATCTGCGATAGTTTGGGTTGGAATCGGTGTAGACAACAGAACTGATCTTGTTGTGGTTCCTAATACACTAAATTACATCAAACATGTCTTGGAGGACCATATAGTGCCTGCTGCATATGGCATCGGTCCCAATTTCATCCTAATGCAGGAGAATGCAAAGCCACATACCACCGGCATTACCAGAAATTTTTTACAAGAACGTGGAAATCAGTCCTGACCTAAATCCTATTGAACACGTGTGAGATCTGCTTGACGGACGTGTTCGCAAGCGCCCTAATCCACCACTAACCATACAGGAACTGACACAAGCCCCACAAGCCGCATTCAATGCGATGCCCAAATCTTCTATACCACCTTAGCAGACCATAAAGAATAAGAACACTTTTTTGGCATTCTGTGGCCATTAATTAATTTGAAAGAGTACACAAGTAACACCTATGACAATGAACTAATTCCAACTCTATCCCCTCTAGTAAACAAGCTTCGGAAGTAGTAACACTCCATCTTTTATAATATCACTTCAAAATGAAGTATCTTTTTTGTAGAAATTTCAGCTAAATTTACGACTGAACAGCTTTCGAAAGAAAAGTTGTTTTTCTGGTCAATGTTATGTTTAATTTTAATTAGGAGGGGATTGTGGATCGGAAAGGTCTGTTTGATGTACTTTGATTTTTTTTTATCTTTCTTCAACGTTACTTATGACATGATCCAAAGTGGTGTGTTTTCCGTTAGGATTTTTTCCTCGTGCAGTATTTTTTTGATTTTTTGTTCATTATTTTATAGTTTCTTTCCTTTAATCTTTTACTATATTCGGCTGTTATGTTATTTTTTTCCATCCTATTTATATTGAGATCTCCTACAAGTGTTTCTTTTTTCTATTTATGATGTTTTTTTAGGACAATTTCAAAATCGACGAAATTTGTTTGTACATCTTCTAAGATTTTTTCCATACTTTGTATTTTATGTTTATTATTTTCTTTTCCTTGCTTTTTCAGTATTTTTCGTATTTCCCCATTTTCTTTCTTCAAGTCATCGAATTTAGTTGACATGAACTCGTGGTCATTTTTCCATTTTTTCTAGTTGTTTAAAAATTGTTCACGCTCAGGGCAACTTTACATCTAAGACTGCGGAGATAGTAGGAGTAAAAATAAATAGGATTTGTTTTTATTTGAAATTAAATGTTTCTTTTTAAATGTTTACTTCTTTTTAAATGTTTACTTTTTGTATTTTTTAATGTATTAGAAGCATGGAGTATCGAACTAGACAATTTATTTAGTCGGTTAATATATAGACTTACTAGTATGTAATTTAGTTGTTTTTGGTCACTAATTTGTGTTTTTAGTATATAGAGAATAATGATGTTTAGCATTTTTTTTTTTTTACTTTAACTTCTTTTGTATGTCTTGTTTTCTTTTTAATACTAAGAGAGACGTAAAACACGTATGACATATTTTATTCACGTTTCGGCATTTTTGGTTCTATTTTCAAAATATCCACAAAATATACAAAAGAATAAGCTTTGTTTTTTATTTTCTTTAATTTTTCAATTTTTCTTTCCGTGAAACATCTATTGGTATGATTGTTAAGTTTGTGTACTATTTTAATTTTATATGGTTTTAGACATTTTTGTAAAGTTTGATTGAGGAATGATGCATAGATTTGTACTTTGTAATTGAAGTCTTTTTCCATTTTTTCTTGGAAACTCAGCGGGTTACATTTTTTTTTCTAGGATATTTTTGACTTCGTTGTGATTTTTATATAAGTTTGAGGTTTCTAAGAAAACTATTCAATATATTTGCTGCACAACTCATTTGATTTTCAATAGTAAATTGTAGTCTTAGTTGGAAATTACATATTTGGATTTATTATTTGTTGGTCTTTGTAGTAGTTTGATGGTCTACACCTCTTTTAAAAACGAGAAAGCCATGTTAAAAACCAAAAAATCCCTGCCATAGGCGCTCATATTATATTATTGGAAACCATCCTCCGAACGAGTACCATGAAAATAAATGGCGGTTTCGACTGCCCAGGTCTCGTCAGCGCAAATTCGAATGCAAGATCTAATTTCATCGCAACTCAAATTTAATTGCACTCTAGTGAAAATAGCACACCGCAGAGCATTACACAACACAAGTCGATAAGGCAGATACCGTTCTTCGTTAATAGGTTTTTTTAATGTTTTAACGAAATCTGGAACTAAACCAAAGGAAATATGAAAAAACATTAAACTAGCATAGTTGAAGACCCACATTTACCGAATACCACAACAGTATAGATTAAGGCATCCAAAATTCTTAGGTACATGTTTGCGCAGACCAACATGGATCATGTTGTTTTGAAAACGCTTAGGTTTGTTTTTCTTTGAATAAAAGTTACTTATGCTTCAATATATAGTAAGCTGGTCTGTGACCTACCGATTGATCACATAATATAGCAAGCTTGCTTTTAGCAGTACTTTGCGACTAAAATTCAGAAAATTATGATGAACTTACCTTTTTCATAAAAGACATCACGTGTGTTGGCAGCATCTTGATCGATGATTGTCCCTCTTGATCGGTCGCAAAACGGAAAAAAATTTCTACACAACTCGCGTACCACTCTTATCGAAAACTTATCCGGGCAGATTTCTCAACTGATTTAATGAGTATTAACTGATCTTCACATTTTGACGATGATGAGCAATTTTTTGTTCCACTTGGCACATAGTCGAAGTCCGCCTGTAACAATAAATATAATGAAGTAAATATTCATGAATGCAAACTAGTTTTAGTTAGTTTAATTAGAAGGAATATTACATCGTTTGCAAATTTAATAGCGTTGTGTACAGCTTGTTAATGCAAATTAGATATAAAATGGATACAACGTTTCAACGAGAACAACAACCGCTAAAGCATCGGCTCCGACTACAGCGCTACTTCACATAATATGAAATTTAATTTAAAACAAGAGAGCAGATGACCCGGTGTACTAGACGATAAAACCATCAATTCCGATAGAATTCTTCAAGACCTGCTCGTAAATTAGAGCGTAACATTGAAAATAGATTTTTGATACGTTACAGTCGCTGATTTTATTGAGTGTAACACTAGACTCTAGTAGAATACATGCCGAATGTCAAAGTGATAGTAAAATACGTATACATACGTCGGGCGCTCACGCGGGCGCCATATATTATACGTAGTACGTATACCGGTTTCATAGTTCTTTGTTACGTCGTAAGGCTCATGATGCTTCTGGTCGTAAAATTTTATAATAAATGTGGAAAGGTGATGCTAGTAAAACGTTTGCTGAAAATAACGACCTCTACCTGCCATTTCCGCAGAACGATATATTCTTCCTTTTAGTTCGTATGCAGGAACACATACATATATACACATATAGAGTAGGGTAGACTTCCAGTAATTTAATTTTTATTTTTTGATAAAGCTGCCTAAATAATTTAATCATCCGCAAATGTTACAACCAGTTACCAGGAAGAAATGAATTCACAATACTCAAAAAAAACTTGAAACTCACGTCTGTTTTTTTTTTGTAATTGTCTTTTAAAAAACAATTTGAACCAATCGTCTCATTGTTTTTAAATTAGTTTGGCCAAAAAGTTCTCGAACCATAAACTTGATCGTCTTACGAGGTGATAAACGAAATGCAACTGTAGTAGGCCACTACAACAAACTAAACAGGGACCCTACCAGCAAGATTGAGAGACAAGTTAGGAAAACCATCAAGGGACTTATTTATACCCGAAGAAGAACAAGGACGACTACACGGGTTGCCAAAGATCCACAAAACAGCAAACCCTCTCAGACCTATCGTCAGTACTCCAGAACTCCAGCAGAACACCGGACTAACCGATAGCTATGTGAAGAATTCAGAGCATTTTGCGGAACTACTTCAACAGCACGACATATCGGATGGTGATATCCTAGTTTCGACGTGTAGAGTCCCTCCTCACGGATGTACCAGTAGAAATAATTATCCAACAGTTAGTACATACCAGAAGAGCTACGAGAAGATCTGATAGAATTGGCAAGACTTTTGCCTAACCTCGACATATTTCTTATGGAATGGAAGCTTTTATGAACAGAAGAGTGGTGCAGCAATGGGATCACCATCATCGCCGGTTATCGCCGACATCTTCATGGAAGCTTTCGAGGAAGAAGTTATTGAATGTAGTAACCTAAAGTTGAAGTGCTGATATAGATATTTATTATTATACTAAACACTTTAACCTACTAAACACCAAACAAGTTTTAACTAAAACACCGACGCGTTTCAACAGCAATGCTGTCATTATCAAGGCGATAATAAAACTAAATTAAAATAAAATCTACAAATACAGGTAACCTAAATGTTATGCACGGTCAATCGGATACGTATCATTAATTTCCGATTAACGAAAATAATGACGAATGCGGAATAGGTCCGTTGTCACAGTTCATTACACATGACTTATTTTTATATATTTCTAAACTTTCGAAAACATTTAGAAACTTACAATTGTTTATTTGTCTAATTAATTTAACATTCGTATGATCGATGCTGTGATCTGTTTCAAAAATGTGTTATTGGGCAACGCTCGATTTCTCAATTCTATTAAATCTATGATTAGCCATATGCTCTTTGAATGTAGTTGAGACTACTCTCCTGGTTTGCCCAATATATTTTTGATTACAATCTTTACAATTGATTTCGTAAATACCTGATTTTTCTAGAGGTTGTATTTTATCTTTAGGGTTACCGATGAGACTTCGTAAACTAGTCCCAGAAATGTAAACTATTCTGAGATCTAGCTCTTTGGAGATTTTACTCAAACCTTTAGTGATAAAGAGAGCGTAAGGGAGGGTCACAACGGGTGAAGCTTTAACATCCTCTCGAAAAATCGTAGATTCTTTCACAGCTTTCTTATAATTAAACTTCCTAATTAACTTATAGATATGCTGAGGCTGGAAACCATTACACTTGGTCGCATCTTTTATAATTTTAAACTCTTTCTCATACCTCGCCTTGTTCAAGGGAAAAGTGAGAAGTCTGCGGACCAAAAAATTCAGGCTTGCCATTTTGTGTTGAACACAATGATGGGAATCTGAAGCAATATAGCGAAGTGTACTGGTTTCCTTTCTATACACGTCAAACTCTAATCTATTGTTATTTCTAATTACTAAAGTATCTAGAAAGGGTAGCTGACCGTTTTCTTCTCTTTCACAAGTGAACTTTATGGTTTCGAACCGATTATTTAATCTATTGAGAAAATCGTCAATATTACATTTTTTCGTGTCTAATATAGCGAAAATATCATCCATATACATCAACCAAACCCTAGGAAAGTATTCGCTCTCAGATTCTAAGTCCTTTTCAAAACGGCTCATGAAAAGGTTAGCCAAAAAGGGCGACCTATTGCCGTACCTTCCAGCTGTTCATAAAAACTCCCGTTGAATTGAAAAATGTTCTGTTTCATACAGATGTCAGTTAAGCGAATATATTCCTGGACACATTGTTGACTCACACTATTTTGAAGCAACAAGTCCTCGAGGTATGTCAAGGTGTCTGGAATCGGTACACTAAGAAAGAGAGAACTAACATCAAATGAAATCAATACTTCACCCTCCAGCAACTGAATATTTTGAATTTCTTTAATAAATTCTAACGAATTCATTGGTCAGCCATTTGGAAACCTTATAAGTCGGTGGGTCAATTGCCGAAATAATTGGCCTTACCGACTTGCCAGATTTGTGAATTTCAGGTAAACAATATAATTTAGGGATAACAGGATTGGAAACATGTAGCTTACGTCTAACATCGGCAGTAACAATGTTGTTGCAAACTTTAAACACATTGTTGACGTCTCTAATCATTTTCGGTAAAGGACAGGTCATTAACCCGATCATAGTAGTCCTCTTTATCTAAAATAACAACCTTGTTCCCTTTGTCAGCTTTCAAATGAAAACAATCTTTTTCCCGCAAAGTTTTAATGATTTTAATGCTTTCGGATTCCTGAGGTGATTTATAGGATTTCAATTTTTTTGAAATAGTATGTTTGCAAGCCTTCCTAACGAACTGTTTTGTGGGCTCAGGAAACCGCTGGATAGAGGATTCTATCCCAGCAATAACCCACTCAACATTCGATTCACGAGTCTGCAAACCAAATTTCAATTCTCCAAATTTCACTCCGCGAAAGAAAAGGGATATTTCATAATTGACCCAGATGTAAAGATTCTATACTTGTTTGGTGATAACTGTAGCGCCCAAAATAAAAACCATACCCTGGTTCGATTTTCAGAAAGTTTGTGTTATACAGGCTGATTTGACACAATAGTGCATCGTTTTCCCGAACCAGGGCATAGCTTTTTACCTTGAGATAGGTTTTTCGGGATAATAGAGAAGAAAAAACGTCGTATCGATCGAATTTATTTGCCCCAAGAGTGGATATGGAGATTGTCAAGTCATCTTCCCGAAAATTTCATGTCATTCCTGTTACCCAGTCTATGGTAGGTATTTAACTACATTGATAATTTGAAATTTTCCCCAAAATCTGAAACAAAAGAAAACTTTGCAATTTCCTCCTATCGTGTATTTAAGTACACCAAAAATACAGGTGGAGTTGCCTGTAGTGCCGATGCTACTCTAACACATTTTGTATTAAAGTACCATGTAGAATAATAAAGAGTAAGTTTTATACAAAAGCATTGTATGTTTGTTACTTATTCCTTTCTTGCACCTTCTTATATAACAAAGAGTAGAAAGAAGTTCACATATATCTTTCTTGCATCACAAAACATTTTTCCCAATTATCTAGATTATTTGGGCGAGTAAATTTATCTCCTATAGACATAAATATTAAACTTTTCCATCTCGACCTGAATTAACATTAAAACCAACATGAAAAAAACACAAAGTTTTTTGCCTCTCCTGTAAAATCTAGAAAATGTTACTTATCCCCTTCTTGCATCAGAGTCTTCAATTAGAGCCATCTTAAACCACAATAAACAATGCGCAAATCCACCTTCTAAAATTAAAATAAATTAAGTTTAAATTGAATTGTGCAAAAGCAGAGGGAAAACGACTAGTAATGCAATACTACTCACGTATAAAATTACTAAGAACTTAGATAGAAGAAACTGAATCAATTTGCTCTAGAAAGAATCTACAATTATATTATATACAAACAGATTAAAACTTTTATGTGGTACAAGCAAGAATTCTTCATAAATACAGGTTTAAAAAGAACAATACCGGCGGATTTAATCCAGCGTAGGTCTCACGTAATCAATATATTTTACTGTAGTGCTTCCCTCATCGGATAGATTTCCCAACAATTATCGCTGGGAAGGGCGGTCAGGGAAACACACAATTGCAACGTGAGCAAAACACAATGTATATAAATCTCTTCTGGCTACGCCGTGCAACTCTGTGCGCACGTTGGCGGGTCTCTATACGTGACTGAAAACTTTTCTGTTGCCATTGCAGTCGAGATTTGCGATTTTAAGCTTTGGAGTTGGTGTAACTTTTTAGCTAGCGGCAGTAATTTTCAAGCTGTGCACTTTTGGGAGGAAAAAAACAACGAACTAGTTATCAAGTCGAATCGATCCTACGTAATAAGGGAACCCAAATGGGATTTTAATAGTAGATTAAATACAATATCTTTTAATTCCTGATTTATTTCCACTTAGAGGTCAATAAAACAATAAATAATTAAATACCAAGTTATTCCATAACATATAATAATATGTTTTCGTTAAATAACTTCTTCAGTGGAAGAAATTGACATTTAATATGTGTCAAATTACTAATAATATAAATATAAATTGCCATGCCTATCAACAAAATTATCTAAAAAACAAAGAATTCATTGATATATCGAATTTTAATTATATTCACAAGTAATAATGAAGGAATAATGATTTAATACAACTATAGAAATTGAAATGATTTGAATTATTCGTATATCAATCTATTTTTTGTCCAGCTCTAACAATTCTGTTCAAGGACTAGGGAAAAACATGGCAAAAAAACCTAGTCAAGAGCTTAAAATTAATAAAATTCATGCGTGAATTAAATTATTATAAATAACGCTTAAATTATCAATATTGTTTTACGACAAATTAACAGGAAAAATTTTTTAATAAAATGCAGGCGTGAAAAGGTAATTCCGAATTCTATAAAAAAATCCTTTAACATAACGATTACAAATGACACTATAGTTAGTAAGTTTAGTAAAATAAGAGACACTATATTTCAAAAAACACTGAATTTATGTATTCGGGACACTTACATTACACTTGAAAAAATTAGGAATGACATTTCAACTACGGAAATATGTCAATTTCCGTAGTAAAATGTCATCTCATGATTACGGTGAGTGTTTTGAAAAAATAAATTTAGATTTTTAAAGAAATTTTAATAAAATAAAAAATAGTAATATTAAAAAGATAGAAAATCTTTTAAAAGAAAATAACAAGAATTATTATCCAATTTTACAAGAAGATTGGATAATAAATTTAACAGATATAATAATTCCGGAAAATGTAAAGTTAATTATTAGTTTAGGCCCTAAATTCTCAGTAGATGTTAACCACATACCTTTAGATGATTTAATCTGTAATATAGAATACATTATTCAAAATTCTGTAGTACCGAACAAGCAAAACACATTACGTAACAAATTAGTAAACATCATAACTAATTACAAAAACAGACATAATAACAAACAGAAAGATACTGATTTAAATCGTATGATAAAGGAAACAAAAAAGTTTTTAAGTAATAACCGAGATATTATAATAACTAAAGCAGACAAAGGAGAAAAAAGTATAATAATGTACAAAAAAGATTACGCAGCCAAAATGCATTCATTATTAAACGATCAAAACACTTACATTACATTACAAAAAGACCCGACTAACAAAATTCAAAGTGAAAATAACCAATTAATCACTAGTTGGTTAAATAGCAATTATATAGACGAATTCGTAGCTAAACATTTAAAAATATATAATTCGATAACTCCGCGAATTTATGGCGTCCCTTAAATTCATAAAACTGATATTCCTTTAAGGCCGATTGTAAATTGTATACAATCACCAACATACAATTTATCAAAATTTTTATCCAAAATTCTCAGTAATGTTGTAGGAAATACAGAGTATCATGTAAAAAATTCGTGGGAATTTGTTAATTTCATTAACAAAAAATCCGTACCGTGTAATCATGAAATTATCAGTTTAGACGTAGTAAGTATCTTTATTCACAAATGTCCCTACAGATTTGGCATTAAACATTATAAACAAAAAATGGAATTTAATTCAAAATTATACAAATTTACCAAAAAATGAATTCATGTTGGCTGCAAAACTTTGCTTAAATTCGACATATTTTCATATATAATACAACGAGTGGTTTTGTGATTATCGATAATCGCCGGCTTGACACGAGATATGTTGCCAAATATTAATTCCACGAGTCCGAAGGACGAGTGGAATTATTTGGCAACATATCGAGTGCCATCCGGCGATTGCAGATAATCACAAAACCAAGAGTTGTATTCTTTAGATTATACAACGAATAAAGCAACTTCACTAAATTAGGTACGACATTTTGAGGTTAATTTCTAACGGGTACTAATACATATTGGAAATATCATCACTGACAAGCATTATGAGCTGCCTAATAACAATGGATAGTAAAGCAAAAAACAGGAATTAATAATAAATATATATGATTGAACTTTACAAAATTCCATAAATTGTATCCATATGTAGTTTTCAGATCGCACTATATTAAGAGGTTCATTATTTTTAACTGTCTGATCAATATTTTCTAACATAATTTCGCCGTCTCGCGACATTTTCAATCAAATAATGACAGGTAGGAAATGTAACTGACAAGCAATTTGCAATGAACAGTCAACGATTAAAACCGGTTGCTATGGTAAATCAACAAAGGTGATTATCGCTTATTAATGAAAAAGCACGGTGCTTGATTATCACTTATTAGTCCAGTAGAGGTATAGGGAATTAATACATTATGAGTTGTATAATCAGTACAATGACACAATATATAAACAAATATTTGGTACAGCAATGGGTTCTCCATTATCTGCTGTTATAGCAAATTTAGTAATGGAGGACTTGAGCAGCTCTGTAGAGGGCTGAAAATCCTTCTAGATTGCATTTCATCCATTTTGTTACCCCTTAGGTACAAGGGTATGGTAAGCAAAGCATAATAATTCGATGCTCCTTTGCATCGTTGATAACATGGATGCTCTTGCAAATCACATGTCAGAATTTTTTAAGGTACTTCATTCGCTTCAAAAAACATCACAAGTCGTCGATCAGGATTCTTGAGCAATGCCCGGTATTAGAAGTGAAGCCCCATCTATCAATACATTCTTCTAGTTCTTCCTAGGAAAAATTAAGGTGGGTGCAATATAATTGTCCATAGAACAAATACACGCCACCATAGTAATGTGTTGTTCTCATTCAGCACTAATAATCGCACCTGCTTCCTTTCTGCCTCGTGTTGCAAACATCTTCTCGGATTTCTGAACAATAGGAAGTCCTGCTTCATCGACATTGCACAACCGTGCGGATTCAAGATTATGGGTAATTGGCAAGGAAACAAGCTATGGGAGATTTTTATTTTGACATGTCTAAGATTCTCGACGCTGTTAATCAAACCTCACCGTTGGAGAAGCTTTGATTATACGAGGTAAGAGGTCTATGTTGTAAATGGTAGAATCCAAATAGTGTAAAGCTTTATTATCTTTATTATCAAAACCAATAAAAAAAGGAGTGCTGCAAGGTTCCATATTGGGTCCTTTTCTTTTCCTAATATATGTAAATGACCTATACAAGATGTTGTCACTCATTACATAATAATAATAATAATATCGATTTATTTCCCAAAAATAATACAAGAATGTGTACAACAACAGCATCGCATAATGGAAGAAAAATACTTCAAACCCTACGTTAGCTACGATATTTATCGTAGAATTTTTGTAGAACACTTTAGTTTAAGCTTTGGACACCCGAGATCTGACAGATGTCAGAAAGATATATGAAAGAAAAAGAAAACCTGGCACTTTCTGATCCTACCGTGGAGGTCATTAATTTCATTTTGAGCAGAATTTACTGTTACCACATGTCCTAGCCGGAGATGTGTTTTATAAATGGCAACTATGGGTCTTTCCATTTTGGATTCATCAGAGTAGTATTTTGAAAAGTTTCTTTTACATGTATGATGAAGTTACTGGGCGCAAAGGTCTCAATGAAGTTATTAATTGTTTGCATCATTTTATTAAGACTTCTATAAAGCCGTGTTCACTGACAACTGCGCTGCTCAGAATAAAAATAGCGTTTTAATCAATTTTTGGCAAACGTTGACACTACAAAAACGATTTATAAACATTAGACACCACTACCCTGAACCCGGACATAGTTTTTTGCCATGCGATCGCAGTTTTACTCTAATCGAAAAACAGAAAAGGAAGCAGCAAAGGGTGATATTGCCCGAAGGGTGGATGAAAATTGTAAAAAATACATCCAGGAAAGTTCTTCATGTAGTAACACATAACCGTTTTAAGAAAACCATAACAAATGAACAAAAGGAAAAGTTTACCATTTCGAAGTATCGAATAATCGTTCGAGTTCGATTCAGCCTGTGCCAATACAATAAAATGTTCTGAGACCCATAATGCTCTATTCTACCAAGAATTCGTAACTTTCAAGACAAAGATCATTCCACATGATCTGCAAGTTGACAGAAAAGCGTATAAGTAATAAACTTCTTCCATTGCAAGAAAGTACAATAGAGAACCTATTGGACCTTACTAAACAATATGCTCCGGTGAATGACAATGGAAGAATTTGTTTTTCAGCAATCCCTTCTGAAGAAAATGAAGTAGAATCTTCTACAGATGACGATGAAGCATAGATAGATGAGTAGCTTGGATATTATTTAACAGCTGCAGCTGCAAATAATAGGTCCTGTTTTGTAAGAGTGACGATTTCAAAGTTATTTTTAAGTTGACATGTAGCTTGATTAATTAACAATTTCCAATCTTTTTTGTACAAAACTCAGTTAAAAATATCAACGACAACATTTTCTAACAATAACTAAAGCAAAATCCAAATTGAAATTATATTTTCCTTTTAAAACACTTTTTTGATTATACCTAAAATTTTACTAAAATGGAATGCACCCAGCCCTTCAATTGTCGCTTGTCGTCATGTAAATTCATTTTTATATTAAAATCAGCCATCAGTACCACAAAATCATTCAGTAACATGACTGATGACACAGCATCCTCGACTTCAGCAATAAAAAAGTTAGTTATCCGCTCTCACGGCCGGTGAATTGTCGACTGAAGGTTGAATTCAATTATAATAATTTGAACTGTGAAGACGAGCTTGTTAAGATTGGATCCGTCTAACTATAAAAGACATGGGAGCGTGTTATTGATTGTGTTTCTTGAGCAATAGCTACTGATAACACTGGACAACAAATTTTACTTGGTGTGTATTCGATCTGCTAAGCAGTCAATGATGGATCGATTTATCTGGGGGGAATGACAATCTAGATCTAGATCGCTATCCGTTTGCACCGACTTCTGTTGTGCAGTCGCCTGCGGTGTGCTAGATATTTAAATAAAGATTAAAAGTTAACAATCAAGTGAAGCGACGGTTGACTAACTTCAGCGTTCTATCAAGAAGCATCAAGACTGAGAAATGCCAACTTAACTGACATCAGGCGTATTCTTCGCTGCATAAAACTATTGCCTCGTCCAGATGGCATCATCGTCGCGAGTTCTTTGTTCGTATCCAACATACAGATGCATAGAGACCTAAATATTACCACCCTGAGCAATCATACGATAACGCTAGTCAGATTCACCCTACAGAGAGCTTCTCGGTTTGAAAATCCACTGATCCAGCATCTTGAGGAGCTGAATCTTGACAGGTGGTACAATTCAGTCTCCACTTAATTTTTCTAAGTTTCCCTGTCAGATTGCACCACCCCTACTAAAAACAAAAAAGTTAAAAGGTGTCTCATCCAGTCTTGGAAAAAAAAACAAAGACCTTAGCTAATATAAAGGATGCGAACTCATACTTTATTCATAGATGGCGTCAGTATTCAGAAACGCCTCGTATGTCATTTTAATCCAGTTTCTCCCTATTTTTAAACAAAGGGAACCGGTGAAAATACAAATCAAAACTCAGCTTCATCGTGACATACCCTACTAAATTAAACATAATTGTTTAAGAGAGCAACACAAAACCCGTTTATATTGTTTCACGAAACTTCAAGACCCTACGCTACACAAGAATCCTGTTTAAGGTCGCCGAATGTAACTTCCTTATATAATCATGAAATATTCAGTCTTTTTACTAACTGTTCGGCTCGAACTTCGCAAAGCGTCAAACTTAATCGAGAAGACCCAGAATATCTCGGAACGAGAATAGCTTTTATGTAATCTCGTTGACCCGGGTTTTGTTTATTCTAGCTATATCTTCAACAGGAGGGTAAACTTCTCGTTCCAACATGAAACAAGCTTATTATTAACCGAACTTCGTTATCGATCACGTTCTCGTTTTATAGACGATTGGAAACTTAGTCGTTTGACGTCTTATTATGTAACTGTGTTCGAAACGAGATTTGTTTAATTTATGTAAATATTCCTTGCTTCACTTTGTATACATATCTCTCGTTAATTTCGCAATAAATATTTAAGGTTCGTTGTGCCAGGACGAAATCCTCCTGCGGATGAACGTCTTAGGTATCATCCATCCGGTTTAATAAATAAATAAATCCGGCATCTAGCGGCGTCGCTGTCATCCCCTGCTTTGCCGGGAACATCGGATGAAGAACATGATGGGCCACTCCACACCACGGCGCGTTCTCGATCGATACCGGAGGCAGCATCGTGCGCGGCATGATATACGAGACAATACATATACCTCCGAATAAAACTTAATCGTAATTTACGTACGGGATCAGGGCAATATTTATTGCTTTTCGTTCACGTATCGTGTGCTTATTCTGTTCTATAAGTTCGTCGTAGAAACTGGAATAGGATTATAGCTTTCGAAAATAAATTGGAACAAAATTCAAAATTTAAGGAAGGAGGACTGGCATAACTCTACTGGTGACCAAATGCATCTCATATTCTGTAAACTATGAATGTTGCAGCTTTTTCAAAGATCATCCAACGTTTTGGGTGCATCGGCTTCTAAATAATACTAATAATAATAATAATAATAATAATAATAATAATAATAATAATAATAATAATAATAATAATAAATTGCCTTTATTTACAAAAGATAAATAATGGTGGTGAGCTCTGGCGAAGTCTAGCTGACGCTACTCATACTCAACCAGGACCCACCATAGTAAATACAAAAAAAATACAAAAGCATGCGCGCAACTTAACATAATAATCATATACATATGTACGCACCCACATATACATATTTATACATACAAGGAATAATAATTAACAAAAAGAAAAAGAAATATCAAAGGTTACACAACACTACTGCCCAGAAAGAAAATACTGTTTCAAAGAACTGCTGAAGCTCTTGCGGCCACCGAGACCCCTGACACATCCAGGAAGAGAGTTATAAAGCTTAACGGCATTATAGCTGAAAGATCGCTCAAATAAAGACGTAGAATGTTGCGGAATCGTAAGTTCAAATTTATACCGAGTATTTAGAACATGTATAAAATGCCGTGGAATTAGGAAACCCTTAAGAGGGGAAGGTGGCGCAGAACGAAGCAACTCATGAACGAAACAAGCTAAGTGCAGTTTACGGCGGTTCTCCATGTTCAACCAACATAGGTTACGAATAAATTCCGAGACATGATCAAATTTACGCAGATCAAAAATCAATCTGCAACAAGAATTCTGAAGTTTTTGAATACGGTATTTGTCTTGTAAAGTCACGCATGGACCGTAAATAAAGTCGCAATGATCAAACAATGCCAAAACAAGGGATTCGCAAAGTTGTTTCCTCAAGGTATGACTTAGGATGCATCTGTTCATGTATAACATTCTCAAAGACGCATATGACTTTTTAAGTAAGTACGAAACATGAGCTTTAAAGCGAAGATGAGAATCCACATACAATCCAAGGTCCCTAGCAACATCAACAAAAGGCAAGCGTATATTGGAGATAGATAATAGTAAATTGGCTTTTAAGAATTCAACACGCTGTCTCGAGCCAAAAAGCAGAACATTAGTTTTATGTGAATTAAGAGCAAGATTGTGTTGAACAGACAGGCTACTGATCTGTTGTAAAACTAAGTTAATGGTATCCATCGTTTGACGAAATTCATGGATATGAAAGGAACGAAATAACTGGGTATCGTCGGCATAAGCTTGAACTCGGCAAGCTTTAATGGCTTTTAAAATATCAGATGTGTAGATAATGAAAAGTAAAGGGCCCAGTAATGAGCCTTGAGGTACACCAGACAAAATTTCTGTAGTATTAGAGCAGTTGTTATTGCATTTAATCGTCATTGTTCTGCCTAACAAATAAGATCGTAATAACCTAAGTGAGTTCTCACAAAATCCAAAATACTTTAACTTAGCGAGAAGTAATCGGTGACAAACAGTATCAAAGGCCTTGGAGTAGTCAAGTAAAATAAGAACACTACACATCCACTGTCAACAGATGTCATTATATCATTAAGAACAGTAGCAAGAGCGAATGAAGCACTAAATCCAGGCCTAAAGCCTGACTGGCAATCAGGAGATAGTTATTGTTATTAAAGAAAGAATAAATTTGGCTATAAAGGACTTTTTCCAAAACTTTAGAAAGAGTAGGCAGTATACTAATTATTCTCAAATCTGAAAATGTTGATGGGTTGGAAATCTTAGGCAAAGGAACACCTAACGCGGCCTTCCAAAGAACGGGAAAATACGACTGTTCAATACAACAGTTAATAATGTGTGTTATATAAGGATCGATGTAAGGACTACAATATTTTAGCATAACAGAAGAAATGCCATCACATCCGTAGGCTTTGGTCTTAATTCCGTGCAGAATTGCATGAACCTCCTCAACGGTTGCTAATTTAAACTGGAAAACGGCATCAGAGTTAAGGTCGTTGGAGTTGTAATAATCAATAAGATCATTAGAATTGTTGTTGGTTGATTGAGTAAAACCTGCAAAATAATCACTAATACCAAAAACATCAGATAGATCATCAGGTAGAGTGCGCTCAGAACTAGATTTTACATTAAGGGACTTAAGCGCAGACCAAAGTTTTTTTCTTAGAATGTCGACCAGCCGAGTCCAAGCACTTACGCTTTTCCTGTCTAACCACATTAAGTGTAAAATTTCGAAGCCGTTTGTATCTATCCCAGTCTTGAGGAGACTTACTAATTCTAAATTCGGAAAGTGCTCGATCTCTTAACTCCATAAAGACTCTCAAATTCCTGATCAACCAGGGGGCCCTTGCCTTAGTAACCTTAGCCTCAATCAAAGGAGCATAAACATTGAACAATGTGGTTAAAAATTCATTAAGAATATTGATTTTACAATCGATATTACTCTCTCGAATTATGAGAAACCAATCGAGAGAACGTAATTCATTAGAGAAAGCTGTATAATTAAAATTATTGAAATTTCTGTAATTTATCAACTTTATCAACAAATAATGACGTTTAGTTCTTCTGTGCCCCAAATGCGACAATTTTGCTTATTGAGATAGTCTCCGATGTGGAAATAGGCTTCATCTGAAAAGATGATTTTTCATCTTCGGCCAAGCAATCTCCAGTCCGTTCGGCGAATCAAATGACGCATCGGATGGTCATAAGGCTTCAGTTCTTGAACTAATTCAACTTTGTAAGCCATTATACCGGTGTTTTTATGCGTGAGAAATATTCAGACGAGAACGTGAAAGGGTTGTTTTGTTCAATAACGATCCAGTTTCACGAACTCGCCTCACGAATTGATCCGCAATTTTCTATGAATTCGTGAAATGAATGTCATTCTAGCTGTCAAAATCAAAAATCACAAAATAACTGTTAGTTCAAATTCCAAACGTTAGATGGGCTACCCTGCATATTATCTATTAATATGACATTAATATGCCAATCCATATAACAGATCGAGAACCATTTTACAATGCAAAAAATGAGAACGATAGTTTTTTGAGAGGAACCTGTGTTTACAAAAAAGAACTGTTCTGAAGAAAATATATTTGTAAGCAGGAAGCATTTGGTAAGGAAGCTATTAAGGAAAGCAATCTATTTCGACACGGCTTTTTTAGTGTTTATACATTGGTAGTATTGACATAAGCTAGATCTAACCTCAACTGTCATTTAATATTTTGATACATGTAAATACATTTAATAGAAATGCTGTACAAGCATCGTTCACTATATCGTGCATTTGTTAAGTTTTTAAGGAAATAAATATTTATATCTAATTATTAGTTTAATTAGCGGATAACCTTAGTTGACATTCAAAATGTAAAATATCAATGTGACCAATTCCTGCATACAAAATTAAAACTGACAACTTTCCATCGCGATCTTTATCATTAATAATTTATTATTAATTTATTAATGTAAAATAGAAAAACATAATATTAAAAACTCGTTTCATACGGCCCTTTCTCGCTCTGATTCATTAGAAAACTTGTGAAACTTGTTCTGTAATATACTACATATTATTAAATCTTTCGGGCCTAACAAATACTCGCGGATGAGATTCGAAACGCTTTGGAGCGAACGCATTCAACTGGCGCTGTTTTTGTCGATTTCGCTCATGCGTTCGATTCGATGTGGCATGACTGCCTGTTGTATAAAATGGGTAGTTTTTGGTTTAGTTCGAATATTATTGTCCTCATACGGTCGTATCTGTCCGGCAGAACTTTTTCTATAAAAATGGGAGGTGAGTTGTCTGATCGAAAGCATATCTATGCTTTTTATCTTGAGATCCTTCGCCACGAAACTCTTGGCTTGCCGTCAACTTCAAAAGTCCCTGGACGACCCTGGGAAACCCACGTCCAGTACCTCGGAATTACTCTGGACACGAGGCTTACATTTAGGCAGCACTTTTCTGCCATTTCTACGTGCTCGTGGGGCTTTGGCTCCACTCCTGTGCTGGAGAAGCTCTCTTAGCTTGAGGATCAAGTTTCTCATTTTTAAGACCTTTCTCCGGCCTATTCTAACCTACGGTGCCCTGACCGGGTCTAGCACCAGCATTTCGCGAGTCCAAAGGCTCGTTGTACTTCAGAACCGGGTACTGCGAATCATAGTCGCAGCCTGGTTCGTGACTAATTCTGGCGCTGGCCAGGGGAACCCTTCAAAGGGGCCTTGAGGTCAGAGAACTCGCTGATCCAGCACTTGAGGGAATTGAACCCTGATAGGCCGCCGCCTCGCGTCCACTCATAGTGTCTCATTGAACTTGATTCCAAAAACATTTCTTCGAAGCTGATTCGCCCGAAAAAGTCCACTGCTTCGACTGTTCCTTGGTTTCCAATATACCTATAGTCATACCCATCGCGCCCAAAGCTTTTTCATGCCCTAAATTTCGTGTAGGATATGGACAACGCGTTCCTCTGAGATGCTGAGATGTTGTCTTTACTATCTCTTTCAGCTTTAATCGACGATCGGCTAACAAGACATCATGAATCTTGTCGACCATTTCGTCGTTGGTAGCGGTTTTTGAGCGTCCACTACGTGGTTCGTCACTTGTGCTTGTGCGACCACTCACCCAGAAGCCGATGGTCGAAAATGATACAGTAGATCCACCACGAACCTCTAAATATATTTCGAATTTCTTTGGCGGTTGTCCCAGTCATCCAGAAGTGGTTTATCACTGCACGAAAAAAAAACATAAAAAAACATTGGCGGTTCAAATGGGCTTGTCAAAACCGTACTTTTTCCAGTGGCGTAGAAGTTAGGGCCCTTGAACTCGAGATATTTTTGTATAATTTAAGCGCCCCGGCATGACTTATTGTAATTATTATAAGGTAAATGATTTCTATTCGACTGGCAATTTATAATTTTGTAAATGCTGTCATGGCTAACTAATAAAAAAAGAACTAATGCAAATAGTATGTATTGTAGAAGATAAAAACACTAACTTGCCAATATTTAGAAAACTATCCATTTTTATAATAGACATGCTTATACAAAGTTACCCTTATTTTTAATGCCAAACAAGATAAAATTACAAAAATTGCCACTTTCCATTTAAAAAAATTGACTTTCGGTAATTTTTTCGATTTTAATTTCAGACGTATATTTCGAACACTCTGTATGAATAATTGCAACAATTTTATACAAATAGTATTTAATTAAGTCATCTACTTGAGAAACCTCACTTCAAAATAAATAATAAACTAATCCTTATATGAAAAAAGTGCAATTGATTATCTGCGTGCAAACGTCAAATTTAGCATAAGAATGTAAATAAGTCAAAAAGGGTTAGACTTAGCTATATGACATTATACATGAAATATATTTAGAATTTCACGTAGAATCTAAAAACGTGTCAATATACAGGATATTCTATTTAAAATAACGAAGTTGGTGCTGACTTCCGGTATATCCCGAAGCGCCACCATCTTGAAAATATTTTAGGTGAGTGGCCCCCATCGACTTTAGTATAGTGACAAAGTTTCAGATCATTCCTAGTGATCGTTGCAGTTCCCGGTGAACCGCTCTGTATATCTAGCTGAATAAAATGTGAAATCCTGTTCATGTATTTGATAAATATCTAGACAAGAAAGACCACATTTTATAAAATTTTGATTTTGTAAACTGACTGAGTTATAGGCAACACATCTAACCATTATGACAAGTGACAACGTTGCGATGTCATATGAAAATGATGACGTGCATCAACTCCTTAATCTCACGTACTATACCAGAGAGGTGCAAGTGGACGAATACTTTCGCGCGTAACTGTATATGTTTGAGAGTTTGAGCACTCGATTTTGACACATATGTGTCGTTGTGCACCAACTGTAAATAAATTAAAGTAAATAATTCAGATTTGCTGATTGCTGTCAAGTAAAAAGTCAGTGTAGCCAACGTAAAAAAAAAACTAAATTGTCAAAGCTATAGTACTGTTAATATTGTTGTTCGTATTTTGTATTTTGAACCAAAATATTCCTTAACAATTTAAATTTTAAAACCGTATCGTACCAACACAATTCAGAAAAAAAAGACGAAAGAAACGGAAGAGATAAAGCAATGGAAAATCTCCATTCTTTGATCAAACGCTATCCCCGTATATAATCAGGATAGCAATTATATTTTTACCCCAATTAAAACAATAAAGCACACAAACAGAGACAACCCCCCGAAGCTACAACATCCCCTATTTGTTTTTAATATTCTCGCGAAACAGCATTACGTACAAAGTGAAAGGAAAGACGCACCGAACAGACACAGGCAAGAGTAGGTATATAGCGGGCTTTTCATGCGCGCCCTTGTAACATTTAATGCTATTCACCTCCGGGCTTTCGAGGGCTGCACAATTTATCTAATTACGGTCTCGGTCTCGAGACGACTGACTACGATTTCATCCAACTCCATATAATATCCATCCATCCTTGTTGCGAAACGTACTTTCACTATACACATTGTTCATCCTATCTGCATAATGTACGATTTTCCATCTTCTTCTTCTGTTGTAACAGCGACGTGGGCACGCTGCCAAGTTAGTGTATGCCCTTATGTGGTGGTTATACTATAACATATATTTCTCAATCTCGGCATGGAACAGCCCTCGCAACGTCCTCTGTTCTTCCTACTGAAATTACGCGAATTTGCTTGGATAAATGAAGAGATGGTAGACGACGAAATGATCGCTATTGCTCCGTTTACTTTAATGCCTGCAGAATTAGTTCAAACAAATTTCTAATAATTCGTAGGCGTTACGTACAGGGTACGTTTACGGTACTAAAATGGAGTGCTTAATCTTGATGATGAAGATAAATTAAAGGTAACAACTCCCAGATACGATAATGAAATTGTTTACATTTAAAAAAGCATACGATATTGTCGTAAATTTTTGTTATAATTCGAAATATATTTCAACTCGTAGATCATATACGAGGGAGCGTTTTTATATCCGTGGAATGAGGGATAAGGAGTGGAAATAAAAAAAACAAATTATTTTTCTTTTTCAATATAGTCACCTGCAAGACGGATACATTTTTCACATCTTTCAATTAATTTATTTATACCCTCATAAAAAATGATTTCTCTTATCTGCAAAATACGCCGAAACTGCCTCCTTAACTTCACCATCGGCAGTAAATTTTTTATTTTCATTTTCGGAAACAGGTAATAATCACTCGGGGCCAGGTCTGGGCTGTAGGGTGGGTGATTCACAATTTCGAAGCCCACCTTATGCAGGGCAGCTAACGCAGCGCGGCTCTTGTGGACGGGCGCGTTGTCGTGCAAAAGTAGCACACCTTTCATCAATTTTCTCCGTCTTTTCTCTTTAATGGCTTCTTTTAGTCGCTCTAATATTCAAGCGTAATATTCTCCGGTTATAGAAACACCTTTATCTTTATAATCAATCAACAATATTCCTTCCGAGTCCCAAAATACCGTTGCCATGAGTTTCCCAGCTGATTGTGACACTTTAAATTTCTTGGGAGGTGCTGTGCCCTTTTTATGCCACTGCATGGAGTCTTGTTTGGACTCAGGTTCATAATGATGAACCCAAGTTTCGTCTCCAGTAACAATTCGAGTCAATACACCATCCTTGTCTTCATTACAGAGGTTCAAAAATGCTCGCGAACACTCCACGCGCTGTTGTTTTTGCGGCGGCGTGAGCATTCTCGGCACCCATCTTGCGCTGACTTTAGACATGCCGAGATGATCGTGTAGGATTTTAAAAATTGTTGTATCGGATACTCCAACCATTTCTGCGAGTTGTTTCTTCTTTAGTCGAGCATCTTCGAGTACAATTTTTTCAATTTTTTGGATAAGTGCTAGCTGATTATGTTACTTAGTTGACGATAGCTCAAAGACTAACTGTCTAATCTCTCTATGGTCGATCCATCTCTTTCCAGGGTTGGATTATCATCCCTAAACCCCATGGTCTTCCGATGTGCGGGATCATCCCCGCTGTTTTTCAGTAAAGTCGTCTGTTGTATATGATTAAGTTGACGTCTCTTGTTGAGCTATTGTGAAGGTACAATATTTTTAATGAAAAGTAAAGAAATACAAAATATAAAATAAGACGGGGAAATGTAACAGGATCCATTGGCGTTAATGCTGGCGTCGATGTCGGCAGATCTAGAGGGGCTCGGTGGTTGTGGAGATCCTGTTGACCTTGGTCAAAGGAGTGGGTTCTCGGATCTTATGACTCGTTCCAGGGTTTTTTCCGCTAGTCCGGCCGCATACTCAAGTAGGGTTGGAATTCCCAGGTCCTGGTGTATTTGGACATTGCTAACGTACCATGGAGCGTTCGTGATTTGCCTAAGGATTTTATTCTGGAGTACGTTGAACTTCGTTCTGTGGGTTTTTGCAGAGCTCGACCATACTAAGCAGCCGTATGTGAGAATAGGTCTTAGAAAAGTTGTGTAGACCAACAGCTTCAGCCTAAGGCTGAGTTGACTTTTTCGGCACATCAGCTGGGAGACCACAGACCATGCCGCGACAAAGCGCTGGGAGACTTCAGTGAAGTGTGGAGCCAGGGTTAACCTTGAGTCCAACGTCATTCCAATATATTTTACAGACTTGCTCCATGGTAAACGAAAGTCGTCAATATAGATGTTATACGGGGGTGCGGATTTCTTCCTGGAGAATCTTATTGCTACACACTTATCCCTGTTGACTGTAAGACGCCATTTTTGGAACCACTCCATATGCGCGTCAATCGCACCCTGTAGCCTAGTGCAGACCAAGGCATCAGACCGAGAGGCGGTAAATATAGCTGTATCATCCGCGTATAGTGCTGATTCCGTGCCCGGGAACCTTGGTAGGTCCGACACAAAAATGATAAACAAGGTGGGGCCCAAAAGGGACCCCTGCGGGACTCCAGCCTAAATTCCTCGACGAGAGGAGACGTCGCTTCCAATCTTTATATCGAAGGTACGGTCCGCCAGGTAGGAGGCCACCAAACAAATCAGATTCGGGTTAAGTCCAGCCTCATTCATTTTAGAAGATCGCTCCGGTTGAGTCTCGTCTCTCGAGGGCATTTCTTATCTCTTCCGTTATCCGGAGTAGCTGAAACTCTGTAGACAGCCCTTCCCGAAAGCCAAATTGCTCGTCTGGAATTGCGTTCTTATCAATTATGTCGTCCTTGATTCGAGTTAGAATAATGGCCTTCGCAATTTTGGACAGGTTGGATAAAAGGCTGATGGGCCTGTAGTTCTGGGGGAAGAGACTGTCTTTACCCTTCTTAGGGATAACTTTAATCTGCGCATGTTTCCAGGTGGAAGGGAAATACCTAAGATACAGGATAGAATTAATTATGTTGACCAGGCTACGAATGAGACGGTCCGGTAACTTCCTAAGCGCCGTATTGGTGATTAGATCGGTCCCAGGAGCCTTCCCGATCTTTCTATTCGGTCCGTGTACTGGGCAGTTTACGGTGTTAGCCTTCGTAGTTTTTAATATTTTGACCAGCTTCCAGATTGATCCGTCCGAAACCGACGATGACGACACCCTCGCCCACCATCTCTCATTGTGAAACTCCCTGAGCTCATCCCGCAGAGTGTTGGACAAAAAGTTTGCCATTGCCTTGTCAGCTGGGCAGCCAGTCCTCTGGGCTTTCTTCCTGGCCCTTCGTTTTTTCCCTTACAAGGTCCCTTAATTCTGGGGGAAGCAATCTGTCAGATGAATCGTAGTGGCCCTTAAAATAGATTTGGTGACACCCTCGGTGAACCTGGCAGACAATGCGTCGAGCTCGTTCGCATTACCGATGTCCGAAGGGACATCCTCCACAAAAATATCAAGATTTGTTCCGAATTGCTCCCAGTCAACTCTCCGACGGAGCGCAGCCTCCGCGTGATGAACCTCGCCCCCAAAGGTAAATATTATCGGGTTGTGATCCGATTCCCCTCCTGATTATGTTACTTGGTTGACGATAGCTCAAAGACTAACTGTCTAATAACAATGAAACAATGAAACACAGGCCACGCCCCCAATGCGCCTAATCACCCCCCCTACAACCCGCTCATTCCGCGAATATAAAAACGCTCCCTCGTATAAGATAAAAAGAAGAAGCAGGATACCTTAAAATGATAACATACGAACAACTTGAAGGAATCAGATGTTCGGCCGCGTTCGAAAGGGAAACCAGTCCGCCGCCCATAATAACCAGTTGGAGATCTTTATTGTCAGAAATAATTGGATTTTTCCGTCGCGAGCGGAGTCGGTAAGCAACCGACGAGAGATGACGTCAGGCAAAGAAAAGTAGGGACGCGTAAGGCGAGCTTGGCGGGGGTGGGGCTGAACGGAATGAATTTCTAATCAAATTACGCGAAAGAAAAAAAAAACTAATAAAGGGTTTGAATGGTCGACGACGGGACCATCTTTCTCAAAACCGTACTCTGCTTCTGCTCATTTTCTATATTCGTTCGGTAACGCGGAAACTCATTTCTTTATGCGTTACGTTCTGTCATCTCGAATTATCTTTCGCTTTTCTTTTTCTTTTTTTTTTGACTGGTTTCTTAACTATATTTGCACTTTTTTTTTGCGATTTTGTGTCGTAGAGGATATATTTTACATTTTTTCGTTATATTTTTATTTCAGGGTTTTCAGTCGAAAAACGGAATATTTTAAGGCGGCAACAGCCATCTCGTACAACTTGTACTCGGTCTATATTTTAGTCAGAGTATGCGGGCAATATTCAAAGATAATATAACGAGATATTGATAAATAGTCGTCTATTTTATTGTGATCAATTGTTCGAGTCTGCGCTGCGGTTAATTTGACGAGACCAGAGTTGTTATTCTCTGGTGAATTATCCTCTGACGAAGAATTTAAACATCTTCTGAATCAGAAGATAGCGAGGACGAACAAGCACCTCCAGCGAATCGTAATAGTGAAGTATTATTAGACTCTGATGATTGGACTTGTGTCGATGATGAGGAACTAAAGCATATCGATTTCACTGGTACAAAAATTTTGTAAATGTTCAAAATAGAAACGATTTATCAGAATATTTTAATTTGTTGGCCACAGATGCGTTTTACGATTTAATCATTTCCCTCACAAATAAAATTGAAGATAATTCTAGAATAACATTGTGGAAAGATTTGACGATAAACAAATTCAAAGTATTTTTAGGATCTTTTTACCACACCGGCACAATAAAGCTGAAGCGAATAGAAGACTGTTGGAAAACCAATTAGTTATTCAATATTCCTGTTTTTCGAAAGTACATTTTGCCGATAATCCTCAATTGGGAGAACCTATGCCAGAAGACCGGCTTTATAAAATTCGTAATCTTATTGATTTTTTCAACAGGTAGAGGAAATTTACTACCCTGGAAAAAATTTTTCTTTGGACGAATCTATGGTCCCGTTTAGGGGAAGGCTGGCGTTTAAAAATAAAAGGCACAATAATGAAATAAAGTTAACCTTCTGCTATGGTTTTACAAATTTTGGTGTATGCTGGTGCCGAGGCCACAGTAATTGGTGGCAGAGGACATTCATCAAAAGTGGTTATGAAGTTGTTAGAGAACAAGCTCAATAAGGGGCATGCCGTCTACATGGACAATTTTTATTCTAACGTTCACCTAGCTCGTACTTTATTAGAAAAAGGTACTTATGTTAAGGGCACATTGAGAAAAAACCGAAAAAACATCCCTTCTTTCAAAATATGCAAACCAAGTTAGTGTGCAAAAGTGGAAAGACAAAATGACATTCTAATGATATCCACAGAACACAAAGGTGAACTGATTGATAATTAAAACAGGCGAAGACAGCATAAAATGAAACCAACATCCATAATAAAACGTGTTTTACGTGTCCGCTTGTCTGCATTTATTAAATATGGTCCTCACACGCGCTGAAAAAGAAGAATTTGTTGATTTAATCAACACTACACTGAAGACTTATTTAAGTAACCTAAACATTGGTGAGAAGGTATCACTGATTGATTCTATATCCGAAAAACTTGAACAATCACTGAAAGTTATTACTGATGGGTATACAAGAATCAAAAGTTTGGAAGAAGATAATTTAAAATTACAAAATCACATTGATAAATTAGAGCAGTACTCCCGGCGTAATTGTATACGTTTATATGGAATAAAAGAAGAAAACAACGAAAATGTTTATCAGAAAGTTAAGGATATTTTTAAAAACATACATATAAATGTTGAAGGTCACGTTGATCGTTGTCATCGTCTAGGCAAGAAATTGGATGAAAAAGTGGGAAGAGCAAAAACGCTAAAGGAGACGAATAACAATCGAAATAGATGTATAATTGTCAAATTTACATCGTATCATAAACGAAGTGAGGTTTTTAGTAATAAAAGAAGATTTAAGGGTTCTGGTATCAGCATTATGGAAGATTTGACCTCCAGGAATTACTTTTTATTGAAGAAAGCGCAGCTCAAATTTGGCGTTAAACAGGTATGGTCCTCCGATGGCACCACCTTTATCTCTGCGAATGGCTCTCGCTCTGTCGTGCGCTCGATTGAGGATCTGAATGGGATTGGTAAAGCTGCGGATCGCACGTAATGTACACAGTGTTTATTTTACATTTGTAATAAAATTATTGAGCTTTAATTTTCTGTATTGCTTACAACTTTGCATTTATAATTATCTGTATCATTAATTATTAATTACCATTAATTAATTGATTTTTTATCTCGGTGCTTTCTTGGTAACTTTGAGGACTTCTATGCTTTCTTTCGCGCATATTAATGTACGTTCTCTTGTGGCTAATTTATGATATAATTGCGGTATCTGAGACGTGGTTGGTGCCTGGGGTTTCGGACGCAGTGATTGCTTTGGATGGGTATACAGTTGTAAGGATAGATAGAGCCGATGGCGGTAGGGGAGGTGGTGTTGCTATTTATATAAGAACTAATTTAAGGTTTGCTATTCGTAATTCACCTGTTTGCGTTAATTCTGAGCAGATATGGGTTACTTTACATTTTAATAATTTTAACATCGCTGTCGGTGTTATTTATAGATCTCCTAATACTGATCATACATTATTTATGCAGGAATTTGAGGAGCTTTTCTGGGATCTCTTGGATGTGCAGGAAGTTGTTGTTCTTGGTGATTTTAATATCAACCTTTTGGAAATTAATAGTCGTTCTTGTGATCGATTTTGTAATATGTGTGATAATTTGGGTATTAAACAAATCATTAATAACCCCACAAGGGAAACAGCAACAACCTCTTCACTTATCGATTTTATTTTGCTTTATACTAATACTAACGTTGAATCTTCTGGTGTTTTACATGATTTAAGCTTTTCAGATCATTACTTAATATACGCTCAGATTCACTTTGACATTCCTCCATACGTGCCGCATTTACGCACATTTAGAGATTATTCTAATTTTGATCTTGATTCTTTTCGTGATGACTTACAGTCTCTTCCGTGGTACTTTGTATATCATGCACAGACTATTGATGAAAAAGTGAATAATTTCAATAATTTATTATTATATTACGGAATTATTTGATGCACATGCTCCTTACAAAACTATTTTTTTTAAAAGGCCTAAAGCTCCTTGGCTTACAGATAACATAAAGTTGATGATTAAATTTAGAGATGATGCATATAGAAAAGCCAAAGCAAAAAATTCGCAAACTGCATTTAATTACTATAAACAATTGCGAAACTACACTACATCCAGTATTCGCCGTGAAAAACGTGCGTATCTGCGGTTTCTTTCGGAGGATGGTAATATGCGGAATCTGTGGAGAGGTGTTAATGATCTAAATATTTACGTACGCAAAAAACATAATGTACTGCCAGATAGTATATCTGATGTCAATGCTTTGAATGAGTATTTTATCACTTCTAATTCTTCTTCTGATCCTAATACAGAACTCGCTGATATATATAATAATAGTACATTGACAGATAGCTGTTTTTCTTTTGAGTTAACTACTGTAGTGGAAATTAAGTCCATACTCCGGTCATTGAAGTCTAACGCTCTTGGATCTGATAAGATTTCACTTAAAATGATATCCTTATGTTGTCCATTTGTGTTGCCTGTTGTCACACATCTTATAAATACTTGTTTGCTGAAGGGTGTATTTCCTGACAGTAGTTGAAAGAGTTGCTGATAAACAAATCCGCCGTTACTTAGAGATGGTACCAGTGTTACCGGTCCAACAGTCTGGGTTTCGTACCGGCTATAGTTGTGCCACTGCGCTAGCACATGTTACTGATGAGATATTTCATGCTACTGACAATAATTTAGTCACTATGCTCATTCTTTTGGATTACTCAAAGGCTTTTGATACACTTAATCATACAATACTCCTATCCATTTTACGATATATCGGGTTTACAGAAAAAAACTATTAACTTTTTCCGCTCTTATTTAAGTAATCGCACTCAAATGGTGGCTTATGAAGGATCCTTATCAATGCCGCTCAATATAAAGTCTGGGGTTCCTCAGGGTAGTATACTTGGTCCACTTTTATACACTATCTACAGCTCGAATATTATCCGATGTCTTCGGTTTTGTAATTATCACATGTATGCCGATGACACCCAGTTGTTCTATTCTTTCCCAACTGGTGATGTTGAGGAGGCAGTAAATAATATTAATGCGGATCTCTCGTCCGTAGTTTCTGAATCTTTGCGTCATTCTCTTGTAATTAACCCTGCCAAATCGACTGTTATGGTTTTTGGCCGCTCTAAACAAAGGTTAGCGGTTATTGATCAAATTAAAATTAATATTTCCGACAATATATTAACTATTTCTGATTCTGCCCGTAATCTTGGTCTGTACTTGGATTATAATCTACGGTTTAAAGAGCATGTTTCGCATCTAATTAGAAGAGCATATTGTAACTTAAGGATTCTGTATGGCAGTAGGGACTGTCTGGACAGAAATCTTAGGAAGACACTCAGCGAAGCGCTAGTGCTCTCTCATTTTAACTTTTGTAGTTCCATATACTATCCATGTCTTGATTATTGCGACAAAATGCGTATACAGCGTGTTCAAAACGCGTGTTTAAGGTTTATTTACGGGATTCGGCGCTACGATCATGTGTCCCACGCTCTCAGGTGGATACGATGGCTGAACATGTCCTCAAGGGTAGAGTTTCACTCAGCTATATTTTACTATAATCTGATCTACTATAAAAGGCCTATCTATCTCTACAATAGACTTAAATTCCGGACTGACGTTCATACATTAAATGTCCGTTTCAAAGGATTATTATCGCCTCCTAAGCATTGCCTGCAGTTATTTAAGCGGTCCTTTTCTTATAATATTGTGAAAAGTTACAATTCCCTCCCAGCTGATCTGCGTTCGCTTCCTCCACCGCTCCTAGTTCACGGATTGCGGACTAAATATTTGAACAGTATTTGATTGCCATGTGTTGCCCTTTGTTTCTTTGAAGCATCCAGTTTTCTGAATTTGCTTTTTTTTCTGTTTTGTGATTTTGTAATGGTATGTATATGTAATTTGTAATACATTAAATTTGTTGGTTTTTCTTTAGTTCTATTTGTAAGTTTTGTTCATTTTTGGTTTAAGAGGAAGAGCAGCTACTTATATAGTAGCTGATCTTAAACCCTTTGAGTATATAAGCATAATATGTATAATTTTCTAATTACACCTACTATCATATCTATTGTAAGTAATTGCTTGTTCTCAATAAATTTGATATTATTATTATTAATTGAAAATAATAAATATATGGGAGGTGTTGATATGATAGATCAAATGTTATCATATTATTGTTGTGAAAGAAAAACATTGAGATGGAACTTGAAACTTGGTATACATATTTTCCAATGCTTATTACTCAATGCATACTTTTTATATAATAAGAATTCCACCGAAAAAATATCTTTCTATGATTTCAAACTAAAAATTATTCATTATTTATCGCATCACGAAAAGGACACCACTATTTCTGAACCCATGAAAAGGAAATCGAGCAATCATTGTCCACAAACAACAAAAAAATTGATTAAGGATTGTGCCTTCAATATTTCCCAACATACCACAAAAATTTGCAATAATTTTAATTTTCATGTTTTCTGTTTAAAAAAGAACAATTTTGAACCAAAATTAAACACACGGTATGTTATATTTCTTGGTGTTGCTGATGACGTGACAAACTCTGCTGTTTTCACGATCGTCTCTGATGAGGTGGAAAGTCTCCCTGTCCCTGGTTTTGTATCCCCCGTAACTGATTCAAAATTTGTTGGTGATGTTGTTGGTCCATCTGTAAATAGGGCTGAATCGAGGAAGAATTGCCATGACCAGTTATTTTTATTAATTGTTGTTCGGGAACTCCCGATTTGACTAACTGTGACACAGCTGATGAACGTCAAGAATGGTTGGTAATTTTGAGACATTTGGTATTTGCACCAATAGATTCTATTCCTTGTTTGGTCCATTTCGAAATTTTGTTTTTCCCAATAGGCGATGAATTTTTATATCAGAAGGAATTTTTCTTCTTCCAAAATGGATTAGACGTCAAAAACAGCCGGTCGCAGGTAAAATTAGGCTCACGTTTCCCAACTAATGTTTTAAAAATTTTGACTGGACAACGATCTGAATTTTGAATATTTGGCGGGGTCCGTGCATTTATGGTTTCCTCCTTGACAGGTCTTACTAAATAGAGGATTATTTTCTATTCTACCCGACTCAGTTCCATCAGATTTAATTTCAAGTTTGAAGTGAAGTACTAAGCAGTTGACACCTTCACGCCCTCCACGCCATGCCAGTTCCACGGAAGCTAAATAGTAGAATTTTTTTCTCAAGTCCATTTGGCGTTGTCTCGTCACAATGGTCTATTATGTCAAATAAATTATCAATACTTAAAAAGGTCGCACTTTGCTTCCGTTTACCTGGAAGTTTTTGCAATACTCGTCGTTTGCTATTACGAACATCTCTAGTACTTTTGAATTCAATTCCTTGAAAAGATTTTAATGTTGAAGACTTGAAGAGTGACGAGTTATTAAAAGAATGAACGGCCCCGTTTTCTTCCTCTTTTGGAATTTTCTTTTCTGGCTGGTGCCTTTGGAAAGGGCTGAATAACCTTTAGAAATATAAATTCATTTTCGTCTTGCTTTGAGCCACAATGTGTCATATTCGTTGTCAGTTCCTTATTTGAGACTGCTAGCTGATCTGACGTAGATTGACCGTTATTCTTTGGTGGAGTTTCCTGGACAGTAGATATGGAGCACATATTGGTATCCTCAGGCATTACTTCGACTAAATGGAACAATTCCTATACATCTAAATCCGGATTTAATGTTGATTGGGTTTGCTATTCTATTCCAAGACTGAAGGCACATGAAGGGTAAGTCAAAGATACTCAAAGTCTGTCCAGGATGAGAAAGAATCCATGAATCAGCTGCCTGGTCAAAGAAAGTCTTAAACGGGCCCAAAATTTTTCTGTCCACGGGTTGGAATTTATTGGATGTATGCGGTGGTAGCGTAACAACTACGTTCCTTGCAGAATTGGGCTTTCAGTGAGATGTGCGGTTCATAGTTGTCCATAATTAGCGTCTGAAACAAAAATTAAACCTCTACGTTCTTTATGCATATCGTTATACAAAATAGAAATCACTTCAACCAAATTGTAAATTTAAACTGGAATAAAGGAATATCGCGTAAAATATCTTGTAATTTATTTTGAAAAAGTTCAACATTCATTTTATTAAAGCTAGTCATCCGAGCCAGACTTGTTGCTTCCGGTTTTCTCACTGATAGCCGCGCGGTAGTCTGCGCATAAAATTAGAGAGCTCAGATGTCATTCTATCCTCTTTCCAATTATCAAGCGTTTTTGTCGAGTTTCTGGAGACATATTCATACGCCAAGCGTCTCACTAACTTAGGAGTGAAGCCGTAAAACATCGCTGCGCATTTAACTAAATCCCTATATGTTTTTTTTTCTTGTAAACGTTTAGAATATTGAAATTATTAAATCGAAAACAGAAAAAAAAACATTATAGTTGCGTGGGAGACCGCCAAGCGGTCACGTCATGACATATGATACAGCCCTTTGAAGTTATCGGTTGACTTGTTAGTTCAAGTTGAGAAAGCAAGCGTCTGTGTTGCGAATAACATTTCTTGCAAGATGTTACGCAATAATAGGACTATGAAAATACTTGCGATGGCAATGAATGCAAGACACAATGGTAAGGAGAATTAAATATGAAAGAGTTATGTGCAAGATGGGTGCCGCATTTGTTAAATGCCGATCAACAATAAACAAGACAACGAATTTCTCAGCAATGCTTGGATCGTTTTAAAGAGAATTTAGCCGATTTTATGCGCTTTATTACTATGAATAAGTAGTGAATCCACCACTGCATGACTGAGATGAAAAAGCAGTCAAAGCAGTAGATAGGAGCCGGTAGTTTTGCCCCAAAAAAAATTGAAGTCAATTTAATCTGTCGGAAAGGTCATGGCTAGTATTTTCTCGGATGCAAAAGAGATTATTTTAATTGATTATCGATATGACAGTCATATAATAATAATAATAATAATAATAATAATAATAATAATAATAATAATAATAATAATAATAATAATAATAATAATAATAATAATTAATTATTATTATTATTATTAATAATAATAATAATAATGTCTTTATTGCTACCCACCATGCCAACAACATACAAAATAAATTAAGCTTGTTTAATGGAAAATAACTAAAGCTAGACAAAGTAAGGAGCAATTACAGGGCGAGACTCAGAAGCAAGTTCTGCTTGCACTAACCCCGAATGTAATACATAAAATTAACTTAACGAATAAATGCCTAAACTACGTAATCAAAAAAAAAAAATTCAAGAAATGAATATGCGCAAAAACAGACATCACCGTAGCACCGCATAGAAATAATTAACAACTAAATAGATGGCAAAATATATACATAAGTAGTTGGCAGAAGGCTGGCACATACTTCATTGAAAATCAATTAATCTATTTCTTAGATGAGATTTAAAGGTACTAACAGACCTGATCTTAAAGGACTCATCAATGTCATTATATTTTTTATATATATTGTAAGAAAAGGATCGCCTAAATAGTGACAGTCTGAAAGAGGGCGGTTATATCAGACCTCTAAACCTCGTAGTAATATTAGGAATGTCAGTTCTGAATCGGATCCTCATATAAAGATACGGTGGCGTTTTGAATAATAAAATTTTATGAAAAGTTGATAACATTTTTATTCGCGCCTGTTTCTCATATTCAACCACCCAGCAGTTCCCAACTTATGAGATACTCTATCAAATTTTCTAATTCCAAAAATATATCTTAGGCATGAATTTTGAATTTTTTGAATACGAGAACTCGTAATGGAATCAATAGCAGGGTGATAAATATTAGAACAATAAGTAAACTGCGACAGCACCAAAGATTCACACAACTTTGTCTTAACAGTGCATGGTAAAGAAGATCTATGAGGATAAAGCTTTCTTAAATTATTATCCATCTGTAACCCCAAGTTCTTCACCGATTTTACAATCGGGACAACAACGTCACCAATACTGACCTGAAAAATCCCACTCAAATCCTCACAAATTCTAGAATTACCAAATAATATCACTTGTGTTTTGAGTGGATTCAAGATCAAGTCATACCGAGACGATACCTCGTACAGAGACCGCAAATCTGAATTAATGCAATCAAGGGCCCGTTGCCAATTTTCAGGTTCAAAAGATAAATACATCTGCATATCGTCAGCATATAGATGCTTTTGGCAAAAATGTATACAATTAATAAACTGCGACGTATAGATGGAGAATAGCAGGGGCCCTACAACTGATCCCTGAGGAACGCCCGTAGATATCTGTCGCGAGACTGAGAGATTAGAGTTTATAACCACACTCTGATGACGATTACATAGATAACTACTTAATAGTTGAACCGACCCAACATTAAGACCCAAAGAATATAACAACGAACAAAGAGTACTATGGCAAACCGTATCAAAAGCTTTAGAAAAATCTAAAAGTACTAAGGCAGTAATTAAACCACTATCAGTGGCAGCAATAATATCATCAGTAACCGCGAGCAATGCCGTCTCACAACTGTAACCTTTCCTGAAGCCGGACTGTGTACAAGGAAGCACATTATTAATGTTCACGAAATTATTTAATTGAGTGTAAATAACCCTTTCAAGAATTTTAGAAAAAGTAGGTAAAATACTTATGGGACGAAAGTCAGAAAAGGCGGAAGGGCTTTTAACTTTGGGTAAGGGTTTGACCAAGGCATATTTCCAAACATCCGGAACAACGGCCTGCTCAATGCAACAGTTAATGATATGTGTTACAAAAGGTACCAAAAACGGACAACATAGTTTAATCATTGTTATGTTAATTCCATCTGACCCAGTTGATGTTGAACGAATTTTATAAATAATATCAGAGATAAAACCAGGATCCACAGTAGAAAATGAGAACTTAGCTGTATTTGCCTCATCACAATGAAATAACAAATTGGAATTCATATGCTTGGGGACACTATTAACAAAGTAATCATTCATCATATCAACATCTGCAAGATTACCAGGAAAATCCTCAGCAGACAGACGCCTAGTAACATCCAAATACAATATTTGCCTCCACAACGCTTTAGGAGATCTTGTATTAGCAATAAACTCAAAGTAGGCCCTCTTTTCACGTTTGAATGAAGACGTAGTCAAATTGCGAAGAGTTTTATAATAATTCCAATGAGCAGGACATCTCGACTTACGATACTTGGCTTTAGCATCATCCCTCAACCTAATCAAAAGTTTTAAATTATCTGTAAGCCATGGAATGTACTTTTTTGTGAAACGTTTAGTTATTAGGGGAGCATGCACATCAAACAGATCCAGCAAACAATCATTGAAAAACTGAACCTTGTCATTAACGTTATCAATGCGAAATATGAAATGCAGCGGAAGAGAAGATAAGTCAGTATTAAATCTATTAATATCAATCTTTTTAAACTCTCTGTAGGTACGTATAAGCGAATCAATCTTAGGAGAACCCGTATGAATATCACAATACACCATATCGTGGTCGGAAAAGTCACAACAGACAATGCCACTGTTCTCGATGTCAACCGCATCAGATCGGAGAATAATATCCAGAAGAGATGCTGAAGTATTAGTCAATCGAGTTGGCTGATCAATAATTTGTTCTAAACTATAGGCTTCAATAATTTCTGTGAAACTCAACACCGAGGCATCATTCAAATTCAATAGATTAATATTAAAATCGCCACAACACAACACCCTATCACTTACTGAAAATGACACATCAATACTATTCTCCAACTCATCCAAAAAGGTTCTATAATTGAGTTGTGGGGGCCTATACGCTACTCCAATGACAAGTTTCCTACCACTGACTAAAATACTCAACCACAACTGCTCAATGAAATCACTCGTGTCCAGAACACAAACCTGAAATTCCCGCCTCACGTAAATTCCCACACCGCCCCCCCTGGACTGTCGATCACGTCGATAAAAATTAAAATCAGTTAAACTAACAAGAACCGGATCAACATCAGTACTTAGCCATGTCTCACTAACAGCTAATATATCAATTTTATTAACATCAATGTAATGAGTTAATCCATGCAATTTAGGAAATAAAGATCTGATATTTATATGTGCCACTCTAATACAACCACCAGCAGCCATAAAAATAACAAAATATCATCTAAATAATTAAGTATATACAAATAGAGACATCATTCTTTTTTTTTTTTTTTTTATTTAGTTCACTATTTACAATTGGATACTACTTCATAAGTAATTGATATTCTTCACCATAATATGTATTAAGTTTATATCAGTGAATAAACTACACAAAAACAAATCAAGTAAAAAAAAAGACAAAAAAACAGCGATAAAAGAAAACAAAACAAAAAGAGACAGGGTTCGACAAAAAGTCTACTGGTACGAAGTTAGAATTTATCTAAGATTTTATAATATTCGCATAAGGATCTAATTTTATAAATATTATTTCGTATTTTCACGAATACATTACCGTTGTTGGTAAAAACGTCTTTATAACTAGACTTTTTAATAAGTTCTTTGACCATATTCACTCTTAAATGAGTTAGATCTTCTCTAATAACAATTTTACTGTTTTTTAATTTATTCTTCGAATAAAATACCTCATTACGTACGGAGCGACGACAAAATCTCACAATGATAGGACGATGTGCGCCTTCCTTAGCCTTCAATCGATGACAGCAGTCGATATCATTAGCAGAGATGTTGATATTAAGTTTTTCGGAGCACATTTTAACAACAATTTCTTCCACTTTTTCTATCGGTGATTCTTGAATACCGAAGATGCGAAGGTTATTACTTCTACTATACTGCTCTTGTTGTTCGAGTTTACTTTCTAATTCATTAATTTTCGCATCTCTGGGAGTTAAAGCTTCTTTTATAGCATTCATCATTTTTTCCAGAAACATATTATTCGCTAATACTCTCTCGATAACTTTTTGTATAAGCTCTTCTTGTTCAGCTTTTTGTCTTGTCGTACGATCTGAATTTTCACCAGCCATTTTTACAGATTTAATATTTATTGATAATAATTTGAATCAAGAAATTTGCGATTTTCACAAATATAAAACGCACCAGTCGACAACACGTCTACACTCTATAAGCGCACATATCAATAATATATATAAATATAAAAAAAAAATTAAGAATACAAATAATATAAAATACAAATAATATTTCATAATTGTTTCGCCGACTGTACTTAACCTAAACAGGTATTGGACGGCACCATACCAACCTCCCGGCAATCAATTTCGTGCTGTAGCGAACAGAAGGAAATGAAAACAGAGAATAACCATCGGCAAACCGGAAAACGCTTGCTTAATGGCATCGAACTGCGGACTGCTCTAATAGCTGGATTCGATATTGTACCTCGGAATTAAACGAAATTTTCACCAGTAGGTACTAAAGATGCGTACAGGCGAACGAATGCAATTGTAGATATCGAAAAGATAGCTGAACTTAATGGAATATAAGATGATGATGGGAATCGTCCTCACGAAATTCCATTCTCTCTAATACGAAACTGGTACACGTTTATAAAGTTTCTTCTTCGTCGTATGTTAAAAGCCAATTTCTCCATTGCTTAAGACACCCTCTTGTTGGATGATCCCCGTCACGTTAGCGAGTCAAACGAGCGTGAAACAAAGTTTTTCCCAACTATAATGGCGTAGATTAGAACCTCGCGAAACGTTGTGAAATATATCGTCTCAAGCACGAAGTAAACGTGGTTTTGATACATACATATATATGAGAACACTTAGTTAGTATCAAGAGTTAAAGATGGTAGGTAAACGTGGCGCTCCATGGAAATTCCTTCTTTGTTTTTACTACCTTTGGATCTCGTCGCTTTGGAGAGTTGAAATTGGGAAAATTGAATATACGTGTGCGTATATAAGATGTTGAGAGAAGTTTATTCGGTTGAATGTTTTTTAATTAAATTTAAGCCTGCCAGGAGAGACGAGCGTTATGAATACGGAACGTGTAACTTTCTCCGGGTCTTCTTAGCTAGAAACATTAGAACAACGTGCAGAAATTATAATTTTACCTTCATGATTTTCATATGCATACATTTCTTTCAACACTTGACACTTACAAGTATGGGAATTGCCATATTGTAAAAACATTCGTCATAGTTTGATTGCATTTTTTTCTGAAACCTTCAAACTATAATGGTATACGGGTGTCTCAGCTTTTGCGTTGCAGGCATTGTCTACTGTCCCTTGAGTTACTTGATATTATGATATGTCAAGATCAAATTTGTTTTTTAATGGATATACAGGGTATCTCACGAGGAACTGCATCGATCGATATATGGAAGAGTATACATTGGAACATTCTAAAAATTTTGGAATATACTAATGTCGACGTGCGCTATTAAACTAAAATACTTATAATAACCTGACGCATACGCTTATACCGGAAGTGGCTGTCAACTTTGTTATTTTAAATAGAACACCCTATATATTATTATATTTTTCAATTTCTCGTTCAATTTTGAAGTAAATTTAATAAAACAACTATGTTGTTATTTTCAACCATGTTTGAAATATTTGCATTTTTTTTTAATTTTTGACAGATGGAGGAATGCATTTGAACTTCTATAACTGTAAAGGTATTTAATTTGGAAAATTGAAAATTTGTAGAACTATTGACCGTATAGAATAGAGCTCGAAACCGAATAAATTTTTCGAAAACGTTATACAGCGTATCCGAAAATTACGGTTAAATTTCCGAATGGAAAAATTGTCAAAACTTAATTTTTTTAAATGCAACTACCTATTTTTCGCTTGCTCATCAAACTGCCCTTACAAAAATACAAAAAAAGTCTGATTCATTACACATCTAAAATCGATACTTTTTAAGATAATTAATAAAATATGTATGCTCTAAGAAGAATGTAGCTGTGGTAGTTTTTTAAGATGTCATCCTGCTTTGGTATATCTAAGTTAGTCATGAGCATTCGAGAAACAACCCAGCACTGATGAAATGTCATTCATTGTTAGTTTTCAATTATAAACAATGCCGACACGTTTAAATTATACGAACGAAGATTATTTAAATTTGTTTATTATTTATGGTGAATGTAATAAAGTGATATCAAGAACATGTGATACCTTTGCCGCTCGGTATCCTCAAAAGCAGAAGCCGCCACCAAACACAGTTAAACGCGTAATACAGAATTTTAAAAACTTCGGATCGGTCAATGCCAAAACTCAAAAACATAAACCTATTGTTAACAATGCAGACATGGAAATCGACATTTTGGGATACTTTACAACATATCCAACAATGTCTTTAAGACAAGCCGCACTGGAATCAGGACTATCTAGGTGCTCAATACACAGAATACTGCGCAAACAAAAATTTCGCCCATACCTGTTTTCCGTGGTTCAACACCTGAAAGATATTGATTTCCCAAGAAGAGTGAGTTTTTGTGAATTTATTTTAACATGGTCTCAAGAGAATCCATTATTTTTGGGCAACATTATCTGGACAGACGAAGCCAAATTTACAAAAAATGGTGTACATAACCGGCACAATTTCCATTACTGGAGCGATTCGAATCCACGCGTAGTTAGAATGCAAAACTTCCAGGAAAGCTGGCAATTCAACGTCTTTTGCGCAGTAAGAAATGATGATGTAGTGGCTTTGCATTTTTATGAAGAAAATTTAAACGGTAAACATCAATATGTATTTTAATCATAAGATATACACGATTGTTTCTTTGTAGGTGAAGGTTATTATAATATTTTACAAGATTTTGAAAATACGTATCTAGAAAATTTACCGCTGGCCGAACTTAGACAAATCTTTTACCAACATGACGGCGCACCTCCTCACAACGATCACTTGGCTAGAAAGTTTTTGCAAGAGATATTTTCTGATCGGTGGATAGCTAATAATGGACCTTTTTTATGGCCACCTCGCTCCCCGGATTTGTCGGTTCTGGATTTCTTTGTATGGGGCACAATAAAGAATCAAGTATATCATACGCCACTAACTACCAAGGAGGATTGTATGCTTAGAGTAAGACATGCGTTTGATAGTCTGAGCAATTAATCAATTAGAAAGGCTACCCATGAAGAACTAATTCGGAGATGCGTAAAGTGCCTGGAAGTTCAAGGACGTAACTTTGAACATTTGTTAAAATAAATGTTACATTTCTTAATTATATATAATAATAAATATGCTGTCTTATGCTGTTACTATGAAGTATTCTAAATAAGTTCATGTTTTACCATTTAAAACAATATGTAGGTTTGTTTTTGAATTTTGGCTTTGACCGACCCGAGGTTTTATAAAATTATGTATTATGCGTTTAACTGTGTTTGATGACGGCTTCTGCTTTTGAGGATGCCGAACGGCAAAGGTATCACATTTTCCTGATATCACTTGATTACATTCAACATAAATAATAAACAAATTTAAATAATCTTTGTTCGTATACTTAGATATACCAAAGCAGGACGACATCCTAAAAAACTACCACAGCTACATTCTTCTTAGAGCATACATATTTTATTAATTATCTTGAAAAGTATCGATTTTAGATGTGTAATGAATCAGACTTTTTTTTTGTATTTTTGTAAGGGCAGTTTGATGAGCAAGCGAAAAATAGGTAGTTGCATTAAAAAAAATTAAGTTTTGACCATTTTTCCATTCGGAAATTTAACCGTAATTTTCGGATACGCTGTATAACGTTTTCGAAAAATTTATTCGGTTTCGAGCTCTATTCTATACGGTCAATAGTTCTACAAATTTTCAATTTTCCAAATTAAATACCTTTACAGTTATAGAAGTTCAAATGCATTCCTCCATCTGTCAAAAATTTAAAAAAAATGCAAATATTTCAAACATGGTTGAAAATAACAACATAGTTGTTTTATTAAATTTACTTCAAAATTGAACGAGAAATTGAAAAATATAAAAATATGTAGGGTGTTCCATTTAAAATAACAAAGTTGACAGCCACTTCCGGTATAAGCGTATGCGTCAGGTTATTATAAATATTTTAGTTTAATAGCGCACGTCGACATTAGTATATTCCAAAATTTTTAGAATGTTCCAATGTGTACTCTTCCATATATCGATCGATGCAGTTCCTCGTGAGACACCCTGTATATGTTTTTAACGTTGCTTCTTATTTATCAAAAACTAAGAAATAACTTTTATTTGACACATGTTTTATTTGGCCCTCTCAGTTTTGACAGATAAACTTGTCAAAAGTGAAAAATCGTGATCTGTCAGTCAAAAACTGTCAGTCTTGCTTAAATCATCTGATTTCCGTTATCCGCAGCTTTTTAATGTGCCACTTATATTCAACTCCAATGAAGATGTAGGTATGTTAATAGTCCACGGAGTATTTAGAAGGAATTCCCGAGAAAGATTTCCGGAAAGTCATCATCATCATACAATATTTAACAGAGTAGAAGCGAAGTTACGAACAATAATGCTCCTGCCAGAAATGAAGTAATCAACATTTTGCCTTATGTAGCTGTAAACCTCCATGTTCCACTTTTACGTTTGCCAGAACAAATTGGCGTTAGTAAAGCTACAGTACATAGAATTTTAGAAGGGCATCGATACCCTCCATTTAAAGTTTAAAGTTTATCACAAGAATTAAGACTAAACGATTTACAAAGACGCCTAGCTTTCATTACACGATTGCAAGTTCTAGAAGATGAAAATCCAAATGATCTTAATTGTATTTTGTGGAGTGACGAAAGTTGCTTTCACAATAATGCTGTTGTGAACAAACATAATGCGCAGTATTGGTCCAACCAAAATCCACGGTGGATGGTGGAAGGACGCTTTCAAACAAACCAATGGGGAAACCAATGTATGGTGTGGAATGTTTAATGGCCATTTAATTGGACCCCAAGTTTACGGGGGAACCCTGACAGGACAACATTATTTACATTTTTTACAAATGTGCTTCCAGATTTAATGCAAAGACAAGACATAATTTGGCAACAAGATGGTGCTCCGCCCCATAATGCGCAAATTATGGCGAATTATTTAAATGCGTTGTACCCCAATGGGTGGATTGGAAATAGAGGTTCTAGCCTCGGCCTGGTCGTTCCCCGTATTTATTGCCTGTTGATTTTTTCATCTGGGGTTATTTAAAGGAATTTGTTCCTTCGACAGATCTGGATGATCTGAAAAATCCAATTCGCATGGGATGCCGGATTATAACTTGTGTCCACGCTGATGGAGCCCAATTTATTAAATTAATGGCCCTTATCGTATTTCTTTAAGCTAAAAAAAAAATGCTTTTGACAAGTTTATCTGAATTGTGTCAAAACTAAAAATTTTTCATTTCGCCCGGGTTGCTTAGCAAGTTGCTAAGGTAACTTGTGCCTAATGAAATGTGTGCTAAAATGTTCATGATTACGTTTCAAATAACTGACAGATAATGACTATATTTTGTAGTAGTCGTATAAAAAAATACTCATCTATTAAATTGCAAAAACAGTTATTTCCACGCATAGATAAGAGAGTTGCACAGATTGACGTACAGCTTTATTATATCATGTGTCAGGTGTTATCATTGCGTTCATATCTGATGATATCATTATTTGATTATATTATTTGAGTTTTCTGTTGAAATCAGTTATAACTAGTAAGTAGGTAAGTGTTATAAATATGGTATTTGTATGCCAAATTAGAAAATTACTTGATATGGACCCGATTAAAGTCTATAAGAATTATCGAATGTGCGATTTCCATTTCAGTAATTTTTTTTTATATACTGATTGTATTTCTATGTAATTTTCATACATGCTAACAATAAGTGCAAGAAACTGCTTCAACTAGCAGCCACCTAAGATAAACAAGACACATTGAGTGCATAAAAGTGGAATACGCCGAAAACACTATTACGACTCTAATTTTATTTTAAAATTGCCGCCTCAAATGTTGTTTCTATACTACACCTGCAGTGGCGCTGTTATGGATCGGTATGTAGTATCAAATATCTACTATGTATTAAATATACATACGTTCAAAGAATACTTTTTTAAGTGAAGTATAGATGTCGCCGATAGTAGAACGTTAAGGATGCATATGATCAGACAAATATTGGCTGTCGATTGTGGCTGTCAATTAATTTCAAATTGACAAGACATCTGACAGGTCACAGTTGCAACGGATAGAAGGGTTCTTCGAAACATGTGGCCTCCCTATTAACCCGAGGAAGAAGCAAGCGATTGCGTTTACTCGGGGAAGACGTCCCCCGCCTAGGAAAATCTCCGTCTCAAGGACGGAGATCGACTGGAGCGGCAAGATCGAATACTTGGGAGTGCTCCTGGACAGGAAACTGACCTTCTCGGAGCATCTAGGTAGAGCCAGGAACAGAGCCATCGGACGGATGTGCCAGTTGTTCCCTCTCCTAGGAAACCACAAACTTAGTCGGAAAATGGGCGCGATGCTGTATAAAACACACATCCGCCCAATCCTTACCTATGCCAGCCCAGCTTGGGCAACGGCAGCTCCTACGTACTTTACCAACCTGGCGCGAGTACAAAATCGCGTAATGCAATTGTATTCCGCCTTCCTAGACGCACCTCGCTGGCAGTCCTCCGACATCTCACAGATGCGCACGTCCCAGATCTGTCAGAATTCCTGAGGAAACACAACCGAGACTTCTTCAGGAAGACCCTGGCTAGCGGCAACCCAGCAATGAGTAACGCTAAGGCGCGAAAGTTCATGGGGAGAACGAAGCACCGGACCACCACGGAGACTCTCCGGCTAGCGTGAACCGGTCATTTCCTTATACAACACTAACACCGTATTCTATATGATTACAGGTAACAGAACAGCGTAGGGGCCCACTAGAAGACTCCGAGGATTAACAAGAAACCAACCAGGACCACCAGTAGGACATCCAACAGGAAGTGGAGCTGGAAAAGAAGAGCCCTTCATCGGAGGGGAGCGGAAGACCAAACGCGCATCTGACAGGTGTCATAGAAGCAATAATTTGTCTGGTCCGCTGCTTGTTTACGAACATCCCTTGCCCCTCTACTTTAAAACTCTCGCAATTCTGAATATACTGTGGCGCGTTCTCTGTTTCAGTAATGGAACTAACACATCTTTGACCATATTAATATAGACACAGCGAAAAAAATCATAATTAGAGTAGGCTATGTGAACGGATAGTTACTTTAGCCACTTTCACATAATGACACTTATTCCTTGACATTTAATTTGAGGTTATAAAGGTCATAAACTAAAGTTACAATAAAATGTCAAGTAATAAATGTCATTATGGAATAGTGGCTAAAGCAACGATCAAAAACATTTACATAGCCTACCCTAATTATGTTTTTTTTTCGATGGCACGTTACTATACCTCATTCCAAATAAGAAAGGAGCGTTATAAATAGATAGGGTCTAAAATAAACGTCTGTGATTGGTTAAAATCTAGTGCACATTTACACAACAATAATTTGTCAAAATTGCATAAATGTCAGAAACATCAAAAGGTTATATTATGTGAGCGTAGTTTGTGTTCTGTTGCGATTATTGGGCTTTATTGTTTTCCATTTCATCTTGATTCTTCATAGAAAATGGTTTTTTTAGAGCTTCTGAATAGATAGGTAGATACTTTATTTCTCGTAATAATATACACTACACTAAATGCTATATTGTAGTCCCAGAAGCTGCAGCTAGTATAAGAAGAAATGTATTCTTGTTGGAATTTATTTCTAACTATTCATTATTCCATCCATCATGTTTGTACTTCCCATTTCGTTCAATTTACAGATTTGTATTTTTTCTCGGGAAATAGAGATTTAGCTGTTAAAATACAGTGACAGTTGTCACATCACATGTCATAATATTCACTTATTGAAGGTACTATTTGAACAGTTTTGCTTAAATTTTCTTATTTATACATCTTATGGTTTTGATAAACGTCAATACGTGAATATGTAATTATGGCTGATGCTGCTCTCAGAGGTTCCTGAAATTGGGATTAGCAAAAAACAACTGTTTAAAGACACCATCGGAGATATAGAGTTAACTGGAAACGCCGCCTAAGAAACGGATATGTCAAATGAAATATGACAAATTGGACGAAGCTCATAAAAGTGCAATTAGAAGCATTAAATGTGTTTTATTGGTGTTCGTAAAGATGTTCTTCTACATAGTGGACAGTCAAATATCAGACAATGAAAAACAAATTTTAAATTTACCGCGATTTTTGCAAATCACAAACTTGTTCTTGTGTGATATGTGCTCCGATTGTAGCGTCATCTGCTCCATTCTTATTTGGAATGGACAATAGTATTATATTTGGTAATAGTATATTAGATTCCCATCTAATTTCCACGATTCTAACAAGTGTCAACATCAAAATATATCTGACAGCTGTCAAATTTGACAATTTGTTGTAATTGTTCAAATGTGTATGACAGCTATAAAATTAGGCGCGTACTTTTATTCATCGATTGACCCAGCGCTTGAATCAGAAATCTATCAGGCCGTCTGTTTAGTAAACGCTAGAAATGCGATGAATAGATTGGACAGTTTTTTTTTAATCGATGCATGCATCGAATGCTCATCGGATTCATCGGCTTTAGGAATCGATGGAACCGATGGACTTGTGGTGGGGGTAAACATCTGATCGCGTTTGTTGTCTGTCATAACCTTGTATGATCTGTGTCTCTGTTCCTCTATTGTCAAACTCAACGGCATCTCATCGGGTGCGTTCTTTTACTAATCGGTAATCGTGCTCATCGGATGTATCTGATGACGTCATTTGACATCCATCATAAATTAAGCGCTTCATCAGTGCGATGAATAAAAGTACACTGCCAACAGCTTGAAAGTTAACGACTACTGAAAATTTTCGTAGCCTGGTGTAAAGCTGGCTTTATGTACCGTTATTACCTGTATATAATGTAATAGCGTTTTTGACTTATTTTGTACTGTTATGCACAGAATGTATTTCTATTTTATTTTAATACATACTGTTAATAAAGGAGAAAAATACACTCAGCGCATAAAACTGCGATAAGTCAAAAACGCTATTAGTAGACTGTCATAAGTGTCATAAAATCAGTCAAACTGTATTTTCCTTATTACAATATCTGAGACTTCTGTAAATATTGTATGATGCCCCGTCTCAGTGAAGCTCAAAAAATAAGAGCAAGAACTTTGTTGGAAAATAACTGGAGCATGCAAACGGTTGCAGATGATCTGCATGTTAGTAAAACCTGCATTTTTAAATTAAAGCAGAATATTGATCAAGGAGTTGATCTAGCGTTTGTGCATGGTGGTGGAGCGAGAAAAATTTAAACGTTGGAGGATGATGCTTCATTGGTGAATTGGATTCAAAGAAACCCCTTTGGAACGGCAGTGAAAGCGGCATACGAAACCCATTTTCCGGGTTCTATTTCAACAGCAAGGCAACGTATTGGAGATTTTGGGCTGAAAAATCATTCTGCTTCCAAAAAGTTTGCGTTTGAGCCACAGCATAAGCAAGACAGATTAAATTTTGCTAATTTATATGTAAATGAAAACGTCGATTTCTGGGAACGCGATATATTTTTTCAGATGAAAAAATCTTCCAGTCATCCCACGAGCGACGGCCCGGTACGTCTGTACAGGCCTGCAAATACGCGTTATGAAGAACGGTACATAAAGCCAACGCACCGTAGTGGTAGATTTTTGGTGCAGGTGTGGACTTGGATCAGTTGTTTGGTACCTGGTGTTTACTGGAATGTTGAAGGAAGGTTGACTGGAAACTATTATGTTACCTTCGGTAACGCAGCTTTTTGGGAACAATTTCATTTTTCAGCACAACAACTCTCCAATTCACACCTCCAACATTGTGCGTCAATGGCTTGCTACCAACAATATTAATATTCTTCCATGGCCATCAAGGAGTCCTGATCTTAATCCTATTGAGAACGTTTGGGGACGAATGACAAAACGTTTGTACAGAAATAATTTTAGAGCGGCCAATCGAAATGAACTTTAGGAAAGTATTGTGGAAGCATGGGAAGAACTAACTCCAGATTATACAAGAACACTTATTATGTCAATGAGGAATCGTTTACAGCAAGTAATCGACGCCAATGGAGCATGGATAAAATATTAAAATAATTCAATCAGTATTCGTTCTAAATTCTTGTTGTGTTATTTTATATTTCAGTTATCTAAACAATTTCTTAATTTAAAAACAATTTTATTCAATAAAGATACATGTGTGTAAATGATAAGTTCATTATTTGCACTCATATGCATTAGTTACATACATTAAAATTTAATATTAATTATTTGAAGCACTGTCTACTTACTGTCAAAATTTGAAGTTTAGAAATACAGGTATTAAATTTCCTTGAAATGCAGTTTTACACTAGGAAATTTAGAGAAATATGTGTGTTGAGTCGTTAACTTTCAAGCTGTTGGCAGTGTACACGCCTATTATAAAACCGTTTCTTATCAAATTTCGAATGTAGTAATCATCAACAAATATCTGACAGTTGTCAGGTTATGTAAAGACCCATTCTGTGTTGTGTGTTACCTTCAAGTGTACATCGTAGATTTGGATTTAATTTAGGGTGATATTGCACTGCGAGCCATTAAACTATTATGCCCGCTTGCATAAGTTGTAAGCTGCTGGGGATTGCTCACTCTCAGAGCTCCCCATCCAGTCTAAGAGCTTTAATAAACAGCAATAAGTGTGATGGTTCGTCTATGACGTCTTTGCCAAGAAATAATGCAACACTGATTTACTTTAAGAGGTATGAAAATCAAGCCGCAAAATATGTATCAAAATGTCGTAATTGTGGAAAGCTTGTAAGGGAGAGTGGGGCACAGAGGACCACTTAAGACAAAAAGTGTTATTATTTGGATATGGTTTATGATTGGAATCTGCATTCGTAGAATATTGGAACTACACTCGTATATTATCGTCTGATGTAAACATTTAGTTCCCTGTACCTCATACCTCGAGGCACATGGGACCATCAGCTTAACTATATACAAAAAAAAAATCATGTTAAAAATGAAAGAAAGTAGCTATATTTGGTCACAAAATACATTTTACTCTTAAATAAAGTTAGAAAGTATATGGCAAAAATAACAACGAAATGTTTGCTTTAATAAAAAAAGAATTGAAAGCGAATACTTATTTTCATGAAAAATAGAAACTCGTTTCGTCACAATTTACGCATACGAACTTATCGTCATTTTCTGCCAGTGGCACTGAATCCATCCATAGGGCACAGAGAACGACATGTTGGTCCTCTCTGCCCCAAATGTACATTTCCAACTGTTAAATAAGTTTTTATAGGTTAGTTGATCCACAATTCTAAATTATTATGATCTTTTGAAACCTTATGAATAGCAGTTTTAAATGCCTGCAATGAATAAACACAAATTAAATACCATCAACCGTTTTAGGAGATATAATAACAAGAAAATTATACAAGCCTTAGTTTATAAAACAGTTTCTTTCGCACTGTAACTGCAAGCGCTGGTTTGACCTACAAATCTGACTGCAGCATGATAAAATGATGTGGTAGGTACAGTATAGAGAGGTATCAAACAGATGGCAGCAATTACACCAAAAATATATAAAAATCTTTTTTGTCAGAGAGAAGGAAGTTTTTAGTTTTAACCACCGTTTCCTTCGCCCCTCCCGCTCCAATTAAGAACCACCACTTTTCTCTAAAGGAAAATTTTGTAGTCAGTTTGAACCCAGAGCAAGAGATGCTATTATGATTGGATATACGTACAGCAGGAGAAAAAAGTATCCTGCCAGTGCATGTAAGAAAGACGGGTACTTTATTGACTTAGTATACCTACATCGACTGTCTATCGCACAGACATTATTTGTATGCACTCTAGGACAATAAAGTTCCCGTAGGCTTTGAGTAAGAAGCCTCCTTCTTTCGCGCACTGTCCGGATACTTTTTTCTCCTACTGTACCACGGATATCGATTGTGGGACCTGGAAAGGCCGAAAGTATTTGAAGCCCGTAATGTTGAATTCCTGGAAAACAAGACTAGACAAGAAGATTTAGGATGTAATGGAAAAATATAGAAATACCAGCTGAAGAAGAAACACAAAATGAATTAGAAAATGAAGAAGGAACTGATAGTGAATAAATAATTGAACAGAAACAACCGAATGACGAAGGAACAGATAAACTTGTTTGAGTATTGACAATATTGATGAAGCTGTATATTTTGCTCACTTCGCACAAGCATTTGTTGAAAACGTACCACAAAGCTTAGAACAATCGAAACAGAGATGATTACATTTCTAGTAGTGGACGTTCATGTAGATGGTCTCTAACCATATTTTATAGACAATTCCTACAAGAACAATCCAGAATTGGCGCTTACTTTCGTCAAATCACATCTTATACGAAGAGCCCCATATAACATGAAAAATTAGATTGACCATTTGAGAGCTATGTTTGTTACAGTTGTCAAAAAACAATTTTCTTAGAATGATTGAAAAAATTATGTCATTCTTGTGTCCTAAAACCTTTGGCAAACATTTATTCTTTGTTTAATAAAGAAAAAATAAAACCAGATACGTGTATTCTTCGAGATCATATCAATTCATATCTATTCCTTACAGAATACCCATCGCTGCGTGATTATCCGTGAAACGCGTGGAAAAATAATAATCGACAAACATTTGTGACGTTGATTTATGGTACGACGCATCGTCCCCAATCGTAATACAAAACATATTTACACGTGACGAATTTTTTGCGCAGTTTTGCTACTCCGTCGTCTGTCTAATCTACTTTAGCAAGCCTATTTATTAATTCAACTTTGACAGTTAGGAGTCACGCGGTCGTTCTCATCATAATACACTCTGGACCCCCTCGCCTATTTACGATAACGATACAAGAACTGCTGCGTAGTTATGCCGTTGAAGAGCCGAGTAGATCGGATTTGTGGGGGTGCTTTTGTTGTACGGTGGAGCTTTTGTTATCATTCTTTCGAAAGCGTCCGGAACCGTTACGGCGTCGACGTCATGCGTGTATTTGCATCATCAATCAATGATAAATTGGAAGGAACTGTTCACGGTCCGATATGGAATGATGAAGATATGTTTTGACTGGCTTCAAACACGAATTAATTTGTTAGTATGGTTTTTTTTTCGTGTAGGATGTCGGAAAAATTTGTATTTAATATTAATTCTGAGCAATTTTGTGCAAAATTATACCACATCTTCATTATTCAAACGGTAGACACTACTAGGCGCGATTGTATTCATAGTTCTCTCAGAATAATAGCACTTCACGAACTGCGTTGACATTCTGACAATTATCTACGATTGTTGCAAAACATTAAGAGAATAGGTGCTTTCAAAAATGACAATGCAACAGCTTTCAGTAATATGTAGTTACTTACTGTCAGTGATATTATTTTAATTCTTATATTGCAAAGAAATCTGGTATGCCTGATTGTCATGTTAAAATATACTGCTTCTTTTATTTTTATAATACTAACACTAACTAAGTAAGTATATGCTATTCTGGGACGTATTTAGAAAGTCTTTCTTTACACTTTTCTTTTATATTGGGATGAAGAACATTCCGAAATTGAAGTCCAAGAGTAGCCAGCAAGCATCTCGCTATTCCACTTGCCCTGATAGCGTTTTTCAATAGTGGAAATATGCTTATGAAATCTTTCCCCATGCTCGTCACTAACATCGCCAAGATTCAGGAAAAAGAAGTTCAGGGGCGAATGCAAAAAATGTATTTTAAGACTCATATTACAGCCTAATGCATGGTAACTTCTAACAAGTTCACTAACAATTTCCTCGTAATCTTCAGATTTTTTATTTCCTAAGAAATTCTTCGTCACACTTTTAAATGCATCCGAAGCAGTCCGTTCTAAATCGCTCAAGAGTACGTCGAATTCTCGATCCTGTTATAACAGATTAATCTGGGGTCCTATAAAAATCCCATCTTTAAGTTTTGCCTCAGATATAATAATAATAATAATAATAAATTGCCTTTATTAAGACGACAAATACAAAATGAATACCTGGCGAAGTCTAGCTTATGCTACTCCAACTCAACCAGGATCCATCAAAAACAAAAAAAAATACAATAACCTCTACACAATTTCTTTACAAAAAAAAACAAAAAACAAAATCAAAGAACAAAAGCAAAGCTATCAATTGACTACACAGTACCACCTATTGCAGTGATAGTAAATGAGACCTGAAAGCGACTCCAAAACTCCGAAGGCCACCGAGACTCTTCACACTGTTTGGTATCGAGTTATACAACTTAACCGCATTGTAACTAAAAGATCGCCTGAATAGAGATGTATGGTGACGAGGGATAGTAAGTTGAAACTTATATCGAGTATTGAGCACATGAATAAAATGTCGCGGTATGAGAAAACCCGTAATTGGAGCAGACACAGAAACAAAAAAAGAAGCTTATGTACAAACCTACCCAAGTGCAACTTACTCCGGTTCTCCATATTTAACCACCCTAAGCTGGTAATTTTTCTCGATACATGATCAAATTTCCGAAGACCACAAACAAACCTACAACAAGAGTTCTGAAGTTTTTGCACCCTGTATTTATCAACTGAAGTTAGACAAGGACTATAGATAAAATCACAATAATCAAAAAGAGAAAAAATTAGGGTTTCACAGAGTCGTTTCCTTAAAGCTGAATTCAAAATATGCCTGTTAGTGTATAACATTTTCAAGGTACCATAAGCCTTTCTAAGTAAATGAGATACGTGATCCCCGAAGCGTAAATTAGTGTCTACAATTAGACCAAGATTCCTTGCTGCAGAAAGAAATGACAAAGCAGAGCCAGAAATATGTAATTTAAGATTACTCCTCAAGAACTCGACCCGATTCCTTGAGCCAAATAATAAAGCGTTGGTTTTATTTGAATTGAGCACAAGATTATGTTCAGAGGAAATTTTAGCAATTAGATCGAGATCACCATTAATAGTATCCATCGCTCGTTCATAATCAGTAGAAGAAAACGAGTATATTAATTGGGTGTCATCAGCATATGCCTGTATATTACAGTTTTTAATTGAGTTTAAAATATCAGTAGTATAAATAATAAAGAGTAGAGGACCAAGTATGGACCCTTGAGGTACTCCAGACAATACGCGTACTTCATCAGAAACCACACCCTGATATGAAATTTTTTGAGTTCTGTCAGACAGATATGAAGTAATTAGTGACAAAGAATTTGAAGTAAATCCATAATATTTAAGTTTTGCTACCAGTAGCTGATGACACACAGTGTCAAAAGCTTTGGAATAATCTAAAAGGATAAGCACACTATTCAAGCCGGAATCCACTGCAGTCATGATATCATTTAATACAGACGAGAGACCAGTCGCAGTATTAAAACCCTTCCTAAAACCAGATTGATTATCAGATATGTACTTATTAGAAGAGAAGTACTCATACACTTGATTATAAAGTATTCTCTCCAGTACCTTGGAGAGAACAGGCAAAATACTGATTATCCTCAGATCAGAAAAATCCCCAGGATCAGCTACTTTTGGCAGCGGCAGTCCTAAAGCTGCCTTCCAGATAATAGGAAAATACGAGTGTTCAATACAGGAATTAATAATATGTGTAACATACTGATCTACAAATGGACTAGCATATTTCAACATGGAAGAAGATAGGCCATCACATCCAAAAGCATTGGTCTTTATTTTATTTAAAATACAATGAACCTCCTCAATAGTGACTAGCTTAAATTCAAAATCGATTAAATTATGAAGTCTAGCATTACTATAAACATCAACAAGCCTGTCACTTTTGTCATTTGCTGACTGTATGAATGTAGCAAAGAATTGATTCATCTCAGAAACGTCAGTCAAATGTTCAGGCAAAGTATAATCAGATGATGTTTTAATATTCAAGGATCTAAGAGAAGACCACAATCTCGAAGAATTACGAGAACTTGAGATAGAATCCAAATAATTTCTTTTTTCCATTCTAAGCATTTTGACTGCAAAGTTTCTGAGATGTTTATACCTAGACCAATTTTCAGGTGATTTACAGATTTGAAATTGTCTAAAAGCTGCGTCTCTAAATTTCATGTACATCTTTAAATTTTCTGTCAGCCAGGGAGCTCTAGGCTTAGTGACCCTAACTTCTCTGACAGGAGCGTAAATATCAAACGCCGACAGTAAGAAATAGTTAAAAATAGATACCTTACGATCAATGTCTACTTCCTCAATAAGAGTATACCACGGTAGATTTTGCAAGTAGTAACTGAAACACTCATAATTAAATCCAGTGAAACTTCTATATTTGATCAGTTTAGGTGGAGGCTTAATGGTCTTGATTACCAACTCACAGAAGGCCAGGCGATGATCAGATATAAGATCTGCAGATAAAGTGCCAGACACTGTCACTAATTCATGGTTCGAGATAAAGATCGGATCAAGAAGTGTACTAGAAGAAGCGGTAATCCTAGTGGGTTCATTTATGATCTGAGTCAGACCATACGATTCAAAACAGGCAAGAAGAGGATTATGCGAGGGCAACTGATCAACATTAAAATCACCAGCACATAAAATACAATCTGCAGATGGGGAAATACACGAAAGAATATTGTCAAGATCAGGAATTAAAGCATTAAGGTTTGTTCTAGGAGGTCTATAAAAATTTCCAATAATAAAAGTTTTATTTAGAAATTGAAATCGAAGTAGAATGTATTCTAAGTTATTATTCGGAAGAAGTTCAATATCAAAAACTCGACACTCAATGGTAGACTTAATATACACAGCAACACCCCCACCTCTGCCCTGTCTATCCCTACGAAATACCTGATAACCAGTCAAAGCGATATCTATGTCACTAATGCTCGCGGAAAGCCAAGTCTCCGTAACCAAAACAACATCAAAGTCGCCATCCAGGACCAGCTCACAAAACTCGTTAAACCCAGAAAAAAGAGAACGTACATTCAAATTAGCAATCTTCATCGGTAGCACTGTGCAGCCAAACCAAATAAGCTAGTAATAGTATAAACAGAAAAGCAACAAATTAATATTCACAACAAATATATGACATAAAACAAAAAAAAGTGGTGGTAGGTAAAAAATATAAATCAACCAACCTAACAACAATGAAGGACTATAATAACTTAAGTAGAACTAAATATAATATAGAGGTAGACAGACAATGAGTAGACAAAAATATCAAAAAGAACAGTAAAAAACAAAATAATAAAGTAATAATTTCAAAGCGCAGAAGTTAAGATAAATGTAATTAATAAAACGCAAGTAATAATAGCATACAAAGTAAGTAACAAGAAAAAAATATACGCATAGCAGCTAGGTCTGTAACTTACTTCAACTTAATTAAGTCATCCATGCAAGTAAAAGATATTCTAACACCATTTTTATTAGCGAAGACTCGACCATCATGCGACCATACTTTGTGTCTACCAAGAAGCTCTTCAGCAGCTTTGAACACTTTTAACCGGACAGCTGTAAGATCTTCTTTAATTATTACACCGGAACCTTTCAATTTCTTTCTGGAAACTAGAATCTCCTTTCGTTTACCGTACGTTGAAAATTTCACGATAATACATCTTGGTTTAATAGGAATATTTTTATCTCTCTGACTGTTTACCTTTTTTTGAGTAAATAGTTTCTTGCCGGTGCGATGGCAACGGTCAATTTGTCCTTCAGCAATATGCACTCCTAGTTTTTCCACAAAAAGAGATTTAACTTTTTCTTCAACATTTTCATCACTTTGTTCTTCAACACCAAAAATGCGAATGCAATTACGACGCGAGTATTGTTCAAGTTGATCAATTTCAGCAGCCAATCTTTTATTCTCATTTTCTAAGGATGATATTCGCGCCTCGTATTTACCGGCCATAGCATCGATACTTTTTTCAAGGCGGGATACAGCCTCACATATGGAATCGAGTTTGTTAAAACTTTTGTGAGTTTCTAATTGTGTATTGAGGGTATCTTTAATGAGATCGATAAACTCATCCTTTTCCGCACGAGTCAACACCATTTTAAAACTTTTAAATGACTTTGATACACAGAAAATCACTAATAACAACAGACCCAACATGCAAACGTCTACTCTACATGCGCTACGTGCGCCATCTCTCTATATTAGGAAATTTTTGTTTCAGGTATCGAAATCCTGGTCCCTCTTTGTCCAATGCTTTGATGAAATTCTTCATCAGACCTAATTTTATGTGTAATGGCGGTAAAAGTATTTTATGAGGTTCCACCAACGAATTATGGACTATGTTCTTTCTCCAGGAGTATATTATATTCTGGTTGGCCATTGCTTAACAGTATAGTGCAAATTTCTCGCTAGACTATCCCATTCGCAAAGGAAACAGCAATACTTTGTGATTCCAAGTTGTAGACCAAGTAGAATTGCAACTACTTTCAGATCAGTACTGATGTACCATTTATAGGTTTTGTAATAATTGATTTTATCAAGGAGATGTGTCATATCTTATCATATGTAAAGTAAAGTAAAGTAAAGTTTATTCCCAAAAAAATCTACAAAACAGATATAGGGGAAGTCACAGACAAACTCAAGACAATTCTTAAGTGCAGAAGTAATGATTTTTTTTTTTTTTTTTTTTTTTGAGTGAGGAAAAATGCCTAAACGCACCATCAGGGACGAGACCCGTCCCCGGTGTGTGGGGCTCGCACCCACTAAAAAACCTCACTTTGTCAGGTGTAGAATCCATCCCGGAACCGCTGGTCGCATTACTTCAGGATGGCACCTCGTAGTTAGCCTCAATCGGCTGCCTCCATTACTTGGGTCTCTCTCTTCTTCTCCTTCAGCACCTTCTCGACGAACGTGGCGATCTTCTGCCAGCGGTCGTGTCCGGACAGCATCGTTTGCACGACGTTATCCGGCGTTAGAGGTCCTACTTCGTCTTGTAGCGCGTCCCTGTAGTCACTCCACCTCTCGCATTCGAAGAAGGTGTGGTGAGCATCATCTTCCGCAGAGTCGTGATACTGACATGTCGCGTTCTCTGCTATACCAATTCGAGCCAGGTATGCGTTGAAATACCCGTGTCCGCTAAAAAACTGGGTGAGGTAGTAATTTACCTCGCCGTGATCTCGGTCCAGCCACTCCGCTAGGTTGCGGATGAGTCTGGCCGTCCACCGTCCTCTCGTGTCGTTCTGCCAGCGCTCTTGCCAACATTGTCGTGTGAGCGCTTTAGCGTCCGCTCTCGCTTGTCGTACACCGACGTCTCGTCGTGTCTCTTCTTTTCTTGAGCTAGTAAGTCTATCGGGGTTACTCCTGCGATCACGAGCACCGCCGGTTCGGAAACCGTACGGTATGCGCTGGCGATCCTGAGTGCTCCCCGTCGCTGTACTGAAGCCATCCGCTTTCTGTACTTGTCCTGCCGTAAGGCGTCAGCCCAGATCTCGCTTCCATACAACAGTATGGAATGGGTGACGGTCATTAGCAGCCGGCGTTTACTCGCCGTCGGTCCTCCTACGTTGGCCATTAGTCGGCTCAACATCGTCGTTACCTTAGCGGCTTTATCGCTCGACGACTGAATCTGTTGCCAGAAGGTCATCTTGCTGTCGAGCCGCAGTCCGAGGTACTTCACGGAAGTTGTAGTGGTGATGACTTCCGTATCCACCGTCATCTCGATCTCCCTAGGGATTCTTCTCCTGGTCAGTAGAACGACCTCGGTCTTCTCCGTTGCCAGGGTCAGGCCGTGTTCGTCCATCCATGTGGTGACTCTTCTCATGACCTGGTTGAGCCTTCTCTGGGCATCCGCCTCGTCACGCGCTAGGGTGACTGCCGCTACGTCGTCTGCGTATCCTATCAGATACGCATCTTGCGGCAGCTCCATTCGGAGGATTCCGTCGTAGGACACATTCCATAAGTCGGGGCCGAGTATGGAACCCTGCGCCGCTCCCGCTGATATCTTCTTCGTGCACGGCCCGCCTGCTGTGTCGTAGATCAGCTTCCTGTCGCTAAGGTAGCTGCGCAGAAGTAATGATAATAATATTAACAATAAAGATAATAATGAAAGTATGAATAACAATGAAATGGTATTGGTAATAGCAATAGTAAAAGTATAATAATAGTTATAATAACAATACTTAGTAATGATGACAGCAACAACAATAGCAAAAGTAGCATAATATTTATAATGACATGGTATTGGTAATAGCAATAGTAAAAGTATAATAATAGTTATAATAACAACACCTAGTAAAAGTAGTGGCCGTAATAACATTAAGAGCAAGAAACCTTAGACTTAGAATTACATAGCGTCTCAAGTAATGCTAAAATTAAAGTATTCCTGTAAGGAATAAAAGGCATTCTCAACTAAGTAATCACGTACGTGGTGTTTAGAGCGCAGACGGGTTAAACTTTTCCAATGTTTGGGAATTTTATTAAATATTTTAATAGCTAGAACCTGTGGGGACTGCGGAAATAAAGTTAATCTAGACCGAGGTGTGGCTATGTCATCTCTACATCTGGTATTGTAATCATGTTTGTCTTTATTATGTGGAAATCTATTGAAATTATCATAGGCATAAAGAGCAAGCTCGACAATAAAAATACATGGCAAAGTTAATAAGTTATATGTGATAAATGCAGGATTACAAGACTCCAAAGCTTGTAGACCTGATATACAACGGATAATACGTTTCTGGCTAATAAAGACATCTTTACACATGGTTGAATTTCCCCAAAATATGATTCCGTAAGAGAGTCTGCTATGAACATAAGCATAATATACACCAATCATCTGTTGACGCGTTAACATCGTCCTTAAGTTACGGAATAAAAAACAAATTGAGTTTAATTTGGGTAGTAGACTTTCACAATGAGCCTTCCAATTGAGAGACTGATCTACCCACATTCCCAAAAATTTGGTAGAGCTCGCGTTGGAAATCTGGTTGCCGCCCAGTGACAAATCCAAATAAAAATCCGGGGTGGGCTGAAGCTGATAGGGATGAAAACGTAAATAAATGCTTTTCTTATCATTAACAAGAAGCCTATTCATAGAGAACCACTCAGATGCATCACTCAACAAGTTATAACAAGTCTCAACCAAAATATCTTCGGTTTTATCTGTTGCTAGTAAAGCAACGTCATCCGCATACAAAGTGATTGAAGCATTGTGCAATGTCAAAGGAAAATCATTGATAAACAATAAAAAAAGTACGGGACCTAAAATAGATCCTTGTGGTACTCCAATGTTATTAGGCAAAGACTCGGAAGAAACACTCCCAACAGCAGCACTTTTGTTGTACAAAATATTGATGTACTGAGTTCGGTTTCGCAAAAAAGATTCAATCCAATTTAAAGCATTCCCTCTGATTCCATACGCTTGTAGTTTGTTTAGAAGAAGGTCGTGAGAAACACAATCAAACGCCTTACTTAGATCCAAAAAAATTCCCACAGGATAGGTACCATTTTCAATAGAGGTCATGATTCCATTAATAAAAGTATTTGAAGCAGTAGAAGTCGAAAATTTTTTCCTAAAACCGTGTTGGCAATTTGAGATTATATTAAAGTGAGACAAAAATGTCTGTAACCTGTTTAAAAAACAATATTCAAATATTTTTGAAAAAGAAGACGTGAGAGCTACAGGGCGGTAATTTTCTGGTAGCGACCTGTCACCCCTTTTAAAAATAGGAATTAATTTAGTCTTTTTTAGTAAGTTAGGAAACTCACCTTGCTCAAAAGATTTATTGATTAAAAAAGTTAAGACCGGGATTATGGCAGTAAATACGGATTTTATAACATAAGGTGGAATATCATCTGGTCCAGCTGAGAACGATTTTTTCAAATTAAAATTTAGAAGATTAGCAAGCTCTGAAAAGGAAAAAGGTTTCAGAAAAATTGTTTTGTTTACGGTAATAGGAAAGTCGGCGGTTGAGGTGCCACTAAATTGATTAAAAATCTTTAGAGGGGCATTAATAAAGAAATGATTAAAATAATTGGCTATGAGATTCGGATCCGATATGTACTCATCACCAATATGCAGCTATATATTCTCTCTAGCAGTTGTTGATTCCGATAGCTCCTTAACCACTTTCCAAGCGGCTTTCAAGTGATTGTTGGAAGAAGAAATTTTAGTCTGATAGTAGTTACGCTTTGTGTTTGACACAAGTAAACTATATTCTCTTTTGGCCTTTCTATAAAAGTCACCCAATCGAGGAAATTTCTGTTTCAAATGAAATAACGATTTTAGGTTTTGAGAAGAAGAAATAACCTCGGAAGTAAGGTAAGGTGGGGTAAGAGGGAACGGGTTTTTGTTGAGATGACTTAAATCGTTTACTATTTAGAAATACATATTTATTAAAACATGTGACTTTTTAAATTTGGCTTCTGTATGGCTTTAGAGACATACTATACAACCCTGTATTTTAAATTGCAAATCTTTTTTGCAAGAATAAACATATATTTTTTTAATGACATGTGTTTCCACTTTCCCGGGTAGCCGAGGTAAGTGGGAATATTGGTATAGAATAACTATTTAAACGTGTATTCATTTTTTCGGGGAAAGTGAGTATGGTTAAAGGATAAAACAACTCAACGTCAATTTTTGAATTTTTTTTTAATAAAGTTAATACACGTTGAATCCAGTGAACTTCATGCCAAATGAAAAAATTGTACCACGTCGATTAACCGTTGGTTTGGGCAAAACCAACACTACACTTTCTTCGGAAATGTTGTCAGTATCGGCCATTGAAGGAAAAGAGAATTTACTCTTTCCTGAGTGTTTTAGAAACGTAACTGTCCAGGGTGCATCAAAATCGTTGGTCTTTTCTTGCACTTTTCCCACATAATATTTTATAGTTTTTTTTTCCAGCGTATTTGACTAATACCCACTGACCTATGTCTACTTTTGGATTATCGGTAATCTCCATGTTCGGGCAGTTTTCTTCGGGCTCAAACTCATCCAGATCTAAGTCGGAATTGGACTCTATGGCGGGAGGATCATCTTCGTCTTCACTACTACTAATGATATCCTTTGGTTTCCTTTTGTTTTTTGGTTTTGCTTTAAATGGACCAGCACACGGCTCTTTAAGACGGCTAATTACTTCTTCCGAAGTTATTATTTCGGCTCCAGCAGCTACTCTTCTGCGTTTCAATGGTTGCGAAGGTGTTGTTTGTTTGATTTTTTCGAGAATTAGGCTTTCTATGGAAACTTTTGGATTTAAATTTTCTTGTTCGATAATTTCATTTTCACTCGTCTCAGTGCTAATAGTCTTGAGAGATGCTTCTTCGCCACTCTCTTCATTAGCTAAATTGTTGTTATTCCTATTCTCGAAACGCTTAAAAGCTGATGGAAGGTAAGCAGCATTTGGTATTACTTCTGGATTAAAAGGCGAAATACCTGCCTTCTTAAAACCATTTTGGTTAATTTCTGGTTTAGTTTCTAACCAAACCTCTCTAAGAAGTTCAGAAAATATCTTCTTTGGCATTTTTTTACCCTGATTTATCCTCTGCCAAACCACAAGTTTTTTATCCCAAGCGGTTTTTAAGGACTTAAACACTGACAGATCTAGTGGTTGAAGTAAGTGGGATGTATGGGGAGGAAGTTTGAGGATGGTGATATTGTTTTCTTTAGCTAATTGCAGAACCTTCCAATCAACATGTGTACTGTGTCCGTCATAAATGACAAGAACTGGTCTTTCTTCTCCAATTATTGGTAGAAACGATTTTTCAAAATAGTTGTTGAAGATTTCCTTTTCCATCCACCCCTTGGTGCTCGCTGCATACACAATTTTTCCTTCAGGAACATCTCCATGAGCATGTGGACCTGCAACCCATTGATCCCAGACAAACTTGCCTTTGTAAATTACTAAGGGAGGTGCTTTTTCACCCGCCGCATTAACAGTCGACAGAATGGTTGTATTTTCTCACCCTGGCCCAGATATTACTCTTGTGGATGGCTTTCCCTTTTCACCGACAACTTTCGTTTTACTTGGATCCATACATAGACTCGTCTCATCCATATTCCAAATATGATTTGGTTTATCGTGTAGGTCAAGATCATCTAAGGTTTCTTTCAGTAAGGTGAAGTATTCATTTATGACAAATGGATCGGTCATCTTTTTACGTGCATATTCTATGCCTTGTGGTTTCTTAATTGACAAATTGTATCTCTTTTTAAACTGAAGAAACCAATCTTCGCCTGGAATATTATTCTTAAAGGGCGTTTTTGAATTATTTTGAGTGACGTATTCAGCTATCATATGTAAAATTTCGCTTCTCGAAAGTCCAAATCCCCATCGTTCGAGAGTTTTAAGCCCAACGGCGAGCTGCTCCTCTATGTCTCTTCCTAGTGCTAGTGGTCTTCCAAGTGACTGACTTTTCACGCCTCTTTTTCCGGTCAGTCGATTGAAGAGAGTCGTTTTTGGTATACCATATGTCTGCGACGCACGATGTAACGTAATATTTCCGTTTCTTATGTCATTTAAGGCGTTTTCGAGCTGTTCTTCAGTGTACCTACTTGCCCTCTGAGTTTTTCTTACGTAATTACGAACCATATTCGTACCTGAAAGCAAACAAAACACGTTAAAATACTAAAAATTCAACGAGGCAAGTGAGAATTCAACTGGGGCAAGTGAGAATTCAACTGAGGCAAGTGAGAATTTAGCCGGGGCAAGAGGGAACTTCCAATTAACGCATACTAGGGTGAGGTTAGGTGTTGTAAAATATTAAAACACAAAAGATTAATGATTTAAACATAATTAACGTACATAATATGTACTTACCGTAAAGTTCTTCAGCACTATTTCACACAGGGGCAAGAGGGAATGACGGTTACAATGATCGATTCTGTATCTGGTTGACTCCACGTGCTTAACACTTCAGCGTAAACACAGCTGACTTGCCACCATCACACTACTCCATAGACATGTTTCGACAAATGGACGGAGCGTCGCAGGCCTTGGCATAGATCGCGGGAAGTTTAAAGTACCGTTCTCACTTACCCCATATTCCCACTTACCCCACCTTACCTTAACCCAGTCTTTTCTATTATTTTTAATTTGTATCTATACTAAGGGAAAATGAAGATCAAAGTAAAACAAAATAATACCATAGAATTTTTGAAAACATTCTTGAAGACTGGAAAGAGCATAAACATCATACCAGTCTGTTACCATCTACCACATGTTTCCTGCATGTGCACGGCATGACCAACAAGAATGGTGGGGTAGATGTTTCCTATATGTAGAAAGAGAGCTTTCAAACGCAATTTAGAAGCATCTTTAAAAATACGCAATTCTTCCGGTTGGTGTTTGTAACCTAATTCTCGCATTAAACCGTCAACATTTTTGCAAAATGAAAGACCTTCCTCAGTTGAGAAATACTGTGACAGTTCTTTCTGGCGATTTCGATATACAGAAACACGCGTACCCGGAGCTAAAACTTCCATCCTTGCAGTCTAGATCCTAATATTTCTGCCTGAGTTTTTAATAAATAGAAATCTCGAACTAGATCATTTAATTCCAATTGATTTATTAAATGAGGCGTATATTCTTGAGATGGCAAATATTCTGAAATGTATTCTTCTATCGCGGTTTCAACATGTTCTTGGTTCGAAACATCCATAGGACTTGGTACTAGCAAAGCTTCCAAATGAGGAACTGGACGAGTGGCAGAAGGTAAATTAGGATAGGTAATTTTATTCTAATTTTTACTGTAAAACCCTGAGGTCTTTGTACAGCAAAGTAGCAGTCTGTCGAATGATCCTTTTGTTCTCGCCAAATCATAGGCCTACCAAATGGCATAGCTATACTCTTACCTTTTATCCAGCTCCTCAAAGTAACAGCACATCGTGCACAGACATTGTGAGGGGTCCACAATTTGTCTTGATTTGTAATTTTTAATTTAAAGTAAAGGTTATACGATTTTTCTATTAACGGTGTAATATTTCGTTTGTGCTGTTGAACGGTGAATTCTCCAGATTCAAAAAACGTTTAACTAATGTTACTACCATTCATTGAATCAATTTGAGTCGAATAAAGTGTCTGTAGGGTCTTATATATAGGGGAAAAGTGCCAACAGTGAGACACAGGATACTGTGGGACAGTATCGATATTTCAAATGCTATTGTAGTTGTGTTGCTGTCGCCATCTGTAATTAACTGCATATATTACCTAAGCTGTACCCACCACATTATAGAAAGAGTATATTTTGGGTTTGCGCCAAATTTCGTGACGGGTGCATTAATAGCTGCGAGAGTAAATATTTGCCGTCGTCGAAAATTGTTATTACTTTGTTAGTATTAAAGTGATTGAGGTTTAGATTGAACTGTTTGGTGTAATTACATGTTAGGTAAGTAAGTATGGTCCTAATTGTAATATTATTTCACGCATTAAAATTTAATTCATTCCTAACCTAAAACATGTGTTCAGTCAACACTGAGACAACTGTTAGGTGTACTCAGTGAGACATGTCCCACTGTTCCCATTTATACTTTTCAAACGTCTTTTACATTTTTTCGCAGTTAATGCCGCGTCAACGGAAAGTGACCCCTCGGAAAATAGTACTGTTTTCCAGTGAAGATATGGCTGAGGCAGTACGTTTGGTTCTTCTAGGTCGAAGTGTGCGGCAAGTGGCAAATGAGAAAAATATTGCTTTTCAAACTCTGGCGAGGTATGTAAAAAAGGAGAGGAATAAGGCACCAGGTGAAGTAATAAAAATGGCTCCCCATTATGACGTCAATAAAGTCTTTTCGAATGAACAAGAACTAGATCTCTGTGATTCTGTGGCCTGGGTCCCCAGCCACATGGGAGTGAAGGGAAACGAGGTGGCCGATGAGCTAGCCAGACGAGGTTCGTCAAGGCCTTTCATAAGAGCGGCCCCTTCCTTCGGCATTACCAAATCACAAATTAAGAGGTCCATCTACGAATGGTCACAAAACAAGTCCAAGGAATGGTGGGAAAAATCGGACAAAGACAGGCTAAGGAGTTCCTAAGGGAACAGAGGCCTAAGTTTACTGAGTAAAGACAGGAAGACTGTCAAAATGATAGTAAGTCTGATGACCGGTCATTGCAATGAAAATGCTCTCTGCAGATTCTGTCAAGAGGAAGAAGAAACCCCAGTTCATGTTTTGTGCCACTGTGACGTCCTAGCGAGGACAAGGTTTCTAGTAAGGGGGGTAGAGAACCCCACAGCCAACGGCTACACAAAAGAGCCGCTCTCAAAAATGATAAGTCTGATTAAGAAGGCGAAACTAGAGAGCGTTCTCTAAGGTAAAGGGGATCACAATAGACCTGTAAAGGTCGCGGTGAAACAGGCCCGCATGCCACCCCACTCCTAACCTAACCTCTGATTATATTATCACCTGCTCTAAAATGTTCTACGGGTTGCCTTTTTCCGAGTGTAGAAAAATAGCATATGAATTGGCCACTGCCAATCAGCTGAAGATGCCGGAAAACTGGACTAGAATGAAATAACTGGCACTGACTGGATGAAGGAATTCATGAAGCAACACAGTAATACTTTATCACTCTGGACACCAGAGGGTTGCAGTCTAAGTAGAAGTACGTCATTTAACCAACACAATGTGACAATCTTTTTCAACAATTTACGCAATGTTCTTGATCGAAATGAAAGATTTCGCGATGGTACGCGTATTTTTAATTTGAATGAAACGGCTACTACAACTGTTCAGAAACCATCTAAAGTCATTGCATAGCTTGGGGTCCGTCAAATAAGTAAGGTTACAAGCGCAGAGAAAGGCACCTTTGTTACAACGTGCTGCATTATAAGTGGAAGTGGAAACGCATTACCACCTATAATGGTGTTTCCACGGGTCCATGCCAAGCCTCACATGATTAAAGGTGCTCCGCCTGGTACTCTTTGCTTGGCGACAAAAGGTGAATGGATGAACACTACTCATCCTCATTCCTCACCCGAGTATCCCAGTCTCCTTCTGTACGACAACCACGAGAGCTATCTTTCCATTCCAGTGCTAGATCTGGCTAAAGCAAATGGAGTGACTGTTTCGACATTTCCTCCTCACTCAACTAATAAATTGCAACCGCTAGATGTTGGGGTGTTCAAACCTTTCGCTATGTATTATGATGCTGCAGTTGACTCTTGGATGCTTTATCATCCAGGACAAACATTTTCTATCTATGACGTGGCTGAAGCTCACGGAAAAGCAATGAGTGCAAAGAATATTCTTTCCGCTTTCAACAAAACTGGCTTATATCCGTATAATAAAAACGTCTTTGAAGAAAGCCATTTTTTATGCAGTTATGTGAGTTGATAGACCCTTAAGCAGTGGAAGTGTGAATGACCAAAGTATGAATTGTAACGAGGAACCCCAGCCGTCAGGTTCTGGTACAAATACGCTACCGAAGACACCCAGTTCTACAAATGCATCTGCATTTCAAATTTCGCCAGTGGTTTTGAGAAGTTAGGACGCAGTATTATCGCGACAGACACCCCTATTAAAAATGAACTTGAATTGCTAAAAGCTGGTGGAAAAGAAACGTTTAGTCAAAAAATGTAATAAAAAAACGACTGTGGAAAGACATTGGAGAAGTTTCAGCAAATGCAACTCGACAAAATTCCCTAAAAGTTAGGATGAGAAAGGAAACGAGTTCGAGCGATAGCTCCTCGAACTACTCCTATTCCGATGAAGTTGACAATGTAGACTTTTCCGAAAATATCCATAAAAGTTATTTTGGTAAAATTCTCCACCAACAAGAATCACAGATATTATGTAGGTGAAGCAATTAAAATTCTGGATAATGAAGACGTCGAAGTGTCATTCCTCAGAAAAAGTATGAAAACAAACAACTTTGTTTTTCCAGACACAAAGGACATTGCAGCAGTAGCAAAAGACAATATTGTCATGGTATTACCTAAGCCTTCAGTATTGTCAAAGACAAAAAGACAGCAAGCAATGTTTTCTTTTGATATAAATTTAAATATGTTTGATATTTATTAATGATGTCATTTCGTTTCCGAATAAAGGTAGTTTTTCTTGCGTTTTATGAATTACAAACGTGTTCTATATTAAGGTTTTGTTTATTTGTTAATAATGATGTCAAAACTATATAACAAGCAAAAAAGGAATGAATAACTAAATTTATATTTACAGGTGGTTCTAAACGTCTTACTGTACCCTCCAGGGTGTACATAATGAGACATTTGCACAATTTAAAATCTATGTGCGCGGCTGCGTCAAGAACCATTATCTCGTTCTAGTATTTACTAAAAATTGTTAAGAAGAAGAAAACCTTTTTTAGCAAAGTTGGAAACAATTAAAAAAAAAACATTTTTTTAATCACTGAAAAAAGCGTCTCACTGTTGCCACTTCTCTTACTCACATACAGGGTTTGTCCGGAAAGTAATAGGACTGAAACGATTTTAAAAAATTTATTGAGCCAATCGTTACAATTCTTTAAAAACTTTCAAAATAGGCTCCTTCTGCGTCGATGCAGCGCAGCCAGCGCGATTTCCAACCATTGAAGGCGTCACGGAAGGCATTCTCCGGAATAGCCTTAAGATCCGCGGTGCAAGCTGCTTGGATCTCCTCTGTCGTCTCAAAATGCTTGCCTTTCATCGGCCTTTTCAGACGAGGAAACAAAAAGAAGTCCGGGGGCCACATCTGGGCTGTAGGGCGGCTGCGGAAGCGTTGCCGGCCTTTGTCAGGTAGCTGTTCACAAGAAAGGCGGTATGAGCCGGGGCGTTGTCGTGGTGCAACTTCCAGTCGGCCGCGATGTCTGGTCGGACCCGATTGACCCTTCGTTTGAGTCTCTTGAGCACTTCCACGTAAAACTTGGCGTTGACGGTTTGTCCAGGAGGAACAAATTCATGGTGGACGATGCCTTTGATGTCAAAAAAGACAATGAGCATCGTTTTCACTTTGGATTTGCTCATTCTTCCCTTTTTTGGGCGAGGAGACGCCGTCGTGTGCCACTCGGAAGATTGCCTCTTTGTCTCGGGATCATACTCAAAGATCCATGACTCGTCACCTGTGATTACGTTATTCAAAAATTGGGGGTCACTTTCACACATGTTCAAATTTTCTTGGCACACTTCCACTCGCCGCAATTTCTGTCCGTCAGTGAGCACTTTTGGGACCATCTTCGCGCACACCTTGCGCATGTTCAAATGCTCCGTCACAATGTCATGAACCACAGATTTTGATAAATTTAACATCTGGGCAATTAAACAAATACTTAGTCGACGGTCTGAGTTCAAAACTTTGTGCACACGAGTCACATTGTCGGTGTTTGTCGAAGGTCTTCCAGCACGGTCTTCATCGGCGACCTCTTCCCGCTCCGAAGTACAGTCGCGGCGGAATAAAATCAGTCCTATTACTTTCCGGACAAACCCTGTATGCACATATCTATGCACAGATCTATTAATTCCTTGATGTGATTGGTTCTAGAGAAAATTGTAAGATTTGGCAGCAGTCAAAATTACTTTTTGACCGTTACTGTTAATAACAACCGTTGCCATGATGACATGGAATAAAAATATTTAAAAACATAATTCGATCAATTCATATCAATAATTTCTTCTAAGATAAGTTTGACAGCCACAAAACTAACTAACAGTATTCCATAACAATCATTAAAAGTAAAATAATTCGTAGCAATAACATAAACCTTCAATTACGAAACTTCCATCACGATAATACATAATTCGACTTATCAAAATCCGAAATCACAGCAAACCGCACGGCTCTGCAAACTCCCTAGCCGATTACGTCTGGCGTAGAACTTATTAACTCGCAAATAAACACAAGCCACATCCTCGTACTACCTCCCTCCTCGTAGAAAACAAACGAGCGAACAAAATAAACAGAATTTAGAATAGCGGAGCTGTGGAAGCGCCGAATATCTCAACCACTTCTCCGGGAATCCGAATTGCGACAACGGGGACAAAACTGAAGCAACCGACTCGACTCGAAGGATCGAGCATCCTAAGCGCCTAATCGGGTTAGACGACTGCATTAGGGAACACCTCTCTCGTGAACGGGTCACCAATTCGCCTCTCTAGCATTGTATGTAGAATGAGTAATTGTTCTATTAGCGAAGCCTGTCGAGTATAGTACAGTTTATTGTAAAAATTATGTCCCCCGTCGAATCAGGAACTGTCATAAAGTTATTTTCTGTTCAAGGTGTAGTTAATAAATAATAAACACGGGCGTAACATTAAATCCGAATCGTGAAAAGCTGCATAACCGCAAGCTCTAGTACTGAATTTTATGGCTCTTAGCTTCGCGATTATAAAAGAGGTAAAAGCTTCGGGGACAATAAAATGAGTTGAAACGTACGTTTTGTAGCAGCTAGGAGCGGTTTTATCCATTAATCCTCTTATATTCAATTAAATCGCCGTCAAAATGCTATATAAGTAAAAGTCTCGCTTATTATTATTGTGATTATTATTATTACAGTCGTCGCAACAATATAACAACAAATCGTGGTGCCTACAAAGAGTTTATATGTCGATACTGACACACATTGCGAGAGACAGCCTATATTATTAACGGTATTACTGATTTTTATCGTCGACGAGGCACCACATGAATTTAGTTCGTCGAATTAGAGAGAAAAACAGAACCCGTATCGAATTTTATTAGCTTATTATTATAATACATATCTTTTAATTTCCCTTGCAGGTCAAATGAAAAAAAAAACTATTTATTCCAAATCATTGATATATCGAATTTTTTAGAACGACAGGATTATGTCCATTTAACCATGATCAAACAGTTCTGAACAAAATCCCAACTAGATTTTCGGAGAAAGATGTCGATCAATCAGAAAAACGGATATTCGAAATAACAGGTGGGGCAAAAGTAATCACGCTGTTGGAAAACGCTATCAATTTTGCAAATGGCGGCAAATGTCAATTCGGTTTTGATATTTTTGAAGTAAACAAACGCAGAATATAAATCGACAAGTCATGAATCGGTTTACTCCGCAAGAACCCGGAATAATTGTTTCCAATTTTTCCAGCAACAATTCGTCGGTTGCCTTGGCGCAGCGAGAATTTCGTCGAAAATTTGGCCACTCGCTTTGAAGAGACTGGGACAAAACGAGATCTTCCCAAGGCTGGCCGGCGCCGGAGCAGCCGTTCTGCTGAGAATATCGCTGCTGTTGCCCAAGATGTCGAAGATGAGCCCGCAACATCGACCAGATGACGTGCCACGTAATAGGGCATTAGCCGGCGGCCCCTACGTAGAATTTTAGTGAAAGATTTGAAGATGTTCCCTTGCAAAGTGCAGACAGTGCATCAGCTGTTAGCTGTTGACCGCCAAATGCGGTTAACCTACGCTCAAGCCATCCTGAATCTCAACGAAGAGGTGGACGATTTTTCATCGAGAATTATTATGAGCGATGAAGCTCATTTCCATCTTAGCGGTTACGTGCATTTTTTTTGCGCTACAGAGCCATGATTACCGAATTGTTAATCTCTCATCCTCCATATTCACCAGACCTAGCCCCTAGCGACTGTTTCCTATTCCTGAACCTGAAAAAATCGCTGGCAGCAAAGAGGTTTGCCTCAAATGAAGAGATCATCGCCGCTACAGATGATTGTTTTGCAGACCTCGAAGCATCCTACTTTTCCGACTGCTTGAAGAGCCTGGAGCTCTGGAAAATTAAATATAAAAAACCACACCAATACCGTGTTTTTCTTGTCGATTCCGGAAACAATTTAGGTCGCCCTCGTAGTATGAAGAGATATAACCTACTGCAGAACTACAACTACTAGCAATTGCTTCAACACCGAATCAAGCAGTTGGAAGGATAGGTCGCTAAAACCTATGCTGCTATGATGGCTGGGTATTTAATTTTGCTATTGTAAGTGTCAAGTGGCAGGGTTAAAGACAATAATTGCCTCTCCCATGAACTAGTCCAGTTTCTGAGAGCTGTAATAATTTGCAACGTGGTATTTTCTTCATTTCATTAGATAATTCGCTTGAAGGGATGGTTTAGTTTATCGCCCAATACATTTCAGAAATGGGGTACGTGTGCCACCTGCTAAAGAACGAAAGATAATGAATTATTTGAAGGTAATGCACAAAAATGGGTTTGGCAGGCAGATTAGTTTATAGCTTTTAGAATTGGAGATCGCTTGCCAACGTTTCGAAATTTTTGTAAAAATTCTAAAGAAATTGAATCTTAATGGGAAACCGGAAAGAATCTTCCATTGTGGGGAAACCTCGTTTTGTCGTCACCCCCCGAAAACCAAAATTGTTGTGCTCATTATATGAGTCCTACAAGTGGAAATATTCTCCAATTTGCCACAACCAGTTAAATGTTGAATTGTTTTTTGGATGGTTTTCAGGATTTAAATAGCACAAGCCGGAAGTTTTTGCAAAAATTCTAAATGAACTGAATTTTAATGAAAACCTGAACAGCTGAACAGGTTGTTTCGACATGACTCCTTGAACACCAGAGTCTTTGGAGTCATTGTTGTAAAAGGTAGAGGAATTCTTCTTCGTTTATTGTTAAATAAAAAATGAGGAAAATAAAAGATATGTCAAAAACGGTGTCAAAAATTCAGCGCAAGCTTTCACGAAAGCAAACATTGCCAAGCATTTTCGAACGTTATCGAACGCTTTTGGACCAAGCTGAATTTTTGTTCAAAAACTTACAACAACATCAACTAAACCCTGTGTGAAACAGGCTTACAAAGATGGTTGAAATAAAAGGTTGCAATATTGAGCGCGGTCAACATTTAACTGTAGCCCACAGCATGAACGCAACTAATACATTTGTACCATCTGCATTCAGTTCGCTCAAATAGAGGTTCAAAAATGAATTAATAGATATCGAAGTTCCAGGATCAGTCGATTTTTCCCAAAAAAACGAGTGTGTGTGTGTGTCTGCAGAAATATTTCTACAATGATTGGAACAATTTTTGTGCTAAAACGCACATTGAGCTGCTAAACCCAAACGTATATGAAGATTGGATGGTTGGTCCCTCATTAACAACAGAGCGAAAAGCAAAAGATCATTCGTCCATCACTTTCCAGTGAGGGAGCCGAGATAGTTGGCCTGCCCGTATTAGCAGATGAAGGGAGCCGAGAGGTTGGCCTTCCCAAGTTTAATATTTCTTTGTGCTATGTAATACAGACCCATCTTAGAGATTATTGAACAGAATCTATTGCGGTGATAAATATAATAAAAATCATAATTTTATAATCAAAATGAATTTACAGCCCGTGCAGAAATAGGAAATACGAATGCTTATCAATACAGACAAGTAACCCAAAATAATAAACATGAATCGATGGCCAGTGGTCGTGACTTTCATGAGTATTAAAAATTAGGAGACTTGGTGGTTCAGGAGTGGATCCGCTGTGTTTAATAAAATATTCCATAATTTTGTGAAAAGGATTACCTTTTTCGGCACTGGTAACTTTTAAACATTACTTCACTTTTTCTGTCAACATTTTACGGAATTATTAAATAGTTGTCATCTAAATTGTAAACTCAAATTCTATCCTAGGTATACCAACTCATTTTCAGGCCACCCACTCTACGCCAAGTAGTGCCTGGCTTCTACAGCGTGTCCAACCTACCTACCTGGTTTTGAAAGCAGCTTACCTGGTCCACGTCGAGTGGGTGACCTGAAAGTAAACTAGTATACCTACGAGGACTTCTATCAATCAAAAGAGATGACGTTTATCTAAATTTAAACTACAACCTTCCCTCATCATCCAATAACAAACCATCGAGCTGCTTCATGGAGCGATAGTTTCAATGAATGCCAGCTTGTTTCTTTCTTTTAATTTTAGGTGGGTAAGTATTTGAGGTTACTCCGTTTAGCCACCACCTGAGCAGGCTGTTTGAAATCACCCTTTATAATTATACTGCAACACATCTAATCATAGGTAATCATATAACTACCAATTCTTCCTCATTATTTGTCTATTTTCTCACTCTTGGAAAGAGGGCTAGTGCGTGTCATGACTGTGGGAAAGAGAAATAATGCCTAGTTTTCATTAGTAGAATTAGTGGTAGAGTAACTAACGCACTTTTTAGTCGAGCTAATTCGATTCTACCTACTTTGCAAATAGTATGGTACTGGTAGAGTACAGAAGATATATGATAGTATAGAGTGAAGAGAGTGAAATACCAAGAATGAATCCTAACCATCATCGTTTAGCTTCAAAATCTGTACGAAAAGCACTGGTATATGTCGCTGGTGATTTGCTTAGAGAAATAACTGTAGCTGTTGAAGAAGAACAAAACCGAATCAGAAAAACAAGGTGTCGAGATTGGATAAGAAGAAGACATAGGAGATGATTTGAAGAATAATTACTACGACGTTCTTGAAGACCCACACTGAGTCTTTAATGCGGACGAGTCAGCTTTTTTTTTTAATCCCAAAGGAAATCATGTTTTGACCTTGAAGGGCGAGAAGACTGTATACCAACAAATAAACTGCGATGGGAAGGAATGTCTCACTGTGCTTATCACTGGAAATGCCGCTGAAGAGTTGGCTCCTCCTTTAGTTGTTTTTAAATATGAGAGATTTCCTCAAAGTATAGCAGACAGTGTCCCAAAGGGGTGGGACGAGTCACACTAGAAATCTAACTGATGAGAATCAACCTGAAATTTTTACAGAAAGAGCTGCAACTAGAAGAAATAATAATAATAATAATAATAATAATAATAATAATAATAATAATAATAATAATAATAATAATAATAATAGCTGTTTATTGATGACAAAAAAAAAAGAAAAATACACATTCAATCAAATTACAAAGAAAAAAGATAGAAAAGGTATCGGTTAGAGTAAATAAATAATAATAAGAATATAAACTAAATCTGCCATCAAAAGGTACAAGATCAGCTGTATGCGAAGCACACAGCTGCTCTGACTCTAGTACCTAAACTTAAACTAAATAGCTGAAGAGTTTGGAGAAAAATCTCCAACAACAGTAGTAAACAGACTAAACATGTCAGAAGAAAAAACAGACATAGAACATAGCGAGACGTTAACAAATAAAGTAACAAAACAATACTTTACCTCTACTGGAAACATAATTCCTTCGACTTTCAAGCGCGCACTGTTCTGACCAGATGTTAAAGAAAAAACAGGCAAAAGGCCTAAGAAAGAGAAACTACCAAGTGTAGCCACTTCTAAACAGTGGCAAGAATATCATAGTAAAAAGACACAAATTAAGAAAGAAAATGAAGAAAGAAAACAGGAAAGAGCCAGAGAAAAGCCAGTGCCCTGGCTAGTCGGTACACTGCCGCACGGGCCACTCCCTCCACTACTAGATGTAGAGGTGTGAGGTCTAGGATGACCTCTAGGGCAGCGGTTGGGCAGGTTCCCATTGCTCCGGTAATGCATACACATGCTAACCTTTGCAGCTTGCCAAGGATATTCTTGGTTGTGACGTGTGTGACCTTTTGGAACCAGGTTATTGCCCCGTATGTTACCATAGGTCTTACTATACTAGTATACAGCCATCGCAGTATATTTGGGTTACAACCCCACGTTTTGCCTGCTAAATTCCGGCATATCATTAAAGCTCTTGTTGCTTTATTTACAGTCAGTTCGATATGCTTGTTCCACAGAAGTTTTTTGTCCAGGGTTATTCCTAGTGTCATAAGTAATTTTCAAATTATTAGATGCAGATTAGTGTCAACTACCGGTGCTTGTACCTAAAATATTGAACAACAACGAAGAGGTACCGATAAAAAATTACGTGTTTCGAGGGCTTTTATCATCAACCGAATACCGAATGTCTAATATCATTGGGTATTCGGTTGGTCATGAGCGCCCACGAATGCTCGAAACACGTGTCCCGAAATAATTAATAAAATGTTGTGGTGTTGGTCTTACCAGTTTTTTTTTATCTGTATCGTACACAAGAACTGTATCCTACACAACCAGGAGGCAGTATACAAAATTGTCAGATTCAGATCGAAAAATTCAATCGTTTTTTATAAGGATTACTAGGATAATAAGTATCTTGTTGAAAATATATATTTCCTTTGCTGACAGGGTATACATAGAATTAATACAAATAGGAGGATTACACCATCTATGATCGTTACCAACTAAGATTAAACCCCATTTTATCCGCAAGCGGATGAATTATAACCCGAACAAATATTTGTACGGTTCCACACGATGCAATAGAACCCTCTTTTTCCTTCAACGGGGGTTTTACCGCTGAAATCTAATACATATAAACGCGGCCGACTATAATATCAACCCTGTTTCCGTTTTTATATATCATCCCTTATATATATATACTTATATATATGTATATACATAACAAGCATGTCCTCATTTCGTTATTCCAGACGTGCTGCGAACTGGGGCGGATTTAAGGCGTTGGTAGTGTGTATGGATTAGGCTGTGACGTTCGCGAGAGACGCGAGAAAGTAAAGCTGACATGTTTAGATTAGATGTTTTGACGGGTGCCCTTGCGCTTCTTTTTTTTTTTTCTTGATGTAACTGTTACGATTAGATTAGTTTATAAACGTCCTTCGCGAAGAGCTTTACGACGTCATTCCTAAAGATTGAACTACCTACGGAAATTGCACAAGAGGCATTCGTAGGTTGTTTCATTATTATTCATGGTCGACATCAACGTGGGTCCTGGTTTTTTATTGCTGTACGTCTACGTCTGGAACTTAAGACGGTTCAACGGTCGACTTCGCGATTAAAATCTGGTCGCTCGTCAAGTTGCTGTGACTTATTAACGGCGGCATTAAAATGGGATCATTCTTAAAAGTATTTTTTATTTAAATTTACTGCATGATACGCCGAGATGATATTTCAAAACATACGGAGAGAGATTCTACCGAAATGGCGAATGAATGTCGTTATTTTTAATGAACTTTCCCGAACAGGCCGTCTCTTATTTCGTTACCTTCGTCTACCTTTAACGGTAGGAATACGATCATTAAAGGATTTTCTCGGAGATTAACCCATTTTTATATAGTATAGAGAAGAAGATCGAAACGTGAACTACTATTTTTCATCCGAACAAGGTGCTTTATTAAAACCGGGGAAATTAATTTCAGCCAGATGAAATTATACGGCCGTTGGTTGTCGAGGTTTGGGTAAGTAATGTTCGTAGGTAGCTGTATGTCACGATAAAACTGCCGTAGGTAGATACTTTATGAGGTGAATTTAGATTTGTACGAGGATTAATTTATGAAAGTGTGTCCTTTATTGCTTGATGAATGGAAAGAAATGAAGAATTTTACATACCTAAGAGCGATATTTCCTAGAAAGCCGGGTTTGGAAATGAAAATTCAAGCTAGATTAATGGCAGGAAATAGATGTATTGCAGCACTTAATGGGATGCTAAGGAAAAGAAGTGAATCAAAAAAACTGAAGATAAAGATATGTATATAAAACCGTAGTAAGACCAGTACTTTTGTATGCTTGTGAGACCTAGACCCTAACCAAGATGCAGCAAGCAAGGCTAGCGATATGGAAGTGGATAGTTTGGAAGAAAATATTTAGAGGGAAGAGAGAGGGAGAGATATGGGTGAGAACGACTAACGAAGAGCTGAGTAAACTTTCTGGAGAAGCAAATAGAATGGGAGTGGTGAAGACGCAGAGGTTGAGATGGAACGAATGGTGAAGTGAAGAATGCCGAAAATTATAATGGCAAGGGCAATTAGGGGAAAGAGAAGGAGGGAACGACCAAGGAGAAGGTGGAGGACAGAAGTGGAAAAGAATATAAACACGTTAAGGATAACAAAATGGAAGGAAGTAGCGAAAGATAGAAACCGATGGCGATGGAGGAAAATTACCAATGAAGCAATTCTGTAATGACTGATATTTTGCTCGCTTAAATCAATGTTCTTTAACTCTGATAGCTACAGATTTTTCACTCTAACTTCTCCTCAATTTTTGTTTAAAAGTTTACCAGAAGAATATTACAAGAAGTTACAAGAAAATAAAATCGAATAGTAGTCTGCAGAAAGTTGAGTCAAAAGTGAGCCTATAGCAAACATGGCTCAAACAGGAGCATTAAAATGAAAGATATGGAATGAAAAAAAGTGACACACCCCTCTTATTCATTAGTTCCGACTACCATGTTTTTCATCAACTGAAAAAAGTTTAAGAAGTCGTATAGGTTATCAGATCGAAACGCTGCCAGTTTCGATTACAAACAGCACACATTTTTTAGAGATCTGTACAGTATGATTTCAAGGACTGTGGGCTCTTAATATACAGATAAAAACATCAGTATTACCAACACCACAACTTTTGATTAACTCCTCGGCGCATGTGTTTCAAAAACACCTTCACTCTAACTTCTCTTCAAGTTTTGTTCAAAGCTTTACCAGAAGAATATTACAAGAAGTACAAGCAAATAAAGCCGAAAAGTAGTTTACAGAAAGTTGAATCAAAAGTGAGCCAAAGGAAGACTTTCCTCTTAAAAACGCGGCAGTAAAGTTCTCCAAAAAAGTGGATTTAAAGAAAGTAGCGTTAGAAAGATGGGCGCGAAAAAAGGACTGCAGCAAACATGGCTCAAACAGGAGCATTAAAATGGAAGATTGAAACATGTGCAATGAAAAAAAAGTGACCTCCAAAAGTGGGCCCAAAGAATCGGATCCGAAAGATGGATAAGAAGGAAAAGGACTCAAAGGATGTCCTAAAAAGGTAGAGTCAAGTCAGAAAAGTGGGCGCCAAAAAATAAATGGGAAAACTCAAAAAACAGTACTATTCAAAAATTGATCTAAAAAAAAGTAAACTCAATAAGTGGTCTCAAAACAGTGACCAAGAAAGAATTGCTTTAAAAGTGTGACAGATAACCTACTGCAGCCTCTCTCTTTACACTACTTATTTCAAAAACTTACAATCAGGTCTTAGAGCAACAAGCTTTTATGTATTGGAGCCATAAACAGTTCTGAACAAAGTTCCAGGTGGTAATTGGAAAAAATATACGGATGGTATCGGACAACAGCTGCATGAAAGATTTGTAAACGTACTATATGAAATTCGTGAGCCCAATTCAAACACGAAAGCCTCCGTTTGACCGAAAATTTGAAAAAACCAAACCGATTCCCGAATCCACTAGTTCCACATAGAACCACTTTGACCTCGGTTTTTGGTAGGTAAACGGCACCAAACCCCGCGACTATTTCTTTATCCAATAGCAAATTTTCTCAGCTTTCAGAATATATATAGGGTGTATTTGCAAAATTTGCTACTTCACCTCGAAAAATGTAAAAACCTCAAACGCCGCAACGCTCCAAGGTTGGCATCAAATCTTGCACCAGTTTTGTTTTTTCAAATTTTCGGTCACAAAGAGGAACATTTCTAAATACAACCTGTATATATTCTGAAAGCTGAGAAAATTTTCTATCGGATAAAGAAATGGTCGTGGAGTTTGGTGCCGTTTACCTACAAAAAGCGGGGCCAAAGTGCTCCTATGCGGAATTGGAGCGTTCGTTCTAGGTGCTATTTTTATATTTTCTGGCTAAACAAGGCCCTTTGGCACAAATCTGACACTTGTTTCGTATTTAACATGGTCTATTATGTATATATTCGAAATTTGAACAAAATTGAATGAATGAATATATATGTAATTGATCATGCCAAAAACGACAACAGTGTCAGATTTGGGCTAAAGGGCTTTGTTTGGCCAAAAAATATAAAAGGAGCTCTCGACTACACGCATAGTTGGTGTAAAAATCATAACTATAAACCGCCAAAAGATTATTATCGTTCCTTTCACAAGGAGAAGAAAAGTCTATCTTAGACCAGCCCATATAAAAAGGAAAAGTATTAACTTCAGCAATGAAGCTAAATACTTGAGGATTATGCTGGACAGCAAACTGTCGTGGACCCCCATATCAACTACTTACAGGCTGCTAGGTAAGTCCTGGGGTCTCAAGCCTCAAATGATCCTATGGTCATATACGGTAATTATAAGACCAATGATCACCTATGCTGCTTTAGTATGGTGGCCAAAAACAACACAGAAGACTGTACAACAACAGCTTCAACAAATACAAAGATTCACTTGTCTAAATGTCACAGGAGTGATGCGGACCTGTCCCACTGCAGCGCTAGAATTACAGCTGGGAATCACATTTACATCCAAAAACAGATTATATCAAGTGCCCTATCTCTGGACAGACTTAAGGGACTAAAACCTGGGGACGTGAGAGGACACCTTAAAATACTTGAAAATCCCAACAACAACTCCCTAATTCACATTGCAAAGGACAAGATCCCTATACAATACAACTTTGACCAACCCTACAAAGTGGTCAACGAAAGCTTCAGCTTCAGCTTTAGTTACAGAAAATGAATTCCCACTAATTGCAGAAGAAAATGTAATGTGTAAAATTTAGACATTGATGCCTCAGCACATATATCATCCCGACAAGAACTTTTCTGTTCTCCACGTAGTATTGACGAGTTTAATGTCAAATTGGGCAACAGTCAAGAATTAATTGTCAGTAGTGCAAAGAGAGAGGTTGCAGTAGGTTATCTGACAATCTTAACATTGCCATACTTTTAAAGCAATTCTTTCTCGATCACTGTTTTGGGACCACTTTTTTCAATTCACTTCCTTTTTCATCAATTTTTGAAAGTACTGTTTTTTGAGTTTTCCCTTTTAAGACATCCCTTGAGTAATTTTCCTTCAAATCCACCTTTCGGATCCGATTCTGTGAGCCCACTTTTGGAGGTCACTTTTTTTTCATTCCACATGTTTCAATCTGCTATTTTAATGCTCCTGTTTGAGCCATGTTTGCTGCAGTCCTTTTTTCGCGCTCATTTTCCTAAAGCCACTTTCTTTAAATCCACTTTTTCGGAGAACTTTGCTGCCACGTTTTCAAGAGGAAAGTCTTCCTTTCGCTCACTTTTGATTCAACTTTCTGTAGACTACTTTTCGGTTTTATTTTCTTGTACTTCTTGTAATATTTTCTGGTAAAGTTTTGAACAAAACTTGAGGAGAAGTTAGAGTGAAAGTGTTTTTGAAACACCTATGCCGCGTAATTAATCAAAAGTTGTTGTGTTGGTAATACTGATGTTTTTATCTGTATATTAAGAGCCCACAGTCCTTGAAATCATACTGTACAGATCTCTAAAAAATGTGTGCTGTCTGTAATCGAAAATGGCAGCATTTCGATCTGATAGCCTATACGACTTCTTAAACTTTTTTTCAGTTGATGAAAAACATCATAGTTGGATCTGATGAATAAGAGGAGTGTTCGGGCATTGTCCTGCAAAAACAAAACACCTTTAGACAACTTTCTGCATCTTCTCTCCATAATTTTTTCTCGCAGAGTGGTCAGTAACGTCAAATAATAATTTTCAGCCATTGTTTCACAAAAATCAATCATGATTACTCCATGGCAATCCCAAAAAACTAAAGCAAGAACATTTACAGCAGATTTTTTAACATGAAACTTCTTAGGCCTTGTAGAACCGGAATGTCTCCTTTCCATTGATTGTTGCTTTATTTCTGAGTCATAGAAATGTACCCAAGCTTCATCCATAGTTGCAATAGGTCTTAAGAAGTCTGCATCATTTTCAAACCGAGCACAGATTGAACGTGATGCTTTCACTCTTCCACGCTTCTGATCAACATTCAAACATTTGGGAATCCATTTTGTGTCCAAATCGACGTGAACATGGCTTCATTCGCAATTTTTCTCCATCGGTTTTTTTCCACTTCTGTCCTCCACCTTTCCCTTGGCCCAAGTGTTCTTGCCATTATCATTTTTGGCATTCTTCACTCCACCATTCTTTTCATATATCCCACCCATCTCTACGCCTGTACGCCTTTACCACTCTCATAGTGGGAGTTGCTTCTCCACAAAGTTTACTCAGCTCTTGGTTAGTCCTTCTCATCCATATCTCGCCCTCCTTTTTCCCTCCATATATTTTCCTCCAAACTTTCCGCTCCCATAGCGCTAGCCTTGCTTGCTGCGTCTTGCTTAGGGTCTAGTTTAGTGTCAAATTGGGTAACGGTCAAAAATTAATTGTCAAAGGAATTGGAGGCATTAATATATGTAGAATGCTGGGTTAAGGGCAAATGGGTAAATAATGTGATGTCGAATATATGGTGTACACCAGGTATGAAAGCAAATCTCTTTTCAGAAGGTGGGGTTACCAAGAAAGGTATGAAACTTTTTTGATCAATTTTTGAATAGTACCTACTGTTTTTTGAGTTTTTTTTTGGCGCCCACTTTTCTTACTTGATCCCACGTTTCTAGGACATCCTTTTGAGTCCTTTTTCTTCAAATTCACCTTTAGGATACGATTCTTTGGACCCACTTTTGGAGGTCACTTTTTTTTCATTCCACTTGTTTCAATCTTCCATTTTAATGATCCTGTTTGAGCCATGTTTGCTGCAGTCCTTTCTAAAGTCACTTTCTTTAAATCCACATTTTTTGAGCACTTTGGAGGAAGGAGGAATCAGAAAAGGTGCAAACAGAAAAAAATTATTTGTGACAAACAAGAGGTTTTCTACTTTCACAAGCAAGAGTAGAATCCAACTTCAATCAATCATTATTAATAAAACAAAAACATCCTTTTCACCGTTAAATTCCACATCAATTTTCGCCAGAAAACACAGAAAAAAAAACATCCTAATACGTTCTAAAAACAAACCCGCCTACTTCGTACCAACTTCAAAAAAAAAACACCCCAGTGTTTAAGGGAGCAAAAACATCATCTACGGATCAGAATTTATAACCTAAAAAGTACGCATTATTCTTCAACCCCATTCATATGTTCGCTTTTAACATTTTGATTATGCAATCAAACGCATGTTCCAACTCCCGAACGAAGCCATAAATAAAACTCCACCGACTTTAGCGCCCTCAATCATAAATTTAGTCCCTCTACTCTTTTCCATTTGACGGGAGCCTCCGCTGTAAACGGAGAAGAGAGGAAAAAAACTTCCTAGTTTTAAAGGACGAACGCGACGAATATTATAATCCTCGCAAAAAAAAATATATGGAGAGGGAAACCATAAGGGATGATGTGAAATAGAACGGTAGGTATATAAAAAGGAATACGTTTATGTGTTTCATTTTTTTTTCTTTCGAAAAGAGACGAAACGATTCAAGCATTAAGAGCGATCTCTGTTTCCCCAATGGACGAGGTTGTGTAATATTATACTATGCGTATTATGAACGATGTTGAGGTAAAGGGATTGAAGGAGGGATGGAGCACTTACGGGGGGAACGTTTTACCGACACGACCGACGCTTAGATATGGATGTTAGGTTCCGGTTGTTACGGTTTTACGAGGGTACGTCGAAAGTTGAAAACTTACTGAGGTTATTAACTTCGGGTATTGTTCGTTTATTGTGGCATTTATGGCTACGTGAATCGTTCCTGCTATTTGCCTTTTTTTTATTAATTCAATCCAGGAACGCTAACAAAAAAGATATTGCTGTTACCGTTGAAAATGTTGACAACCTCACAAGAACTAATAAGATTTTTTTTTTGCCGCTAGGCAAATTACAAACTGGAAAGTGCTTCATGAAGAAACCCTCACTGAACTCCTTACTTACTCAGGAGACAACTAACCAGGGAAAATAAAACATAACAGACCAATAATAATAATAATAATAATAATAATAATAATAATAATAATAATATTTATTAATGTCCAAACCCAATAGAGGACACAAAATTGAAAAGCATTGCATAATTTACAAGGTGAAGTAAATAATACTAAATAGTATAAATAATAATTATAAAGTAAGTATAATAATTATAAAGTAATTAACATAAGCAAGAAAGTGATTTAACAAAACATATTGTTAATAGTATTTCCCAGTTTCGTCATTACTGCAGTAGGCGAACGTTTCATCATATTTGTCCTGGCTGGAGGTGGCTTGAAAGTGCAGTCGGTCCGAGAGTTTAAGCGTGGAATGTGGAATGCCATATTCTCGAGAAGATAAGGGCAATCAATCTTATTACCAACCAACTTTAGTAAAAATTTGTGACAGAGTGCGTCACGACGTTCAGACAAGGACTTCATCTCATGACGTTCCAGCAGTTCTACTTGAGGTATGCCAACCTCAGGATAAGTCCCATCAAGCTTGTAAGACAAGAACTTCAGAAATTTACGGTGAATTCTATCCAGCTGCAAACAATCACATGCGTAAAAGGGATACCAAACGAGTGGTGCATACTCCAGTTTACTAAGGACATAAGCGCTGTATAAAATTTTTAGGAGTTCGATGTCGGTGAAGTAACGTGAAGCGCGTATCAGGAAACCGAGAGAACTAAATGCATTTTTGCACATAGATAAAATTTGCGGTTTGAAGGTAAAGCCAGTATCAAAGAAGACACCCAAATCCTTAAATTCTGTTTTCCTTTCCAGAGAAGTACTATTAACTCTATAATCTACAGTAATTGGGGAACTGATACGTGTATATGATACAACACAACATTTTTTAACGTTAAGATTTAGACGGTTTGATGTACACCAGGTAGCAAGTTTTTCCAAATTCTCTTGCAACAGGATGGCGTCGTTTTTGGATTTGAGTTGTCCATATAATTTAATGTCGTCCGCATAGGCCAGGACAGGGCAGGTGAAACATGTCAGGAGATCATTTATGAAAAGGTTGAACAAGAGGGGACCTAAATTTGAACCCTGTGGCACCCCTTTGTGTTGGATATATTCAGTAGATACAAATCCGTTGTATGAGACGTAACATTCGCGTTGGCTTAAGTAAGAATCTATTAGGCTAACAGCTGATGGGACAAAACCAAACGCTTCTAGTTTCGAAAGAAGGAGCGGGTGTTCTATTGTATCGAAGGCTTTTGACAAATCGGTGTAAATAACATCTACTTGGCCGCGTCCGTCTAGTACTTCACAAACAAATTGTGTAAAACACGTTAAATTGGTAGCCGTTGAGCGACCTGTAATGAAGCCATGCTGGTTAGGAGATAGGTAAGAGCGAGTACTGTTATTAATAGAAGAATAAAGAATTTTTTCGTAAACCTTAGCAAAGTTTGATAAAACTGATATTGGTCGGTAATTGGAAAGCAAAGTATTGTCGCCCGACTTGTGTATTGGACAGATCTTTGTCTTTTTCCAGAGATAGGGGAAAGTTTGAGATGTTATGGACAAGTTTATAAGTATTGTCAGAGGATATGCTAAAACATATCTGCAGTCCTTAATGAAAAAGCTAGGTATCCGATCATAACCTGACGTGAGTTTGTTGGGAAATGTAGACATTGTTTTAATTACTTCATCTTCAGTTGTCAGTGAAAACATATAAGGAAGAGTATTGGTTGGTTTGTCAGTACAAGTAGTAGTAAAGACTTCATGGGTTCCCATGAAAAGATTTGCGAAAGCATTTACAATCTCAGTAGGATCTGTGTATTCATGTCGATCATCATTGTGTAATCTTCCAGGAATCCTAGTAGATTTTGTAATGGAGCCCATAAATTTCCAGAGGTTGGAGGGAGTGTTTTTAATGCTGCGTTCCATATTAGTAACATAAGTATTGTAACTTTCTCTTATTTGTTTTTTAGTGAGACTGCGAATGCGTTTAAATTCATTAAAGTAGGATATGTTTTTAGTTCTGACCCACATTTTGTGATAGTAAGTTTTGAGTTTTAAATTACGCTTAATCAAGTTGTTAAACCACGGAGGAAACTTTCGATTAACTGGATATCTCTGAGGAACATAAACATCCAGGATCGAGTAAAGAACATGATAGAAGTTTTGAAGCGCGATGTTAACGTCGTTATGATTTTCTAAGAAAGACCAGTCGCACCGCTGCAATGCTGTATAAAGAGGAACATAATGTGCTCGCCTGAAATCGTACGGAAAACTATCAGCAATAGGAAAATTGGGTTGCTGCGTGATGTTATTGTAAAAAAATGGAAAATTAAGAGCCGGGTGGTACATGTCTTCTGGAACTAGAGGCAAGTCACAGTGAGTCATATCAAAAGAACAGTTAATGTTTGAGAACAATAAGTCAAGAGGTCTGTTGTTAATGTTGTATATGTAATTGTGTTGTTTAATGTTAAGGGTATCTATGAAATTATTCAAAATCTTTGATTTGTTACAAAGCATGTTTGATTTATTGAACAATTGCGGAAGATTGAAGTCACCAATCAAGATTAGTTCCTCACCCACCACATGCATTTCCAGAGCGCTAGTAAAGGTTTCTAAATCTTCAGCTCGAATGTCAGGAGGTATATAAACTAACGCTAGCAAAAAGGAATAAGAATTAATGAAGACCTTGCATATAAGTAGGTCAATTGAGGAATTGAGGAACATATTAGGGAAAGATATAAAACATCCAAGAGAAAACTAGGCAAAAAAATTAAGCACGCCAAAATGAAGTGTTGGAAGGACTTATGTCAGTAATTAAATGACAACATCTAGGGGGACGCATACAGGATTATTACCAAAAAGCTCAACTTCTTAGCCCACTACAATCTTAGTTCTGACAGGAGAACGTCTATACTTTGGGACCTTTTTCCATCGATGTCGGATAAAGCGAATGTCATACCTTTCACGATAGAGGAACTGAAATACGCGGCAGAGAGCATGAAACCGGGCAAGATCCCTGGACCAGAGAGGCTACCACCAGAAGCTATTAAAGAAGTTGTTGAATGTGTACCGGACCATATTCTGAAGGTCATCAACGAATTATTAAAAAGGCAAGAATTCCCTGATAACTGGAAGGTATCGAAAGTCGTACTAATACTGAAAAGTGGAAAACCCCCGGAGATATCGAGCTCTTTTAGGCCAACGAAAAATATGTGGCTGCCAAAGTGACGTTCATAAACATTTTAACAATCATAGCTTTGAAACTGGACCGTCATGAAATTGCAAAAGATATCGCTGCTCTGAAGTTACCACGCCTGAAGAAAGGGCTCACATTGTTTCTGAATTTAATAAAATGAGTAACAGGAATGAGCAAAATAACTATTACTGTGGATTAATATCAGTAAAAGGAATCCAAAGAAGAAGACCTAGACAAGACGAACATATTGCAAATCTGCGCGTCAATTCTTATGATTTTAAGGTTAGAATTAAAGATGGTACGTCTATCAAAGAAATACAGATTTGTCAGCTTGTAGCTTTCCGGAATATGCATGGAATAACGAATCGTAGAGTAATAACCCTAAAAAAGTATATAAGCCGTTAAGATCATAGTTTAAAGGACATGAGAGGTAAACACAAGAATCGCGGACATGCATTAAGAAAAGAACAGTACGAAAGTATGCATGAGCACATTAAATCTTTTAAGGGTCGCAAGGCTCACTACAGTTTAATGAAAAATGATAAGATCTACCTTCCTGAGGATCTGAAGGTAAAAAGGATGTATCACGAAAAGTATCCAAACCGAAAGGTTTCGTATGAAAGTTATCGTAGAGTCTTTCTAAATGATTTTAATATTAAATTTGGGTATCCCAGATCTCATCGAACGTTAAGAAAGAGTTCTTCAAAAATGAATTACAAAAACCAATATCGAATGAAGAACGTGTTGATTTGGAAACTAGATTGAAGGGATTAGAAGCAGAAATAAAATTACACAAGTTGCAAGCCAACACCTTTTATGATAGAAAACGTAAGGCAAAGAGAAGATCCAGAAAGCAAACGGATTTTGAGGCTATTACAATGGATTACTGAAAAAACGTGCCCACTCCGAATATTACAACCAATGACGTTTACTACAAACGGCAACTAACATTCACTAGCTTTAATATTCACGTTCTTTCTACTAATACGTCAGTGTTTTATACATATGACCAAACCATAGCAAAAAAGGGATCTGATGATGTAGTTTCATTGCTACATAATTTTTGTTTAAATTTCCTGCCACCAACGGTGGGTCACCTTGAATTTTTTGTGATTCGTGTGCAGGTCAAAACAAAAATTATACACTAATAAGATTGATCCACGAGGAGAAACGATTTGATTCGGTAAAGGTTACATTTCCAATAAGGGGTCATTCATATTTAGAATGTGATAAGGATTTTGGGCTTATAAATCAACGAGCCAAGGTTGAGCTTCCTAACGACTGGGTTGAAGTATTCAGAGATGCAAGACATAAGCCATCACCATTCAATATTGTACAATGCAATCAGAATATGTTTAAAGTATAAAGCATGGACAGAGTTCTTAACCCTCCGTTAGTCGCGCATGTATCCAACAGATACATCCTTATTTTATTTGCAATTTTCTTGGAAACGAATAATATTAGAATTACAGGATGGAGTGTATTCCTAGCGTAATGTGTTTTAAAACATTTCCTAGAAGGATAAACCCAAATTCCCTTTGGTTTTGCCGCTATTGTCATAAAATGTAAATGACGTTGTCCGTAATTTTATTTTATATCTTTTGTCACATGAAAGTAATTTTAGGAAAAGATGGGACACACTGGAAAAAAGATCCGCCTAAAATTTCAAAAACACGTCCTCATAACGTTGTTACGAAATTACCGGGTGTCGAGGGACAGGATGCGAGGAATGCCAAAACTGAGCTCGAGTGTTGGAATTTGTTTTTTACGGAGATCATTTTAAATTTATTAGTGCAATGGACTAATCAACATATAGAAAATGTACGTGAAAAATTTGGAAGGGAAAGAGATTGTCGACCTACAAACAAAGCAGAAATTAAAGCCTTTTTGGGATTGTTGTATTTGGCAGGTGTATTTCGAGGAGCTCGTCAACGACTTAGCGATTTTTGGGCCACTGATGGTTTAGGAATACACATTTTCCGGATGACAATGTCGGAGAAACGCTTTAGATTTTTGATAAGGTGCCTAAGATTCGACAACAGGAATACCAGAGATACGCGACGTCAAGTTGATAAATTGGCGGCAGTAAGAGAACTTTTTACTGTTTTCGTAGAAAACTGTCAAAAGCATTATAATCTAGCCGAAAATGTGACAATCGACGAAATGTTGCCAGGTTTCCGGGGCAGGTGCTCATTTAGACAATATATTCCATCAAAACCAAATAATAATAATAATAATAATAATATACAATTTATTCCATCAATACAATAGTATAGAATACGTCACATATAATCAATAAGATACATATATTGTATGAAACCCTTACAGACGATTAACAAACTTAACAAACAAATACATGACAAACATCAATTGTTAAAGTTAATGCTAAAAAACTCAGTTAGCGTGTAAAATGCATTTTGTAGTAGATGTTGTTTTAACTTTGATTTAAATTTGAGTAAAGGAAGTTCTTTAATATGTAAGGGAATGTGATTAAAAATTTTTATGATTTTATAATCCACCCCATTTTGTATTTTCGTGTATCTTGTTTGAGGCACGTTTAAAAAGTTATTTTCAATTCCCCGCGTAGAATATTTATGTTTCATCTCGTATTGCTGAAAATGGTCCGCGTACATCTTTTTTGCAAACAGTGCACATTCCAACACATATGTATATAGAAGGTAAAGTAAGTATGTTATTATGTATGAATGTAGTTCTACATGAGTCTCTAGTTTTTAATTTAAATATATGTCTCAAACACCGCTTTTGTAGGATGAAAACACGGCTCGCGTTAACACTATCACCCCAAAAAATGATGCCGTACGATAGACGTGAATGAACAAACGCGTAATATGAGCTCTTCGCAGCCTCCAGACTAACCGAATCCACTATAATCCGTAGAGCATAGGAATAGCCTCCAATTTTTTGCACAAGATGTTCGATGTGAGCTTTCCAGTCGAGATTTCTGTTTATTTTTAATCCCAAAAAAGTGACATTTTCTGATGAGGTAAGTTCTTTTCCTTTGTAATTTATGTTGATGTCGACCGCTGCATTAGAAAAGAATACGATATTTGTCTTTTCTATATTTAGATGTAATCTATTTCCCGTTAGCCATTCTTGCATACACCTTAGTGTATTCGTAATATTTTCGGTTAACGAATCCATATCTGTCGCTCTCAGCACGATTGAAGTATCGTCGGCAAATTGGGATATATTAACATCCTGAACTTCAGGAAGATCATTTACGTAGACCAAAAACAAAATCGGTCCCAGGATCGATCCTTGCGGTATACCCTGCTCAACATAATTCCATTCAGACATCAGTTTTTTTCCGTCAGATATTACCAGTGTACCTTGTGGTCTCTGTTCTAGATAAGACTTTAGTAAATTATAGGAATTTCCTCGGAAACCCATCATCTCCATCTTATTTAGTAGAATAGTATGATTCACTCTATCGAAAGCCTTTGAAAGGTCAAGGAAGACACCAGCTGCGAGTTCTTTGTCATTAATAATATCTAAAAGATCCGATACAACTTGATGTATAGTTGTGGCACAGGATCTTCCTTTCTTGTAAGCGCTCTGTTTTTTGTTAAAATGTTTTCCTTGATCATAAAACTGTTTATTCTGTTATATTTTATCTTCTCAAATATTTTACCAATATTTGATAATAGAGCTATGGGCCTGTAGTTTGCTAAATCGTCTTTGGCACCTTTTTTATAAACAAGTTTAATAACTGATTTTTTTAGCTCCTCGGGAAATATACCTGTCCGCATCATTACGTTGATAATATGCGCAAGCGGGATTTTAATAATGTTCGCGCTCTTTTTTAGCAGTGATGTGGGTATTTCATCATGACCCGTTGTTGGAGTGTTTTTCAATGAATTGATCATATTACAAACTTCATCTGGATTCGTAGGATGTAAATAACAACTACGGGTAATAGTTTTCACGAAACTATAATCTGTTGTATGTGGAGTTGGATCATTGCAGGCAGTTAGTAAATACTCGTTAATATAATTTAAAGTATCTCTTTCGCTAAACAATGACTGGATACGTTGTATAGCTTTTATGTCTATATCTGTACTCCTAGGTTTACCTGTAGTTTGGTGTACTAAGTTCCAGGTCGCTTTCACTCTATTATTGGCGTTCATAATATAGTTCGAGTTGCACATCTGCTTTGTCTTTGTTATTTCCTCGTTAAGGAGTCGGCAGTAGTCTTTATAAAATTCTTTGTCTATTCTATTATTTAACACACCTTCATAGAGTTGCCTTTTTATTTTAGATTTTGTAATAATAGCAGGAGTGAGCCAGGCATTATTACTGTGTTTCTTCTTTTGTATTGTTTTAACAGGACATACTTCTTATGGTTTTTACTATATCTAAAAAGCAATTGTAGCTATGATTGACCTCCTCACTGCATAGACATTCGGACCAGTCACTATTGCTAAGCTTTTCGGTTATCCTTTCTAAGTTTTCCCCATTAAAGCATCTTTGTTTATATACTTGGTTGCTATTCGGTTTATTATTTACAGCCCATGTAATTTCCTGTGCCTTATGATCTGAAAGCGCTGCGTCAATGAGATTGCTTTCATATTCTGCGACATTTGTAAATATGTTGTCAATCAAGGTAGCTGAGGTTTTACTAATTCGCGTTGGTTCGGATATTGTCTGATGGAGATCGTATAAACATAATATATTCATGAATGTAATGACATTTGCATCTGCCACCTTCATGAGATCTATATTAAAATCTCCACATAGCAGGATTGTAAAATACTTATATTCATCAACGATGGAATCTAGCATTTCATCAAGAATTTGAAAAAATTGGTTCAGATCTCCTTGTGGCGGTCTGTATATATTTATCACAATTGTTTTGAATGTATCTATTTTTATTGCGCTGCATTCAACGCTTAATTCATGACTTCTCTTTTTTAGGTTCACCAATTCAACAAAAGGTATATCGTCCCTTATAAAAATACAAGATCCGCCATGAGATCTCCCCTTTCTACAATAACAGGAAGCCATGCGGTAGCCATCCAGTTTGACGAAGGATTGATTCCCCTCTTTCAACCAATGCTCCGTCAAGGCTAATACGTCAACTGGTCTATGATTACTCAGAAAAATTTCGATGTAATTAATTTTGTTTGTAATGCATTGTATGTTTAGGTGAACTACTCTGATTTTTTGAGACATTTCATCTAGTTCTGTCTTCTTTGTTGAGTCGAGGCTTGCCTCCGAAAATTTCTATATTGGCGCACAATTGTATTCTTAGGCCAGAGATTTTCGTCATATAGTAGCTCATAAGTTTCTTCGTTGACAGCTATCTTAAATGCTGATATATTTGTATTAAGTATCTCTAATTTTTGACAACCCAGTATATTAATATCATTTTCTCTCAAGTATTGTTTTATTTCCTCCTCATTAGTAGTATTTTTTAGCTGTGAAACAAATACCCATTTTCTATTTTCCACAGCTACTAGAGTTGTATTTTCCTTCTTTCCACGAATTGTCTTTCTTCTACGAACCTCTGTAAATGTATCGTTTTTATGTTCTCCTTGTACCAGTTTATCGTCTTTTTCCTGATGATTCACTCCCATCGACTGCACTTGTTTGGAATTTGCCAGTTTTTCCGCACTAGTACTGTTTTGCTTTTTTTTCAAATTTATTTCTTCTACTTTAGGCATAGATAATATGGAATAAAAATATTTTGTCTAAGTGATGCCAAATTGTGTTACACCGCTAATATGGAAATATACTGTGGACAACAGCCTGAAGGACCCTTCCATCAATTAAATTCGGCGGATTCGGTAGTAATGCGCCTTTCTCAACCTATTCTTGGATCTGGTCGGAACATTACTGCGGATAACTGGTTTTCCAGTTTGAAGCTAGTGAAGGAGCTGGAAAAAAATAAGCTGTCTTATGTGGGCACAATAAGAAAAAATAAAAGGGAACTTCCGCCGACTTTTGTACGTCCGAAAAATCGAACCTGTTTTAGCAGCTTATTCGGCTATACCAAAGACGAGACTCTCGTTTCGTACGTTCCGAAAAAAGGAAAAACCGTTGTATTACTTTCAAGTATGCATGTTGGTTCAAAAGAAATTTCCAATGACCCTGCGAAGAAACCGGAAATAATTTTATTTTATAATAATACAAAATCCGGCGTAGATGTTGTGGATAAACTTTGTGCCACTTGCAATGTTGGAAGATCAACAAGAAGGTGGCCAATGGTGATTTTTTACCACCTTATGAACGTTGCGGGACTGAATTCTAGAATCGTTTATCTCGCAAATCAAAAAGTATATACTTCGAGGCTAGATTATTTGAAAAAACTGGCTCTAAATCTAGTAGAAGAGCAACAACGAATTAGAGCCCAAATTGCAAGTCTTCCTGTAGATGTGAAAATCTTCCTACAAAAATATAAACCCCAACAAGAATCCGAGCCGGAACCGTCAAGGGCACCAAAAAGTCAACGCTGTCAACCCTGTTACCAATACAACAGAAAAACATCATTTAGCGCTTATCGTTGTGAACGATGCGGCATATGTTTATGTTTGAAACAACATTCAAAAATTACTTGTGAAAGCTGTCTGAATACTAAAGGCCAATTAGAATAATTTTATCATGTATGTGTTATATATTTATGTAATAATTGTTGCCGAAGAGTAGTAAACTTCATGGTTTTTATTCAAATGTGTGTTTTTGATTTACTCCGTACGATTTAAAGTTCGCTTAATCAGCCAAAAGTCTGTATTTGCCCTAGTTGACAATAGTTCACTTTTTTGTTCAAAAGGCTATAACTATTTTAGAAGTAACAGTCAGATGCATTTAGTACAGTGTTATAGAAAGACATCTGGGCGAAAATTGTTTAGATTGTAAGTAACATATCATATATTATGTACATGTATCTAGGAGATACAGCGCGATCAACCGTGTTATAAGAAGCCGCGCGCTTAACGGAGGGTTAAGACCTATGTATCGAAAAACTTCACCATTTCCGACAAGATCTATTAAAGAGTACTTATTACAAGAGAAGCATTCCCAAAGTATTGATACTCGTAATACCTATAACGGTTTCATGGAAAACTACGTTATTATGCAAAAAAGAGTAATACAACCAAACATTGGATTGATACCTCTTCCGAAGGCGAAGTACGATCAGTTATAAGAGCTAAAACAGTTCGTTGCTGGGAACTTACAACGGTACTACGAAGAACTTCCTTACATTCGTACTGGACAAGAAGACAGTGATGATGGACAGGTAAACAAGGATGATGAACAGTGAAAGGTAAACAAGCCGTTTCACCAACAAAATTTGACTATACAATGAACGCCTCATGTTTCTAGAATTACAACATCAATATGGCGTCAATATCAATTGATTCCAAAACTGGACTTGGATCTTTTCTCCAGCGTATTTTTTGTAGTTAATAAAAATAATAATAATAATAATAATAATAATGAATTAATAATAATAATGAACACAATAAAAATATTAGAAATATAATTGAACTAAACGGCTCAAGATCAGTGGAATGAAAACTCACACCACTGTTCTACCTCTTGAGCCAAACAAACAACATGATGGAAAAAACATAACTATAATAGAGCAAGTAAGTGTAGATAGTGTATGGTTAACTAACAAGAAAACACAGGCAAGTGGTGGTGACCGATTTAAATGAAATTTGGTGGGTCTGTAGACTGATGCAGTGTAAGAACAATTTGCTTTAATATCTCCAAAATTATAAGACATTAAGACAAATATATAACTGTTTTATAAGTACTAAAAGATAGCGACAATAGTTTGCCTGTCATAGTTCTCGTTTTCCAGAAATAATCCCCAGCCCCTATATTTTTTTTAAACTATTGTGTGTAAAAAGAAGAATTGAAGAAGGGAAAAGCATATTTTATATAACATAAGGAATTTCGTTCGGTTCCAACTGTCCACATCGATAGTCGCTTTGTTCTTGATAGCTTTGGCAACACTAATCGGGAAACCGAATCCCCTGAACGCCATGCAGATCTTATGGATAAATATCATCATGGACGGTCCACCTGCGCAGGCGTGGAACCGATCGAGAAGGACGTCATACGGCAGAAGCCGAGGAATACTAAAGAACCGATGATAACCAGGTCCCTGATACTTAATGTGTTAATATCGGCTGTCGTGATTATTTCCGGAGCGTTATGGGTGTTTAAAAAAGAAGTGAGTCCGCTTTGTTTTAATGGTATTAAATTAATCGTTTAATTTAATCTGATTTCAGTTGAGTTTGGAGGGTAGCACGGCTAGGGATACGACCATGACGTTCACCTGTTTCGTCTTCTTCGACGTGTGGAACGCTCTATCTTGCTCTGGAATAAAATGTTCCTAATCGCCGTGACATTGTCGGTCGTCGGACAGCTTTTGGTCGTGTATTTTCTGCCGTTGCAGATTATCTTTCAGACTGAGGCACTAACACTTTGGGGTACGTGTGTGGGTGGTAATATAACGAATGTCGAAGAAGTAGGTTTCAATCGAAAACTTACAAGATCATTTCCAAAATATCAAATAACAATAAAGGTGCCAACACATTTCCTTGGGGTGCACCTACCCCAAGACCCCCCCATGTGCATGCTCCTTTAGACCAAAATAGTAAGCAGAATCGTAACGGTTCACAAAATAGAAGTTGAATGACAAGTCCGTGTGTGGAAAGGCGAAAGAAAAGAGGTGATATGAAAAAAAAGCGCAGTTTTCGAATTTTTGAGATAATGAAATTCAATCATTTTCTGAACACCCTGTATAAATTAGTTTCTACGTTTATACAGATTTGGAAAGCTTACATGGTGAAATCCTGAAAATATTTGGCGTGACCCCCCAAGGTGAAAAAGATCTAAAATGTACCAACAATACTACGTGTCAATCTAAGCAAAATTCGGATAAACTTCTCCAAAAAAAACTACCAAAAGTACAATTTCATGAATGAAATCCAGACATTCGTTATATACCTGTTAAACGAGATCCCAAAAGCAGAGTGAACAACTAAAACAAATTCAGACTATTATCGCCCTAAATCAAGTCAACACTCACTAAACAAAAGCGAAAAATCAAATTATCACCCGCTGAAAAAAAAACTGATTTTACTATTTTACACTGACTGAGGTATATTTTAACAGCTACAATTGTCAAATAAATTCCTGTCTTTATAATTTAACAATTGTTCAAAAATGTGTTGTCGCTTCCGATTGTTGTATCCTAAAAACTTCTAGAACAGTCAGAATGGGCATTGCCAATACGAATCTTGAGACCAAACTTCTTTGTTTAGTGCGGAACTAACTTGGAATTGATAGAGAGAGAATGGCGTTCAAACTCAGTGACAAATACTTTAAGATCATCATTACTTTTAGCGACAGCTGCAGCAACATCTGAAGGATGGAATGAGTAAAAAAGTTGAGTATCATCACCATAAAGTTGAAAGTGACAGTATTGTAAGCGCTTAGATATATTAGAGCTGTAAATTGCAAATAATAAAGGGCCCAAAATACTATCTCGAGGAACACCCGATGTAACACGAATCTGATTTGATATTTTACCATTAACACGGACTTGCTGTACCCGATTCTCCAAGTAAGATTGAAAGAAGTTCAAAGCAATTTGATCTAAACCGATAGAGCGTAAGATAGCTAACAAAAGCGAGTGGTTAACAGTGTCAAACGCCTTCGAATAATCTAGAAGAACCAAAACCGTCACCAAGTTATCGTCCATTGTTTTAAAAATTTCGTCTGTAATATGTGTCCAAACTGTGGCACAACTATAACCTGGGCGGTACCCCGACTGTTGACTTGGGATAATGGAATTTTCGACTATCTTCTCCAGTACTTTTGAAAGCAGGAGAAGGATGGATACAGGTCGGAGGTCACTAAAAGTCGTAGGATTAGAAGTTTTGGGATTTCCACCTACCAAGAAAAAATAAAAGATATTTTGCAATGGTTACCACCTACTTCTCATTTTGCTTGCGTGAAGTTAGCCATGATGATAGCCTGTGGAGGGTAGGGAGCTAACTCAGCGCAGGCTTCGTTTAAAATGAAAAAAATCATTGATCTGCATCCGTTTAAGCTAACGCAAAATAAGAGAAAAGGTGAAATTAATTAAACGCCGATTAAAAATTCAGCAAGTTTCGAACGGAATCAAACCTTCAAAGCATTAACTGTCAATCTCGACGGCAATTTTACACGAAAATCCTATCAGATTCCGTGCCTTTCCGTCCTTAAATTCTAATCGGATTATCGCGCGCGACGTAATCGAAGGGTACGGGCTCGAAGCCTCGGTCTCTCCGTCCGTGTTTATTCTTTGATTAATATCGCAATCCTCCCTCTCCACTTCCCCCACTTCCCCTCCACCCACCTTTTTGTTTTATAAACGGGCGACTTCACACGTAACTAGTAATTATTTTCGTTAATATTTTATTTCAATTACGGGCTGCCGATAATTCGGGTCAACCTGGCCGTCGTCCGTTTACGGAACGCGAGTCCTAATTTCATTCGAAACATGAAATTTAATATCGGTAAGAGGAAACCCGTCGGTTTCCGGCGGCAGGGTACGGATTAAATAGTAATAATAATTTTGCGGGTGGACGGTCGGGTTAAGCGTGTAACGGGGGTAGGTGGAAGAAACGGGAGAAACGTTTCCAATTATCTCGATTTGTGTTTGGCGAGAAGGAGAAAACGGGACCTAATTTCGACGGGAAAGTGGTTATTTTCGGGGCGGGATTTTATTATTACTTTTCAGTGGGAGTTCATGTACGAAAATAGAAATTAATGCCGCGTGAATTGAAATCGTCCTCGGGAGGGAATCGTATTTTCATTGTGAGGTTACTATTTTCCCCGATTAATGTAAATAATTGGTGAGTTGATATTAACAAAAGATATTTTAAATTTTTAGTCGCGTAATGTGACGGCTCCTGATTAGGCTAGATAATTCTCAATTTTTGCGTACACATTCTAAAGCTCTAAAAACAGCACCCTCCGTAGACCTGCCAATGATAGATCCGAACTGACAGCCAAAAATAATTCCATGGTTAAATAAGAAAGATCTTTAGAAGCAGACATTGGTGATCGATGCTGTTATAGGTCTAGGGTCTCGAGAAATTCTTTTGTTTTCCAGAAGTTCTAAAGTGGCTTGTGTAACATCAAACAGAGCAGCTTCGATGCTTTTGCCTCTCAGAAAGCGACGTTGAAACGGGCTGATAATGTTGTGTTTTATGATGAAGTTGTACAGGCGGTTATGTGTACTGTAATGTGAAATTTGATTTAATAATAAAATTAGAAAATTTGAGTTTTACTCTTTAAATAAAAAATTGGGGTTTTAATAAAAAATTAATCTCAGGGGTTCAGAACAGAATACGCGAGCTTATCTTACGTTGAAAATTGCCCAAGTAAAACAATTCTAAGTTTCAAAAAAAAAATTACAAGTCAGAAAGATGTTTACATTAAAAAAATATTTGTTTTAATTGAATGAATCTATAAAAAAAATTGTTTACACAGTTCAGAAATGCGTGGTATTTACCACAAACTAGTTCTCTACCCTTTTAGATTTTTTTAGAATTTTACGAACTTTAAGTTGGGAAAAAAAAATTTATTTCAAAATTTATCTTCTAAATCTAAATTTCACTAATTTTTAAATTTTTCAAATATTATTTGGACTTAGAAAGAAGTTCTATTTTTCATTAAAAAAAAATTTTTTTCTTACTTAAATTGTTAGAACTTAAATTTTAATTAATTCTTCTTAAAATGCCTCTAGCTGACTGGTTTTACTTTCTGTGTGTGTGGAATTTAACTGTCTAATTTTGTTACAGTATTTATGTGTATTTGTGTACAAAATAAATGATATAAAATTAATTGACTACCTTAAAGCCAATGATTGAAAATATTGTGGCGACTTCAACATCTTTCTGTCCTTGTCGTTGGCTGGACTTATAATAAGGTATCTGCTAACGAACACCCCCCTTCTACGTCATAGCCACAGCAAGCGAGTGCAATAAAAATAGATCAAGCAACAAAAGCAGACCACATGGTTTCGTCCGTCTAGGTCTCATCAGCGCTTCTCCGAATGCAAAACTTAATTTCATCGCAGTTCATCATTCAACCTGTATTGTACAACTACCTGCGGCAATGAACTAATTCCAACGCCCATTTTCTCTAGTGGACAAGATTAGAAGTAGCACTGCCGGGTGTCAAACAACCTAGGGGAGACCTAGGAGGTCGAAACAATATACACAATCTAGCCTTAAATACTATCAGTTTCATTTAGGGAATTTAGACTAGAACAAAGTGACAAAGTAACAAACACGGTTGGTTACTAACCTCAAAAACAATGGAGTGGTCCGATTATCACGCGCGCATTACTGTCGTCAGTTTGATGAAGGTAGAGCTTCGCAGATTCACCCGCTCTTAAAACAGCTTAACATCATTGAACGCTTTGAAACTTTTTAAAAAGACAGATGATGCTGTTGATAGATGTTGCAAGAACAAAAAACGTCGTCGGAGCCATTCGTTCAAGAATCAAGCCCTGTCCGCTACGAAAGCAGAAAATCATGGCTAGAGAAATGAATAACGCGCCAAGAGCGGTCTCACGCATTATAATAATAATAATAATAAATTTATTGTCATAAGTTCATAAGAACGTGGACATTGTCAGTGTGTACAAAATATATATAAACAGACAGACATAAAACAAATATTGACATTAATTACCTTAACAGGTACTCCTGCGGCGTGTAGAAGGCCCCATCCAACAGAAAAGCCCTCAATTGTCGCTTGAACGATATTATATTATTATTAAATTGTGCCTTCAAGTTCATGGGCAGTGCATTGTATACCCTAATTGCCCTATATCCAGGACCGTTTTCAAAAAATTTGGAAGTATGTAAAGGTATAGAGTAATCATTACAGGACCTGGTCTGCATACCACTGTAAAAGTCTCTGTTGCGTATAAATTCATTTTGATTTTCTAGTAAAAAGACCATAAGTTCGTATATATACAGACTTGGACGACGGAAAACTTGTTGGCAGGGTGTATTATATGGAAGATTATGGATTAAGCGTATAATTCGCTTCTGTAATACAAAGAGTTTATTTAAATGAACAGCGGACCCCCAGAATATAACTGCGTAGCGCAAACGTGATTCGATATGAGCAAAGTAAAAAGATCTCAAGGAAGAGACTGTAACACATTTTTTTAAAATATTAATTCCGTACAAAGCAGAATTAAGTTTCTTAGTCAGTTCTACATAGTGTGAATCCCACCTAAGATTGTGATCCACTATTAAACCCAAAAAATGTGTATGATCATTCAAAGGAAGTAACTTATTATCAGAGCTAGCATAGATACTATAGTTACAATTAGAAGTTTTTGTGAAGTGAATCAGGTTGGTCTTACCATTGTTAAGAGCCAACTTATTGTTTATGCACCAGGTGTTCATACTAGATATCGTAGTGTTCAACAAACGAGCGGTCTCGGAAACGGATGGAGATGAAACAACACAGGTAGTGTCATCAGCATATAATGACGTGATACAGTTGTCAAGCGAGCCCGGCAGATCGTTAATATAAATTAAGAACAAAGTGGGGCCGAGGATAGATCCTTGAGGGACACCCTTAGATATCTTACACAAGTTGGATATATGACTCGTACGAGTTGAATTCGTTTCTCCCATAACAGATGTAGCGTGAAATCTATTAGATAGATATGATTTAAATAAATCAAGGGTCAGACCGCGGATACCGTAACTCTCCATTTTCATAAACAATAGATCATGGTTTAAGACATCAAAGGCTGTCGCCAGATCGAAAAACACACCAGCGGTTATATGTTTATTATCTAAGTTAAGGTAAATATGATTCAATACATTATAAATGGCATTTTTAGTTGATTTGTGAGACGTGAATCCAAACTGTGACGTACATAGAATGTTATTTTTATCCAGAAAGTTTTTCAATCTTTTATTTATAACCTTTTCATAAATCTTGCTAAATGCAGATAGCAGAGAAATTGGACGATAATTATCTACTGCGTTTTGTTTCCCTTTTTTTAAACAAGGCACTATTTTAGCTATCTTTAACCTATCAGGAAAGTGGCCATCACTAATTGCAAGATTCACAGCATAAACAAGTGGCTCAGCCAAATTATCGCTAACTACCCTCATAAGAAAACATGGAACCTCATCGATGCCGGATGACCGTTTAGAAGCAATTTCACTAATAATTTCCAGTAATTCCACTTTGTCTGTCGGATTTAAAAATAATGTATTAGATATTGGACGAATATTTAAGCAATCTTTCACATTCTGCAAATTAGAATGATCTAGATCAATATTTTGAAAATGCTCATTAAATAAACTGGCAAGAGCATAAGGATCAGTTATAAGTTTTCCAGATTCATTTGCAACACTAGTGCTATTTGTTGGTCTACCTTTAATTTCTTGATTAATAATTTGCCACGACGTCTTGCATTTGTTAGCCGATGACAGAAGCAAATTGTCATAATACTCTCGCTTCGTCTGGCCTACCATACGAGCATAGTTATTCTTATTTAATTTGTAGATCTCAAATAAAGCTGGGTCTCGGGAGTGCTTGTACATAAGATATAGATCTTTGAGCTTGGTAGCGTACTCTCGTCAGATTTTACCCGTAATTTCATGAGAGGAAAACACATATCAAAGTAATGTTTAAAGATAGTGTAGAAATTTTCAAAGCATGTGTCAGAGTCGGTGGACTGATAAACTTCGAACCAGTTTTCCTGATTCAATAGTACCCGAAATCTATTTATGTTCTCGTTGCTATATAAACGCTTTTCAACAAATTTAACAGTATCTGTTTGACAATGACGGGAGTTCAGACCTGCATGCATCAACTGGTAACAATGATCAGACATACCTGAGTCACAAACGTGGACCGAAATGTGAGATTCCAAATTTGTAAACATATTATCAAGCAGTGTCGAGGAAGTTGAAGTGATCCGCGTGGGTTCATCAATCAGTGGCCTCATATTAAATGAGCAAAACAAATTAACAATATCTTCGACAGATCGTCCATTAGCACTAAAGTCAATATTAAAGTCACCACAAACAAGAAACAGTTGATTGTAGGCATCAAAAGCTTCCAAAAGTTGTAGAAGTTTTTCAGTAAAAAAATCAAAATTACCGCTTGGAGATCTGTAAATACAGAGAACTACAATCCGCTGGTTACCTACTCTAATCTGACAGGCAGTATATTCAAAATCCATCTCAACACAAGTAATACATTCCACAGATAGAATACGTGCGGTAATATCCTGTCTGACAAAAATTAAAACGCCACCACCTCTGAATGATACTCTACAGAAGCTATTTATTAAATTGTAATTTAAAATATTAACGTATTTAATTTCGTCTTCCGTCAACCAGTGCTCGGATATGCAGACAACATCCGGATTACCAGTAGACATTAACAATGCGCTGAGTAATTCGAGTTTGTTTCTAATGCTTCTAATATTTAAATGTAGAACACTAAAAGTTACATTACACCGATAGTCCTCTTGGCATCCAGAAAAACCTGTCTGTCGGATGTGCTCCCCACAACATCTACAACGTCTACAACGGGAGAGATCTGGATAAGGTTATCAAAATTAACATGACGATTTAGCTTTAAATAAGTTAACTATAAGGCTCGCAATATGAGAGAATAATTTGCTTTTTCCCGAATATGTTAAGTGGGGACTATGTTTAAATTTATCTACATCAGTGTCTATAATTTCTGGTGATGTATGTCTTCAGAGATATAGTTTGGATTGGGACAATTATTACCCTGCTTAAAACCTTTTCCATCTCGTTGTTTGTTTTTACGTTTTAATATCTTCGAGATACCCACTTGCAACGAATATAGTCTTTCTTCTAGTGCTTTAATTCTGTTAATCAATTTAAATACCACTCGACTTTTCTTTAGTTTTTTCTTATCACTCGAATAATTGGCAACCGTAAGTACCGATTTGCTTAAGTCGTCACGCGGCTTTCTACATTCAAAGTCAACGTTTATACTGTTTATATCAATAAACTCGGATTTCACTATATTTTTAATGCGTGCAGCAAGTTCTTTTTTGTTACCTGTGTCGTCGCAACCAAGTTTTTGCGATGCGTTTTTCAACTCGTAGAGTTTCATGATTTACGAACTCGGTTCAAACAAAAGTCTTTTTAAAAATAAAAATAATTTTATTTCCCGCGAGCCGGAGTTATTACATCAAAGGTTAATGTAGAACTAACTATTTAAAATACAATATAAACTGCATCACATTAAAGTGCAGCGTCGCTATCTTATATTCTAAGAACAGTGATAATATTACAATGATAATTTTATATACCTAACATATAGCAGCTGCAGCGTAACACCTCCCCCGTTAAGTTCAAAATTTAAATTCTTTAGTATTTAAATTTTGGGGATCATTGTCAGATTTAACTTTTTTAGTAAAACAATAAAACGAATTTAGTTTCCTACCTTTTACAAAGCTAATTACAATATACAACAAAATTATTATTAATATTACATACAATATAACTGTCCAAATACTAGGGTTATTGCTTATTATTGGTGTTGCAGTTTCTATCTCGTCTTCTAATACGTTAAAATCTTCTAAAATTTTATTTGTTTTTTCTAAATTGATTCTTTCCAAATTTAAGGAATTAATTGTAATATTTCGGCTGCTATTCTTATCTATTTTATATTATATTCAAATTGAAGCGGTTTAAGCTGATTAGTTTTAACCAGTTGTGCATTTTTTATTAACTTTCCTTTAATACTAATACTACATCCTAAAGGGATATGAATAATATTTGTTTGTTCTATAATTCTAATATATTGATTATCGTTACAGTATGACGTTAATCTATTTTGACCTGGTGATACAACAATCCAATTATTATTTTCAATTTTTTGCGTTTTAACATCATTCAAATTCACTGAAATTTGCTTACAATTTTGATAATTATTGGTTAACATAATTATTTGAATTTCACATGGACTTTCATGAGATATAGGTAATAATTCTACGTTATTACACAAAAATTTAGATGACAGAATTTCTTTACAATTTTCATTTAAATTACCGTAATATTGTTCATTGTATAATACATAGTGTGTGGTTGGTATTATAAATTTCATGGCGTTATTGATTGGTATCGGTAGTGAATATAGATGATAAAGATCATAGTTATGTTGGTCTACTAGTGGTACTTCTAGGAGGAAAATAATCGTGGAATCTTGTTGATAAGCTTTGATGTCGATGAGGGATTCTAATATCATTATATTTGCTGTTGTTGGATTTAATGGCAATACTAATTGAAAGTTGGTGATTGATGCGAAATCTTTTAATAGTAGGTGTGGTTCTATAATAGATGGATGCATTACATTTATTCTGGCAAATACAAGAGCAGTTCTAATTTCTGATAGAGTTCGAACGATCACGGAAAAGCTATTTGTCAATTGAGAATAAATAACTGATTGAAGAACTATATCATATCGGTTTGTATATTTTTGCGATTCTGTTATAACTTTGGATATTTGAAGGATTCTGCTTTCCATTACAATCTGATTATGTTTTAAGCCTGATATTGTGTCGTTAAACGATTCCATTGCGTTTTTAGCTAACGATATTTGTTTCTTTAATACCTTCGCGTTGTTTTTCTGTCCTTGTTGTAGGTCTTGAATTTGTTGATTTATTCTTTCAGCATCTTCTTGATCCATATTTCCAGTTATTACTTTTATTATTGAGCCTAATCCGTTTATTATTCCTCTCTTCTGTCTATGATTTGGTAAAATTTGTTCAAGTAGACTTTCAATTTCTTCTTGCAGGTGATTAATAATGTAGCGGTAATTATGCATTTCTGTGATATACCATTTTTCGGATTTTTCTGCGTAATACGATGAATTTAATTTATTCGCCATGGTTTGTAAGTTCCTGTACTCTTCTAATATTTGTTCGAGATTTATTTTCTTTACTAGCGTCCATGTATTATCTTTGATTTTTGCGGTACCTAATTTATATGGTAGAATTCCTGGATTATTGGATATTTTTGTAATGGATATTCCATCTTGTTCTTGTAGCACAGCTAGTCCTATGAGGACACAGGATCTGAAACAGGTGGCTGCTTTAACCTGTTTGTATGTATAATGATTTCAGTGTTAGTTTTTAAATTTTTAACAATGGATGTATGATTCGGACGTATTTCAATTACTTCATATGGTCCGGCATATTTGTTTGCAAGTTTCGTTCTTTTGGATTGTTTTAAGTATACATGCTGTCCTCTTTTGAAGGGTATTTCGGGGATGTTAGCGTTTCGTTTAGTAATTACTTGTTCTTTTCTAATTCGAGTATCATTTTTAATTACGTCGTAGAGGCGTTTCATTCTTTCTTTATGTAAATTGCTGTAATGTTCATAATATTCCGATTGATATTGTAGATCGAAAGGATCTAAATTTGCTGTGTGACCAAATAACAATTCAAATGGTGTATGTTTAGTGATAGAATGTATACTGTTGTTATATGCAATTATTGCGTACTTCATAAGATTTGTTACTGGTTCATTTATTTCTTGCACTAATATTCTTAAATGTTCTAATAGTGTGCCGTGAAAACGTTCGACAATACCATTAGATTGTGGGTTATGCGGCGTTATTGTATGAATCTGAATTTTATGATCATGTAATAAACTTTGAATAGTTCGATTTACAAATTCTGTACCATTATCCATAGTAATAGATTTTGGTATACCATAGTGTGAAAAGAAATCTAACAACTTGTTAAATATTTCAATTGCTGTTTTACCTTCTATATGATAAGCTTGACCCATTTTTGTAAAGGCGTCTACAATTGTTAAGAAGTTGGAATTTTGTACAGAAAAGGTGTCTAGGTGAATTTTTTCGAATGGTTTTTCGTATGTTTCAGTTAAATTCAGAGGCAATTTAGGCGGGTTTCGGTCGTATTTTGCTTTCTTACAAATTTCGCATTTATTAATGTAATTTGTTACTTGCGTATCCATCTTATTCCAATAATATCTTCGCTGTAAATAGGAAATAGTTTCATTAATCCCCCTGTGGTTTGTTTTCCCTTCGTGGTGATTTTTTATTAATTCATTCCGTTCTTCTTCATCTTCTACTACCTCTAATTGTTTTGTACATCGTATAATTTCAGGTCCGTTCTGTCCGAAAAGGTTACAATATTCTCTACAAAATTGTTTATAAGTTTCCTCTAAATCGAACATAATATAATATTTACGATTTGGTTGCAAATAACTTTTCATAAAATCTTGAATTAATTGTGAATTTTCTGTTTTAGGTATTTGAATTTGATAAATTGTTTTTCCGTCTTTTATAGTAAATTTCACGGGTTGTGGATTAATGTGAACGGTTTTTACATGGATTTGTTGTTGTTTGTTATTGATTGCTTCTTCCTGAATTGGTATGCTGTTTGTCGGTCCTTCTTCCATATTAGAGTTGACTGTATCTAGTAGGTCGTTTTCGGTTTCTAAGTCATTTATGATGTTTTCGATTTCTTCAGCGGATAAGCGAATATTCTCGTCGGTGTGTAGTAATTCATCTATTTCTTCGTCGTCGATATTAACTATCATAGATTCGGTTTCTAGTGGATTCAATTCGATTCTAGATAGGGCGTCGGCATTAGTGTTTTGAGTTCCTTTTTTATAGATGATTTCATAGTCAAATTCTTCTAGTTTGAGTCTATATCGTGCTAGTCTTGAATGAGGGTCTTTTAGTGAAAATAACCATACTAAAGGACGGTGGTCGGTACAGATGATGAATTTTCTTCCATATAGATACGGGCGGAAATGTTTCGTTGCCCATACGATAGCCAATAATTCCTTGTCGATAGTGGAATATTTTAATTCATGTTCATTGAGAGTTCTGCTAGCATATGCAATGGGTAAATCTTTACCTATCGGGCCTTGTGATAAAATAGCTCCTAACGCGTAATTACTAGCGTCAGTTGTTAGAACAAATGGCTTTTCAAAGTCGGGATACTGGAGTATTGGGTGATTTACCAATATTTGTTTGCATAAATTAAAACATTTCATGAATTCATTATCATGTATGATTTTGGCATTTTTCTTCAAGCATTTTGTTAACGGTTTAGTAATTTTTGCAAAATCTTTAATAAATCGTCTATAGTACCCTAAAAGTCCGAGAAATGATTTTATATCTCTAGTTGTTTTTGGAACTGGGAATTTTTGAATGGCTCTAATTTTTTCTGGATTCGGTTTAACTCCTGATGGGGTTATAACGTGACCTAAGTATGCAACTTCAGTTCTTAAAAATTCGCTTTTATCTAGTTGTATTTTGAAATTATATTTTCTCAACCTATCGAATACTGATTTTAACCGATCTATATGTTCTTGCAAAGAGGATGAAAATATTATTATATCGTCGAGATATACTAGACATGTTTCGTTTTGGATTCCGCGTAGAATATTATCCATTACGCGTTGAAATGTGGATGGGGCATTTTTCAAACCAAATGGCATTCGTAGATATTCGTAATGTCCATTTTCAGTAGAAAAGGCTGTCTTTTCGATGTCATCTTCTGCGACTTGTACTTGGTGGAATCCGGATGCTAAATCTAACGTTGTAAAATATTTGGATTTACCTAGTTTGTCCAGTACGTCTGTTATATTGGGCAATGGGTATTTATCATCTACGGTATATTCATTCAACTTGCGATAATCAATTACCATGCGCCATTTCTGTTTTCCGGAAGCATCAAGTTTCTTCGGTACGATCCAGACAGGGCTGCTCCAAGGAGATGTGCTCGGTTGGATGATATTTTGTTCTAACATGGATGAAATCTGTTTTCGAACTTCTTCTTTGTGTACTTGTGGATATCGGTATGATTTTGTATATATTGGTGTTGTACCTTCTTTTACTTTAATTTGATGTTTTATGGCGTTGTTAAATGTTAAAGGCATATTTTCATTATAAAAGATATCCTTATATTTGAAACATAAATCTTTAATTGCTTTCTTTTCTTCTTTGTTTAAATGATTTAATCTCAATTGTTCAATATTTTCATTCAAATATTGATTAATTTGAGATTCGTTTAAATTTGGTGGTTGTAGTTCGTCGCTAGGGATTTCAAAATCGTCAACTTCCATGGGTTCTTCGATGTTGAAGTTTTGTTCGTTGTCAGAAGAATTTATAATTGTTGTGTAACATTCAGAATTTTCTATTTTTACAATTGATGCGGGAATTTCGAGGTTTGATTTACATCTCTGATAGGGTAGATATTTCTCTCCTCGATCTGTATTAACGGGAATTTTGATAATCTTTTCACATCTAGGTGGAATAGTAAATTTTTTTATCTGAGATTGATTTTGAATTTGATTTTCAGATGAATGAATAGGGATTACTGCATTTCGAGTTACTAATCGATTGTTTTTCAAATCTATTGTAGTATTTAATTCTTTCAGTAAATCTAGACCAATAAGACCATCATAATTTGGATTAAAGTCGAAGATGTGAAATTTGTGTTGTAGATTTTCATTGAAAATTTTGGAAAGTGGTTTTATAACGCTGTAGTTATGGTGACTAACATTGTGTGCGGATTGAATTATGAAATTATCTTCATTGATTAAGTGTGGGTAGCAATTGGATGCTAAATTAGAAGAAATTAGCGATTTTGTCGAGCCGGTATCTAACATAAATTTGGAATTTGTTTCGGGTAAAACAATATATGGAAGTTTAGAAGCGGTAGTTACGTTTATTTCTATTATTTCTCTGTTGTTGTTTCCGAGGCTGTTAAATGAAAATTTTCCGGTTCTTCTACAGGTTCTGAAGATGAGTTGTTTTCTTCTATATGTGGAGATTCGTACGTGTAATCCTCTGGGTGGTAGTAGTTATAATCTAGTGCGGCGGCTTCATCTTGATAAGGATCTTCTTGATAAAATAATTCTTCTACTCTGTATTGGGGTTGGTTATTGATCGGAACTGGATGTCGATTGGGCTGTATGGTATTCCTTGATAATCCCGAATATGATGACCAATCCATGGGTGTCGGTTTAGGTAAATTTGGTTTATTTGTGATTTGAGTATTTCTTGTCATTTGCGTGGGTGGTTTAAAAGATTGGAAAGGCGGTTTTTGCGGAAATTGTGGTCGTTGGTTAAAGGTGTTTTGTGGAAATTGCGGTCGGTATTGGAAATTGTTCAATGGAGGTTGTGGGCGATTAAAATTAGAGAAATTTTGTTGTGGAGCTGATGGCATGATGAATCTTGGAACGGTAGGTATATACGATTTCTGTGGAGGATGTACGGGTTTTGGCGGATTTGGTTTAAACATGTAATTTTGTCGATGTTTTTGCATCTGGAGATTTTCTTGCTCTTGTGCGAAATTTAGAGCTTCTTCTAAGGTTGCTGGTCTTCTGCATTGCATTATTACACGCATTGGTTCTCGCAATCCGTTTATAAAGGTTTGTAGTGATAAACCACGATATAAATCGATTTTATTTTGTTTCAGTGCTTGATCTTGCTCGGTTATGTTAATTCGCGCTGTTAAAAGACTACATTGATTTAAGCAACGCTCTCCGAAATCAATCGCTGATTCGTTAGAATATTGCTCGAGACGTTGTAGTTCTGATATTAATGTCAATTCATTTCTACGGTCGCTAAAGGTGTTGATTAAGAGAGTCCTTAAGGTATCCCAGTCGGTGGTATTCCTTACGGAAGCTATTTGTGCGGCTTTACCTTTTAGTTTGCTTATTATTGCACGGAATAGGAAACTATTAAATGCGGCATCGTTATCACGCCCTAAAATTTGGATGAATGAATCGCAACTTGAAATAAATGTCGAAATATTTAATGGGTCTCCATCAAAGTGAGGAATTGTTTCGCAATAATCGCGCATAGAAAGATTGATTTGTGCCATATCGTCGAATATAGCTATGTTCGCAAATCTCGTTAAAATATCGTCAAGATCGTCAACAATAGACATACGCCAATGAAAAATATAATATACTAAAATATGAACAATATCACTTACATTAAAATTGTTAATTTCATTCCTTTGTTGCTGTTTTCTTTCTTGTTTCTTCTTGTTTCTTTCTTGTTTCGTCTTGTTTCTTTCTTATTCTACGGTGATCTCGATGATCGGTTGGTTGGGCTTCCCAGCGATGTTTGTCCGGGTCGTCCTCGGTTGAATCTCGATGATTCTGGTTTTTTTGGATTCTTGTAAGACAAGGTGTAAAAACACGCGATTTTTATTTGCACTAAAAATCTTCTTACAATCCTACTGACTGCGCCATTTACGAACTCGGTTCAAACAAAAGTCTTTTTAAAAATAAAAATAATTTTATTTCCCGCGAGCCGGAGTTATTACATCAAAGGTTAATGTAGAACTAACTATTTAAAATACAATATAAACTGCATCACATTAAAGTGCAGCGTCGCTATCTTATATTCTAAGAACAGTGATAATATTACAATGATAATTTTATATACCTAACATATAGCAGCTGCAGCGTAACACATGTCAGCGATTTTAACTGCGTTCATATTTCTATTCACTGATATTACTTTTCAAAGTTCAAATTTTCACAGACTAAAGAATACACTATGTTATAGTCGTATACGAATTTATGTTATTTTTCAAAAAGTTAAAACTTGGTAAATTAAGCAAATAATATAGAGCGAAACAACATGTGATCGGATTGCTCACAAGGTCGCAGATGAATCCACATGCGAGCGTACAAAACATGTACCTTTTAACAGAGAAGTTAAAGGCGATAAAATTCGAAAGATCAAAAAAGTTGAAACGCTTGTACGAGAGAGAGGCGGATACAAAAATATTCTATTCACCGGCGAGAACATTTTCACGACAGAGGAGAAATTTAACAAGCAAAATGATAGAAGCCAAAGAGAAAGCTCAACCTCTAAAGCCTCTAAACGAAACTTCATTTGATGAAGTTGATTGGATTTTTTAACAAGACTCAGTGCCGGCACACAAAGCAAAATCAACTCAGGACAATGTTCCTGGTTATATAACAGCTTCAAATTGGCCCTTTGGAAGTCCACATTTAAACCTCCTGGACTACGAACTATGGAATACTCTTGAGGAAATGGCTTGTCGAAAACCTCATAAAAATTTGGAATCGCTAAAGAAATTATGTACTATATGAGCGCCTATTATAGGCATTTTTTGGTTTTTATATTGTGATAGTTCTCGACGTTTTCTATATGTTAAGTCGTGATAAGCCGTGCATGGAATCACCATTAAACTACTTAGCAGGTCGAGGCATTTAGCAAGATTGCCAATCCGTGAATTGTCCAATCTAGATCGGTATCTGCTATACGGACCTGGGTTGTTTGACACCTTTCGGTGTTACTTCCAACCTTGTCCACTAGAGGGTTTTGGGGTTGGAATTAGTCCATTGTTGCAGGTGTTGGACAATACAGGTTGAATGGCGAAGTGCGATGAAATTAGGTTTTTGCATTCGAAGGAGCACTGATGAGACTTAGGAAGTGGAAACTACCTAATCTGCTTCTAATGTTTGATCTATTTTCATTGCATAGTAGTATGAGCGTCTGTTACAGCCATTTTTTGTTTGTTTTTTTTTAATATTGTGATATTTCTCGACGTTTTCAACCATACAAGTGCTTGCAGCATTAACAAATTGTTGGTTAAATTCATTGGCAAGCAGTTGGAGGTTATCAGTTGTAGGTATTGTACCAGATGCGTTTTTGTTCATGTGAATATTGATAGTTGAAAAAATTCAAATAATGTTCTACCAAATAAGAAGGTGCTGTAGTTAAAAATTGAAAGGATTCTGCGCCCCGCAAACACCTTGTAAATAGTGTTGAGGAGTGGCCAATCCTTACTTATCCACTGATGACATACGGCTTTCCTGGTAAACGACCGCATCTTCAGCGTTTTTTCCCAAGTTCAATATCCACTAGCAAAGTTTTGTGCAATCAAATCATTTGAAATATGAGCAAAGAAGACATATGCCCGATCTACCATATAACTGCAAAATTTTTTATCTGTTCTACAAACTGGATGTATTGTTCTGCATTCTGGATGCCCTTCATTGTTACTAAAGCAACAACTTCCTTGTTGGAAATAGATTTATAGAGTCATGATATGACCAAACCAACAACGAAACACCATCATGATAGAATTACATTTTTTACGTAACTCACGATGATAATAAAAAAACTCATCCAGACCATCCAAGTTAAGCTTCTTCTCGTCACTGAAAAATAATAGTTTGCCATCCTTTTAGCTATCCCGTAGATGCTTCATAGGTTAGTTTGTATTGCTAAGCTCCTAATTGCAGCAATTTCATAAGTTGTATTGCTCTCTGTAAATTGTGTGTATTAAATATGTTCAATGGTCTTGTTACAGCACTATTTCGCCGCTTATAATGCTGTGCTGTTAATCATTTTGTTCCGAACAGCAAACGATGGATCGATTTACATACAATTCACCGACAAAAATGTTACCGTCCTGTCATAACTCCGTTTTTCGTTAGAAAAAATGTTGAACAAAAGTATCGCGAAAAGTGTTTGATGCACTAAGCTAAGCATCAAACGCAACGATCGTCATTTTGCTGCAATAAAACTCAACGAAAACATACATTTCCGAGTTGCATATGACTTTGACATTAACAAGTATGGAATTTTGACAGAATAATTTAAATCTCCTAATTTCTTTTATTTACCGTAATTTTTCTGTTATTTAAGATATTAAGATGCGGTTTGAAGGAATTCAAATTGTAATCTAAATACTTTTATTGACGTCTCTCTATATCTTCAAATAAAAAAGTTACCTATGTTGCCCGTACGAAATCCGGGCACCCTGTATGTATTGACTCTCTAAAAAATAAATCCAACATGATGTTAACAGGACCGGATTCCAGTTACCTTTTAATTTATTTACTACCCCCGTGTAGTTTATTAATTGCGGTGACAACACAACAACGCGTGTAAGACGAAACAACGTTCGACATATTGTAATTATGTCATTCCTCTGAGGACCCCGAAAGGTCTCCCCAGATAACCCTATCGGACTCCGGGCCAGGGTTGATATGCCGGACTCCGAATTGATTTCCGACCCTAGATCCACCTCGGGGGTAAGAAGGCTGCGGTACTGAATCTCATCGTCGCATTAATTTCGTACATAATTAATGCATAATATTTACATACTTTAGCGCTAATAGGATTACCGTACAGGAAGTGGAACGTTATTAACGCTATCGTCCGGAATTAAATTATAGCCCGCCGACGAACTGGTATGTTGTACGTATCCGGGCGCGTTAATTTAGTTCGTTGCTGCGAAAAAAAAGACTAAGTGAGAACAACAGTGTTTGTGTAATGTAAATACTTGAGCGAGTGTGATAAAAACGTTTGCATAAATTTAAAATTGTTGTGCATTTAGTAACAATTCTCAATTAAAAGTCAAAGCATCAATTAGATAATACTTTATTGCACACTATAAAAGAAAACCTCTTATTCAAACACAAACTCGACTAAACAACGATAATACACCATATAGCCTTATAAAAGAATCATAACAAATAAATGTTTCAAGGGAACAAACCCGCATGCTCAACTGAAAAGCATCTTTTTTGTTATTCATAGCTTCGGAACCGGAGCAGCCCTCAGTTTTCCAGCACGGGAAGCAGTGTGTATAACACATTTAAATCTGCCATCTGAAATATTTAATAAAGCTCTAATTCTGGAGGTAAGGCTGGTAGTAAGGCGTTCGGGTCTCTCGAGAGGGTGCCTCTCTCCCTTCTCTTTCTCCTAAACCCCTTACCAGAATGTGAACAGAGGGTTCAGGTAAACGTGCGTTCGGCGGTTAATATCACTTAGCGATCCTTTTGACTGCGCCAGGATTATTAGAGTTGCGACGACTACCCGCTTACGAAAGAAGCTTTCGAGTTGTATATATAACCGTAAAGCTTATTTCTTTAAAGGGATAAATAAAGTTTAACACGCAAGAATCAACTGAAGTGTTTTGTAAAAGTTTCAAGGCGAACGAGAATTATAGATTTCTTGTTTCGTGGAGAAGATAAGCCCTTGTATCGCATATGAAATTTGGCACCCAACGTGAGCGTGATAATTTTTTGTATAGTGTAATGTGTCATTCGATATTGATTTGACACCCAACGTATGACGTCGTAATATTTAATTTCTTTCTTGACCTTAATTCATACAAATTTTATTTTATGCTTTTTTTAATATGATATTTTTGTAATTTAGCCCCTGACTGTTTTGACAGTTAAAACCATGGAAAACGATTCACTTTTCAAGTATCAAGTCTTATAATAATTTGGCAAAATTAATATATTTTGACAATTACAACTCTTTAAATCGTAAAAATAACTGATTCTACAATTTACAGCTCTTTTTGTAATTTGACAGCTACTACCTTTTTTACGCCTGTCAAAGTGTTTACAGTATGCCAAATGTTAAAAGTGTACAAACGGATGTTTTCGCGATTTTATAGCTGTCATATATAGTTATAGACAGTGACAACTATGAAAAGTGTAAAAAAATATTATTTTGACATCTATCTGTCAAAAAAAACATTCGAAAAAGGAAATACTGTAGTTTGATAGTTGTCAGACATATTTTGACAGTTACACCGGTTAGTTAGTTAGTCAGAAGTATTTCTACTGTTACGCCTACCAAAACAGTATGGAAATATTTTGACAGTTATAAAACTATAAAAACTGTAAAAAATATATTAATTTTACGATTTATGTATAAACACCGCAAGTATTTTGACGGCTCGATCTGTCAAAATCTGAAAAACAATGCTGTTTCTATAATTTGATGGATGTTAGAAATATTTGGACAGTTACACCGGTTAGTTGTCGGAAGTATTTCTATTGTTACACCTACCAAAACAGTAAAGGAAATAAGTTTTTGTATTTTGACAGTATTTTAACGGTTACGTGTAGTTTGATGTCCGTCACACTTTTACACTTCCACCTGCTAAAACAGTAAAGTAATATTTTGACAGTTATGAAACTATGAAAACTGTAAAAAATATATTAATCTTACGATTTATAAGCACAGCAAGTATATATTTTGACGGTTCGATCTGTCAAAATCTGAAAAACAATGCTGTGTTTCTATAATTTGATAGATTTTAGAAATATTTTGAGAGGTACACCGGTTCAAACCATAAAAAATAACTGTCTTTACAGTATAAAGATAGCCGTTGAAAGTTGTTTTAAATGTTATGATCGTCGGTGTAAGAAAAAATAAGTTTTTATAGATTCACAGTTGATAAGGAAATAAATTAACTACCAGATTTATTTTGACAGATACAGTTAGATCTGATATACAGCTGATTGACAGCTATTTAAAGTATTGTGTAATGTTTGGAGATACAAAAACGACTGTTTCTACAATGTTATGGCTGTCAGAAATATTTTGACAAGTTACAACTAGCGGAACTGTAAAGAATAACAACTATTTTGACGGTTACATCTGTCAAGTCTGAAGAAAAAGTGCTTGTTTTAAACAGATTCATCAGCTAATCGAATGTAGGATCGAAAAAAAATTTCATTGTTTTTGGTTTTTATTTTTATTGCTGTAATAAGTATTTTGACAGTTACAACTATTAGAACCGTAAAAATATCCGATTTTACAATTTACTGCTATCAGAAGTATTTTAACAGCTAATCTTGTCAACTCTTAAAAACAGACAGTTGAAGTTTTGACAGCTAAAACCATGAAAAACAAATCGTTTTACAATTTGACAGCTGTCTAAAATACTTTAAGCGTGACGCTCTCCAAACCAGTAAAGCAAAGCACTGACATGTTTATAGTGTGCAAGTTTTGAAAGTTTGAAAGTATTTTTGTAGTTTGGCAGCTGTCAGAAACATATTTTGGCAGTTACGCCGGTCAAAACCGTAAGAAACCAGTCTTTTTTTACATTTCGACAGCTGTCAGAAGTATTTAGTCTGTTACACATGCGAAAACAGCTAGAAAAAGGTTTTTATAGTTTGACAGTGTACAAAAATATTTAGAGTTTTTACAATTGTATATATTTTGACGGCTATCAAAACTGAAAATATAATCGATTTTACAATTTATATTTATCACAAGCATTTCGATGATTACATCCCTCAAATCTAAAAAGAATGCTGTGTTTATAGTATAATAACTGTCAGAAATATTTTAACAGTGACATCGGTCGAAACCAAAAGTCGAAAAATCAAATCACACAAAAAAATTAATTTAATTTAATTTGATAGTTGTCGGAAGTATTACAACTGTTACACCTCTCAAAACAGTAAAGAAAATCAATTTTTATATTTTGGCAGTTTTAAAACATAACCGCTTTTTTACAATTATTGTATCACTGTATTTTGACATTTAAAACTATCGAAACTATAAAAATAAGAAGTATTTTACCCGTCACACCTGAGAAAAAATGCTGTTTGTATAATTTGAAAAGCTCTCCGAAATGTTTTGATAGTAACACCAATTGAAACCATAGAAGTAACTGCATTTATAGTTTGATAGATGTCGATAACTGTCATGACCGTCAAAACAGTAAAAAAAAGCTTTTATAGTTTCACGGTTAAAAAACATTAAAAGTATTGAAATTGTGCATTTTAACGATAAAAATTAATTTTACGATTTCTAACCACCACCAGTATTTTGACGCTCCGATCTGTCAAATCTGAAAAACTATGCTGTTTCTGTTATTTAATAGCTGTCAGAAATATTTTGACAAGTACACCGATCAAAATCATAAGGATAACAGTCTTTATAGTATGATAGCTGTTGAAAGTTGTTCTATAAGTTTTTCTAAATTCAATGAAATTGCGAATTTTCAAAGCTGTCAGAACTATTTCGACAGTTACATTTGTCAAAACTGTAAAACCATTATTAACATTAATCTTACGAATTACAACCATCAGAAGTATTTTGACGGTTACATCTGTCGAATTTGACAAAATAATATGTTTCTGAATTTGACACTTAGACCAATTAAAACCATAAAAAAAAACTGGCAAGTATGTCTGATTTTACAATGTCTAGCTATGACAGACGTATTTTGACAGTTACACTTGTCAGATGTCAGGAGAAATGGTATTTTTGTAGTTTGACAGCACAAGTTTACAGCTGTCTGAGATGTTTTGACATTACAAACGCTCAAATCTGAAAAAATATTTTTGTGATTTGACAGCTGTCAAAAAATATTTTAGCAGCTGATAGAAAAAGATGAAGTGTAACTGCAAAGGGTACTTGAATTTAATAAGAACATTACCTGTCTTTGTTACTCTCGTGGGTATTAATATATTTTTTATTATTCTAATTTTATATTTCTAACAGCGATCGTTACACCGCATCGCCTCCAACCTTACATTAATAACAAACTCATCTCAACCATCTTTATACCTTTATAACGCCGTTGTTTCCTCAAATCGCCAATTTCTCTCGCTGCCGGAGTAGATAGCCTGCGGAGGGCATTGAAAGGATTTGAGGAAGTGTTTCGCTTTCTACGCGTTTCTGACCTTTTTTTTCTTATCTGGTTTTTCGACCCCTCTCACCAGTTGCTCTACGCGGATGCAAGTCGGGTGAAAATCCATCCGATGATTCCATTAGGGCGGCTTTTCGATTGATGTTGCACTAAGGAAAGAGTATTACTCTTTTCGACTCTCGATTTATGGTGGTAGGGAACGGAGCGGTAATTTTATTAACAAATCAATACTCATATCGCTTCAATTTATAAATAAATCTGAGAATTATATTCCACCAATTAAACTTTAGCGGGGGAGTTAAAGCGACCCCCATTCGTCAATTAAAACTGGACTAAAGCGAGATTCGGTCGTTATAATCTGTATACCCTATTAGGGGCATATTTAATACGATAAAAACTTTTAACGGAAAACGTGGTGGGAGTGTGGAAGGGGGAACTCCACAACATCGACGGCAACGGCGGATATCTTTTTGCCTGGGGGCGCACGACAAACAAATTAGTGTCGCACAAATGTCGCCTAATTAGCGAGCTAGTATTTTGTAATTCTCGCTCGGGCAATATAGAAGGGAACTTTCTTCCGGGAAGTCGTGGGCGAGTTGATCGCGGTGTTTGCTGAGGGTGCGTCGATGGTTTTTACGTGAGACTGGGTGCGACAAAAACAGGTTAACGGCAGGTTTTAAAAACGGACAAGCACTAAAAACCATGCTTTAAAGTGGTTAATGAAGAGGGAAATTAATGAATAGAGGATTTGAGCCCTTGATATGTTTTAATTCGCCTATAAAAGTTGAATTAATTATATTATAGTTGGCCACGGATTAGTTAATTGTTTGTTTCTAATTCTTTTACTCTTTACTTCAATTTGAACTGTAAAAGATTATTTAGATAAGATTGGCTGCCCTGAAAAAAAGTAACAGAGACAGATATTGTGAAACTCTCTAGAAATTGCAAACAGCCATTTGAAGGAGACGCCGGGACGATTACGACAAGGCTAAAACATACACATCAAATCAAACCAAGGAGTGGTTGACACAGCTCCTCCACCCGATTTGGCCTCCTCCGATTTTTATTTTTTCGCATCCCTGAAGAAATATTTGGCGAGGAAACGCTTTGTGAATCAACAGATGTTCAAACTAATTCTTCTTCTCTAATTCTTAATACAAAAGTTGAAACATAGGATAGTCTTTGATATAATTTATCAATATGGGTGTACCATGTCAAAGCACAGTCAACATGGAGTCCTAAGAATTTGGTAGTCTTCAATTGCTGTAGTGCCTTTATTTAAAATCAATTTATTTTGATGGAACCAATTTACAAACTTATTCAGCTTGAATGAGAAAGGTCTCATTTAAATAGTTTCTTGCAAATACAGCAAAATGGGATGTTGATCTTGCTGAAACCAACCATTTTCACTCGGATCAAACAGTCTGATCGATGTCCGATAAATTTGTTGTTTAAGGTTGCTTTACTGTGTCATATATGAACCGTTCTGCTCTATTACCTTCTTCCGTCTCTCAGGAAGCCCTCATTATGCCCTCTTGTCAAAATTGTTTACACCTACTTGCAAAATATTCATTGAGGTGCGTTTTATTTCGCTTTCAGATTTGTGACAATCTTCACGAGAGAAACAAGTAGATCTTGCGTTGTCATGATAAACAAACTCAAATGCAACAAATCAACATTCTAAAAAGTCCGTACTTGAAAAAAAAACAATAGCTCATTTGTCATCAACAAACAGCTGAAGAAAACTCACACAGCAGCACAGAATCTAGAACCTGCAAAATCTTAAGTTCTAAATGCTAAATCAACTTTAATGAAGTCTCAACAAACCTAATTCTAAAAAGAATTCTAAAAATTTCCAACTCAATTCTAAAAAAAATCCAAAATATTAAAATCCAGTAATTTCAAAACTGACAAACCGAATTTTTTAAATCCTAATATCGACCAATTTAAAACTCTAGCATTCCAATTAAAAAAGCAAAAAATTAGAAAAAATAATGATATGACAACTGATAATTCTCGTAGCAATGCCGATGCCCCATAAAAAATATATTAATACCCACGAGAGTAACAAAGACAGGTAATATTTTTATTAAATTCAAGTACCTACCCTACCAGGTGTAAAAAATATTTTTTGACAGCTGTCAAATCACAAACATATATTTTCAGATTTGAGTGTTTGTAATGCCAAAACATCTCAGGCAGCTGTAAACTTGTGGTGTCAAACTACAAAAATACCATTTTTCCTGACATTTGACAAATGTAACTGTCAAATTACGTGTATCATAGCTATATAAATCATATACAGGATGTCCTACCGAACTGGCTCATTAGAATTTTTCGAAGTTCCAGTTGGAATTTGATTTTAAAACTCGCAAAGAAGTAATGGTTGACAACGATCTATTTAAGGATAATATTTTCAACTTTAGAGCTCATCTGGTATACAGGGTGTTGATATCAGCTTTCTTATTTTAAATGGAAAGGTGCAATTTTTATGAATTTATTGTATTTCCTGGACTATTTGTGATCCATTTGTGTTAATGTTCCCTATTCCTAAACCTAATACTTTTTGAGATATTTGCATTTTTGTCCAAATTTCTACATTTGCACTCTTTTCAATAAAATTAAAATTTTCATATGATATTAGATATTAAGATATCATACTGATGTGGATTCAAGCACAAGCTCATAGGTATGCATATCAACACCAGTAACGACAAAATCGTACACAGGGTGTTCAGAAACTCATGTCCAATATGGATATATTTAAACTGAAAAAACTTATTTTTTCAAATGGAACGTGGTATTTTTTATTGCGTAAATGAATGCAGTGAAAAATTCTAAATCGATCGGTTCCGGATTCCGCAGATATAACCGTCAAAATATTTCTGATTGTTGTAAATCTTATAATTGATGCTAATAATGTTTTTACAGTTTTGACAGATGTAACTGTCAAAATAGTTCTGACAACTTTGAAAATTCGCAATTTCATTGAATTTAGAAATCATACTGAAAGACTGTCCTTATAATTTTAATCCAAATATTTCTAACAGCTATCAAGTAACAGAAACAGCATAGTTTTTCAAATTTGACAGATCGAATTATCAAAATACTGCTGGTGGTTATAAATCGTAAAATTTTTTTTTTTTTACAGTTTTCATAGTTATAACTATCAAAATATATCTGATTATCGTTAAAATGCACAATTTCAATATGTTTAATTTTTTTAACCGGGTTTGTTTTTTGACAGTTATGGTTTCAATTGGTATAACTATCAAAATATTTTAGAGAGCTTATTAATTATAAAAACAGCATTTTTCCTCAGATTTGACCGATAATATCGTCAAAATACTTCTTATTTTCATAGTTTCAACTGTCAAAATATCGTTGATAGTCATACAATTGTAAAAACAGCGGTTATGTTTTCAAACTGTCAAAATATAAAAATTGTTTTTTTTTGCTGTTTTGAGAGGTGTACCAGTTTTAATACTTCCGACAACTGTCAAATTATCATAAGATTTGTTTTTTGTAGGTTCAACCAGTGGAACTGTTAAAATATTTCTGACAGTTATCAAACTACAAAAACAGCGTTTTTTAGATTTGAAGGATGTAAGATGTAACCATCTAACCATCGCGTATGTAACAGTTTAAATAACTCTGACAACGAAATGTAAAAAAGGACTCACTTCTTACGGTTTTGACCGGCTTAACTGTCAAAATATGTTTCTGGCAGCTGTCAAACTACAAAAATAGTTTTTACACTTTCAAAAGTTGCACACTCTCAAAATTTCAGTGCTTTGTTTTACTGGTTTGGGGAGCGTCACGTTTAAAGTATTTTAGACAGCTGTCAAATTGTAAAACGATTTGTTTTTCATGGTTTTAGCTGTCAAAATATTCCTCTCAACTGCCTGTTTCTAAGATTTGACAAGTTTAGCTGTTACAATACTTCTGATAACAGTGAATTGTAAAATCGGATATTTTTACGGTTCCAATAGTTGTAACTGTCAAAATATTTATGACAGCAATAGAAATAAAAAGCAAAAGCGCTTGTATTATATTAAAAAAAAACATTATTGATAGCTATGAAACTACAAGAATAGCATTTTTCTTCAGATTTAGTTAGTAAGATAAATATTTTTTTTAGTTGTCATAGTTTCATAGCTGTCAAAATATTTCTTTACTGTTTTAGCAGCATTTTTCATCGCATTTGACAAACGTAACCTTTAAAATACTGTCAAAATACAAAAACTTAACTGTTTTTGTAGGCGTAACGGTAGAAATCACAAAAATATTTTTTCAGATTTTAGCGTTTTTAATGTCAAAAGATCTCAGACAGTTGTAAACTTGTGCTGTCAAACTACAAAAATACCATTTCTCCTGACATTTGACAAATGTACTATACTGTAAAGGCTGTTATCCTTACAATTTTAATCGGTGTACCTGTCAAAACAGAAACATTGTCTCTAAAGCTAATAAAATTTGTTTGATTGTTTGATTTGTTTTGCGAGCATCGAAGGATTTTCATCGTTCCTCGCCCATCGTCCCCTGAAAATAAACGTTAACATAATAGTAATACAATTTTATGTTCATCTTGTCAAATATTCTCTGCGTGATCTTAAAAATCCCTATATTACCGACTGTCAAACTTCATTGTCATATTTAAAAAAAAACCGCGAAATTTAAAATAATTATTTTATTGATTCTGATTGTGCTCAATATCTCTATTAAAACGAAATTTTTAAACATCTAATACAATCATAAACATGAAATAATGCAGCAGAATACTCTTACTTGAGCAGAAAAACCAGTCTGATTCGCCCAGCGATCTTCAAGCGATTTCCCTTCTACCGGAATCCTTTGAATATTAAAAGGACAATTCTTCCACCGTTTCTATTCGACTTTCTCGGAGTTTTCCATTACTTCAGAAGCGAGGACAATTCGCCTAGCGTCACGTTTACACACGTCGAATCGATTCTATGCATGTATACTTTCACAGATGTTAGAAGAGTATCGACACATTAACCAGCAGCGATATTCACACTAGTAGTATGTATGTATGTAACGTTTTCTACAGTTGCTCTGCTATCTCTTCTGGAAGCGATTACATTGTTAGGGTACGTTGGTGATACATAGGCTATTCACAGTGGAATTCTCGCTACATTGTATTCATTTTTATATGAATTTATAAAAATGATTTTTTTTTGTTTTAAAATAATATTAATCCAACTGTTTCATTGTGATTTAAACGACTCGAGAGACCAGTCTAAACATTGTTTGGCCCTCTAGACTAGATAATAGATGAGATTGCGATTTAAATGGGCTGTGCAACCGAATTCTGTTGTAAGCGTTGTTGCCGCTTTAATAACCATCAAACGGTTCCGGAACTAATTCCCAGGGGTTAATTTATAGTATGTGACGGAACAAAATCCATTACTGGACGGGGTATTGATAGGCAATTACGTCCCCCTGTAGTTTCTAATGCAGTTACATGCTCTAACAACCGGAACTATGTCCAAGCTGTGATTACATCCCTAGAACATCGAGATCTAAATCTGTAAATGTTATCGTTGGTAATTGTTTTTTACTATAACAAAATAATTATTATATAAGACCATGTCCCATAAGCTTCTTCCTTTTTTTTTGATTCCTAATCAACAGGCTCGCGTCCTCTGACGTTTTCAAAAAAATTGGCACATTATGTCGCCCCAGTCCAACTGAAGATGGACGGAATCACGATCAGCTTGATTCACAGTGATTATTGCCAACTCTAACAGGAGATACTCAAGAATCATTTCCATAACAGAACGCTGAAATGAGGTCATGATTTCTAGTGAGAGGTAAGTTTAGCCATTTAGGTCTTATGTCTCACGTTTTCCCAAACATCTTTCAGCATGCTCAGATGACTTCAGTTGTGGTCGACCATTGTAGTCGAAGATGCGTCTTCCTCCAAGTGAACGAAACGTTCTCGAATTTTACAAAAAATCAACCATTTACAACTGATTTCTTATTAGGTTTAACTTTAGTATCTAATGCAGGCTTTCGAACTCCTACATCGGGAAGTTCTAAGCCGTGAGCTTTCAAATTATCAATCATAGCCTGAGCCCTAGCACGATTCGCTTTCTGTTTCGATGTAAGCAGCATTCCTTCAGCTTTAACCGTTCTTACCTTTAATTTGCCCTCTTCCACTTCTTTTCCTTTATCTCTTGTTCTAATCTCATTTGTTTCAATCTGGCTTTCTCCGGTTGTTCTTTTCGGAGTATTCTTTCTTCCTCTTCCTTTTTCAAACGTTCCTCCTCCTCCTTTAATTTTTTCAATGCTTCTTGCATCGCAGCAATAGTTTTCTTATTGGGACCTCTCTTGGCATCTTTTGCATCTTTCTCTTCAGCTTCTCCTTTCTTCTTCTTTCTACTTTCCTTTTCACCTTCATCGTCATCGCCTTTCCTATCTATGCCTTTATCTTCAGCTTTCATATCCACTTTCGTTTCGACTACCAATTTCACCTTTTCTTCTTCTGGAACAGTTGATTCTGGTTTCACATCAGAGGATTCATTTTTAACACCTGAATATTCCATTTCATCACTATCATCTTTCTTCTTCTTATTCCTCTTACCCTTTTTCGCACCGGTTTGTTCTTTAGTCGTGTCAGCTTTTTTAAATTTATTTTCTGCTAACATCGATTCTGCTTACTTGTTAATTTGTATGATATAAAGTCTGTTTTCTCGTTTTCTTCCTTCCAGTACTTTCTTTATCATCTTTCAGTATTGTCACCGTGTCTTCACTTTCGTTTTCAGTTATTGCATGCACAGATATTAGGTTTTTACTAAGTTCCGGTACATAAACAACAACTTCAGAAGTGAAGAACTGAAGAAGATCACGACAAGATGATCGAAACGTTAAGTACCACAACTTTTCTACACGGCAGAGAACCCGAGAACCGAAGAGCAGCCATCAACAGCGGCCGTGAAAGCCTGAAGACTACATATAATTGTTATTATTACTTAACAGCAGGATCTCCAAAAGCACTCTAAATACTTCTTTAATAATCTTGGGTGAAATATTAAAATCTGTGTCATCATCAACAACTAGTCTGGGATAGTCTTAACAGACAAAGCCACCTAGGTAAAGAAAATAGAGTTGCATTATGCTCGCAGGCACCAGGCCATATTGGAATCAGGGGCAACGAACAAGCTAACCTATTAGCAAGGAAGGTCGTCACAACTTTGTTTGTGAGATCGGAACCATTTTGCGGTACTGCGATGAGGACTTACAAAAAAAAACTCGAAGATAAAGAGGAGAAGCTCAGAGCATCCTTCTAGGAAAATCTCTCTGGTTTGAGACACTCCAAGATATTCATTGCAAATTACAACAAGCATAGAGCAAAAACTTTGCTAGAACTAAGTAGAAATAGACTAAACATCTTCACAGGTTTTCTTCATCTTGGAGTGAATACAAAGGTATGAAACAACCCACATTTTGTCGGTGGATAAAGGCTAGTCTGGAAAACATGGTGATTATATCTACAATAGATGAAGCCATCTTAATGGCAAGGCCTGGGAGAGGTTACGCAGACGACCTGGCAATCATAGTGAAGGAGAGATTTGCAGGAGTGATTTCTGAACGAATGTGAATAGCCCTAAATACGGTGAACAATTGGTGCAATCAAAAAAGGCTGCCAATTAATGCCATGAAGACACAAATTGTTACAGAGACCTAAGGGGGCTCAAACCAGTAAGGCTAAGGGATATAGAAATCCTAATGGCCAAGGAAACTAAATACTTGAGGGTTACCTTTGACCAAAAACTCACTTGGAACACACACATACTAAAGACAAGTAATAAAGCATCTATTGCCAATGGTAGATGCAGAAAACTGGGCGAAAAAAACCGGGGATCAAACCAAAAGATGACCTTATGATTATACACTTATTAATCAGACCTATTATAACATATGGCTCAATGGTGTGGTGGCCAAAGACCCAACAGGCCGGAGTAGTAAGGCTCTTAAACATAGAAGTCTTACTAAATCTACCACCACTACATACATATACAGGGTGTCCCGGATTCTATTTTACACTCTGTAACTTCACACCCAGTATATTTTCGATTAGATATTTCAAATATAAGTTCCTTTACCTCTTAAAGTCTACGAAATGACAGAGTCAGTTTTACATTTGCTTATCGTCTTGAAGGTCGTTTGAAGGTCCAGAGTTGTTTAATATAAATGTCACATTTATTATTCTGAAAGAGAAACCTAAGAAAATACTAATTTGGTTAATTTATTCCGACAATCAAACTTCTAATATAAAAAGATGTTATATATATACAAAGAGTAGCAAGGTCTGCCACGTAAAGGCTAATACAAAATCAAACACCCATCACACATATACAACATGGGGGAATGTGTCAGAAATTGATTAAAGGACTCAAAAAAGGGGAGGTAACTTGTTTACCTACAGTCGTAATTGTTCCAAAATACAACTTTAATAAAAAATATAAAACCATAATACCAGAAAGAGAACAATGGTGTCTTCTATGTTGTAAGAAAAGAGAGCAAAAAACTGAAAACTGGAAATAATGGACTGGAATATGGGAAAACGATATGGCAACGAAAAGGACGCGAATCAGTTAATGGAATTGACAGAGTAAATAAAGATAATAACGCTAAATATAAAATTAAGAAGTTGAAAAGAGAAACAAAGAAAAGCTAGAAAATTGAAAAAAATAAAAAGAGAAAGGAAATTAGGATCAGTACATGGAATTTTAGAACAATGATAAAAGCAGGAAAAATAATTAAAATACGAGATGGGTTGACAAAAAATAACAAGTAGACGTAGCTGCAGTCCAGGAGGTAAGATGGAAATAACATGGAGTCCTAGGCAAAAAGGACTTTTCGTTTTATTACTGGGGAGGTAAAGCTCAAGGGCAGTATAGAGTAGGCTTTATGGTATTTGGTGGAACGAAGGATGGAGTGTTGGAGTTTAGACCGATAAACGAGAGATTGGCATACCTTAGAGTGCAGGCAAAACCAGTTAACGTATCGATGCTAAATGTATACGCACCAACTGAAGGTGCTGTTAAGGAAGAAAAGGATGGGATATACGAAGAAATAGAAGAGGAGTTTGATAGAATGCCAAAGGTTTTTTTTTTTTTTTTTTAATGTGTGGTGGGTGCTTAGTTGCAGTGACTCCGTAAGCTGTATCACTTGTCTGGCTATCACTGCAACTCTTGCGGTGTAGTTTAGTGTGTGTAAGTTGTGTTTAAATGGCTTTGTGACAGCATCATATCGCCTTTTATGATGCCGCGCTGTTAATCACTTTGCTCCCAACAGCGAATGGCAAGTCGATCCGGGATTAAACTCTCTGAAAAAATGTCACCGTCCCTCCAGAGAATTGAACCCCGGCACCTATCGTCCTCTCACAACAACACAGCCGCCTAACCACTGCGGCCATCGACCCGTTTTAAATACGTAAATGCGATATTGATATTGGGAGACTTCAATGCTAAAATAGGAAAGGAAGAACACCTAGGACCAGGTATCAGGAAAATATGTATACAGTCCACGGGAAAACAAGCGATAATGGGCAAAGTCTATGTAATTTGGCGGCAAGCACAAATATGGTTATAGAAAGCAATAAATTTCAACATCCGAGAGTTGGGAAGCTAGAAGAGAGAATGCAAAAAGGAATGGTACGACGAAAAATGCCAAACAATGATAGAGGAAAAAGTCGAAGCCATCAGACTAAAATGGTTAAGAACAAATAATGGGGAAGGACAGGGAAGAATATCAACGAAGAAGAAAAATTTGTAATAAAGCTATAAGGAAGGCGAAAAGAGAGTGTATCGACAGAAGAATACAGGAAATAGAACACAAACGGCTAAATAGAAACACAAGAGCAGTTTATAAAAGAATGAAGGAACAGAATAAAGTATTTAAAGGCATCAGGGTGAGAGGCATAAAGATGAGAGATGGACGTCTGGCTGAGCAAGAAGATTAATATAGACAAGTAAATGACACATCCCAGAGCGGCAATGAAGTAATTGAAATGGATGAGAATGAAGGAGATAACGACGAACGGGAATTGACACCTCCAACAAAGGACGAAATAATAGAAATTATCAAGAAAAGTAAGAATGGGAAAGCTCCAAGAAAGCTAGGTCTGAAACAGAATAGTAACTGCAAGTTCTACGGGGCGGAGAATGAACATCTGGAACGTCTGACATCTAACTGCACCACTATCGCGGAAACCCGAGCCAATTATTTCGACATAGACGTCATAGATGAAGAAAAAATACCTTCTCTGACACCATCACAGTTATTGCAGTTTATTAAAGCTCGTAGACTAGATTGGTGGCTCTGAGAGCGGACAACACCCAGCAGCTTACAGCTTATGCAAGGAGACGCTTCGGTGACGGTCCCCGTGCTTGGGGATAATATGGACGGTATTCGGGAATGGTTTGGGGATGTGGAAGTGCAAAAAGTGCAAAAACAGCCACTACATATCAAAAATCTTTATATTTGGCATATTTTCTACATATAAAAAGACATCAAAATTTGTTACTGCAGGCAGAAATCTGATTGGTCGATGTTGTTGACCTTGGACGCTGATCTTCTATCGTTTTTGGCCGGATCGAAATTACTTGGGAAAAAGTAACGAATGAACTTCCTTCATCTGTAGGCTGAAATCGATTGGATGGATGAAACCGCTTACAACACATAACTTCAAACCAGTCTTGCATCCTACGTACTACTTTTGCGAACTTGCCTTTTTTCGACGGCACTTTTACGACTAAGAAGTCTCCTTCAACAGCATCCATGGTACTTTCAAGATACTCGTCACCATCTTCGCCCTCTTCATACTCAGAAGAAGAATCCTTCGTGATAATTTCCTCCATGTCTTCATCTGAGGAGTCGTCTGTCTTAGCCGCTTTCTTTGCTATCTTTATTCTCATCTTCTCTTCGAGTTCTTTTTTTTTCCGGTGTGTCGGTGGCGGTCATACTTTTCCCACGCTTTTGACCACCTGCCAGCTTCCTGTGCTGAGCTTTTGGGAAAGGAGTTATTTGTTCTGGCGGAATAAAATGCCGCTGCGCTGACTTAGAGGGATCTGGTGTAGGACTTGCAGAACCAACTGTCTTGGAGAGATCAATAACAGTAGTGTCATTGCCAACGTCATCCGATGGTGATTCAACAGATTCCGGGAAAGTGTTGGAAGCAAGACCGACTAAAGACGGATCTGGACGATCTGACACAGAACTACAAAGAAAATCATGATCTTGAAAAATCTTTCTATCAAACGGCATGATGCCACATTTTAAAAAACCGGATTTTACATTTTCCCACGCTTTGGAGCACAGCTCTCGAAGCACATAAATTGATAAGGTTTCATTAGGATGAGTGATCATCCAAGAATGGACCGCTTTACTGTAGTATTTTTTGAATAGGCCGAAGAGTACAGGATGTTCTTCATCGCATCTCACATTCTCGTTAAAAAATTTCAACACTAACACAAAATTTTCGGTGGTCATCCAACCCGATTTATACACAAGTCCTAAAGCTCCAGGTGACGCTCCACCCATCATTCGCTGTATTTAACTCTCTCAAAAAGATCTGGAGGTTTGCATGCGTCTAAAATAATCCTCAGGCTTTCATGGCCATCGTTAACGCCTTCGTTTAATTTTGATATTTGGTACCAGTTTTTTACAAAAGACTACAAAAAATATCTCAACATATAGGAAATGCATATCTAGCATGATCCCGCGTAATTCCCCGTTTGCAAACACCACAATATGGCGGAACACCGCCCTCATTAGCGGACACAAAAGAATAATATTTATACTGAGTGTACCAGTCCAAAGCGCTAATACACACAAAAGAAAGGGTCATTTATAACGCCGTCTGAACCGTTTGTTTACATCGACAGCGTGAATAAGGCGTTATAATCGAAAACCTTTCATATCGACTACTCCTTGATGACCAGGAAATTAAGGACAGTCCTAATTTTAGACGGTAAATTAATTGACTGTTTACATACCTCTACCGTAGCGGTGTAACATTATCTATACAATGGATATTCCTGTCAATAGATAATCGATTCCGTCGCGGGAACAATACCCCCTTTTATCCTTTTTAAATCTTTACGTCCATTTTTCATGAATCTTAACAAAGTTACGTCTATCGAAACGGTTCAAAACATGTTAGTAATCAATTTTCCCGTCTTTATTATTCGAGTTTAATCCAACTTGGGAACTTTATATCTTCATTAAATCAAAGATATCTTTATACCTTCTGTTTCTAAATTGAAGTTTGACTGAATTTATAATAAACGGTAATATTATTTTAGGTTGAGCCGCACAGTTTCTAAGAGTTAACAATTTCAATCTCTATAACGTTTATTCAGGTGTATTTGCCTTTCCTATGCCTAGAAGTCTGGTATATATGTACTGTTGACATAATAGACTTCCCACACATCTCTCCCGTTAATTAAATTGGAGATCTCTCAGAATCTACAATTTCTAATTGTTTTGTTTTTGGGTGAAATATAAATTAATATTTGATAAACTTATTCTACATTACTTTTGCCACAACCTATAGAATAAATCTGGCTGACTAGGACCTAAGTCTACAATGGACCGACAACGTATATCGTCCGAGGTATCAACGAGCCTATTTGTCAAGTTCTTCACTGGATCTCTTGGTGCAGAAGTAGAACACTAAACACTTTAACCCACTGAACACCAAACAAGTTTTAACTAAAACACCGACGCGTTTCAACAGCAATGCTGTCATTATCAAGGCGATAATAAAACTAAATTAAAATAAAATCTACAAAAACAGGTAACCTAAATGTTATGCACGGTCAATCCGATACGCATCATTAATTTCCGATTAACGAAAACAATGACGAATACGGTATAGGTCCATTGTCACAGTTCATTACACATGACTTATTTTTATATATTTCTAAACTTTCGAAAACATTTAGAAACTTACAATGGGCTTGTTCAGCAAAAAAATTTTATTTTAATAATTTAAACCAAAACTCATTTTAAACTGATCCTCAAAATTTTAGATTTTTCCGTCGACGTTGAAACCCTCAATTTAATTAAAGAAATTGGACTGAACCAAAATGGGCGTGGTTACTTGTGACGTCACACCATACGTCTGTACTATATTTTTATTCGAGCACTGCGAGCGGATTTGTATTATACTTACCGTGTTGTCGTGACAAAACGCTTGACTGTTACGTTTTACTTTATTTCATAATGAGTAAGAAGAAAGTGGCATATAAATATTGTTTGGTTCCAAACTGTCCTAATACATCCAAAAATGCCCCAGAGAAATTGTTTATTAATGTACCCTCTGACATTAAAACTAGAAAAGTTTGGCAGAAAACAATGCCTAATAAAGTTTTTGATATCTGACAAATCCACTGCGTATTGCTGCCAAGATCATTTTTCAAACAAAAGTTATAGTATATTTATCTAATAAGATCATTTTATATATTAACAAGCTGGCCCAGCAGACTTCGTTCTGCCTAGAAAAGTATTGATTTAGACATTTAATTTTAATGTATAGTTACGGGTACCAGTGTTCCGTCCTGTACCACCATCCAGTGTCCCTAGATTTATTACCGCCCCCTTGTCCCGCCCGTCCCGTACCATCCCCCTTGTCCCGCCCGTAAAAAGATAACGATAAAGATGGCGTCGTAAAATCATCTCCCTACAAAATGAATTTTCTTTATAATTTTTCTTTTCGGGGATATTTCGGGAATTTTCTTGTTTGGCCGGAGACCAGTACGGATTGGTGGAATTTCATCGAAATCGGTCCAGGCGTTCTCTCTAAAAGTAGTAACGTGCGGTAGGTAACTAACGGCTTTCTCTTTTATATATATAGAAGATAATGTTGGTATATGATTTGTGAAAAATACAAGACACTTATTATTTGAACATTGTTTTTTAATCGGAAATTTTTAATCTTTATTTCGTCTATTTAGAATGGGAGCGTATAGTGACGACTGGCTTAAATTTTCAATCGTATTATCGAATCTTATACACAAAGTACCCGCTAGCTCTTCTATGTGTCGATACAGTCAGTCGTTAGTGACTTAAATTATGTTTTCTTTATGTTATTGAACGGACCACCCAACAGACTTAAATAATGACATCATTGAAAAGGGTGGCGGATCCAAGGAGGGGGGACACGGGGGCACTCCTAAAACCTCCAAACTGACCCGACTGTATACTAGATAAAACATACTATTTCTAACAGAAAAACATTTTTAAATACTTATCGTATTTAAACCCTAATGTTTAATGAAATAAAAACAATAGATTTACTACCGAGTAACCATTTTGAAACATTTCTTACGCTCAAATTTGGAATTAAACTTTAATTTTTAAGTTCTTGCATACGCGTATATTTTAGTTAGTTAAATACTTCCAGGTCCACCACCGTGGGTTTTGCGGATAAAAATTTTTCCGTTCGGACAGCTTCCCTCTACCTGGGGCTGTATTCCTTACCCCCTAGTTTTGGCCCCCTACATATCCCTCCCAGCCTCACTCTCCTTCCAAAAATGGTTTTCTGGATCCGCCGCTGCATCATTGTATGACATTTTTGTATTATTTTCACAAATAATATCTCTAAAACTTAATCTAAAAACTTAGGATTCCGTAATTTTTTTCAGCTTTTATTGATTTGTATTTTGAATATTTGATGAGCATAGAAACTAGTTTATGAAACCATACTGAACTTTGTAATGTTAGGAATAAATTTAAATAAACCTGAACTTATAAAAATTTTGATTGTATCTAAAATAAATTAAATTGAAAAACAATGTGTATACATATTTTTCTATTTTATCTTACAGTTTGAATAACAAAATTTGTATACTTTGCAAAAATAGTGATAACTATAACCTCTAGTGTTTAACACAAAAAACTTGTTGTAGGTAGAGGACCACCAAGTGTAATGGTTTCCAGCCTCAGCATATCTATAAGTTAATTAGGAAGTTTAATTATAAGAAAACTGTGAAAGAATCTTCAAACTTTTCGAGAGGATGTTAAAGCTTCATCTGTTGTGACCCTCCCTTACGCTCCCTTTATCACTAAAGGTTTGACTAAAATCTTCAAAGAGCTAGATCTTAGAATAGTTTACAGTTCTGGGACTAGTTTAATAAAGTCTCATCGGTAACCCTAAAGATAAAATACAACCTCTAGAAAAGTCAGGTATTTACGAAATTAATTGTAAAGATTGTAATCAAAAATATATTGGGCAAACCAGGAGAGCAGTCTCAACTAGATTCAAAGAGCATATGGCTCATCTTAGATTTAATAGAATTGAGAAATCGAGCGTTGCCCAACACATTTTTGAAACAGATCACAACATCGATCATACGAATGTTAAATTAATTAGACAAATAAACAATTCTAAGTTTCTAAATGTTTTCGAAAGTTTAGAAATATATAAAAATAAGTCATGTGTAATGAACTGTGACAATGGACCTATACCGTATCCGTCATTGTTTTCGTTAATTGAAATTAATGATGCGTATGGTTTGACCGTGCATAACATTTAGGTTACCTGTTTTTGTAGATTTTATAAAAATTTAGTTTTATTATCGCCTTGATAATGACAGCATCGCTATTGAAACGCGTCGGTGTTTTAGTTAAAACTTTTTGGTGTTTAGTTGGTTTAAAGTGTTCAGTGTTCTACTTCTGCACCAAGAGATCCAGTGAAGAACCTAGATTTATTAGTACTGTCATTCATTCGTTGCCTGATATCATCCACAGTATCTTCTGTCAGCACAGATCGTGCTGAAAAGGCGAATTATAGGACCAATCTTTTTCGTGACACAATAAATAAATGCAGTGCGATATAGAGAATTGCTTCTAGAACCTTTTATAAATAACTTAGGCGACAAAGAACTAACTCGTGGATATTTCCAACAAGATGCGGACACAGCGCATACTGTCACGTTACTCATTAAACGATCTAGTTTCTAAATGTTTTCGAAAGTTTAGAAATATATAAAATAAGTCATTTAATGAACTGTGACAACGGACCTATCTTGTTTTCGTCATTGTTTTCGTTAATCGGAAATTAATGATGCGTATCGGATTGACCGTGCATAACATTTAGATTACCTGTTTTTGTAGATTTTATTTTAATTTAATTTTATTATCGCCTTGATAATGACAGCATTGCTGTTGAAACGCGTCGGTGTTTTAGTTAAAACTTGTTTGGTGTTCAGTGGGTTAAATAAAAAAAGTGTCCTATTTGTCAACATTAATCGACCAACAATAGACTTAGAATCTTCCAACATTCGAAAAGGGAGGCCTGGAAATCTACAATACGTATCGCCCGGCACTCATAAAACCTCCTGCTGGCTGCTGAGTTGTACACTGTCTGGAAACAAATGCATTGACTCAGCAAAAACCTGTTCGCCGTATTTAAACGAAAATTGTTCTTGGACAACTAAAAAAATGGTAAATCCAAGTGTAGGATGTTAATTTCAGCACTTGTTGAACCCTCCTGATGATGACACGTGGTAGGAGGCGATCCGAATCCAAATGATCTTTATACTCTTTCCAAGGTCTTGAGTGCCATATTAAAGAAGGCATGGGATCTCCAGGTCCGGCGCAGGTCAGTTTTGCGGATAAACTAAGGCCCGTTCATGATCAGCTTGTATTTTATTTTGCTGGACCTGAATCGCTCTTAGATGTGTTTTGGCACAGTACATATCAAGGACAGCGCTCCATAGGTGAGAATTGGGCAAAATTAATAGAAGAATCTTGTTGCAAAGACGACCGACCTAGCGACGCCGAAGGTGTTGATGTATATGACACTTGAACATAGGATACGTCATACAAACTATAAGATATACATATATATACAGTATGTCTCATTAAGTTGGAACCATATAAAAATCTTTTTTATTATTAATTTTAGGGCAAAAAGTTATTCTTTATAAAAAGTTCTGCATGTTATAAAATATAAAGTACAGCCATCAGATATTTTCTTAGGTCGTATACGCGGTTTGTCAAAAAATAAAAATTTTACTCAAGAGTAAAAGTAGGTAAACTATAGGCGTACGGACGTATTCACTCGACGTGGACACGCTGTATAATTGTTGTTTGATTAGCCTGATCAAACTGTTTCATAATTATGACAATTTGTTGGTTTTTACAGGTTTTAGCTGTCAAAACTACAGAATATACAGCGTGTTGACGAAAGGTGTGCTGATTTTGTCCACGACTATAGTTTACCTACTAGTAAACTACCATTATATTTGATAATATTAAAAATTGTTATAAGGAAAAGATACAGGCAATAGTTTTAAAAAAATTTAGGGGGTGGGGGTTGTTTCTGTAAAACAAGAACTAAGACAGGCAAACTATTGTCACTATCTATTAGTAAATTAGTAAAACAATTATATATTTGTCTTAACTTTTTTTTGATATGTCTTATAGTTTTGGAGATATTAAAGCAAATAGCGAAGGGTAGCGTTGGCTTTAGGGCGCCCCACCCCGCGGAAACGGGCGATTTAGCATATATGGAAGTCACCGTTGTTCTTACACTGCATCAGTCTACAAACCCACCAAATTTCATTTTAATCGGTCACCACCACTTGCCTGTGTTTCCTTGTTAGTGAGACATATTGTATACAGGATATATACAGGGTGTTCATCTAGTACGCGGAAATCCAATATCGTGGTTGATAAGAGAGATAATTGAATCTTTTTTAATTTCCTTTATCTAGTTTTCTCGAGATCTACATGGAGTCCCTCGAGGAACAAATTTAGGTCCCCTTTTATTTCTTTTATTTATCAACAATTTGACCTCAGAACTTGATTGCTGCAAGCTGCTTTTTGCAGACGTCTTAAAATTATATGCTACCATAGACACGGAAGATGTGTGTAGTACTTCAAAACCAAATTAATGTTGTCCAGCATTGATGCGATAGGAATAAATTAGCGATGAATATCTCGGAAGTGTCGATGTGTCAGTTTCTCAAGAAAGACTAATACTACAATCTATTAGTATTGCTTTGATAATACTATAATAGAACGTGTGCAGTCGATGAAGGATTTGCGAGTAACCTTCGACTCGCAATTTACGTTTATTAATCATATTAATACCACATTCATTGTAAGAATAACTCGTAGTTTTACTTTTATCGATTCTGTTTTACGTTTATATTTTGCGTTAGTACGCTCTAAGTTGGAATATGCATCGCTAATATGGTCACCTATTTGCCAGTGTCACATAAATACTTTAGAACAAACTCAGAGACGCTTCTTAAAATACCTTTACTTCAAGGAACATGCTGACTATCCAATTCAAGGTTTCAATCATGCATTATTACTGAATTCATTTAAGATAGATTCTTTGGAGATTCACCGTAGCCCCATAAATATTACTAGTATGGTCTTTCGTTCTCCTGCTAGGGTTGGACAAAGCCCTTATATCCTTTTTTTCTCCGTTCTGTACGAGACCATCCCCGTTGTTTGGAACAATTTGGAGTTTTGTCATCTTATTGATTTTGTGTTTGGTAAGAAGGAGAAGTTAGTCAGTCACAACAGGAAAAATGATAAAAAGAAGATAAAAACCGTAAAAGGGAAAAAGGTCGACTCAAGCGAAGTTGTCACAATAGAAAGAGGGATCGTCTCAGTAGTGGTGGAAATTCTGTTCACCTTGACGAGGGGAGGGAGTCTGTCCGGGTCGAGGGTGGCTAGTTCCCTGACTAGGGTGTTATCAGATCGTGCAACTCTTGTTAAGGTCTTTTCGGCCAGTGTAGCAGCGTGTTGGAGTAGAGTCGGCATGTTAAGATCCCGATGAATCTGCACATTCCTAACATACCAGGGTACTTTAGTAATGCATCTCAAGATTTTGTTTTGCAGAATATTGAACTTTTTTCTATGCGAAAGCGCAGAGCTAGACCAGACTAACGAGCCGTATGGGTCTCAAAAAGGTGGTGTAGACTAAAAGTTTAATTTTCAAGCTCAGCAGACTTTTTCTGCATAGAAAAGGTGAGATGACCGCCCTAGCTGCATTAAACTTGGCCGAAACTTCAGAGAAATGGTGTTTGAGCGTAAATTTGGAGTCCAATGTCATGCTCAAGTACTTGACAGTTGGGTTCCAGAGAAGATGTACATCCTCGACATAGATATTGACTGGAGGAGCTAGCTTTTTACGTGAAAATCTGACAGCCACACATTTGTCATGATTAATCGCCAGACGTCACTTGGTGGACCAGGACAAAAAGTCGTCAACCGCCCTTTGAAGTCTCCGGCCCAAGGAGAGAGCCCTGAGGAACTCCCGCCTGGATTGGCCTGATGGCAGAGACCGGATAGCAAAAGTTCGACCCCAAAGGTAAGACTTGATCAGTTGGATGATGCTCGGATTGATCTCAACGAAAAACATCTTAAAGAAAAGACCCGAGTACCAGACAGAGTCGAATGCACTGGCTACATCCATGAAGACTGTCCCCATCGATCGAAATCTTAAGTTGAGAGAATCGGCATAATGACCGAAAAGTTGCAACATCTCTTAATAGATGCCGTAATAATTGGTAATCTACCGTGTAATTAAAATTATATTTCCAGTCTTACAAACTACTTCAACACAGACCATGTACTATAAAGATTATTGAATTAACCAAGCCCCAGTATGTATGATAGACATTGATCATAAAGGACACTGAACGTGTTCTGAAAGTTTCGCCAACTAGATTACTCGGTCGTTAAGAGGCAAGAGCGCAAAAGTTAGAAACTGCCGTACAAATCCACACCTTGTTTCTGGCTAACCATCGCGTAAAAATCGAAGTCGAATGAAACCGGTACTTCTGAATTGCACCCCAGGACAGGAAAAAACTTTCTAATAGCGCTGATCATGATAACGTCCGAGGAATAAAGCCGGATACAAAAACGAAACTCTAGAAATGGTCAGTCATTCCAACACCGTACGCCTTTTTTTTTTTAGAAAAACAAGCTCAAAAACGCAGGTGTTTTGTTTAAGAGATATACGAGTTCCGGTAAACGAAATGGCAATAAAAAAAAACCGCATGAGACTGAGTAACGGGTTGGTAATTAATGGCGTCGGTGGACCGCTCGTTTAGCACAGAACTCTATGCAAGTGAAATAAATTAGGTCTTTAAAAAAAAAAAAAGAGGAAAACTGGGCGCACAACGAATCCCGGGCCATCACACTAAAAGATTTTACGAGAGCCGCTAAAATATCCGCAACACTAATTCTCTTCTCTATGTAAATGCTTATAAAATGAGATTTATGAGGATGCTACGGGGAAGGGAAAGAACTATTATGGAGATCCAAGCCGTTCGGCGTACAATTATGTCATAAAGTAATAAAAAAACTTACGATGAGGTTCACGGGAAATAGACGGTAAAATTTAAGAGATTACAAAAGTATATTTTCGTCCTGACAAATTGATTACCTTCCTTTTTAAATTCTCTCACGAAAATATCTTTTGTGTAATGCATGGATCACCTTATGATTGGAGATAATAATATGTTTTTTGTGCTTTTTTTGTATTATTCATTAACTTCTTTTTATTTATCTTTCTCTTGAATTGTTGGCAGCGTGGATTAAAATCAGGATTTCCAAAAAACTGTCTGCCTGTAAACGTTGGTTTAAGATATGTCTGTGGGAATACATCATTTTTAAAAGCCATACAAGCACGTTGAATACATTTAGCAATATGATGTTTGAACCTCAACGAATTATCCATATATAGGCCAAGATTCCTAAGTTCTTCCACGATAGGGATGGGTACATTATTGAATAGAAGACAAGAACCGCAGATTTAAAGGGATTCAAAGAGAGAGCATGCTGTAAACATTGCTGAGAAAGCCTCAGATTTTCATTCAATGAAGTAGTTGCCAACGGTACTTCATCCGGTAAACAAGAAATGTAAACTTGTGTGTCATCGGCATAGCAATGATGTTGGCAGTGTAGGAGACAAGAAAACAAATTCGAAATGTACACAGAAAATAAGAGAAGACCAAGAATGGAATCCTGAGGAACTCCTGAGTGCAGGCACTGAGAGACCACAAAAGCGTAGAATAGAAAGTAATAAGTTGTGATTAATGATTTGTTATCTTTACAGCAGGAACCGATCCAGTCAATATTTTTTTTAAATTAAGGCAATATTCTCTCGATTGGTGATGGTGGTATATATTTTTACATCATCAGCATATGCCAATGCAGGACAAAAAAGTCCTTTTAAAAGATCGTTTATCTATATTATAAATGGTAGGGGATCCAAGCTTGACCCCTGAGGAACCCCTGACGTCGACACGAACTCGTAAGATCTAAAACCATTATAATATACATAGTTTGAGCGTCCAGCATCGTAATGAAGGCTGGAGATAAACCATAAACGTCCAGGACGAAAGGAAGATTTCGAAAATATAATCGAAAAGAAGGTCATGATGAAAATGAACTCAAAAAGCGTGGATTGCAAAAGTTGTCTAAGTAAACGTGGACTAAAAATGGAATGCCAAAAAAGGATCGTTTAAAAAAAAAGTGACCTCAAACTAAGAACAATGACGTCCGAAAAGTGAACTGATGAAGAGAGCCGCTTTGGAGAGGTATCTTCGAGGAAGTGGATCTGCAATAGACTATAAAGGAATCTCGGAAATCTTGACAACAAAACAGGTAACTGAAAAAAAATTTGGCCTGCCAAAATGTGGATTGAAACGTAGCTCTTGACGTAACCCGAAAAATGTGGATCCCAAAAATGGGTTGAAAAGAAATAAGATCAAGAAGGGAGTGGTCTGAAAAAAGTTATCCCAAAAAACTGGTCAGAATTGGAGGTCTAAAGCCGTTGATTTCAAAATGTGGGTTAAGAACGAATAGGGTGGCTAAAAAAATAGCGTTCCAAAAATTAGGTTAAAAACAAAATTTCCAAACAAAAACTAGATTTTAAAAAGTGGTCTAAAAGAAAGAAAGGGCTCATAAAAGTGAATCCAAAAAAAAGAGAATTCTGGACAATTGATTGGAAAATGGTTTCAGTAGTGAACTGAAACATGAGATCGCAGAGAAGCGGTGGCAAAGTGCTTTAAAATGTAGACTGGAATGAAAAAGTAACCGCAAAAAATATAACCAAAAAAGTGGATTTTCACTCTTTCAGGTCGCTTTTTTAAATACACTTTTTTGGAAATCTCATTGCGGCCACTTTTGCAAATTCACTTTTTTGGCCTTTTGAAATGTAAACTGAAAGCTATGGATTAAAAAAGTGGATTCAAACAAACTTGAATGGATGAAAGAAAGTGGAATGAAAACGGACAAAGTGACTGCAAAGAATGTAATTCAAAAAAGTATATTGAAAGTACCCTGAAGATTGGGAGTTGAAGGAATGGATTTAAAAAGAAACTGAAAAAAATTGTACTAGTAGAGAGCTAAGGCATCAACTCGAAACTATTAGAAATGTCAGAAGCCGGATTGGCTAGCCTGCTACTGCATCACTACATACTGCAGATCACAGATCACAATGGACTGTCGATGACTGGAAGAGAGTGTTGTTCACAAATGAAACTCGAATCGTGATAGAGGATGACACAGACCTGGAGAAAAATTTTCTGATTCTGGAGGGAGAGGGAGGATATGTTTTGAGGTACATACAGAGCTGATTTGTCCGCGGTCTATGAATAAAGAATTCTATCTGGAAAACATTATTCAAGATCACGTGATTCCGTTTGCGCCATTTATAGACGATACCTTCATTTTCAAGCACGATAATGCAAGGCAGCACATTGCAAGAACTGTTTTGGATTACTTAAATGAAATCAACTAATCTTAGAGCGGCCACTGCGCAGCCCTGACTTACGAGGGGGTATTTTTATGTCATCATCTACCTAGTTATGAAACAAAAAGAGTGACGATGTCAAACAAATTATTGAAAAATTGCTGTCACTGCTAGAAGTACATGTGCTAAGTTGTGTTTAGGTGTTTAGTTTGTGCTGTTTACAGAGATTTAAGACGGTCTACTTCTCGATAAAATGAGTGAAACTAAGGTTGAACATCGCAGCGTAATAAAGTTCCTGACAAAAGAAGGCAATGGTCCAAAAGCAATTCATGAAAAATGGTTGCTGTATATGGGGAAGATGCACCATCTTATTTTCAAGTAAAATATTGATCTAAACACTTTCGATGGGGCCGAGAGTCAATCAATGATGATCCAAAGTCCAAACGAGCTGTTGAAGCTGGAACTGAAAACATTGTGCGAAAAGTGGAAAATTTTATACTGAAAGATAGGCGTGTAGAGATCTCTGTCATTGCCAATGAAGTCTGTATATCCGAAACAAGTGTCCTCAAAATTTTGCATAACGATTTGGGTATGAAGAAGGTGTCTGCACGGTGGATACCCAGATTGCTTACACCTGAACAAAAACTGTACAGAAAAGAAGTTTCTCAAGAAAATTTGGCCGAGTTGGAGAGGAACAAAACATTTTTATCTCGAATTATGAGAGAGACTGGGGTACATCATTGGGACTCTCCTACTAAACAAGAATTCATACAGTGGGTTCATAAGGCCTCTCCACCACCAAAAAAGTCCAAGGCACAATTTTCTGGAAAGAAAACTGATGGCAACTGTTTTCTGAGATGTTGAAGGAGTCTTGCTTATGGAATGTAAGCCAACAGGGTCTACCATAAATGGAGAGGCTTACGGAAACACAATTAAAAATTTTAGAACTGCTCTAGAATCTAGAGGAAGAACGCTCGCATTCTTATCCACAAAAAAAACTTATTGCTGCACGACAATTGCCGGGTTCATAAGGCAAACAAAGATCAGCAGATAATCAATGAGTGTGGGTCTATAGAGTTAAGGTATCCACCTTATAGCCCCGACCTAGCTCCGTCAGACTTGTTCTTATTCTAAAATTTAAAAAAGCATCTCAGGGGAAAGCGTTTTCGGTCTGATGAACAACTCAAAGAAGCTGTTGAAGAATATTTTGCGAGATCACCGAAGCAATTTTTTTCTGAGGATATGGTGCAATTGGAAAAAAGATGGAATAAATGTATTAGTGTTGAAACGAGTTGTAGAAAAACATTTTTTTTGTTGCCTTATGTGCTTTTTTTCATGGCTTGGCTCTCGTAATTCCAAGAGAGCATCTTTGGGATGTTCTAAAAAGATTCGTTCGGCATTGTGTACCTGTCCCAATGAGCCTGCAAGAGTTAGAGCGTGTTGTTCTCTTGTAATGGGAAAACATTCCTCAAGCAACCATCCAAAACTTAATAACAAGCTTACCCCGGCCAATGCAAGCGGTTATAAGAGCTCGAGAAGGTACTACTGAGTGATATTGAAGTTCTTTGTTCTAATAAAGAGGACCAGTAGTCATATAACGTTGGCTTTTTATTTAATCCTATCCATAAAAGGAAACCAAGAAGCATTTTGATGTCTTTTGATACAGTGTCCTACCATTCATGAAGTCTGGACGATCTTGTTAATTGGATAGTTGCAATTTTGCTTCTAGGTTCTAGATTCGATCAAAATTCACTACATATAGGAGTGTTCCAAAATTGATGTGTTTTCCGGATTCCTTTGTGCTTGCCGTTGGCTGGAATTCGTTTAAGATTACCGTCAATATATACCGTCCTTCTACATCAGGAAAAATAACTATCGAATTATCCTAGTACGTCGTACAGTTACATACTTACACTAATCCGACAAGAGGTAATTAGTTTGTTAGACCGTCGACCGCAATATGTGAGAGAAATCGTCTCCTTGGATCCTCAGGGGTCCGTTCCTTACTTACCACGTTCACTACATACATACGACGGTCGCCGCACACGTATCTTAATGAAGATGCCTTTAATTAAACCCTATCCCATCATGTACGGACGATCCAAGGAAATTACACGTCCACTAACTACAATCATCTGCAGGATTTCGGTTGTACTCTAGCATGGTATCCTTTTCCCCAAAGCTAACTAACATTCTACTAAAACGCATCAGACTTAAATAGTAAGTATAATAATATCGTCGGTACAAATTATACAGGGTGTCCAAAGTTGAGTGGCCTATCAGAATATTTCTTAAAGTACACCAAAGAGAGCGCTGAAAATTTGGTTGCCGTGGTTTCCGGCCATGCTCTTTTTAAATAAAATAATTTTAAAAATGGCCGACTTCCGGTTATAACCGAAATCGATCGGAACTTTGTTATTTTAAATGGAACACCCCATATATTAGTGGATTTTTGGATTTTACGCAAAATTTTAGGCTAACTTTCTTAAATAAACCTTACGTCTAAAATGCACCGTTTTTGAATAATTCCACTTTTTTTTTTTAATTCGACAAATCATTGCTGGGCGTCATTCGGCCTCTCTCAGACAACGTTTGATTTAGAGCCTTCAAAATTTTTATGATGAATACTAAGGTCTAATTGTAAATCGTTGTTGGAAAAAAGTCTAATATCTTACACAGGATGTTCAAAATACACTTGCCAATATAGACAACTTCATACCTTGGGAAGTCGCTTATTTCAAATGGAACACCCTGTATTTTATTGGGCCAATAGTTGGGACTTTTTATTCCCTTTTGATCTGTATTTACATTCCTGTGTGCATGCACTACAACCTACAGACAGATTACTTCGAGTGCAGTTGTGTGAAATGCTTATGGTGGCCCAGCAAGAAGACGACAAAAGATAATTTGGACAGACGAATCCAAATTTTCTCACGAAAGTGTGTTCAACAGGCATAATTCCCATTTTTGGTGCCACGAAAATCCCCACGTAATTAGGGAAAGACGATTCTAAAATAAATTTTTATTAATAAGTTTTTTCTTGTTTGATGGACAACAAATGTTGTTATTTTATTTACGGCGACAATATAAATTCAGAAATGTACATAGAAATTTTGCGGACGGCTGTAACGGAGTTCTTAGACAGCTTACCGCTAAATATCTACAGAAATTGCTGGTATCAGCTTGATGGAGCTCCGGCACATAGTTGTAATGGGGTAAGGCAGTGCATCACTGAACTTTTTGAAGATCGCTGGATAGGACGTGGTGGGCCTTGGGCGTGGCCACCGAGATCGCCTGATCTCACGCCAATGGACTTCTATCTATGGGGAAAAATAAAAAATTAAGTCTATTTCGACCCTGTTAATAGCAGGGCAGGGCTTGAAAATAGAGTTCGCAATTGCTTTGGGACTTTACAGGGAAACGAAATTTTACGCTCTACAACAGATGGTGTAATGAGTCGCCTAAACCGCTGCCTAGATCTAAATGGAGATCATATTGAACGATTCAACTAAGGTTTCTGTTTTCGTCTACTTGTAAATGGTATAGGTACCATGCTGGTTTTACCCATTTGTTTCTTCAGTAATCGTATTTGCTTTCTAATTTGACATTAAAAATAATATTCCTCCTCATACCTGTTCTTATTATTTATGCCTACTTTAGTATCACTCCGGAAGTGTGTAAATCCAGCAGTTATACGTGACAACTATTGATAAACAGTATTAAATTAGCTTTAGTGAGATAGTTCCCTCTAAATGTCATTTTATAATTCATGGCAACTTTTGTTTTTTTTTCAAATCTCAGTCTGTTTTATAAAAATCATAAATAACTCAAAAACCTTAAGAGTTAGGTATAGGGAATGTAAATACAGATCAAAAGGGAATAAAAAGTCCCAACTATTGGCCCAATAAAATACAGGGTGTTCCATTTGAAATAAGCGACTTCTCAAGGTATGAAGTTGTCTACATTAGCAAGTGTATTTTGAACTGTAATATTTTGTTGATTTTGCTGTTTTACTAGCTGCTGGGTGTCTGGGTCGGTAATTACCTTTTTGTGGGGTAAAATCTCTTATCGGGATGGCGTGTAAGACGCAACTATATGAATATTTAAACGGGAGATTCGACTCCTACGAAAGGGTCGTGCTTTCAACTCAGCCGTAGCTGGTCGTGTACAAGGTACAAAATGGCAGCTATAAATAAACGTGATCGGCAACCATGAACTGGTCTTGAAAATAGAATTCACGGTTAAGGACTTGAATTTCGGCCTGCCTTCTGGCTGGTCGTGAAAACAAACAGGGTATTTACGGGACGGGCACTCGACTTGGCGTTTACCAGTCGCGGAAAGGGGTCGACCGTCGTAACGATCTTGACGTGCCCAGTACAATTGACGGGAAAAGATGAAATAAAATAAAATAGAATAATATAGAATTCAAATCAAAAAAATGTTCAGATTAAGATCTTAAACGCTCGTTAGCACATTACCTGGATTCCATCGGGTTCGCAAAATTTCAAATATAAATTTACGGAGACGGTATGACTGAAATAATATTTTAAAACAAAGGCAAAATTATTTAAAGAAACTAAGTGTTCGGTCGGAAAAAATTGCATGAGACGGTACGGTAAGAATACTAGTTACCTAGTCGGTTCGCATAACTGTAATAATAATTTCTGACTCTGTCGGAATCTCTCTTCGCCTAGCTCGTCCCCTCCATAAAAGAGACTAGCGGGAGAAGGTACCGCGCGCACATTACGCTGACACATATAAACTTGTACAATAGAAATTAAAATAAATGACCGGTTGCTCGTAATTAAAATAAATTAAAAAAAAATGAAATTAAATTGACCTAAGTATAAAATTAAAGAAAATCAAACGACGGTAATAATAAGTCGGCAAGAAAAATTAAATAAACAAGACAAGTAAAATGAAAATGCGGAAAAATATATGCATAAAAGAAATATAAATTTTCTCATTTTACTTCCTGGAAGACGGATTCGTCACATACCCCTCTCACTTCCGGAGAAGAGATCGTCGGTAGAGAGATGATGGGGATTTCTTCATCGGGCGGAGCCATCTTCACATCTTTGACGTGAACCCGTTCCAGCTTGCGAGAACCAGGTAACTGTAAAATAATAATTGAGGGTGATTCTATTCGGGGTCCGGTGTATTTCGGTGCCAACTTAGCAGAAAAATTCCTGTCAGCGTTGGAGAGCGGGTGGTCTTTCTTGTACACCATCTGTCCAATTTTTGAGCGGAAGAGTCTACTACGAAGGTTATAATGACGGCTCTGCTTCAGAAAACCTTCAGCTAATCGTGTTCGGGTGATTTCATAAAAATCCTTCAACTTTTCCAGTTCGCGAATTAATTCTTGGGGTTCGGGTTGGACTGGATTATCTTCCATATCTTGAGCGTCTCTCCAAAGGGATTTTGGGGGAACTAATTGTCGGCCAAAATTTAAAAAGGAGGGCGGTGTTTATGGCAAACATAAACTGTGGCAGGTAAAGATCGCAATCGCGTTGGTCATCGGTGATGTACTGGGATAACATGGGGCCTAAGACTCGATTTACTCGCTCTACGGGGTTCTGCTGCGAGGAATACGGCGCGGTGAATAAAAAAAATGAAATTAAATTGACCTAAGTATAAAATTAAAGAAAATCAAACTACGGTAATAATAAGTCGGCAAGAAAAATTAAATAAACAAGACAAGTAAAATGAAAATGCGGAAAAATATATACATATGTAAAAGAAATATAAATTTTCTCATTTTACTTCCTGGAAGACGGATTCGTCACAGAACATCCTGTGTAAGATATTAGACCTTAGTACTCATCATAAAAATTTTGAAGGCTCTAAATCAAACGTTGTCTGGGAGAGGCCGAATGACGCCCAGCAATGATTTGTCGAATTATTTAAAAAAAGTGGAATTATTCAAAAACGGTGCATTTTAGACAAAAGGTTTATTTAAGAAAGTTAGCCTAAAATTTTGCGCAAAATCCAAAAATCTACTAATATATGGAGTGTTCCATTTAAAATAACGAAGTTCCTATCTTCTTTAAAATTATTTTATTTAAAAAGAGCATGGCCAGAAACCAAGACAACCAAATTTTCAGGGCTCTCTTCGGTGTACTTTAGGAAATATTCTGATAGGCCACTCAACTTGGGTTAGGAGGTTTAATCATAATCCGCACAAAAAAAAAACAAGCACAATTAGACCTGTAATAACAACAAACGATATTACTCAACCGGATGTTATTGCCAGCTCCCGTCGGTGTTATTGATATATATCACGAGCTGAGTATGGGTGTCGGATAGTATATGACCCTCGTGCCAACACGGTGATATGAACCCGCTGCGTCCTGCGTACAGATAAGTGTATACGGTTATGTATGCTTTAGGGCGGGGAACCGACAATAATTGATCGCGTTTTTAATTTGTACGCGCCGCACCTGAAACATTCAGAACGGGGTTGTCCGTCGGCGTCGAGACGCATTACAGCTGCTACGAACGGATGTTTATCATGTTGGCAACGTTGTCACGATCACCGATAAACGCGAATAGAATTTCGTGTTTTTTTTCTCTGCTGTTGGAGATTCGTTTAAATTGAATCAGTCCTACATGAGAAAGTACAAGCTTTTATTTTTCAAGTTTCAAAGTGAATTCGTGATTGCAGAAGACGTCACCCAAAACTACTTTTACACGAAGCAATAAACAATTATAACTACCGCTCTAGGGAAATTATGCAACACTTGCCATCATTTATTCTTAAATGTAAGACGACGATGGTCTTCCATCTCATTGCTAGGGCTGGACGTTGTCCCTTAAACCCTTTTGTCATCTACTTAGTACGGGACCATCCCCCGTTGATTTTAATTATTAAATTGTTATTAAATTATGCTGAAATGTCGTCAGTAGAGGCAAAAAAAAGAAAAAAAAACTAAATTTGGGGCTAACAAGAGAGCCAGGATGGCAAAACCGATCAGACAAAACAAAACAATCAGTGTAGAAATAAAACGAGTTTAATAATGTAAAGATAAAAACAAGCATGGCAAAAATGTAAATGGGACCTCACACAGTCAAGAAAAAATGCCAAGACAGCAGATTCAGCCGAAATAGCCTGAAAAAGCAAATCGGGCTAAGCCTCGGTGGTGGTAGATATCCGGGGCAGGAGGGGGGGAGGAGCTGTCGGGATCGAGGTGAGCCAATTCCCTAACCAGGGGGTTGTCGGATCGAGATACCCTTGTAAAGGTTTTCTCGACCATTAGAGCAGCGTGTTGGAGAAGAGTTGGAATCTTTAAGTCCTGGTGGATTTGTACATTTCTGGCATACCAAGGCACGTCAATGATATATCTAAGGATCTTGTTTTGTAAGACATTGTTAAATGTAAGAGATGCTAATTCAAGAAGAAAAGAAAAAAAGGTTGGCAACACAAACTGGCAACTAGAAGCAGCAGCCATAACTTAAAATGAAGCCACACGTTGTGAGAGTACCAACAAGAAAAAAAAACAGGAATGCAAGACTGGGCAAAACAAACGGAAAATGAACAGGTACAAGGAGCGGTGCACAAATTGGCCATTTTTTGCACTTTTTCCATCATTTCTTCAAGCATTTCTGGTCCTCAGTTTCAGTGTTCCATATCATTGAATCGAAAAATCATAATCATAGTCCGCTAGCGTTCATCATTGTCTGTTGAGGTAGATCCGGTGTCACCTTCAAAGGAAATTGGCCACTAAACGATCACTTTTTGATGATACAAAGATTCCTCTTTAAATATGAGTGGATTTACGAAGTCCTAGAAGCTACAGTTTTGTCGAATTGCTTCGAACGGCGATGCGTCGCGGTTTCAGGTCGTCCAAGAGAGCCACAACTCAACTGGTCATGTTTATGGACGATGCCGCAGTCTACACAACACGTCGAATCTAATCAGTTCACGTGCACTTGCCTGCAGACAGCAATCGATGCCCTTATAAACTAGTTCTCGAGATGGCGCTTCACTGTTAACCACGCTAAATGATAACATCTTTCTGGAGCCTAAAATATCTGGGACCTATACTTACATATGGATCCTTGGTTTGGTCAAACCAGGAGCGCCATGGTGTGTCCGTAATGTCCAACTCCACTCGGACCTAAAAATTCCAACGCTCATCCAACACGTAGCAGAGCAGACCAAAGGTACCCTCAAGAAGATTTCTAACTCTGAGCACCCTCTAGTCAAAGCGCTCAGAGATTTGAAACAGGATTCGTCTGACACTTCACACTACACCAAGGCCAACATATCCACGGGACATAGTACCGTGATAGTACGCGACATCGAACCCCCTCAATTAAAATCACTCCCCCCAACCGAACGGTTCATCTGTCTTTTACCCATTTCTACACGTCTTTCCCATAAACCCAGCATCATCAAAGTTCCACGAACTCCTCCCACCTTAACGACCTAACCTATTTTAGAGACGATATTCTATGAAGGAACCCGACTGAAGAAGCCCATCAGAAAAAGAGAAGACAATGGGGTTTATGAACCACAATCCAACCCTGGAAAATAGACCACAAGATGGTTTCGGGGCTTTCCTGAACATGGACAGCGACAAAAACGATGCGCACTTATTGCAGTTATTAAACACGTTGGTTGAATTAAGAAAAGAAAGCAACAACAAAAAAGGTGACTTTTGAAAGTTGACTAGTAAGGCGGATAGCACTCATTTAAACCAATTTGTGTGGATCTTCTCTTATTTGTTACTGTAACTGTACAGTTAATTGGTATTGGGAGACGAACCATACTGGCGAGAAATCTGGAACAACTAATACCCACAATTGACCTTTAGAATTTTCCTCGACGTTGGTTGCCAACTGATTGGGACTGGAGGACTGGAGGACTGAAGCCATCACGTGGGCTTTATAACAGCTAAGTGCAAATATCTAATTTATGTACCTTTTATTTACTTCTATTCAATTACATTCATTGTAAACTGTTAGTGTCATTTATTTGGAAGACCTAGACCCAGTGACAAACAACAACAACAACGATAAGAAACCAGTGGCAGGAAATGTTATCTTTATTTGAGTGAAACTTTGGCTGTAATCATTGGAAGCTAAATTCTCAACCAAACGTGCAGATAATCTTGGAGTAGGGGGCCGAAAAGATGAAGTGTCAAACGATTTATAAAATAGGAACCGAAACGTGAGAAATGAAAACGAAGTTGGCAACACAAATTGACAACTAGACAACTAGAAGGAACCGAATGACAGATTATGTCAAAGTTGAACTCGCTGAACAGAATTTAAATCATTAACAGTTAAGCGTTATGATAACTGTGTAACTAACAGTATACGAGGTGTGGTAGAAAAGTAATGAGACTGGCAACACTGCAAGTGATCTGGAAAAGCTGCGCTGTTGTCCTTGATAGACCTCGTGAATCAGTACCCTCCAATAGCTATTAACGAAGTTGTGTTTTGGTGGCCCGTTACGCAAAATGGAACAGCCAAATTTGGAGCAACGTTGTGCAAGTAAATTTTGTGTTAAGCTTGGAGAATTGGCAAATGTGACGTATGAAAAGTTAAAACATGCCTATATGGGAAACATTCTGTATCGCGAGCTCAAGTTTTCGCTGGCACAAATCATTTTTGGAAGGCAGAGAACACGTTGAAGATGAACTCCGTTCTGGGAGGTCTTCAACTTCCAAAACCGATGAAAGCAATGAACGCGTCAACACTCTAGTTAAGAATGTTGAATGAACAATTAAATTTGAACAAATTTACCGTTCATCAAATTTGGACTGAACATTTGTACATGCGAAAAGTCTGTGCTAAAATTGTGTCGAAAAACCTCATAATTGAGCAGAAGGACATTCGAAAAATCACGTGCCTTGATCTTCTTGATAGAATCGCTAATAAGCAAGATTTCTTTAGTCGTGTGATCACAGGTGATGAATCAAGAATTTTTGAATACGATCCTGAGACCAAAAGGCAAAGTCAAAAGTGGCACACTACAAACTCTCCTCGACCAACGAAAGCTCGAAAGAGCAAATCAAAGATTAAATCAATGCTGATATGTTTTTTTGACAAAAGGGGAGGGAATTTGGAGAGCAGTTATCTCAATCAAAATAAACTGAATAATAGAAAATTTTGGACTAGAATAAAAAACTGAGAGGAACTAACAGGAAGGAAATAAAAGCATTAAGAGATAAGAATAATCGAATAGATACAAGAGTACAAGACACTAGAAATATGGAAAGAATACTATGAAGATAAATTTAACGCAATAAACATAGAAGAAGGAATAAATACAGAAAGACTAGACCAACATCAAGAAATAACAGAAGAAGAAATTGAGAAACTATACAAAAAATCAAGGTAGGGAAAGCAAGTGGAGAGGATGGTATATTACCTGAAATGATCAAATGGATATGGAAGGTGTCTAAAGCAACATGGAATAAAAAGGAAATACCAAGGGCATGGGAAAACAATCTGATGATACCAATCTACAAGAAAGGAGGACAGTCTCAATGCGAAAACTATATAGACCTATACGTTTAGCACAAACGACTTACAAATTATACACACGAATACTAGAAAAGCGACTAAGAGAATATGTAGAACAAAACCTAGAAGAAGAGCAGGCAGCATTCAGACCAGAGAGACAAACGAACATAATAGAAAGAAAACTTGAAGAAGGAAAAGATTTTTTTCTAGTTTTTATCTATCTGAAAGCAGCATTTGATACGATAGACAGAAGAAAGATATGGGAAGCTTTAAAAGAAATGAAAATACCTAAAGACCAGGTAGAAGCCATTAGAAGCACATATGAGACAGTAAGATTTAAGATACAAATTGCGGGGCAAAAATCGGAAGAATTCGAAATGAAGAAAGGAATAAAACACGGTGACAGTCTAAGCCCACTCCTATTCGTGATAATGATGGACAGAATAGTTAAACGTATAAAAACACAAACTGAAAAACTTGACACTACTAATGAATATCTGAATAAAGGAAATAGAAAAGGTGAAAATGGAGGTTAACCTAAACAAAACTAAGGTAATGATTATTAATGAAAATCTAGATAATAAATGTAAAGATATGACACTAGAGAGGGTAACAATATATGACTATCTGGGAAGCATATTGAGAGAGGATGGGAAAATGGACAGAGAATTAATAAACAGACAAAACAAATCGACTCATTAAATAAGACAATCCTCGGACACAGGAATATTGATATGGAGACAAAAATGCAAATTTACAATACAATAATTGCCAATAATAACATATGCATGTGAAAACTGGACATTGAGGAAGAAAGATGAGTCCAGAATAAATGCAACGAAGATGAAACATCTAAGAAGAATAGCGGAGAAAACAAAATGGGATAGGATCAAGAACGAGGACATCAGGAAAATAACAAACCAAGAACCAATAGCGAGGAAAATTTGAAAAATTCAATTGGACTGTACGGAAATAATGGAGACCGGTTACTCAAAAAACAGAAGAAGAGGAAGACCTAGGAGACGATGGGTTGATCAGATAAGAGAGCTGGGGAAAAGAAAGGAAAAAAATTTAGAAGAAATGAAAGTCATGGCTAGAGACAGAAGAAAAAAAGTGGGTAGAAGAACCGGAACCAACATCCGACACCTGAAAAGGTATAAGGATAAGAGAAGAAGAAGAAGAAGACAAAAGGGGAGTCGTCCACAAAGAATTTGTTCCTTCAATCATTTTTTTTTATAAAGACGTCCTTGAAAGCCCCAGGAAAAGGGTAATTCGCGTGAGACTAGACATTGCAGAGAAATGGATGCTCCATCATGACAACGTCCCATGTCACACTACCTTCTCCATAACAGAATTTTTGACCTCAAAAGGCATTCCTGTGGTTCTCCAGCCCCCCTATTCATCTGACGTCAGTCCCTGTGACTTTTTCCTTTTTCCTAAACTGAAAGATGTCTTCAAAAGAGTGTAACGGACACACTGAAGACCATACCGGTTGAAGAAGACTTCCAGCGCTGCTCTCCTTCGGTGTGTAGCTGCCCAAAGGAACTACTTTGAAGAGGATAACATTGATGTTTGAAAAAAATTAAAACTTTGATCAATAAAAAATCAGTCTCATTACTTTTCTGCCACACCTCGTATAACTGGAAAACTAAGTACATACTGCAAGCCAACCATATAACTAATTCCATCCGCTGTTTAGTAATAACACTGTGGTGCTGACAATATACCGACTGAGGTACACACCGATTGTTTAAATATGTTCGGCCTTAAACGAGCTTATGAACCACGATTATCAATCAACCTGTCGGTGTGTGTGTGTGTGTTAGAGAATTTCGGCGTTTCAATTCCCGCACGATTGATTTAATTACACGCTTTCGTAAATCTATTGTGTTTACGGCGATGATTCAAACGGAACAATGGTCCGATGCTTCGGGGTTTTATTGTATTATTTTTATTTTTACGGTGGACAGAATCCCGTTTAAACTTTATGAACGTTGTTTGTGTACATAATCAATTATTTACTTTGTGAAGTGTGGACGTTCAGCAAAATAAATAAAAGCATTTTATATTATCTCTCTTTTTTTATATCAAAATATTGTCGTTTCGTACTTATTTTTATTATCTCGCGAAGCATTTACATCCCAATTCAATTTTCTCGTGACAGGAGCTGTCATTTCGCACTTCCGTAAAAGTAAATTCGTTTCGCGCCAACACACAGACATTTATGTACGGGTAAATGTATATATAAAAAAGAAGATACAAAACTACGTGAATAAACGTCAAATTGCGATACTTTCATCTTCCTCTTTTTATTATTATTATAGCGCCACCTATCAAATCGTCGGCGCAAAAATACGAAGGGAGTATATAGATATAATAATATAATCTCTCTGCAGACCGATATTAAAAGCGTCAAGCCATCAAGTAGCACATTAGCTGACGTAACGACGTTATTACAAATTCATTCTCGCCCCGGATAACGGCCAGCATCGAGGGAGATCTTATACGCACGATATCGAAACTGTTTCGCGGAAACGCGATATCAACACGTGTACTTGATTAATAACGCTCTGTTGTAATTTTAATATTTCGCGTTACGATAGAGACGTAAAAATATTGTGCGAATTTATGATGGCTACTATCCTTATTTTGAATATCAATTTGACACATGTAATTTGTAGAGTAATTTGAGGGAGCAAATGTTTTCGATGATACAGGGTGTTCAGATTCTGCTGAACTGCCACCAATTTCGTGTTATCTTGAACAAAACAGTCTATATTTTATACTAATTTGAAACTGTACAGGGTGGGCAAATAAGCGAGGTAAGCGGCTGTATCTCAGAAACTAATGATCGTAGAGAGTTACGGTAACAAATTTGATAGGTAAAGTGGGCAAGGGAAAATGCTGGAAATTATTTTCAAGTTTCCAAGATGGCCGCCAGTGGGCGTTTCCACCATCTTGAATTACATAAAGTTACGTTTCTCGCGATTTTCTCCAATGAATATAACAAAAAGGTATTTGCGTTGTAATGTTAACTTAAAGTCAAACATTTTCTATAAAAACAATTTTTCTCTATCTTTCGAAATAAAGTGGTGGGGGGTATTTGAATGTTGTTTTAAATAAATGCCTGTAACTTCGAAACGGCTTAATGGATTTGGATAAATTTGGTATCATTGAAAAGAGCATTTCTTGGGCTTTTAGGTTTCTCGTAATCATGACGGTTGTGATCTACACGGCCGCCGATAGAGACCAAATTTATCCAAATCCATCAAGCCGTTTCGCAGTTACAGGCATTTATTTAAATCAACATTCAAATACCCCCCACCACTTTATTTCGAAAGATAGAGAAAAATTGTTTTTACAAAAAATGTTTGACTTTAAGTTAACATTAAAACGCAAATACTTTTTTGTTATATTCATTGGAGAAAATCGCGAGAAATGTAACTTTATGTAATTTAAGATGGTGGAAACGCCCACTGGCGGCCATCTTGGAAACTTGAAAATAATTTCCAGTATTTTACCTTGCCCACTTTACCTATAAAAATTTTTTACCGTAACTCTCTACGATCATTAGTTTCTGAGATACAGCCGCTTACCTCGCTTATTTGCCCACCCTGTACATAAAATTTGCCGTCAAACGATATAGTGTGTGATGTTTAACGTTTTATAAAAATTTTGACAGCACAGAAAAAGACTTATTCGTCGAACTTCATTTAATAAAAAAAAAGAATCTGTGTGCTGTTTCGAATGATGTACGGAAAAGCAGCACTTACTGTCGATGGTTCTGTCATATTCGAGCAAATTTTTTTAGAATACTCGATTAAAATAGTGAGAAACTGTCAAAATCAACTTAAAAAATTTGCAATCTTTTTGGGTATAAACTCGCATTGTGAAATGGTTCTCTCTGTGGGTCATATGGATTAACAATCATCGCTGTCACATTGACAGGTAATAAACATTGATATTTGCATCACGTACGAACCCCCAAAACTTAAAGACTGGTTCAGGATGTGTAAATTTGTCAGACTTTCCTTAAAAGTGAAAGCGATCTGACAAACGACTGTCATACAATTTCTTTATATTTTTCATAGCATTTAAGTTCGCATTACGCATCTTGACAATTCTGGCGATTTATTTGACGTTTATAGAAACTGATTAATAATAAAATACTATCAAAATATCATATACATAAACATCAATATATCAATGCAAAAATTGACATGTAACACGATGTGATGTAGGTTAGCGATTTCAAAGGAAGGAGGTTGATGGATATGCAATTCAACAACCGACTTTCGTCATTACAATTGATGACGTATTATCCCAACATGGTCGCCATGTATAACCCTTGTAACACATATTATATTGACTTGACAGTTAGTAGCACAAATTCGGTTATGTTTAGGTATATGCAAGTATTAAATCTCAACGTCAAATGACAAATGTCAAATAAAATGCTCGCACAACCGGCAACGTTCTAGTTATAGAAATCCTACACGAACGTCACTACGAATGTCACTAGGCTTATTATTAGCACACAATTGTAATGTAATATGTAACTCAATGTGACAATTGTGTTGGTATGAACTTTATGAAATTGATGACGAAAGTCGGTTGTTAAATTGCATAGCCTATAAGAAAATTTAAGCAAAACTGTTCAAATAGTACCTTCAATAAGTGAATATTATAACATGTGATGTGACAACTGTCAATGTCAGTGTATTTTAACAGCTAAATCTTTATTTTCCGAGAAAATAATACAGAATTGATCTGTACATTGAAGGAAATGGGAAGTACAAACATGATGGATGGAATAATGAATAGTTAGAAATAAATTCCAGCAAGAATATATTTCTTCTCATACTAGCTGCAGCTTCTGGGTCTACAATATGACATTTATTGTATATCTGTAGTGTATATTATTACGAGAAATAAAGTATCTATCCATCTATCTATTCAGAAGCTCTACAAAAACCATTTTGTGTGAAGAATCAAGATGAAATGCATAAAAAAACAATAAAGTCCAATAATCGCAATAGAACACAAACGACGCTCACATAATATAGACACATAGAAAAAAATCATAATTAGAGCAGGCTATGTGAATGGATTGTTACTTTAGCCACTTTCACATAATGACATTTATTCCTTGACATTTAATTTGAGGTTATAAATTTTGGTTACAATAAAATGTCAAATAATAAATGTCATTATGTGGTAGTGGCTAAAGCAACGATCAAAAACATTTACATAGCCTACACCAATTATGTTTTTTTTTCGATAGCACGTTATAACCTTTTCGATGTTTCTGACATTTATGCAATTTTGACAAATTGGTTTTGTGTAAATGTGCACTAGATTTTAACCAATCACAGTCGTTTATTATATATTCATAACGCTCCTTTCTTATTTGGAATGAGGTATAGACATTAAAATTCACTTTTTGCGCACGACATCTTGATTTTTTTTTTCAGAAAAATCTTGAGCAAATTAGATGGAGAAGAATAAGGAAGAATCGAATAACGGTTACAGTTATTTATTTCGTATACGTTACCTAATTGTTAATAAGAATACAATCTATAGGCAAATGCGTCGTTGTAGTTAATATTTACTATAAAAGCTACATAATTTTAATTATGAAGAAGTTACTATAGCACTAGAAACTGTAACCAAATTAACTTAAGAGTGTTGCTTAAGGTTTGAAACAAAAAAACAGAACTATCAAACACACTTACTTTTTAGAACTATTTAGTACGAACTATTATTTTTGGGTACAGATTTGTGGCATATACAGGACGGCTCTTAAGTGCCACCCCCTCCAACCCCTCCCGATCCTCCAGGCTAATAAGAGACACATGTTTTACAATTAATAGTTACCTAAGATTTTTGAACTTATGTTGAGTAGCGGCCTGCAAACACAAAATAACAAAATGAGATAAGATTTTGTTCTATTACTATGTTCATATGAGTGGATAACATTTTATGGAATTTTGGGCAGTGTAAGCCGTTTAAAATGAGCTATCACTCGCCTCCTATCGTCAATCTTTGAGCCGCACTGTATATCCTGATAAAGTTGGGAGAACTATAGCTTTGTAACACCAAACACCGCAAGGCTTAATTAATTCGAAACATGTGTTTCAAAGATGACATGAAGGTCTTTAAAGTTTTTAAATTTAATTTATCCAATTTCGTTAAAAAAAACTTATTCAGTTGATAATGGAGACCTAAGAGTTTTCGAAACACGCGTCCCGAATCAATTAGGCGTTCAGGTGTCTACAATTAATAGTATATACTGAACTACAAAATAAATTTTCAGAGTATGACATGAATTAATTCACTATGTCTTAGATTGATTCAACGATTGAATCTAATCTACATATCCTATTCAATTTGACGTTTAGGTTAAATCGTTAAGCTAACGTAGGACCAACTGACATTCATCAAGCAATTCTAACAAAAAAAATTGAATTTCACGGGAAAGATGGTTGCTTAAGTGTGTAGCTAACAATGATTTGTTGTAAAATACAGTTTCTTCGGAGCGCTTCTTTTTTTAAAATGAAAAAATACCGAAAACTAAAATTTAAAAACTAACCTCAAAAATCCCGGATTTTCAAATTGACAGTTTGACATATGAAGTAGTCTTCAGGCTTTCACGGCCGCTGTTGATGGCTGCTCTTCGGTTCTCGGGTTCTCTGCCGTGTAGAAAAGTCAGAAGTGAAGAAGATCACGACAAGATGATCGAAACGTTAAGTACCACAACTTTTCTACACGGCAGAGAACCCGAGAACCGAAGAGCAGCCAATTTGACATATGATTATATGAAGCGTATAGATGCAAAACTCACTATTCGACAAAAATTGAAAAATTGAGTAATTGAGATTTCGCGCGATTTGATTGTCAAATTCTCTAAGAGATATGATTTTTAAGTTGGTTTGAAGCTAAACTAAGTTTTTAACATGAAAAACTCCCTTTAAACTTGAGTGATAGGTGTTTATCCTGTGTTTACGTAATGTATTTAAGTCCGAAAAAGTTTGAAAATAGAATTGAATAAAGTGATTGAACCTTGTGCTGTAGGACAGGGCCGAAAGAAATTGCGGCAACAGTCCAATCGAGAGATAATGAAAATAGCAAGGTAAGATTCACTCAAACAAGAACACAAGCTCTCGGTACAAAAATAATTGTTATATTTTTCAAACAGACACCGTCCACAGCATTTACCTACGTGTCCTATCTGTGCTCATAATGGCAAGTCGGGATTCCCCTACTTCTGTTCTACTTTGAGAATGAGCCAAATGAAGCGGTTTCGCCAACTTCTTTACTCTCCAACGGATAAGATCAAACAGGACACGTTTATGCTTACTTGTTATAGTGGCACACCTGCCAAACGATCTAGTACGATGAACCGCAAAAGAGGCATATGTTTGTTTTATATACCTGAGAACTGAAGAATTATTAAAAACCAATTCACTGGAGGACGAACCACACAAAGTTGAGCTTGAATACAAAATATATAAAAAGAAATCTAAAGCTTTTTTTAGGCTACTACAGACTGAAATATCGTACATAGAAAATTTTTCGTTTGATTGCCAAAAAAATTTGGCAACCGTCCTATTTTAGCCAGATGGCTGTGGAGGCCAAAACAAAAATGTTACTATGATGGCTATGCTTTCATCTTGGCTGCTTCAAGATGCTCCGGAAATGATCGAAACTATAGAATTAATTTGTCCTGTAGTAGAGTTGAGAACTGAGAAAAAAAGTCTTTTATTGTAAATCCAGTCGAATATGATCAAATAATAGAAAATTATGCAACAATTCGCAAGATCCAAGCCTGGAACATCTTCGACTGGAGGACAGAAGCTACCAGAGTTTTGAGAAGGCCATCAGCGTGGCATTTCCAGTTTAATAAAATGAAGCGATTTATCTTCAACAAAAGTTGCAAAGATAATGTTCTTTTACGTAGGGAGCCCCATTACTTTGCAGATTTTGGAATGGCAAAAGGACTATCCAAAAAAAGCAATAAAATGGCAACTCAAAGGAGACAAATCCTCAATTAATAAACTGCTAGTTAAACATTTTGGGGCGAATTGGCAACTAAATTCAAACTTAGAATTGTACAAAAAAAATGTATTCCCAACAGATGATGTTAATAACGAATTGGTTGGAGGAGCCAGCAGTTGAGGAAGAAGATTACGATCTAGAATAATAAATTTTTTGTAGGTATTATAAGTTACTATTATGTTATGTTCTTTATTTTGTTTTGTTTACGAACAATTCTTAAACAAATATACAAATTCGGTGCCAAGAAATTTTGCTTCAATCACAAAAATACAGTTGGCTGTTTATCCTTGTCAAAATTTTTCATCGAACAACTTGTTCTAAAATATTTGAATAATCATTCTATACGATTTGATCAGTAAATTGGTCCAACAATCCTGGTGGTTTATTATCTTCAGCTAAACGTCAACGAAAAACCTTGTTTGGTGATCAGATTCGAAAAAAATTGATTTCCATTCGCCAAACAATAAAAATCGTGAGTATCAAAAACACCCAGTCTCTGGTAAACATGCACTCGTCATTCCAAAGAACAAGACAATGACAAAACTATAAATATTGGCACAATTGTTGAGCAGATTGGATTGACGAAATAGACCATATAAATTGGTAAAAATAGTTTTGCAATAAAACAGTTTCTTGTACAGTTTCTGCAGCTTTAATTCTACCATTTCTGAACACAGTTCAATCGAGGTATTCAAAGTTTAATTTCTATCAAAACTACAAAAATCTTTCATCTATTCAACATACTCCAGTGATATGTGGCACTTAATTAAATCGGTTAATTAAAGTATCCTTTAGAACAAAACCATTATTCCCGAGTGTAGTCGATTTAATCTAGATTACACTAGATTAAATCTAGATTAAAATACAAAATAAATTGACTACTTACCTCTTTAATCCATACTTTACCAGATGAGGAAAAAACGAGAAACGGAATGTGATGTTAAAAGTTAATTCTGCACTTTTAATTAATAGACCAAATAATATTTTTAATTTATATTTCGTTTCTGTGAATTTCTTCGTTTTCACCACCAATTTTTTTTACTGCACCGACAACTTTCTCCGGTCGCAATCCGCTTGTACTTATCTGAACTCATTCAACCGCAAAAATCGTTTCCTTTCGTGATTTTTACCGCTTGATATCGTTTATTTTATTTGGGAAAATCGAAAATTTAAACAATGATATGATGTGGATTTCTCCGGGATTCGATTGCGATTTTCCGTGTTAATGTTTAAGATAAATTTTCGCGATAGTTGGCTCTGTAACGCGCGCGTTTTTCAAAGCTCGCCGCTCTCATAAAAATGATCAAATTAAAAGAATATAATTAATTAGATTATAATACGAATTTAATTCTCGATCAAATTTAATTAATGATGTATTTATAAATTTTTTTCTTGTATATATCCCCCGTTAGTTAATGGTGATAACGCGATAAAAATACCCGGATTTTTCGCAAACCCGCCGACGGCCCGGACCAGGCAAGACTCCGGTGTAACAAGTAGGTACGTCGGTCCGGGATAGATTGCGCGCGCAACGTTTCTCGCTTCTACCACAGAGAAAGAGAGCTCCCCCGCTGCCCTACGTCCCTGAGCGTCGTCCTCCGTCCCACTCGTCCCCTCCACGCCGGTTAAACGACCGGTTGTACATCGAGCGCTGCGACGACCGAAACGACGGCACACGACACTTGTTGTACCTCCTTCGTTTCAGCGTCTCTTTCTCCCACCTACCCACAGTCCCCCTCTCCTCGTATCTCGTACCTATATGTATGTACGGTTCTATGCTGTGATCTGGTGGTCCCTCCTAATACTACATCCCAATTTTCTCCACCCCCTCCACCCCCCTCCCCCTCACTCTAACATCGATGTAACAGTGTGTACGACTATGAGTGTATGTATGTTTTGTGTGGATACCTATACGTGAATGTACGAAGGTGGGTATGAAAATTGTTTTATGGAATTTCTTCTTAAAATTGTTATCAGAATCAGCAGTTAGAGTACCATAAAAACTTTGTAATAACATAAAAGTTTTATGAAAATTAAAAAAAATTAAAAGCCAACGTTGACCCTAACATGGACTTAGATCTCGTTGATGAGTCAGTGTTTAGTATGAAGTCAAAGATCTTAAAGTGGCTGCCACACAAGGAACCAAAAGAGTCTTCAATGATATTCCAAGATCAAGCAAGACAAACAAGCTTGTTCAAGGCTATCAATGATGGGCTACGATCGTAATTCTTGCAAAGAACAAGATCAATGCAAAGTTAAAACCCAGAAATGCCCACTGTACGATTTTATAAATAATCTAGAAAACTTCTAGAATGTATTTTAGACCCTTATTTTTTATGTGTAGGTACTATATGTAATACGGTGGGCATTTACACAGCTATAAGCTTTTTTATTTCAGAGCTTTCTCTCTGAATGAGGCTTTGGCAATGTTGGATGATGATGAGGATCTAGTTGAAAACATCGATTCGTTAACCATTTTTCCACCAGAGAGTGCCTGTGGAAATCAAACTGGCGACGAAAATTTGGTCAACCTAAATAATTTACCTCGTACACAACTTCAAGCCCCAAGAGTTGTCTTCAGAATATAAAATTCCTCTCTCACTTTTGTAAAAGCAACAGCAAAAAAAAATAAAACAATATATCCGACAATAAGAAAAACAAATTATAAATGGACAAATGAAACGCTGACGTTTTGAGGAAAAAAATGGCCTAATGCAAAAATGCAGATATTTTTCAACAATTTCTTTTCAACTTTACCACTATTGGAACTACATATTGTCCGACAAAAATTTCAAAGGCACCGGCACTATTCGTGAAAACCGTATAGGTACCTAGCAGTCCTCTAATGGATTCCAAGCATATGAAAAAAGCAGCGAGAGAGCATTTTGACTACAAGAAAACTGACAGCAAACTGGCTGTGACAGCATTGTCACTTTATGTTCAAATTCAGCTGGAGTGACTCCAGGTTCATTCTGTAAAGAGATTTTCACGAGTTTTTTTTTCTCGGGTTCTTCTATCTGCTCCAAACACTGTTCCTAAGTCCTAATCTAAACTTAAAAAATTCAAATGGTATGGTGGAAAAAAATGTTTCTCTGGTTCCCAGGTTGTTTCCATTTTCCAACAAATTTTAGTACCAAAGAAGAGGCGGTACCTATAGAAATAGTTCAGAACTATAAAAATTCGATAGAGTCTAAAAAATCAGACACAAATACAACTAAAATTAAACTAGAAGCGTGGGTCTCAGTTGCAAGAGAATATAATTCTATTTTCGGGGAAAATTACAGAGAACAGATTACACTCCTGATCAGTTAAGAAAACCGGTATCTTCACCACTCCAAGTGAAGCAGTCAATGATAGGAAGTGGTAAATAATGAATTACATCTGTTTATGAACGAAATTTTAATGTATCTATTTATAGAAAAGAAAAAGGCCAATCCATTAAGCAGAAAGATGCTATTGTGGACAGAATCTAAAACTGCTTTAGCAGAGCTGCAAAAAAAGTGTTGTCTAGAAGAACATAATTTAAAAATGAAGCATCTATTGGTGTAGGGTGTTTCATTATGCAAGCAATGTTATGTAATATTGCTGCAGCAATGACTACTGCTTCCACTTTTCTGTGGTTAATACGAATGCCAAGTGCCAAGATGGGAAAGCGTCTTTTTAAAACACTAAAGCATCTTTCTATGGGATTCCTTGTACGAATCTGTGATCCATTAAATAGATTTTCGGCTGCATTTTGCGTGTTTGCTAATGGGATTATAAGATATGGTTTGATGCCGTAGCCACTATCTCCAGCCTAGAGTTTCTAAAAATTTGAGAATCGTGTGTTGCTTCTGGCCAACGACAAACAATATTCTGAATTTTTAAATTTCCGTATCATCGCCACCTAGAGATTGTATTTTTACATGTGTGCAATCTATTGCACCTAATGCATCGTGGAAATCTACTGATATAAATAAAAATCATGGCAAACTCTTGCATTTTAATATACCTATTTTTCAATGATGCTATGGCCCTTATTACTTTATTTATTACCCGAATTGTTGTAGTCTTATCTATTCCAATAAAATCACCAGCCACTTGTAAAATAGATCCTGTTGCAAGCAATCGTAAAGTAACAAAGACCATTTTGGTAGGTGGCAGAGCCCCACTCCTGTTAAAAGTATATTGTGCATTTTATTGAAAAAGAAAAAAAAATAATTATACCTTTCAGTTTAGGAAGAAATTAATTTCTTATTATTAATTATTATTGGTCATACCTCAAAACTTTCTAAATTGTTGGCCAATGAATTTAATATTTTATCAACACAGCAACCGAACCTGTTGGTTCAAAACAGCTTGCACCCACAACTTATTGAGGAACATATTCGCCCAACTGGTAAGTGCATGAAACAATATTTTTTAGTTTATTAACAGAAATTTTTATGAACAACTAGAAACCTAAAAGACCAATATTTCTTTATGGTTTGATTAAGGTATTGGGGCAGCACTTAAAGCGATCGCCGTTCGTGAAGGCCTTTCATAGGACCTGGCCCTTCCTTTGACATCACCAAATCGCAAATTAAAAAGTCCATCTATGAATGGACATATAACAGGTCCAAGGAATGGTGGATAAAATCACCAGGCCAAAGACAGGCAAAGGAGTTCCAAAAGGCACACTAAAGACCTACTGAAGATGTTCAACATCGGCCTGGCAGATAATGCTCTCTGCAGATTGTGTCAAGAGGAAGAAGAAACCCCAGTTCATGTTTTGTGCCACTGCGATGGCCTAGCGAGGATAAGGTTTCTATCAATGGGCGTAGAGGACCCCACAGCTAACGGCTACATAAAAATGATAGGCTTTTTAAGAAGGTAAAATCTAAGCCTAATCTAAGGTATTTGGATGACATTTTCACTATTTTTGACAGCAAAAAATATAATATTAAATTTTTCTTGATGGAGTTGAGTGTTTGATGTTTTGTGAGTGAAATTTTAAAAAAAAAATTTTAAAAAAACGCTGGGAGTCTGTGCGAACGTATGTTTTACCCCCCAATAGTTTTTGCATCATACAATCACGTTATTGTGAAAACTTTAAATGCAGAATTACACAAAACTGCATCTGTAATCCCACACTTTGTGAGTGAAGAGCTACTACATAAACCTAAACAGTGATTTTGAGATTTTGAAACGGTAAGCTTTTAACGACAACGCATACATTGTGGAAAACGTTTACAATTTTTTTGTAGTAACTACGAGAAAAAAAAACAAGCATGAAAAATATAAACACACATACATTCATGGTCAACATAAAAGCGCCATCAATAAAACCGAAATTACAATATAAGTAATAAACCCAAATCCCTAAACCGCAGTCTTCCTACTGTTAAAGACGCCTCGATAAACTCCTGGGCATGAAGCGTGTCTTTTCCTCTGTACAACCCGCGTTTCCTTAAATACCTCGCAAAATGACAAAAAGAAGGAATAAGAAGCAAAAAGAAAATGATACAAGTGACAGCGAAGACGAAGTAACAAACAACAAAATATACAAAAAACTAGAAAACCTGGAGAAATCCATAGCCTCCATGTCAAACAAGTTTGAGGAAATACAAAAGGAGAATAGGGAAATAAAAATACTATTAAAGGAAAGAGAAAGAGAAAAAACGATTATAAAAAGGAAATTGGAAGATATGGAAAAAACCATAGAAACCATAGAAAGAGAGAAAGTAGAAAACAACATCATCATAAACGGAATAGATCACCAGGAAAAGAATGAAAACCTGAGAGAGACAGTAGAAAAAGTAATGAAGAAGCTATACACAACAGGAGGAAACTTCAACATGATAAACTGTTATAGACCAGGATCAAATCAAGAAAACAGCCTCATCGTTGTCAAACTCGAAACTAAGGAACAGAAAGACTCCATTCTTAAAACACTAAACACTTTAACCCACTGAACACCAAACAAGTTTTAACTAAAACACCGACGCGTTTCAACAGCAATGCTGTCATTATCAAGGCGATAATAAAACTAAATTAAAATAAAATCTACAAAAACAGGTAACCTAAAAGTTATGCACGGTCAATCCGACACGCATCATTAATTTCCGATTAACGAAAACAATGACGAATACGGTATAGGGCCATTGTCACAATTCATTACACATGACTTATTTTTAAATATTTCTAAACTTTCGAAAACATTTAGAAACTTACAATTGTTTATTTGTCTAATTAATTTAACATTCGTATGATCGATGTTGTGATCTGTTTCAAAAATGTGTTGGGCAACGCTCGATTTCCCAATTCTATTAAATCTAAGATGAGCCATATGCTCTTTGAATCTAGTTGAGACTGCTCTCCTGGTTTGCCAAATATATTTTTGATTACAATCTTTACAATTGATTTCGTAAATACCTGACTTTTCTAGAGGTTGTATTTTATCTTTAGGGTTACCGATGGGACTTCGTAAACTAGTCCCAGAACTGTAAACTATTCTGAGATCTAGCTCTTTGAAGATTTTACTCAAACCTTTAGTGATAAAGGGAGCGTAAGGGAGGGTCACAACGGGTGAAGCTTTAACATCCTCTCGAAAAGTCGTAGATTCTTTCACAGTTTTCTTATAATTAAACTTCCTAATTAACTTATACATATGCTGAGGCTGGAAACCATTACACTTGGCCGCATCTTTTATAATTTTAAGCTCTTTCTCATACCTCGCCTTGTTCAAGGGAAAAGTGAGAAGTCTGTGGACCAAAAAATTCAGGCTTGCCATTTTGTGTTGAACACAATGATGGGAGTCTGAAGGAATGTAGCGAAGTGTACTGGTTTCCTTTCTATACACGTCAAACTCTAATCTATTGTTATTTCTAATTACTAAAGTATCTAGAAAGGGTAGCTGACCGTTTTCTTCTCTTTCACAAGTGAACTTTATGGTTTCGAACCGATTATTTAATCTATTGAGAAAATCGTCAATATTACATTTTTTAGTGTCAAATATAGCGAAAATATTATCCACATACCTCAACCAAACCCTAGGAAAGTATTCGCTCTCAGATTCTAAGTCCTTTTCAAAACGGCTCATGAAAAGGTTAGCCAAAAAGGGCGACAAGGAGTTACCCATTGCCGTTCCTTCCAGCTGTTCATAAAAACCCCCGTTGAATTGAAAAATGTCCTGTTTCATACAGATGTCAGTTAAGCGAGCAAAACATTTTTTTTTTGGTCCACAGACTTCTCACTTTTCCCTTGAACAAGGCGAGGTATGAGAAAGAGCTTAAAATTATAAAAGATGCGGCCAAGTGTAATGGTTTCCAGCCTCAGCATATCTATAAGTTAATTAGGAAGTTTAACTATAAGAAAACTGTGAAAGAATCTACGACTCTTCGAGAGGATGTTAAAGCTTCACCCGTTGTGACCCTCCCTTACGCTCCCTTTATCACTAAAGGTTTGAGTAAAATCTTCAAAGAGCTAGATCTCAGAATAGTTTACAGTTCTGGGACTAGTTTACGAAGTCTCGTCGGTAACCCTAAAGATAAAATACAACCTCTAGAAAAGTCAGGTATTTACGAAATCAATTGTAAAGATTGTAATCAAAAATATATTGGGCAAACCAGGAGAGCAGTCTCAACTAGATTCAAAGAGCATATGGCTCATCTTAGATTTAATAGAATTGAGAAATCGAGCGTTGCCCAACACATTTTTGAAACAGATCACAACATCGATCATACGAATGTTAAATTAATTAGACAAATAAACAATTGTAAGTTTCTAAATGTTTTCGAAAGTTTAGAAATATTTAAAAATAAGTCATGTGTAATGAATTGTGACAATGGCCCTATACCGTATTCGTCATTGTTTTCGTTAATCGGAAATTAATGATGCGTGTCGGATTGACCGTGCATAACTTTTAGGTTACCTGTTTTTGTAGATTTTATTTTAATTTAGTTTTATTATCGCCTTGATAATGACAGCATTGCTGTTGAAACGCGTCGGTGTTTTAGTTAAAACTTGTTTGGTGTTCAGTGGGTTATAGTGTTTAGTGTTCTACTTCTGCACCAAGAGATCCAGTGAAGAACTTCCATTCTTAAAGCTAGGAAAGACTTTGGAACAATAAGCACTATCGAATGTGGTCTAAGAGGAAGAAAGAAGCACCAGAGGCGGAGGAATTGCTTTTTATATAAAGGAAGATATTATCTACAAGGTGACAATGAACAAAACAATTGATATGATAGAAATAATTACTATACTAGTAGAACGTAAGAATTTATCACTTACTGTTAGATACAAACCACCACAAGTCGACTTCAATACCTTAAAATATGTCCTAAAACACAACGTCCTCAACAGGAAGGAAGACCACATAATAATTGGTGGTTTTAACATAAATATATTAGAAAATAACACAAGAACCAAGGAATATCACAACCTATACGAAGAAAGAAACTATAAAGTAATGAACAGAAGATCGAAAAAATATTTAAGAACCAAGGAATATCACAACCTATACGAAGAAAGAAACTATAAAGTAATGAACAGAAGAAAGAAAAAATATTTCACTAGAAAAAACCGGCATGGACTCAACTCAATAGTCGACCATGTAATAACAAACAGAAAAGAAAACATTTATAAAATCAAAATAATACCAACAGATATATCAGACCACAATGCGGTGTTAACTACGCTCATTACTGAAAAAGAAAAAAAAAGCTAAAATCTTAACGAATCTCAAATAACATCTTTCGCAGAACTATCTATTACACTACAAAACATCATAGAAAACAACCAAAAAACAATATCAACACGTAGGAGACGGGAGTGTCCATGGATAGATGAAAACATCATAAAGCAAATTGCAAGAAGGAATAAAATATACAAGAAACATAGTCGGCATCCAAACAATGAAACTTACAAAAGAGAATATGAAAATCAGAAAAGGTATACAAAAGAACTAGTAAAGACCGCTAAACATACATACCTGAAGAATATGATAACAAAATACAAACAGGACTCGGGCAAAATATGGAAAATCAGCAAACACACAAAAAGCAAAAAAGTACAAAAAATATCACAAAAATAGTAAACGAAGATGGAACTATCGCAACAGATGTAATAGACATTGCGAATGAACTTAATAAATACTTTGCTACAGTAGGGAGAAACCTTGCAGAACAAATAATGAAAAACAGGCAACAACCACAAAACATCGCAATAACTAAACATACACCACCCTGTAGACTCGAAGAAACAAATAAGGAAGAAATAAGCGGAATAATATCAGGTTTGAAGAAAAACAAGTCGTCTGGATTTGATAAAATCACAGCGAATATGATACAACAAAATAAACAAAAACTAGCCCCTATTCTGATCAGATTGATAAATACAACAATCACAGTGGGGAGCTACCCAGATTACCTGAAAAGAACAATAATTGTTCCAATATATAAAAAGGGAAATGTTCATGACCCACAAAACTACTGACCCCATCTCCTTGCTATCAACACTAAATAAAGTTTTGGAACACATACAGCAGTACAACATTATAGACCAGAACCAATACGCATTTCAAGATCGGTCAAGCACAACATCTACAGTGTACGACCTAACAAACACAATAAACAGAGAGTTAGATAAAAACAAAACTGTGGTGACTATCTTCATAGACATGAAGAAAGCTTTTGTTACCGTACCCAAGCAAAGACTAATAGAAAAAATGGAAAGATATGGCTATACAAACGAGATTCTAAAACTGATTAAAACATATCTAGATAACAGACCACAAACAACTAAAATAGAAAACATTGAAAGTACTTTCTTGTGCGCCGAAGACGGACTACCGCAGGGAGAAAACCTTCCGCCTACCCTCTACATTTTATACACAAACGACCTCCTACAACTCCGCTTAAGAGGAAAGATATACTTATGTATATGCTGATGATATATGTATTTTATACTCATCACACAATATAAAAGATATAGAGAGAACGATACTAGAAGATGTTAAAGTACTGGAGCAATGGTGTTTAGATAACCTCCTTACCATAAATGAAACGAAAACAAACCATATGATATTCCCTAATACAAGGACAAAACCGAAAATAAACATTACTTTAAAGAGCAGGCAGATAAAAGAAGTAACTGAAATTACATATCTAGGCTTAACTATACAACTCAATATGAAATGGGATTCGCATGTTGAGAAAATATTAAAACAAAATAGGAAAGTAACAGCAGCGTTGAATAAAATAAAATACATAATACCGACACAATTCAGAAAAGCTATCTACCACAAAGACACACAATTACTAACGACAACAACAATAAACATATACAACAACTTCCCAAAAGCAATCAAAGAATTAATACAAGCAAAGTTCAGAGCAAAAATAAAAGGAATGCTGAAATCTAAAGAGATACTTTGAGAAAACGCACGGACTCCGCCGGCGCCGCCCACTTATTATTGTAATAACATTAGGCCCTCAACTCCAGTAGCCCGAGATGGTATCCCGTGGCGAAGAAGAGGGACGCAACGTGGAAGTTATATATCTATGAAATATAATAATAATAATAATAATAATAATAATAATCCATGCCTTAGCATCCCCCAACAGCTTGCGCCAATTACAGGGGGCATCGGCTGGCCATGAGTTACTATTACGCCTGCGGCTGTAGACCGACTTAAGATGTTACCTTTCCGCATTTGCCGTGGAATTTGGAAAACTACAGAAAACCAAACTCAGAAAGGAAGCACCGGGGTTCGAACCCGGTACTGCCGGACTGCTAGTCAAGTGTGCAAGCCACTAAGCCACCAGCCCGACATATATGTTATTGTATTTTGTATATATGTTATGTCCTTTAAATAAAAAATAAAAAAAATTAATATAAATAGTACTACCTACCATCGCCTCCACCAGAAAGAAAATATCTACGTTTAAAACAAATTTATTCTTTTAACGACAAATAACATAAATTTAATTAATTAAACAGCAATAAAAAAAATTCAACACAACATATTAACGCTCCTAATCGGCTAAAACAATATCCGCTTTGTATACGATATTAAATCGTTCCAAATATGTTCTAACGTAGATATGAAGATATGAACGTCTGTTACGTACATACCTGTACGAAACGTGTTCGCATTAATAACTGTTAAACGTGCACGTTAATACGTAATATCACGCCTACGTGCAGAAGTTAAATTTAGCAATTTAGTTGTTTCATTATGAATTACACAGACGAGTGGGCAGATATTATCTGGGCGAAATGCTCTGGAATTAATAATTTCGCACGATGCCTATCTAACTATATAGGTACTATATTTAAATTACATACTAGACATCAGGAGGGTGGCTTAATTTGTTCTCGCCGACAGAAAAATAATTCTGTACAGAAGCGATCTCGTTCAGGCGAGTTATCTGTAACATGTAAAGTTAAATATCGATTCTATAGTAATATGCATTCGTTGGAATGATCGAAAAGGTATTAGTTACAGTCGCGATAGTCCCTGTTGCACACTTTAAAACAAGTTTAACATCGCGGACTAACCCATTAATTACAATTCCTCTTGGACGATTAAGGGAACGTCACGGCTAAGATTAATGCATTCGGGGCAGTAACAATTAGTCTTCTGGAATATGCCAATTTGTTCTATGAGTAATGAGGCGCTTGAGTTAAGAATATCGTGTAAAACGTAGGGAAGCATATTCCCTTTTTTAAAGAAGAAGTCGGATTTAATAATTTCTCATCTTGCTGCGTTTGTGGTTTTAATCGTTAAAAAGATTTTAATTTAATTGTTTTGTCTCGTTGTGTTTTAAATTTTATCGTTTGAATTTAACGCCTTTTTTGAAATCCTTGGCAAAGTTGGAAATAACAAGACACAGATTTTATTTTGGGTTCCATGTTGCTTCCATCTTCGCAACAACACGTGGAGGTGGTCTGTCCGGGTCGAACCCAGCTGTCTCCTCCACAACTGGGTTGGACGAGGTGGTGATTTTGTCCAAAGCTTTGGCTGCCAACTGAAGAGCGTATTGGTGAAAGGAGTTTATCTAGTTAAGATTCATAAATCTGGCTTAAGCCTATTATCTCGGGAATAGCACGATATTTTAGCAATACAGCAGCCTTGCTTGGCGTTGGCAAAAGAAGAGAGAGAAAAAGAAAGTAATCTTTGAATGAGCTTGTTCTTGTATATTCTACTGAAACCGGCTATCTAGGAGTAATACTTGACTAAAAAGTGAGCTAGGATACGGTCAGTCGCGACAGCCACTCAGGTAGAGCTTTCAAAAAGTCGTAACAGCTTTCTGGACATGCAAAAGTCTCTTTCGAGGCAGCTCAAATCAGAAATAATATATTGGTTGTACAACCATTTCCAATTTAATCTTCTTTGGATTGAAACAGTAATTTTTTTTAATGTGCGGGGGGTGCTTAGTTGCATTGACACCGTAAGCTGTATTACTTGTCTGGCTACCACTGCAATTAGTTTTGTGACAGCATCATACCTCCTTTTATAATGCCGTGCTTTTAATCACTTTGCTCCCAACAGCGAATGGTAAGTCAATCCGGATTTCAACTCTCCGAAACCCGGCTGCTATCGTCCCACCACAACGACAGTCAGCCGCCTAACCACTGCGGCTATCGACCACGTTTCGTGCCAAATTTTCTTCTTCTGCCAAGCTTTCCCATGCATTTAAGACCTCAAATATTTTCAGTGGGATTATGTTCCGGACTTTTAACAGGAATGGATATTTGACTAAAGGCATCATAACGTTTTCTATTATATTTTGGTGAATCAAAGCGTTAAATCTTTCAGTGACCCGCTTGGATGTTCCGAAACCATAAAAACTAAACCACGTCCATACGTTTCCTGGAAAGCGTTCACTTCTTTGCGTTGAATTTATATATCTTTGATCAAATCTTATCCTTTGTGGTCGATAAACCTTTTGATCACTAAAGACAACCCTTCATTGTCCGTGCCACTAAGTTAGTATTCTGAAGGTCGTCGCTGCCAACGCCGTTGAATTTTAAAAATTGTACTCTTTCAAACAACAAAATCTAATGGATCAACCATGTTCTAATTCAGTTGTTTCTGACGTTTGTCATTTAAATGTCAAAATATTTACGTATTATTGACAATTATGACAACTGTATGATGAATATGACGTGAAGTTAGCATTTCAACAATCCACAATAGAAAATATTAGGTACACGCTCTTTTATGAATATACATTACACTCAGTTGCAAAAAAAGAGTGAGACGTTCCTAAATTAACTATGTTATTATAACTAGTTCAATTTAAATATACATTAACATGAGACTATACAAAATCCAAAGCAATCTTAGTGGAGCGTAAAGTTGAAATCTCGTCAAATTGGAAAGAAAAATAAAATGAATTCTGTAGTACTAAAGCTAAATTCTTTTACAATATCAATCCGACTCCAAACAAAAAACCATGGTTTCATAAGATGCCGCTGTCTAGATGTGCAGAATGAGATTCAATCATGCTTCCACTCCAACTCACCTCTTTAAAATCCACGTCAAAGGAAGTGGAGATTGTTCATGTTCAAGTTAGTAACTCCCATCGTGATATCCTTTTAGTCATCCCCTAATTGCCCTTCCCTGCCCGGAAGATATCTATAACAACCATTATTTAACCTATAAGCTGAATGTAGACTATCGAGATAGTAGCTAATCTGCATTTCTAGTTGTTTGCTTCCAAGCGTAGAAGAGCTTAGAAGAATATTTATTCTATGTTGAACTCCAAATCGTCGTTTTAAAATAGGTTCCAGAAGGACGTGGTGAAAAATATCAAGATTTTATTTCCTCCACTCATGTGACTGGCTGGAATGATGAACCCAGAAGCCAAGGAGAATTAAGAACAAGAAGAATAAGAAGAACAAAGCTTATAGCAATGACATACAGTACTGTGGAAATGAAGTGCAACACTTAGAAACTAATAAAACTTTTTGACTGATACATGTTTTTTTGGAGAAATATATAAGTTTCGATGGAGGTAATGTGGTTTAAATGGTTAGATACTATCTAAAACTATTTGAAAAATTAATATGCTCTTACAGAATGTGCTCTAATTGTCGGCACTACATAATTTTAAAAAATTTCGAGCATTAGCTGATTTGTGTAGGATGCATAGCTCACGCCAAAAACCATAACACTCATGGGGAAGTTTGCAGTTTTTTTTATACACTCGTTCAACAATTTTGCGCATCGAATTCCCCTAAACAATGCAATACCAGCGGTTCCAAACAAATTAAACCTTGATTCGTCAGAAAAAAATCACTTTATTCCACTGTTCGACTATCCAATCTTGACAGTCCAAACCTCTCCTTTCCCCTCCCCTTCCCGGTAGTATTGGCTTCTTTTGCGGTCGGTCGCCGTTTTAATCGGCGTCTTTACTCTTGGGACACATACGATGTGTTGTCCCTGTTGTTTCCCTTAATTCTGCAGCCAATTCTGTAAATGTTGCTGACCGATTTTTTTTTACACAAACGCTGCAATATTCTAACGTCCCCCGTACAGTTGTTTTTTTTAAGTTGAGTAACTGTCGATAGATTACATTGAACACGGTTACTTATCGCTCTGATAGAGAGTCCTTCGGTTTTTGAAGCATGAATGACACCTTTTTTTTTGATCACTTTGCAGTAATTTATATTCTCCCATGTTTCTTTAAAAACTCGAAAAAACTAAAATTAGTGTTTACTCAACTGTAAAGGCCTACTTAACTTTAAAAAACTCGAAAGTAAACGAGCAAAAATAAGTTTGTATATAATGCATTTGTCCAACCACCAATTAATTAAACATATTTTTATTTTTTTTCAAAATATGTCGACCGGAGGTGGAGTCGAACCACCGAGCATATAGGATGTGTTTCAGCTTAAAAAACGACAAATGTCACGATTTTTGACAGCTAATGACGTCCCTCTCTAATTGAGGCATTAAAAATAGTATAATTTTGATCACATAGGTCAGCGGTTCTCAACCTGGGGTACGCGAATCCCTGGGGGTTCCCGGCGGGTCGCTATGGGGTTGGCGGGAAGAATTTAGATCTTAATCATCACTTTTACAAAAAAAAAACAACGCTACGGTAAGTTTTGTATTTTTGCATCATTGTTTACGCTTCGTACACCCCCTGAAGCTTGAATAGTAGACTCGTCCTGGTCACTCCTACTCCTACTGTCAGTGTCTCGCGCAGTAGCCGATGTGTCTCGCGCAGCATCCGACACTAGTCATTTACTTTCATCTTGTTTGCAGTTCTGATGAATAGTTGCGTTATATTTTATCAAACTGTGTGCAGTGTAGCCTAGTGTTCTTTTTATAAAAAAACTTTTGATTTTGATACAACGGATTGGATAAGTGGCCTAAAACTGGTACAGTACGAGTAATTTAAAGGATGCTAAAAAAGTGGAAGATGTTCGTTTGCCGAGTACATCAAAGGTTAATGAAAAACCCTCATCACAGGTTAGTGAAGTTAAACAACAAACAGCAATTAAAAGAAAAGATGAACGCACTGCTTCTTCAGTCAATTTTATTAAATCACAGGCCTTGAATTCAAGGCTTTTAAAAAAAACTTTGTGAAGAAATGGATAGCCTCCATATTAACTTACTTTATCACACAGGTTAGATGGCTTTCCCGTGGAAAAGTTCTCCAGAGATTATTAGAACTTCGGTATGAAGTGCAGTTGTTTTTTCAAGATAACCCTTTCCACTTGTCATCCAGGTTACATTACAATGATTGGCTACAATGTTTGACCTACTTATCAGACATTTTTCTACAAATAAACAAGGTGAATGTGAGCCTGCAGGTGAGCTCTATCACTCTGTTCAAAGCGTCAGAAAAAATTAAGTCAATGACGAAGAAGATTGATTTTTGGAGGTCTTGTGTTGATAATGGACAGAAGGAAGTTTTTGAAACATTGAATGATTTTCTGAAAGACAATGAACTACAGCTTTCAATTGACATTAAAAAGCAAATTTCTGAACACTTGAAGGGATTAATGTCATCATTTACGAAGTACTTCCCAAAGCAAGAGGAGCGGATTCGTTGGATACAAAATCCTTTCTCAAAGGAAAACTTCCAATCTGCAAAATTAAATATTGCAGAGAAAGAAAGTTTGATTGATGTTTCATCTGATGATGCACTGAAATTAGCTTTCAAGGAAAAGCCACTAATAAAATTTTGGCTGGACCTTGGTTGTGAGTACGAGAGACTGTCTGATCTGGCTAGGAGAGTTTTTATGCCTTTCCCATCAACTGTACTAGTGGAACGAGCATTTTCGTCTTATACAAGTATAGAAACAAACTGGATGCTGCCCCGGATATGAGACTCTACTTGTCTTCTTTCGAGCCAAACTTCAAAACATTGTGCGCGGAAAAGCAAGGACAAGGCTCCCATTGAGTGAATAAAAATAAATTATACAACTCTTTTTGAAATAAAAACAAAAGAGATTTTAAATAATTTGAAAAAGGTAGCTTTTAATTTTTGTTACGTTGTTGTTTCAATTACATTTAGTTACTCATAACAATAAAATGTGTGTGTTTTCTTATCCAAGAATAGGTAATCCAAATTTCGTTTATTGTTTTCAGAAGGTTTAGGGGTGGCTGGAGAGGGGGTTTGTCGGTGACGTAGGGAGTACAATTAAAGAAAATAGTTTAGCAACGCATTCGCAACTAAAAAAAAGTTGAGAACCGCTGGCATAGATTATCGAAAAGCAGGATCCGCTATCACTTTTCGTTCGCTTGCAATTAAGTCGTCCCGGAACATTTGGCTAACCCTGTATATGTGATTTTCCAACAAATGTCAATATGTGTTTTCGTGCTAGTGTGTTTTCCTGCTAATCCGGCAATATTATAGCAGCTGACTTGTCATAAATTTTATTTGCTTTATCAGTATTACTACGAGATCGCAATTTCAATGCGAAATTAATTTTGTCGACAAGTAAAATTCAATTCTTCGCATAAACTTTATTCAATACACCCGCACACAACATTTACCTCACTTTATAAGTAAGTATTACATTCCTGTAGATCAGATCTAGTTTAATAATAACTGCAGGCTACATCTCATCTATCTACAAGAGTACATAGAAGAATTTGAATAGAACGAAAACGATGTTGATATCTAGCGAATACAGGAGCTGAAATATGAATGGGAATTATACCGGCAGAAATAATCCGTGCTTTAATGATGACGCTGTAATTCGTGCAGTTGTGAATATCCGTTGCACTAACATACTTAATACCTGAATACCTGATTTCAAATTTATTAAATTAAAAGAAAATCAAATAATTTGCACAGCTTAAGGATATAAATCCAATTCCGCTAGAAGAAAGTTGCGAACTATGTAAAAATTTCCATTAATTAAACGCGCTGAATTTATTAAGTATGAAGTTATGTCAAATTAAAACTTCACAGAGAGAGAAAAGGGGAACTTTTTATTATCGTCTACCCCGGGAGAGTAGAGTTTTAATTTTTACCCTGTCAGATTTAAATGGGAGGAACAGGGGTGGTTGTGGGGGGACGAAAAATACTTCAGATATCTAATCGATCGTTCACGCCCTCCTCTTCTCGCGCTTTTCTTCGCCGTTTCTCTCCCGAACCCCCCGCTACAACGCTATCCAAAAAACGCCCTTCCTTAACCATCCGCCGTATACACTAAAAGCGCTTTTATCTGTTTTCTTTTTAAAGTATTTCGTCGCTCGGCTTTTCTTTTAAAGTTGAACGGCGACTCGCAGAAAACGCAGGCGATCGAGGAAAAATAGAGGAGCGTCGACCGAAAACGATAATACCTACGACGGTAAGGTGAAAGGTGTATCGTACAGTGGCGACTCGTAACGGAAAGTCGTAAAATTGAGGAACTATAGATAAAAGGTTTAGGAAGATTTCGTTTCTTCCAAAACTTCATTTCAAAATTACGAAATATTAAACGCTAGTCAATACTAAAGCTAAATTCAGGCTAATAAACATTTTCGTATGTTTTTTTGGAGTTCTGTGTTTTTTTTATATGGAACACCTTGTATATTTTCTTAAAGATAAGGACAGGACTGAACTGATCTGATCTAACGCAGAAAAATACTTGAAGGATGTTGAAACCATTTTTTTTGTAACATTTTTGAAAAGCGAAATATAGGGCAGGATCGGTTTTGTCAAAAATTGAAGAACACCCTGTGATTCGAAAACAGTAATAGGTAGAGGAATGTGGCCTACGCTATTGATATTTTTAAACAAAGAGAGGTATAAAACCGTTACACAGCTTTTTTCTATCTCCCACGGGAACTTCCAAAAACTACTACAAAAACGAGTCACCCTGTACTATGCGAATTTTTTTTTTCCCATAAGACGTAGCCGGTTTAAGGGTTCTTCACCGGTCAAATGGTCCCGGCATTCTTCATGACATTTCTTCTGGAGTGTTGGGCTGCCTTTTCCGGCTGTTTTTCCTACAGTTTTCCCTTCCCTGACGATGATCAAGGATTGAGAGTTCAAGTCATCTTTTCCGGCTCCGTCAAGTTGGCCCTCCCTCAACCTTGCACCGGGCTAATATCTTTCCAAAAAGTTTGCACCAAGCTTGCACCATCTTGCGCCACGTGTATAACAGCTTGCACCCCTCTAGTTGAGTATTTACTTAGCTAGCTAGCCCCTCCCCCGCCACCCCACATCACGGAAGAAACTTCAAAATAGGGTAGATAGCTTGCACTCACCTTGCGCCAACTTGCGCCACCAATTTTAGAGCTTGCACCCCTTTTCAACCCCTATATATTTAATGTTTATGTTTCCAAGCTAGCCCCTCCCTCATCACGGGAGAAACTTCAAAATAGGGTTGATAGCTTGCACCCACCTTGCGCCACCAATTTTAGAGCTTGCACCGTTTTCGTATCCCTATATATTTAATATTTATTTTTTTTAAATAATTACTCAACTAGAGGGGTGCAAGCTGTTATACGTGTGGCGCAAGGTGGTGCAAGCTTGGCGCAAACTTTTTGGATAGATATTAGCCCGGTGCAAGATTGAGGGGGGGCCAACTTGACGGAGCCATCTTTTCCCGTCTATCTATCACTCGGTGTCTTCTTAACTGGTCAAATAGTTCCGGCATTCTTTATGACATTTCTCCTCGAGTTGTTGGCATTAGGAGCTCAGGTCATTATACAGGGTGCCCACCTAGTACGCGGAAGTCCAGTATCTTGGTTGATAAGAGAGATAATTGAATCTCTTTTTATTTCATGTGTCTAGTTTTTCAAGATCTACAAACCTAAAATAATTCCGATCATACAGGATGTTCCATTTCCTCTGTACAAAAAGCAACTTTGTTTTTTTTTTAATACAAGCCTATATTTTTTATCATTTACATATTTTAAATCTACATGAAAAATAAAGGGGACTTTATGTATGGTATTCATATGAAAAAACTAACAGTCTTTGAGATTACGCCTATTAACACAAATGTTAGGTAATAATGGTTCTTCAAAACACCATGTCAGAACCTGACCTACAGTATAAGAGGTGCCCAGAAACTGTTGTCGAATTTGACGAAGAAAAATATGAAAAATCTCCGTTAATTCAAATGGAACACCCTGTATATTATTGATCGGTAAAACACAGAATTAAATAGTCTACAACTTTGCTATAGCATTCCCTATACCTGAAGGCAAAAATGTAGTATTACAGTAAAAAGTGAGTAAATTTATGCATTACTTCAGATTTACTTCAAAAAAAAACTCAATAAATTAAACGACAATCAAAGAAACTGTTTGAAATGGTCACTGTTCAAAAAATAATCTAACAAGTTTTATTATCAATAGAGTCTTATGTATAATATCTCTATCTATTTTGCAGCTCTCTGATTATACAGGATGTAACAGGACGAGCTTACGTTAGCCGTATCCCAGCAATTAAGCAAATTGTAAATTTGCAGAGTTATTTTGGGCATGGGGGCAAACATTTAGAAAATATTAGTACATATTTTCTATTTGCGGTTTCGCCGGAAGCACAATCAACTTCATTTTTTTAAATGGATTACCCAATTTTTTTTCAAACAATTGAATTTAGCAACAAATTTGGCGTATAGATCATTTATTTCGACTGGTGTGAACGTTACCGTTTTATAGCTAACTTGATTTTTATGAAAATTTTATCAAATTGCATCGTAGTACTTAGTGACGTATTTCTTCGGTATGCAGAAGAGTTAAATTCTTTATCAAATGATATTACATTTACCTATACCTAAAATGAATATTTTAGGAGCTATTTGCAAAATATGTGAATGTATTCAGAAACTTGGTGTGAGCGCTAAAGGTGGCTATGAAAATTCGTCACAGTTTTAGCGTAATGTCTAATTTTCTAATGACAGTTTGATAGCGTGTTAATAAACTTCCTAGTATATCACATAGTTCCTAATCTAGTATACGAAAATGTCACGTTTAGGATTGACAAATCAGGATTACCTGAATTCATTGATGATTTATGGAGAGTCCGGAAAAATTTTAAGTCGAACATGTGCTTTATTTCGACAAAGGTATCCGGACAGGCCAATTCCATCTAAAGATGTAGCGCGACGGTTAGTTAAAAATTGTTTAGAACATGGACAGTTTAGGCCAAAATTTAATTTAAAAAAATAATTGATGACGAAGTAGTTGACATTGGTGTTATGGGATATTTCTGTACCAACCCCACTGCATCTCTTCGAGAAGCAGCGACAACTTTGGAAATTACAACAATGTCCATTCAAAGAGTACTAAAAAGACATAAATTGAGACCATTTTCATACCAGCAGGTACACCACCAGTACGCAGGATTTCTTAAATAGGGTCAACTTTTGTGAATTCTTCACCATAGCTTGTCAGGACGACGAAAATTTTACGAAGAAAATCATTTGGACTGACGAAGCTAAATTTACCAAAAATGGCCTCTTTAATAAACATAATTCATTTTTGGGCATCCGAAAATCCCCATGTAACGAGAGAAAGGGGATATCAGGAAAGTTGGCAATTTAATGTTTTTTGCGCTATAAAAAATAATTGCATACTTTGTCTACATTTTTATAACGAAAATTGAAATGGGGAAAGGTATTTAGATATATTGCGCAATATTGTGGAAGAAGAACTTGATACACTGCCTATTATCGAATCAAATACTGCGTGGTATCAAATGGATGGTGCACCGGCTCACAGAACAAGAGATGTACACTTATTCTTGGAGAGGTTATTTGACGGAAAGTTTATTGCAAACGCAGGTCCATACTTGTGGCCTCCACGTTCACCAGACTTGACCCCTATGGATTTTTTCCTTTGGGGCTACGTTAAGGACAAAGTTTACAGTACTCCGGTGACAACTGCAGAGGAAACAAAAGAAAGAATACGAGGAGCACTAAATTCATTAACAGAAGCGCAAATACAAAAGGTCACTAGTAGTCAAATGCTAAAACGAATTAATAAATGTTTGGAACTGAATGGGACTAATTTTGAACAAAATTTGAATTAATTTATTACTTTTTAATACCTTATTTATTCATTCTTAACATAGTTTTCTTTAATGTTATCTTGGTTACGAAATAAATTTTACTATTCTGTTTCTTCTTTACTCGAAAAATATATTTGTTTTTTATTTCTTTATTAACATGCTATCGAACTGTCATTAGAAAATTAGACATTACGCTATAACTGTGACGAATTTGCATAGCCACCTTTAGCGCTCATGCGAAGTTTCTGAATACATTCACATAATTTGCGAACAGCTCCTAAACTATTCATTTTAGCTATAGGGAAATGTAATATCATTCGATGAAGAATTTAATTTTCCACTGTCTGCGGTAAAAATATACAGGGTGTTCCATTTAAAATTACGAAGTTATTAGTGTTTGAAATTTAACATATTAGGTCGGTAAATACTAACACCCTGTATAGTATTTGCACACAAGTGGAAATAATTTTCAATAGCCCATCTTAGTAGCTCTCTAAGTTCCAATAATCATTCATTAACTCTTCTGCATACCGAAGAAATACGTCACTAAGTACTACGATGCAATTTGATAAAATTTTCATAAAAATCAAGTTAGCTATAAAACGATAATGTTTACACCAGTCGAAATAAATGATCTATACGCCAAATTTGTTGCTGAATTCAATTGTTTGAAAAAAAATTGGGTAATCCATTTAAAAAAATGAAGTTGATTGTGCTTCCGGCGAAACCGGAAATAGAAAATATGTACTAATATTTTCTAAAAGTTTGCCCCCATGCCCAAAATAACTCTGCAAATTTACAAATATGGAACTTGCTTAGTTGTTGAGATACGGCTAACGTACGTTCGTCCTGTTACACCCTGTATAGTAGGCTTGTTTCTACAAAAGCTGAAACATTTTTACATTACTATTTGTTGTAAAATCGTATTGAATGCAAATATTTTTGTGGGCAATTTAGGTAATTGTTAAAAACCCAAGAAAATTAAAGAGATTGTTTGAAATTTTCACATTCTTTTATACCTTTTTTCGGAAATTTCTTGACACATTTCTTCAAATTTGCAATGGATATCTGGCAATTAAATGTTGTCCAACCTGAAATAATAATAATTATGAAGAATAAATATGGAAGTCATGAATAAGATTGCCAATTACGTGAAATGCAAAGGAGCATCATTATGCTGAAACCAAGGTCGATCCTTAACATCTGAGGGACTATTTATTTGCAGCAAATGTTAACTCATATTGTCAAAAATTTAAATACATATAATTAATTAAATTGTCAATTGAAAAAATGAAACCAAGCAGCATGTTGTCCATATATTCCAGATGACATGTTCACTTTAAAACACTGTTGATTGTCCTGCAATAATCCGAGGTTTCCATGTGCATAATTGTGATAATTGTTTTGGTTGGCACTTTGTCTATTACAAGAATCACTATTCAACCGTGATTAAAAAAATGGTAACAAAATTATTCTTCTTGATTGTTTTGACGTGGGAATATTTCGAACAACTTTTTGTTTTTTTTTATGGAGGAAATTTTAAAGTGATGCATAAATTTATTTACTTTCTACTGCAATACTGCATTTTTGCCTAAAGTATTAAACTTAGGTATAGGGAATGCTCTAACAAAGTTGTAGAATATTTAATTCTGCGTTTTACCGATCAATAATATACAGGGTGTTGTTAAATTAACGGAGATTTTTCATATTTTTCTTCGTCAAATTCGACATTTTCTGGGCACCCCTTATACTGTAGGTCAGTTTCTGACAGGGTGTTTTGGAGAATTGTTTTTTGATGTGAGTGTCCCCAACTTCGACTCTGTCTGCATTCTTGTGCTCGGTTCTGACGTGCTGCCCACCCCGTCTCATTCAGGCCAAATCGCCCCAATTACGATCGAAGACAACCATGCCCTGTCAGTAGTTGACTCAAATGGTAATGTAATCGACCAAATTTCGTAACTACCCAAGATGTTAGGTCTTTTATAAGCCTCCTTGTCCGCATAGGTCTATTGGAGAGATCCCCAACAAAACTAATAAACCCTTCGTCAATTTTGTACATTCATGTATACTTTCACTTCATATTTGGACATTCTTCTCTATAGTAGTCTTGCGGATAATCCTCCATACAGCAGAACAAACTGAACTGTGGCGTTTATTGTGGCATATTGTGTGTAGTCAGCACCTTATATGCCGTTTATACTTTTCGTTTCTTCTTCCTCCAACCCTTCGCCACACTACAAGTACAACCTCTATTTCTTGCGGTGCAAGTTTCAGCTGCTTCACCTTCAACCATTCCATAATATTACTTATGGAATTTTCAGCTGTGCTCTCTAAGGTTTCCACGTTTCTAACGGTAACCACTGCGCCTAAATCCAATCAATTTCAGACCCACTCCCTCCCTGGAGGAATCAGTATCTTAAAAACTTCAGTATCTTAAGAACTTCCTTGAACTATATGGTTCTGAATCGAAACTGTTTCTTCGACAGGGTTCCCTTTACCTCCAACTCTTTCTTCAGTTTTACAGCGTTCGCTGAATTGTTCGAGTAGTGTCCCCAACGTATTCAGAAGTGGTATGGATCTATACGATCTTTGGTTTTGGCCCGATTTTGTTTTTGTTTAGCTTCAATAGTCTTGAAGTCTTCTATAGATCTGAAAACCTTTCCGTTAGAAACAGATCATCAACCCATTGCTGGTTTTCCTTTCATCTTATAAGCTGCTTATATCATTTCTTTTATGGTGACCTTGAGTATTTCTTCTTTCCTAGTCCTTAGTCTATTCCAGTCCTTTATAGAACGTGACGGCACAATTTGATAATTTTGGCCCTATATACATAAATACGTCAACTTCCTCTATTATCTTCTTCTATGCGTTTCTCTTTGCTTCCAAGATGGTTATCTTCGGTTCCTTTTCACGTATCATCCTTTTATTACACCATTAACCATCGCCGTCCTCTTCTGTATAGAACTTTTTCTCGTCTACGTGACTTTATCAGTCCACCAGTAAACTGGTTTTTGAGCACACTTGTATCTTTTGAAAAAAAAACCTGAAGATGATGAAATAACTTTTTAAACTTGTATAGAAAATCAAAAGAAACGCAACCGTAGAATGTCATTAAAAAAAACACATTCAAATGAATCTTAATCTCATTCATATTGCGAGACGCCACTGTTAATAAAAATCGTCGTGAGAATGTAAGAAGGGACGACAACTCACGTACATAAGAAGAGAACAGAAACTTTCCCGCCACACGACTACGATAAACTCTTCCGTGAAGCAAGTGGTGGGCGACGGTAGAGACTTTCTTCGTTCGCACGCACGCACGGCGACGAGATTTATTCTCGTGATTGAAAAGAAGCAAACGGAAGAGAAAAGGAGCGACGGAAGAGGACGTTCGGAGGGTCGTGATTAAATATTCCAGAATTGCGGAGTTCTCGTCCTCGAAGCGAATTCCCGAGATGACGCGGAAGGGATGAGAGCGTCAGCAAAAAAGTTCACCGTGATAGAGAAGTGGTATCCGAGGATCTACGAGTAAAAGGTATGGGAAGAAAAAGAGGAAAGAACTTATATAGTAATAAACTGAAAAGCAAATAGAATCATAGCTTTATACCGCTGTAAAGGATTACGTTACTATTTTCCGCAATATACATCCGTGCTTTGCAGATGCTGTAACTGTGTAAGTGGAAAATGTTAAGGAAATGAATCTATGCATTTTATTTTTATTAGTGCTTCATGTAGTTTAATACAAAATATTACTCGAGAAATACATTTCATTTATTTAGTGCTAATATAGGAAATGTGGCGATTATAAATATTGGCACGTCAAACAGAATTAATTTCATATAACATCATATCTCAGACCTCTGACTTTTCAATAGGTAGCGTAGAAGCCATTTTGCATAAAGACTTGGCTTCCAAAAAGGTGGTTGCACGATGGGTACCGAAAATGTTGACGCCAGGTCAACAGGTCACTTCAGAGACCAATTTGACCATCATTGACCGTGATCCTGAACACTTCCTAGGAAGATTCGATACTGTGGATGAAACCTGAGTTCACCATTATGATCCTGAATCAAAAAGGCAGACCATGGAATCGAGGCACAAGGGTTCACCACCCTCTCGAAAATTTCGTGCAACAGCACCTGTGAGGAAGATCATGGTTTTCTGCGATGCTGAAGGAATTATCCTTTTTACCAGGTGGTCAGACTATAACTTGGCAATATTGTGCTGCTTTAGTTTTAAAACTGTGTGATTCCATCAAAGAAAAACAGAGGGTGTGCTGTTTCTTTAGAACAACTCTCCTACCCATAGGAGCTGTATTTCAATGGCCGCAATTCATGGTACAGGCTTCAAAATTTTTCAACGGCCACGCTATTCTCCAGATTTGACTTCTAGTGACTTGAATGTCTTCCCCACACTCAAAGAACACCTACGTGGGATTCATTTTCAGGGCGATAAGACACTGATGATAGAGGCGAACGAGTGGTTTGCAGCCCAAGATAAAACATTTTTTTCTGAAGGCGTTAAAACTCTTTAACATCGTTATACCAAGTGTGCCATGTTTAAATGAAAATCTTAAAATTCGATGAGTGATACTGAAGAGGAAAAATGATATTATCTAACAACGTCATGTTAAGTAAGTCCATCGATGCAATGCTGCCAACTGGTATCGAAGATGGAAGATCCATTTTGGAGCAAATTCTTTCAAATCATGAAATTAACTTTTCTCTCCTCCAGTTCTCCTGTAACTGGAGTGCTAGTCAATATTTTAGATATTGATGATTGCCGTTGACATTTTGCTCCTAGAAGGACTTAAGCGTGAAACGGGTGGTGGTGAAATATCCACAACTCTGTAGGTGATCTTCTTTGATTGTCCAAGTAGAGATTTTCATACGAAATTTCTTGCAGTTTAGAAGTGTTTTCTTTCCTTTTACCCTCTGCTACACCGTTTTGCTATCGGCCTTCTTCTGCATCTTCTTTTCCCAACTCACCAAACTGCCGACCTGACGTATCAAGTAGATTGGGATTACAAGGATGAAGAGCTTAATTTCTGCAGCTTTGAAACCTGCATTTTGCATAGTTGCAGTTTTGAGGTAACAAAGATCTTTTTGTTCCAAGTTTCGTAATATTTCTATCGCTTGACTTGTTCTGCAACATTCATGAACATGAAAGTTACCATAATTGGTAACTTTCATGTTCATGAATGTAAAAAAAATGTTCATGAAAAGTAAAAACATTTTGTTAAACTCTCTCCCTGTTTGCTTAATTGCTTCTTTGGCCATTTTAGAATTTTGCGAGCAATTTAGAACAACTTACTCGGGCAAAGGAGGAGGAGTAGACTTATTATTAATTACTTTTCATTAATTATTTAATGTAAAACTAAAGCTGAAGTTTTGACACAATGGTCAAAATAACCTTGAGCAGCTTTTAAAATTTCAATTTTCAAAGGGTTGGTGTTAGGGCTAGTTTTCGCCATATCTAAAGGCTATTATCACAGAAAATGGGAGGAAACTGGAAATTTATTCTTTTATAATGAATTCAGACGCATGAAAAGTTTCATTATGACCCAAATATCCCAGAATTATAGCACCTACTTCGCTGATGCTGAGATCGCTATAAATACTGATCCATCTAAATTGTGGCAATTTCTGCTTACTAAAAGGCATTAAACTCGAATTCCAGGTGACATTCGTGATGATGACAGTAGCAACTATGATAATTCTATTGATATAGTTAATATTTTTGCCGATCCTTTTCATCAAACCATAGAACTTCTTCGACGTTCGTTGATTCACGAACATAATTCGCTTCCCTACTCATTTCCAAATACAACAGAGGAAGAATTAATTAAATGCATGGCTAAGTTTCCCAACAAGTATACAGCAGGCGATGATGGCATACCAAGCTTCTTAATTCGGGATTGCAGATACTGTAACGACATTTAATTCCAAAGATAAAATAATTGTTAAGTATGTAATGACATTTAATTTTAAAGATATTGAAATTGTTAGGTTGGTAGAATTATATGAAACTAGATTTAAGTTGCCGACATGCATGACAAACCGGACTACAGAACTGACAGATGAGCCAAATTTCACAAAATTCACATGTTTAAAAATGGAAACCCATCTACAACAATTTAATTACTCACGTGACACCATCTCATACAATTTCCAAAGGTATTTTAAATTAATTTCGTTGATCCTGAGAATCCAAACCCAAAAGACTCAACTCATTGGTACAATAGTACCTACGCCTTGTCATCAACAATCAGACAGCCATGGATTACAAAAAAATGCTTTCTTGAGGAAAAGATTACAAGCAGACACGTCCGAACCACCAACACATCCAGACTTATGTCCATTTCCACTCTGAAAAGTGAACAACAAATTAAAAAACATAATTTCAACCATAAATTCATAATATTTCCCTTATCTGAGGGTCCAATAAAATAAAATATCCATATTCCAAAGAGATACGACCCATTCCATTTAAATATTTCCACGAAGAATTTCCCAACTCAATTTCCGAGACACCAGGAACCAGATCCGTCCTATTCCGCGGCAGAGCCAGAGAATATTTCCGACGTCGAAGGTCCGAACACCACTTCCAGTCCGAAATTCCAGCCCGTACGTGGAAAATCCAACCGAGATCCCGATCCTGACAATTTCCCTGACTAAGGCAAACCAGAACGCACCCTTAACAGATAAGTGGTAGAGAAAAAATAAATAGTAATGAAATTGTCCGCAATTCATGATACAGGCTACAAAATTTTTCAACAGCCACCCTACTCTCCAGATTTGACTTCTAGTGACTTCCGGAAACTCTAAAGAACACCTTCGTGAGATTCATTGTCGGGACGATAAGACACTGATGATAGAGGCGAACGAGTGGTTTGCAGGCCAAGATAAAACATTTTTTTCTGAGGGCGTTAAAGCTCTTTACCATCGTTATACCAAGTGTGCCATGAGGATCTTAAAATTCGATGAGTAATACCGAAGAAGAAAAACGATATTATACAACAACGTCATATTAAGTAAGTCCATCGAATCAACACTGCCACCTGGTATCGAAGATGGAAGATCCAGTTTTGGGGCAAATTCTTTCAAATAATGAAATTAACAACTTTTGTCTCCTCCAGTTCTCCCATAACCTGGAGTGCTAGTCAATATTTTAGATATTGATGATTGACGTTGGTATTTTACTCTTAGAAGGACTTAAGCGTGAAATAGGTGGTGGTGAAATATCCACAACTCTAGTAGGTGATCTTCTTTGATTATAGCCAAGTACACGTTTTCATACGAAATCTCTGGCAGTTTAGAAGTGTTTTCTTTCCTTTTGCATCTTGTTTTCCCGCTATTTTGTTTGGGAGATTTGTCCAAATTCACCAAACTGCCGATCTAATGTGCCAAGTAGATTGAATTTCCCAGGGTTAAAAGCGAAATTTCTGCAGCTTTGAATCCTGCATCAACATTTTGCATATTTGGAGTTTTGAGGTAATCATTACAAGATCTTTTAGTTCTAAGTTTCGTAATATGCAACATGAACATGAAAAATTCTAATCAAAGTAAAAACATTTTGTTAAACTCGCTCCCTGTTTGTTTTTTTTTTTTTGAAAATTGAATATTTTGAAATTTGTTTACTATTGTTGTTAGTTGCTTTTCTGGCCATTTTAGTTTTTTGCGAACAATTTAGAACAACTTACGCAGGCAAAGGAGGAGGAGTAGTCTTATTATTAATTAGTTTTCATTAATTATTTAATGTAAAACTAAAACTGAAATTTTGGCACAATGGTTTGGACAATTTTCAAAATTTCAATTTTCAAGCGGTTGGGGTGGGGGCTAGTTTTCGCCATATCTCGATAGATAAACTAGCCCCAACCCCTTGAAAATTGATATTTTGAAAGCTCTACAAACTATTGTGCCAAAACTTCAGCTTTAATTTTACATTAAATAATTAATGACATCTAATTAATAATAACACTACTCCTCCTCCTTTGCCTGCCTCAGTTGTGGTGTTCTAAATTGTTTGCAAAGTTCTAAAATGGTCAAAAAAACAACTAGGAACAATACTGAACAAATTTCAAAATTTTCGATTTTCCAAAAACAAATCCAAAAAACCTCCTAGAAAATTGAAATTTTGAAAGCTGTCCAAGGTTATTCTGACCATTGTGCCAAAACTTCAGCTTTAGTTTTATTTTTTTTTCTAATTTTGAAATCGAAACTTGTATAGTTATTGCACTATACAAGTTTTGATTGTCAAAAGTTGAAAAAAAATTTGCAATAGCTAGAACAATGTGGAAAGAGGTTATAATTAATTAATTAATTGCTATCAATATATTGCTATATATAAAAAGATCTCTGAGGGACTACATCACAAAACCCAAATGCACTTAGAATAATGCCTTACGTGCCGTACGACAAATGGCTCTATCTTGTTCTAACCACATATGAATCATGTTTATTTCCCAATAGTGTAAACCATTAATAGTGACAGTATTGCCATTTCATGTGGATTTTCGCAACCCCACATATAATGTGTTCTCTCAAATCCAGTTCTAGGAACCAATTTCTTCTCTTAGAATCAGGACCAGCTCTCAATCTATTTATTTCTTCTCTGGTTATCTTAAGCATCTCAAAAACTACAAGTAGGTAAACTGTGTGCCTACGAGAACAGTCACTCGACGTGGACACGCTGTATAAGCTGTAGTTTTGACAGCTAAAACCTGTGTAAAACCAGCAAATTGTCATAATTAAGACAGTTTGACAGGTTTTAGCTGTCAAAACTACAGCTTATACAGCGTGTCCACGTCGAGTGACTGTTCTCGTAGGCACACAGTTTACCTACTACTACATATAATAATAATAATAATAATAATAATAATAATAATAATAATAATAATAATAATCTTTATTGCCCAACAGATAAATCCACTAAGAGGACAATAGTACAATAAAAAATAATGCAGTGGTATATAAATGAATGCATCGAATACTATAGGATAGAAATAATACAAAACAGATTAAAATAAAGAATATATAAAGAAATGAAAGCCAAACTGATTATGCATATAGGAATACTCAGAAGAGAAACGAGTCTCAGAAGAAAACAGTTGACGTAGAAGCTCCAAGCCTGTTGGTGCTGGACGCCCGAAAACTGTTGGTTACAAAGAAACATTAATCTAGTCCATAACATGATCCTGAAAGATAGACGAATCACTGTGAAATTCGTAACTTAGATGTGACGCTTTGCAATAGGTCGCGCAGAAACATTTTACATAAAGAATTGGGTTTCAAAAAAGTGGTTGCACAATGAGTACCGAAAATCTTGACATCAATTCGACAGGTCATCATTGAGCGTGATCCTGAACACCTAACAAGATTCGTTACTGTGAATGAAACCTGGGTTCACCATCATGATCCTTAATAAAAAAAGGCAGAGCATGAAATGGTGACAAAATGGTTCACCACCCCCTCGAAAGTTTCGTCCAACAGCATCTACGGGGAAGATCATGGCCACAGTTTTTTGGAATGCCGAAGGAATTATTTTCATATATTTTTTACACCACATAGTCAGACTATGACTGAGCAATATTATGCTGTTTTAATTTCAAAACTGTGTGATTGCAACAAAGAAAAAAGGAAAGGAAAACTCAGATGTGATATGTAGTAGGATAAAGTATTTTCCTACTTAATATTACCATAGATGTAAGGATTAAGCATTGAGTGATCCGTTATCCTACCAGAGGAGTCCAAGATTCTAATGACAAAAAAGGGGAGCATAAGAATGAATGCTTTTATACAAGGACTTGGAATAATTTTGTCAAATTTAAAAGTCCTGGACCAGTTTTATTAATATTTGATGATTCTTTTTCTCTCCTAGATATCCGCATTGTTGAAGCTGCAGAATAACACCAAATAATTTGACACCAATTTGGTTTAGATCGATGTTCATCGAGTACCTATTGTTCAGATTCAGAGCAATACGCATATGACTGTTCAATCCAGATTTAGTACTCGCTTCTAGTGTTCTCACATATCGTGCTTAGGGTGATCAAATTTTGGAAAACAATTCCAATGTCTGGTCCTAACTAAAGAAGACTGTATCACTCAATAGTGACAGCAACTGGTCTATATCTTGCGCAAGCATTGGAAAAAATGTTCAGTCTTCATTAAAAAGTGATACAGTAGAAGAAGAGCAACAAACTAAACACATAAACAGAAGTGAGAATGAAGAGCAAAGCAGCAAAAGTTTTAACACAAACTTCATTGGGCAAAGGATTTTGAACTTGGGATAGAGATCTGTGAACAAAGTGTTGGTGCTGGACGGCCGAAAATTATTGTTTGCAATAAAAATGAAAAAGATAAACGAATCACTGTGAAACTCATTGCTAAGACTTGCGGCTTTTCAATAGGTAGCGTTGTAGAAACTATTTTACATAAAGAATTAGGTCTCAAACAGGTGACTGCACGATGGATACCCAAAATGTTGACGATAGAGCGAAAGCGTATTTGACAGAGATCATTTCAAAGATAAATTTGGCCATCATTAAGCGAGATTCTGAACACTTCCTAGCAAGATTAGTTACTGTGGATGAATCCTGGGTTCACCATTATGATATTGAATCAAAAAGGCAGAGTATGGAGTGGAGGCATAATGGTTCACCACCCCTTCGAAAGTTTCGTGCAACAGCATCTTCGGCGAAAATCATGGCCACAGTTTTTTGGGATACCGAAGGAATTATCCTTTTTACCAGGTGGTCAGATTATAACTGGGCAATATTTATGTTGCTTTGATATCATCAAAGAAAATCGGAGGGTGTGCTGTTTCTTCAGAACAACTCTCCTGCTCCTAGGAGCTGTATTTCAATGGCCCCAATTCATGGTACAGGCTTCAAAATTTTTCAACAGCCAACCTATTCTCCAGATTTGACTTCTATATAGTGACTTGCATGTCTTTCCCAAACTCAAAGAACACCTTCGTGGGATTCATTTTCAGGGCGATAAGACACTGATTATAGAGGTGAACAAGTGGTTTGCAGCTCAAGATAAACCTTTTTTTCTGAGGGCTTTAAAGTTCTTTACCAAGCGATGACAATATTTGTACAGCTCTATCAGATTATTGTCGACAACATTTATCTATGATAAAGAAACTAACTATTGGATGTTTTGTACTGTGTGGAACAATGAGGTGGAGGACAGGTTTCATTAAAAAAAAACAATGTTCTTCTGCCTCAGTACTCAAAGTTTTGCTTGCAGAAAAATGTTCAAAAATAAAGAAGTCAGTATTTATAACGGTTGGCAACATAATGTTTCATTCATCACGACTCTCTTGTATAATTAAATAATTCAACAGAAAACAGGTGTAGCGGTCACAAAGACCTCCACCTTCACCATACAATTTAAAGTAACGAAATTCACAAGTTAACGCTTTGTACTTGTAATTACGCTATGTGTGTTGTTGATTGTTAATTTAACAGCGGTTCCTTTGAGATTCTTAAATGATCTTCCTAATATTAAAGGTTTATATAATACAAAACGAAAAAGCGAAATAACAAAAGGAATTTAACATGCACGAACATGTTTGTCTGGTTACACATTTACACTGTGTAAACTTATTTCCGACCGTAGAAGCTTTTCAGGTTGTAGAAACGCGGAAAAAAAAGAAGATACAAAAACCACCCGAAGCTATAAACCCGGTCGCCGGCGGTTCGCTACCTCATTTGCTGTATACAGTAAAAAGGAAGGAAGCGGGGCCAAAATTAAAATAATAAATTTCAAAATTAGGAGCCGGTAGGAAAGTTGGTAATTGAAATATGTTTCGTACGTTTCGCCTTCGACCGAAATATTTCGCATTGTTGCGAGTTCCCGGCAACGAGAACAGAACTAAAACGATACAGAAGCCGTCAGCGTAGGATGGACAGAGATGGGAAAAGAATAACGAACAACAAATAATAATGAGGAAGCAATCGGGTAACCGGGATGAATTAAGGACGTATTGCGGCCGTTAGCTCTGAAGATGTTTAAGATGTTTACGAAACGGCCTGGAGATAGCGGCTGTGCTGATAAAATTTTTATTATGTCCGGGACTGAACGAATAAAGAGAGAGAGGAAGATAGGGTTGAAAATTGCATTACGGCCTCCTGTTTACCAAAGAAATGGACTCCTAAGTAAGAGGATGTTTGTCCTCTCTCTTTTTCTCTCGTTCTCGTCATATATTTAATCTACCTTTTTAATTAAGAAAGTAAACTTTTTTCTTGCTTCGGCAATGAGTCGTTTTTTTTTTGTTTTCATAATGCTCATTAGCGCTTCTTTTTGTTTCTGGGAAAAAATGGAGGCACTTCTTTTTTATGTTGTTTTGAAAGAATAGGGAAAGAAAAGCAGACGTGTAAATTAGAATTTAAGTTCTTTTTTTACGTAGAATGTGCCAGAGAGGACCCTTCTACAATACAATATAATACAATACAATACAAAACAATCTATCCTGTAATATATTTTCCAAAGTATTGTGTTTAAAACCGCTTTTAATGACATTTTACACTACAGTAACTGCGCCCCTTCTTCCACGGCAATTTTCAATTTTTGGCTTGGTATGAGTTTATGTGACAGATAGAAAGTGACAGATGGGGAAAAAAGTTTTAATTTATTTTTTTTCCCATACTCCCATACTATTTAAATTTAATTGTATTATTGGATATGCTGAAACTCGGCTTCTCCTCGTCGTATTGTAATCTTCATACTCGTGTCTTAATAGCTACCATTACATAATATACAGGGTGATGCATTGAAATTATGGCCAAACTAAATAAGAAATTTAAAATCAGACCAGGTAAAGTTATAGAGTTCCAAGGGAAGCACATTTTATTATAAATGTAGATTTTATTATACCATTCATTATAACGTCATACCGAAATCACTTTGCATTTATTTAAATGGGATGTGGTATTTTTATTGTAAATTTCTTAAATTTGTAATTTAACTAATTTATGTAATTTTGTAACATATAACTGTATAAAATATGAGCAATTTTAATAAGAAATTAAATCAACAACTTCTTGAAATTGCCGCCAATATGTCAGATTTTGAAGCGCGCAAATATTGTTATTTACATGATACATATTTGCGTAAAACGCAAAATTTGAATTGAGCTGTATAGTTATATGTCATAAATGTCACTTGGCAACTGACAAACGTTCAAAATTAATTATTCTGTCTATTATCCATTCCAAATAAGAATGGAGCAGATGACGCTACAATCGGAGCACATACCACACAAGAACAAGTTTGTGATTTGCAAAAATCGCGGTAAATTTAAAATTTGTTTTTGATTGTCTGATAATTGACTGTCCACTATGTAGAATAACATCTTTACGAACACTAATAAAATACATTTAATGCTTCTAATTGCACTTTTATGAGCTTCGTCCAATTTGTCATATTTCATTTGACATATCCGTTTCTTTGGCGGCGTTTCCAGTTAACTCTATATCTCCGATGGTGTCTTTAAACAGTTTTTTTTTTGCTAATCCCAATTTCATTTACTGTCCAATGAAGCCTTTGCCCACTTGTTACATGCTTGCACGACCGAACACCTTGCATTTTTTGAGGAACCTGTGAGAGCAGCATCAGCCATTATTACATATTCACGTATTGACGTTTATCAAAACCATAAGATTTATAAATAAGAAAATTTAAACAAAACTGTTCAAATAGTACAAGTCAATATTATGACATGTGATGTGACAACTGTCACTGTCAATGTATTTTGACAGCTAAATCTTTATTTTCCGAGAAAATAATACAAAATTGATCTGAAAATTGAAGGAAATGGGAAGTACAAACATGATGGATGGAATAATGAATAGTTAGAAATAAATTCCAACAAAAATACATTTCTTCTCATACTAGCTGCAGCTTCTGGGATTACAATATGACATTTATTGTATATCTGTAGTGTATATTATTACGAGAAATAAAGTATCTATCCATCTATCTATTCAGAAGCTCTAAAAAAACCATTTTGTATGAAGAATCAAGATGAAATGGATAAAGAAAACAATAAAGTCCAATAATCGCAATAGAACACAAACGACGCTCACATAATATAACCTTTTTGATGTTTCTGACATTTATGCAATTTTGACAAATTGTTCTTGTGTAAATGTGTACTAGATTTTAACCAATCACAGACGTTTATTTTAGATCCTATCTATTCATAACGCTCCTTTCTTATTTGAAATGAGGTATAGTATGTTGTATGCTGTACAGTCGTGGACAGATAAATGTAGGTAGTACAACCTTAAATTTCATATATGTCAAAAATTTGAAATTTTATTATTGTAAGATGAGCTTTGGCTTAAGCTGCTTGTCATAAAAATCAAATGTCAGATCATACCGGAACACAAACTTACACCATACAATATTTTAAAACGCTTGTACTACATTTATTTATTAAATAATGATAAGATTTAAAAAATCGTCATTTGTAAATGTTAAATTTGCCATTGCTTGATATAAAACAAACTTTTGAAGAAAAGTGTGAAAACGTTTCTAATGCATACATAGACAATTTACTATTAAGTTGTCACATCTTTGACAGTCACGGCCTACGCTTTATTAATGTTGAAAGTCAGTAGCGTGTTTGTTTGCAGCAATATCGTAATTTATTTGGGACTGTGTTTTTCTAGAAAATTTTAAAAAAATTGAAATATCTCAAAAACTATTCATTTTTAGTATAGGACATGGTACATGAAATTTACTCAGAATTTGATAGAGAATTGAAAAATAGAATAAAAAAACCATGTTCTATTTAAAATAAGCGAGTTGGTATGTACTTCCGGTGTCATTTTGTTGCGCAAATAGTACTTACTGGGAAATACATATATTCAAATAGTTATGATTAGATTTCGTAGTTTACACTTCATATTTAAAATTTAGCAAGTTACACTTTAAGATAAGCAAATGGCAGAATAGTGATTTAAGTCAAATCTGACAAATGTCATACACAATGCGTTACGTAAAATTTTGGTAAACTAAGCTTGAAACTTCGAAACCGCGAAATTTAAATAATCAAATTTCATTCTTTGTTATTGCAAACAGAGTTGGATAAAATATTTAATAAGTGATTGCGATGTGTTAGAAATACCATCTTCTTACAATACAGTGACAGAAAACATGAAGGTGCTATTTAATAAAATGCAAATTTGATTTCGGCATGACATCATCATGAATGTTATAAAATTTACATTATTATTAAAATGTGCTTCTCATCGACCACTATAAGTTTACCTGTTCAGATTTTAAAATTTTTATTTAGCATGGCCGTAATCCTAGTGCATCATTTTAAGTGGCCCAATCCTTGTATACATTTCGTTTAAAATTTACATAATATTAAATGACAGCTAAAGGTTGGTCTGCCTTATGTATGAATTCAATACTACTAATCTATAGAAATTAAAAAAGCTGTATCGAAATGGGTTATTTTTCGTCTCCCAATCTCCTATAGACGTTAAACAACTATGCTAAAAGATAATAATCACTTGAAGAGTAAATTCTTTATTCGCAAGATTTTTGTCAAATAATTTTAAAGACTAATAAAGAAAGATACTTCTAAATGTATTACTCGCCACATTTTGCTTTACTATGTGGTAGAAGTTTAGAATATGGCCATTATTACGAAAACAAATCTGCAAAGTGTATTTCATGTTTTTGACCAAAACCTTCTTCTTATAACCAAAATATGGAGAATTTAACTGTCTTATCCAGTAATCAATCTGATCTAATTCCTTTAACAGGCTCATATGTTTTGATTGGCGACTGGTTATCTGCACTTCCCCTACAAAAGATGTATTTGGTGCAAGAAACTCTTGCAACATTTTTGGAAGTGTATCCAAAGTAAATGCAAAAAAAAGACAAAAAAACAGTACATGACATCTAATAAAAGTCTTAGTTAGGCATCTTATAAATGTAATTTTAAAGACATTTCTAGAATGTTGATAATCATCATCCGAAATATGATATTGCGAGGGCAGTTCAGATATTATTGTCTCTGACATGGAATGAAACGACTTCCAAAGATGGATTTTTTTTTCAACATAGTCCTTTAAGATGTTGACACACTTGGTATTACGACGGTAAAGAGCTTTAACGCCCTCAGAAAAAAAAGTTTTGTCTTGGGCTACAAACCACTCGTTTGCCTCTATCATCAGTGCCTTATCGTCCCAAAAATGAATGGGGAAGACATGCAAGTCACTAGAAGTCAAATCTAAAGAATAAGAAGGCTGTTGAAAAATTTGAAAGCCTATGCTTTGATTTGGGTCAATTGAAATACAACTCCTATGGGCAGGAGCCAGAACAACGCTCCTCGCTAAGAAACAGCACACCCTCCGTTTTTCTTTGGTTGGAATCGCACAGTTTTGAAACTAAAGTAGCATAATATTGTACAGTTATAGTCTGACCACCTGGTAAAAAGGATCATTCCTTCGGTATCCCAAAAAACTGTGGCCGTTATCTTCCCCGTAGATACTGTTGCACAAAACTTTTCGAGGGGGCGGTGAAGCCCTGTGCCTCCATTCCATGCTCTGCCTCTTTGATTCAGGATCATATTGGTGAACTCGAATTTCATCCACATTAATGAATCTTGCTAGAACGTGTTCAGGATCTTGCTCAATGATGGCCAACATTTTGGGTTCCCATCGTGCAGCCACCTGTTTGAAACCTAAAATTCTTTACGTAAAACGATTTCTACGCTACCTATTGAAACGCCGCAAGTCTGATCAATGAGTTTCACAGTGACTCGTTTAGCTTCATTTTCCATTTTCATTGCAAACAATAGTTTTCGGCCGTCCAGCACCAACACTTTGTTCACAGATCTCTGTGTCAAGTTCAAAATCATTTGCCCAATCAAGTTTGTGTTGAAACTTTTGCTGGTTTGTTCTTCATTCTCACTTCTGTTTAGGTGTTTAGTTTGTTGCTCTTCTTCTACTGTATCACTTTCTAATGAAGACTGAACATTTTTTACGATGCTTGCGCAAGATATAGACCAGTTGCTATCACTATTGAGTGATACAGTCTTCTTCAGTTTATTTAGACCATTAGGACCAGCAATTGGAATTGTTTTCCTAAATTTGATCACCCCAAACACGATATGTGAGAACACTAGAAGCGAATACTAAATCTGTATTGAACAGTCATATGCCTATTGCTCTAAATCTCAACAATGCTCAATGAACATCGATCTAAACCAAATTAGTGTAAAATTTTCCCCAAACCCAGAAAAACAAAATTATTTGGTATTATTCTGCAGCTTCAACAATGCGGATATCTTGAAGGGAAAAAGCATCATCAAATATTAATAAAACTGGTCCAGGACTTTTAAATTTGACAAAATTATTCCAAGTCCTTGTATAAAAGCATTCATTGTCATGCTTAGACCTCTCTGGCAGACTAATGTATGCTCATGCTTAATCCTAGAGCGTTAACACATGCCACCACTACCTCTCCATATTTCAGAGTCACCGAATCATAGTTTGCTGATGAAGCGGCGTCAACTGACACCCTTGGCCCTTGGCCTGCGGTGAAACCGTTTTTTATTGTACATAAATGTAGACGAGACGTGGTTTCAACAAGAAACAATTCAATTACTGCATTAATCATTTCCTGATATAGTTTTTCATTCTGGTAATCAAAATTGGCTGACTAGATTAAGGAATGTAACGCTGTTGGACTTTCTCTTTGGGTATTTTCTAGCAAAGCCGTGAGAACCATTTACTCGATAGTTTATTCCATAGACAATCCTATACTGTATCAATATATGACTTTATGAATTTAAAAAATCACAATTTTTAATTAAAAACCTGTATTTTCTATAAAAATTACCTCTTGCATGAATTTTGAGACATCCTTTACTTCATAGAATAAAGGTACATTATATAGCGACACCGTTGATACAAGAAATGCATCAAAAATAGTAAATATTTTATTATTCGAATATTCAAAAAACCCGCCTAGTTGAGATAATTGATTCTTGTTAGATTTATCGTTTGATGACAGCACTACACCACAGCTCCATCTGTTAAAGAATGTCACAATTACTAAGATAACTATTGATAAGGAAGATATCTATAAAAACAGTTTCCTTTATAATTTAATAAAAATATAATAGATCACCTGATTTATGTAGAACTGTCAAACTAATTAATCATAATTTGTACATAAACATTAATTCTAAACATAAACGATCTTAATTTTTCGGCAATATCCAAAGAGTTAGTCAATTCTATAACAAGTGTAAAGCATGTCACACAGCGACAGCGAATTAAAATCAGACCAAAAACTCAGACTTAAACGTATGGTGTTCAAAACGAAACGTAAGGGTAATCCGGCCTTAGTAACCGCACTCAAATCACACATACACCCCGAATTACAAGAGCAAAGGCTCCTTAAAGCGGTCTCCGTTCATAACACCGAAGATGTTGAGAAACTGCTCCACATGGGCGTTAGTCCGAACAGCTGCGACAGACAATTACGAAGTGCCCTACATATAGCTGCTAGCAGAGGATACGCTGATATTGTAGACTTGCTTTTAAAATACGGTGCTGATGCTAACAAGAGGGACATCATTCAGAATACACCGTTACATCTAGCGGCTTGCATGAGTAACTTGAAGATTATAACGTTGTTAATTAACGGAGGTGCGAATATAAGATCGTTAGATCTTTACGGAAGGAATCCTCTACAGTTGGCCGAGAGTAAATTGCAGCTCTTACAACGAAGTTGGCACGCAGGCGCTATTGAGATGCTGCAAGTCCGCGCTGAGATTAAAGAGGTTCGTTGTTTAAAATTCGATTAAGTCTAATTATAAATTGCGGATTTTAGATCGTAGACATCATGATATCGTTGTGGAAAAATAAAGATTCAACGGCTTGGGGTCATCATCGGCATAACATCGACGATTTGGAAATGATGAAGTTGACGATAGACGATTCTGAACCGATCGATGATCAAATGAGCAGGCTCCTTTCGGAATTGAAGGAGTTCACGATAAAATGAATACGGGGAAGTATTGTCTTAATAAGAGACTTTTTATTATTACAGAAACTCTAGATGTACGTAACAAATTCGATTTCCGAAATGGATTTGGATGTGGCCACCTCAGGATCAAAATAACGATGAAACACGCATGATCCTGACCATCGTATTAAATGTATTAATGTGTAACGACAAGTGATTAAGAAATGACTCATTTTTTCTATTTATTGTCTATAAGGAATACAAAATATGTTAGTTAGATCTGAGATAAATTTCTTATATGTGTAACATAATAAAAAGGGTGTATTTAATGTTTAAATTAATTTTATTTCTATTCTTTCGTTAAGCCAACTGTATTGAGTTTTCTATTTATCAATTCCTATAAAGTGAAGGAGTGTTTTAAAGGAAGGGAAGAGTGGAGTGTGGTGAAAATATCGAGGCGGTTTACTGTCGATTCGGCGTGGTTCTAACCTGTGTAGATTTTGTCTATCACACACAAAACCAACCCGAATCAAAAACCACGTCGAATCGACAATAAACCGACTTGATATTTTTTACCACACTCCATTTTTCCCTTTTCATAAAGTGTTTTAAGGAAAGGGGTGAGTGGGGTGTCGGAAAGATCTCGAAGTGACTTGGTGTCGATTTGGCATAGTTCCACCCCGGTTTGATTCTATCTATCACACTCGTGTCGAAAGACTCGCACTATATAAGCCTACATACAGTGTGTCCCATTTGTTATTGAGTCATTCTGTAAAAGCTTTATTTATTGTGCGATTTTAATCGGATTTCTTTTAAATTGTAAAGCTTGATGGACTGTATTCTTGGAACAAAAAGAGGCACATTGCTATAAATTACAAGGCTTGCTACGTCAGTTTTTAGGAGTAAAATTTTAAGAAATCCTATTAGCGATTTTTTTAGAAAAAATCTGTGCACGCCAGTGGATTCACCACCCTTCAAAACGGGTCTGTACCATACATTATCGAAAACTTTTAAGTAATACCGATTTTGTAGCCAAATTAAAAGTGCACTGATCATTTCCCATAAATTTGTTCTAAAAGTCAAGTTCTCCATGAAAAAAAAAGGAATGAAATAAAATTAAACTACAGTAACATGGTATTATTATTACTGTTAATATGTCTAGTTTTGACAAATCAAAAAAGAGAAATAGAAACTTAGAACAAAACTGAAACAAGTCAGGTCTGGGGAATGTTCCTTTAAAAATAAATTATCTTACCAAAATATCGTTATGAATAGGACTACCATCTAACTGAAACTTTAAATTACGGAGACTCTGTAATAGTAAATCATCTAATGCGTTCCAAAACTCGTTCCCAAGAAAATTAAAAAATCCATTCGCATTCATATTACCCTCAAAGAAGAAAGGACCAATTTTTTTTTGTGTGGTGGGTGCTTAGTTGCAGTGACGCCGTAAGCTGTATCGCTTGTCTGGCTATCACTACAACTCTCACGGTGTAGTTTTGTGTGTATAAGTTGTGTTCAATTGGCTTTGGCAATTATTCTGTCTTTTAATTTCTGTCAAAAATGTTGCCTATCCTAGGTCGTTACAACATCTCGTTCGCATATATTTGTGAAAATTATTAGTGGTGTCGAAGCCGCCCGGTGGCGCAACGGTGTTGCGGTAGGCCACGATAGCTATACCTGGTGATTCGACTCCACCTCCGGACGACATAATTTTAAATAAAAATATGTTTAATTTAATTGGCGTTTGGGAAAAATTGCATTATATATACATGTACTTACGCCAAGAAAATAAATACACTCTCTTTGCATTTATGACGAAGTCCAAATTCTCAGCTGACCAGTGACGGCAATTTTTACTTGAAACCATCCCATTTATTGTAAATGTGGCTTCGTCGCTAAATACAATTTCATTACAAAAATTAGCCAATAGCAAAACTCTAATCGTCTTTCCTCATTTCCCAATTTCAATGTATACCAATTTTTTTTCTAGGCATCTTCTAATACTTTCTTTGGGGATATTAAGGTCTAAACTTGCCGTTCTAATGCTTAAAATATTCTATAATTTGGTCATTATTTCTCAAAATTCCACGACGTCTATTATACCTTGTTATACCCAGACCCTGTCTCATTAAAAGCTTTATTAATGCGTAGTACAGTACTCCGACTTACTCGTCTATCTGGATGTCTATTATCGAATTCTCTCGCAGCTTCTCTTGCTGAAAGCACATTATCGCCATCAAGACGTACTATTTCAATTTTGTCTCTTAAAGTTAGATTTTCCATGGTTATTAACACTAGACGAATTGTAATATCTTTCTTACACAATAATGTCACTTTTGACAATTAACTGTTTAACTTTTTGTTCATGGATAACTTGATTTTTAGAACAAATTTTTGGAAATGATCAGTGGATTTTTAATTTGGCTACAGAATCGGTATTACTTAAAAGTTTTCGATAAAGTTTAGTACAGGCCCGTTTTGAATGGTGAATCCAGTGGCGTGCACAGATTATTCTAAAAAAATCGCTAATATAATTTCTTAAAATTTTACTCATAAAAACTGACGTAGCAAGCCTTGTATTTTGTAGGAATGTGGCTCTACTGGTCCATCAAGCTCTACAATTTAAAAGAAATCCGATTAAAATCGCACAATAAATAAAGATTTTACAGTGACTCAATAACAAATGGGTCACACTGTACATATGTATATCGACATCTTTCTATGTTAATGACGTAGGAAATTGAAGTTGAAGGATGACACCTTCGATGCTTCATCTAATAAGTGAATCTCAATAACAACTTTTCATCACCTTAGTAAACATCCCTACTTTCTAAAGTTTCATGGCAGTAATTGAAGCAGTTTAACAGACACGCCCCCTAGCAGTAACATTTCGAACTTCTAAATAATTTCCGGATAGCTCTGGTAGCCACATTAGTTATGCAATTTTTTTCCCGGAAGCTCTAAGCCAAGCAATTTCGAGATAGAACCGATCCCCATCCTTACTGAATCACCCGGTATATTCGATATCGTCTGACACCAGGAAATAACCATTAAAACTGATCGCCATATCTACGTATACGGGAGCGTTCGTTTACTTCTCGCCGGAAGGATTCCTAGTCTTCTTTTAAAATTACTTGAACCTATACCTTATTCCTGACATGCCTGCATAATCTGTCTTGTGAAAATGGCGTGCATCAAGTCATATACGAGAACAAGGTCAAAAATTCTCGGCCTGATAGTGAAAGACTATCACGAGCGTGCTAAACAAAAATGCATTTATTTTTCTATATAATCTCTAATAAATGGATTTCATCCCTAAAGTGCGATTCTGGAGTCTGCGAGTCTGCAAAATATCCATTTACAGATGCAATCACCTCTTCGCTTGACCCAAACAGTTTTCCAACCACAAATTTCTTTAGATTTGGGAATAGGTGACAATCAGAAGGTGCCAAATCTGACGAATAGAGTGGACGTTCTAACAAATCGTACTTCAAATCCCTAAATTTTTCGCTTGCCAAAGCATTTTTGTGGGCCATGTAATCCAGGCCTGTTCTCACGAATGTTTTCATCTAGTTGGTCAAGAAGATGTGCGTAGTATTCGCCAGTTATTGTTATACCCTTTGCAAGGTAATCAATTAAAAAAATCCCTTTCACATCCCAGAAAACACTAGCCATGGCTTTTCCAGCAGAAGAAATCGACTTTGCTTTTTTTTGAGGCTTTGATCCACTGCTTTGACTTCTGTTTCATCTCAGGCGTGAAGCGGTGGACTCACGTTTCATCCGTAGTAATAAACTGAGGCATAAAATCTATCCAAACGATCCAAAACATTGCTCAGCTTGCACTAACTCATCCAGAATCATATTGTGTACTTCCTCGATGTTTTGATCGGTGGTTGCAATTTTTGGCCGTCCGTCACGTAGATCATCTTCAAGAGATCTAGGACCACGTTTAAACTCAGCCGCCCATTTCTTTACAGTTGAAAACAAAGAATCAAATCTGACAATCTGGCAGACGACCTAAATTGCGTTATGGGCGGCGGAGATAATAAAACACCATTTCATTTACAGGCAAAAACTTTATTATTGCAAGAATTTTACACGTGTATAACAAATCACAGTTCTTTTGGCTATTAATGCCTGCTACAGGAAACGAAAATGGAGATCCTCAAAAAAAGACATTATTACCATTTGATTAGTCTCTAATTGCTATAAATATCTAACAATAGCTGATCAGACAATGATTCCTTTTTTTTTTCTATAATTTAAGACCTAAAAAATTATACTGACGTCTTCATCTAATTAATCTCTTCTTTTTACAAAATAATATACGACTAAAAACCCTTTTTTTTTTAAATTACTCTAATTAAAAATATAGTAGAATTCAATAATATAATAAGATACAGTTCATAATTCACAGCCACGATATAAAGAAAAAAATGCTCGGGTTAATAAATAGACTGCCAGAGTTAGAACTAATTCCTAGCTTTTCGCCATCGATTTATTTATTTTTTACCTCAATCTCATTTGTACTAATATTTTGAAATTTCAATAAATTTAACAGCTATTTTATCTACAACAGTATTATAATCGCTTTATTAAGTATTTAATTTACATTTAATTAGAATCTGCTCCTGTCTATTAATTTAATCTAATAAAGTTTAATAATACATTAAAGGTATTTCTAATATATAACATGTATAATTTTATTTATTCCCCATTATTGTAATGATGATTTGAGATTTTAAACGTGGTAATCTCCCTCTGTTTTGTGATTGTAAACTTACGTTTTTAATACTAGAAAAATAATAATATTGTAATAAGTGCTCATTTAATATAGTCTTGTAAAGATTTGGCTATCTTCCAAAGTTAGTTTGAAGACATAACATTGGCATGATTTCTCTCGTTCAATTAAATAGAAATATCCAAAAAAATAATATATTACCAATTGTTACGATGCCCAAACTTCACTCGTTTATCTCTGAAGATTCCATAAAAGATTAGATTGCTTCAATATCCTCTCTTATCAAATAAAATCTATGAGAAACATTGTACTAAAGCTATTTGGCGCTTTCTGATACTAATAAATCATTTTATTCTAAACATTAACGACAAAAATAGAAACTAAGAACTGTTTCGATATCTTATTTTAAATAAAGCTGAATCGAGTACGCTGAAGATGTTATTTGCAACGTTGCAAGTAATCAACATTATCTAAAGGACCGTTAGCAATTGGTGTACCGCAAGGATCATTTTGGGCCTCTATTCTTTTTCTTACTTTTATGACCAATCTCTCTAAAATATTGTGAGCCGAATCAGCTATATATACAACTGTAACTTGGTAGAGCTCGATGAGGATCGACCCCCTTCTAGAGTTATAGTCAAGAAAGCTCTTCTTATACAATTGTAGTATCAATCCCCTTATTTCTCTATTGTGATTTCAATGTGGACTGGTAAGATAGAGATGAAAATCGGTAGAGCTTTCGAAACGCGTGTCACGAATTAATTAAACGTTGTAATGTTTGGTGTTATCGATTTTCATATGAACCTATTCCTCTAGTTTCTTAAATATAGATTTTTTGGCATAGAATCAGTCAATAAAATGTCTTTGTGTTTGTTTTTTACTAATGATAATAACATTTAATAAACAGACAATGTAATCACACAGCATTAAATATATAAGTTACTTTTGAGACTTTATAAGTAGCTTGAAATCATGTAGGAGGAGAATTCGATCAAACCCCCCAATTCCATCAGATACGTCGCTTAATTATAAAATATTTAATTCATGATGTTTAATTGCTAAGACTACTCTACTGCTGTACAATAACAAAATCTCTCTAAAAAGGACATATCTCTTTAACGAGTAGTTTTCACAGAGGACTTCACTTCAAACTCAAATCGAATTATGAAGGGAAACGTAGAAATCAGGATATTCTTGCTCTAATTTCAATCGTTTTCAATGCAACGTCGATAATTATAGTCGAAAGATTCGAATGGATATAATTTATCTGACGATCCGAAGAACTGTTCTAAGAAGACCCAGCCTTGCACAAATCGAATCATGCTGCCAAATTAGGGCAATTATAACGCAGATACAATGTTGTAGAGGGCCAAAGAGTATTAACATTATTGTCATTTCATGGTGGCTGGCTCCAAATTTTGGCGCTATATTTTCTGGTTCACGTCCAGGCATTGCTTGCAGTGATTTAAAAAAATGTGAGATATAATTTTCTTCCAAAGGTTATGTGTGCCTAATAACGCCAGATGGGAAGGACTTCACTAGCCTTAAAGTGTGTACACGAAAAAATCCGGGCATTCAAAAGTGGGCACAATATTCAGGTAAATAGTTGCAACATTAAAGTGAACTAGTTAGCCTATGCCGCGTGTGCAAAGTGAAACATGGAAAAGTTATCAGAGCTACAAAGTTCAAGAAAAAGTGGGAAAAAGTATCAAACGAAATCAGCCAAACTGTTGTGTTGCCTGGTTTTTTTCGTGAACATTAATTTTTTTTCAGTTGAAAATATCGAGGATGCCACCAAAAAGAAAAGGGCTCTGGGCTGCCATTATTGAGAGTCTACAACAGTGTAACATTCCTCGAAGACCTTTGCGAAACCACTTGTTGTCAGACAACACTGTAAGAAAACTAGACCAGAGATCAGTTCTCAATAAAAACAGACAGATATATTGAAGGGATTACCCAAAAAATTTTCAACATAGAAAGAATACTAAATACGTCAACCCACAAAACACCAAAAAACTTTTTAACTAAAAACCGATCGCCATTATCAAGGCGATAATAAAACGGTTGTATTATTGCTTTGATAATGACAGCTTTGTTGTCGAAACGCGTCGGTTTTTAATTAAACGATTTTTGGTGTTTTGTGGGTTGACGTGTTTAGTGTTTTACTTCTGCACCAAGAGATCCAGTGAAGAACTTCGCAAAGACGAGAAAAGTTGTCGGTTAACAGCAATACATTATCGACAGAAAGTTCTATCAAAACAATGCGTCAAAAGAGAGCTCATAATAGCTTTAGTTAGTTTTTTTTTTCGGTCGGACGACGAAGTTCACCAATTTTAAGTCAGAAATCCTTAAAGAAAAACTACAAGATCGACATTTGGGTAAATTATGAGCAAAGTGTGGTCAAAAGCAATATCATCTACTAATTTAAGGGTGGGATTTAAAAAACTGGAATTTTTCCATTCTATAAAAATGTTCTGCCAGAAATTGCCTATGCATCCAGTCCTCTCACTGAAATAAACATAGAGAGACTTCAAGCTGTGGAAATCTCGGAGAAACAAAGCAGCAGCAAAAAAATCGAAGATGAAGAATAGGCAGAAAACGCAAGTAGAAAATAAGCAATTTAGGAAAGAATTACATAATGCCACTGAAGACAGCGATGATTTGCCTTTGATTAACATACCGAATAGACCATCATCGACTTTCTTGTTCGGGAACTACACATGCTATACCTTCATCAGCTCCGTATTCGCTGATTCAGGATTCAACACCACAACCTCAATATGCAAAATTTTTAAGTTCTTCAGCCCAACCCTCATTAAGCAGACATCGCTTCTATTCGGTGAAAAGCTGTAAAATAAACTGCAGATTTTAATCTTATATGAAATAATAATGTTTCTTCTCAACTAGTCGCCTGAGCGGCCTAAATCTACTTCGCAAAAGGGCGGCCGATTCTCTTAATACAACTCTGCGCGTATCCGTATCAAAAATTAGAAATCTTGTGTTAATACCATAAAAAATAACATTAAAGGATCCATACTTCCACTCCCTCCCTACCCATTACACCTATTATACCCAAAACTTCAACGAAATCAAAATTCGCCTTTAGAAAATTAATAAAAAAAATTATCGTATCAAAAAGCGCCTCGTCAAAATTCGACATCATACAACCTCCCTTCTCACAATCCCTGAGTATGTATAATTATTCTTTCTTTTTTGTTAATTTAATTATCCCCCGTGCTTTTTTTATCCTTAAATACTATCTAAACGGATCAACACCGGATCCATAGTCGACAAGACGACAACTCTCGGATCGAAACCCTCCTCGATATCTCGTTGATCAACACCGGGTGTATCAGGCGGGTATCAGGGAACCATAATCTTCGCCAAACCGGGGAATACCTCAGCTTGTATCGGGCCGTATTCCACGTGTTCGCCGTCGACGGTTATGTATCCTCTCTCGTCCATGTCGGGTTCGATGCGGAACGCCCTCACCGGTATGAAATCGATCCCGTTTCCGGTATTTTGAACGTGAGCTGCCGTACTTAGGCCTAAAAGGAAGTGCAATAGTTGCGAACGCGTGACGTTCCCTCGGATTATTAACAGCCAGATAGTGCCGTCGTTTAATTTCGATGCGGGTGCGAATAGGGCGTCCTCTCCTAGATGGCTCTGATAGGAAGCGTGAACCATAACGAATTTACCTACAAAACACATAACATAAACATAATATTCTTATCATTATATCTTATACATATATACAGATCGAGTAATAAATACCTTCTAGACACACCCAATTAGTAGGTAAAGATGCTGTTAAACAAGGAAGTTGCGATGCAGGTCCGTACATGCGACATTTCCCTTGACTATCTTCATCACTACTATCGGCGGTACTCTGATACGAACTTCCGGTCGCCGAGAAATAAGCGCTCCTCTTCGACGCTGCACTATACCACGAATCCAACCTCTGCCTTCCCTCTTGCGTCTCTAACGTGACTTCCGTAGGCAAATCTAAAGTACTAGCACCAATTGGATTCCCGTTCGTATCCTTCTGTTTCGTTTCAGTCTCGATCGGCAAGTAATAAACTTTCCCCGAATAGGATCTCAACCCTATCAGGCGAGCTACGCTCCAAACCGTAAACCGCTGCCCGCCTAGCATCCTCAGTCTTTCGCTTTCTATATCTATATCAGAAAGGAGGCCCCAGCCTACGGATAAAAAGGAAAAAATTATTTGGGAGGTGTTCTCGACACGCACCAGGTCCATTGGAACGCACCTGTTGCGCACTAAGGAAAGGGCTGAAGGTAACGTAGGGGTAGGTAGGTAAGGTTCGTCGGTGTAATAGGCTATACTGCGGGCCAAACCGTTGCCTGAACCGCCTGGGACGACGGCTACGGGGAGATTCTCCACCGCTCGGTGCCAGTCGGGTCTCTCGAACATACCGTTGATGACTTCGAAGACGATACCGTCACCACCAACCTGGAAAATTAAAAAAATATATAGAAATATAGATAGGCAGTAACCGCAAGGAGTGGAATCCGTAGTTCATTCAATAATCGAGATATTCTTGTATGTACAGGATGTGCATAATGAAGAAGGGTAACCATCTAGCTGCAACTAAATTTTGCAATCGGGTGAATCGGATTCTTTTGCATTAGGAAACAGTACTACTAGACTTGGACTTATACAGGGTTCGGCATAACAATGTTACCATTTCTAATACTAAATATATTTTAATCAAAGAATAATACATTTTTTGTTATGATCATAAATTGATTAACATACCTTTGGATTTGACATGTCAGTTAGTGGCATTTAAAAAATGGATCGCTGGCCTTTACAACCGAAAATTTTTGTTGTTGAAAAATTTGCAAATGTGCGGTCAATCACTGCAGTGCAACGTGCATTTCGGCTGGAATTTGGAGACAGAGGAAGAGGAAATGCACCATCTCGACTGACCATTCGAAAATGGATCAGAAAATGGCAAGAGGAAGAGTCCGCTCGCAACAAAAAACGAACAGGTCGAAGATTAGTCAGACATGCTGAAAATATTGAACGAGTGAGAAATGCGTTTCAACAAAGTCCTAAACGGTCATCTTAACATTTCGGAAAGAAGTCTTCGTAGAATTTTACACTTGGACCTAAAATTCCATCCCTACAAGACGCAAGTCGTTCAAGAACTGGATGCGCGCCACAAACTTAATCGAATGGAATGTTGTCAGAATATCCTAAACGCTATTCAAAATAATCCTAATTTTCTAAATCAACTTCCGATGTCTGATGAAGCCAATTTTTATTTATCAGGTTTTGCCAATAAACAGAATAATCGCTATTGGTCTGACACAAATCCAAAAGAAATTCATGGAAAACCTCCGCACAGTCCAAAGGTGATTGTTTGGTGTGCTGTTGGATCCATGGGCATTATCGCGCCTTATTTCTTCGAAGACGGGAATGGTCGATCACTAACCGTAAATTCAGAACGTTATGTAGAGATGCTGGCAAATTTTTTGCAACCTGAGTTGCATCGCCGAGGAATTGAAAATGTTTACTTCCAGCAAGACGGAGCCACTGCTCATACAGGCCGTCAATCGTTGGAAACTCTACGTAACTTGTTCCCTGGCCGTGTGATTTCGCGTTTTGGCCATCGTGTAGTCCAGACTTGACAGCCCCAGATTTTTTTCTATGGAGGTACCTTAGAAGTAAGGTTTTTTTTTCCGGAGCTATCAACAACTTAAACGAGTTAAAAAATCGCATTACTGAGGAAATTGAAGCCATTCCCGAGGAAATGCTACAACGACTCATGGTAAACTTCTCTCAGCGTTTGCAAGCATGCATTGCAGAAAACGGTGGTCATTTGAAAGATTTTATCTGTAAATAATAAATCCAAATGTATATACATTAATTTAGGATAAGAATTAAAGTGCATTATATTTTGTTTAAAACTTTATTTAGTATTAAAAATGGTAACATTGTTATGCCGAACCCTGTATAAATCAGATCAAAGCAAAATTGCGTTACCTGCTAGCTTGCTTTGCAAGAAAAAATATCGTTCAATAATTCCACTATACCTATACAGGCATACTGTATTATAAAACTCAAAAGATTTCATAAGTTTTTGAACTTTAAAATGCTTTTCTTATAATAAAATTAATAATTCGGATAACTTTTGAGATACACTGTATAACTCAATACAATTTTGGAAGTATGAGGTAGATGCGCTTAATCTAAATTTGAAATAATATACAGGGTGTAACAATAGTGCGATATTCTTTTATATCTCATTTGTATGTAAAATACAGCTAATATTTAAATGCAAAAGTTGTTTAGTTTTACGAAATTGATAATGTAAAATTATTCTACGATATACAGGGTGTTTAGTTTGCCCGTAACCACCAGTACCTTTACATTCTTAAATGGAACACTCTATATATACAGGGTGTGGCGCAAAGAGTTTTGATTAGAAGTTTTTGGGGATGTAGTAATGTAAAATTTTATAAGATTACACTATCGATAATGCTGATTTTAAATATAATATTTTCATGAATGATCTACTTCCGGTACACCGAAAGTAGGTACATACATACCAAAATAGAACATGGTATTTTTTATTTTATTTTTTAATTCTCTATCAAATTTTGAGTAAATTTTATGTATTTTTTATACAGGGTGTTTTCCACATACCACTCAATTTCAACAATTTCAAACAGTTATAACTCGCTCATTTCAAATACAACACCCTGTACATATATTATATCAGATTTCAATTCCTATCTTCATTCTCATTTAATTGATACTAGCATTCCCTATACCTAAACCTAACCGGTTTTGAGATATTTTATTATTTTACTTAACAATAACGAAACTTAATATTTCAACATTAATAAAGCGTAGGCCGTGGCTGTCAAAAATGTGCCAACTAACCCATAAAAATATAATGTTTTAATTTGAAGAAATGAAGATTTTCGCATTTCAATTGTTTCAAAAAGACACTGAACGTATTTAATTCTACATCTGTTTATTGTCATCATAAGAGATGCTTCTAACATTATGTTAAGTTTTATAATGTTACATTTTTTCCGTTACCGAAATAATGGCATTTTTTAAAGAGAGCAAAATGTCAAAATTTTCATACAAATGTCAATATCTTGTAAACTAATGAAAATAATTGACTACGATCCTATATAAAGTCGCCTTAAAATTCCTCAGACAATTCAAAAATGTGATCATATATAGGGTGTTCCATTTAAAAATGTAAAGATACTGGTGGTTGCGGGCAAAATAAACACCCTGTATATCGTAGAATAATTTTACGTTATAAATTTCGTAAAACTAAACAACTTTTGTGTTTAAATATTTGCCGTATTTTGCATAAAAATGGTGATACGGAAGAATATCGCACTATTGTTACACCCTGTATAGTGTATTCTGTTTAAAAAAATGTATATTTGATTCACACTGGAAATATGAAGCACACTTAAGGAGTGCCAAAGCTTGTGTTCGAAAAAATAATGTCCAATAGGTACAAACTTTATTACTCCTCTTATCCTCTTAGGGGCTTATGGTTAAATTTCCTTGAAACTTGACACAATTAATGAAATACGTGCAACTTCTAAGAAGGTAGAAGGGGGCGGCAAAGTGGAAAAACTGTACAAACCTTGTGATAGGGTGATAGAGAGTAACAAAGTTTGTAAATATAGAAAAAATAATTTTAATAAAAATTTTGTCACCCCTTATACTGCGTTAGGGACTGTCAAAGAACATTAGTACCAACTATAAAATGAATTTGACAATCAAAATATAATTTTTCTTGTTTCGTTAATTGTGTCAAAAAGCATTCGTACCAAATTTCAAACAAATTCGATAATAGAAATAGTATTTACCATACAAACTTTGTCATCCACTTTCAACATCTTTCATCCCCTTAGGATTGCAACCTTACTTTCTCTTTTGAAAAATATACATTCATCGCTGCTAGTACCAACCCATCAGCCTTAGTACGACAGGAATCCGGTTGATAACAATACAGGCGTTTGAGGAGAGTTTCAAAATTTTCAATATTTTCGGTTAACGGTTACCGTTGAACACTCTGTATACATATAATGTATGTGTCATTACAATTAACCAATTACTTCAGTTATAAAAAATTTTCATGTATTACAACGTTTCAAATAAATTTTTTTCTATTTTGCATACCTAATCATCTTATTATATGTAATTCAATCGCGTGACATAATGGGCTTATTATGTCACGTAAGTTTTCATTATTCAAAGTTAATTTTCTGATTAATCATTACCGTCATTTAATATGTGACTGCAATGATTACGTGTCAGAGTACAAACGATAATGTATCGATGTAAAATTGCTGGTATTTATTATTATTATATTTTAGTACTTTTTTTAATTAGATAAATAGAACAAATAAACAGTTATGTTCTTCGAATAAAATGTGTCAATCTAAATATGACGATTAAAAAGTCATTTGTTATTTAAAATAAAATTTGGACAGCAACCTCTTTTAAACTTGGCCAATTCATAGTCAATCCAAGTTATGGTAACGAGAATGATTGGCGTTATGGCTATCAAAGATATTTCACAAACTCCACTCCACTCTCAAGGAACATAGGAGATCAATTTTATAGTGTTGCGACAGCCACAATCAAAAAATTTTATTTTTGAAGACTTGCTCCTCATATTTGAGCAGAAAATCACAGATGCCAATGTGCAACAATGTTGAGAACTTGTAGAACCCTCAAAACGCCACTTTTAAAACTGAACAGGAAGCAATTAAATCTCCTACTAAAGTTTGGGAGGTTTGCTACAATTAATAGCTTCATATTTGCCATCATTAGTTTCACCTCATCCAGCTCTCGATGATTTCATATTATTACCTGTGATTACGATTCGATGTTTCGAATATTATTCCATTAAATCCGCCTCACTTTCCCAGTTTCTCGATATAATCATTATTCCAAGTTCTTTTGGCGTTTTCTTTTTGATTCACCCCTGAAGTTCTTGTTCTCTAAACTACTTTTGTAAGTCTATCTTTCTTCAATTAATTATACTTTCGACAACACTGTCCCATACACAAACATGAAATAGGCATCATTGTTTTTGTTAGGTATTTTCTGTGAATTCCTGTTCTTTATTATATCACTTTTTGGTATTCTTATTATTAGTCCAAATTCTGTTATCATGCTCGTAAGAGGCAGCTAATTGATGGAAGCCAAGTGAACACACTCTACAAGCATCTTTAAAGCCTTTAATCCCTTAAATCTTATTCCTTGTTCTTTACTCGTGTTGTATCCAAAACGAGCAACAACAAAAGACGAGATAAAACCATTCGGTTTGGCCGTTGATCAACGTAGGCTTTGCCGTCAGGTTTTTAACCCTTCATTTGGATTTTATTTCACTCTAGATGATTTTTTTAGGTTTCCTCATTATTAGACTTAAATGGGCGAATTAGAATTTTCTGGATTTCGGAATTTTGTAATGAGTTAGCTCGGGATCCGACATATTTTAGGCATTCGATTTTGACGAAATTTTAGTTCGTTTGAGTTAGTTTGGTTTTGATTCCAGTGGTTATGATGCTTTTCTATTGCTGATGGATTGCTTTTTGCTGTTTTAAATAATTTTATATTACAAATACGTAATTCATATTGAAATTTTTGATAGAATTAGAAGTTTTCGTGTTATTTTTCTAATTTTTGTTTTCTCTTTTGCTCGAAAATTTCCTTCATCACTAATAGTGAATTATTTTAAATACCACTCCAACTTCAAGTTGGACCACAGTGAAATATCAACCGAATTCACTCAAATTTTGAGATTAAGTAGATGAAGGGTAGAACACTCACCTACCATCATCCACTCATAGATGTCGCTGCGCTAAAAATTTTGATGGAACCAATCTCATTGCAAACCAAAAAAAAAAACTAACGCAATAACCTCAGATGCCACAGCTCATAATGCAAAAAGGTAAACCTCATACTAACTCCAAACAATTGATCCTACCAGCGCCAAAATTATGGTAACGCTGTCAAAAAAATTTCAAAAATTTGTCTCTTAACCAAGTCATTACAATAGAGGATTAAAAGCCTGGCAAATAATTATCAATTTGGTATTCTTGCTCATCAGACATCTCTAAAACCTTTAATAGCTTAAATCATCGTCTTATACCTTCCAAACTCAAGCCTTACGACTGCAATTGTGCTTTAGTAAATTTCAAAAGATCCTTCAAAGGTTGTCATATAAACGTCTTTATCGTTCTCTTGTCAGAGGTAGGTATGGAGCAAATTGTCTTGTTGTATCCAAAACGTAAAAGGCAAGATACAACCATTCAGCTTCACCATTGGACATCGTAGGCTTTGTTGTCAGGTTCATTTGAATTTTATTTCACTTCAGATGATTTTTTTTAGGTTTCCTGATTATTAGAGTTGAATGGGCGAATTAGAATGATTGTGGCTGGTTTTTTCAGAAATTAACAATTTTCTCGATGTCGGAATTTTGTTTGGGTTGGCTCAGGATTCGACAGATTTTAGACACTCGTTTTTGACGAAATTTATTTGCAGGTTTATTTGACTTAGTTGGGTTTTGATTCCAGTGCTTATAAGACTTTTTTATTGCTGTTACATAACTTTTTGTCGTTGCAGGTAATTTTTGATTACAAATACGTAATTGATATTGAAATTTTTGATGGAGTTATTGTTATTTTTCGAATTTTAGTTTTCTCTTTTGCTCGAAAATTTCCTTTATCTCAAATAGTGAATTATCAACTTCAAGTTGAAGTGGTGCAATTTTCGTTACAAATTTTTAATCTTCTATTCAAATTGTTCCACGTTGTTGTAGATTTTTGTTTGTTATCGGGAGTTTGAACATGTCATAGGTGGATAGGAGTCCTCACATTCCGTCAGTTATGATGATATTTCTAGTTCATTTTTAAAACATCATCAATCAATTTCATCATTTTCTGAAGGTATTTTTCCGAAAAAAACTTAAGCTTGCTGAGATTAAACCACTATACAAGAAGGGAAAACAAAATATGGTTGACAGCTGTAGGTCTATTAGTTTGTTGTCGTCACTTTCGACAATTTTTGAATATGCCACTCAATAAGAGACTGTCTAATCAGCACGGTTTTATTAAAGGTAAAGGAGTTAATACGGCGCTGTGTAAATTCATCAATTTTATAGTCAGAGCGCACTTCCAAAGGGATTTTATTTTAGGACTATTCATAGATTTTAGTAAGACTTTTGATGGGGCATTCATGTATTACTCTTGCAAAAATTGGAGAGGTATGGTGCTATGGAGATTGCTTTGCATTGGTTCAGCTATTATCTGAGGGACAGATAACAACGGGTTATACTGGGCCGTCATAAGTCGCAGATGTAGGAGTCCCTGAGGGATCTATACTTGGACCAACACTTTTTACAATAATGTGTTGTGCTTTGCATTTAAAAATTTTGCAATGGAGATTATCAAAGCAATTATGGTTACAATACCAGAGACAAAAATCATTTGCGTCCACCTGCACATCGTACAGCCCTTTTTCAGAAACATTTAGTGTACATAGGATGTAAGTTTTTCAATAATTTACCTGTGCATATAAAAGAAGAAAGGAATCTGTATCGTTTTAAACTTGCGTTGAAAGAGTTTTTAGTAGCTAGTCTTGTATTTTAACCTACGTATTTGTTGTAGCAACTTTTATTGACCTTTAGAAAATTCTGCAAAACCTTGAAAAATGTCAAATTTCCAAAAAGGAGCGGGAGAGGGGGAGGGCCAGCTACAATCTTATTTTAACCGCTATATATTTTGAACTATGTATTCAAATTCTGATTTCTAAATCTTGAAACGGGGGAAGAGATAAAGAATTGTTTTTAAAAAATAATGTATTGAGAAAAAAAAGATATTTCAAAATATATATATACAGGGTGACATAGAAAAAAGTACATTGCATAGTGCCACACAATAGAGGACACTAAAATAAGAAAAAAAGTTCCTATGAACATGGGTCCGCAAGACCTTCGGTTAAAAGATACGGGGTGTTGAATTTTGTTTAATTTATTTGCAAAAGCAATGATTAATTAAAACAAAAAATTAAGTTTTTAGAAGATGTTCAAATTGTTGCCCTTGTACTTCAATACATTTTTCCATTCTTCTTCTTAATGATTGACGGCATCTTTGAAATATTCCTGGGTTATTACGAAATCTATCTGCCGATTTCATAATTCTTATCCACAATTGTTCTTCATTATGTATTTCTACAGCATAAACTTCATTTTTCATAAATCCCCAAAATGAAAAATCGAGGGGGTTAAGGTCGGGACTACGAGCTGGCCAGGGTACAGGCCCCCCTCGATCAATCCACATATTTCCAAATCTCCTGTCCAAATATTCCCTTGCCACTCGAGAAAAGTGAGCTGGCGCCCGCCCCATCATGCATGTAATACATTCTTCCAGTAATGGCCAATGGGACATCCTCTAATAATGTGTTTAAATCATTCTCCAAGAAATTTCGATACAGTGCACCTGTCAATCGATTGGGCAATCGAAATGGGCCAATTAAATAAACCCATATTGGTGACTTCGAATTACAGTTTGATGAGGATTTTCATCACTCCAATGGTGCATGTTATGTAGGTTCAGTATACCATCACGACTAAAACCAGCTTCGTCAGTAAACAAAATTGATGAAATAATGTTTTGTTATTGGTTTTGCAACCATTGGCAAAATTGTACACGAGGAACAAAGTCATGTTGCAATAGTGAATGAATTTTTTGGAAATGATATGGGCGAAGAAGTTGTTCTTTGAAAAACTGATTCACGATTAAGGTTTCGTACCGCTGAACTTGTTTTTCTGGTGCTTGTTCTTGGATTATTTTCTACCATTCGTAAAACAGTTTCTTCGTTTCGCACAGTGCGACGAGTTCTGGAAACCCCACTATTCAATTTTGGTTTTCTAAAACAGCCATCTTCTCTCAAACGCCTATGCACATCAATAAATGTTCGAACATTAGGAATTTGTCTTAAAGGATATCTTTCTCGATAAATACGTTGAGCTTCATAAGAATTTGATCTTGCTTCGCCGTAACACATAATCATGTCCCTGTATTCTTCAAAAGTGTAGTGACCCATTTTTGAAAGCAAATTTGAATAATCAGTGAGAAAACCAATGAAAAACTTAATCACGAACACAAAATTCCTCAAACAACAATTACATCAGTTTGACAAGTGTCATTATGACACATTATTCAATTGTTATTTTTTGATTAATTAGCGTGCATTGTCGGCTTTCAGATGCATTTGTACTGGAACCATAGATATTAAAAAAAAAAAACAAAAAAAGAAATAAAATTCAACACCCCGTATCTTTTAACCGAAGGTCTTGCGGACCCATGTTCATAGGAATTTTTTTTCTTATTTTAGTGTCCTCTATTGTGTGGCACTATGCAATGTACTTTTTTCTATGTCACCCCGTATATGTAAGTATTGGTACGCATATGTATGTATGTGTATCTAAAAATCAATACAGAATATCAGTTTAATCGCAATCATACTTTTTGTTTATAATTTACAACAAAAAAAATAACCTATTGTTTCAACAACTATAATTATTGCTCGATAATTATCTATATGTATTTGTAAACCTTGAAAATATATCGTGTACTTTGCAATACATGCTTTTACGTACGCTTCGTTGTACGCACATGCAAAATTACCGAACAAAGATTATTTTATTACAGAAAATTATTATGTTTAATCTATTTAACGATACATTCTTGTTATTCTCTGTCACGCAAGCAAACAGTAATATTGTTCGTAATAGTTAGGACACTTTAAATTTATATACATACATATGTATGTACATATATGGAATAAAATAATCTCAATATTTATTTTTAACTTTCTACCATGGATAATTTAACTCTCAAGAATGCATCTATCGAAACATTAAGATATTCAACCTCTAAAAATTTAGATGATACAGAAACGGGTTTTTTTAAGACAAACATGTCTCAGCTACTTTCTACTGGGACTGCATAAGTTGCACTCAACATAGGTATTTATAATATATACCTGGAATTTTTATCGTTTTTCTGAAGATAAAAACAAAGAAGTGAATGACATGAAACAAAGTATTTTTCAATCAGAGGTCATCATATAAAGTCTATTTTCTCTATTTTAATAATTGCTTATTTAAATGGGAACTGAAGACAATTCCAATTATACTGATACACTTAATTATATAATACAATATTCGGCATCAAAACTATATCTGATTGATTCATTTTAAGAATTCTATATCATCAGCATTATCGAATCGATATCACTGATTAAAGGTAGCCGGTTCGATTTACAAAAAATACACTTGAAATTATATCAATACTTAAATCGGTATCTGCATACGTAGCCTTTACCTGGTATTGCAAAACTGTCAAGATGACCTAACCAGTATCAAGAGCATAGTGCAAAATTTTAAATTCAAATTTCAATCAAAAAACAAAAAATCTTAAACCCCCTCATGTTGACATTACAGAAATCCAAGATAATCATTGTAATAGGTACTGCAAATGTATTTATAATCAAGCCAATAATGAAGAAATCATCGAGAAAGTCAAAGGAATTTTTCGAAACGACCGCCTGACAGACGATCAAAAAGATTGGAGAGTTTAGCATTGCAAAGACATGTTAAGAATGTCTCAAAGAGATCCGGCAAGCATGTAAGCCATTGTAACTGGTGATGAAATGTGGTGTTTTCAATACGAGCCAAAAACAAAACGTCAGAGTGCAGAATGGAAGTCACCACAAGAGCAAGGCATAATTGTTATCGATCATCCACCGTATTCACCTGATTTGGCTCCATGCGACTAAACTTCCATACAATCCTGAATTTTTCCATTCTAACCGATGAGTAAAAAAAAAAATTTCGACAAATTTTTTGAACGTTTCCTGCGCTGTATTGATTCACATCAGGAGACTTTTTTTTTAGACTAGAAGGGGAATCTGGGACAGACTGTGTATTAGATTAACAGAGACAGGATTAAACATGAAGACGAAAGAAAGCTTGTGCATACCTTTTACCATGTTTTGAGTAACAAGCAGTATGAATTGACATTTTTGTAAAGTCGCATGACAGCAATGAAGTTTCCATAGCAACCACAGTTTCACTCAGAGAATGTCCTACACTAACGATTTAGAAAAAGCCCAGTTTGATGTATGACCAAAGCACATAAGACGAATTTGAGGAAATGATAATTCAATGCTTACGAAAGTAAAACGTCTCAATGTAGAACTCGAAAAGTTTTACGAATTTATAGTCCGTACTTGAGGTTGTGACACAACTTCAATCAGGAAATATAAATATGATCCTATCTCACTATAATCTCACTCTAATAATTTCAGCGTTTGAGCACCTTTGAAAGTCCCGAAAAGTGCTACCTATATATACGAAAATGTATTAATATCTAGTCAGCCTAGACGGATTGCGATACCATAGCAACGAAAAATAACTTATGAGGAGTCTCAATGTAAGGTTTCATGTCAAAAAGTAAAAGCAAAGTTGCGCCATAAAATTAAGAAAGCATTAAGTGCCTGTATTTAAATCGATTAAGAGGTAAGAGCAGATTTACGGAAAATATGCTTAATACCCTTGGCAATCAATGTCCTTCGTAAGCGACCGTGACAAATTGGATTCTAAACTTCAAAAAGGATTCTTTTCTTTACATTGAAGATGAACACCAATCGGGAAGGCCAGTTTCTGTGTCCGTCCTCGAAAATGTTGATGCAGCATCTGAGACACTGAATATTTCATGTGAACGCATACGAGGTTTGGCAATTTAATTCCCAGATTGGTACAAAACACAAGAAAACACAATTGAAGTAAATCAACGTAATCTCCATTGACATTAATATACTTATTGTGACGTTCTAGACGTTTTTGAAAACAGTCAAAAAATGCATTTGGAGAAACAGTGTTCAATTCGGCATTACATTCTTCTTAACGTCTTCTACGTCGGTAAATCGTTTGCCTTTGAGAACAGTTTTTACTTTAGGAAAAAGGAAAATAACCGCTGTTGCCAAGTCTGGTGAATAGAATGAGTGATTAATCTCAACAAATGCGTGTTTCATGAAAACTGACCCCACAATTAGTGAAGAATGTGGAGGTGCACCGTCATGTAATAAGAACCAACTACCCTTTTCTGGAAATTGTGGTCGCACTCGAGAAATGCGCTTGAGTAATCTCTTCATCACTTCAAGGTAGTATGCACCATTAACTGATTATCCTTCCGGTACAAATTCTTTATGGATTATAGCCTACGTATCAAAAAACACAATCAGCATGGTTTTGATTCTGGATTTTTGTAATCGAAACTTTTTGGGTCTTGGAGATGTTTTTCCAGCCCCCTGTATGCCTTGGCCATCACCTGTGACAGTACAGTTTTCTTTGTTCATCCTTAAGATTGCGTGGCACGAACTTTGCACAAATCGTCCTCATTCCCAAATGTTCATAAACATTTGTCGAATCGTCGTCTTATTGATTGCCATAAATCGAGGCGTCATTCGTCGTCACTTTTACGATGGAATCATCTTCTACACTTTCGCGCCCATCTTTAAATCGCTTAAACCAATCAAACACAGTAGTACGACTTAAGGTGTTGTCACCGTACACAGTTTTCAACATTTCATAAGTTTATGTCGCAGTGTTAGTGACTCCACTGCTATAGCGTCAATCAGAGAATTAAATTGTCAAACCTCGTACATCATATAGTTCACCTCGATTTGGGCATAAGAAAAATTTCTGCAAAAAGGATCCCCAAATGTCTGAATGTTGATCAGAAGCGTGCAAGCAGATTTCTGAAGCCGTATTGTTACTACAGATGGAACTTGAATACATTTCTACGACCCAGAAACAAAGCAATAATCGATGGAATGGAAACACATTGGTTATCCAAGGCTTTAGTGTTTCGTCTTCAAAAATCTGCTAGAAAAGTTCTTGCTTCAGTTTTTTTAAATCGCCATAGAATAGTCATGATTGATTTTTCTTGATAAGGGTGGAACTGGGAATTATTATTCGACGTTACTGATCAAAACCCAAGCAATTATTTATACGATTGCAATATCTTATAATCATAATAGAAAACTGCGTATGCACACAGGAGCAGGAATATAATCTCTAGTCGAAACGTATTATTTGCAAAGAATGAATTGTTTGGGAAACAAATCACACGGTTTATCTGCAATTATGTTGATAATACATCTCCAATGACGACGTTATTAAATTAAAGCTGTAAATAAATTAATAACAAACATGAATCACGCAAAAGATCTATTTTAAACGTAGAGGATATCAAAATATTATTTCTTGCTTCTTTTCTTCATTAGATATTATTATTGACACACAATTTCATTCTTGCATAATAATATTCGCGAAAGACCTTTATTAATATTTACATGACTTGTAAAATGAGAACTTGGTATCTCATCATATTACATAAATATGTATTCATTTAATTAGTCAGAAGTACTTATTTAAAAATATGAAGGCTAGCACATGAATATCTTGAGAAATAATGTCAATTATCTGAGTATTTATTAGCAGTTCGTTTCGAAGGCATGAAAACTGAAAACATGCATCCTGTTTGTGCGTACACACCTAAGTAAATTGCCCAATTTAACCAGGCAATTTCCACCGTTTTTAAAGTAGTTTACGCTAGTTTAATTGCATAAATAATTCCATTAATTTGAGCTCACGTATACACTAATTAAAATATATATCATACGTTTCTAAAGGTAATATCCTTGAAGTCGAAGACAATTTATTTATTTCAAACAATAACGCTGTTTCAAAGAAAAAAACATTATCACATGTTATCACGTGGTTAAAAAAAATTATATGTAGATAAAAAGTAGAGAAGTTAAAAAATCTTCCAATAGTGTGCTTTAGTTAATTAAAAATTTCGTTAATAACCTGAAACAACTATGTATATTGGATGATGTAATTGATAATTAATATCACCCTTGGCAACGCTGACAATTTTAATTATCTTACTTGGGGCATTCCCTTGCTTATCGCTATCGTCTCCTCTCATTCTTTTGACTCATTGTTTGAATGCCTGTCAGCTGCCAACTGACAAGTATTGAAATTGTTTTTGTATACTGTAATATTTTTAATATTCATGAATAATGACTGGTAGGAGAAAAGACTCTATTTGGTAATATCTTGAGGAAATTAAATTATGCGACGCAATGGAATGTTGTCAAAAAAAGATACAACATTTTTAATATAAAATTAATTTGTAAACAACTTTTTGAAATGATTTCCTATGCTAAAATTAAAAATAACTCCACTTTCTTGGCTATGAATTTTTCAAAATTACCGCCATAGTGGTGGTCACGTGACATATGTCAAAATCGATTTTTAGGTTTTTCAATGTGCAAAATAGATCCCCTACAGTTTTGTTTATGTAACTCTGATTAAGGGAATGAAAGGGGGATGTGGAGTGCTCCCACCCCGATTTTTTCTGATGATTTTTTTAGTATTGCAACAGTATTTCAAAATACTGTTCAAGGTCAACTGTCAAAAACTAAATACATCCCTCCTCCCCTCCCACCATCCTTCCGCAAATGTTATTTCCAAAATTTCTTTCCTAAGACCATTCGACATTGCCTATCATGCTAGATCCTTTTAAAATTTAAATGTTGGTGTTACTGTTTTTTGACAAGTTGAATGAAACACATGTTTCGGCATTTTTTAAATACAATCCCTAAGAGGGTGCAAGGGGTTCCTAAAATTTGTATAAAAAAAAATTCAACGCCTAAGAGAGTGCAATAGGGGACTTAATTTTACATAAAAAAAATTTTTTAAAATCATTTTTGTGGTCAAATTTAATTGAAATTTGGGATTAATGCTCTTTGACACAATTAATAAAATACGTGTTTCGACGTTTTTGAAAATTCAGTTCTTAAGAGGGTACAAGAGGAGTTACAAAATCATTATAAAAAAGTTTTAAAAATCATTTTTATGGTCAAATTCACTTGAAACTTGGGATTAATTGCCATTGACATAATTAATGAAACACGTGTTTCGCTTTTTTTTTTTTTTTTTAATTTAACACCCAAGAAAGTGCAAGAGAGGACCTAATTTTACATTTAAAAAAAATTAAATTTTTTTTTTATTTTTTAAATTTAACGCATAAGAGAGCGCAAGTGAGACCTAATTTTACAAAAAAAAAATTAAAAAAAATTTTTATGGTCAAATTCACTTGAAACTTGGGATTAATTGCCATTGACATAATTAATGAAACACGTGTTTCGTTTTTTTTTTTTTTTATTTAACCACCAAGAGAGTGCAAGGGAGGACCTAATTTTACATTTAAAAAAAATCAAAAAAAATTGTTTTAATAGTAAAATTTACTTGAAACTTGGTATTAATGGCCCTTGATGCAATTAATGAAACACGTGTTTGGACGTTCTTTTTTAAATTTAACGCATAAGAGAGTGCAAGAGAAGACCTAATTTTACAAAAAAAAAATTTTTTTTAATTTTAAAAATCATTTTTATGGTCAAATTTACTTGAAATTTGGGATTAATGATCTTTGACACAATTAATAACACGTATTTTATTTTCGACGTTTTTGAAAATGCAGGTTCTAAAAGGGTACAAGAGGCGTTACAAAATCGTTATAAAAAAATTTTAAAAATCCTTTTTATGGTCAAATTCACTTGAAACTTGGGTTTAATTGCCATTGACATAATTAATGAAACACGTGTTTCGGTTTTTTTTTTTTTATTTAACCCCCAAGAGAGTGCAAGGGAGGACCTAATTTTACATTAAAAAAAAAAAATGTTTAATGGTAAAATTTACTTGAAACTTGGTATTAATGGCCCTTGATACAATTAATGAAACACGTGTTTGGACGTTCTTTTTTAAATTTAACGCCTAAGAGAGTGAAAGTGAGGACCTAATTTTACAAAAAAAAATTTAAAAAAATTTTAAAAATAATTTTTATGGTCAAATTTACTTGAAGTTTGGGATTAATGCTCTTTGACACAATTAATAAAATAAGTACAGGAAGTGTTACAAAAGTATTACAAAAAAAATTAAAAAATCATTTTTATGGTCATATTTACTTGAAACATGGTATTAATGATCTTGGACACAACTAATCATACACGTAATCCGCCGTTTTTTTTTAATTCAATTCCTAAGAGGGTGCAAGGAGGGTAGAAAAATTCGTATTACAAAAAATTAAAAAATTGTATTTTTTATGGTCAAATTGACGTGAAACTTGGTATTAATGCCCTTTAACAAAAATAATAGAACACGTGTTGCGGCATTTTTAAAAATTCAGTACCTAATAGGGTACAGGAGGTGGTACAAAATCTTTATAAAAAAAAATTCATTTTTATGGTCAAATTTACTTGAAACATGGTATTAATGGTTTTGGACACAATTAATCATACTCGTACACGTATTTCGCCGTTTTTTTTTTAATTCAATCCCTAAGAGAGTGCAAGGAGAGTACAAAAATTTGTATTAAACAAAAAAAATTGTATTATTTATGGTCAAATTTATTTGAAACATTATACTAATGCTCTTTTTTAAATTCAATCGCTAACAGTGGTGTTTATTGGGGGAGAAGGGAGAATATTCGGATAAAAAAATTAAAAGAACCTGTTTTTATGGTCAAATTTACTTGACACTTGGTATTAATGCCCTTTGACAAAAATAATAAAACACGTGTTCAGGCATGTTTTTTGATTCAATCTGTAAGAGGGCACAGAGAGTGTCCAAAATCTCTATAAAACAAAATTAAAAAAAAAATTATGGTCAAACGTACTTGAAACTTGAGATTCTCTTTTATGCAAATAATGAAACGTGTGTTCAGGCATTTTTTTTTAATTCAATCTCTAAGAGGGTAGAGGGGGTGTCCCAAATTTCTATAGAAAAAAAAATTAAAAAAATGTATGGTCAAATTTATTTTAAACATTCAATACACCCCAAAGTATCGAGATAAAAAAATTAAAAAAATAAAACAAAAGCCATACTAAAACTTGCTAAAACTCGACGTTTCGCCATTAATGCAAGTGGCTTCTTCAGGAAGCAAAAAACTGGCTAAGGGGCGTCAGAAAGTGAAATCGTTCTGACATCAGGAGGTTTTCGCCTGTAGCGTGGTTTAAACGTCAAGTTACCGTGACGTTATGGTGCCCTTTCACCCTTGGATAATTTAATATATTTTTATAGTCAAATTTATTCGACTTCGCTTTTTAACACAAATAATGAAAACAACCGGAATAAAATAGTAAAAGGCAGACAGAAAGTGAAAGAAACAACAGGAACTTGAATCATTTTGTAATTTCTATTATAAGTCAAATGATTGATATCTACTTCGAATTACATAGATTACAATACACAATACATCTCTCGACATATTCATGATTAGATAAATATGGAAATTACAAAATCAGAATTAAAAAAAAGACTTACCACAACGACACCACTCCACTGATAGATATTACAGGTACGAACGAAATCCCTAGCATAATTCGCATGCTTCGTTATATGTAAATCGTACGGAATCTCAGCCTCCTGGAGTATTGGAACAATCTTATCTTGAAATATCGCTTTACCCCTACCGGGGCCACTTTTCGGATTACACAATACAAGTAGCTTTCGTTGCTCGTTGATCTTATGCATTATAGGTGTTTCCGAAGACTCGTATTGTGCCTGTTCCCCCTTAATAAGCTGTTTAATCGCGTTCCTCCACCGTTTAGCCTCCTTATTATTGTCTTCGTATTTATCGAATGATCTAAATCTAAGCGTAATGATAGTACGTTCCCTCTTACAATGTCCGTTCTTGTTATTTTGTAAAATATAAGCATAAATGTATAAATAAGCGCTGATATCCGTTTCGTCTTGTTCGCCGGAATTTTCCTCGACAACGCGTAAAGTTGTCCGTGGTAAGCTCTGACATGAACAAGAAGTTGTCGATTTTTTACTTCTTAAACATTTACAGCCTATAATATCTCTGGTGGGAATGGTTTGTTTTTTCTCTTGATTGTCACTTTCTTTGATTAAACTCAAACCCTTCTTCGTGAGGCGCACTCGAAACACTGAATTCTTCTTCGTCAACACATAAAAGGTCTCCTCCAATAATATTCGTTCCTGGCTCATTTTTGTGTTAAACAACTATTGCTATTATATTACTTTGATTAATTAATCGTCTCACATTACTGCTACATCAACGACGTCGACTTTTACCGTCGAATACCTCTACCAAACTGCTCGTGAACTATCCAATGTTCCATTATACGAATTCAAGTTTTTAAACTTGTAATATGCTTATCAAGGTCACAGAGAGAAATTTTCTCTCGAGGAAAGATGATAAATAGTGAGAGGTAATTTAATGAAACATTCTTCTTAAAGAAACTTAGGATAGACGTGAATTATATTTAGAGAAAATTAAGGAGAATCTATGTTTTAACATCGCGATTTTAAATTAATTTCGTTTGAAAACATTCGCGAAATTAGCTACAAATTAAAATTTTTAAATATATTGATGAGTTTAATTTCACGTAATACAAATATATTAATGTAAATTACAACTAATATATAATATAATAATCAATTTGAGCGATAATACATATAAGTATCCTTTATATTATTTAAAAATTATAAAATATACATTAAACAGTTTTCTATCAGATTTTAATCCACGATTTGCATTATATATCAATAGATGGCAGTAAAGGTCAAACGTCAACAAACTTGTCAATTCATGCATAGGTTGGTTCAAATAAATTGACTTTTATACAATACAGTAACTTCAAACGAAAATGTTTTCTCGAGCTCCTGTTTTAGTAGAAAATTATGCACCGTCTTCTGGTCCTCAGGATTGGATGAGTGCCCCGCATAGCACGGGGGTAAGTACAATTCTTGTTTAATTTAAATTTTGCGGAGTAAGGTTATGTATGATGACTCTCGTTTTAGACGTCTATAATGGCAGCGGAATTCGATGGGGGTGTAGTAATTGGGGCCGATTCTAGAACCACCACAGGGTAAAATATAACATTTGTAGTATTTAGATTGATGATCATACTTCGATACACATAAAATTTTAGGGCTTACATTGCTAATCGAGTCACCGATAAATTAACTAAAGTCACAGACAACATCTACTGTTGTCGATCCGGTTCGGCTGCAGATACGCAAGCAATCGCTGATATTGTATCGTATCATTTAAATTTCCATGCGTAAGTTCTAATTTATCACATTAAATATTTAATTTATTAATCCGATTCAATTTCTAGTATGGAACTTGGTGAGAAACCGTTAGTAAGTATCGGTGCTGCTGTCTTTAGAGAATTATGCTATAATTATAGAGATTCTCTAATGGCCGGTATATTAGTTGCTGGATGGGATAAACGCAACGGGGGTCAAGTGTATTCCGTTCCGATTGGTGGAATGTGTGTACGCCAACCGGTTTCGATAGGTGGATCCGGTTCAAGTTACGTGTACGGTTACGTTGATGCTAATTTCAAACAGGGAATGGCGAAAGAAGAATGTGTGAATTTCATAACTAATAGTAAGTGGACGAGTGAAGTAAGGTATCGATATCTATGTGGCGAATGTTATTTTTTTTCTTTTAGCATTAAGTCTAGCGATGGCTCGAGACGGTTCATCCGGTGGAGTAGTTCGTCTAGGTATTATAACAGAAGAAGGTATTGAACGCAGAGTTATACTTGGTAATGAATTACCCAAATTTTATGAAGGCTAATATTTTGTAATATTATTTTGTAAACTTAGGTTTAATTAATAAACATGGCTAATTTGTAAAAAAAATCTTTTTTATTATTATCACGTATTAACTTCTTGAAGAACACATGGAAGTCTCCGAGAATTAAAAACAAAAAAATAAAATAAATGAAAATGCAAATTTTGTAGAGAAATCTGCCTAAAAAAATAACATAATATTATATTAAAGTTATTATGACGTTCGTTATAGAACATTTTAACGTCAATGATGAATAATCACCCTAGAAACCCCAAAAAATTACGTCAGTTTGCTGGAAATTTTACCTTATTTCAAAAAGAGAGAGACAACATTCTAAACAGATCCCCAGCCCAAAGTACAACATGTAATTTGCAAAATAAAATTTATACGACATTCTCTGGTAAGTAAGGTAAATGAGAACTAATCTATACCGAAAAATAAATAAACTAATGTAATAATTATAGTAAAAGTTTAAATACAGCTGTGATATAAACAATATCAGAATATATTACAATGGAAAACAATAACAGAACGTTGCATAATGTAATTTTGCCTTGCTTTCAGCCAATAAGAAACAACTGTCATTTGAGTCTGTTCAGAATTTTGTCTCAGTCAGTTTTCAGTTTTATTTTAATAATTCAGAATCTGAAGATATCCTCAGTCCTCTGTAGATACCGAACTTTGACTTTTGAGGTGGCTTGTTGTTGGGTTGGCTGAAAACTTTACTAGAAGATGGCAACAAATAATGATGACGATGGCAATGTTCACTGCAAATTCCTCTTTCTATTTTACCTAATAAAAACAAATGATGACGAAATGTCCAACCCCCCTCTATCCCCTCTCTTAATCATAATAATTTATTCATACATCAACACCATCCCAGAAAACTATCTGACGTCAAATATAAGAGGCCCGACTGCCGTTTGATAGTTGGCGATGTTGCCACAGTTAAATTTTTTCATAATATAATGTTTTTATAATTCATTTAAAACATATTTTAAAATTGGGCTACGTACACATGCGTAGACGTATTATGAATGTTCATAGCAAATTTCAGTAATTAAATTTTAAAAATTAATCGAGTAATCTTTATTCCCCTATTAGGGTAAACGGAAAAATAGATTGTAAAGTTAATATCGAATATTAATACACAAAATTTTATATGTAGATGTAAAACAGTTCTAGAAATATGTGTATGAAGTCCAATTTTCAAATTATATTGAAATAAAATCAAGCAGCCAGTCTTAAAACAGCCACAGATCACCATCCAATCCAATCCAATCCAATCATCTAACAGCTTGTTTTGTAAGCAGCGTTGAAGTGTTCTACAACCTTTTCATTTATGGTAACGCTACCTAAACGCACACGTATTGGTTAAATTTATTTTATCGAATTGTATTAATAGATTTACTCCATTTTCATGTAACAAGACCGATGTAGAGGTGAGTACCTATGGTAAAAATATTGTTCACGTGATCCTACCGTCATTTAGACGTCATACTTAAGGACGTAACTGATGACCAAATTATGACGTAAAAGTGTGACCACTGTGCTACCTGGGATATTGTTCGTCATTGCTGGGATCTCTTCTTGACCAAATTTCGAGCATAGCAATATGGAAAGAATGCCCTCTATTTCCGAATTCGGCACCATCTTTTGACAACCTTAGAATGTTCATGTGATATCTAGACAAAAAAAAGGTGCCTACAACACAGTGCGTCATAATGACGTCAATTTAAGATATTCATTCGAAAATAACGTTGCTTCCACGTCAATAAATGACATTTTCCGACAAATTGACGTCAATATCTGGTACTACAGACTATTACTTTTTTTGGAAGTTGATTTATTTCATCTATACTCAATTATAAAATCGGTTTATATAAAATAATCCTAAGAGTTCTAAACTAAATTAACATTAGTACACGTCGTGTTCTCAGGAATTTTATCCAATTCCTCCTTGATAGTCCTAAGATTGGCGACCTCCTTAGACAACATTATTAAAGTTTCCATTTTGTCCAAGATATCTTCCAAGCTTTCCACTTCTGTTTCTGTTTTTACTAAATCCGCCTCAATCTCTGCCAGATCTTTTTCTAAAGCTTCAGTTTCTTCTTCCATTTGTCGAATAGCATTTTTGGCTTTTGTTTCAATTTCGACATTTTTCTCATTCAAAATAGCCTCCTCTTTTTTATAATTCTCTCTCGCTTCTTCGAGGACTTTCGTATTTGTCAAAACTTTAAGTTGAATTTTCTCTAGGATGTTAAAAATTTCTATAAGAGTTTCTTTCGTTAAATGATCGTCTGCAATAATTTTTTCCGCTTCGATTTTAAACTCTTGTAATTTGTCTAAATTGGTCTCAAGTTGGTATTGAATAGTTGAAACGTTGCCGTCTAGAGATGATTGAATAAGTGAAGTAATATTTTTCAAATCGTCTTCATAGGTTAGCAAATTTTTAAGGATGTTTTTAATCTTGTTTTTGACGCCTGTTTTATATCCTGTAAGAAGTATAATTTTTTTTTATTACAAAAATGAAGTGAATACAACACGACTTACGCTTTAGATATTCATCCAAAACTTTAACAGTCAAGGCGGCAGAATCTTCTTGAAGTTTTTTCGTTTCTTCGTATAATTCACCAATCTTTTCAGCATCTTGTTTCATCTCAGAAATTTCTTGAAGAATTCGCTGCAATCGTTTATGTTCCACTTCCAATAATCCGCCATTCAAAATTTCATTTGGTAATTGCAAATCTTTTAGTTTCTCCAAAATTTTATTAGTTTTCCCCGCATCAATCTCAGCTTGATTTTTCAAAATTTTACCTTCATTTTCGAGTGAATTTATCTTCAACGAAGCTTTATTATAATCGGCTATAATCTCATTTAATTTGCTTAAAAATTTCTCTCTTTCTTTTTCGTATAAATCAGCCGTATTACAAGCGTCAGCACAAATTTCTCTGGCTCCCATTATAGCATTATTAATCTTGTATAACTCCCGTAAAATTTTCTTGGTCATTCTTTGCAACCGATTAAGATCTTCAGCGTTTTTAACATAAAATCTGATTTGATTTTGGAGCTGATTAACCACATCCTTTAATTTTAATAAATCATCGTTTGTCCAATCCGTCTTTTCGACAATTTCTTCGTTTAAACCGTTAATTTTCGCCGTTAATTCATCCATCTTGTTTTTCTCCATACCAACCCTATTTAAAAACGATTGGATTTCGTTCAATTTCCGGTCGAATTTTTCGAAATTTTCCGCTACCGGATGGTACATTTCGGGACAACTTTCCGTGCATTCTTTTCGGAAATTTAGGCTCAAATTTAAGCAACGATTGCATTTTTTGCCGACTATGTTACGTTTGCATTGGCATTGCCCGATGCGGTTACATTCTATGCTTTTGGAGCCGTCTTTGCTGCAATTGCAAGCGATGCAGGTTTTTTTGAAGAGATCTCTATAATATCCTGCGCTGCAAGATGTACATTTTTGCCTGTAAATGGATTTTATTTAGAATCAAAATATTTAAGAAAATATATGCCTTAACACAACACCCTGTATAGTATTATTGAGAAAAACTGCAAACCTTATATAGCTACAAAATATAAAGCAAAATGTGAGCAAAGTTTCATTTATTTCCTCTTCTATGTGATTACATCATATAGGGAAGAACCCTGTATTTAGTGGTATTATTAAATTATTTGTTTAAATTTATTTTATAAAAGGCAACTGAATAAAACTATGCTACAATTGGAAGATATACAGACTCATCCAAAAAGATTGCAAACAAGTTGAATTTCCCGCTTCATATTTTGTTATCTTAAATTGGTCAAAATGACTAGCTTTCTCTCTAGCTCTCTAGCAGGGCCAGCTTACTACATGCTGGGTGTAACCGTAGTTTGTCGCTCTTAAATGCATATACAGGGTGAGGCATTAGTGCGTCAAAGCTCAGTATATCCATTAATATTAAAGATATCACAAAACGTTATGTACAAAAATCATAGACAGTCTTAAGCTGCATATTTTAAAATTATTTTTATATATACAAAGTGTTTCATATCACTAGGGTGAACCAAACATACATGCGAAAACTGTGTACAGGGCGATTCAAAACACAACAAATCGCATCTTATTTAAATGGAACATCCTGTAGTAAAATTATACTATTTTTATTCTTTCAATAAATGAGTGACGTCATCAAGTGTCAAAATGTAGTGACATTTGTCATTTTGGTTATTATTTATACTGGTCATTATTTATATACATAATTTTATATTTGACTGCCCTATTTTAATAAATAACTAAAATGATTACTATCTGACAAATCGTAAGGTAATGATTACCTGATTATGTTGACACTATTTTGTTATTTGTACAAACGTCAAATGACTTATTCAAATGTATGTAAAGTATTGAGCGCGAGGTATTTCTCTATCTAGTCGTGTCCGGATACCTTTGAAGGTCACTATACATATGTCCACCTAAATAGTTCACTTTGATTAATTATCGTGTCTAATCTCTCAAGACATAGTCATTATGACGTTAATAAAAGGTCATTTCATGATTAAAAGCAGTCCAAAGTCACAATGACCAAATATTGATGTCTTTAGGACGGCATTTTACCGAAGACGTCCTTTTAAGGTAACATTTTATGACGCCATATTGACTTCCTGAAAAAAGAGTGATACTTATATAACGAGCAATAGAGCGTGATTTAACTGGTGTATCTATAACTTTAAAAATAGTCACAATTGCGTCCAATACGTCATAATGTAGTCTAATATCGGTTCGTGAATGTAAATATATTTATACAGTCATCGACTTTCAAGGAATCGTTGAACGTCATTTTAAGATTCTCTACCGACGTCAGCGGTGGTCGTTAAATGATTCGAAGGTGACGGCAAATAGAGGAGTCAATCTTTCACTGGTCAATCCAGTGAGGATTTTAAAGAAAGATAGATGTCATCCTTATCATATATGTAGTCTGTTACAAAATTAATGTCGCTTGATGTGATGGAAGATACATTATAGATTCTGTTGCGAAACGAATGCACTGGGTTTGACCGACATTTATTTTAGAGCGCAATTACAATATTGATATTCATCAATCGAACATTGTGTCGAGTTATAGGGAAGATGATTTTTATTGGATCTTTTCATTGCAGGGGTGACATTAGTTTTGGAACAGAATGTACATGCGGCTTGAAAAAATTGACGAACGAATTCTTTACGACACCTACAGTGGCAACAAAACTTCGTTTGGTTGTAAATCGGCAAGTAGAATCGGTAAGGAAGAGAATCGGCGGCTTTGCTACGAAACATTTTTGGTGAACGCATTATTTCACGCAATAATGTTGTTAACAAAGCCTAGAAAATACATTTACACACACGAAAGGACACAGTGGTAGCTTGACAAACAATACAGCTTGGAAGTCCTGGAGAAATATGTTGGAACGATCACGAATCTGCCAAGCAGAAAATGTAAATAATGTAACATAAAAAATATACAGGGTGTTACGATAAAATAGGTCAATTCGTTAGTCATATATTCTTTGGGTCAAAATAATGAAACTTTGCTTATGTCACTTTCTATTTGAACCCTTTTTTCCCGATATACAGGGTGTTTCATGAAGAATGGTACATTTGGTGTTACAATTGATTTCGTAAACACCTGACTTGGGCTAAAACAATAAAATTCGAAAAAGATATCTCAAAACATACCGGAAATATTAATAAATACAGTTCAAAAAATAACGTTGACGACTTATACAGGGTGTTTCATGAGGGATGGTACATACGTTAGTATGTTGTAGATTTGATCGTTTTAAGTAGAAAAGTTCCTATGAACATGAGGTTAATTTTCAAAGGTAACTGAGATACAGCCAGTTAATGCATAAACTGGCGTCGAAGTTATTTTTTGAACTGTATTTATTAATATTTCCGGTATGTTTTGAGATATCTTTTTCGAATTTCATTGTTTTAGCCCAAAAGAATATATGGTTAGTCAATTTTGAAAAAAAAAATGGTTCTAACTGGATGGAGCCCCACATTTTAGACTTCTTGTAAAGAATTGTCTCACGGGATATTTCTTTTCGTTAACGAATGGATAGAAAGATACGAGGGAGCGTTTTTATATTCGCGGAATGAGCGGGTTGTAGGGGGGTGATTAGGCGCATTGGGGGCCTGGCCTGTGCAGCGACTCATAATTAGTATAAATACGAAGTGAAATAATAAATAGTAATAAATAAAAAGTGAAATATGGAAAGAATCGAATATCGTGCCGTTATAAGGTTCCTTACAAGGCAAGGAAAATCAGTCGCGACCATAATGAATGAGATGTCATTGGTTTACGGCGACTCTTGTCCAGGAAAAACCATGGTGTACAAGTGGCATAGTTTATTTAAACAAGGAAGGGAATCCCGTGAAGACGACCTGAGGCCGGGCAGGAGCATTGAGGTGACCACGCCAGCACTTATCCAAAAAGTTGAAAAAATTGTACTCGAAGATGCTCGACTAAACAAGAAACAACTCGCAGAAATGGTTGGAGTATCCGATACAACAATTTTTAAAATCCTACACGATCATCTCGGCATGTCTAAGGTCATCGCAAGATGGGTGCCGAGAATGCTCACGCCGCCGCAAAAACAACAGCGCGTAGAGTGTTCGCGTGCATTTTTGGACCTCTGTAATGAAGACAAGGATGGTGTATTGAGTCGAATTGTTACTGGAGACGAAACTTGGGTTAATCATTATGAACCTGAGTCCAAACAAGACTCCATGCAGTGGCATAAAAAGGGCACAGCACCTCCCAAGAAGTTTAAAGTGTCACAATCAGCTGGGAAACTCATGGCAAGGGTATTTTGGGACTCGGAAGGAATATTGTTGATTGATTATAAAGATAAAGGTGTTTCTATAACCGGAGAATATTACGCTTCAATATTAGAGTGACTAAAAGAAGCCATTAAAGAGAAAAGACGGGGAAAATTGACGAAAGGTGTGCTGCTTTTGCACGACAACGCGCCCGTCCACAAGAGCCGCGTTGCGTTAGCTGCCCTGCATAAGGTGGGCTTCGAAATTGTGAATCACCCACCCTACAGCCCAGACCTGGCCCCGAGTGATTATTACCTGTTTCCGAAAATGAAAAAAGAGCTGCGGGGTAAAAAATTTACTGCCGATGATGAAGTCAAGGAGGCAGTTTCGGCGTATTTTGCAGATAAAGAGAAATCATTTTTTTATGAGGGTATAAATAAATTAATTGAAAGATGTGAAAAATGTATCCGTCTTGCAGATGAATATATTGAAAAAGAAAAATAATTTGGTTTTTTTATTTCCACCCCTTATCCCCCATTCCGCGAATATAAAAACGCTCCCTCGTACTTACCCACTGTATCCTGCTTTACAATAACATTGTCCAATTCTTCCATCACAAGCACTACTCATAGAAACAATTTTATCGCACGAACAGGGTACACAGGCACTTTTAGGAACGCTATAATAAGAAGTGTTTTCACACTTCACTCCTGAATTGATTTCACGCACTCTTCGCATTATATAAGGATAATTTGTCGCACAAACTATACATAAGAAAAAAATCAAAATAATACCTTTAAATATTGCCATTACCTCCTTATCATGTACTTACCCATATTTATATAAATAATAATTATTAAAATTAAAAAATAAAATTTCCACAATTTTTCCATTATTTCCCCCTTGATTATTTTCTAAAAAATTGCGACTATAAAGCTCTTGCTACGGGGAATATATTGATTAGTCTATTGGCGATTAGGTTCAGTAACATCTTATCTAGAATTTTTTTCAAAATGCGCTTTATCGATGTCACCGGAAATCTAGAGTAAGTATATTTAAATCGCAAATACAGAGACATAATTGCTTACCTTTCATTCATTCATCGTTTAAAGTAGGAATTAAAATAAGATCGTATATTTAAAATCATTTTATTTTAATATAATATAATATTTGTACCATTCGAAATAAAAACAATACGTCGATTATTTGCTTCACAATTTTGGACTGGATCAGAAATTTTTCGTCAATATTACGGAGATTATGATTTTTTATATTCATATAATATATAAATATTTAATTACGGAAATAACGATTAGAATATGTTAAGGTTTCTCTCCCGGCGACATCTATGAGATACAGACACAATAACAACTAAAATCAAAATATTTTTTTTGGACGTACAACATTTATAGTTACAGAAAATTATACATAAATCGAGAATATCTTTCGTTGGTGATACAAATTCATTAAAATCTGTTTTTTTTTTTTTATAATTTTAGTAAACTACAACAACTTTTTCTCGGATAAAAATTCCTCTTAAAATGCTTAATAATATTAAAATTTAACATTACAAACGTCATTTATATAGATAGCAGTTTCCAAACAATTTTTTTTAATATATTTGCGGTTGGCAACAACATGTCAACATGCAAAAAACATGTATTAAGTTAGCTATTTATTGGCGGTTTTGGCGAGGAGAACCAACTCCATCTATACGAAATAGAATGAGTTTAACGAATCATCTTGGCACTATTATTTTGTTTAATATCAGTTTTACATCTATTACATTGTTTTTTTTTAATTTTAATTTTCCATCTACAGTATATCATTATATATGTATATATTTATATAAATCTTTATCTTGTAACATAAAATATCATAAAAAAGAGTGGAGGTTTAATAAACGGTGGTCTATAAAATATATAATAACGTATTTTTATAAAATAAGTCATTATCACTTTAAATATTTTAAAAAATGCATTTAATATATAAAATTAATTATATGCATATAAAAAAAAGAATCGAATAATAAAATAATATGATATAATATAGTATTTGCTTTCTTAGGCCTAGGTATTCATGAAAACGTGATAACGTAACACTATGTATACAATACGTAAGATATTTAAAATGTGAACGGGTAGATCATGGCAGTTTTAGAGTTTTTTTTTCTTTTTTGATACTTAATGTGTATATAATTATTATATCTGGTTTGTTCTCTTTTAATACTTCTTTTTCGAGATAAAAACAATTCTAAAATTAATTTTATTTCTTCTTTTTACCGTTTAAATTATTATTGTTGTAATTCGTCGAGAAATTCTGTTGTGGTAGATTTCCGTTAGCGATTCTGTAAAGGAACACACTTCATTAAATATTGTCTTAAAAAAAAATTAAATAATAATCTTTATGTTTGAAAATATAGCGCCACTGATTTCAAATTATTAAAACTCCGGAAGCACCGAGTGCGCTCACTCCTGAAATCAGAAGTTAAGTAAGCTGAAAGGAGGTTTTTCCCAATAAAGGTATACACATACATACAGCCAAGATACAGTTTATTAAATAAAAATAAATAAATTATCAGTATGAAAGGTTAAATAGCCGGCATCATCGGAACCACTCACGTGTTTATTCGTTTGGCTGTTATCTGATCAGATACTCTAACCTTACATTGGTGAAACAATGTGTTAGATAAAGTAAATATTATTATGAAACCTTAAACGCTTAAAAGCTAATCCTCGCGGTAAAATAGACAATAGGATAGATTAAACATAAGTACGACAATCACAGACGCCTTCTGCGTCGTGTACCTCCTTGAATACTTCTGCAGGGAGGGGGAAAATTAGTCTTTGGTTCCTGTAGCGCTAGCTGGGTTACAATCTCGTAACCTGTTGACAGCGTTCTGATAAGAGCTAAGGTTAGAACAAAGTCAGGAACAGAATTTTGTACAAATTCGGTATTACAAAAAAAAAGATAGTAAAAAAATCACTCACCAAAGTATTTTAGGAGTTTTCACACAGGACACCACGTGACGTGAAGGTTCAAATTCCGGGAACTCGTCCAACGAGAAATAGAGAGAACGAAATTCGTCGATATAAGACAAAATCACCAACTGTGGGTTGATTAAATCCGGCCCATGCCGTACAATCTCAAGGATTACTAAATCGTTAAACTACCACCTGCAGCACGACAGGTGTGATCTAATACAAGGCGAAAACAAGGACTCCAGGGGCTGGGGACTCTCAAATTGGCGCCATTTACTATTGTTGCAGACCCTCTTATCTTGACCGGTAAGTAAACGCGAACAGTCGCTACATAGGAGCAACTACTACACCAACAGTCATTTGTTGACAATTTCAGAAGAGAGGAGAGTACTTCCACATGCTCCCACGTTTCTGTGGTGTACATTTGTGATCAACATTTTACTAATTTCTTGTTTTCCGTTGTTTTTAAGTTTTATGTATTTTCGGATAGTTTTCATTTCATTTTATAAACTCTAAAAATATAACCTGAACTTATGTTGATCACAAATGTACACCAACACGTGGGAGCATGTGGAAGTACTCTTCTCCCTTCGGAAATTGTCAACAAATGACTGCTGATGTAGTAGTTGCTCCTATTTACCGACTGTTCGCGTTTACTTACCGGTCAAGATAAGAGGGTGTGTAACAATAGTAAACGGCACCAATTTGAGAGTTCCCAACCCCTGAAGGACTCCAAGTCACTCGGAAGACGCACTAACCAAACCATCAAGACGGAAGTATGGCGGGGAGAGAAAATTACGCAGAATATACGCGACGCTATAGTGCTGAACACGAGGGCGCGTTCCTCGTGTGCTTTGGTTACGCGGTGCCGTCCCACTTGCGACTGAAGGCGCATACGTTCTTGCTCACTATGCACAACCGCTACATTGCCGACAACGACCACTCAAGAGTCAAGAGAAGTCACAGAAAGAGTCAGAAGAAGAGTCACACACCTACCATGTGTACACCTACGACCGTTCCTCGCTCAAACTCACTCAAATAACACGAACGGCCTTATGTTAGGCATAAAGTACGATTACACTTTTGCACGATTCGCACCACAGTAAGAACGGCTGGTTTCTCCCATCCGCTTGGGTTTCCATGCCAACGAAATGTTGAACGTTCAGTTTATACAGAGCGAGCTCGTCACTTTTTTCCAACAGTGTATTTATTAGCATTTTCATGGTCAAATTTACTTTAAACTTATTAATTGATGCGCTTTGACACAATTACTGATCCTTTAATATTTATGATTTATATTGCGAATGTAATTACATCCGAAAAAGTTCTATTTGCAGATGGTCTGCAAATTAAGTATTACCAGCTTTGTTTTCTTTTTTTATAGGAATCTGGATTTAACACTTTTTGGGATTCGATTTCGTTGAATTTGGGATTAAAACTTCACATTCGGCTTTGACAACATTTATTTGGACCTAACTTTGGTTTTTGTCTTGTTTATTAAAAATAACTAATTACCTTTAAACATTTGGTTGAGTAAGACTTTTTTGTTATTTGTTTTTAATTGGGTTTAATTACTTAACTTAACAATAACATAAATAACGGTTGGTAAACAAAATCTAATCAAGAAACAAAAAGGTGCCGCAGGATTCTGCAGATTTACGCAATCAAGACGTTGCTGTCAAATAATTAAAGATAGATATCATGTTTGTCGCAAAGCAGAAATTTGAGTGCAACCAACCTCCTTCAGTTAAAATTGTTGGCATGGTATGTTCTTAAACAGCTTTCTCAATTTATCCTATAACTTCAGGAGTACTGCCGCATTCTAACCTGGCTCCTCTACTACATATTTATTATTTTTATTAAAGATATTATTATCAATGTAGTTGGATTAGAAAAAGTTCTATTTACAGATAATCTCAAGATATTCGCAAAAATTAACAGCTTTAAGATTTCTTTTAGTCTAGTCTGGTTGGGAGTTTGGGGTGGCTGATTTTGGAGTTTTAGATTTTTTAGTTCATTTTACTTTTTCAAGAATTTTTATATCGAGTGTTTGCATTCGACTCGGTAATTTATTTATCGGCTGAATTTTGTTTTTGATTTCTTTTTTTTGTTTAAATACTTGATAGATTTTTGCTGTTATTTTGTAGAATTTCTGGATTTGTGCTGGGTCTTTCTCTTATTTGGGGATCATTTTACATTTTCACGAGTTGCTTTAGTGAGTTTTCAGCTTACTTTATAAACCTTCAAATTTCCTTACTATGTAATGGTTTCATCAGGCGACAAAACTTACCTTTGAACAATTCGCGGTACCGTAGCCCTCTGATCCTCCATCCTACCGGACTGAAATCTCATGATCAAACTGAAGAAATCCTCATCGGGCACCGTCGCCCCGCTTTTCGGCGGATTATTAGCTACGGGTACCGGAGCTTCGCACTCCGTATCAGCGGTAGATACCGGCAACGGAGATCTCTGATCTTCCAAACGCGAATCCTGACATCTCACTAATTGATCCAGGAACGAATCGTCCGGAATTGTATTCCGCGAAGTCTCTTTAAGTCTCTGCAGAGAATTCGGTTGGAGACCTGAAAATATGAAAAATTTATTGCACAAATAATCTTCCTACAATGTAAGTATATACATACCTGGTAGATGTGGTAAAGCAACTCTTTGTTCGTCCATCCGTTTACTCTGCATCCCAGCGATCATATCCATTAAGTCATCGGGGCCGTCGTTTTTGGGCAGGTTTACAACATTGGTGTTTTCCTTATTATCGACTGTTAAAGAGCAACGCTGGTCATCCATTCGTTTCGATTGGAATCTAGATAGTAGATCGAAGAAGCTATCTTCATCGTTATGCCTATCTGGAGTAGTAGCTGAACCTACCAGCGGTTTCGGCGCTAACGTTATACCTTGTCGTTGTTTACCATCTGGTGTCAACTGGAAAATAATTGAAGGGATGCAATTTTTTTCGTTCATAACATCTAATATATTTAGATTATGACCTGTAAGTATTTATCTTTTAATCCGGGATATATGTCCACTTGACACAACTAATAAAATTGAAAGTGAAATGATAGATCGGTCAAACTAAACAATATTTAAAGAAACGACAACACCGCTGAAACTATTTCCAGTGCAAGTGGAAATGCATTCGAGATTAAAAGATAAATAACATCGTGTAAAAGTGTGGCACAGCCTGCAGGATATCTACACCAGATTGAAAGCGTAGTGTTACCACAGATATATTTATAGGTTAGGTCCATTTAAAATAATCTCAAAACAAATCTACACAATATTAATATACCGTAAGCAACTGCTACCTTAAATAAATCAAGCTGTTCCATGCTTTCTCGTCTCACCCTGTGTATCCTATTGTGGGCACCTGCGTTGTCCGGTTTGGGAGTGGTTGCCGTCACGTTCTTATTGTCGTCGCCGCTATCCGGACTCTCCGGCAAGTTGAGTATCTTCTTCAGATCGGATATGTTCATTTTGGCTGTAGCTTCGCCCATCGAATCCATCAACTGGCGAGAAAATAACATCTCATTTTTTTCGGTTAAGGCTGTGTAAGTCTAATCTAACGCGTTTCGGAAACAACTGGTTAACTGCTGCGACTTAATAGCGTGTATATGTATTTTAGGGCGAATGTAATTCGCGCAAGTTTTACTGTGAGCCGTTAACGCTCGAGAGTGTAATATTCCAGTTGGGAAGTCGCCAAAAATTTTAAGTAAAGAAACCATTAATCGTAGTCGTAGAAATATTGAATTCAAGTTTCAGAGAGCTTAGTGATTTATAATTTTTTTTATACGCGTTATAAATGAATATCGCAAATTGATTTACGAAAACGCAGTTTGAATTATATCCGCAAACTCCTCTAAAATAAACATTTTTTTAAAATCCGCTACCATTATTAAGGTCAATATAGGGAGTACCTCAAAGTTCACGTTTATGACCTTTACTGTTTATAATATGCGTTGTCACTAATATACGTCATATATACATATCATAGCATTTGACGTCCGACTGTCCTCACGCAGACCTCATCTTTGATGAAGCGAGACTTCACTGGGTACCCAAGGTTTGGTACCTCGGTTTGATTTCTCCCATTTTATAGCAATTGCCTCCATATTTTTTAAGGCGGGGTTGGCAACATTTTGGAGAGTTGGATCGAATCAAACCTCCACCTCGTGTCCAAACACGTCGCTTCCCGGAGCCATCTTAAGTAACTCCAGGCTACGACTGAGTCACGTCATGAAGACTAGATATTAACCTCTATACGAGATTAAAATGTTAAAAGATCTGTAGCAGATTCTTTTGACAATTTTTTAGAATAGAAGAATTACAATCGAGATTTATTTCTCAGATCACTTGAACAAGTTGATCTAGACTAAGACGTCAAAATATATTTTAGGCGCCCAACGTGCAAGATCAAATTGGGAAGAAGGGGAAGGAGGGGAAGGCTAACTTCTTAAAACCTGTAATAGACTCATCTATCTATACAAGGTGCTTCATTAATAATGGTAGATATTTTAATTGGAGATACTAATGACCATTGACCAAAAATAGCCTCACTCAAAATCGCGCCATTTGTTTAAATGAAGGTCTTCAAAGGTCCAGAAAAAAAAATGAATATGTTGTTTACATAGGAAGTATTGAAGAATAGTCGAAAAATTTGAATTTGAATGTTCGCCTATCCGAATGTTTGCTGTTTAAACTATTTTTAGTCACAAATCCTTCCGAACTTTCTCGTTTTTCTCGAAAACCAAGCATAATATGAAGTTTCTACAAGAGGAGCTTATTTTTGGCATTTTGGTCTATTAGGTTTAACTGCTTCTAAATCAAAAAAACAAAAAAAGTTCTATTGATGTTAACACAAGGGGATATTATTTTCTCTTTGCTATAATTTTGCTAATTTCGGAAAATTCCACCATGAGAAGCATCTAATAATACTAAATCGCCACGCCATTATTTTCATCGTACAAGTAGATTAGTTTAAAGATGGAAAAAACGATTATTTTCTAGAACTTCGAAGACCTTCACCTCGAAAACGGTGCGATTTTGAATAAGGCTATTTTTGGTCAATAGTCATTATTTGACACGTTGTATCTCCAGCTAAAATATTTCGCATTATTAATGAAGCATCCTGTATATATTGGAACTATAATTTTTTTTATTTTAATATAAATGACTGTAGATGGATAAAAAAAAACATCTTGGAGAGTTGGATTCAAACAGGCCTCCAACTAATGTTAGAAAATTTCGCTTGGCCACTACTATAGGTCAATCAATTAGTCAATTCTAGCATGGCATGGCAATGGTTTTCAACTAACTCGAAGAAAGCTACGATGCTACGTTCAAAGAGTGTGGCAAGATAACAATGACTGCCAATTTCCAAGAACTAAATACCGTCATGACAACAGAAATGGATTTTTTGAGAAGAAAGATACTGGAATGGAAACCATCAAAGCACAGAAGTCAAGGCTTCCGATAACACAAGATTGGGAGATCGGGGATGGAGAGACAGCTATACAACAGCTATAGAAAAAATGTTACTTTGCAAACATCAACAAATATGAATATTTTCTACTATTTTTGTAACAAAGTTATATGTTTATAAGAGTATAAAGGAAACGTTAGAATCAATCTAATTTTTTAAATAAAAGAATTAATTGATATGATTCACAAAACAAAACTCTAACATACCTCTTTACTAATCTCCAGATGTTTAGTCGCAAAATGTAGAGCTTTCTCGTGGTTCCCCAAAGCAGCATGAGCGTTACCCAAAGACCAACAAGCTCTACCCTCTCCGACTCTATCAATCAGATGCTGCGCAATCAACAGATGACGTAAATGATATTCTATGGCAGTTTCGTAGTCTCTAAGTAAAGTATACGTGTTCCCTAAACTATAACAAGCTTGTGCCTCGACTGCACGATCCTTTAACTCCTGAGATAAGGAGAGGGTCTTCCTACACCACCGAAAACAATTTAAAAATAATATATTTTTAAGAAAAGCAATCGACTTACTTATAATGATGTGCGGCTTCCTCGAATTGTCCCATGAAAATATGGGAATTCCCCAAATTACTGTGAGCTCTCCTTTCCGCAGCTTTATCACCGAATTGTCTGGCGATCGAAAGTCTTTCTTCGTGATATTTTATGGCTTGAGCGAAATTTCCCAATAAATAGTATGTATTGCCTAAATTACCGCAAGCCCTGCCTTGAGCCGCTATATCACCCAGATCCTTCATTAGCATTAAGTTTTCCCTAAAAATTGTCGTAATAACAAATTTAAACGGATTTAATTCGATAATCATACTCGTAATAATCAACGGCTTTATTCAAACTAGCTTTGACTTCTTCGGAAAATTCTCCTGCATCTTTGTGACCGACACGTCCGATATGTTTCCTTTCGAGTGATAAACATTCCCCAAGTTGTATAAAGCACGACCTTCGCTGAGTTTATCGTCCAACTCCCTGGAGAGATCGAGTTGACGTTTGCAACAAACCACGGCTTCGTCGAATCTGCCCATTACTTTTAGAGTATTGCCCAGATTTCCGGAAGCTTTGGCTTCGCCCAATTTGTCTCCCATCGTTCTAGAAATGCAACGAAATTCATAATAAATTTGTAATATCAAAGGCGTAACAAAAACTCACCTCGCTAGAGTTAAATCGTGTTTATGATACTGCATCGCTTTACCGTAATCACCTAAATAAAAATACGCATTCCCCAACTGACTATATATGGCACTTAAAGTCCTCAGATCATCCGTTCCAGCCTGTATCGCAGCTTGGAAAAAGGCTACACCAGCTCGGCAATCTCCGGCTTTGCATAGCCTTTCACCTTCTAACGCTAGCTCCAAACACATATTACTAGAGCCATCGTAGCCCTGTAAAATTAATTTTTATAACTCAATTTATCGGATCTATTCGATCGCATTCGAGTATAACAAAATCAAATGAAGCGGAAATATTCGATAAAAAAAATTTTGTACCTGTGAATCAGTAGCTAGATTCTCCGCGCTGGCACTTAACGACATCTCGATATTTTTCCTGCTTCCTTTCTTCGAATTTTCACAACGAATTAATCCTGCGGGACATTTTTGAATATTTAAATGTTAAAATGCGTTTGAGCGTCATCAAACGTCAAACCACGGTCCAACCCATTACTCGATTTGGAAATAAATATATTTTAGGGGAATTGAGTTTAATTATGTTGGCAGCAGAAGTGTTATATTAGTTGCATATCTAACAGTATTTGGATTTTATTGAAATTTTTTAAAATATATGTTGTAAGAATAGTTAATTAACAATTAAAATGCAATTAATAAAATAAAAAAAAATTAGATTATAATGAAATATACTCACCCACAAAACTGCTTTTAATGATGCGTATTCTTTTTTAGATTATCGGTTTTGCTACGAATTTGGTAAATTCCTCTAATTTATCTGCATTATTTCAATTCTAATACGCACATCGACGTCTCTGAATAATTGTTATAGTTTAAATAACTGAATACGTAGCGATAAACGATAAAGCATCAAAGAGTAAATAATTAGTCATTTCCTCAAACAAAGAATTTCGGGGGAAATATTTTTATTTGTATAATTTAGTAGCTTTACGAAATAAGACATCATATTCTCTATTTTGGAAAATTATAAATAATTTCCTTGAAATTATTCTAAATTTTTTATATAAAAGAATTTTTTGTATTGACAATTGCCACCTTGATAGATGAAGTTAGCTAATTATTAAAATAATCAAATGTCAAGTACTCTAACCTAAAATTTTGCTACTTCAATTTCTAGCAGACGATTAACAATGTATACAAAAGAAGTTTTTATATTTTAAATAAAATCCGATGTATGTTTATAAAATTATATTTTACAACTTAAATCGAAACAAATTTACATACACTAAAATTAAAAAAAAATTAATCTTCTCTCCAAGTTGTTTCTACATCATCAGTTCGATATCGTTGTGTGATAAAACAATCCTCCCATTTCATCTTCGTACCACTATTAAACATTTCAGCACCCGCGTGTGCAATCATAACCCCGTTATCAATACAGAACCGTTCATCGGTGGCAAATAATTTGGCATCGCGTTCAAGACACATTTGATGCATCATTGCTTGCAGTCTTTCATTACAACCGACACCACCTACAATTAGGACTTCCGTAGATTCGCAATGAGCCAACGCTCTCTCTGTCGTCTCGACGAGCATGGCGAAAACTGTTTCTTGTAACGAGTAGCATAAATCGGCTTCGGTGTAACCTTCTCTCAATAGCGATTCTATTTTTTCTTCCATGTACGATAGTATTCCCGAGAAGCTGACATCCATGCCTTTAACGCAATAAGGGAGTGATACGTATTTCTCACCCTTTTTCGCTAATTGTTCGATGTTATAACCAGGACTAGGATCGTTGGATAACTTTATAATTCGAGCAAATCGATCTAAACAATTGCCAACTGCTATATCGATTGTTTCACCGAATATGCGGTATCTTTTTTGGAGTAGGCTATGACTTGAGTGTTTCCACCGCTGACATAGAGAACAATCGGATTTTTTGCTCCGGTAATCAATCGTCCCATTTCAATATCTAAATTCAATTTATTAAAGTAAATCATCATAAATATTTGATACAATATTTGATGCATTTACAAAAGGATACGTCCAATACAATGATTTACCCCGAGTAAAGGTTTATTCCATATTTGAGCAACCGTTCGTGCTACGATGGCAACAGTTGCGAGAGGGGCTCCCATCCCAGGACCTTTAGTGTAACAAACCACGTCAATATCAGAAACTTTAATACCAGATTTATCGATAGCTTCTCGCAAGACCTTCAGTACATTTTGTCGGTGGTGGATAGCTGTTTCTTTCGGTAGAAAACCTTCACCTGGAGGTGTTATGTATGTTCGTCGACAATTCGATAGTACCTCACCATCTTTTACGATTCCAATACCTAATTTGTTCGCACTACCTTCGAAACCGATAGCTATTACCATTTTTAACTGATTCGAGCTTGTAATTTTATAATAATTCTAGGTTATGTTTTGAAATTTTAAGGTTATGTTTGTTATGTTATAGCTAATTATTGACATTACTACTAAATTCGATTATAGATATAAGGTGGCGCTGATTAGGAACGATTACAACACCATCTTCATATTGGAAAAAATTCACATAATGGCGCGAAAATTAAAAATGACACATAAATCAATATCTAACCGATTCAAATATGTATAATAGTAAATTTATTTATTAATTTATTAGTTATTTATCTATGTTATCGAGAAATCTAATAGAACAATCTGTATTTTTTGTCTATTTCACTAGTATAGATTACGGATATCACAAAATAATCTATATAATGAAAAATTTTGAAGGTTATCAAAAATATAATCTGAAAGTGATTAATTTATTCTAGGATATCTAATATAGATAATGCAGGTTTATATTCCAATGGTATGTTGTCTTCATTTAAAAGTACTTTAAAATATCTCAAATTTACGTCAGATTTTAGTATTTTCCACTTCAAAAATTAGTCAACAAATTCTTTTTCGCGTCTTTCTTGCTCATCTTCCGTGCAGCTCTTCATCAATGGCTAGTAGAACCTGGCTTCGTTGTATTTATCTGTAACGGTCGTTGGGTAATACCTCGGTTATGATGTAAGAATCTCTATTAGTATGAGATAATTTTCTTTTGACCATAACCATATCACCTACTCTATAATCAATTGCTTTACAACGTTTTGTGTTATATCTTTGTCTTTGTTTTTCATTGTAATTTCTGATTAGTTCTATTCAGGGCCACTGCGTGCGGGCGTGCACCGCACAAGGGCGCCATTTTCAAGAGGGCGGCATCGGAGACAAAATCATATCGAAAGGAAATAATAATAATGTCATAATTTGCATGTCTACAATTGTACAAGGGGCTGCCTCATCGGTGTTGCACCCGGGCGTTCAACCACCTAGCGGCGGGCCTGGTTCTACTGCTTTTTCTCTTTTATCTACTATCTCTTCACTCGGTTCATGTTGACTTTCAATATCTATAATAGATGCTTCCATCAACATGTCAAGGTTTAAAATTCAATAATAAACTAAAAAGTCTTTGTTGCACTGTGCATTATATGTTGATACTAAATTGAATCCTTCCAATATGTTCATCTCAATTTCTACCGTCTGGGGTTTGGCAAGATGAAGTAGTGGTAACAATTAAATCGATTTGTCCTTTCGTCCTTCCCGTTTGCTCTCGGTGTTGACGTCGCGTTTAGGACGTGAGCGATGCTCCTTTCTTTGCAGAACCTTTCAAAAGTGGATCCGGTGAAGGCCGTTCCCCTGTCGTTTATTATTCGACAAGGGCTCCCTATAGGGGACTCCCTATAGGGGACAAAGATATTGTCAATCTTATAAGATTGACAATATCTTTGTACTCTTTTGTCTTCCTCAGTTTCTGGTTGTCTCTTCATTAGAGTTTCTACAATATTCCACAGCTTTGGGTTTTTGTTCTACTGCCACCCACTCTGGTTTTTCTACCGAAATAAATAATCATTATTAGCATATTCACGTACTTCCATTTCCTCTCTGTCACATGTAGGGTGACTCGTTATTGATAGACTTCAACATATGCTTCATTTTTGTTCCGAGACGATGTTCTATGTATTTAAAAATTAATTCGGATAACTTCAACCACCATCTTATTCCTATTCAAATGTTTTTTCACGAGGGTATTTCTTAATGCACTACAGTCTATTAAAACAAGAAATTTAATACCAATTAAATGTACACGCAGTCTTTCCAATGTCCACACTGCATCCAAGTTTCTAATTTCATTGGTGTGATATTTTTGTTCCTGCTAGTTTGCCAGGCCATTTTCCAGTCCAAATGGCATCCTCTTGAACCAATAAGCATCATCACGTGTGATGAATGCTGTTTTGTGCTGATTATCTGCAGCTGCTGATACTTGATAATATCCCGAAAACATGTCTAGGCTAATATCTTTTACCTGATGCTCTAATTGGTCATCAATTGCAATTAATTTTCTTCGTAATGCGGTTCAGGCCTCTATAATCCATGCATATTCTTTCTTCTCTAGTTTTCTTTTTCACTATAACAATTAGGTTTGCATATGGCAACGTTGAATCTACGATGATACCAGCTTGCTTCAATTCACTCACTATCTTTCGCGCTTTCTCTTGTTCACTGCAATAAAGTCTGAATGCTATTGGAATCTCAGTTTCCTTTTCTATCACACACTCCACTTCGGCCGATGATAAATATAGGATCATTCGTTATCGCCGAGTGTTAGCACATTATATCCGAGTTTGACTGGACTTATTTCTTTGCCCTATACAGGGTGTTTCATAATATATGCGCAGAACTTCAGGATGTGATAGCTTGTCCAGGTGTTGAAATTTAATAAAAAAAATCGTTTTTTGGAAATATCTCCGGAACCGTTTACTGTAAAGAAAACAGCTTTTGTAACAATTGTCTACTCATAATAAGCTAAGTTGTGTGCGAAAAAAACTTTTTTTTTAATTTATAATTGGTGAAAATTTTGAAGAGGTAGTGGTTGTTTTTCTCCCCAACTTCTACGCCACTGGAAAAAGTACGGTTTTGAGACGCCCATTTAAACCGCCAATGTTTTCTACACAAAAAAGGTACTTGGTCGTGAGCTCTAAAGTTGACCGTTTTCGAGAAAAATCAACTTTTATGTTGAAAAACATGGTCAATTTTTTGAAAAAAAAAATTTTATTTTACTGAAACGTTAGAACAAGTAAGAAAACGTTTACTTCATAATTGTATAATTAAAAAAAAATTTAAAATGTCTTAAATTTTTTTTAATTAAATTTCAGCACCCTGTATCTCGAAAATCGTGCATTTTAGAGGGTAAGTTGATAGAATTTTTTTTTCAAATTTTTTGACAAGCTATTACATCCTGAAGTCCTGCGGATATATATTATGAAACACCCTGTATATCTTACCTGCGTATTATAGTCAGGCTACTCCCTAAAATGTCTCGCAATAGTTTCCTTTAGAACTTTCCTCTTTCATCTTATTTTTTAAAGAGTTTGACTTCTGCCTTAATTTCCTACAACGTTTCCTCGTTTGTCTCCATTATTTCCGTCATATCACTTTTTTCAAGTCTCCTCAAGAGATTCTTTCGGCTTAGTTGCTCGCTTGTTTTGGTGAAAAGATGGTTTTCTGTTTTTATAATCATCACTGTATTCTATCTTCGATTCTTGACGACGGTCATGTAACATGCACTTCACTTTAGCCACAGAACAAGAACCTAACTCAAACTTTAAGCAGATCAATTTCTTTGTTAGAAATAGCATATGATACTATAGAATAGGATGTGACTACTTTTGTCTATTATTAGCACGATAAAATGTACTTGAAAAGTAAATTTTAATACTTTTATCTACAATAATTGATACACTTATTTGATAAGCTCTATTCTATCTTAAAAATATAATAGACAATAGCCTATATTTGTCTATGATTAAGACAATTTATAATCTTATCATAAAAAAATTTTAATAGAACAATATCTATTCGTCTATTTTACTATTATAGATTACAAATATCACGCAACAATTTAATGGGAAGTATTCAAATTTTATAAAAAAAAAAACTCTGATCTAATCTATAGCAGTGCTCTTAAATTTATTAATAATTTATTTCAAATCAGATATAAAAGGGACGACTTAATGCAGAGGATGCAGTATCATTCAAGCATTTGAAACTGAAACTACAACAGATACACATTTAAAATGTTTACGGAAATCATTTTCGGTTTAGTATCATTAGCGTTATCGGTCGTGATTTACTTGAAATGGAAATTTAGTTATTGGCAAAGAAGGAAAGTACCATATCTCGACCCAGCGATTCCATGGGGTACAGACGAGAACCCGTTCGATCCGAAGAGGACATTCCACGACACCATAAAAGATAATTACGACGAATTAAAAAGGAAAGGACACAAATTCGGCGGTTTATACCTCGGTACGAGACCCGCTTTACTACTGGTGGATTTAGATGTTACGAAGAAGATCATAAATAAAGACTTCCAATTCTTCAGCGGACACGGCTTGTATGTCAGCAAGAATAGACCGGCTCTCTTCCATAATTTATTCAGTATGGACGGCCAGGAATGGAAGAACTCCAGAATCCAATTGACTCCAACTTTTACATCCGGTAAAATGAAGATGATGTTCCCGACTATTTTAAATTGCGTTTCACCGATGGTGAATCACATAAACGGCTTAGATCGTGAAGGTAAAGTACTAAACATCAAAGAAATCGTCGCGTGTTACTCGACGGACGTCATTGGTTCATGCGGTTTCGGCGTCGAATGCAATTCTTTCGAGAAACCCGACGCCGAATTTAGGAAGTATGGGAAATTGATGCTTGGCGGTGCACCACCGAATCTAACCTTGAAAATGCTATTTCACAAATGCTTGATGGAATTAGGCTTAAAAAAACACAACTCCATCGAAGCAATGATGAATTTCTTCGATGGTACTTTTAAAAGCATCTTTAAATATAGACAAGAGAACGAGGTAAAACGAAACGATTTCGTGGAATTACTAATGGAGATGCAACGTAAAGATCCTTCCGTTACCGTCGACCAAATGGCGGCGCATTCCTTTATGATCTTTTTAGCCGGGTTCGAAACGTCAGCTACCACTTTGACGTTCTGCTTGTTCGAATTGGCGTTTAATCTTGATATTCAGCAGAAAGCTAGAGAAGATATCAAAAACGTCATGAATAAACACAATGGTCAGCTTACTTACGATGGAATAATGGAAATGAAGTATTTACAAATGGTTATTGATGGTAAGTCAATGTCACATTAATGTAATTACAACTAACTTCACATTTATCCCAATTTCATGCAATTAATTTTATTATTTTTGTTTTACAGAAACTTTACGAAAACACCCTCCAGGCACGGTATTAAACAGACTATGCAATACCGATTATAAAATCGAAGATACCGACATCGTTATCGAAAAAGACACTTTAGTTTTGGTTAGCGTTCTAGGCATACATAGAGATCCGGAATTATATCCAAATCCCGAAAAATTCGATCCGGAGCGATTCAACGAAGAAAATAAAGCGCGAAGACATCAATATGCTTACGTGCCGTTCAGCGAAGGACCTAGATTGTGTATCGGTACGTTCAGCGATTAAAAAAATTAAACTTTCCCCCCAACTAATCTGTTTCTATTGCGTTTTAGGAATGAGATTCGCTGTCATGCAAATCAAGATCGCCCTATCTTATCTATTGACTAATTTCGAGTTCACACCGGATCCATCGATGCCTTACAAGATGACTTATACCAATAGCGTCACTTTGGGTTTCAAGGATAATGTATTATTAAATGTAAAACGATTAAGTGAATAATTAAAGAATATTATAGATTTTTTTAAGACTGTATTAGTATTTTAATATTGTTTGTGTAATAAATTATTGTTTTTATATTAATCCGAAATTTTAATACCTCTTTCCGCCCTCTCCCTATATTTTAATTTATTTATTTCTAACTACTTTTTCTGCACGCCTCTGTTACATGTCTTGTTAGTATACTTTAACATAGTGCTGCCAATATTAGCATTATATTTTAGCGATAAAATAAAAGATTACGAGTAATATTTAATTTGTGATCAATACTCTAATCATAATTTGGATACGATCATTTTAAGAAAAGATTATTCAACGGGACTGCCATTTATCAATATTTTTAAAAGTTCGTAGCATTTGGTTGGCAACACTTACTTAACCTCAACCAAACTCAACCATTTCTTAGTTTCAAAGATCTAACCTCAAATTTAATTGTTAATTTATTTTGTATAAAATAAAAAAAGTTTAATTTGATTTCACATTCTATTTTGTTTTTAATAGCCATTCTGCAATATCGTTATGTAATTATTAATAAAGTGTTATTAAAAAATATCTAAGCTGGGCACTCCAACTTGCAAAAGTTATCCATCTGTGTTTATAGTTTGTGCTACACTTGTGTGATAAAAGTGTATAAAATAAAGTAATTTCATACCGAGAGCATGTTTTTCTTTATAAATTTGCTTCTAATAATTATATGTGATAAGACAAGCCCAATTACCAATAAAAAGGAGCTTATTTCTGCTTGTTATTTTAAAATAATTAGATATTGATTCCGAGCAAACAAAGTTAGTTAAACGCAGTATAGAGATGTCAATAAATAATGAAGAAACTGACGAGTTTAATGAAGAAAATTCTGTGGCAACAACAACTGAAAAACTGACAAGCGATATCGAAATAGAATCATCGGAATCTGGATACGTTTTCAATGAAAAAGGTGTACCTTTAACGAAAGATGGCGCATACTTACAGCGAGGGAAAGGGAAGTTGTACCGATCCTTTGTAAACATTGTAATCGTTCGTTTTGTTGGAAATATTACAAAGTTCATCTGAAACAACATCTCGGTGATCGACCATTTAAATGTGATTTATGCGATAAAGCGTTTGTCCAAGCTCATCAGCTGCGAATCCATAATCGAGTACATACAGGCGAAGCACCATTCTCGTGCGATATTTGTGGTCAAACGTTTAAACAGGCATACAACGTACAACTGCATAAAGCAAAACATACGGAAGATAGACCGCATAAATGTGAGATCTGCGATAAACGATTTAAACAGGTGCATGTGTTAAAACAGCATCGTAGGCAACACGATAGAGATAAATGGTATATGTGCGAACTATGCGGGAAATCTTTTAGTAATACAGGTAATTTCATCGCTCATAAGAACACGCATGTGATTGGTAAAAATTATCCATGTCCGATTTGTGATAAGAAGTTTCAGTCGAGTACATATGAATCAACACAAACGGCTGACGCATTCGAAAGAAAAACTGTACGTTTGTAATTATTGCAAAAGAAAATTTAAACAAGCTTCGACGTTGAGGAAGCACATTTTAATTCATACAGGGGAGAAGCCGTATAGTTGTCACATATGTGGTAAATCATTTCGCCAGCGTGAATGTCTGCCAGGTCATATACGTAGCCATACAGGAGAAACACCTTACATTTGTAAGCTCTGTCCAGCTAAGTTTAAACTTTTACATCTCCTTAAAAAACATTTAACTGTACATGAAATTTAATTTGTTTATATTGTAAAATATTTTTTATTTATTAATATATAATTTTTGAAAATACTAAGGTTTTTAAATTTATCTTATTTTTGTTATTATATAATGTGGCACCAAACAAAGTTATTTTTTCAATGATACAGTGTCTTAAACTTTTAATCAAAAAATTGTGCCACAGCAGGAATTTTGGTGCTACCAACCTCCTTCAATTGAAATTGCTCACCTAGTACCTTTATTACATACTGCATGCGGATCTCACGGTATAGATCAAGGTCGTAACCTGCTTTAGTTCACAGTCCGATCGCGCAGCGTTGATGTCGCTGGATCGACAGCTAGCTTCATAACCTATGTATAAACGATATAAACTATGGTTTACAACAACATTGTTCATTTTATTCGTTTTCTTTCTAGCGGTTTCTTGTGCTCTACTTTGTGTACTTATTTCTAGTTTCGAGGACCGATTGTAAGTGAATATTTTATATACTTATACATTTTGGTTGTGTAAGTTTTGTTGTTTCATTGCATAAATTGTAAAAACAATGGTGACGTGCTGCGTGCCTACATGTAGTAATACTTCCAAAGAAGCTATTTTACATCGTTTTCCTTATCTTGATGAAGAGGTGAGAAGAAGTTCGTGATAGTAGTCGAGTTGGCTATGATTTCTGAAGTTAATTTACAGAATAATTATTATATTGTACCTAATTGTTATGTGTATAAGAAATTGATTATAAGTAGATATATCCAGTTTTTCTTAAAAATATCGTACTTTTCAATTCTATATTCCCAACATTCTTGAAGTTCAATTCAAAACTAATATTAAGTGTCTACTAAAAATTATTTAATTCTCCCGAAATAATTAGCGACTAAAAAAAATTGCGAGTGAAATTATCGAGAATATCGACATTTAAGATCAAATATTGAAAATTTATTGATTCTGAGTAGTTTTTGAATTGAGACATGTTATGCGAGTGAATAAAATATATTTTGAAATTTAAATGGAAATTAAAGAAACTAAATAGTAATGAAAAATTAAAATTTTAGGTCGAACGGTTGTATATAAACCATATACTACTGTTGGTAAGGATATTTAAATAAAAAGAAATAATAAATTTAAACTTTATAGAGCTATTCATTGGAAAAATTGAAAGAATTTGGTGCAAATTACGTTTTTTCGTTATTTGCACGAAATTCTTCATTATTTCACAATGAAGTATTATAAACTTTAAATTTATATAGTGCTCCGTTTTGGCGCCATAAACCATATAGTTACCAGTACGATCGCATAGCGCTGTATTAGTATACAACTTCACGTAATAAAACAGTTTTCAATTGCTAATATAAGAGTGGCCGGGGCATGACATACTGCATCATTATGGCTAAACGAAAATCGGAGAAAGATGACGTTTTGACTATACTGGAGACAGTTATCGAGTTTTGTGAGGAAGAGAAACGAACAGGCCACTATGCTTTTCCTGTAGATCAAGTCATTAGAAGAGTAGCTGCAATGACAGGAAAATCAGAAAAAACTATAAAGCGTATCAAAACCAATTTACTCAAGAGTTTGGAGGACCAACCTTCTTCATCTTCTACTAGCCGTATAGAGCCAAGAAAGGAGAAAAAGTCGAAAATTATATTAGATGATGCGGACAAGTTATATATTAATATAAATATTTAACGTACTTTATATTTATTTCAATTTAAATCTTAGATCTGTATTGCGGAACAAGATCACATCTATGTACACTGTCAGTAAGACTGTACCTACTTTACAAAGTTTACATTCATATATGAAATCTGAAACTGAATTCTCCGGCTGCAAAGAAACTTTACGGAATATTATTATTGATATGGGTTACAAGTACAAAAAATGTGAATCGAACAGAAAAGTATTAATGGAACGACAAGATATTGTGGCCTGGCGAGCACGATATTTACGTTTTAAAATGTATAACGATAGTCTTGGTGAAAACAGAAGACCCGTGGTGTATCTCGATGAGAGTTACGTACATAAAAATTATACTGTCTCAAAGTGCTGGCAAAGTTCAGAAGAAAAAGGAGTGCTCAAAAGATGGCGCAGGACAACGATGGATCTTATGCCATGCTGGTGGTGAAATGGGATTTGTTGATGGGGCTTTGCTACTATTCAAATCAAAAACAAAAAGTGGTGATTATCACGATGAAATGAACTACGAAAACTTCTCAAAATGGTTTAAAACACAATTAATACCAAATCTACCACAGAATTCAATTATAGTTATGGATAACGCACCATATCAGTGTCCAAGTCAATAAACCACCTACATCCTCATCAAAGAAAGCAGATATTATGTCTTGGCTTTTGTTGAAGAATATACAATATCACCCAGGGATGTTAAAGTGTGAATTGCTGGAATTAGTGAGACGTAATAAACCAGAACCTGAATATGAAATAGACAATTATGCAGCAACATTAGGTCATTCGGTGTTAAGATTACCGCCATATCACTGCGATCTTAACCCAATCGAAATGATTTGGAGCATGGTGAAAAGGAAGGTGGCCTCAAGAAATATTGATGGTAGTTGCGATGTTGAGGGCTTAATTTTGCGGGCGTTTAGTGAAATTACTCCAAATTTATGGCAAGCAGAATGCAAACATGTTCACAAAATAGAAAAACGAATATATCGAAAGGGACCAATTAATGGATATACACGAAGAATTTATTATTAGATTAAGCGAATCAGATTCAGAAACGGATTGGTTACAATCGGATGATGAATAAGAATTTTGTAGTGTATATAGGTGTAATGCTATATTAATTATTTCTTGTATTACTTTACTATTTTTAAATAAATGATATATATCCTTGTTGTTTTCTCCAAAATGTTTTAAATATGTGTATGCATATTCATATTATAAGATTCTACCTTATTTTAACTACAATCGTAACATTAACATTTGACATGAACGAGTTTTTGTCTGGGAATGTACACAACAAACCGACGGTGCTGCTTGAAGGGTCACGCTTCGTTGGTCGGACTATAATCAGCAACGCAAATACACCACTTACAGCAAGATGGTGTTCGTAATAAAGCCATAAAACAACAAACTGCAACCAAAATAAGTGAAGAAATTATTATCTTTACGACTTGACAGCTGTCAGAAAAATAATCGAACTGTCACCTTAGCCAGAATAGGAATTAGAACGTATGCGAACAATTGAACTGATTTTACCATTAAAAAATATGTTTACGGTTGCACAACGAGGTAATAGTTTGACAATTATCTCTACAAGTGTTGAAATTCTGACGAAATAACAGTTTCCATAATTTGCAAAATAAAATTATTTCTAATTACCTTTTTCTTGCACGCCTCTGTTCACGGTTATCTGTAAGACGTCAAAAAGTTTGTATTTTTTGCTAACTTCACACCATCTGTTGATGTTTTCACTAACTTCATCCTTATTATTTGTTTACAATTTGAGACTATAAGAATTTGTAAAAGTATTATTTTTATTTATGAAAAGAATGTCTAATAAAGCTAATTTAACCTGCAGAACCTGTTTAAAAATAAATAAATCTGGTTTAGGTATTTTCAACCATTACGAACGCGAAAAATTGTTATCAGAAATATTAATAGAATGCACTTCAGTAAAGGTACACAAAACTTAGTAATTTTATACCGAACACAATTTTTTTGTTAATTATAATTTTTCTTTATAATTATAGGTAGAAAAACAAGATGAATTACCTCAATACATGTGCAATAATTGTGTTGAAAAGCTCGTTTCTGCATGGGATTTCAAGGTGATGGTTATCGATTCCGCTATGAAATTTCGATATAATCTAGAAACAAGATCAGATTTGGAAGTTATAAGTGTTAAAGAAGAAATTGCAGGTAAATATGAGGAATCAGATTTATTAGGGATTGATGTAAGAGACTGTGATACTAGTGAGGCAATGGTGGTTGAACGTAATGGCGATGACAATGAAAGCGAAACAAATGAAACCGACGAGAATCCTATTATGACAAGTTCCGAGATGTATATAAATTTAGAGATACAATCTTCAGATGATGGATACATTTTTAATGAGAAAGGTGTACCCTTAACGAAAGATGGGCGTAAACTTACAGGTAGGGAACGAGAAAACGTACCGATTTACTGCAAACATTGTAATCGTTCATTCCGATGGAAATACTACAAAGTGCATTTGAAACTACATCAAGGTGATAGACCGTTTAAATGCGATCAGTGCGATAGTGCGTTTGTTCAAGCGCATCAACTGAGAAACCATCTTCGAGTACACACCGACGAAGCCCCATTTTCATGTGATATCTGCGGTAAAACTTTTAAACAATCGCAAAATGTTTATTTGCATAAAGCGAAACATACTGATGATAGACCGCATAAGTGTGAGATCTGCGATAAACGATTTAAACAGGTGCATGTGTTAAAACAGCATCTTCGACAACACGATAAAGATAAATGGTACATGTGCGAACTTTGCGGGAAATCTTTCACGAATACAGCTTCCTTTTCGGCACATAAAAATACTCACACGACGGGTAAAACTTATCCGTGTCCAATTTGCGATAAACAGTTTCCAAGTCCTACACATATGAAGCGACATAAAAGAGTAACGCATTCGGATAAGAAGCCGTATGTTTGTAATTATTGTGGTAGACGATTTAAGGAACCTTCACCGTTAAAAAGGCACATATTAATTCATACTGGGGAGAAGCCGTACAGCTGTAATATATGTGCGAAAGCTTTTCGACAACGCGAGTGTCTTACAGCTCATATGCGTAGTCATACAGGAGAGACACCTTATGTGTGCGAACAATGTCCGGCTAAATTTAAATTTCTGCATCTCCTTAAGAAACATAAGACTGTACATGATACTTAATTTATTAATATTGTAAAATGTTTTTATTTATTAATATATACTTTTGTAAAAAGATAATATTCTTATATACATACCTACCCATCCATATCTGCTGAATTTTTGACTTTTGACTATTACACTGTTGGAAAAAAGTGACGAGCACGCTTTTTTATTGATCGGCTCCGACAGGTGCAACGGTTGTTCTTGTTGTGGTGCGAAGGGGTACAAGGTATTTATTCCTTTATTACTAACAGTACAATAGACCACATATCTTAGAGGAATTTGCAATAGTAAATTACAATTTTAAGAAAACAAATTACTCTTCCTCGGAACAGAAGTTGTCATCATCACTATCACTCTGATTATTTACATCAATAATTAAACTTTCTGTCGTTTCATCGACAAATATTTCCGATTTTAAATATTTATCTTCCATGTTTACAACGTTGTTGCCAGTATGGTAAAAGTAATCATCTGGTGATGATAAAAAGAGGAAGTAGTTTGTTTGTTTGTCGATTTATTCGAAAAAGCGATTAAAATTGTTCAACGTACATATTCGGATTTTTTTTTCTACATTTTCAATTCCAATAGATCTTGATCGAATTATTTCATTCAAATAATAAAAGAAACACATCGAACCGTTCTTAAATATACTGTAATGATGATATATCTCTACCTTCCTCTAATCTTTACACTGTATTTCGGAACACATCCTTGGAGAGTCATCAGTATCGGTAGGTCACTCTGTATTATGATCATAGTGAGACAATTTCTATTTTATGCAATAATTTCACTCGATATGAAATTTTACAACAGTCTATATAAGCGTGTAAGTAAGTGTCATTTTCCATAGTTAAAATATAATGTAATACCAATTTCTATAAATATTGTTTTATGGGACGCCTCTGAGAACTGTCAATTACCACCAATGTCGCCAATCTAACAATTACACTACCTATTTAAGTTCTTAATTTCTTACCACAAAAAAGAATCGATTTATGAAGAGTTTCGAGTTTTGGAAGATCAATTTAGAAAAGTTAGATTGTATCTGTATATAGTTGAAGTAAACATTTTCAAGTTTTTCTTTGTGAATTGCAACTTGGCGGTTTCTCACGGATTTCCAACCATCAACTAGTGACAAGGAAATCTACTATTGGCAACACTGATGTTATTGTTTTGACATTTAAAATTTAGATTTAACCTAACTTATTTATTGATTGATTCGATTCAAAGCAAGCAACACAAGGACAGCTTTAAGTTTATTTGGTTGTAGCTCTCCATTTTGTTTTTCTTTCTGAATTTAGATTTTAGTTTATATATCATATCTTAGAAATCTAATCTACAACATTATCATCGCCAATATAATCGCAGAAAAATGTATAAAGGGGAAAGATTAATATGCAGAACCTGCGGAGGGAAGAATTACATGATCTTTATGGATATATTCGAACGTTACGAAGAGGATAAACTGTTATCACAGAGACTAATGGAATTTACCAATTTAAAGGTAACAACACATTAATTTATTTTACACTAGAAGATGTATTTTTAAAATTCATGTAATTTAAAGGTGGAAAAGCAAGATGAATTGCCACGATACATGTGTAAAACTTGTGTCGAGACGCTCATTTCTGCGCAGCAATTTAAACTGATGGCCGTCGATTCTGCTTTGAATTTTGAAGAAGATCAAAAGATGGGATCGATGCCATTACTCGTAAAAGAAATTCAAGAAAATCGGAAGAATCTGTGACGACAGAAGTAGTAAACGTCAACGAGAAACTTTCTATTACTTACGAAGAGCCTAAATTGTCGTGCGTTGATGTAAAAAATTCCAATAATAGTGAAAATAACACGAAGTTAGCGAAATTGATATTAAGGAGTCGAATTCCACTGGAGCATGTTCCGACACAATTAACAGCAATATAGGAGAACATTCTCCGGAGAGTGGTTACGTTTTGAATGAAAAACGTGTACCGTTGATGAGACGTACAGACGAAGAACCTTATCGGTGTAATATTTGTGGGAAACAGTCTAAAACAAAATCCGTTATAAAAGAGCATCTTCCGCTGCACAATAAAGATAAGTGGTTCACATGTGAACACTGCGGAAAATATTTTGGTAATATCGGTGCATTCTGGGAGCATAGAACTACTTACATGATGGATAGAACCTGTAAATGCCTTGTTTGTAATAAAAAATTTTCTAGACTGAAAAATTTAAAGCGACATCAACAACTAATGCATACTCATAATAAGGCGTACACTTGCGATAATGCAGGGGAACCACCTTATGTTTGTGAGAAGTGACTGGTTAAATTTAAGCTTTTCTGTCGCCTTAAAAAACATAAGACTACACATAATAGTTAAGCTATATTTATATTGTAATTTATGTCCTATTTTTAAGTAATTTATATTAAATCGTTCATCGAAAAATAGAATTATTTAATTTTAAATGCAATGTAATTTTTGTAATCTGCAGATAAACATTACAGAACACGTTTTCGAACTTTAATTGCGGTTAATTAACGAAACCGTTAATTAAGGTACAGAAAAAGGGAAACATATTTGTTCTCTCATTAATGATATATATATTATCAGTAACGAAATACATTATGTAATAGATTAAAATAACATGAGATGCATTTTGAAAAAGACCGCCAAACATACAGTTGATACGACGGACGCAGTGGCGCTGCCAAACCACAGAGAAATGTCAAATCAAATCTTTCATCGAACATAACCTAGAAATTATACTTTTCAGATCGTTTTTTAGCTATCTTAAACTGATATTTTAAGAAAAAGGAGCTCGTTTTGATTTCAGCGAAACGTATACTTTTCATTGAACTGGATATGAATTACCAACTCGATGGTCAACATACTGAAATTTAGCCATTTCATTGCTTAAAACATTACTGAAAAATGTATCAAAAGCAGAGAACCTGTAGAACTTGCATGACAATGAACTGCATGCTGTTCGTGGATATATTCGAACATTACGAAGGTAATACGCTATTGTCAAAACTGCTGATGGAATTCACTGCTCTAAAGGTACACGTAACTCATTTTGGTTTTGCATCGAGACAAATATTTTTTAAACGTTGTATTATAGGTGGAAAAGCAGGATGAATTATCAAAATATATGTGCAATCGTTGTGTCGAAAAGCTAATTTCAGCGCAGGAATTCCGAGTGATGGCTATTCAATCCGCTTTAAATTTTCAAGACGATCAAAGCAGTGATTCGTTGCCACCGTTCGAAAAACAAATTGAGGCAAATATAGGAGAGACACAAGAGATAGAAGTAATACATATTAAAGAGGAAATTCCAGTTACTTACGAGGAAACGCAAGTATTAAATGTTGATGTAAAACAAGAGGATGAAGTTCGTAATTCTAATTTATTTCCTCAAATATCAGAGAATAGTGAAGAAAATTACGAATCCGAAGCAATCTCTATACGACTTAATACAAATATGGAAATACCATCTTTAAAAAGTGTATATGTTTTTAACGGAAAAGGTGTACCGTTAACTAAAGATGGACGTAAACTTACATCGAACGAGAAGAAACGTGTACCGGTTCTCTGCAAGATATGTAATCGTAGTTACAAATACGAATATTACCGAGTGCATGAGAAACTACATGTTAGTGGTAGACCATTTAAATGCGACAAATGTGATGAATCGTTTGATTTAAGCGGTGCTCTAGAAGCGCATCAACTGATACACTCGAATAAAACACCGTCCAGTCTGATGTTACAAGAAACGAAGCGTATAGATGTGTGTGATATTGGTGAGAAAGGATTTAAAATGAAACATGTCGTGAAACAGCCTCTTCGGTGGTACGATAAAGATAAGAGGTATGCGTGTAAAGTTTGTGGAAAATCTTTTAGTGATAGCGGAACGTTATGGACGCATAAAAGTGTTCATGCGCATAAAACATATTTGTGCCCTAATTACAGTATTATATTTCCAAGATGCAGAAGTGAGCATCAACAGTGAACGCGTACTCTTAATAATATTATTAGTTTAAGCTGTATGTAATTATATATTTAAGATAGTTTTTGTAAATAAAATATATATTTCGAAAGTTCAAAAATGTTTTGTAATTAATGTCTCTTCCTGAACTAAAAAAGACTGCGTTAATACTATGTAAGTTATGATGTATTTACTAACATCAGGGGAAACATGAGTTTTAAAATAGTGAGATGTTCTTAAGTCGAAAAAAAAAATTATTTCTTTTAATTAAAATTGAAATTTCAAAGTAAAATTTTTTTTTAATACAAAAATTTTTCCCAACTAAAAGTTGAGAGGTAATAATTTTAGTTGTGGTGATTACCACGCAATTTCTGAACTGTGTAAACAAATTTTTATGAGTTTATTGAGTTAAATAATTTTTTTTTTGTAAAACATCTTTCTGACTTGTAATTTTTTTTATGTAATTTAGAATTTTTTTTCAATTGGGTATTTTTCAACGCATATATGTATGTACATACGATAAGCTCTCGTATTCTGTTCTCTACATCTGCTGTAGAGTTAAGAATTCGCGAACCTCTGAGATTAATTTTTTTTTAATTAAAACCCCAATTTTTAATTTAAAAAGTAAAACTCAAATTTCCTTAATTTTAGATATTGTAAATCAAAGTTCACATTACAATGTATACAATATCAAATAAAATACCAAATCTAACACAATTTAAATCTATAACTATATATTTATTATAAAAATTCTAAATGTGGTAGTGATAAATAACCGCATAAATAATAAAATTGTAGTTGTTTATGCTAATGTAGTTCGGGGATATGACGGTGCTGCCGCATAAACTTTAATACAAATTAAGGGGCTATTATCAGTTGTTGGTGGGAAATTTGAAATTGCGTTATTTTTACTTGCAATAATTTTTGTGAAGAATGATTATAAACAAGAAATTATTACTGGAATATTAACATTTAATTATAAATTGGTGGACGAATAGTAAGTGACAGAAATTACGTGTTTAATAAAAAAGGTTTTTTTTTAATTTTTTAAAATAAAGTATTTCAAGAGTTATAAACTTATTCGTCCACTAAATATGAACGGGAATAAGCATGGTGTACATTATAAAAAGAAATATAATGCTAAATAAAAAAGAGTATTGCAAGAAACATATCCGGTAGTAAAACAGATAACTGTAGACGTTCCAAATGGTTTGGCACCTTTCTAAAAGAGGGGCACATCATCGCCGCAATTACTGCAATTCGAATTTACTTTATATTCCTTTCTACGTGCTTATACCCCTTTCACGACATGTCTCTATGTCACGATCTTGCTATCTCATTTTGTATATTGCTGTCTTTCATCTCGCAGTATGATCGACAACTGGTACTATTAGCTCCCTCTGTTATCTAATTTATTTGTAATGGCAGCCGATGTTAGTATAGGATGTGCTCGCTAGGAGTGAAAATAGACCCAAAATGAAGGCAATAATGTGATAATAATGCGCTTGTTGATCTTAAATAATTTATTATTTAATTATTTATTTATTAATTATTAAATCATTATCTCAACAAGCACTTACAAATTATCCAAATCAATTTTATCGGAAAATCTTCGTCACTTGTTATATTACTTATGAAAAACAAGTATACGTAAGAATAAAGTCTCAAAATTTTATCTTTACTTATGTAGGTACACAATCCATTCTGTCTTTGTAGTAAAAGAATTACAAATTGCTTCATAATCACAAAGTAGATCGAAATGTGGAGGAAAGTTCCTCTTTGCGGTAAATAAACATCAACAGAAAAATATAAAGTGTTACAAGAAAAGTTTTCCGTTTCCAATCGTTGGAAGTATTAGAAGTGTACTTACTAAACAAAGCTAATAGTAACTTCACTTCTTTCTCAATATCAAATATCAATTGCAAACACAAAATATCGTTATGATTTTCTTATGTTTAATCTGTGAGTTCGAAAGAGTGCGATAAGTACAAGATACAACTGATTAGTTTTGTCTAGCTAGTATCAGATCCGACGATGCACCGATTTCATTTATAAAATGTTCTTTGCTTATGCGCGGTAACCATGGTGACTGTTATGCACCTAGATTATTTGAAGTTACGATGTTGGTAGCAGTCTGGACGCGGACGATGTGAATCAGATGTGACATGGGGAATTTTCGTAGTTCAGGATAAGTAACTAAATATTTGAAAAAATGGGCGTGATTTAGTTCCCGCCGCGCATGTCCATTAGCGATTTTGTTCTAACTGCAACCGGTCCATTATTTGTTGCAATATCTGTATCGCATTCTGTCTTCGACGTACGATGTCGTCATAGTGCCATCTATGTAAGAAGAAGCGTAACTACTAGCAAACATAGAGGTTGTCGTCACTGCTTTTACTCCATAAGAAGTAATGGAACATCTTTCTAGATTTAATTCTGAAGTTTCTGTTCATAAAAAAATAATGAAAAAATTGAGTATTATCTACATTATAATCTTAATGTCTCATACATTTTTTAATAAAATCGTTTGAACCGTTAGCTAAATAAATGGAATTTTGGATAAGAAAATGCAATTACAGCTAAACGGCTCTAACAATTTTGTTCAAAATTTGAGAATACTTTTACTAGAAAATCTAAAACTTACACAATTTTTTTCATTTTTTTTCTATGATTTTTAAGGAAAACGGGACCGAACTTGACTCTTAAAGCATTAGCTGCTTTCGTTCGTCGCAATCACAAAATCATAATCACTCTGAACAGGAACATATGTTCCTGTGATCATGTTTATAAGTTAACTTTCCAACGAACTAGGCTGTGTTCAGTTTGTTGTTGTTATAGTGTAGATAACCTATCGCAATTTCGAAATATGGATGTTACAAGAATTTTGTTAGTAAGTATTATTTAACACGATAAGAAAACTATCGGTAGAACTTTATTTTCATGTTATAATTTACTTATTGTAATACATTACTACTATTATAACATAAATAAAATATTTCACTAGAAACAAACCTGTCTTTTTTTAAGAACCTAAACTCAAAATAACAATAAATATAATACTTAATCTTGAGTACAACAAAAATAATTAAATAACACTACTCTTTATTCAATTTAGATAAAATTGCTTTCAGTACTTGCACTTTTTCATCTTCGATTGCATTCGATTGCAAAATTGATTAATAATGATTTATTTGAAATAAAAAATTTTATTTTACCTTCGTCCATACGATTAATTTCGTACGGATTTAAGTTAAGTTTATATTTATATTCACCGTGGATGATTTCTGTACGCTGTAACTCCATGCTAACGGTCGTACTTTACAATTGTTTACAATTTAGGTTATATGTGAACATAAACATGTATTCGAAACACACAAAATTGATGTTTCACAGGGGCAAGGGGATTTCTAATCATGATTTAAAGTTTTGGAGTGGGAGAAAATGTGATCACAACGAAAGAACAGAATCATATAGAACATGTTCACTATGTTTACGAATCATTGCGACGAACGAAAGCGGCTATTGTTTCCGCTCCTAGTCCGATATGTAGTATCCTGCGCCATCTGAGAGTAAATATACGAATTAAAGATACGTTTAGTTCCTGTTTTAGATGTAGATGGTTGTGGTTGTAAACGCAGCCTTAATCCGATTAATTAATTTTGGTTTCGGGTATCTATGGCACTAAATTGTACTAAATTGAAAGGAATTAAATTTGAAATTGTGTAACAGTCATTTATTAATAAAATATGATACATTTACATATACTAATCACATAATTTAATAATAGGTAAGTACATAAAATCAAACAGGACCAATTACATACTACAGACAAAGTTCCCAGACAGCACAAGACATCTTATAGATGTCTTATTTAGGTCTGTATTATGTGTAAACGCCTAAAGATATAAAAAGACATCTTATGGACGTAGTTTTAATGACGTCTCTCGGATGTTCATTTATGGCATGCATAAGACGTTTCTCAAAAGTCTAAAAACCGCATTTTAGACATTTTATATAACAAATTCGACAAAATGTGAAATAGTGTATTTGAGATTGTGTTCATGTTTCAAAAGAATATGATGCGACCATTGATAATTTTCGATTTATTTTTTTATTAATACAATTTAGGTGATTTAATCTTCCCCGTATATTCAACCAATCAGCGTTTACTTTAATATATCACATACATCAGCGCCAACTCACGTCGTCTTCGAAACTATGCGATAATTTTAATGGCGATCGACTCCGTTTGACTATTTGATTTGACAGCGTTAGAGTTTAATTCTGGTTTCATTTAGTCATTTTCACAGGTTTAGTTAGTTTACAAGGAATTGAAATAGCAAGTCGACTGTGATAGATATATGTATCAATACTATTGGCTTAAGCAGGCGTTATCTAGTGCATTATTTTGAATACATTGAAAGCCTAGACAATTATGTCTACATATATGTCCAAAACAGATATCCATAAGACGTTGTAAAACGATGTCTTATAAACGTTGACATTTGTAACATCGGATGTCTATACGACATCTTATGGACGTCCTTCAGGCGTAAACAGACATCCATAAGACGTCCCGAATATCGGACTCAGACATCTTATGGACGTCTATAAGATGTCTTTGTGCTGTCTGGGTTCTAAAGCATTCCTCTCCCATTCAATGTTTTAAATGGAAGATGTAATTTTGGAAACTAACTGTGTTGTGTAGTGTAGATATTGTTCATATATGATCGCATTATACTTTTATATGCGAGTACTATATATAAATTAATTAGAATCTGACAAAACAAAACCGTTTAAAAAGCTTTAGTTTTTTGGCATAAATGGTAAAATGCTATAATACTGGAATAAAACTGGAACGTTTTCCAATCTTATCGTCGTCTTCAAATTTATTAAACACTAAAATTACCATTTTACCCATGAAACATTGAACGCTCAACACAAAACTGACTCGATTCAACAGTGAAACTGTCATTATCTGTGTCATGTCTATGACTTTTCATATGAATAAAAATTTGGTAGGTGAACCTGCAACGGCTTCCCAAGCTGTACTCCTTAACGAGATTACTCACCACAGCTCTTGCTGTGTAAATTGTGTGTGTAAATGTGTTCTCATGGTTTTGTTGCAACATTGTCTTGCAATGTAAATAAAGTTGCACTGCTAATTATGTCCCAACAGTGAATGGTAGCTCAAACGGAGTACCGATTTAGCGAAACGTTGACAGAAGCGTTACCATCAAGATGAAATTCTTCAGTAATGCTGAAATTGCTCTCCAAAGTGTCAAATGCGAAAATCTGTATAATTACGACGGCAGATATAAAGGTAGAAAGAGTACAAGAGCATTCTCGGACGTCCATAAGCATTATGGTATGCGGAAACACAAACAACAATTGGACTCAAAGTGGTCCAGTAGGTATAAAATATGGTAACACCGCCAGTGGGTGGTTCGGCATGGACCTATGCGAAATATGGTGTGTGGTGACCCTATTAGGAGACAATCTAGCGAGCCACTTTGGTAGAGGCATGCAAAATAGGTAAAATTTATCTATCCTCGTTTCCAGCAAACGCCACACATCTGATACAGCCCCTAGATGTGACCGGTGTTTGCTCCCATCAAAGCCAAGTGGAGAGAAATATTAGACAAGCGGAGAAGCGAAAGCAGGTATCTGATGGGGTGCATTCCAGAGCAATTCCCTCTACTATTACACAGACTGTGCTGTGGAATTAGCGACAATGTCCGAAAAAATTGATGTCAGGCTTCAGAGCAACTGGTCTGCATCCTCCCAACCCTACAGAAGTGTTGAAAAGGATTCCTGATGGGCTGAATGATGACGGCGAGGAAGTTGGAAAAAATATCGATGTTAGTTTGAGACAGTTGTTGCAGGAGCATAAAGGAAGTGGTGAGAAACAGCAATGAAAACGGGGAAAGAAAGTAGAATCTGGCTGTGAACGTTGAAGAGACAGAATTGAACGTCCTAGAGGCAGAACTGGAAACTCCTATGACTTCTGGGACTTCTAGAACATCCAGTATCAACCAAAACAAGCCCTCTACATCCACCCCCAAAAATATCGTTAAAAAAAGACAAGTTCGCCAAACGTTCTATAGTAGCTTTATTAAGATTGATGTGGATGTCTCCACTCCGAAAATTATGTCGAGACAGCTGACGCAGTTTTCTAACCGAAAACTGATATTTTAGACGCAATTTCTTGAGAAAGTTTGGGTGCGCAAGTTGCGCCAAACAGCAAATTTTGGCAAGAATCTTCTAGATTTTTTTGACACGTGTATTTATGGTAAACAATTCCTATGAATCGGAAGTTATCTGATATTGTAGATCTGTATTGGATAATGATTGATTTTAGGTTTATTTAGATCTTGATGATGACAGCTTCGCTATTGAAACGTGTCGGCTTTGTATTGCGGATGAAATAGTATCTTCAGTATTTAACTATTTCATGAAGAGACCCAAATATTAAACCTTACCAGTAGATATGGGTGAAATTTGTTCACACTGTTTAACACGAATTTCATCTTTCAATTTAGAAGAAGAATCGTTTGAACAATGATTTCATTCTTTAATTTTATTAAAACCGTCTTAAGAAGAACAAAATTGGTGCGTACAGCGTGGTTAGGAAACCCATCGATACAGCGATTGTGGTAAATCCACGAGAACCCAAATATAAATAAGCCATCAAAGGCGATATTACAAAAGCTACAGAATAAAACGCGTTGGCAATCGCGTAAACGTTGCCGTAAATCGCTGCGTGGCGAATCTCCATGATACAAGCGAAAGTTGGCAACATCGCCGTCCTTACCATACCCACACCGAACGCGACAATAGAGGCTGACATTTCCAAACTGGTGTTACTATCGATGAAAGGGATTGTGAAGCAACTGAGTCCTTCCAAGGTTAATCCGGCTAAAGTTATAATCCATCTGTAATTGGAGAATTTAGCCACGATTTGAACGGTGATTGCGATCCCTAAGGTATGGGAGAAGAGCATTAAGAACGCCGTGTCGTCCGTGAAAATGTCCAAGTCGAAGAAATTATTTGTCTGATAGAATTGCACGATTTTTAAGAGGAACACCAAAGGCATATTAGATATCATTAAGGCTCCGGCGCATATCATGATGTAAGGATCGATTAATAATTTCCAAATTGGAACGGGAGCTGGTTTAGTGATTTGAAACTCTTTCGCTTCTTCAGCTTTCAGGTTAAATAATGCTTTGCACGCGGCGATGCCGTTTATAAAAGGCATGAAAGCTAATATCAAAATTATCGCTTGATCTACTCGTCTCAAAATTAAATAGAATCCGAAGCTTGGAAGCGCCATAACCATCCCGAACCATTTACTTCTTGTAATGGTGGTCGTGAACATGTTAGCGATGATTACGATCGTGGAAATTTCAGTAAAGGCCGATCCTAATCCGTGGAGAATCCTCGCGAATAATAGAAACACCGGTCGTTGCCAGAAGGCTAGCATCACCGTTGACAGGAACATGATCATTCCACCGCAGAAATATGGGATATCCGGCCCCATTTTGTCGATTATAGCTCCGACAAACGGGCTAGCTATTAATTGGGCTAAATCCTTCGTGATATGGAATATGGTGGCTTCCGGACCTAATCTTGTCGTGTTCGAAGTTATCGGAGCTAAGACGGACCATTGTACCATGCTATTCGCTACCGATCCGAAGACTAGCAAGCTCAATATTAGATTCCTCAATATATTCCTTTCTCTGCCGGATTCGCTCGGATCTAAAAGACTCTGCTTGAATTTGCGCAACTCCGCGTAGTTCTCTTGGCGCTCGTTGTCGTTGTAGTCTTCCAGAATTAACTTCTTCGACATTTTTCGCAAATCCTTCGTAGAAATCTGTTGGTGTTATAAGAAAAAGATATTAGAGATAAAGATCATATCTAGTATAAGGTGAGTATGGTGCAAAGCTAAGAAGGTCCCAATTAATCGTCGCCATGGCTTGTTACACTCAGAAAACTGTGCCACTAGATGTCGTGAATACAAAATGGTCTTACTTATTTGAGGATAAAACGAAGGAAGAATCATTATCTCATTTGGGAATAGTCATATAAAGAGACGATTTTTGAAGTTGTCTTAAAGATTTGGGTTTTCAAAATTAATCTTGAAATTCATTTGGTAGTGTTAAAAGTAAACATATCGGAAGAAATTGTGATCATTCTATGTAACATATTAGAAAAGGTAACGAAGTATCAACAATATTTTAACTGTTAGAAATGGTTTATAAGTGTGGAAATAGTGTAATATACAGGGCGTCTCAGCGAGACCGTTCATTAGAAGTTTATGGGGTTCTAGCCAAAATATAAATTTCAAAATTCAGATTCGTATATAATCGACTGTGTTCTCTTTAATTAAAATATGTTTAGATTTCTAGCGCTTCCGGTTATACCGGAAGTTGCTGTCTACTTTGTTATTTTTAATGGAACATTCTGTATATTTTTACATATTTGGATTAACCTACTTTTAGGCTTTATAAATACATTTAGTTTTTTCAATTTGATTCGGGCGTTTTGTAGTTATTCAATTTTTTCAAAAAAAAATTTCTATAGCGGACATTTATTCAAAAAATCAGAGAACACGCGATTTTTCGGATATCAATTTAGAATTCATAATATGCTTAAACAACATGTTGGAGTATATTCTAGCACCAAGAACGGCTGCCTACATTGTGTGGTTACTTTACTGTGGCGTGTTAACTTTTCAAAATTTTGAAAAACCATAACTTAATTTTTTCAAATAGCAAGTGTTGCTCTTCGTAGTTCTTGAGAATGTCGAACGCTGCTCGTAACGTGCTTCTAATTCTAATTAAATCAGATTCTTCCCCAAAGAAAAAAGTCTACAGGTGTCAGATCTGGAGATCTTGGAGGCAAAAGGATACAGGACGTTCCATTCAATAACAAAGTAGACGGCAATTCGGTATAACCGGAAGCGCAACTAAAAATATTTGAATTGAAGACAACACATTCGATTATATACGAATCTGAATTTTCAAATTTATGTTTGGGGCCAGAGAATCAGCCAATCACAACAGCCAATTATTCGATGTTTGAACAGGCCAAGCACCGAAGTCCAAGTTTGCAATGAATTTCACTTTGAATTTCGTGCCAAAATGTACTTGAAGTTGTCGTTTGTTTATTTAAAACGTATTACTTTAACTTAGGTACAATCTACTTCCTCGAAAAATGAGCAAAACTGAAACGCTGCAAATCCAAGGTTGGCATTGAATCTTGCATCGTTTTGGTTTTTTCACATTTTCGGTAACAAGGAGAAACATTTATAAATACAATCTATATATATTCTGAAATGAAAATTTTTCGGATAAACGGAGTTTGACCAAGCTTACCTACAAAAACTAGGGTCAAAGTTTCCTATTTTGAATTGGAGCGTTTGTGATAGGTGCTATTTTTATGTTTTTTTTTGCCAAACGAAGCCCTTCAGCCCAAATCTGTCACTGTTTTATTTAGCATGATCAATTACATATATAACCAAAACTTGAAAGAAATCGAACGAAAATTGTCAAAAATGCTTTGCCTGGAAAAATGAGCAAAACTCAAACGCTGCAACACTCCAAGGTTGGCATTGAATCTTGCATCGTTTTGGTTTTTTTCACATTTTCGGTAACAAGGAGAAACATTTATAAATACAATCTATATATATTCTGAAAGCTGAGAAAATTTGCTATCGGATAAACAAATAATTGCGGAGTTTGATGCCGCTTACCTACAAAACTAGGGTCAAAGTGCTCCTATTTTGAATTGGAGCGTTTGTGATAGGTGCTATTTTTTGTTTTTTTTTTGCCAAACGAAGCCCTTCAGCCCAAATCTGTCACTGTTATCGTATTTAGCATGATCAATTACATATATAACCAAAACTTGAAAGAAATCGAACGAAAATTGTCAAAAATGCTTTGCCTGGAAAAATGAGAAAAACTCAAACGCTGCAACGCTTCAAGGTTGGCATCGAATCTTGCATCGTTTTGGTTTTTGGGCATGGGATATTTTGAAAGATCCAGGCTTCTTCATTACAGGCTACTGTATTTCGTTTTGTCGGTAAAACAGTTCACTGACAATACTACTGAGCTCCAGCTAACATCAATTTCCAAATTTTTCAAATATTTTTTATCAAACAAAAGTGCACTATATCATTGTAGTCGTGGTAACAAAAAAATGTTTATACCTAAGTTAAATACTTAATTAGTTAATTTAATAACTTCAACACTCATTCAGGATATTTCACTAAGACTACGAGCTCGCAAGTTGGTCAATTTAAAAAATTAAAAGTTGGCGGGAAATTCATTTTGTTATCATTCTTTTTGGCCCACCCTGTATTTTAATTTAATAATTGATAATTATATTTGAAAATATTAGACCTTGTATTTCGTGAAGAAACTATTTCTGTCTCAACTAGCACAGCAGCCAGAACACGTCGTTTAGGGATGTACGAATGACGTCAATATTTGACGATTTGACGAACAAACAACATTCATATATTTGTGTACACATGTTCATAACATACACATAACTAGGCACAATGAAAGGATAAATACAAGCAAACGATTAGCGGTGCTCTCCTATCTGATAACCACGAAAAAAACTGTTAAGTTTTCCTGAATTTAAAATTGATTTTAATCCATTCTTTTGAAAGTTTTCAAGACTGAAATTTGTGTAAGATATGGAATGGGGTAATAAACGGAATTTTGCCGTGAAGAAATTTAATTTAGACAGTCCTGATCAAATTCAAAAATTAGTGGCAGAGAGGCACACAACAACATTCAATAACATTTATTTAACACCACTTTACACAGCATCCTAATCTATACATGGTAACTTACCTCTATACAGGAGGTAAACAACACAGATTATGCAACCACAGTCAATTTTATTTTATTTGGATAAACGTAGAAGAATCGAATTGTTGTGTAAACAGAATTCAATATTTTGATGCAACTGTCTCAATATCTATCCGACAATGAAATAGACCAGACCTTACTAGGACGGTTATTTTTAGAAATGATGCGAAATCAGGGTATACTGACATTTAGATTCCAGGGGTTGTTGTGATCAATAAAGTTAGAGCGTTGTTTATTTGTTTATACTTGTGTTTTAATTAGCAAAATGCGTAAGCAATTTTTGCTTTACGTGTAAATAAAACTCCTAAATCTAAAATATAGTTGCTTTAACATTATTAAATTTATTTAGATAATTTATAAGATTAAGTTTTGGGCATTTTTGGTGGCTGCGCCGGAAGTTTTTTTTTTTCGTATAATCAATAAATTTAATCTAAATTATAAAGTTATTGTGATAAACTGCTAAATTATAAATAAGCTAGAATGAAATTTTCATTAATCAAGTTTAAAATTAAGATATAATTAAATGACATTAAAACTTTGCTTTCTTCTTACACGCCACTGTACTTCGGTCGGTAAATTCACTAACATTACTAATTTTCTAACCTAAGTTTTAGACATATGTCAAATTTGTTATTTTTTTATATATTTAAATGATTAAATATTGTAAGAAAATGCCGAATGGAAGGAACTCAACTTGTAGAACGTGTTCGCAAGTCAATAGCCCTTGCCTTGGCTTATTTGAGCATCGGAAAGGAGAAAAATTGTTATCAGATATACTAATCGAATGCACCGCTGTGAAAGTCTGTACGAAACAAAGTTGTCACATTTTTCTAAAACCTATCGAATTGTAGGTGGAAAAACAAGATGAATTACCCCAATATATCTGTAATGATTGCATTGAAAAGCTTATCTCGGCTTGGGATTTTAAATTGATGGTTATCAATTCCGATTTAAAATTTAGAAGTTTAGAAATTGAGACGGAATCAGTGTTATCATTCAAAGATGAAGACTTTACGCATGTAACAGAAGAACAAGACATTTCAGTTAAACACGAGCAATTTGGCTTGTTAAATTTTGACGATAATGAATCGGATACGTTAGAGAGTGAATTTAGGGAAAACTATGTTAATTCAGCGGAAAACCCGGATGTGGTAAACGAATCTTCAGAAAGTAGATACGTTTTCGATGAGAACGGTGTACCATTATCGAAAGATGGGCGTAAATTATCTGGAAGAGAAAGAGAAAGTGTACCGATTTTTTGCGAGCATTGTAATCGTTCCTTCTGTTGGAAATACTACAAAGTGCACGTGAAGCAATACCTCGGAGATCGACCATTTAAATGTGATTTATGTGGTAAAGCATTCGTTCAAGCGTTTCAATTACGAAGGCATCGAAAAATGCACACGGATGAACGACGATTCCCATGCGATATTTGCGGTAAAACCTTTAAACATTACGGTAATTTAAATTTACACAAGGGATCGCATACTGAAGAGCGATCTCATAAATGTAACGTATGCGGTATGGGATTTAAGCAAGAACATCGATTAAAAGCGCACATTAAACGACACGATAAAGATAAGTGGTTAGTATGCGAATTGTGCGGGAAATCTTTCAACGATTATAGTTCGTTCACTCGACATAAAGGTACCCATGCAATAGATAAGACTTATCCGTGTTCGATTTGTGGTAAAATATTATCGAGTCCCGCTCAGAAAAAGCTTCACGAAAAGAAAATACATTCCGATGAGAGGCCTTACGTTTGTAGTTATTGCAAAAGAGGTTTTAAACATATATGTACGTTGAAGAGGCATATTCTAATTCATACTGGGGAGAAGCCTTACAGTTGTAATATATGTGGGAAATTATTTCGACAGCGAGAATGTTTACCAGCTCATATGCGTAGTCATACGGGGGAAACACCTTACGTTTGTAAATTGTGTCCGGCTAAATTTAAATTATTACATCTTCTGAAAAAACATATGCATATACATAGTGGTTATAGTTAATAGATTTAGTTTTGTTTTTATTTGCTTTAAACTTAAACAGCTTTTTATCTAAAAAACATGTATAGATTTTGTAAATAATATAATTAAATTTTTTTATTAAAATCAAAAATTTTAAAGAATTTTCATTTTCAAATATTTGATGTAAGTAGGATAACATTTATAAATATTATCATTCGACCTCATAGGTTTCGACCTCCCGGGTGTCATCAGCACAACTTCAAGATCTTGCGCTGATGAGACCTGGGAGATCGAAACCAAGTGGTCCGCTTCTAATTCTTAATCTACCTTCATTGCCCTCGTTTGCAGGGCGATTCCAAGAAGTTAACATGGCATTCTCTATTTGTTTTTCTAGATGAAACTATTATTTAAATTACAATATATTATCTATTACGCGTAATGTAAAACATACATAAAATATTTTCTTACGCCACCTAATTTCGAATATATTTGGTAAAAATGCAACTTTTCTGTTTCAAGTTCAAGTTATTGAAATAGAGGGCCGAGAACGCCACCTCAATTGGAAAATTTGTTGAAATATCAGGTAAGTATTGTGTATAAACGATTCTGCTTTAAAAGAATTAAATTCAATAGCAATAAAGGATTAAAACTATGTATGTTCTTCATAGGAACTTGTTTTATTATTTATTGATAAATTATTGATCATACAAACGATTCTGCTTAGATAAATTCAAATTCCCCCATAAAAAGTTTTATGATGTCTTTTTGGTTGCCTACCTAATATTCTGCGTTCGTTTTAGTTAAGCGCACTACTTTATCGGCACGATTAGTTCATCTAGTTAACTTACGATTTCGCAGCAATACTACAAGTTACGAAAAATACTAAAATCGCTCCTATATTTCGCAATAATAGCAAATCTTTGCAGGTGTATGTTTTAATAAAACGAGATAAATTGATTATTTCCGAGATAATTCGTTTTAAACGCGATTAAAACTAATAAATTTTAAAACGATTCCCATTTATATAAATGTCATATTTCAAGTACCCGAACCAATCCTTCCATGTCAAACTGTATTACCGGCTATCGGCAAGTGTGTTGAATATGGCTGTAGTGACAAGCTGTGTGGTGCTTTAGTAGTGTTTTCATGTTGTTTACATGTGAATTTTCATGGACCTAAACGATGGCAGACCTAAACATAGACATATCCAGGTTACCGGAGGATGTTCGCGAGAAATTGGCCGAATTGGATTTAGAATTATCTGAAGGTAGGATGATTTTTTTTAAAGAGGCTTAATACCGCCGTAATATCGTCTCGGGTACATAATACTTGTATGGTACAGTGTGTTCTGTACGTAATACCCTCTGCTAATCGATAATCTCTTTTTGGCCGGCTAAAAAGGCAGGAAAATGGTTATTAAAAATTTAAAAAAATATACGGCCTAAAATACATCGGTGTCCGTCCGATTTTATCCGCGATAAAATCGATAAGTTTCGCTTGTATTTTTTCCGCTTAATCGGGCATCAATAAAATGTAGATATACTGACGAAATAAATTGATAAAGTGGAGGAAATTGTACCGGTGTGGGGTTCTCTTTTTTGTACAAGAACACCTGTATCCGTTTTTTTTTTTGACTAGAGACACCTGTATGAGTTGTTTATAACGATACTTTTTTTTTTTGATAACCGAACATACCTTGAACCCCAATTAATTATTAATCAAATAAAGCTGATGTCATGCAATTACACCTTAGATCTACCTATCTTATTTGCGTTCCTCGTTTCCAGTTTTTATTCATTAAAAACGAGGAGATGAGTCACTCTCTTAGGAATCCATGTAACTACAGTTTGTATTTATTTAATACTTGTTACGCACGTGATATGATACACTTAATAAGTAACGGTGTTAAAATCTAGAGAGTCTAGACTGAATAAAAGAAAGGAAAAAGATCGGTGAGATTAAACCGGGAAACGTTGAAATAAAACAAATGGAATAAAATTGAAATTCTAGTCTAGTGGTCTTGTAAAGTCTAATTAGAAACATGTTAGTCCTTTAGATTTTATTCTTGGAGTAACTAGTGAAAGAATATCTAAAAATATCCCACGTAAAGATCTGACGTTTTCTTATTTAAATTCTTATATGATTTTATCTATTAATAGATCAGCTTTCATTGCTGGCTACCTAGAATTTAAACTCTAAGTGTATTACAGAGTTTAAAGTACTAGAGTTTGTATTAATTGCAGATTTTCTCGTCGATATCTGCTGGCCGGTTCAACAATGTCATAACTGTTGTAAACGTTTATAATACGAATTTTTCAATCTGCTTAATGTATAGTTAATTATTTTCAAATTAAGGTGTTAAGGGTTAATCCAAGCTGTCCAAGGTCAAGTTGATAATGCTAGATTTAAGTTGGTAAAAGTGTAATATTGTCTGCATTGATTACCTAACTTCATTGGTATCTGTTTAGATGTCAAAAATTGACGTTTAATAGAGTCAAGGTTATGTTAGCATACCAAAACGTGTTGAATGACAATCCAGAGTATCACCTGATTATGACAGCAGTTGGGAGGGTTAAAAAATAACAGATGAGGGTAAAAATTTGGAATTTCGACAGGAAATTCTGTCCTTAATGAGGTGGAAGGGTGTGAAGTGGCAAACACGTACAAAAAATTACGGAAAGGATTACGTATTATTGACTATCAATGATTTCGACTGATCATCTTTTTTTGGGGCTATAGCCACTATATCTGGGGAGGAGGTGGCAAAAATGCTAAAAATTGATCTTGTTTGACAATCTCTTACTTTTTTAAAATCTTGAAAAAATAAATTATTAGGAAAATGTTTTTTCACACTTTTCACCAACTTTGAGAGGTGGTCAAATGCTGAAAATTACACCACATGTTGCCTCATGTCTCTAGATCACAAAAAATCGAAATACATCGTTTGTTAAAAGTTGTCGTTTCGTATCTCTAAGCCAGAACAGCAGCTAAGCAGCAACATTTTCAGCGTTTGACCAACGCTTAAAATCCGTCGAAAATGAAATAAATTTTCAGAACTGTGTTATACAGGGTGCCCGGATTTCGTAGGGACAGCATGGGTAACTTTTGTATTTAAAGACATAGAGAGACGGTTGAATTAGCAAAGAGATGCAGGTTTAAAAGCCCAGTAAGAATCAATTTTCAACATTGGACCACTTCTCAAAATCTTTGAAATCCCTTGTTACATGCGATTTCCAAGTTTAGGTAGACATTAAGTTGGTGTATTCATTTTTTGTAACTGTTTTTGAGTTTTCTGAAAAATCATTTGGTGTTCAAATATGTTCAAACCATAGCGAATTCTATCCTGCAACAGAAAACTTTTCTTCTTGAACGAAAAAAAAATGTCCTAGTAATTTTTTCGAAATTTTGAAAATGTCAATTCTTTCCGTCATTTTTGAAATTTTATTTACTTTGTAGTGCCAACTTAGAGGATTTATGTATACAACATCTGTTCACAACCATGAAAGTAATGAAAGTAAAGTTCAAGAATGCCATAACTGTTGTAAACGTTTATAATAAGATTTTTTCAATCTGCTTAATGTATATAGTTCATTATTTTGAAATTAAGGTGTTAAGGGTTAATCCAAGGCGTCCGAGGTCATGTATATCACGTTGACAACGCTAGATTTAAATTGGTAACACTGTAATATTGACTACTTAACTTCATTGTTATTTGCTTAGATGTCAAAAATTGACGTTTAAACAGAATATTGGATTTATATTGTAAAAATAGCGTTTTTGTGGTCGAATTTACTTGAAAGTTGGTACTAATGTTCTTTACCACAATGAAACATGTGTTTTTTTTCATATTTTGACCCAAGGAATTCACCGAGTCAGTCTGTATATGTAGGTTTATCAATCATTAACACGTGATTATTACAGTTTTCTAAGTTTGTTGTAAAGGGTGTACCAACAAGAGTGCCGGATTTAATTTTAAAGAAAAACACATTTACATTTTCAATTATGCAAACATTTTTATTTCAACATAAAGAAAAATAGTTCGGATTAAATGTGAAATACAATATCAGACAAATGGCCATCACGAAACCTCTGGTACAGGATTATTCTTTTGTTGAAATTTTGAATAACGTTTTCGCATAAATGTGGCTATATGTCACCAATAACGCGCCGTATTTCGCCCTTTAAGATGTTCAACTGTTTCAGGCTTATTCGCATGCACCTTTTCCTTCACATATCCCCAAAGAAAAAATGCATCGGTGTTAGATCATACGATCTTGCTGGCCAATGTTGATCGCTAAATCGAGAAATAACACGGCCTGGAAACTTGGTCTGCAGTAACACCATTGTTTCACATGCTGTGTGGTAGGTCGCACCGATTTTCAGTTGAGCACCTTTCGTATAGACTACAGCTACTGTAGTCATGTATTTAGGGATCTGATAGCAAAGATGTCAGAAAATGAAATACAGAAATTTGATTTATCGGATGTAGGATAAGATTGATCATCATTTGAATGTTCAAAGTTCATTGAGTTTTTCACAAACTATGAGAGGTGGTCAAATGCTGAAGATGGTACCGAATACTGTCTTATGTCTCTACATTAGAACATTTTGTTTTGTTTAATATTAATGAATCACCCTGTATATGCCCATCGATTGATGATGTGTCATTATTTTTATATTAATTTTCTGAATTTGTTATATATGTATGTACTATCTATTTCTGAATAAATTACCAAAATAGCACATTCTGAAGCATGCGCTAGATTTATAGTTAGCCAGTTAGCAATATTTTGCTTACCCAAGGAAGTTAGTGATTTGGAAGCTGCAGTTTTGTTATCATTTTTTTTAATAGGTCATAATATGTTCTGTAGATTACGAATGGGCATTCGGCTTTCCTGCTCGAATATTCCACGCTTTGTGAAATTTCACTCTTCTATTATGGCTTTTTTTTTGTTTGTTTGAAGAGACCAGTCTTTATTAGAAATACCGTTTTCAAATATTTTTGAACTTAATCTATTTTCTTAATTATCCCAATTACAGGAGCCATTTAATCAAAACTTTTTTAAAACTTTTTTTTCAATGTTGTCCATTTAAGTATCTCCAAATCTTCAAAATGTCCTATCGACTGGCCGCAATATTGAAGAGGCCTCCCATAAAATGACACAAAGTTATGAAAGGTTTTTGAAGGATCATGAACTACAATTCGATATTGTTAAATTTTTCTCAGAGTCTCTTTACCATAGCTTCTCTAGCGTGTCTGTTTTAGTCTTTCGATCATTTCTTCTTTCGAAATACCTCTTTTGAAATAACCTTCTTGTTAAGAGGAGGAATTTTATCTATTTTTGTAATTTTTGCTCTACATGCTGGCTTTGCCAAGAGATTAATTTGTAATTCAATTTGCTAGAACCAAAGTCTTTAGGAAGGAAATCTTCATTTCATCCAATCCAGCATTTTGTATTGGCAGCGTTAACAATGTTTAGGTGGTACAAGATCTTTATTGGGTTAAATGCGATGATTACAATTCGGCAGAAGTACTACGAGTACAATGAGTATCATACTACTAATTTTGCAATAATGCAAAATTTATTCGTGTCTAAAGCAAGGTAAGAAATATAATCATCAAAACGTTCAAGGTTACAAACGCCACAGTCTTTTGGTATACTGCAGATTTCTGCATTAATACTGTAAAACCGCTATATAATTAACCAAAAAAATGCCTGTAGTATACGCTAATGGTATAGTTGAAATCACCCTACTAGCAAGAGCAATAAAACTAGATTAAACATTAGAGAGGGACTACATAGTTTTTGTCTTTCAGACAGAACAAGATATCCCAGCTAAACTTCCCTTTACCTATGAGACCATTCACCTAGCCTTAGCCTTGACAAAGTTTGTTATAAAGTCCAGTTTTACATAGTTTGCCCTAGATTTAATGAGATTGGTCTAAAAAAATGATTCTTGTTTATTCAAAATAAGCTCCTTCTGAGTCGATATATACCAGAAAACGGTCAAGAAATTTTTCGAAATTTTTTTTGATACTCATCAGCCGGAATGGCCTTTAGTATGGCGGTCGAAGTCTTTTAGATAACGGAGATGGCATTGAAACGATTTCCTTTCATCGTCAATTTCAGTTTTGGGAATTAGCCAGAGTCGCACGGAGACAAATCCGGCGAATACGGTGGATGATCGATAACATAATGTGAATTCTTGACCAAAAAAGGCATGATTTTGGTCAAGAATTCACGTATCATGATGACTTTATGCGATGATGCATTGTCCTGCAACAAAAACCAACTGCTTGGCTCTCGATATTTGGATCGAACTCGTTGAATTATGGCATACAATCGTTGCAAAACCCCTCCGTTCACCGTCTAATCTTCTGCGACGAATTCACTTTGAACAATTTCCTTTGAATCGAAGAAAACGGTCAGCATTGTCTTGATTTTACTCTTCTGAAAGCGTAATTTTTTCTCTTTTTGATCGTCTGTCAGAGTGTGACTCGAAGCGGGCACAGACCTTCTGTTTGGCCAAATCTTCGGTCAAAATTCGAAAGACTGTCCTTTTCGATATCACAGTTTGCTCTTCGATGAGTCTGGCAGACACACAGCGGTTGTTTCGAAGAATCTCTTTGACTTTCTCGATATTTTCTTCACTGTGAGTGGTTTTTGACGTCGTCAACGTCCAAACCAACGGAAAATCTGTGCACAGAATATGCATTCATCCCCGTACACATACTTACTTTTTTGAACCACCTTTTATAGTTGCACCATAAAATGTTTTTTCATGGTTTTTTGGTAACATTTATTAGAATTTTATAATAAACTCTACATATGTTGCGGAACTGCGTACCCATTTTAGATATCTAAACTATTTTTATTTACACTATAAAGAGTATAAACAATTAAGTAGTTATAACAACCAAACAAAATCCCACTTTTATTATCATCATTCAAACCGCTAACTATTACATATTTCACCGCAAAGATCCTGTCGTCAATCATCAGCATTAAAACATGTCATTGTCCTTTAAATAAAACGATACTACACTAACACTGTACCATATTAACTACATGGAAATATATTTTTTTCTACATCTGCCTGTAAAAAAAAGGAAACGGAAAAAAAAGGAATTAACGCGACACGTGACCTCAAAGCCTACCAGTCTGTTACTTGTGTAATCGTTATCTTCTCTATATTTACTTTCGAAGTTGATGAAAGGGTCCTGCCCTCATAAAACACACGAAGCTACTATGCTCGTGTTAATTATAATCATGCATTTATACTATATACTATACATAAACGCAGTACATACATACTATGTGTATAATATCGAAGCAAATTTCTTTGTTTTGCTTTTTTACATCGCTTAGCGTTATGATTCATGAGATTCAAGGTTAAGAGTATAAATCAATTTTTAATTATCGGTTTCCATCGCGAAGTGTTATTTACCTAGTTAGCATTCTATAACTTGTTTTTTCTTATAGGTAGAAATTTTTTAAAGATTGTAAATTTTATTCTAGATGTATATCTGTTTGTATTCGTGCCGTTTTGTAATTCCAGACGGAAATAAACCGGAAATTAAACGCACGTGTGCCGTTATATTTGTAATGTACAAGTATGTAACTCCTTGGTCTTTAAATGAATGCTTATCTTTTTTTGTGTTATGTATATGGTCACATGAGAGTGTTACATGCATTGTGTTATTGTATAAGTAATAAGTTTTTAACATTACGTGCATGACAATAATTCGTAACCATAGCTTGTGTAATGGAGGCCTTTTTTTTAATGTATCTTGAATGAATTTTAATACACCAGCACAATGTTATACTCTTCTAATCGTAGTTGCATAAATACGAGAGCAGTTCAAATATTATTGTCTATGATATAGATCGCGTTGATTTTCATAGCTGTCACTAATGTCACTTAATTGTCAATTCATTGCCATAAATCACACAGGTCACTTCAGCGAGGAATTTAGCTATCATTAAGCGATATTCTGAACACTTCCTAGCTAGATTCGTTACTGCGGATGAAATCTGGCTTCACCATTATGATCCTGAATCAAAAAGGTAGAGCAGGGAATGGATGAACAAGAGTTTACCACCCCCTCGAAAGTTTCGTGCAACAGCATCTGCAGGAAACATCATGGCCACCGTTTTTTGGGATGGCGAAGGAATTTTCCTTACAGACTTTTTACGACGTCAGTGGTCAATATTATGCTGGTTTAATTTCACACAACAGGACAACAGGAGCTGTGTTTCAATGACCGCAGTTCATAATGCAGACTCCTACTGATGTTAGGGTAGTATTTTTTTAGGCAACATCTGAGTGAATCAATTGATTCCTGGTTAATCATCATGTGGCCATGTCACGTCACATTTATGGATATTTTTTTTGTGACGTTTTGGCTCTTACTCCTACCACATGCGGGTTGTGAAAAAATGAAACTTTGCGTGGTAGTTTACTTTATATTCTGTATACATTTAATATATACCTAGACTACTATGCTGTTATAACGTCCAATTGACTAATTTCTAAACTTTCTTCAGCAAGCAAGTAGAAGATGGAGAATTTAATTTTGCTACAGGTGTCTCGGACGTTAAGCGAATCCTCGAGGAACTAACTGAGTTTTCTTTCGTTCCAGAGAACCATCAGCATTCAGCTTGTTTTTGAGTATTAGTTTGCATTCTATTTTGTTGTAACTTTTGTCGTCTACCAGAATGTTCCATGTTTGGTTTTGATGTGTGATTTGATTTCACTTTTGATGGCATCGTACATGGTCTTAATGCTTCATGTTCATGTTGTTCATTTTCATTTCTATCGCGTTGTTCTTCTTCGGGGATTATTATTTCATCGTGATTATTCTCGATTGGTGTTTCTCTGTCGATACGTCACATCACTACTGATTATAATTTTTGGACAATCTCCCATCTATATTTTGTATGCCTTTGAGACATCCGAATAACCCATCAAAATATGTACCTTCTTTTGCTCTTGGTGCGAACTTATCCCTATTTGGACTTTTATTATGAACAAATGCTGTAGCTCCAAAAGTATGTAAATGCCTATCAGACGGTATTTTGTATAACCACCTGTCAAATGGGGTTTTCTGATCTAAAACTCGTGACGCTGACCTGTTTGTAAGGTAGTTTGCAGTATTAACAGCTTCAGCCCAAAAAATATTCGGTAGGTTAGCATCTAAAAGAAGACATTTTGCCCAATGCAGCAGCGTACAGTTTCTTCTTTCAGCCAGGCCGTTTTGTTGCGGGGTGTACGGGGCTGAGAGCCTTCTTTGAATTCCCCTTTTCCATTGTCGCTCTGGAAATATTTTATTTTCTTTCCTGTGTTGTTTTCAACCTCAGTTTTATGGATTTTAAACATTTCTCATGCTTCATTTTAGTGCTTCAAAAAATATATTTTTGTGTATCTAAAATATTCGTCAGTGAGTGTAACAAAATATTTAACTCCCCTTGGTGAGGGTTTTTGGAAAAGTCCACAAACATCATAGTGAACTGTATGCGAAAGTTTCTTTCATTTTGGAGAATCTTTTGGGAAGGGTAGCCTGGTAAATTTTCCTTTTAGGTAAACTTCGCAATCATTTAATTATTCAGATGGATTAAAAACAATACCATTATCAATATTTCGTTTTTGTGCTAATTTTTTATGCCAGATCATTATTTCATTATTTGCAGAAAAATATGCAGATTCTTTTCATTTGGTGGTACAGTGGAATCCGGTTACAGCCAAAACGCAAAGGACCGACGATTTTACTTCGTTGTAATCGAATTTTTGCATTTTTGTCATTTGTATAAGCAACTGGTAAGTTGGTCACATTTTTAAAACATCTCGATGGTTTTAACTTTCCTATAATTACTAGTTTACGTTTTTCGGATCCGTCAGCATTTGCACACACAAGAACTGTAATTCTTTCTTTGGATAACTTAATCCCTATACATTTCTCATTTCTAAATTTCAAGGTTTTGTCGGGAGTTAATTTATAAAATAATCCCATTTCATCGGCGTTAAATATATAACAATCCATGTAACTGGATTTAACTATTGGCCATATATTAGCTAACCAATCAGAAGTTACTCTTTTATTCACCGACATTGCCTCTGCAGATATTTTACCAAGTCTAATGTTCAACATCGTACGTATTTATAAGGACGAAATCAACGACAGTTCGATCAAATATCTACGGAAATACATTTTTGTGATATATTCACATACTTCAAGCGAGTTTATTTTGTTCTTTAAGTTACGATTTTAAAAATAAATTAATCTGACAGACTAATTGTCATATTGAGTTAAGAACAGGGGTAGAACTGCGCCGAATCGAGAACGGGTCGCCTCGACATTTTTACCACACCCCACTGTTCTCCTTTCCCTAAAGCACTTATTTACTTTAAGGGAAGGGGAGAAGCGGAGTGTGGGGAAAGTATCGAGGCGGCTTGCTGTCGATTCGGCGCAGTTCTACCCCAGAACAGTTAATTCTTGACAGTATGTCATGCCATTAGAGATTAGGATTTTAGAATTAGATTAAAAAAAAACAGATGATAGTAAAAAATATAAAAAAAACAGGTAACCTAAATGTTATGCACGGTCAATCGGATACGCATCATTAGTTTCCGATTAACGAAAACAATGACGAATGCGGTATAGGTCCATTGTCACAGTTCATTACACATGACTTATTTTTATATCTTTCTAAACTTTCGAAAACATTTAGAAACTTACAATTGTTTATTTGTCTAATTAATTTAACATTCGTATGATCGATGTTGTGATCTGTTTCAAAAATGTGTTGGGCGACGCTCGATTTCTCAATTCTATTCAATCTAAGATTAGCCATATGCTCTTTGAATCTAGTTGAGACTGCTCTCCTGGTTTGCCCAATATATTTTTGATTACAATCTTTACAATTGATTTCGTAAATACCTGACTTTTCTAGAGGTTGTATTTTATCTTTAGGGTTACCGATGAGACTTCGTAAACTAGTCCCAGAACTGTAAACTATTCTGAGATCTAGCTCTTTAAAGATTTTACTCAAACCTTTAGTGATAAAGGGAGCGTAAGGGAGGGTCACAACGGGCGAAGCTTTAACATCCTCTCGGAAAGTCGCAGTTTCACAGTTTTCTTATAATTAAACTTCCTAATTAACTTATAGATATGCTGAGGCTGGAAACCATTACACTTGGCCGCATCTTTTATAATTTTCAAAAAGTGAGAAGTCTGTGGACCAAAAAATTCATGCTTGCCATTTTGTGTTGAACACAATGATGGGAATCTGAAGGAATGTAGCGAAGTGTACTGGTTTCCTTTCTATACACGTCAAACTCTAATCTATTGTTATTTCTAATTACTAAAGTATCTAGAAAGGGTAGCTGACCGTTTTCTTCTCTTTCACAAGTGACCTTTATGGTTTCGAACCGATTATTTAATCCATTGAGAAAATCGTCAATATTACATTTTTTAGTATCAAATATAGCGAAAATATCATCCACATACCTCAACCAAACCCTAAGAAAGTATTCGCTCTCAGATTCTTTTCAAGTCCTCAGTCCTTTTCAAAACGGCTCATGAAAAGGTTAGCCAAAAAGGGCGACAAGGAGTTACCCATTGCCGTTCCTTCCAGCTGTTCATAAAAACTCCCGTTGAATTGAAAAATGTTCTGTTTCATACAGATGTCAGTTAAGCGAATATATTCCTGGACATATTGTTGACTCAAACTATTTTGAAGCAACAAGTCCTCGAGGTATGTCGAGGTGTCTGGAATCGGTACACAAGGAAAGAGAGAACTAACATCAAATGAAATCAATATTTCACCCTCCAGCAACTGAATATTTTGAATTTCTTTAATAAATTCTAACGAATTTTTTACTGCAAAACTAAGTTGCTGTATTGGCAAATTATTAAATTCATTGGTCAGCCATTTGGAAAGCTTATAAGTCTGTGCGTCAATTGCCGAAACAATTGGCCTTACCGACTTGCCAGTTTTGTGAATTTTAGGTAAACAATATAATTTAGGGATAACAGGATTGGAAACATGTAGCTTACGTCTAACATCGGCAGTAACAAGGTTGTTACATGTTTTAAACACATTGTTGACGTCTCTAATCATTTTCGGTAAAGGATTTTTTGAAATTGACTTATAAGGACCACTACTCAACAGGTCATTAACCCGATCGTAGTAGTCCTCTTTATCTAAAATAACAACCTTGTTCCCTTTGTCAGCTTTCAAATAAAAACAATCTTTTTCCGCAAAGTTTTAATGATTTTAATGTTTTCGGTTTTCTGAGGTGATTTATAGGATTTCAAATTTTTTGAAATAGTATGTTTGCAGGCCTCCCTAACGAACTGTTTTGTGGGCTCAGGAAACCGCTGGATAGAGGATTCTATCCCGGCAATAACCCACTCAACATTCGATTCACGAGTCTGCAAAACAAATTTCAATCCTTTATTCAAAAGATTAAGTTCCCGTTCACTAAATGTTTGCGAAGAATGATTTTCTACTATGTTAATGGTATTCATCGGAACATGATGTTTATTTTTTAAAAAACAACCTAACTTTCTTAATTTCCTATCATGAGAGAATTTCTTATTCTGAACTTTCCTATCGATTGAAATAAACATGTTCCGTTGAAAATCACACCATAGTTGATATTCAACATCATTAAGATCTAATGTTAAAAATTTCCAAAGTTGGTAAGCTTGAATCTCAAGTTTACTGCGTTTGGCAAAAAGATATTCGATTTCTGAACGCAACCATTTTTCTTTCGCGTAACGAATGACTTTATCACTACTTTTGCAATTATTCGAAACAGTAACATGAATAAAGTTTGGAAAAACAGAAAAACGTTTACAAGTTTTCAGAACTCTAATATCTTCGCTAATAAACCTAATGTTAGCACTAACCTTATGGTATAAGTTCTGATCCTTGGACCTGGTAGCCATGAAGAACTTCGCAACTTCACTGGATCTCTTGGTGCAGAAGTAGAACACTAAACACTTTAACCCACTGAACACCAAACAAGTTTTAACTAAAACACCGACGCGTTTCAACAGCAATGCTGTCATTATCAAGGCGATAATAAAACTAAATTAAAATAAAATCTACAAAAACAGGTCAAAGCTACCTTGATTTAACCAAATTATTAGTACATAATCGCCAATTAAAACACTAAATTAACTTTTACAAAGAAATTATAAGAGATAGGTATAGGGAACCATCAATCAACCATAGGGAGCATCAATGGTACCCAAAATTAGCGTAAGATACGTAAGATACCATCCTGTATAATTTTTAGAAAGCACCTTTATTTTAGCATTAGATGTAAATAGTTCTGCTAATGAAATAGTACAACTTGAAACACGTAACTTAAATACGCACGCCATCAGATACTCATTCTAAAAATTGTTAAATATCTCAGAAACTGTTGAACCTACGTATAGGAAATATATCAGCAACTTGCCTTTATTTAGTCTTCGTCATTGACATATGCAATAATATATATAGTGTTCCATTTAAATTTTGATAATTTTGATGTGCAACTTTTTGGGACATCCTGTATACTTCAAAATAATTTTAGAACGTGCTCCCAATGGACCTACACATGCTCAAGCAAAACCATTTTAAATATGTGTTAAGTACTTGGTTTTGTATATAAAAAACACTGGTGATTTTCCTTTTTTTAAACAAAAACATTCGATACTTCATAAAGGCAAATTTACCATCATCTCAATAATTGAACTCATCAACGACCCTGAGATTAACAAAATTGTTAATATTATAATCGTTAACGAAGTGTATGTTAAATTTCTAAGTGAACAAGCGGAAAAATATAGATTAAGCGCAGACTACGTACCAATCTCGGAATTGAGGAATCTGAGGAAGATCCTCAATCTGCAAAATTATGTTGCATGGCCATATTTAAAACACTATTTCATCAGACTACGAAAAGAATTTCGGTATGGTGGTAATAGGAGCCAAAAATTTATAACTGAAGAAGACACATCTTCTATTACTCGTTATCTTTTAGGGTGTTATTGAAAACGGAATCTTTTGTTTTGCTGTGCTTTCTTCATTTGTTTTTCATCGCAACTGGGACAGCATGTCTAACTTTAAGTTTAGGTTGATGATTTGCGGTTTCCTGTGGCGAACAGGTTGTTATGGCTATACTGGCTATAGCCTAAACGAAACAGTTGTCAATAAATTGGTAATCTTTTATCTTTGTAGACTTTTGACAACTTCGCCGATAGAGCAGATGAAGTTAAATTAGGTTCAAGCGACTAAGCGTTGCAATCTGAGAAATTGTGATTAAATTAACTTCTCCATCTTCTTCCATTTTTATATAAACATATCGTATCTAATTTTACAAACACATTCCAACACTATCCCCAAACAATTCTCCTCCTCCATATTTAATCCGAAAATATCCGCCTTTTTTCTCACGTCCGCTGCCCATATCAAAACGTCGAGCCGACGAGAGCGACTGGCGACCCCAATTCAACCGGAACCTGTCCGGAATATCCCCCGGAACAACCGAAACGAAGATCCGTACATGCAATCTTTATAAGCGTTCATCATCTAGCAACATGAGTTTTTTGTCGCCATAGGAGACCAAAATTACACACACCGGATGGACTTGGAAAACTTCAGGCGGTGAAACAAGGAAATAAGGGCGGAACGCGACCGTTGATGCTCAAACCTAATCTATAATTTACGAAAGCTCGCCTCGCCTCTCGAGACAACCAACATACTTCTGCAATGAAACCTATTCGTTCTGTATAGAGGTCAAATAGTTATATGGGGCCACTTTGGAGACTCAACCTGCCGCGTAAAAATTTAATATCGTACACACTCAGAAGAATCATCTGCGTTCTAGAATTTTCCTTAAGAAAATTGAAGTGAACTCGTTTAACGTTGATCCTACGTATTACAATGTAAATTGGTTATAATCGTGTGGAAATATAGGGCAAGTCATCCCGATTTAGATAGGTCGTTCGTCTTTGACGAACAGCTGCTCGCAAGATTGCTCCTATCGGTGGCCCGTAAGAAAACCGAGGTTGTACTAGACAAATAAACCGCGCTCTTCTCTGCTCCAGCAACTCAATAGGCTTAATGTTCGCCGTTCGTTTGTTTATTATTGCGGTCGTAGGCTTCAATGGGAACGCCATTGTGCACGAGCCGAACAATCGTCGCTTACGAAACATTTACCAGTTTACCAGTAATCGTTTGTGACACAAGCTAATGGAATTATCAACACCCAGATTTACTAGAAGTGTGTAGTCTATTGTATATGCAGTACATACAGTTGGTTCCAAATTGAGCGTGCATCGTCATTTAATTAATGTTGACGAATTGATTACGATCGATCCAACGATATCTCAACTCTGTTAGAAAATGGGTTTTGTGAAATAAATGCTGGTATGAAAGTTTTTATTAAAGCAGAACTGATATATAATTATGGACGACACACAATCTTATTAATATATTTTATTTAAAAATCGACCAAATTTTGTGTTTTGTGTGAAAAAATGAGTACCACAGTGCAATAAAATTTCTAACAAAGAAGTGCTGTCAGCTGACAAAATGTTGTGAAAGAATGATTGGGATTTATTCAGACGATGCACCATCATATGACGTAATAAAATATTAGTCTAAACATGTTCAATGGGGCCGTGAATCCATCGAGCAAGATTCAAAAAGTGACAGGCCCAAAACGGAAACAAATACGGAAATGAACGATTCCGAGCTAAAATTGCTCAGGTTGGGTATTTTGCAAAGTCATTTGACAACTTTAGAGAAGAATCCTGTCTTTTTGGCACAAATTGTGACAGGAGACGAGACTTGGGTGCATCACTGGGACTTGGATAAGGAGTTCCCACCGCAAACAATTGATTCTGGGATACTAAGGGCATCCTCCTTGTTTTTTAAGGAACTTTCTCACCTACAATTATTATATACTGGTAATTCAAATTTTCAATTTATTAATAAAGTCACCTTAGGAACAAACATTTCATTGAACCATTCCTTAACAATTTCGGCTGTCATCCATGCAAAGCTTGAGCGCTTAGAAGGGATGTGAGAATTTTTAAAACATCGCGGATGTTTAGGTGTTTCTATTACCAAACGAGCTAATTTATACCAACTAGTCAGTAGGTAAGGGGCCACTTTGGCCACCTCCCACCATTACCCCTTTGGTGTCACACGTGACGCGGTTGTAGGTAGTTCCAAAACAGCCTACCTGGTTTTGATCTGGTTTTCGTTGGTTTTGAGCAGGGTAGGCTGTTTTCAAAATCAGCCAGTGTTTGGAAGGGATGTGGGAATTCTTAAAACATCAAGAATTTTTAGGTGCCTCAATTACCAAACGAGTTGATTTGTATCAACCAATCAGTAGGTAAGGGCCCACCTTGGGCACCCCCTCACCACTACTCCTTCGGTGTCACACGTGACGCGGTCGTAGGTAGTTCCAAAACAGCTTACCAAAAATACGAAACCAGCTCTGCTCGAGAAGGTAATTTTTCGCGAGTTATTGTTAAAATTGAAGGCCAAATTTATTCTTGAATTTTTGTAGGCATCCTCCTTAATCAGATTCCTCTTCAAAAAGTTCACTCATCTGAATTTGATAGTCGCCGGAATCTATAGAGCCACTACCCATCTTTTTGGACACTTTTCTATTGGTAGTAGGTTTTCATTATAATCCTCTTAACTTTCTTACGGATTTCATTTGTTTAGTCCGTTCTTAAGTATCTTGCTTCTATTTGTTTTCTTTCTTCATGCTTGCCAATTGGTGCAGTATTTGTTTTTTTTTCGGGATATTGAATATACAGGGTGTTTAAAAAAGATGATTTTGGAAAAATTAGATTTTTCCAAAACGGCTTGAGATATCATAATGAAATTTTAGGCGTGTTAATAGCTGTGGGTGACACATACTTTGCAATACAACACGATGTTTCAGTCGTATCAGTGGCGCGCGTATTGGCACGTCACAGGCTATTTTTCAAGAAAAATATAGGACGCCGCTGATTTCTCTAAAAATAAAAATATGTTTTTATTCTTTGTTCAATTGTGAAGAAAAAAGCTCTCGCCACTGGTACGACTGAAACATCGTGTTGTATTGCAAAGTATGTGTCTCCTACAGCTACTAACACGCCTAAAATTATATTTCAAGTCGTTTTGGAAAAATCTAATTTACTACTGTTTTTTTTTTTAAATTAAACTTCAACACGCTGTAGATCGGTATGACCTGGGCAATCACCCCCTTTAATATTGCCGCATCTTTTTTAAACAGCCTGTATATATTCGGGATTTTCTTTTATCTTTACTGCTTTAAGATCCTTCTTCCGGATTATTTGGTGGTGGACCACTGGAAGTGTGGCCGCCGGACTTCGGCTCAAAATGGTATATTACTTGTTACAATTATTCTAAAATATGTTAGTTACTTTCATCACTCGCGTGAAGTTTTTGAGCTATTAGTTCAGCTGAAATATGTTGAATTGGTAGAAGAAAGTTGCAACGTCGACTGGTCGTTCACTCGTCGTTGCTCGTCAGAAGCACTTTTGTATTGTATCCATTTGTAAACGTTTGTTCGGTGGAAACAATTATTTTTGTACATTTTAAATATTCTTCTGTAGATTTCACTACACTTTGACGTTTTGACCTGGTATGAGTAGACTCGCCATCGTTAATTGAGTAATTTTGCGGTAATGGTTAGAAAATTCGAATAGCTGATCAGGTACGATCACAAAAATGCCAACCTTTCTAATCTTTTGCTGATAACATATCGTTCCGGATCCTAGGACATAAAAAATTATCGCCGACTCGTTTTTTGGATCGTCCATTATTTGAAACGTACTTCGGTTTGCCCAAGTAGGTTTTCTGAACGTTTGATACAGTTAAAATTTCGTTTCCTTATCAAGTTTCATTGAAATTTTAGCCACGTCGATCATATTCATATAAGATTTTTTTTTCAAGAAAACTCAGTAATAATTGATTTTTAAAATTTTTAAAAATTTGTCTTAATAATTACTGAAAGGGAGAAATGAAAGGTGGCTGTTGTACAATTCACACGGAAACTGATATATACAGGGTGTAACAATAGTGCGATATTCTTCCATACCTCCTTTGTTATGCAAAATACAGCAAATATTTAAATAGGAACATTGTTTAGTTTTATGAAATTTATGTTGTAAAATTATTATACGATATACAGGGTGTTTAGTTTGCCCGTAACCACCAGTAACTGTACATTTTTAAATGGAACACCCTATATATGATCACATTTTTGAATTGCCTAAGGAGTTTTAAGGCAACTTTATACAGGATTATATTCAATTATTTTCATTAGTTTGCAAGATATTGGCATTTGTTTAAAGTTTGACATTTTGCTCTCTTCAGAACAATGTCATTATTTCGGTAACGCAAAAATGTGACATTATAAAACTTGACGTAACGTTAGAAACATCTTCTGTGAGGACAATAAACAGATGTAGACTTAAATACGTTATACAGAGTGTTCTAGAAATCAGTGTCTTTTTGAAACAATATTTTTGTGGGTTACTTGAAAGCAAAATTTAGGCTCCGTCAAGTTGGCCTCCCCTCAATCTTGCACCGGGCTAATATCTATCTAAAAAGTTTGCGCTAAGCTTGCACCAGCTTGCGCCACACGTATAACAGCTTGCACCCCTCTAGTTGAGTAATTATTTTAAAAAAATTGCAGGGGGGGCTAACTTGACGCTAGCCCCCCCTCATCACGGCAGAAAGTTCAAAATAGGGTAGATAGTTTGCACCCACCTTGCGCCAACTTGCGCCACCAATTTTAGAGCTTGCACCCATCTCCAACCCCCTATATATTTCATATTTATGTTTCCAAGCTAGCCCTCCCTCATCACGGGAGAAAGTTCAAAATAGGGTAGATAGTTTGCACCCACCTTGCGCCAACTTGGGCTCCAATTTTAGAGCTTGCACCTAGAGCACTCCCTATATACTTAATATTTATGTTTCTAAGCTAGCCAGCTCCCCTCATAACGGAAGAAACTTCAAAATAGGGTAGATAGCTTGCACTCACCTTGCACCAGCTTGCACCACCAATTTTAGGGCTTGCATCCCCTTCGTACCCCAATGAAAACTTGAAACTGACATGTCATTTGTAAAACTAATCATATATCAATCCTTGTCTAAATATTGAATTTGCAAATGTGTGAATATCGTTGTAATAGTGAATTACATTATAAAATTGTGTATTATTATTAATTAACCTAATTATTATTTAATTAAATAATTAATTATTATTTAATTAATTATTAATTATTTTAAAGTTTCTCCCGTGATGAGGGTAGGGGGGGGGGGCGCTAGCTTGGAAATAAAATATTAAATATATAGGGGTTGGAGAGGGGTGTAAGCTCTAAAATTGGTGGCGCAAGTTGGCGCAAGGTGGATGCAAGCTATCTACCCTATTTTGAAGTTTCTCCCGTGATGAGGGGAGGCTAGCTTGGAAACATAAATATTAAATCTATAGGGGTTGGAGAGGGGTGCAAGCTCTAAAATTGGTGGCGCAAGGTGGGTGCAAACAATCTAGCCTATTATGAAGTTTCTCCCGTGATGAGGGAGGGCTAGCGTCAAGTTAGCCCCCCCTGCAATTTTTTGAAAATAATTACCCAACTGAAGGGGTGCAAGCTGTTATACATGTGGCGCAAGGTGGTGCAAGCTTGGTGCAAACTTTTTTAATAGATATTAGCCCGGTGCAAGGTTGAGGGAGGGCCAACTTGACGGAGCCTAAAATTTAATTATCTATTAATTTGAATAAACCATGTATATAGTTAAAACTAATGGTTTTAGAGATCTTTCAAATTATTTGATATTTCTGTATGTTGCTATGTAGGTGCGCTCTTTAAAAGAAACTTTAGGGACCAAATATTAAATAAAAATTTGAAAATTAAACAACAACAATTGACAAATAGTAAATTGTCTGCTGTGCTGACATTTTCGTAAACCTACGTGCGTTTTAAATTGGTAGTTATATTTAAAATATGAAGGTACGTTAACGTAGTGGATATGAAGTAGGCTGGTAAATAAAATAAAATCTGTTGTTGAATAGTTTCATAGAAACGTCAAAACGTGTGGCAGTACTAGTGTTAGTATGGAATTTACAAAAGACGAGCTAATTCAAATGATCTATATTTTGGGAGAATGTGAACGAAATCCATTGCTTGCATCGCGGATTTATCAAATACGTTATCCAAATCGAAGACATCCAGAACCTTTAGCTTTTGAAAGACTTCGGGATCGATTTGAAGCAACCGGGCATGTAGAATATAAAAGGAAGAACGTGCCAAACCAGTTGGGAATGAAATAGTCAATTTGCAGTACTGGCTATGGCAGTCGAGGATCCCCATACCAGTACAAGAAAAATTAAGAATAAGCCACATGTCGGCTTCACGGATTTTACGTCAACATAAATTTCATGGCTACCATATACATTATCTACAAGAATTGTCTGAGAATGATTTTGAAAGTCGTCTCAAATTTTGTCGGTGGATTTTAAATAAAGAACGGGAAGAACCAGGTTTTCATAACTTTATTTTATTCACGGACGAAGCGACTTTCCATAAAAACGGTTACGTTAATAGACACAATTTTTTATATTATGATCAGGAAAATCATCATTTTATAAAAACCATGGAATTATCAACATCGTTGGTCTTTGAATGTATGGGGAGGAATAGTAGGCAACCGGTTACTTGGTCCATATTTCTTTAACGGTACAGTTAACGGGGAAAATTATCTAGCTTTCCTAAGGAATGAATTAGAAGATTTTCTAGACATTCTTCCTCTTAATATAATAAGGCATTTGTGGTTGCAGCAAGATGGAGTACCGTGCCATTTCTCTAGGAATGTCCGAAATTATCTAAATAATGCATTTCGTGATAAATGGATTGGCAGAGGAGGTCCAGTGCATTGGCCACCAAGGTCAGCCGATCTGACCAAATGTGATTTTTATCTTTGGGGATACATAAAAGACCAAGTTTACTGAACAGCTCCCACAACACGAGAAAATATGCAGCAGCGTATATGGGAAGCATTTCAAAGTGTTGATAACTGTATGCTGCACAAAGTTTCCTGATCATTCTTGAAAAGAGTAGAAATGTGCATCAATCAGAATGGCGGCCACATTGAACATGCTTTATAAAATATTTAGTTTATTAGTTACCTACCTGTAAATTTGTATTTTTGAAAGTTACCACGTATTCTTTATTTTTCTTTTAAATAAACGATTTTTTGTCACCCTGTGTAGCCTGTTTTTAAAGATGTAACAGAATATGAATATAGTAGACTGTTCGATTTACCAACACTTCGTTGAATCCAGACATAAGTACATACATATGTAGTGTATTTATCTTAGTAACTGTCAGTACAGTAATTTATCCTTTCTACCATATGGTCATAGATACAAGTAGAAATATCTTTGAAACCATTAATTTTAACTACATACATGCTTTATTCAAATTAATAGATAATTAAATTTCGCTTTCAACTAACCCATAAAAATATAGTGTTTCAATTTGAAAAAATGAAGATTTTCGCATTTAAATTGTTTCATTGATTTCTAGAACACTCTGTATAACGTATTTAAGTCTACATCTGTTTAGAAGATTCTTCTAACGTTATGTCAAGTTTCATAATTTTAAATTTTTCCGTTACCGAAATAATGGCATTGTTCTGAAGAGAGCAAAATGTCAAATTTTTAAACAAATGCCAATATCTTGTAAACTAATGAAAATAATTGAATATGATCCTATATAAAGTTGCCTTAAAATTCCTTAGGCAATTCAAAAATGTGATCATATATACAGGGTGACATAAAAAAAAAGTACATTGCATAGTGCCACACAATAGAGGACACTAAAATAAGAAAAAAAGTTCCTATGAACATGGGTCCGCAAGACCTTCGGTTAAAAGATACGGGGTGTTGAATTTTTTTTAAATTTATTTGCAAAAACAATGATTAATTAAAACAAAAAATTAAGTTTTTAGAAGATGTTCAAATTGTTGCCCTTGTACTTCAATAGATTTTTCCATTCTTCTTAATGATTGACGGCATCTTTGAAATATTCCTGCGTTATTACGAAATCTATCTGTCGATTCCATAATTCTTATCCACAATTGTTCATCATTATGTATTTCTACAGCATAAACTTCATTTTTCATAAATCCCCAAAATGAAAAATCGAGGGGATTAAGGTCGGGACTACGAGCTGGCCAGGGTACAGGCCCCCCTCGACCAATCCACATATTTCCAAATCTCCTGTCCAAATATTCCCTTGCCACTCGAGAAAAGTGAGCTGGCGCCCCTTCATGTATGTAATACATTCTTCCAGTAATGGCCAATGGGACATCCTCTAATAATGTGTTTAAATCATTCTCCAAGAAATTTCGATACAGTGCACCTGTCAATCGATTGGGCAATCGAAATGGGCCAATTAAATAATTGTCAATTATACCTGCCCACACATTAATTGAAAACCCATATTGGTGACTTCGAATTACAGTTTGATGAGGATTTTCATCACTCCAATGGTGCATGTTATGTACGTTCAGTATACCATCACGCCTAAAACCAGCTTCGTCAGTAAACAAAATTGATGAAATAATGTTTTGTCTTTGGTTTTGCAACCATTGGCAAAATTGTACACGAGGAACAAAGTCATGTTCCAATAGTGAATGAATTTTTTGGAAATGATATGGGCGAAGAAGTTGTTCTTTGAAAATTTGTCTAACTGATTCACGGTTAAGGTTTCGTACTCTTGGGATTATTTAAATAAAAGTCACTACTAGCAAGTGAATAAACTAACTTTTATTTTCTTATTTTTAACACTATGAAAAGGCAGTTGTTCATACAACGAACTCCGTCTTAGAACTGAGAACTAAAACTAAACTCTTATATTATATCAAACAAAGAAAATATATATACACGACATCTCGGCTACACAAAGTAAACAATGCCGTCACTATTCTTCGTATGATGAATGAATAATACAACATCGGTATTATTATTTTGTTATTTTAACACTCCCACTCAAAATAATAATAATAAGTCTTAATTTGGTACATAAAATAAAATAAAAAAAAAAAAAAAACATTTATACTAAACCAATGTTTTTTCTCATCTCTTGCAGTCGGGAAGCTGGTACGGATTTGGTGAATATATCCGCTTGTTGCTTTTCTGTGGAAATATATTCAAGCTTAATTTTACCCATTTTCACTTGGTCTCTTATAAAATGATATTTTATTTCTATGTGTTTAGCTCTTTTATAGTTTGTGGGATTTTTAGCAATGCTGATACAACCCATATTATCCTCAAAGATTAATAAGGATTCATTTATAGGATAATTTATACTAATAAATAAATTCCTTAACCATAAACCTTCGCGAACACCCTCAAACAGTGCAATATATTCTGCTTCTGTCGTGGATGTTGCGACACAATTTTGTTTTCTGGTATTCCAGGATATAGTACACTTTTCGAATGCTTTAAATATATATCCTGTGGTACTTTTTCGATCAGCATCACTATTTCCCCAATCAGAATCGACATAGCCAATTAATATTTTAGTAGTATTGACATTTCTATTAAAAGTCAATTTTAAATCTAGAGTACCTTTAATATATCGTAATACCCCTTTTAAATATTGCCACAGAGTTTTATTATTTTTACTCTGGTAACGGCTTAAAATATTTACTGCAGTGGATAGATCAGGTCGTGTACAAAGCATGGCATACATCAAGCAGCCTATTAAATTTTTACAGGGAGCATCATAACTTTCTTCTGACGATAATGCTACATAGTCTATGGTTGTTGGTAACGGAGTTTTAATTGGTTTGCAATCAGACATTTTAAATTTTTCTAAAATTTTTTCAAATATGTGGTTTGATTTAATGAAATCGAAGATTCTGTTTGAATAATTTCAATGCCTAGAAAAATTCAATATTGTTTAAGTCAGTCATCTCAAAAATATTACAAAGATAAGTTTTTAAACTTTGCATTGTATCAGGATTTTGAGTAACTAGGATTATGTCATCCACATATAATAGTAAATAAATGTTTTTTGTTATATCATTTTTATTCAAGAAATATATACAAGGGTCTATCTTTGAACTACAAAAACCTTTTTCTTTTAAAATGATATCAAACCGTTCATACCAACACCTGGCTGCTTGCTTAAGACCATATAATGCTTTGTGTAATTTACATACCTGATCTGATGTGATGTTTAGACCTTCCGGTATTTCCATATATATATCCTCATTTAGCGTACCATTTAAAAAAGCAGTTTTCACGTCCATTTGATGAACTAAAAGATTATGTTGATTTGCTAATGCTAAAAGCATTCGAAAAGAGGAAATACGCGCTACTGGTGCAAACGTTTCCTGGTACTCATCAGGGTACTTTTGACTGAAACCTCTTGCAACCAGACGCGCCTTATATTTCATCGGATTACCATTTCTATCACATTTAAGTGTAAATACCCACTTGCAGCTTATTATATTTTTATTTAAGGGTTTCTTTACGATCGTCCAAGTTTGATTTATTTTAATAGACTCTAGTTCGTCTTTAGTTCGTCTTTAATAGCCATTTCCCACTGATTTTTATCTGTTCTATATTTTATGTCAGAATAACATTTTGGCAATGAATTAAATAAATTTTGGACAGATTATACATAAGGTAGGAATTGGTCATCGTCATCTTCGACGTACGACACTGGTAGACGATTTTTAAGCCTATTACTTCTGCGTAATTCATTATGTACCGAGTTATTGGTTTTCTCGGTTTCTGATGAATCAGGATTTGTGTCTCTAGGAATTTTTAGGTCATAGCCATCACCTGATATTTCAGATGTTTTAGTTTTGATTATTGGAGCCTTACTTATTTTATCGGCTTCTTTTTCAAAACACGGCCTTGAGGCTTTGAAATTTATTTCATCAAATATAACATCACGAGCTGTGATGAATTTCGCCGCCTCAACGTTCCACAGTTTATACCCATTTTGTTCATAACCGACAAAAATGCATTTTATGGATTTTTTATCGAACTTATCCGGTCGGATTTTTAAATGAACATAGACAGTTGAACCGAACACCTTTAAAAACTTTAATTGTGGCTTATGAGCATGCCACATTTCATATGGTGTTTTATTTGTCTTTATCGCTTTTGTTGGGATTCTATTTATTAAATAGGTAGCAGTTAAGACTGCCTCTCCCAGAACGATTTGTCAAGACAAGCAGAACATATCATCGCACGAGCTTTTTCTGTAATTGTTCGATTCATACGTTCTGCCACACCATTTTGTTGTGGTGTGTAGGGAACTGTTAAATGGAACGTTATTCCTTTTTGAGAGCAGAAATCCTTAAAGTCATTGGACAGATACTCACGGCCATTGTCGCAATATAGGTTTACTATTTTTATATTAAAATGAGCTTCACTTTTAGCCACAAAATCTTTAAACATAGATAAGACTTGTGATTTGTGTGTTAGTAAATAAGTGACCGTGTAATGGGTATATTCATCAATAAAAGTTACATAATAATTTTGATTAAGCATCGTTGGTGGTGAAATAGGCCCACACACATCAGTGTGAATAATATATAAAGGCCTATTTACATGGTTTTTATTTTTTATATGTGCAAAAGGAAGTTTTGTTTGTTTAGCAAAAATACAACCTTCACATAAATTATTAATTTTAAAATGTAAGCTACTCAAGTGATGAACGTCCTCGACCATTTTATCATTTATTATTTGCTTAAACTTGATTGGACTAATATGGCCAAGACGTTCATGCCACAAATTATAATCATTTGGATAGCTTACTGTCAAAACTTTATTTATTAAGTTTACTTCATTTTTTACCACTTTTAATGTTACACCAACTAAACCATTTATTTGCTTACCCGATAAGATGATTTGATTTTCTTTGTTTAGGACTTGTACACCTTTTGAATTAAAAACAACAGTCATGCCACTTTGTTCTATACGGCAAACAGACAGAAGGTTTGCCGAGGCATCTGGCGCATACAGGACGTTTTCCAATGTTCCATAAACACCTTCATTGGTTTGTCCATGAATCACACCGCGTTTAGTTGCACTTATACACACACCACTTTTTGCAACACTTACAGTCACTGGCGGTGATAAAGTGGTGTAAGATGTAAATACATCATCCCTATTTACAATGTGATCTGTTGCTCCGGAGTCCAATAGAAAAGTTAGGGCTTTATTTGAAGAAGTTTGTGGATTTTGAACATTTCCAAACATAAAAGCAAAACTCCCACTGTTTGTAAGATTGCTTCTTAAATTTTGTGTAGTAGAATTTCCTTGGTTTTGCAACATTCGTTTATAATAAAAACAGTCATTTTTCAAATGGTTATTGCGACCACAATGATCACATAAAACATTTGTAACTTTATATTTTTGTTTGTTGTTTGCCTTTTTGTTCTTTTCTTCAATATTTTTCTTCCTATCTTTATAGTTCTTCCATTTGTTGTTTTTCTTCAATTTGTTACTCACTCCACTTGGTCCTGGAGTAAGAAAAACTGAACTTGTTTTAAGGGCCTTTTGGTGATTTACATTTTGATATGATTGTAATTTAACTTCATGGTCCAATAATCTGGTTTTAACAAAGGCCAGGGTCAGTTGATTTTCTGCTAATGTTTCAAGAGCAGTAATAACACCTTCAAAAGACTTTGGTAGCGTCAACAATAAATGTGCTACTTTGTCCATTTCATCTAGAACAGCTCCAGCAACTATTAGGTCAGAAATTATGCCATCAAAACGGGTAAAATGCTGAACTAAAGTTAGGTCACCTTCAAATTTTAGGTTTAACAACTGTTTTCTTAATGCCAATTGGCTAGCTAAACTTCGTCGGTTGTAGATAGCATCTAACTTCGTTAAAATATCTCGAGCTTTATCATTTTCTCCGGCAAAACCAAGAAACTGATCACTAAGGTATTCCACAATGGCACTTTTAGCAATGAGATCCTTTTTAGACCAAGCAGGTGTAAGGGTAGTAGGTTCTACCTCATCTATTACACTTAGCACTTCTAGTTCAGCGAGTAGGGCACGAACTCGAAACTTCCACACGCTGTACTTTTCACCATTAAACGGCTGAATATTTCGTTTGGATACTTTATTGTCCATGATTTATATTTATATATATCGCGTTGCCCTGGGCCCATAACCTCTTGGGATTATTTAAATAAAAGTCACTACTAGCAAGTGAATAAACTAACTTTTATTTTCTTATTTTTAACACTATGAAAAGGCAGTTGTTCATACAACGAACTCCGTCTTAGAACTGAGAACTAAAACTAAACTCTTATATTATATCAAACAAAGAAAATATATATACACGACATCTCGGCTACACAAAGTAAACAATGCCGTCACTATTCTTCGTATGATGAATGAATAATACAACATCGGTATTATTATTTTGTTATTTTAACACGTACCGCTGAACTTGTTTTTCTGGTGCTTGTTCTTGGATTATTTTCTACCATTCGTAAAACAGTTTCTTCGTTTCGCACAGTGCGACGTGTTCTGGAAACCCCACTATTCAATTTTGGTTTTCTAAAACAGCCATCTTCTCTCAAACGCCTATGCACATCAATAAATGTTCGAACATTAGGAACTTGTCTTAAAGGATATCTTTCTCGATAAATACGTTGAGCTTCGTAAGAATTTGATCTAGCTTCGCCGTAACACATAATCATGTCCCTGTATTCTTCAAAAGTGTAGTGAACCATTTTTGAAAGCAAATTTGAATAATCAGTGAGAAAACCAATGAAAAACTTAATCACGAACACAAAATTCCTCAAACAACAATTACATCAGTTTGACATGTGTCATTATGACACATTATTAATTAGCGTGCATTGTCGGCTTTCAGATGCATTTGTACTGGAACCATAGATATTCAAAAAAAAAACCAAAAAATGAAATAAAATTCAACACCCCGTATCTTTTAACCGAAGGTCTTGCGGACCCATGTTCATAGGAATTTTTTTCTTATTTTAGTGTCCTCTATTGTGTGGCACTATGCAATGTACTTTTTTCTATGTCACCCCGTAGAGTGTTCCATTTAAAAATGTAAAGTTACTGGTGGTTACGAGCAAACTAAACACCCTGTATATCGTAGAATAATTTTACAATATAAATTTCATAAAACTAAACAACTTTTGTATTTAAATATTTGATGTATTTTGCATAAGAAAGGAGATATGGAAGAATATCGCACTATTGTTACACCCTGTATATATACATTTCCATCAAGTTTTACTAGAAAAAATATTTTTCCTCATATACGAGGGTCACTTTTTATATTTTTACAAAATCTGGAAAGCTAATACCGTCTATAACTTTTGGCAAACAAATTACTGTATACCATTCAGCGTTAACAGTTCTTCGATGTGTCCTGTACAGTCGAAGGAATACCCATACAGTAGATTGTTGCTTGTTTTCCGTCTCATGCGCATATAACCATGTTTCGTCACCTGTGACGATGTTGTATACGGATTTTGCGGTTCCTACGTCGTTTTCAACTGTCTTCTCTGATGGTGCTTCATTATCAAAAGTTGAACGAAGGGATATAATGCATTCTTGTGGTGTTAGACCTTCACGAGATTCACGAGGAATCTCCATTATTTTACAAACTCACCAACTTGATTTCTAAGCTAAGATTTCTCATTGACAACAAACTGTCAAAAATATTAAAGTGGTAGAAGTATCGTAAGTAAGTAAATTTTAGGAACGTTTAACAAAAATTCATGATCGCGATGTAAAAAAATTAAAATCATAATAACAAGCCTGAGGAGTAATTAGGTTGTAAAGATTTTCCTCAATAATTACGTGGGGGATTAGGAGAGCCTCCTCTCGACTTCTGTGGCTTTTAAAATTGTAAGTTCACTAGCATTCGGTATTTTTTCTAGTTCTATTCATTCTATCGTTGGTACAACAATTAATCCCCATGAATAGGCAAAAAGATTATCGAACGAATGATATACTTTCTTTGAAATATAATTCACAATAATCAATAATTTCAAGTGTTTTACGACAGCTGTTATAGATTGATATTATCTAGTTGTATTAAAGCTTTACTGTTTTCTATTGCTGTTAACTATTTAATGTTTTAATAGATAGATTCGTTTTACAAAAGTTGATAAAATAAAATCAAAATACAGCTCGTAATAAATTTAGTAAAAGCAAGCTCCTTCTACCTCCATAAATGTCACTATATAAATATCAACCTTTTATATGACATTTTATCACCTACGCAAATAATATTAAAAATAGTTTAGCTCTAATATATCACTAACACCTAAGTTTATAGTACATGATTCGTAATTCCACGCCCGAATCGATAACAGTTTCCCAAAAATAACACAACGGATATAATAACGCCAAAAGTTGCGCAAATTAATTCTAATATTCTATTGATAAATTTCCCAATTTCGAAGATTATCTATGAGTACCCTACTGTGTCAAACGACGAGATAAACAAGCAATATACTCCTCACGAATATCGTATATTTATATTTATGCTTATCTCTCGTATGAAAATGCAACGGCCTTCTAATTTTATTTGTATATTTATCTCTGTGGTTCGATATCATTATTTGTAAACTTAAAACAGCTGATTACAATATTCCGGTTCTTTGCCGAAATAATTAGTCATACTAACGCGTACTAACCTAGGTCATAGATTTCGTACGCGATTCTAAAATTATAATAAGGGATGAATTTTCAAATTTTATTTCTACGAGTACAATTTTATTTAAGTCTCTCGCGCGTTTGGCATTCATTTCTCGGGACGAATCTAAAATTAAATCTAAATTGCTATATTTATTTAGATTTAATACAATGCAAATATTGATTTTTTTACACATCATCGCTGATGTAACCTTTGCGTACCGTCTAGATTATTATTTTAATCGAGATCTGTTTATTTTCGTGTCAGTCATCTCTTTAAAATATCGAAATCTCAGATGCGGTTAACGTGGCGACATCTATCGACTAAATAGCTTAACTAGACCGAGCGTAGTTCGATATCCCGCCGCTAGATGGGGGTGGTGGGATCGGACGTCGATGTTTATTGTCAACAGATTTTTTTACGATGTTGTTTTGAAAATTAAATTTGTTTTTTTTTTTGGCTGCGATGCGTTTTATGTCTAATATAATAAATAATGGTATTTATTTTTAGAAAACGAGTTTTATAAACTAGAAATGTGTAAAAACTGTAAAAAAATATCACCTACGATCATCTCTTAGTATTTTCTAATAAAGTGTTTGACGTTTTAATTTTTGTATACAGCGTGATTTACAATTTTTTGAACGTTCGTAAAGTCAACTTTCAACCGATCTTTAGTAGATGTAAAATATATTTTTTCAAAATTTTAAAAAGGGGGATAACATATTGGGGCACCACATTCCCCCAACGTTACAAAAAAAATTTATAAAATTATCCCTCACCTAATGGTTTAATTTTTTAATTTTGAATCTTTTAAAGGTTCGTCAAATTTTTGAATTAATGCTTCCGTCCCCCCCACATTACTCCCCCAACAAAAAAAATATCTTACATAGATACGATAATATTGTCTTTCGAATTGCGTCCGTGTATTTTAGATCTGAGAGAGAAATAAAATTTTTTAAATTTTTTAAACGTTCATAAACCCCATTTTCAATCTTGATATAACTTTCATTTTTTTTTCTATAAAGAACACACGTCTTCATAGATGTAACCTACATTTTTCCAATTTTTTTTAAGGGATAATATCTTAAAAAATAAAGAAATAAATATGGGGGTACACACACCACGAATTAACTGTGACTATATGTAACACTATTAGGTGACTCAATATAATAATTTTTATTAAAATTTGTCTGGATCAGTTCGTGTATTAATTGTATGAAAGTCCTCCCCTCCCCCTCCCCTCCCCCCGCCCTCCGCCCCATCTGTACAAGTAATTATTAAGCAAATTTCTTTAACTTTGCATATTTTTGTTGTAAGTAGGATAGGAACTATATTTTTTGAATTATAAAAAAAACAGGTGACATGTTGTAAATTAAATAAATCTGGGGGCACCACCATAATTATTAAATTACTATTAAATGCCTCAACATAATTTTTGTAGTAAAATTTAATCCAATTGTGCGTACCAGTTGGCGTAATTAATTTTGACAAAATTCGCTATCCCCTCCCTCCTCCCCCCTTTTCAAGTAATTATTAAGAAATACCACAAAATATTCATGACTATAAATAACTATTAACTGACTCGATAAATTTCTAATTTTTTATTTTCATTTTCATATTTTTTTTCTTAATTTTTGAGTCCCCCCAACTACTCCCGGTCTGGGTTATCACTTTAATTTTTCTGATTTAATAAATACAAGCGTTCATTAATACAATATAAATTTTATGAATTTTTTAAAAAGAGTTAACATATTGAAAAATAAATGGGGTGGAGGGAGAGGGGGCATAAAGTAAATACAAGCATAAATCACAATTAAATAGCTCAACCTAGTTTCTCTATTAAAACTTGTTCGAAGTCTCTTTACTTGTTGATTTATTAACTGTATAGAAATTCCCTCCTCCCCCTCCCCCCACCTCTCTACCACCCAATAATTATAAAAATTTTCAAATTTAAAAATAAATGATCGAAAATAAACAAAATGTGTAATTACCAGATTGTGTGTTACTAGTGTAAAAGCTCCACGTCCCCTACGTCACGGAAGAGCGGGCCCTTCCGGCCCCCTCTAGTAATAATTACTTTTTTTTTCAACTCCCATGGGAAATAAATGTTAGAGTTTTTCAAAGGTTCAAAAAGCTCAATTACGGTGCCGGTATAATTTTAATTTTTTTTTTACTGCAAAAAAGCACACGTGGGGTACCACAAAATAATTAATAAATCAAACTGTGACTCACTCATCATTTTTCTTTTGAAACTTAATCGAAATGTACCTCCGAAGACGTGCAATTGATTCTGTAAAATTGCAGTTAGAGTAATGTCCGATTTGAATAAAACTTGGATGAAAAATAAAATTCGAAATATTTTTGATACAACTTTCATATTTTTACCATAATTACTACATGGAGAGGTGGGATGGGGATAAGGAAGTAAAATTCAATAAATCGTCAAGCTATGTTAGAACTATGAATTGCGAAAACACAAAAAGGGTACTGAAATCTGAAGTTCCTTTTTAGAAACGTTTGAAAAAACGTTTTGAAGAATTATAAATAGCAAGATCAAAATTAATTTTATTATAATTAAATCCAGACACCTCACTGATATGTATATCAAAGCAGCACAATAAAATAACAGCTGGCAAGCATCTCCGATTTTTCCGACAGGATTTTTTTGCCATTGTTTTTTCCCCATACAAATCGTCAACGCAGACACATTGTCAACGTCGTCCCACTACAGATGGCAGTTCGATCGCCGTCCGTATGCACGACGGCGTGCGATGCGATTACGCGACGTGGTATGCGTGAAATCGGCGATTGATCTCGCCCGTAGCAGCGCGCACATAGACAACGTCAAAAGAAGAAGAAGAAGAAGAAACACACCAACCTATCATCAACACACAGAGGACGGACACGACTCTGTTGCGGAGCATACGGCGCGGAACGCTCGTGTTGCGGAGATGATTGCGGCACGCCTACATGCCCTATACGTACAGTGATGTACAAAGATGATGTCCCTTTTATTCCTCATCTTTATCGTTTCCAGAATGTTTTTTTAATACAATAGACTTTAACTGCGTGGTGATTATTAAAATAAATGTTTAAATCCGCAGTAAGCAAGTCTAAGTATGTATTTAGTGGCGGAGGGGAGAGGGTCGTATGTTAGTGCGGGGGTTCCTAAAATTATCTATTTTTTTTCAAAGTTTTACCCTTCTATATTGCTTATTTCATGAAATAATGGAGAAAAAAAGTCCTACCGGTTCCCCCCTTTTTCAGTTCAGAGTTCTAGATTGTCATACGTTTTTTGCAAAATTGCAATTGTTTACTTCGCGTATTTACGGAAATAATTGATAAAAACGAAATGTTACTGTCCCCTCTTTCAAGTCATCACCAGAAAGTTGGAGTTTTGAGAGGTGGATATTTTTAATTTGGTTTTTCAAACTCGAAATTAAAATTTGAATATTTAAAAATTGTGATCCGACGAATTATTTGAGAATAGTAATATTTTCATGGCTCTCCTTTTCCAGTATATTTCGAGACAAAATTGACAAATTGACAAAAACGAAATGTCATTGTCCCCCTTTATTTTAAAATTGAACTTATGAGAGGTGTTTTAGGCTGTAGTTACATATATTTACCATTATGTCATTTTAAATTGGCCAAAAAATGACGAGAATTTGTTTTTATTTGGCTCCTTTTTCTCGAAATTCGAAATTAAAATTTAGAAATTATGCCCCCCATTTTTTTTTGGAAAAAAATGAAACTAGGTTACCGACCCCCTTTCCTAAAATGGAACTTCTGAAGTTGTTCTTGAGTCTCCTAGGTTTTGCTCTAGATTATTCCAAAGTTTCAGCTTTTCGTTTCATGTATATAGGTATGTATTTCGAGGAATGATTCAAAAAAGCGAAATTTCATTGTCCCCTCTTTGTTGGGAAATCGAACTTGTCAGAAGTTTTCTAGGTTCTCAACATTGTTGCAAAATTCTTCAAAATAATTCCTCTTTGTCTTTGAAATTTGAAACCCCATTCCCTCCCTTTTTTTCTGGAAAAATGCAGTTTTGTGTTGCTTTAATTCGTCTGAACATTGTTTTAAAATTTTAATTTTCTTACCTCCTTTTGAACTTTTGAAAGTTTTTCCAGATTGTTCCAGGTATGTTGCGAAGTTTCAGCATTTTTCGTACATTGTTGTTCCATGTTGTTTCAAAATTTCAGCAAAACATTTTCTTTATCCCAATCTCATGTTTTCCAGCTTTTTTTTTTCTAGATAGAAACTTTAAAAGTTATTCTGAAAGTTGTTTTAAATTTTTAGTTGTTTATCATGAGTACTTTATTAAATAATTGAGGAAGACAAAGCTTTTCTGGCTCCCTTTCATAGTCCACTTCGTTCTTTTTCTCCTCTTCTTGGTCATTAGAAGCTTTGAAGGTTATTCGAGGTTGTTCTGAACATTATTTTAAAGTCCTAGCCTTCTAACAAAAAAACTCAAAACAATTTATTTCAGTCCAGTCCTCTTTTTTTCCCTCTTCTAGATTCGCAACATTGTTGCAAAATTCTTCAAAATAATTCGTCGTTGTCTTTGAAATTTGAAAAAAAATTGAGTAGTTAAAAAATATAGTTTACCCCATTCTCTCCTTTTTTTTTTCTGGAAAAATGCAGTTTTGGGTTGCTTTAATTCCTCTGAACATTGTTTTAAAGATTTAATTTTCTTACCTTCTTTTGAACTTTTGAAAGTTGTTCCAGATTGTTCCAGATTTGTTCCGAAGATTCAACATTTTTCGTATATTTTGCAAAATGTCGCCGCCTTCTATTGTTTGACAATCAAACCTGAAAATTGTTTTAGGTTTGTTCAACATTCTTCCAGAGTTTTGCAAAATAATATTAGAAACAAGTCGAAAAAAAATGGAAAACTGATATCTTAGCCACCTCCTTCTAAACATTGTTCCAATAATTCCACGTGAAAATCTGAATAGTTCAAAAATTAGAATAAAAATAAAATTCTGAAGGTCGATTCAGTTTGCTTTAGTTATTTTCTACATCGCAAATATCTCCAGATAATTTGAAATTTAGTGCAGGTACCTCCTTTTTTGAAAATCGAACTTGTGTGATTTTCCAGGCTCTAAGTTGCTTCGGAGCTTGCGAAATAATATTAGAAAGTGTTCCAGAAATTGGTCCAAAATATTTCGAATACAAAACTGGAATACTTTTTTGGGAAATCTAAATTTTGCTTTAGTTGTTTTGAAAATCGTTTTAGTCTTTTATTTTACATAATTTATTAAGTAATTTAGGCAAATGAAAGTTTGAGAGAGGTTTTTTAATCTGTTCAAGGTTTGTTTCAAAATTTCAGCGAAAACACTTTCTTTATCCCAATCCCATGTTTTCCAGTTTTTTTTTTCTAAATAGATACTTTAAAGGTTATTCTGAATAATTTTTTAAAGTTTTAGTTGTTCGTCATGAGTACTTTATTAAATACTTGAGGAAGACAAAGCTTTTCTGTCTCCCTTTTATAGTCAAATCTGTTCTTTCCTCTTCTTGGTCACTAGAAGCTTCAAAGGTTATTCGAGGTTGTTCTGAACATTATTTTAGTGTCCTTGCCTTCTAACACAAATACCTCATGAAAGTCCTTTTTCCCTCATTTTGGAAAATGGAAAGTTTGAAGGTTATGCGAGGTTGTTCTGAATGTTTTAAAATATTAGTTTTTTTTTCATGAAATAATTGAGAAAAACAAAGTGTCGCTGGCTTTCCTTTATAGAAAACGTAAGATTCAGAGTACACAAAATGCATGGGATTTCGAAAAGATAACATGACATAATCATGCTAAAGCACACTCTTTCGTAACCCAAACCGTCTCTCTCTCTTTTTCTCTCATTAACAATAACTTTTTTAACGGGCGTAATAATAAAGTACTCGCGATATTGCGAACTAGTCGTCGCCGAGATGTCCCAGAAACTCGTCAGGCTTTAGCTACAGCGAACACATTTAATACGAATTATATTTTAAAACGACCTCAAACACGACAAGAAGCGAGAAAATTTAATATAGTACGTCTGTTAAGTTTCGCCATTTCTACGAGATGTCAGCGCCCCGGTAACTTCACGATTCCGATGACGAAAGTTTTCCTCGCCTAGCGCGGAGTTAACTTTGACGTAACGTCGTAATAAGTCCGACTTGACGTTTCCGACCGACGAAAGTAGTATAGAAGAACTCCACCAGTCGTGATGTAATTAACTCTTCCAAGACCGCCTGTTCATTGCGAAAGCTTCGCGTTATTTATTTGAAATAATATATCAATATTAGGATTGCGGAGAACGTGGTATTTCGCAACGTGAGAACGGCAATACAGAAATAAAATCTGAACGATGGGAGACACAATTTTTGAACGTCATCGTATACAGGTATTAAGCGGAGCTTTTCTTTTACCTTTTTTTTGGGTGAAAATTGACGTCGCGCGTTAGCCATCCGTGTATCTTTCGCATCAATTGCTAGATTATTGCTTTTATCGCAGCGATATTATGATTTTTTTTTCGTCCTCGTCTATTCTTGAAGGTAAAGTTATATGGAAGGTGGAGATAGAGTCGTTCGTTGCAGCTAGATCGTGGAGTGATTTTTCGAAAAAGCAACCTAGTAGGAAAAAATCTAAATGATGGGTGTACCTCCTGTAATAATGCTGTAAGCGAGCTAGTGGACCGTGACCGGAGAAGAAATAAAATTGATCGTAAGGAATGTGTGTTAAAGTGTAATCGATGTTATGCAGTGGATTAGTCGGATATTAATATTGCCGTTTAAAATTTAATTCGCAATATGTACCTAGCCTTCTATTATTTAACCACAATAAAAGCTACAGAGCTACAGACTGAAGGTTATCATATCGTATCATGTATCGTATTATCTCTACGAAAAAATACTACGAAAATTTTGAAAAAATGTGTATTTAAATGCACATCATACATACAATCCTAACAATTTGTAACATCTACAAAATATCACCTTCCAAACCATCAACAATCGGAACAGTCCCAATATGAACGCATTTTTTGGCTTTCTGCAGACATTAATTAATCCAAACGAGATATAAATTAGATTGAGACTGACCTCTTGAGACTCTCATAGACGTCAAACTCTCTAATCGATTGATAGACCCTCACGAGGGTATATGGTGTCAGCGGAACTTTGCCATTAGAGCACCCACCCGGACAGAATCCGAGTGTCAAAACAAAAAGAGAAATCTGACGAATACAAGAGGTGTAGAGGTACAACTCGCACTAAAGTATACGTCGTTGCATCGAAACAAAATTTGAGTTTGAACTAGCGTTCATATCAGGTAGATCCTATTGTTAAATTGGAAAAAAAAAAACTAGTAGAATCTATCGATTTGTTTGGAGAACTATGTTATTGAAAGTGAAACTTAGCGTTAGCCAACTTCATTGCAATGAAGTTAAAATCGATAGATTCAACTATTACATCTAAGAAAATAATTTAAAATTAAGATGCATTTGCATAGGATGCTGACAATTTGTCGCAAGCTCGAATCTTCTGCAGAGATCCATCTACCGAAGCATCAACAGCAAGAACACAGACGAAACAAACGGAGCTGTCGTCGCGGACAAATCACAGTATGCGACCAAAATATCTGGTCCTTTGCAAGATGGTGGTAGATATAGAAAAACGATTAATACCAAAATAATCCAAACCACTTCTATGTAGATTAGAGCAAACATACCATTCCGACCAATAGTCAACACGAAACGACTTACCAAACCATCAACAATAAGACAGATATCTCCTTAAGTAGCTTAACACTTATCTCAAGACTTGGACCTACATTCAACGCAATACCCGAACGATCAACAGTAAGACAAATATCTTCTTAAGCAACTTAACACTTATCTTAAGACGTGGACCCACATTCAACGCAATACCCAAATCTTCGATATCAACCAACCTACCAAACCATCAACAGTAAGACAAAGATCTCCTTGAGTAATTTAACACTTATCTCAAGACGTGAACAACATTCAACGCAATACCCAAACCTTCGATATGAACCGACCTACCAAACCATCAACAATAAGAACAGTTCTAATATGAACGCTTTTTTTGGCATTCTGGGGCCATTAATTAACCCAAACGGGATATAAATTAGATTGAGACTGTCCCTTTTGAGACTCTCACGAACGTCAAACCTCTCTCTTCGGTTGATAGACCCTCACGAGGGTATGTGGTGTCAGCGGAACTATGCCATTAGAGCACCCACCCGGATAGAATCCGAATGTCAAAACAAAGAGAGAGAATCTGACGAACACAAGAGCTGTAGAGGAACAACTCGCACTAACGTACACCTCGTTGCATTAAAGCAAAATTTGAGTTTGAACTAACGTTCATATTAGGTAGTTCCTTCATTTAACGCGATACTCAAACTTTCTGTAGGAACCGACCTACCAACCCATCAACAGTAAGACAAAGATCTCCTTGAGTAACTTAACACTTATCTCAAGACGTGAACCAACATTCAACGCAATACCCAAACCTTCGATATGAACCGACCTACCAAACCATCAACAATAAGAACAGTTCTAATATGAACGTTTTTTTTGGCATTCTGGGGCCATTAATTAACCCAAACGGGATATAAATTAGATTGAGACTGTCCCTTTTGAGACTCTCACGAACGTCAAACCTCTCTCTTCGGTTGATAGACCCTCACGAGGGTATGTGGCGTCAGCGGAACTATGCCATTAGAGCGCCCACCCAGACAGCATCCTAGTGTCAAAACAAAGAGAGAGAATCTGACGAACAAAAGAGCTGTAGAGGGACAACTCGCACTAAAGTACACCTCGTTGCATCAAAACAAAATTTGAGTTTAAACTACCGTTCATATTAGGTAGTTCCTACTGTTACACCGCAGCCATCATCTCCAGTAATAATGCGATTCGAAAATTAACCACCTTCTTCTTTGTATCTGCGGAGAAAGGACAACACAACCCATCTTTCGATAACTTCCATTCGTAATTTCACGAGAAACGAATCCCAAAATTTCAGTAAAACGACAAGAATTCAATTCGTCCGATGTAAAATAACACAACCGCCTCGATAGATGTTACCTCTACCGTTGTCGACGGTCAACTGAACCGCTATTCAACGTCATGCGCGAGTTTGTCGACTTTAGGTCGTTAAAATGTCATTGTGACGTCAATGTGACGTCAACCGGAAGTTATACAAATGTCATTAAGTCAATATTGTTGTTATTCCGTAATTATGTCATTTTAAAATGTATCGGGTAATTAAAAGTAAATAGAAAGAATAAATAATGTTCTATTCTTGGGAAAGGGAGCGATATACAGGGTGTTTCAATATTGCGGTGTCGGTCGGTATCTCGATACCTGTTGAAGATAAAAAAAACTTTTAAAATGAAAGTGCTTTCATTCTTAAAGGGGACGATTTTTCGTTTATACAGGGTGTTTCGTTTATACAGCCTTGACAATGCAAAAAGGCATATGTCAGTGGTTCTTTAGTTGCAATTAGTATATGCATTAGTATGCAATTTCGGTTTTCCATAATATAAACTTTCTTTAGCACATTTTACGCGTTTATATTCAAAAACATATGTATATGAAAGTAGCTCAGTAAGCAACCAGCAACGTTTTAATAACACTTAGGATAAAGTTTGATGGTTCGGTAACTACGGTTACACTCAGCAGGTAGTAAGCTGACCCTGCTGCTCTTTGGAATAAAGTCTTGAACGCGAGGTATTTCTCTATCTAGTCGTGTCCGGATACCTTTGAAGATCACTGTACATATCGTATGTGTAATTAGTATATTGAATACAATAAGTAAGTGTCTTGTCTTAAATAATTTAGGATCATATTTGGCTGTGGCGATGCTTGAGCACATGATTTTGACAAATGTGTACTCGATTCAAGTAAGATTTACTTAATCCAAGAAACTACTTCTATGTGTGCATCAGGTCACAGAGAATTCCCTCAAACTTGCCTCTTGCTATTATAACAATGTCATCGGCATTTCCTATGCAGTGTACGTCGAAAGCAGTCAGCCTGTTAAGCAGCTCATCCGCTACTAGGCTCCACATCAAAGGTGAGCACCGCCTTGAGGTGTTCCTCGGGTAGTTCTGATCTTCGTAGTGTGTTGGCCTACCGTTGTCTCAGCTGTCCTTGTGGAGAGCACCTCGCTTATCCATTTAGTTATTGTTTTGCTCACCCCCCTTGTCTCCAGTGCTCGTCTGATCGCATCATGCGACGTGTTATCAAACGCACCTGAGATATCTAGGAAGGCGCAGATGGCTGTTTCTTTTTTATTCAGGGTTTTCTGAATGATCCTTGTTAGCTGTTCCAGGGCAGTCTCTGTCGATTTGCCTGCCCTGTATGCGTGCTGATTTGTGTGAAGTGGAGCTTTCTCCATAACCTCCATTCTTATATAGTTATCTATTATTTTTTCCATGCTTTCAATAGAAAAGATGTCAGGCAAGTAGGTCTAAAGGATTTGGGGTCAGTCCCATCTTCCTTCCCTATTTTTGGTATGAAGGTGACTTTTGCCCTTCTCCAGTTTTTGGGTACATATCCCAATGCTAGACTGCTTCTCGTTATGTTTACGAGATGCTGTACTACCTCTTCCTGTCCTTTCTGCAGGAGCAGAAAGGTGAAAGGTGAGGGCTGGAAGGTGTTCATGCGTTGTCTTGTGCAGATTCGCCTAGCGATTTCCCATTCCTCCCGTTTGGGTTTCCTGGTGCTAGGGGTTGTCTCTGCAGGATCTGCTTGCTTGCTGCCAGGGAAGTGTGTTTGAAGGAGCAGGTCAGCCCGCTCCAGTTCCACTTCCGTGTAGCTACAATCTGGTTTTCTCAAGGCCATCACAGGTTTAGTCCCGCCTTTTGCCATGGCTCTGTGAAGCCTTGCTGCTACAGGACTGGAAGTGATGTTTTCGCAAAAATTTTCAAAATTTTTCGTTTTTGCCCTCCTTATCTCCTTGTTGTACGTAGTCAGCTTCTCTTTGTAACTTTGCCAATTCCCGTCAACCTTTACTTTATTGAACACGTGACGGACTTCAGCTCTGAGTTCTGTTCCACCAAGGGGCGTCCTTGGCTGGTCTTCTTGGGGTTAACGGACAACTGGCTTCAAAAGCCTTGGTTATCGCCCCACTAAGCAGCTCTACATCTACATTTGTACAGGTCCCAGTTTGTTTTCCTGGGGTTCCTGCACTGGTGCATTATAGGATCTAGTCCCTCCAAGTTGAACTCTATTATCCTGTGGTCATTCTTCTATCTATCTATCTTTTCAACTTTTGGGTTACGATCAAGAGGATTGAGTACAGCACTAATAAAAACTTGCTCCCTTCTTAGGGAACCGCTCCACCCCAGGAGATTTCATAGGTTTGGAGCTCTGGAGCAAAATACGTGGGTTTACCGTTTGGCATGATGAACACTCCAGCATCAAAAACAAACTTTTAGAAATCTGAAGCCATCAGGAACTCCTCTGAAGCCCTCGTATTCTTCTAAAGCTGGACGAAGATTGCGTTAGTGCATTGCTAGTGGTCCTCCAGGATGTGTCAAATTCTCAGCCCAGGTGAAGACCTGGTTATTCCACCGTGAGACTCCTTTTAAAGTGTCCCAAGAGGTATCTAATCTTAAATTTGTCTCACAATTCACATCTTTTTTGACTTACCAGTCTCCAGTGTCGTCCTTGGTATTCAAGTTTTTGAATAAGATAAAAATGGATATGACGCAATGACTTCGATACAGATTAAGGAACAATACATCTCAAAGATAAAACCTACACAATAACATCGCGTAGATACAATGTAGCGAATATAGAATTACACGAAAATCGATGCCTTCTGACGCTATCGCAATTATAATTCCCCCTTAATTAACTGGTTCTCCCGTTTTGGACGCGTTCCAAGCGGTAACGAACCGAAACACCGCGCACGAAGCTGATTGTGTGGTACCGCTGCTCGCCGTCGTCGATATTGTACGTACCCATTTCTAACGGTAGAGGTCGCCGGAGGCGATGCGATTCGGAATTATGATCATCGGACAACCTGCACTCACAGCGCACTATAAATTCGTTCCTTGGACACAAAGTCCCCCTTTATTCTGATGCGATGCTTTTTAGCTTATACTCTTCGGAGTTCTCGATTCATTCTTCAGGCTAACTTTTAGCGACTAATTAATTTTAATTTCGTTACGGGACGATGTAATGACGTAATCCGGCGGTAAGTTACGCCGAGTCGGTCGAGATGGAATCGGCGAAGAAGAATGGGAGTTTTATTGTATGGAAGTTAATTTGTTCGCAAATACTGCTGCGAAAATTTTATAGAAATAGTTTGGTTTTCTTTTTGGTAAATTTAATTCAAAATTGTCTCTCGAGAACATCTCTGCAAAGAAATGGTATAACGGTAAAACTAAACAATATTTAAAGAAACGGCTTTATAATAATCACCAAGATATCAACCAGATGACAAGCAGGTACTAGACGTGAGAACCCCGGGGATTGACAAAGCCTTTTTTCCTATAAACTTTTCAAGGATCTGTTACTACCTTGACCTTACTTTCTTCGAGAATTTTTGCCAAAATACTGTAACGCTTCGCCAGTAATTCGCTACTGCTTTAGGACAATTTTTCGTCCTGGATAACTATTTAGCTTTCTCAAAAAAAAAACAATTGCCTGACACTTCATGATGTTACTATAGGTCGACCAGAATCCCGTGGCAGTTACGCTTAAATCAGAGAGGTTGGGTAAAAGTATGACGTTGCAGCACTAAAGGCGGATTTAATGGCTCATGCATTGGTGGTATATAAGCCGAGAGCGCTTGTTATATTGTTACATAACAGTAAATCACTACCACGGCATTCTGGTCGACCTGTAAGTCATCATTTCTGTGTCCATTCGCAAATTCAATATCGCAAACGTGTGTGCTATAAAACGTATCGAGTCCTGAAGGACATCAACCCAAACGCATCTAGGAGTTAAGAAGACATCCATCAGTGGGTATGGGATCGGTTTAACTTGGGAGCTTTTACGGGACCGTGGATAAGTTAGGACACTATCAAATCAAAAATTACGCTCCTGTGTATTGGCACCGGAAGTTGTGGACACCCTGTATATTGCACTAAAGCGCACGATTACAGCCACTACATCACGGTGGACGCATTCTCAACAAAGGAGAGCGGCTATGACTCAACGCCCAATCCAAGCGTTAGCTAGTTGCGACGTTTTTTGGAGTTACCCTACATCCACACCAAAAGGACACGTTTGGAAATCTTCCTTTGATGTATTCTAATTCCTGCAACTAGGCGTCGCCTTTTCTCCACGATCTCGAAAAAGTTCCCAGATCAAGCCAACCACCTTCCCCTTCACTTTCTCTCGCTTCCGGCCTTCTCCTAATGCGAATTTCAGAATTACGAACTATTCATTTCGCAGGAAGAGAACTTCTCCCCCTATTACACTATTGAACAGAATTTAGAAGCACACAAACGTGCAGGAATACCAACCTAATCTTTGATGTACAGGGTGTCCCATTTTGGACACTTTGCCAGGATATCTCAGTTATTAATAACGATAGAGAGTTGCGGTTTTCGTGATAATGCCCTACTTTTTTGTGAAACGAAAGATGCCGCAAACAGAATTTTGCTATCCCCCTTAGTTTTTGAGATATAGGGTGAAATTGAAAATTTTCAATTCACAAACATCTCTCGTATCTCAGTTGCTATGGAAGTTAGTGAAAAAGTAAAAATGAAATATTATCCAGTTTTTTACGAAGAATCCAGTGGCGTAGTTAGTCTTTGTCTAAGTGTAATAATTTTCAAGTTATGGACCATACTTATGATCATTTAAATGGAACACCCTGTATATTATTTTTTATTTCGATTAAGCATAATTGGAGGATGTCAAAAATATATAGTTGTGTATATTTATTTACACAAACAAGTTGATATTCCATTTTTACTTTTTCACTGACTTTCATAGCAACTGAGATACGAGAGATGTTTTTTTTTTTTTTTTTTTTTTTTTGGCACTCGGGATCTAAGCCCATTTGCCGCAGTGGTAACATGTTACATAAACTTATTTATTTTGTGCCCATCTTATATTTTAACACGCATTGCAGTTATCGTCTCCAGCAGTAGTCTGCAAATATTTTCGTTGTTGTAAACAAGCAGGGCGGTGATACTGATTGGTAGAGGTATTCCATAACGTACTAGTGCATGATACAGCTGATCAATTACACTCTGATGCGTGGAACATGCTAATATGATATGGTTGATATCAGCCACTTTACAGCCGCAAGAACATTCCGCCGAGTTAATTATCCCCAATTTATATAAATGTTCCGGGAATCGGCCATGGTTGAATTTCATTCTAGCTAAGGTGGACCGGCTGAATCTGGATATGCTTCGATCTGTATACCAATAGTTTTGTTTCACTTGAGGATGAATATACGCATAGTGTGTCATTTTGGCTCTGTATGCAGATGTCCAATACACATTCCACTCGTCCTTTAAAATTAGATCCCGACTTATGTTCAATAGCTCTTTGTTACCAAGTACCGGTCTGTATAGAGTGCCATTAGCATAACTTTCTTTAGCTATTTGGTCGACGATAACATTTGGTTCGATGCCACTGTGTCCTTTTACCCAGCATAATTCCGTTTCGCAGTTTTTCTCTCGCATTTCAGCTATTATTTTAATGATATCGATCAAGATCGGACTCAATTTAGAGATATGCTTTCGATGTTGAATAGCTTTTAGTACACTAGCAGAATCTGTCATTATGACAACCTTTTCACAATTGCTACAATTAGCATAAGTTAGTGCTTCAAGGATTGCAATTGCTTCAGTCGTAAAGACATTTGCTTCGGGATCTAATTTAAAAGAAATACTCAATGAGGAGTTGTACACATACAGAGCGCTTCCACAGCCAAGTGCACCCCTGGAGCCGTCTGTGAAGATAATTAAAGATTTCTCATGACTTCGAATAATCGATGTAGCCAGGCATTTATCATGTTCTGGCTGCCCAGTATAAGGTGGAAATCGAACCTGTATTTTTTGGTTGTATGCTGAATACGACAGCATACCCTCTAGTGTCTTATAAATACGAGAGTCAAAATCTGTCGTTCTAACAAATGCTTCTGCTAGAATCGGGGTTCTTTTCTTTTCCCAATATTTCATAGTAAGCTCCGAAATGGCTAAATTCGAGATTTTGTTCAAGATTGTGTCCAACTTATGGGTTTTGAGTTTGAAGATATATTTAGATGCAAGATACTTTCTTCTCAGGAAAAGAGGTGGTTCTAGGGCTTCGATTTGTAGAGCCTTAACTGGAGTACTTCGCATTGCACCTACGCATAGTCGCAGGGCCTTGGACTGAATAACATCAAGTCTTTTTAACTGATTTGGATTTGCATCACCATATAACGAACTTCCATAATCCAAGACTGACCGGATGTAAGCTTTGTATATGTTTATGGAAGTATGAAAATCGGAACCCCATGACACTTTCATTATACACCTCATTAAATTCAAAGCTTTCTCACATTTCCCAACCAGTTCATTGATATGATTAGCCCAGCTTAGCTTATTGTCAATATACAGTCCGAGGTACTTAAAATACTTTTGGATAGAAAAGTTTAGATTTCCAAAGCAGATTTCTCCTGTAGGCGCATTTCTTTTGCGAGAAAAATACATAACCTGTGTTTTCGATGTTGATAATTCTAAATTATTGTGTTCCAACCAAGGTACCAGCTCATTAACAACTTCCGTCATACTTTCGGTATTGGTTGTATGATCCCTATTACATAAGTATAGACAAAAGTCATCAGCATACTGAACTATACTGACTGGAGTAGTGAAAACGCTATGCAGATCGTAAGTGTAAATATTAAATAGAATAGGACTAAGGCACGATCCTTGAAGTAACCCCTGTGATATAAACCTGGGTCCAACCCTTTCACCATTACACCCACGCACGAATAGTTTAATATTGCGGAATAGATTAACAATATTTCTTGCAGCAAGAGCTGGAATACCTAATTTTAATAACTTATCCTCCAAAATATTATGGTCAACACATCCATATGCATTTCTAATGTCCAGGAACATACAGCAAACAGATTTGTTTACAGATAATGCCATTTTTACATCTGTAGTAAACACAGTTAGTGCGTCAATAGTGCCTACCGATTTTCTAAATCCAAACTGCTGTGGTGGTAATAAATGGTTTGACTCTATCCACCATTCTAGCCTCTCTTTAATCATTCGTTCATATAGTTTACTCATACAGCACATTAGCGCAATAGGCCGGTATGAATCAGCTTGATTGGCAGGTTTGTTTGTTTTAAGGATAGGGCATATAATAACTTCTTTTAATGATTCAACTTCGAAGCCGTTGAGCCACATTTCGTTGTAGATAACGAGAAGAAAATATTTTAAGTTCTCTGGCAGATTCTTTATTAGCTTATAGCTAATATTATCCATTCCTGGGGAAGTATCTTGAGTGTCATTTAATACCTTGTTCATTTCATTTAGACTAAATGGCTTTAAAATAAAATGGTCTGTCTGATTTGGGAGATAGTCCCTAATTTCTGGTGACACATAATCTGGTGTCATCATATTCAATATTTCCGACAAAGTGTTTTTGTCCAATATTTCGTATGTTTTATCTGACCTTTTAAATTTTCTTATAGTTTCCCAGAATTCATTGATTGGTGTATCTTTAGTAATACTATTGCATAGTGTCCTCCAGCTGTTTCTCTTTTTATATTTTAAAAACCGCTTTGAGTATGCCATTATTTCCTGTAATTTTATGTATTTGTCCATAGTCTGGGCCATTTTAAATTCTTTGATGGCCGCCTTTCTTTTATCAACCATTTTGGTGCATTCGTCATCCCACCAAGGAGGGACAGATCTAATTTTCACATTAAATGGGCGATTTATATTAAAACTTGCATCTGCAGCCTGAGTTATGGCATTTGTGAGGAAAGCGATTTTATCTTTAATATCAGTAAATGTGAGATTGGTAATATCAGCAAAATGAAGGGCCAAATACGCAGTAAAATTACTAATGCGCTCATTCTCAATTTTCCATTTATACTTAGGATATCTTGTGCTATTCAGTACCCTATTATATTGCAAGGTAATCAATATAGGATAATGATCAGAAGTGAATGAATCATCTAGAACTTTCCAAATGGTATTAGAAGCTAGACTAGCAGTGCATAGGGTAATATCAATGGCTGATGTGCCTTGACCAGGACGATTAATTCTGGTAGCAGACCCATCATTTAAGAAAACACATTCCATTTCATCGATAACCTTGACTAATATATTACCTGCATTATCATTTTTATAGGATCCAAAGCTATGATGATGTGCATTAAGATCGCCACATATAATAAAAGGACATTTTATTTGAGCGAAGAATTTGATGTAGTCATTATATGTTAAGTTACACTGAACTGTACGGTAGACGGCAAAGATAGCGAAACCAAACTGTGGCAGATAAGTACCACATACATTAAAATACTCTGGCGTCTCAACAATAATTGGTTCATGCTTAAATGACTTATTAATGAGAATGGCCACGCCGCCATAGCCATCATTTCGGTCTTGTCTTAAAACATCATGGTATTTAAATGTAATCAATTGTTGGGATTTATACCAAGTTTCACATAAAACTGCTATATGGATATTATACTTTAAAATCATGTATTCCAACTGGGGTCGTTTTGCAACTGCCGATTGTGCATTCCATTGCACAATATTGAGATCATTTAATTTAAGAGCGAATGATATATAGCAAGGGAATAAACAAATTAGGAAGGATTAAACAAATAAATTCAGAAGATTGCAGTCCGTTAATGGCATTAGGACTCTGAAGCATCGGTTAAACAACTATCTTGAGTTGAACTGTCTGTATCATATTGTAATTCACTACAAGCATTTCTAACCTTTTTTATTAGACGCTTTAATCGAGATTTTAAATTGTTCGTTTTAACTTTTCCAACACATTTTATTAGTACTGTAAATAAATTGCCTAAATCTATTTCATGTTTTTTCGCAATTTCAACTATATCCTGTTTGCCCTTAGTCTCATTCAAGAAAGTACAGAATTTCTCATAGCTAATGTTAGTATTTTCCGAAAGAAAAGTAGATTGAAATTCGCAAAACTGTTCACTGCTGCCTATCATAGTATCTGGTTTAAGTTTTTTTGATAGCCTGGGTTGAACGAACTCTTGCTGTTTAAAAGGAGCGACTGATGCATTTGATTGATCACGTGCCAACACATCCGGTTCTTCACTGACAATACTAATACTATCCAAATCTGGCGACGTGGGTGCTGTTCTTTTCATGGAATATGAAGTTTTAGCTTTGTGTATATCAAGTTGAGGTAACTCAACGTCGGTGACTTCTTTCGCAACATTATCGTTATTTGCTGGTGTTTCTGCAGTATTCATTGAGTTAGTTGAGTCATCACTGGTCATTTGATTGTGGACTTCAGCGATGACAGTGATAGTTTTATCTGTAGTTGTACATTTACTAGCAATGTGTCCCGGTTTTTTACAAACAAAACATTTGATTTCGTCCATAGAAAGAAATATTCTGAACGTGTTTTGGTTATAACTAATTATTAATGAATCAGGAAGTTCTTTACTTAGATCGGGATTGATATAAACCTGTCGTCGGAAGCTGAGAATATGCTTGTATTCAGGTCTATTTAGTCCAGCGCCAATAAAAGTAATGGAAGACATAATGTTCAAACCAGCTTGTTTAAGATGGTTTTCAACTATATTATGTGGTATGCTGGGAGAAACATTGGATAAGATAACCCGTTTCGCTGGAGAAACGAGGCGTCTTGCTGTAATAAATCTATCTTGTATTATAATACCTTTAAATTCGGTGACAAATTTGTCGACTATTTCTTTAGATGAGAAATAAATACAAATTCTGTTGTTGGCAATTCGTGAAGCGAATATTATATTACTTGGACCAATTAGATCACCTACACCGATAATGTAGTCGTTTTTTTGGGTGTTCGCTATCGCATCAAAAACAATAGCTTGTTCTCGTTCTGGGAATTTACAATTACTTATTGGAGTTTCTTTTACAACTGATGCGAACGATTGGGGCTTAGTCGGAATAACCTTGTCGATATTAATTTGATCGGTACCTATTGGAACGTTACTATCAGTCGTACTACCTCCCTCAACAGAAGTAATACAATAAAGCGCTGAATTATCCATATTTTAAAGACACTAAAGGCCATACATCAGAGCCGATGCGCACACTCTGCAGATGCCCCCCACGCGCCAAGGCACGTGGAGTGCAAAGTCCAATCTTCGGAAACAGCTACGAGGATATATTGTATGTATGTAACTATTTTTTATCAAATATACAGAAGAACAAGGAAAATCAAAATTAATATCAATGTGGAGCAATCATAAGCGAAAAGAAAACTACAACCTGTTTAATAACGTCCGGACGAACTATTCAACACAGAACCAAGGAATATTTATATCGTTAAACTATTTAAATATTGCAAAAATTAAAAGCGAGAGCGAATGAACATGCTCACGACTCACAAGTCAAACGCACTCTGCGAGAGATGTTTGTGAATTGAAAATTCTCAATTTCACCCTATATCTCAAAAACTAAGGGGGATAGCAAAATTCTGTTTGCGGCATCTTTCGTATCACGAAAACCGCAACTCTCTATCGTTATTAATAACAGAGATATCCTGGCAAAGTGGCCAAAATGGGACACCCTGTACAATACTTACACTAACATAGGACTAGGACCTAGCGAGTGACACATTTATATGGTGCTGTAGCGGAGAGGTACAAGCTCCGAAAGATAATCGCTACTATCGAAGCAGTTGGAGGCAGCACGTTGTTCGAATCGGCAGATGTTGGTATACTTGCTAGTAAAGTTAAGTTGTTGGAATTATGGCTGGGCGAAGTATCGATACATTGTCCAGTATTCAATACCTCGGATAACATCGGGATCGATATCTTGGAATATCGATACCTGGGTATCGGTGTCTTGGAACCGATACTTAGGAATCAATCCCTAAGTATCGATACCAACACAACGGTATCGTAAAAAATTATTTTTAGACAAATAGTTATGGAACTAGTTTTCAAATTGACTCAAACATTAATGGATGAGGGTAGGTGTAATTATTTGCGTACAATAATAATAATTGTTATTAAAAAAGTCAAAATATTAAAATATTGTAAATTTGATACCGTAGATATGTTATTGAATATAGTTGTTGAAATCTATACCTACAAATCAGTCCTAGGTATCGATACCAAGGTGTCGATTCAAGGAATCAAGTTGAAGTATGGATTCAAGGTATCAGTTCTCAAGTATCGATACGTCGATTGGTATGAATACCCGATACCAAAAATGTCGGTATCGCCCGGCCCTAGTTGGAATACATGTAGGAGGTTTTGTCTTGAGCAAGGGCGTTCTGACATGATCACGAAGTGTAAGAATCGCGTCCGTGATTCTTGTTGCGATAGCGTCGCATACTTCGTCTTGCCGACAATTAATGGAAATGTAGTCTGCGAGTAATAGCAATAGGTGGTGTAAGAGACGCACAAATCTTAGTCCGTCAGAGATTTGGTGAGCCTCTAATCGATGCAAACATTCAATCACGCCATGGCTACCAGCAACAGGACATAATAGTATGAGGTGTTACTGTATATGCTAGACGTAGATGTTGAGTGCGTGTAGAACAGACAATGATGAGTCGCCGTTACAATATAGTGTGCTTCTCTGGTACATATCATCCAGTTAAGGTTACGTTTACAATGAAGTTATGGACCAAGCGATTAGCGACAAGATTACAATCGCGATTGAAACAAGATGCTGGAATTTCAGGCGTAGCACTGACTATAGGTTCTTGTTTCTGTCACTACTCTAGTCTCGCCGCTAGTCTCTCATTTTTTCGTTTCACTGTGAACGTTTCCTAAAGTGCAAGAGGGAGAGAAAGAGAGAATAAAAGCGAGATGGTTGGCCATCCCTTCACATACCATACAGTACCTGGCAGACTCTATACATTGTCCTATTGCTGTGTTACGAACATTAAGACATCCCACCTAGCTCTGTTCCATAGCTCTTCTGCCCAGAAATTTCGGGTTTTGTCACGAGATGTCGCTTGATATTCCAACGAAAATGCTTGAACATTTAAATCATGGTATTATGACGATAACCCAATTGTTATTTTAAAATGTCATTTTTTAAACACCAATAACTCGTCCCCTTAATAATGAAATATATATCTATATATTTCAATTTTCTTCTTTCGTATATCTGTAAGCGATACATTAAGCATCGTAGATTATCGTCGGAGCAGGAAACATTTTTCTTAAACAAGCGGACCTAACGATTCCGGGGCCCGGGCAATAAATAAAATCCATTTCAGGATCGTGTGCGTCGCGTTTGTATGTGTGTGCATGTGAACCGTGCAGAGAGCTAGCCGGCCGGCAGCGGCCATACGGTCGCCTTGTTTTGAGAAATGCGCGTTTGATTTTTCTTGCGCAAGATCGCCCGGCTCGTATACACACACACCGCATGAAGATAAATGATCTTCGGTGTCCGGCGGGTGAAAGTTTTTGTTTCTCGTCTTGACGCTCTCCCAGCTCCGTGCATATACGTAACGCCATGTACAATTATGAAAAAATGTCTTGAGAAGGTTTATTTTATCATCAAGAATGTAACGATAATATATTTTCATACGCTTTAAAGTAGGAAGATGCCGTTGGAACAGCCTCTATTCGTGAAGGATTTTGATTTGGTTTGTAGTAGCGTCCATTATGACGCAGAATCTGAATGGTTCCTTCATATCTAACTATCTAAAGCTTCTAATTCAAGAGATTTTAGTTTGATTCCTAAATTAAATAATTCTAATGTCAGAAATGGGACTTGCATACAGGTGTGCCGCACGAATCCGTTTTGGGCCCGATGCTTTTCATAATTTAAATAATTTTTTCCGGAAAAGCGCATCAAATTCAAAACGTTGAACTGTTAAAGACGTTTTTGTACAATTGTACATATCTACTTAGGCTCGGGACTTCTTGTTTGTATAAATTTCGTTTATCTCTTTTTGGGTGTTGGTATTTTTCGATGTAACGCACGGATTTCGTAACCGACGTGAATAACAACGCGATATATACCTCCGTGGGTGCAGACCAGTTTAAAGCACGTTGATTTTATATTTTTTATCGTTTTTATTTTGAAGGTCAACGCCTAGTGTGTCGTACGGTACGTGCACTACGGTGTGAGCGGCTCCATACGTTTGTCGGTAATTTGAATTTTGCCGCCATTTTCAGATATTTTTATGAATAAATATGTTTATTATTATTATTATTATTATACAGGCTGTTTTAAATTATCGGGGCATCTTGGACGTGGACACGCTGTATAAGCCAGATAGCCATAAGTTTTCAGAGCCAGGTCAAAAACAGCTTTATTACTTCTGAAAACAGCTTACCTAGTTTTGACCTCGTTGTGAAAACAGCTTACGAAAGGGCCTTTATACAGCTTGTCCACTGGCGACTGATGTTTGTATGTTTGAAATATGACGTAATATACGAGGGGAGGTCTAGAAGTTTGTGGAATGAGAGGGTTGTAAATAAAATGAAACTATAAATCTATTTTTCCTTTTCAATATAATCACCCTTAAGCACAATACATTTATTAGATCTATGAATTAATTTTTCTGAACCATCATAAAAATATTTTTTATTTTTCGCCTCAAAATGGACCAAAAGTGCCTCCTTTACCTTATTGTCGTCGGAAAACTTTCTTCCACGTAAGTGTTTTTTTAAATAGGGGAACAAATAAAAATCACTAGGTGCCAGGTCTGGACTTAAGGGTGGATGGACTATTGATTGAAAGCCATGCTTGTGCAGAGCAGCCATTGTAACTCTGGTCTTGTGAACCGGCACATTGTCTCGCAAGAGCAACACACCCTTGGTTAATTTTCCTCGACGTCTTTCCGTGATGGCCTCCTTTAATTCTTTGTAATCAATCAATAATATCCCCTCACAATCCCAAAAAGCAGTAGCCATCAACTTTTCAGCCGATTCTGACATTTTGAATTTCTTTGGCGGTGGTGCCATTGCATGGACTCCTGTTTGGACTCAGGCTCGAAGTGATGAACCCATGTTTCATCTCCGGTAACAATCCGCTCCAAAATCTGTGCAGATTCGTCTCCACACAGCTGCAAAAATTGTTTGGACGCATCGACGCGCTGCTGTTTCTGCAGCGGCGTGAGCATTCTCGGTACCCATTTTGCACTGACTTTTGTCATACCCAGGTGGTCATGTAGGATACGCAAAATGGTGGTATCTGATACTCCAACTAATGCAAAATATTAGAATTTTATGGAATGTTCGAAGGAACCGGAAGCGTTATAAATTTCCAAATATAATTCACATACACTATGCCAATTCGATAGTGTTATAAATAATACAAAGACCGAGGCCGAGATGAGATCCGGGCGTGGAACCAAGACGAGCCAGAGACGAGACCGAGACGCAATAAAAATTACTACCGAGATCGAAATTGAAACTTTTTTGCGAGATGCTCTACATAAATTACTAAAATATACAGAGTGTTCAATTAAAAAAAATAACTCCATCTGGCATATGAACACGTCGAGGGATGTCACAATATTAAAAAAAAAACAAACAAAAAAACGCTTGACGAACGTTGAGAATCACCCTGCGAACGAATGAAATGAAAATAGGTCAAGTATTAGAAGCGGATCTCGTGGTTCGACTTCATAGGTGTCATCAGCTCAACACCGAATAGAAAATCTACTTTCCTTACACTTCGCATACACTCGGAGTTGCGCTGATGATATCTGATAGGTCGCAACTACGTGGTCGGCTTCTCTAATGCTTGATCTATTGAAGTTTTTGGTTTTGCCATCTGGCATTTCAAATTAGGCTGCATAATTTTTGTAGATTTCTTTTGTTATTTTTTTTTTGCAAATTCTGATTGTAGAGCTCACTGTTTTAAGTTTAAATTATTGTAAACATGTTGTAGACCTGTTGTAAAGCTATTGTACAACCACCTGCTGTAAACATACAGTTGTCATAAATCTATTTGAAAGGAGTGAATTCCCTATTTCCCTATTTCTAAGTTGTAAATTGTTACAAAAAGCTTTTAATTCTTGTATCTATTGCGAATGGTTGTAAACTTGTTTAAAATGGTTGTAAACTGCTATAAACTGGTTGTAGTCTGTTTTTAAAGTAGATATAAAGGGTTTTAAAAAGCTGGTAAATTATTGGAAAATAAATTTTTTATCGAGAATGTTACGTGAAACTTGGTATTAATGCTCTTTAGCACAATTAATTAAACATACAGTATTGGCCAAAAATATAACAACTTTGTCTAAGTGATAATATAAGTAGATACATATAAGTACTTTGCGATAGTATGTCTCATGAGCTACATAAATGACGTAAGTAAATCATGCATGAAAGTTTAAAATAAATTTAAGCAACAGCACGGTAGATGTTTATTTATTTGTAAAATATAGATGGACAAAATTATAGCAACTCGTAAAACATTTCTTATTCTTTATAATACGAGGGAGCGTTTTTATATTCGCGGGATGAACGAGTTGTAGGGGTGTGATTAGGCGCATTGGGGGCGTGGCCTGTGCAGCGACTCATAATTAGTATAAATACGGAGTTTCATTGTTATTAGACAGTTAGTCTAAGGTCAGCGCAAGATAGGTGCCGAGAATGCTCACGCCGCCGCAAAAACAACAGCGCGTAGAGTGTTCGCGTGCATTTTTGGACCTCTGTAATGAAGACAAGGATGGTGTATTGAGTCGAATTGTTACTGGAGACGAAACTTGGGTTCATCATTATGAACCTGAGTCCAAACAAGACTCCATGCAGTGGCATAAAAGGGCACAGCACCTCCCAAGAAATTTAAAGTGTCACAATCAGCTGGGAAACTCATGGCAACGGTATTTTGGGACTCGGAAGGAATATTGTTGATTGATTATAAAGATAAAGGTGTTTCTATAACCGGAGAATATTACGTTTCAATATTAGAGCGACTAAAAGAAGCCATTAAAGAGAAAAGACGGGGAAAATTGACGAAAGGTGTGCTGCTTTTGCACGACAACGCGCCCGTCCACAAGAGCCTCGTTGCGTTAGCTGCCCTGCATAAGGTGGGCTTCGAACTTGTGAATCACCCACCCTACACCCCAGACCTGGCCCCGAGTAATTATTGCCTGTTTCCGAAAATGAAAAAAGAGCTGCAGGGTAAAACATTTACTGCCGATGATGAAGTCAAGGAGGCAGTTTCGGCGTATTTTGCAGATAAAGAGAAATCATTTTTTTAATTATTTCGGAGTTTTTTCTTAGCCGTGATTTCATATATATTTAAAGAAACTTCTTGGTCAATCGGCTAGTTGATGAAATATTAAAACAAATATGTAAAAACAATACTACCATAACAACACAATTTTATTTTAGCTTTTGGTAGTGCTAGCTACCTTCTTCAGAAATGACACTTACAACAATTACAACATATTAAAAGATTGTTATTTAAAAAGTACATTTGTACATGGTCAAAAATATATTGCAAATGACGCCATTTGCTTGCAAATTAGTTTTAAAGTGTTGTAAACGACTGGAACTTGCAAAACTATTTTAAACTGTTGTAAACTGATAAAAACCTCTTACAAACTAGTTGTAAACTATGTAGACTGTTGGCTGCTCTTCGGTTCTCGGGTTCTCTGCCGTGTAGAAAGGTTGTGGTACTTGACGGTTCGATCATCTTGTCATGATCTTCTTCAGAAGTGAAGAAGATCGAACCGTCAAGTACCACAACCTTTCTACACGGCAGAGAACCCGAGAACCAAAGAGCAGCCATCAACAGCGGCCGTGAAAGCCTGAAGACTACATTATGTAGACTGTTTGAAATTGATAATAAAGTGGTTGTGAACTGTTTTCAAACTACTTTTGTGTAATAAATCCCGAGAGAGATCCCAAAATTTAAATAAAAAGGGTGTGGCTTGAAGCTAGAAATAAATAATGAATAAGAAAACGGAGATTTACATTTTTGTTTTCACTTTCATTTCTGTATAAAAATAATACGCTAGCTTTCCATCTTAATGGCACTACTAAATGATCACAGTGGTCAGTCAACAAACTCAAACAGAACAAATAACGACCACGCAACAGCACACCCGATAAGGTTATACCGGACGGCACAGCAAACTTAAATTATAACATCCAAGGGGGACCAAGACCTACACGGTAGGTGAAACAAGGATAGGAGACGAAACGGAGAAGCTATAATATAATAGGCCGTCGTCGTCGTCGTACCGGAAAGCATTGACTGTAGCGGTCGCGTGGGTCAAATTAGACTTTAAAATGCAGCGAATTAATAAAGACACAGCCAACAGTTACTGCGGCGTCAGGGAACGGGTTGCAGGGGGTGGCGATTTTCAAACAATACATAATTTCGATATTAATATACATTATGCTGTATCAGCGTTAGCGAATTGATAATGAAGAATGCCCACACCTCTCGACCCTGATCTCTGTTAGAGATATCTAATTAACAACAATGAACATACCACCGGAGATACTTAACCGATACACCTAACTAAAATAGAACCGGTTGAAGAGGAAAACGTATGGTTCAACCCCAACTGGAACATCCATCATGGAACTCGAGGCGGGCAGTGCGGGCGAAAAAAACACGTTAACAGTTTTAGTTGTTCTTCTAATGGTCCTCGTGCGGTCGTATGTTTAGAAAGAATGAGGCAATTTTATTTTCGGCGAATTCGCTTTCTCGAAATCCGCCCAGAGACTCGCCAAACAAGAACAACTACGAAGCAGGTTGTTGAGATGGTGGAAAAAAAGTTTAGCAATTACTGCAACTGCTGCTGGGTCCAGTTTAACACAATACGATATATCTATGTATGTATAGAGGAGATAAGAGGATACGGTAGAATTTTTATTGCTCTTCTGTTGTTTTTTTTGTATGCGGGGAAAAACGTAACGATCTCGATAACACGTAAAAGTTGCGTCACTTTTGTGCTATGAAGACGCGTGCTTAGAAATAGCGATGAAAAGAAAATGAATAAAACAAATGACGAGCATCGTATCACAAATCAAGGCCATAAGGAAGGATTCTAACATTAACTACCAGCATCTATGAAAGAAAAATTTCGTCAAAACTTCATTTCTCGAGGTTTAAAATCTAGCACTCCACATGTAACTGTCAAAATTTTAATGACAGCTGTCAATTTCCAACAGCTGGAAAATGATAAAAACTATTTTTTTTTCTGAAAGCTGCCAAATATTAAACCGTAACAGTATTTGTACTGTCAGGTTTCGGTGAGTATGACAGCTGTCAATCTGTAAAATTTGTTAGGGTTTCAACAAGTGTCACCGTCAGCTATCAACTACTACAGCTACTATCTTCGGCTTTGATAATTCTATTTGTTAGTTGCTAAAATATTTATGACAGCTGTCAAATTGTAAAATAGTTATTTTTGAAATTTCGAGTGTCGTAACTATCAAAATATTTCTGACAATTGCAAAATCGTGCCTTGTTAAGTGTTTATTTTCCAAATTCTGTAAAAAGTCACTTTCTCATTTTGATAGTTATAAAAGTTGTCAAAGTATTAAATTATAAAAGCAGCGTTTGTGTGCTTACTGTTTTGGGGACTGTAATAATTAAAATAATTCAGACAGCTGGCAATCTGTAAAACAGTTTCGACAAGTATATCTGTCAAAAGATTATTGACAGCTGTCAAATTATAAAAACAGCATTTTTTCAGGCTCAAACACATCTGACAGTTGCAAAATAGCAAAATCTTTGGTCCGTTTACGATTCTTGTAGTTATAACTGTCAAAATATTTAAGACAGCTGTTGAGTTGTAAAATAGTTATTTTTGCAATTTCAAATGTCGTAACTATCAAAATATTTCTGATAATTGGTAAATTGGGCCTTATCAAATGCTTACATATTTTCCAGATTCTGTAAAAACCTTCTAATTTTGACAGTTATAAGAGCTGTCAAAGTATTCAATTATTATTGTAGAGCTTGTGTGCTTACTGTTTTGAGGACTGTAATAATTCAAATAATTCAGGTGGTAATCTGTAAAAGGAGTTTCGACAAGTACATCTGTCAAAAGATTATTGACAGCTATCAAGTCATAAAAACAGCATTTTTACTGATTCGATAATTGTACGAGTTAAAACACATCTGATAGCTGCCAAATAGCAAAATTTTTGATTCTTTCAGAGTTGTTATAGTTATAACTGTCAAAATATTTATGACAGTTGTTGAGTTGTAAAATAGTAATTTTCATAATTTCGAGTGCTTTACGATGTTGTTTCATACTACTCAAGTGTTTATTGATGCAAACTCACTCAAACACTAACTTTCTCATTTTGACAGTTGTAAGAATCACAGTACCTATCTCAGACAGACGGCGACTTGTCAAAATCATTATATTTTCTCAGAGTTTTTAGTATTGGCGGTTATAAATGACAATTCTAGACAAAATTATAGAATTCGTTATTTTTTCCAGTTCTAGTTGTATCTGTCAAAATATTTTTGACAGCTGTTAAATGATAGAAACACTATCTTTTCAGATAACTGCTAAAATACATCTGACAGGTGTCTTCTTATTAAATGGATATTTTTGTTATTTTGAGTGTCGCGTTTATCAGAATATTTTTGACAGCTCTCGAATTGTTATCATTTTCCTAACAGCTGCCAAACTATGAAATACTTAAGAATTGTATGTCTATAAATGCAGTTATTTGTTGAGGTTTTAATACGTATAACTGTCAAAATACACCTGACAGGTGTTAAATTATAGAAACAGTATTTTTTCAGATTTGATCATTTTAACTGCTAACATAGATCTGACAGCTGTCAACTTATTAAACGGTTACTTTTGTCATTAGCAGCTATTTGTTGGGGGTTTAATACGTGTAGCTGTCAAAATACTTCTGACAGGTGTTAAATTATAAAAACAGTGTTGTTTTCCTATTTTAGAATTAGAAAAATGATAGAATCCGTTATTTTTTACAGGTATACGAGTGGTAACTGTCAAAATATTTTTGACAGCTGTCAAATTATAAAATACATTGACAGGTGTTAAACTATAAAACGGATTTTTTTTATGATTTGGCAGTTGGTAAAATTGTAGTCCAAATATTTATGACAGCTGTCAAATTTTAAAATTCCGAATATCGAAACTATCACAATATTTCCGATATATAGTCATTTAGAAAGTTGGTACAGTATCAAAGGATTACAATTGTCAACCTGTAACGATATTTATTTGTTACGGTTGTAACCATACTGTCAAATTAATATATGACAGGTTTCAAATATAAACACGGCATTTATCTTGGAGTTGTCAATTTTGTTTGTCAAATCATAACTGATAAAGGGGAAGCTGTAAATACAATTGCGCTTTTATAGTTCTATGTTCATCTATCTTTATGACAGCTGTCAAATTATAAAAGAGCCACATATGCAAACGTTATATAGGTATTTCTGGAAGTTATCAAACTATAACAGGAAAGTTCTGGTGGTAAACTTAAAATATTTATTATTATTATTAAAATATTTCTGACAGCTGTCAAATTAAAAAAAAGTTGCTTTGATTTGACAGTTGTAATTGTCAATTTAAAAGTTGTCAAATTATTTTGATTATTGTTAATGGTTTTTATTTTAATTACGAAAAGTATAGAAGACAGAACATTCACCAGAACATTTTGACCGCTAGAATTTCATCCTAAATTTCCACAGGCTGTCCGTGGGGGACGTTTCTCTAAATCATTAAGCATGAATTTTCCGGCGGAACGAAAATACCGCTTTCCTGCGTAGATATACGTCTTGGACACAGATTAGGTTCACTTTTCTCGACCTCCCGGCCCCGCTCTAACGACGACGGGCCGATAAATAAGCGGGACTTTGCCGCAAGCGGTCCAACATTCCTCCACGGTACCCGCTTTTACTCCATTGTCCGCCCTTCTGGCCGGCCATTAGTTAATAGCCGTTGTAGCGGGGTACCGTGCAAGGCCAAAAGGTCGTCTCGGAGATAAATTAGCGCTCCACCGGAGCACGATCTCTCTCTGTATGTGTGTGGGGCAGGGTCGCGACAACTATGTGAGAAAACGGTCGGATTCCTCATGTTGTGATGCCCATCTTATTGTGTTGGAAAATCGAATATATCAATCCGAATTGTGTCGGGCAATTACTACGTTACACGTTGATTCGTTTTCGTTTCGATCGTAGGCATGACAACGATAGGTCTCCCTAATAAAACGTAACGTAACCATAAAGAAATCATCCGTTTCCATATCAAGTCGGCCGTAAAGGAATAACACGCTCACGCGTTCGCCCATTATAAATTTAAATGTGCCCTCGCGCGACAGCTCAACGTCAGAATTTTATGCTTGCTATGTCGGTGTTAAAGGTCCTTCGCGTCCCGTTCTTCGCTTTAACAACACGCACTGAACAAGAAGGAATCTACATACATATATGTATGTGTGTTTGTGCAAGAATATGCAAAAGCGATGTTTTCTGTTTGGTTAGTAGCGTACAGTCTGTGTGGTAATAATATATTTGTTGTTGATCACAGTGTGACATACATAGACAGTTATCAAAATTTTTATCTCGGAGTATCTAGATTTACAATAATTTTTACGTCACTTATACGACGGGACATTACTTTTGCATATAATTGCACATAATACCCGCATGCAGGTTCATAAACTTAAGAGTTCAACGGTGACGGCGTGCTCTAGTGGATGAACGACGAAGCTCTCAGGTATATGGACGGCCTGGAGGCGAAAAAGTGTCTGTCCAGCGAGGCCGTTTGCATAAATTACGCCCTGGTGAAGTATATTTTGTTAAGAATGGGGCCATAACTCACCGTGGATATGTATGTATGTACCACTGGTTAGGTTCTTCTAGTATTCCGTTTATATCGCATGTAACTACGCGAATATAAGAGCGGACGGTCCATTTTATACTCGAGAGTACAACTCGATTGCAGCTGTTACTATGAAGAGTATACATAGATGTGAAACGTGCTGGTCGTTAAGTTCTTCGGTGTGACAGTCGACTAGATTTGATTTTTGCATCGTTTAGTATTGTTTGAAATATATTACGACGTAAGGGTGGTATTATATCGCTTTATTATCTGATTAAAAGTAATAAACATTTGGGATTGTTTTCAAAAATGAAATTTTATAAAAATTGGGGACTGCAGCAATTTTTGGTTTTTGGATTTATGGTTTAATTAATAGTCTTGAATGTATTACCGTGTTTACATGTCTCCTATAGTTCTTTTTTTTTCAAGAATTGCACTTTAAGTCAGTCGATTTCCATTTCACGTGTCTTCTGCACTCCACTTTTCCAATAATACATACAGGGTGTGGCACCTTTCTGGGATCGGGTGATTGTGGCTTTAGTATTTATTTTATCGAAAAATGTTCTTAGTAAAAGGTGTCTAAAATGGCGTTCTCTAAAACAAGAAAATATTTTCTTATATACAGGGTGTTCAGTTTTGTCTGTACGACAGGTTACTTTGTTTTTTTTTTTAATGGGATACCTTATACAGGGTGGCCGTTGAGGTATCCGAGAAACTTCGTATATGGATTCAATGACTAATTTTAAGCAAAAGTGATCGTATTCACTTTTGCCGAATTCCTAACGGTTCTTGAAATATCGGAGTTTGAAGTTGGCTGGTCGTATAGATAGATGCTTAAAAAAATGTTGATTGTCAGTTCGTTAATTGTCATCATTGACAGTTGGTTATTTTTTATTGCGTAATTTGTGTTAAAATCATGCCTGTAATTTATTCAAATGAAGAATACGCTGACATGATTTTCGTGTATGGATATTGCAACGGTAGTACCACCGCCTCAGTTAGGGAATATCAACGACGATACCCAAACCGCCGTCTTCCAGACAAGCAAACGTTTAGTAGAACCTTCACAACTCTTCGATTAACAGGTGCGTTCCCTAAACCGAATTGTGAAAGAGAACTTATGCGAAGAAACAATGCTGCAGAAGTGCTTGAGGTTGTTGAAAATGATCCTGGTGTTAGTACGAGAAGAATTTTATACTTACTGGACAAAGTAGGACGGCTGTGCAGGACACTTTGCGAGAAAACGGACTGCATCCCTATCATTACCAACCGGTACAAGAACTTCTCCCCACGGATCTTCCCAAAGAGTTCGTCTTTGTGAATGGTGTAGCGATCATCTGGATACTCTTCCAAGAACCCTTTTCTGTGACGAAGCTACATTTACAAGAAATGGAATCAACAATTTCCACAACGAACATGTGTGGGCAATCGAAAACCCTCATGCCGTTCGAGAAACCGACTTCCAGAGAAGATTCTCCGTAAACATTTGGGCTGGAATAGTTAATAATGAAGTTATTGGACCACATATTTTCGATGGAAATTTGAACAGCGAAATGTACCAGGCTTTTTGGAGAACGAACTACCTCTACTACTTGAGGACATTCCTCTTCAAATCAGAAGGACGATATTGTTTTTACATGATGGTGTTCCGGCCCATTATGGAAGAGGTGTCACTAATTTCCTCAATGAACAGTATCCAAATCGATGGATAGGTCGTGGTGGTCCCATTGCCTGGCCGCCGCGATCTCCGGATCTCAACCCACTAGATTTTTTCATGTGGGGACATGTGAAGACACTTACCTATTCCATGGGAAAGCCTGATAATAGGGACCAACTCATCCAGAATATTCATGCAGCGTTTAATGAGGTGAAAAACAATATGGAGAACTACAACTGGGAACGAGAGCTCCGACGGAGGATTGAGTTATGCATTGCACAAGGCGGTGGTCACATTGAGCAGCTTTAATAATTGCACTGTCATTATACTTTTATTAAAATAAACGACATTATTTCCTAAGTCCTCTACTAATTTAATTTTAATTCAAACTCCGATATTTCAAGAACCGTTAGGAATTCGGCAAAAGTGAATACGATCACTTTTGCTTAAAATTAGTCATTGAATCCATATACGAAGTTTCTCGGATACCTCAACGGCCACCCGGTATATTATTGCATTTTTGAATTCCTTGATGTAATATAAGGTAATTTTAATGAACATACTCTGCACTAAAACTCAACAGTTTTCGAGATATTCCGTTTCGAAAGGAAAAAAATGCATTTTCATGGAGTACTTAAAAAATGAATCTAGCATTTCCTAATAATCGTTTTGAAACAAATCTTGGGTAATATTATAACGATACTTCAAGCTTTATTTTCCATACTGAACATTCATATTATATTATACTGGGTGTTTAATAATCGAACTCGAAATTAAATACCTTCAAACGACTAAAACTCGTTTATTTAAAATATAACACCCTGTATATTTTCATGCTAACTATTGCAAATTTTTCCTCTCTTTCGATTCCGTATGACACTCCCTATACCTAAAGTTTATACATTTGGAGTTCTAAGTAATTTTGTACAAAAATCTAAAATTTGGCTAGATTCATTTTTTAAGTACTCTGTGTAAATGCATTTTTGTCCTCTCGAAAACTGTTGGGTTTTAGGGCAGATTATGTTAATTAAAATTACCTTATATTACATCAGGGAATTCAAAAATGCAACACCCTGTGTATAAGAAAATATTTGCTTCTGTAGAGAACTTTATTCTAGACACCTTTTACTCAGAACAGTTTTCAGGAAGATGCCACACCTGTATATACACATTATTATTGTATTGTCATAAATTATTCAATGTTTACGTTTCTCCTGCAGTCCATTTTTTCCAGATGCCTAAAGATATTTCTCCTATCATTAATACTAGCTCAAATCTACCAGTTAGTTTGTTTTTCTGTTGTCTTAGAGCGTTTACATGTCTTCTGCAGTCCATTGCATTTCAGATATCCAAAGATTTGTCTCTTACGCAGGAATTTAAGAAACTTGAGGTTGGTTCGTGAAAATCTGATTATACCGGGTAAGTTATCGTGTAGGTCAGGATTCAAAAAAGAATCAGAACTCAACAAAGTGAGTACTAAATGAAGCTTTATTAAATAGAACAGTTGAAAAGTTGAAAGTCACATGGGTCCACAAATCAACCGTTTCCAAGATAATAGCGATTGTTTGGTAGAAACTCTTCCTTTGATTACTAAAGTCGGAATATTTAGTTTCAAGTCAGTTTCAATCACGTGTGGTCTGATGAGGATCCTCGTCTAGCCGTTGAATCCAGACATCAACGTCGTTTTAGTCTATAGTTAACACGATGATAATTTTGTCACAACAAGTTTATGGCCTTGCTGAACTTTTGTAGGACTTAGGATTTAGAGAGAGAGTAAATCCTGGTTTATGCAAGATGGAACTAATTCATAAAACAGTGCGTTGTTTTGAAACACCCTGTATAAGTATACAGTATACGTAAAATTTTAATTAGAATGCTAGCGAAAGGATAAATGCCACAGACCTCACGGCGTTGAATAAAGACGTACACTCGACACGAATTAGTCTTCGAACGGCCACAGTGTGCTGTCTTTGTTAGTCTACCCTCCCTCCCCCTCCCTCCCCACATTTTACGTGACCGATTCTTCGATAAACGTAATAGCATATTTTACGTAATGTAGCATTACGATTATCAAAGTAACGGTCACCTTAAATGTGGAGGTGGTGGACTAACAAAGACAGCATATTGTGGTCGTTCGAAGATTAATTCGTGTCGAGTGTACAATGATATTGCGATCTGCCTTCTTTTGTCTCTAACACTAAAATTCCTATTTTATTATTAATGTCAGTTCCTTCTTAAGCTCCAACTGCATTGCTAGCAAGACAACTCTCCCACCAACCCCCGTAAGTACCAGGCGATTCAAGGTTGCCAATTTATAAGGATGCCCTTTCGCTTTCGTATGAAAAAACTTTCAAGCCTATCCATCTTGATTGATAAACTTGCTCAGCGCCATAGAGTCCCTCCTCCTTTCTTCCCTCCCCACACGACTCAAAATTAAAAGAAGATGAAACATTTTGAAGGTCTTGGCGTTAATCTGTGTTTAATTTAATGGTCTGCCCTCCTAGTTACCGGAAGTTTATCTGTGCTGAGTATGTATTGATAATTGTATATTTAGTATATACAGGGTGATTCGGAAGTAATAAACTAAATACGAATGTATTTTTGTATACAAATAAACCGTGGAAATTGCGCATACGAATTTGGCACTAGCTGTATAAGCGTGCATAAAAGATCGCTTAACATGCATGCATGCATTTCTATCGCATGCTCTATGAGGCATATATTTATACACGTAAGTACAAAGGTATGGCGACGTAGCTATTTTAGATAACAAAGAATATAGTGGATATTTGCGCTGCTATCTCTCTGTAAATCAAATTACCATGTATGAATATTAGACTGTAATTTTGCGTCTATATAAAGGACGAACAGCCTTTAGGATGGGTGTACGTCGTGCTGCATAACAGTTTTCGATCTCTCTTTGTTCTATTTGCAAGTTGTTGAACGCCGTTAAAGGTGTTGGGGAATGTTTATGTATCATTTACATGTTGGTATGGAAAGGAATTGTTTTGGTAACTTTTTCGCGGTACGCCTTTTTTTTTACACTCCCGTACTACGGTACTCATACATATGGATGATATGTGAATGTATAGTACGCGAATAACGAATTACAATTTTAATAATTCATGATTGGGTAACAGCAGATTTGTATTGTGTTTATTTATAGGATACTTCTACTGCTTTGTTAGTTAATTCTGTTCATTTTTTTGTTGTTTATGATATGCAGCTTTATGTTTGTTAATATAACATTGAATGGATAATTGTCAGTGATGATTTTTTTATTTGTTGTTGAGGGACACAAGACGCAACGTGTTCTCTTAACTTTCGAGCGAATCAGGTGTCCATCGGACATAGCTGACGAGCAAACCAAAATTTAACTAAATGAAAGCTCAATAAATTCAGTTATTCAAGTACATGCCACAAAACACAGCTTGACAGCAACAATGTTCTAATAGTAGTTCCATGATCATGTATACCATGTACCTAAAAAACCATTTTCGAAAAATGAATCAGAAATGTGAAACTTGTAGCAATGAAAGTAAGGCTAAAACCAACAAAAGGAGGTAGTAACAGAAGTAAAGTTCACCCCTAAGCTCACACTTAAAGATTCCACAAACCATTAACCAGCCATCTGTACTAATCAGTTAGAACTCTTCACGTAATTGAATTATGCTTTTTTTTCAAAACTCCTACTCGCCTTTCATCCCTTATACTTGCCGGAAGTCGATTAAACATTCTTGGCAAGAATACTTTTGGTACTCGTTGTCCATACTTATTTGTAAACCTGGAGCCTATCATAGCTTTGCATAGTGGTTATGGTAAATTCGCGGCATTGCCTGTATTTCAGTTAAGTTATTTATTATGGTCCTCATAAAGAATATTTTTTTATTTGCAAAATTCCCAATAACTTGACAAGACTAAGACATCTTATAAATCATAATTTCATTAAGTAATAAATTTCGTTTCTTTTCTTTTGTTTCTTTTCATTTCCCAAAACAAAAATATTAAAAAAAATATATTTAGAAAAATATGTTCAAATTATCGACCATAGAAAGTCTGACCCAAATCCAACGAGACTGGTCTTAAAAATAAAAAACCAAGCGTTTATTATTTTGCTTTTTTATTCTTGTTTATTCAAGATAGGTTCATCCTGAGTCAATACAGCGCAAGAAACGTTCAACAAATTTTTCGAAACATTTCTTATACTCATCGGCTGGAATGGCCTTCAGTATGGCTGTCGAAGTCTTTTGGATGACCGGGAGATAGTATCGAAATGATTTCCTTTCATCGCCAATTTCAGTTTGAGAAATAGTCAAAAGTCGCACGGAACCAAATCAGGCGATGGCTCCGTGCGACTTTTAGCGGATGATCGATAACAATGATGCCGTTTTGATCAAGAATTCACATACCATGATAGTTTTGTGCAATGGTGCATTGTGTCGTGTATTGTGGCTCACAATCGTTGTAGAACTCTCAGATAATATTCTGCGTTAACCGTCGATCTTCTAGGACGAATTCATTGTAACAGCATCATCTTGGCTTTGCTCTTCTGAAAACGTAATGTTTTCTTGGATCTTCTGACGACTTCCATGTCGCACTCTGATGTTTTGGTTTTGGTTCGTATTGAAAACACCACGTTTCATCACCACCAGTTACAATGACTGACATGCTTGCCGGATTCCTTTGGGACATTTTTAACATGTCTTTGCAATGCTGAAATCGCCAATCCTTGTGGTCGTCTGTTTGTCAAAATCTTCCGGGTCAAAATTCGCTAGATTGTGTTTTTCGTTTTCTTCTTCGTTCTTCTTTGTCTTCATCGATGATTTCCTTATTACAAGCGGCTTTTGGCGTCCCTGCTCGGCAATCGTCCTCTCAGGGTACCCACGACCGTTACGGAATCGGCCAGACCTTTGCATAGGACATGCATTCATCCCCGTACACATTTTTTTAGCGTTTTGCAGGTTTCTGCACATTTTTTTTTGTAGGATTTAATATTCGCTCTGTGTTCCACGTTGGTTTTTCCATCCATTAAAATATTGTACTTGCAGCTCTTTTGTGGTGTTGCTAGAACAATTAAAAGGACACAATAAAAGAACTCACATTAAAAAAATATTCTTCCTTTACATTTGATTTAAGCTAAACAATCGGTTTAGTACGGCATTCTTCATCTCCGCCATTCTTCTACGGTACTCGTATAATTTTTCTTCTTATTGTGTTTTTCTTCATTTATTCACTGGTAGAGTATAACCGCAGGTTATTTATCCGCACGATCAGGATGTACATAAATATTTGCAGATCGGCGAAGGGTAATAAAAGATAAGCGCAGACCCGGCATCGGATGGTTATGGAATATATTCCTCCCCCTTCACCTCCCGCTCGCCGACGCGTCCGCTGTCTTAGCGCTATTCTCTCTATGAACAACGAAGGTGTCGATAAGTCGTTATTTCAATGAGAAACACCGACTCACACTGGTATAGAAGAGGAAAAAATTACCGACTGTACACGTAGTAAATTAAGCGGAGTTCGTGCCTGCGAATGCCTGTAGACGATGTTATTATCTTAGGGCGAGTTATCGGAGGGTCGTCGCCGGTTAGGAGAAGAATAATAGACTCTCGGTGCTGTGGATAGGTGGAACTCGTATTTTACTGCGAAAATAAATAAAAGCGGAGAGTGGTTTGAGTGTAAATAGGAGAAAATAATTGGAAAAAAAAAAGATAAATCAATTATTTAGTAAAAAACTAAAATGAACTGAGTGATTGAGGACTTAAATAGGGGTTTGGGGGAATACCATATTTCACTATTACTGAGCAATATAACTACTTGCAGAAGGTGCGGCATATTTTTATTGGAATGGATTCGTAAACTGCCTTCGATGTGTGATGCGTGATCAGTGATCCAGGAAATCTTACTTGATTGCTATTGCTATCAGTACTTCTAAGTACATCTTCAGGAGTTTTAATAATTCCTTATGAGCGATGGCATTTGCGCACATGTTCATAACCATAAGATAAATCGTTGATTTAAAGCAATAGGTCCCAAGATAGTCCCTTGCGGAATTCCAACATGGACGTCACTGTCAAGAGATTACTCTCTTACCAAATCACCACTGAAGTAACTAAAAAAATTTTTGACTGACAAATTTATATTTGAAGAAAAATGGAAACAAAAAAGTCGTGAACGAAAACGATTCTAAGTTAGTAAGAAAAATGCAGGCGAAACACTGATGTAGCTGAAAAACAAAAACAACGATCGGAAAAAAAAGGCCAACTCAACTGTGAAAAAAAGAGTCTCAATGAAAAGAATTTCTGATTCAACAAAATCCTGATAGTACGAAGCTCGTAATTTATCACTTCAATACACTAACAATGACAAAATTTGTTCCGAAAAATATTGGAATGAAAACATTCGTTGGCTGAAAAATTTTACATGATTCAAAAACATTAGTAACAAAAATTCAATCGAAACATTATTGGGACTGAAAAAACAGCGACCGGAAAAAGGTCTAGAAATTGTCTAAAGTCTAAACAATTTGCGACTGAAAGGGATTCTGATTCTAAGAAGTGTAAGTCGAAACCTTCTAACTTCTGAGTCAGTGGTTTACATGGCGCTCGAATCGCTCAATCCAGTCGTGGCGGAGATAGCTGGGCTTGATTCTTACAGGCCACTTCCACGTCTTGTAAGGAGGGCCCAGCACGTGATGGCGTAGAGGAATGCCGATTTGCGATACCACAACGCCTTAGCGGAGCCAACGGTTTACCTCTGGAGAGAGAGAGAGAGCAAGATTGTCGAAATGAATTGCGTCAAAAATTTTGTAAGTGTAGAAAATTTTTGACTGAAGTATCTGTGATAGAACATTTCTGAGTCAGTGACGAAAAAAGTCGTGGCTGAATAAAATACTGATGAGAAGAATGTCCAAAAATTGTTTAAAAGTGTGTGACTGAAGAAGATTGTGGCTCAAGCATATTAGTGATAAGAAACTGTGATCGAAAAATTATTCTGACTGAAAAGAAAATCGTGACTGGAAAAAATGACTCAAAACAATGAAAAATGCGGTCGAAATAGTATTGTGACTGAAAAATCAGCGATTAGAAAAAAACTGAAGATGGTCTTAAAAATTTGTGACTGAAGAAAATTCTCATCTTCCAAGATTGCCTCCGTTGGAGTGCCACAAGAGTCACTTCTGGGTCCAATACCGTTCTTGATCTTCGTTCATGATCAAATATTTAGTTCGCTTGACTGCTAAATGGCGATTGAAAGTCAACGAGATAAAGTGCATTGCGGTCGTTTACGCATTAGACCACCCCACGATACCTTTGTGGTCGGGAGTCACCGCACCCTCCGGTGTCTATTTGGCCGTGACGCTCGACAGCCGGTTCACCCTTTGTTCTCACGTCGATAAACTTATGATTTATTATGTATTCCTCAGACCCATGCTGACCTACGGTGCTCTCACTTGCTTTTGTGTTGTTAAAACTCACCCTTCACGCCTAAAAGCCCAACAAAACTGATCTCTGCGCAGCCAAAATTTTGGACAGGATTACCACATCACATCGTCCAATTCCATAGTGGCAGAAACAGTTTCTGCAAACTTGCAGTTAATTCGTATAATCAGCCAGTGTTCAGGCAAGTTGTATTAACATAGATTGTTCAATTATATTACTATAAAAAAATAAGAAGTATTAAATTTGTTGAACTTGTTTCATTCCTTTTGAGATGCTTAACAGTATACACTAGACATTACTCGACTGGCGGTTGTGTTTCAAACCTTATTCATCATAAACGAGGCCCCGATGTTTATTGTTATTAATAATAGCACGTCGTTCCGACGTACTCGCTACTCGCTTGATTGGAACATGCAACGTCGACTTCTCTTACAACACACAAAAACGCACGCTAGACTGAACCGTAAGGTCCGTAAGGAGAGGAACGATGGCTGCTGCTACACACTGACGAGATAAGAAAGAACTGGCAACCGAAGGCGCGCCCATATTGCGTAGGCTACTCTTTCTAAATAACGCTGCACCCCTCAGTCATAGCACGAGCACATGGATGCAGATTATAATATTAGATGGTATACGATTTAAAATTTAGTAATTTTAATCCAAACTTTTGTTGGTCACTGTATATATATATATGTGTGCAGTATATACATAGATAGTGTAGCGAATAGGAAGCCTCATATACACAGGTGCAATTATGTTCCTCCTCTTAAAAAAAAACAAAAAACAAATAACCGCTCGGCCGTGAGTTATAAACTAAATCGGATAATGGTAGATGGTAAATTGTTATCTCGTGAGGCGTTTACCGACTTCTTCGTCTTCTTTTATTCATATTCTCGGTTGTGATTGCCGTTGTATTCGCCTGAACAGTCATATTTTCCCAGGTCGCAAGTCGACCTGTGGGCTCTTTTCTGATGCTGATCGCCGAGCAGATGTAAAGAGATACCATCGGATGGTATTTATCGATACGCTGTTTATTGTTTACTTTGTATTGAGGTTTTAGTCGTTTCATTTTAGTTTGTTTGGTCTTGCGAGAATCAGCATACGTGATGTACTGTATACAGGTCGGTTAGCTCAATTCGAAATGATGTTTTTATAATTTTGTAGTCGAATTTTTTAATTAAATCTTTTTTTTTTTTTTCCAGGTAAGCTTCATTTTCTTCTCTTGATATCAACGCTGCATCGAGCAGGTAAGTTGGTAAAACTGATAAAATGTCGAGCATATAAAATAATTAATTAATTGGTCGATACATGTTGCCAGTGAAATCAGTCCGTTTCTATAAGTGACTGCCGATTTATTGTTGCCCGCGTAAAGGGTTACCTCAATTTAGGAAATGTTTCGCATAAATTTACTTTTTTTATGGTTATTAAAGTTGGTCGAAACACGTTGCAATTTAAATCAGTCCGCTCCTATAGGTGACTGGCGAGTTATTGTTGCCGAACTATAGGATTTAATGTTGATCGACTAGAGTTGAAAAAGTTAAACTATTTCGTTTGCTTCTTTAGTTGTTTGTCGAAATATGTTGTCGGCCTGTAGAAGACACTTTTACAAGGTCATTCTATAGATATAACCGCACTTTTCGTTCTTTTACTGTTTGCATGTCCGTCCTAGGTGCTACTTTTATGTTTTTTTTGGCTAAACGAAGCCCTTCAGCCCAAATCTAACACTGTCATCGTATTTAGCATCATCAATTACATACATATCCAAAATTTGAACGAAATCGAACGCCCTTCGAAAATTGTCAAAAATTCAGATTTTTTCCATACCTTGAGATTTTGAAAAAATCTCGATCTCTTCGATTTTCCTGAAATTTTGAATATATATGTAATTGATCATGCTGAATACGATGACAGTGTCAGATTTGGACTAAAGGGCTTCATTTGGCAAAAAAATCATAAAAATGGCGCCTAGGACCAACGCTCCAATTCCCCGTATGGGAGCACTTTGACCTTAAGTGATAACCGTCTACGACTGTAAAATATAGTTATTGAATTACACTCTGTATAGGATAAACTTTATAATAGTTGAAAAGCATTTTTTACTAGCTTTCAAATGATATATTATAAGCAAGGAGTTGTAACTGTAACTCCTGTGGTTCGGTTGTTTGTGAACAAATGGCGCGTCAAAGATAAATATCAATACAGAGCGGTGCAACTAAGATGGGGTGGATTATTATAATTAAACGGTGAGGAATTTCGAAAAACCTTTTTGGATTTGATTGAGGGCTACAGAGGCTACACTTTAAAAATATTTTCTTTACACAGGGTGATCGAAGCAGTCGGTGACAAACCAAACTTATGTTTTTTCTTTAGTTCGGCACTCAGTATTAAAATGACTATAAAGAGTATTTTAATAAAGATGATGTAAAACTTAACAACATTCAGGGCAACCAGAACAACCTGTAACAATATTCTGAAAATTTAGTTTTTTTTTTTAGTATCTCCTCCATTATGAGAGATAGGACTATAATTTCTTCGATATAATGCTCAGGATAATCGGAACAACTTCGAACACCCATCGAAGTTTAGACTCTCGAAAAATGCCCTGTTAGTAAATTTTGGGATTTTTTCGCGATATCTCCACTATTACGAAAGGTAGGATCGTAGTTTCTTCGGGAAAATATTGAAAACAACCAGAACAATCTGGAGCAAAAGTTAGGCCAAGTAGAAGAACCTGGAACTAGTGCCAGATTTGAAAATTAAAAACTAATTTCTAAACTTTAATAGGAAACCATAAACAAATTTTAGAGGATAAATGATCAAATAAGTATGAGGGTAATACGATTTCTGCTTCAAAATTTCAGAAGAAATAATATAGCGAAAAAAAAATCGGGTTTCGAGTTGGTTTCGAAAGCAGCTGGGTTTCAGAGTAGCTTAGTTAGCCGAGAGATAGTTTTGAGAGCAGCTTTGCTGGTTGAGACTTGATAGTTGGTCTAGAGCTAGTTTTGAACCCTCAACCAGATAATCTGCTTTCTAGTTAGTCCGATCACCAAAACTCGATTGCCCTTCTTAAAAACCACTACTATCTACAGTTCTCCAAGTAAATTTGGAAAAGTACAAATCGCCATCTTCAAGCTAATCATTTTGCATAACAGAAAAATAATCTTAGAAAATACAACCATTAACAACTTACTAGACATCTCGCCAAGCGTAGCAGATGGTGTGAAAGGCAAACCAAAGCTTGGTAAGCAGACAACTACCACAGTGGTGACCTCGAATATCAACTTAGATCAATAGAAGTAGCAGTATTCGATTCCAGGGATTGCAAATCCATGTTTAGTGAAGTACGTTTGATACCATTTGCTGAAGAATTTGCAGCATCCACACCTTCACTTGGGCTTATCCAGAAACTCTTTCTTAAAAAGTAACCAGGATATTTTCGCCAAACAAATGATATCATTTGTTTTTGGCTTTACCACTCCTAGAACACCCCACCAAGATCAAGCGTTTAATGCTGCACAACGCCACAGAATAAGCACACCGCTGCAAACTGGTTGAGGAGAGCTGGATTTGAAAGCAGTTTAGCTAGCCGAGATCTAATTTTGAAACCAACTTAGCTGGATTAGAGCTGAGAGCTAGTACTTGATCGAGGGCTGGTTTTGAAAGCTGTTTAGCTGGCTTTGAGCTGGTAGTTGGTTGAGAGCTAGTTTTGAGCTCTCAACTAGCTAATCTCATTTCTGAATTGAATAAATCAACCTAAAAGATTACGTTGGCAGACCTTGAATAAGCTATTATGTCAAAATGGCTGTTAGTAAATCTCCTGCTAAACATGTCAGATGTAACTTCAGAGTGATGGAGATTTATTTGCAGGAATTTGAGGTTTCCGCTCATTTCTGGGGTCAGGTTGAGCAGATGTGGGTGTCTTGAAGGCTTCCTTTTTGCTGCCTTCCTTCGATTAAGTGGAAGGTCCTATTGCTCTCTTGATCTTACCTGTGGAGATGTTTGGTTTGCACCTTGCAGGTTTGTTCGGCGCTGAAGGAGACTTTCCTACAGGGGTGCTAAAAGCAGTTGTAGAAGGCTGTTGACCCTTCATTGAGCCTGAATCTTCTATTTTGGAGTTTCTTTTTGGGTTTGCTACTCCTTGGCCGAAGTCGGACCAGACCAAACTTTAAGTTTATTCGAAATTTCCTGGATTTAAGAGTCTCTTCGCAGTACTCTCCACTATAACTTTTAGGTCTTCGATTTGACTTTGTATATAGCTAGGAATGGTAGAATGGTAGAAGAACCGCAGAGTTTCAAGGGGTAAGGTATGTACCTTGCCATCACTCTGTTATCACTCGAGGCAAATAGATATCTAAATGCATAATGCACCACTAAGAGATGTTTTAACTTGAAATATGTCCCAGAGTAGCTTTGCCGATAATCGAGCGACCCTAGTCTATCGTAATAATTCCTGAACAATATCGAAACTATCTCCTAAAGGAGCGGAACTTTAAACTAAGTATTCGACATGTCTCCTAGATAAATTTCCCAATCCCAAGTCGTCCTAGACAATCGAACCGAATTACTATCTTAGCAATAACCTATCTAGCATCTCCTTCCAATTTCCACTATCCTCCGGAGAACCAATTCCTCCATCTCTATCGGTCCTTTAAGTCTTATCGGAGCAAGTCCTGCGGATGGAATTTTATTACGAAAACTTCTAACCCGAACATACATTCTCGAATTCATACGTAGATATCTAAAGAAAATATGGCGAGGTTCTTCGGGCGAATTTTCCGCTATTTCTCACGAACTACCGCATACTCGGCTTCTATGAAAAGAAATATAAAGGCCAGGGTAACTTTAAACAGTTTCTTGCGGTGTTGCGGTGTAGCGGCAATAACGTGATGACTATTTTGGGTAGCCGTTTGGCGGAGAGGAAGTTGTAAACGAGTTACTTTGCTAAGAAAGTTTTTAACGTAGAGTTAGAGGTCGTAACGATATCCGCAAGACTTTCCGAAAGAACGATTGCCCGCCGAATTGATTAGGAAAGAAAGGTTTTGTTCGTTTTTTTGCGCGGAGGAAAACTTTTCAAATGGAATTGTGCCAATGACGCGATTAAAAATGTTCGCAGAAGAAACGTAGGTTTGAATACGAAAGATTTTTTTTTGTTTTAAGACTAAAACGAGCTTTTGGAGAACGGATTGATGGATTTAGAAGATCTCAATCTAAAAGACCGACACAAATCGATAATATCGATGTTTTTTTGCAATATTAAACGTTCGTCGATGATATGTATTCGGCGTATCGGAGTGGGCTGTTACCGGCTAGAGTAAATAGCGTTTGTCTATGTTATGTGTTACTATAGTTTGGTCGGCGGTCGCCTGCGACCTACGAGCCCTTTGTTGGCTAGCGAATTCCTGCGAGTGGGCACCCGGTCGGCCTTGGTTGAAGTATAAACCGGCCAGGCCTCACGACCTCGACGTCAAGTCAGACTCCGTAGGTTCTTCTATTCGAGTATATACATATGTGTATGCCTCGTCGGAATATATACGACTTTATACGGTGACGTTTATGAAAAATGCAACAATTGAAATAAAAAATAGATGGGATGTTATTGTTTCATATTACACTAACACACAAAACTCAACTTTTACATTTTTGGTTCCTCACGTTGGGCGCCAAAAATGTATTGATCGGATTAATTGCTTTAAAGTTTTCGTTCTCTACGTCCAATCGTATACAATAACAAACAAATCTCCTCTTTTATAAATAAAACTGCTCTCCTCTTAATTGGATTTATTACAACGAATCTGCAACACCTCTAGACCTTTCAAAATGAAATTTTTATCTTCTTCTGCAAACCAGTCCTCCACAGCTTCTATCACCTCTTCGTTCGACCTCTTAAACTTTTTTTTCAGTTGAGGGAACACATGATAGTCGGACGAAGCCAGATCTGGTGAATAAGGGGGGTGTTCGAGTAATTCCAACCCTAAATCAAGTGATTGAAGTTTACCGGTAATTTTCATTTGATATTTATCATATTTAAAAATCTAAACATCTTGTTCCCCCACGGAACCTAACCATTCAGCAAGACTTGCACAAGGCTCACTCTCAGTATTCCAACTTTCTTCTTCGAGTGCATCATCTAAGTCTGAGTTACTGTTCATTGCTTCATACTCTTTTTCGGAATCTGAAACGAGTGTTACGTCTCTGTCTTGCTTCTCTTGTGGTAACAGTTCTTCCTTTTTTTAATGGCTTCCTTTCTTTCCAATATTCCCTTTTCATCGATTGCAGGTTATGTTTTACGAATACTAATTTCGCAGCTTTTTTGTTGGTTAGGCGATTTCTTCTGGGCGTGTGGACTAAACTATAGGTACTAGAAGACCTTTCAGATGCGGCTGATGATGCAGGTGCCTTTGTAAATAATAAAAATTTAATTTAACCATTAAAAATAAAAAGTGCATTATACAGGGTGTTTCAGAATAAGATGCTGATCCTTAAGGATGTCAATCCTTACGTGATTTTAAGGAGAAAAGTTCAAATAAGCCTATGTCCTAAACCTCTTAAATTTTGAGCTACAGGGTATTCAAAGTTTTGAGATAAAAATCGTATTTTTATCATAATTAATTATTGGTGATTATCTAATTGGGCCTTATTTTCTACCAGGCAGATTGGACGGAAACGCTTATCGTCAGTTTCTTGAACAGAGTTTACCAAATTTGTTAGACGACGTTCCTATTTTAATCCGTCATCGTATATGATTTTGGCACGATGGTGCACCTGCACATTTCAGTCTCCAGGCGCGGGAATTTTTAAATCAATTTTATAGAAATCGCTGGATAGGGCGGGGAGAAACACAGTCGTGGCCACCTAGATCCCCAGATCTAAACAGTCTAGATTTTTTCCTGTGCGGACACCTTAAGACTTTGATTTATAGCACCCCAATACACACTGAAGAGGAGTTGAGAAATCGCATAATACTTTGTTTTGACACTATCAGGAATACTCCGAAAATTTTTTAAAGAGTACGAGACTCAATGAGGAAAAGAGCTGAAGCATGCATACTTGAAGGTGGTGGCTACTTTCAACAGCTAATCTAAATTATAAAAAATATAAATAAATATGACCTTTTCATAGATTTATTTGAACTTTTTTTCTTAACTGTATAACCCTAAGGATCAGCACTTTCTGATTTCGCCATATTCCATAAAAAAATCAGATTTCCAATAACCTTCTTTAGAACGATACTGTCCAAGGTGCCTTATAATATCGTTTCATTCATCATAATCTTCTTTTTATCGCTACCCAGGCTTTGTATTTCATGTAATTTTCGAAGTTTCGCGGTTACTCTAAAAATATATTCTATCCCTTCAGGTGTTAAATCTTTTTCCAGTTTGGTACAGTCTAAAATATTGGCTGCAAAATGTAATGGTGAAAGGGCCATTTGTTTTCTTAAAAATTACCGGTAAAGAAATTTTCCGGGTTAAATTACCTTACCAAAATTACCGTTACCGCGGTAACGTTACCGCACTTTAATCGCTACCTAAATCACGAATTGTGTTCATTGAACATGCCATTTGTCCTGCAAAAACAAAACACCTTTGAACAACATTTCGCGTCTTCTCTCCATAATTTTTCCTCGTAGGGTGGGGTCAGTAATGTCGAATAAGTTAGTTATTGTTCCACCCTTATTCAGAAAACTCAAAAAAAAAAAAAACGAAACAGGGTTCTTCGTTTTGATAGTCTCGGACCTCCGATATTAGGCATCAGGCACAGCAGAGTCGACATTTTCCTCTCTGCCTTTTGAATGGTCTTATTTACCAGTTCAGCAAACGTGAGTTTTGTATCTAGCCACACCTTGAGGTACTTCATGGCTTTACTTGGATGTACGGGGGTTGCTCAGACGTTAACACGTTAGCTGCCACGTGGCACTTCTTCAGTACCTCACAAACTTGTACGCCACAGGCCGCGTGGTACTACTTTTGTGCCACATATGTTTACTAATATTGATGGAGCGTGACTTGCGGTCTGTGCCTCGAACTCTAGGTTCCTTTATGGTATGCTGTAGAGCGTCGCTCGGTGGACTAGAATTTGCCTTTATTCAAATTAACAAATTGATGCCATCATATTTGCCAACACATGTTAAAAAAATTCAAAAAATAACTGTTTTGCCCAGACGGACCTAAATATCATGACTACATGGTGGCGCTTAACGTGTTAAATATTATTTGGCCAATATTTCTATTTGTAGTTAGAAGCACTGCTTCAGCTTTTTCCAGTCCTAACTGGAGATCCGGCAATGCTTGCTATGTTGGTAAGCCTTTCTTCTCAGTCTTTATCATCGCCACTACCATTAAATCATCCGCAAATCCTTTGAGCTTGATCTCCTCTGGCTGTTCAAGCCTCAACACACCGTTGAGGCTTGAACATGTCACATTCTACAGAACAGGCCCCAGAACTGACCCTTGTGGTACTCAGCTTTCTATTTGGAAAATAGTCGGCTATGACGTTGATCACTCACTCCTCTACTTCGAAGTTCCATTAATATATTCTGTTAGGATGTGCTGTTGAAAGCGCTTGTAATGTCCAAGATGATCGCTGCACAGAGTTTTCGATGCTGGTGAGTTGGGCTGGGGGATACCAACATTTTTGGTATCGGGTATCGATACTAATCGAGGTAAGATAATGTATAATCTGGTTTCCGAGTCCAGCTGCTATATCGTTTTTTTATCTTTTGTTGGGCGAGTTGTAGCTTCATCATAGTGAACTTTTGGAGCTTGACATTTCTTCGTCTATTAAATGTCATCAGTTGGTGTTCGCGGAAATAAGTGGTTTACCACACTCTTCATTACCCGCATAGTCAGCTGACGCCTGGGTAGGCAGCTGTTGACGAGATTCATAACGACCCTGTAGCCTTCGCCCCATATGTCTCTATCGATGTCGTCATATAAGGATTGCCAGCAGACCCTAGCAAAAAAAAACTGCCTACGTTGGACGCCAAAACTGTATCCTTTTGACTATTTCTTTTGGCGTTTTTTTGAAACATCAAACGAAGTCAATTCCTAAAACTAACAAAAAAGGCAATCTGAATAGTTTGGGCGCCCTACCTTGGGCATTAAAAATGTCCTGACTTGATTAAGGAGCTATCCTTCTTAATATTACAATAGCAAAAGCAATTGTTCTTGCATACCCTACGTTGGGCGCCAAAAATGATTTGGTAACTATAAACTTTGGCCGTGAAAAACTGCATTCAACAATTTTCTTCTAATTCCGATTTATTTTGACTCATGATAATTAATCAAAAATTACAAATAACATAAGATCAGAAACTAAACCCTGAAGAATTCTCGTAGTTGTACATATACTTTTGGAAGTCGCTATATAAACCTGTACACTACCATCATCGTTACATGCTTGAGGGAGCTCATAGCGAAGCTCCGTTCTCGCGGCGAAGGCAATAACTTAATGCATGCATGCACGCGGCCAATTCGCATGAATTATTGGAAAGAATAAGGTATTCGCGGACTAAACTGGGGAGACGCTGACCAGAAAGGAGTTGCGATGCAAGCAGGTGGCCACGGCAGTGCTAAAGGGTTGTTGCCAATAACTCGCCGCAAAGTCGTTCGTGTAACGTTTACGTATGCGCGGCGATGTTACGTTGGATGTTTGCGGTCTAATTTGAACGTGTATTTACGGTCGGAAGATGAGAACGTGCGCCTTAAACGTTGATCGTATTTAATTAATTAATTTGCATGTTGGGTATTCTTCGAGATTTGTGAATTTCATTATATCTGTATGTACATATATAAGGCCTTGTCACGACTGACATATCAACGCCTTGCCTAAACCGGTAAGAGAAGATATTTTAAATTCGAAGATTTCTTTTGTTAATAACCGTCTTTTTTGATTTATATATACAGGTTCGGCCAAAATTCGCTACATACAGGGATGCTCAAAACTGTAGTCTTGATATAAGATTTCCAATTTTGGAATTGGAACGATGTCTGTGGGACTGACGAGTAATCCCGAGTAGCTTGGTCTGCTTGGCTTCGCATGCTTCAGAAAATACCCAAACCATTTACTGAAAATGTCCTAACTAAAACTGCATCCATCCTGATTTATGACAGGCGAATTCAGTTCGAGATGGAGCTCCGTCCATTAACTCTTGTTTCATTCTCACTCTAGGAAAAATTATTATTGGGTCGATGAATGAGCCACCAGCAGATATGCAGACGATAACTGTTGATAAAACTCCTCTTTCTGCAGATGTGAGACTGCATACTTGATTTTTCGCTTGTTCTCTCCCCCACCCCACCCCTTTCCCTCTCTAGAGCAAAAAATTTCACTTGCTTTAGACTGCAGGCACTGTGTGTGGGGGAATGAGAATCAACTATTGCATTCATCCGAAAAAGTAAAAAATCTATCAACAATGGGCTTATTGAGGACTTCAGGTGTGCGAAGACTAATTTCCGAATGCCTGTCACCAAATCCCTTTAGCCAGTCTGCCCAAGCAAGCTGGGTTTCTATGTTGAAACTATCTAACGTCTTTTTTTAGTAAGACCATGAAATTGAGTTTCAAGTTCTTGAATATGTTGAACGATTTCTACTTCTTAAAAGTAAAAATTTGGCGATTAAGACTTTAATATTTCATTTAGCATCACTATTTTTATCTTCAGCTCTTCTTTTTAGAGTATTTCGCTGAAAACTATAAATTTTAATGGCTGTTTGGATTGGCATATGCTGTTTTTTTTACGGCTTCGCTTGTTTGTCGCGATTTTCTGCAAAGAAATTTTAGCCACCTTAACCCATTTTGCAATTTATGAGTAATGTCATAATCTACAAAATGTACGTCGCATATTCATCAATTCTATTACACGGATACATACCTATACAGGCTGTTACAAATTCGTGGTTCACCATTGGGATCTCGAAAACGGTAAGAGATACAAAGTCGGGCAACAATGTCTTTCGGACTGGCGAGTAATCCCGAGCAGGTTGATCGACTATTTTGGATATTAGGCATGTTTAGATCAACAGGTCGATATGCTACATCATTTGTTTTCTTGACATCATCATTGGGATTTTCGTTTTCCAGATGATCTTTTCTAATTTGGACATCTCTGTCAATAACTTTAGTTGCAATTCCACAATGTCTGAATCCATTTATAGCTGTTGTAGGTACTGTTGCTCGAAGATATGCAGCACCAAACAGTTTTGTAACTTGAAATTTTGATTCGGTTCTTCCTGGGTTATTCTTAAGGTATTTTTCAATTTCTTGAACGTAAGACGTACTTAAGGGCCACATAAATGCCACATCAACTGGCTGTAAATTTGTGACTGCAATGGGGTGGTAAAGACAACACAGTCAGGAAATTATCACGTGCTATATTGATGAAATCCAATTCTTATCTAGTACGAGGGCTATTTTTTTTTCAAGGTCCAATCGGTCGTGAAATTATGTCAAGGTCAACTTTGTACACCATCGTGAGTGGGAAACTTCAGTACCGCAAATTGTGTGCGAAATGTGTTCCCAAGATGCTGTCCGACCATCACAAAACACAGCAAATGGGTGCCACCTTAACGTTTATCCAGCGCTACCATGATGAAGGAGAAGATTTTTGAGCAAAATTGTCACAGGCGACGAGACATGGGTTCTTTACGAAGCGGAAGAAACAAAAGAGAAATCCAAACGGTGGTTGCATTCTTCTTCCCAATCGAAACCAAAGAAGTTTAAGCGAACATTTTCCAACTGAAAGTGCATGGCTACTGTGTTCTGGGACCGAAAAGGAGTTCTCTTGGTGGAATTCATGGAACGTGGTACGACCATCACACCAGCCTTATACAGCGTCACTCTTCAAAATCTACGAAGGGTAATTCAGAACAAGCAAAGAGGAATGTTGTTATCAGGCATCGTTCTCCTTCATGACAATGCCCGACCCCATACTAGAAATGCAACAAATAACCTCCTGCAGCGTTTTGGATGGGAAGTATTCGATCACCCTCCGTACAACACGGACTTAGCTCGATCCGATTTCCATCTCTTTCCTCGCATGAAAAAGAGTTTAGGAGGACACCATTTTGACACAGACAATGAGTTGCAGACCAGCGTACAAACTTGGCTGAAAGCACAGGCGGCTACCTTCTATGAAGATTGAAAAGTTGATAACACGCTACGAAGGTCTACCTAAATGTTACAAATAAAACAAGTTTGAATTTCACTGTGGTTTTGATTTCACGACCGATCGGACCTTGAAAAAAAATTGCTCTCGTATTAACAAGCAAGGCTCAGAAAATGCTCCAATCATTTACTGAAAATATCCAACTGCATCCATCCTGATTTATGATAGGCTAATTCAGTTCTAGGTGGAGCTTCTTCCATTAACTCTTCTTTCATTCTCACTCTAGGACAAATTATCATTGGGGAAATGAATGAGCCACCAGCAGGCATACAGACGTTGTTTCCACCCTTTTAGTGCAAAAATTTTGCTTGATTTAGACTTCACAGTTGTAAGTCCTGTCTCATCTACATTAAAAAAAAACTTCACAGCTCTATATGGGAATCGACTATTGCATTTTTCTAAAAGGGTAGGCGTATTGGAGGCTCAAGCTGGGGCTGCACTAGTGGCTTCAGGTATGCTTAAACTAATTTCCGGATGTCTGTCACGAAATCCCTTTAACCAGTCTTCCTCAGCACGCTAGAACTCTAGAGCTGTTCGGCTTTGATTGCTTGTGGCACAGCCTTAGGATCCTATATCTGGTGTCACGTTCTAATATTTTTCCTTGGCATTTTCTGCAAATAAATTTTAGCCACTTTAGCCCATTTTGCAATTTATGAGAAGTGTCATAACCTACAAAATCTACTCCGCATAAAACAGACCTTTATGATTTTTGCTTTCTTGTAGAGTTGACGGTAATGACGCATGCAATATTTCAGCACTTTACCGTACAGATGGCGTGCAGTTAAATACATACATTCTAACAAATTTAGCGTTTTCGGGATTCCTTTGTGTTTTGCCGTTGCCTGGACTTAAACAAAGTAGATGCACAAATTTGAAAAATTTTCTAAAAATTTTTTATTTCTAAAATAAATTTGTTGGATGGTTCAAACATTTTATTTTTATGAATTATTTGCTTTTATATGAGGAAAGTGGACCGTCATCTTCGATTGTACGATTTCTTCATTTTCAGAGTAAGTTCGTCGGTCGTTTTGGCTTCCCATCCTTTCTTGTTTACCTCTTGGCACAATAAATTCCGAAAATTCTCAATTGGCCTAGTTTTTGGAATATTTGGTGGATTTACTTCTTCAGGGACGACACTGTTAGTTTAAGGTCACAGACGACGTACACTCCCAATTAATTTGTATCTTTCTACACCCATCAATGCTCTCCCTGCTATCACATATTTGACTGTTGCATTGTCTCAGGCACCCCAACATTACCAAATAAACCTTTACTGATTAGTTGAAATTCTAAATAAATATGAAACAATCACATATCACCGTCAGCAAGTATTAAATTTCGGTAAGTTTCGTCCTATCACGGCTCATCAGGTCACTTACGTGACAACTATTTTATTCATCGCTGTATAACTTTTTTTATTTAATGCGAAAATACACTCGACGAGTCTCATTTTTTTTACACATTATATACACACTAGACTGGTTATAGGAAAAAAATCGAATGTGAATATAAATTCGCAGACAGCAGCGTCGAAAAATGTGTGCAATCAGCGGTTCGTGCCTCGGAATACAGGCCACCTATTCCCAGCTCCCTTTTTTAGACGTCTACTTGTAAATATCATTTTCTTGACGCGACGTCAAATAAAAAGGGGCGCGTCGCATACTCCCTAAAGAACAAGGGTAAATATAACGAAGCGTCGGGATTTTTATTATACTTCTTTTGTTTTTATTTTTTCTATATTTATTTACGAGATAAAACTGAAGTTCGAACGGGATTGTTATCTCTTACAGCTTTTTTTTCAGCAGATCGATGAAACAGGATTGTTATTGCTAAGCAGCTGTCTAGCGTCTACGTTATTGCTTCTTTTTTTTATGGAAGAGAGATAGAGTAGTACCTAATTTTATAGGCAATTAACGAAGTAACTGTGTAAGGTTACACTAGAAGAGGAGAACGGATGCTGCACACCGCGGTGTTTTGAATTTTTCCCCAACGTTAGATGCAAACTTATGCAGCGACATCGCAATGAAATAACCTCCGGAAACTTTTTCCCGGATTTACATGCTTAACAAGCCATCTCAAGGGAGAACTTTATTCGCTCCGGAAATACGGCGAAGAAGTTTATTTGTTTCCTCTTCTGTTTATTTAAAAGTTTATCGCGAACTCTCCTATCTAGACGGCCACGTGGAATAATATGCACATGTTGATGATAAGCTGGAGACTTGGCTGCTTCATTTGTTCGTTGTGTTTTTACCAAACTCGGCGTCTTCAATTACAGTGAGAAACTACAAGTTACACTATTGGATGAATTTAATTCAAGCCGTATAGAATATTGTAAGCTGGATGTAAACAGGAAATATTGTTGGGGCATTAGATTATCCTGGTGGAACCCCAGCTCTGAAGGAAAAGATCATATCTTGACGACGTTATCTTGAACAGGATATCTTGTCGACGGCTTCTTTCTCGGCCGTTGCAGTACACTTCTCCAATCCACCACCATTCCCTGTTGGGATTTAATTAATAGAGCTCCACCACTTACAGCGAGATGGTGGTGTACGAAGCACAGCGGCAACGGTTTCTATCTATAACTAGAGCTCTTCTGATTGTAATCGCAGGTGCAGATGTGTTCGAATCTAATTTGACCAAATACTTAGTTCATTTTTTGAATCTCGCTACCTTTGCTCGTCTCGACCATGGCGGGGTTTCATATATAATAATGGACCTGAGAAAAGTGACATTATTTGCCGTCTTCTTTCAGTAATGATCAAACTATAGTACTGGCAGCAGTGAAGTTCTCGACTGCCTTGTTTACTTGGATGGCGGAGTCTAGATATATGACTCAGGAACTCGAAACGAGGTTTCCACTTGAGGACTCATCTTCCTACTTCGTCTGTGGATACACCCAACAGAACGGAGATCTGGAATTTTTGGCAAGTCTTACATGAACAATGAAAATAGTTAAGGGGCCAGTAGTGGTCCTTGTGGAACTCCAGCGAGTATACCTCCGAAGAGTGAGGCTGTGCTAAATTTAGAAAAACAGCTTCTGGATATCCTTCGACTCCAAGGTATTACCGGTAGATTTCCTAAAGCAAAACAACTGAAAGCCTATCTAATGGTCCCCGACGCATGCGAATTGCTCGTCCTGTATCACGTGATCTTTTTGTTTCTTAACTATGATAGGTTCGATAGGTTCAGTAATATTTGTAATTTGGAAGAGATACAAAATCAGGGAGATGGGGTGGTAGTACTGAAGAAATAGCTGCGATGTCGACATAACTAACATTAACTAATTAACCTAATTAATGTTTCTGAACTTGGTAAGGCTAGCTCACTACTGTCAGCTAACATGAATCTTCTTTCGGGGAGCTACTACGCCTATACAGGACCCGGTTGATTGGTTGATTACTATCAAGGCAGGGCAGTCTTTAGTTATCTCTAACACTGTGGCCTATTGTGCCTATTGTGTTATTCCTACCTTGATTTCATTTTACTCAAACAGGTTAGTTCCATCGATCAAGTTTAGAAGCCTATTTGGTAAATCAAACACGCTTGGCATAGCAACCCTACGTTGACTTAGTGCTCTTCATTACAGAGTCTGTATAGGGGTTCATCTTTATAGACTCTTATCTTGTGCAGGTGACCTCTTAGACAGCTATGTCCTGTTAATAGACACGTTATTGCCCTAAGCTGAGTTCTATTTAATGCAAGTAAGTCAGCAGTTAATCGTTGTGAAAATTGGACTATTGGTGGCCCGTTAGGGTCAGTTTATGATAACAGCAGCAGTGGATGGTTCGATATGAATTTATTTGAGATATGGTTCTTCAAACTCATGCTACCCCACATCAAAAAAAATTGTAATGGCAAGACAACTGTGATTTCAGGTGATAACCTAGCCTCACAATTTTCTCCAGCGGTAGTAAAGGCTGCTAAAGAAAATAATATTTATATGGCTCCCTTACCCCCTAATTCAACCCACTTCATGCAGCCTTTAGACGTTGCTATCTTTGCTCCTATGAAGAAGAAGTGGAGAGCTATTCTGGATGATTGGAGAAGGACGAGTCGCGTAAAAGGCACTCTTCCCAAGGAACACTTTCCAAATCTTCTAAACCGGTTGTGGAGATCTGTGCATGAAACAGTGGAAAACAATTTAAAATTCGGATTTCGTGCCACCGGGATTTTTCCGTATGATCCGCAGCAACCTTTATCTAAACTGCCAGAAACTGCAACAAGTAAAACATCTTCTATCCTGACTGATAGTGTATTAGAGTTTCTTCAGGAGACACGTGGACAAAAAACGGTTTCTAATTCTAAAAGAACACGCGGCAAAAAAATTATATCCGGCAAAGAAATTGATTTTGAAGACAATGGAGACGGGCTAGACGAGGAAAATATAATAATTGAAGGTGAGAATAGTGACAAACAAAACACGGTTAAGGGAAAGGTAAAGGCAAAGAAAAAAATGAAGAAATTTAAAAAAACATCGATCAATCATCATCTTCAAGAAGCAAAAATGAAGATGAATGTGGAATTTGTGCTGCTGATTGGTCTCATTACACTGGACCAGACTGGATTTTATGCATTCTTTGTTCAATGTGGATTTGCGGTGCGATTTGTAACGGAAGATCGAAAAACAAATGTTATACTTGTGGGGAATGTGAATAAGATTATTAATAGTAATTTTAGCAAGGCTTAAGCGGGAAGGTGTATTTTTATTTTTTACCAAGAATGTTGTTTCAGTTCCTTCAACGGTGCCAAATATTAAGAATATTATTTTTTAGTTTGATGAATGTGTTTTGTTCATTTTGATATTATTTATGTTTCTTTTAATGTTTATATTGATAAGACCGAATTTTGTGCCTTCGAAAATATTCCAAATATGTTATTTTTTATAGTTCTTTAATAAATATTGGATATGTTATTTTTTTATAGAAAATGAATATAATTGAAAATAATTAAATTGCTATCAAAGTAACCCCACGATGGGTCTACATTATATTTTCTAACTTTTCTGTTAGGGTGCCAATGTAACCCCAAACACGGGGCTATTTTGGCACCCACTTTGTTATTTTTTTTCTTAAAACTGATTAATGAAAAAAAAACCATTTTATGGCAGATCATAGGTGCGGCCCGTATTGCTATCTCTGATTTTTTTCAAGTCGATTCGATTAAAAATACAGCCCCTAGGGTAAAAAATACCTCAAAACCTGCACAAAGTAGCCCCGTTTTACGGTATATCACAAATAATTTTAAAACGTTGTTGGAACTATAGATTTATTTAAAAATAGAAATATTAATTGTTCGGCATGTTCTCCTGTGAGGGAACTGCGACAATCACTTATTATACTGCCACCGGTACTGAATACCCATTCAGATGCGACGTTGGTGGCTTGTAAATATGAGTATTTTTTGCCAATTGTGCCAGTAACGGAAATCTCATATGATTGCATTTCCACCAGTCTAATGAATCCTGTTCGACATCTATGTTTGGTATATTTTTGGACACCAGTAGTCTATATAATGCCGGTTTCGGACCACATAATTTTGAACGCACAAATTTAGAGATATTTATCGATTTTACAACACATTTTTATATGAATTCTACTCATCATTGTCATTATTTTAACACATTTATATCAAAAACCATGTTTTTTTATCAATTTTTGCTCGTACAAACCAAAAATCAACATAAAAATCCAATTTTCTGAGTAACCACAAAGTTGTGAACCACTATAAATATTCATATTTTCTAAATTTCGTGTTTATATTTATTTTTAACACATTTACCTCAAAACACTCATTCAAACCTCAAAATTACATAAAAAATATGTTAAAACATGGACGATCAAAGGGTAGAGGCGTTTCGCCCTCTCCTGTAATATTCATAAAATATTTTATCATCCATATCAACATGTCTTTGTGAATGTACACACACATGTATATAGAACGTAACGTAAAACGTAAACATTGAATATAATATAAACGTAATAGTTTAAGTAACATAATGTCCAGTATCAAAATTATAAATATGTGTTATTAATGAATATATACCAGATTCACTAATAAATTTAGTCTATTTATCTAAATTACCAGGAGTCACGTTTGGTGACGTCAGTTCAAGTAACATAATGTCCAGTATAAAAATTATAAATGTGTGTTAATAACTTTTTTGCTAAAAAATTCAATGATAGAAAATAAAATAGTTACATAATTATTTTAAATATAAATAAATTAGTATGGACCCTAATAAAAGTTACACGAAGGAAATTAATTCACTTAATAATGATCCGATGAAGTACAGTAGAACCTCGATTATCCGTGTGCGTATTAACCGTGCTGCGGATTAAGCGTATTAGCAAACAGCTTCGATTTTCCGGGTTTCAATTATCCGTGCAGAATGCGAATTAGTACAAACGGTGCACGTCAATTCGCCGTACCATCATCGTATACATCGTACAACTCATACTGCTTTCCACGTTAACGCCTTGAATCGTTTTGCAATATCTCCTACAATTTTAACTTTTTCTAAATAATTTTTTCATCAAAAACTTCTGTAGTTCTCTATCTTCAAATTTGTCGCTGGAAGTTTTTCGAAATCTAAACTTTCTTCGATTCAATTGTCAAGTTGAAGAAGCATTCCGATCGACTCGTATTAATAAATAAAAATGAATTTACTCAGAAAAAAGAAACAAATGAAATTAACTGATTATTTTTCTTAATTAAGTTTTGATTTAATTTTTTACGCAATTATTGTAATAAGAATCTATATGTTTTTTGAGAATTTTATATTGTTTTTTTGATATTTTCTTTGCCATAATAAACTTTACCAACTTAATTTTATATTTATTCCAAGTTAGATATTTTTTTCGTAGTACGGTAAGTAGTCATAATAATTTGTAAAACAACTTTTTTGACTAAAATAAGTGGGTGCGGATTAACCGTGCTTTTCGATTTTCCGGGCTTGGTTCAGTCCCGACCAGCACGGATAATCGAGGTTCTACTGTACATAAATTCATATAACTCTTTACCTAAACTACCAATAAATAAAATTCTATACATTACAAATATTTCAAAATTCGAGAACATTATAACAAATTCATTTGACTATGTAGTATTTGTGATAATATTCTAACTGATCAAACAAACATTTTCTATAATGCAGAAATTTAATTTAATTTTATAAATTGTTATTTGTACGTTAAATATTTTAATAGTATTCATTATAAACATATTATAAAACTATAATTTGTGTATTAGTCAATACTGTAAACAACCTTCGTCCACTAATTGCTTTATACCCCTCTTAATGATATTTGTCAATTAAAGGGAATGTATAAAGACTGTAAGAAATGGAATATGCAGTTATTATTCGTTTGACTTTAGACAAAAACCGTTGATACAAAAATTGATAAAAACAGTCACAATTTTTTATAGCATTTTGTGCGCAAAAAGAACTATGGAAAGATATGAACGATATAAAAGATATAAGTTTAGTAAAGCTTTCAACAGCAAGATGAATACCGTAACGTTTAATAATTTGTACGCCAGTATCAACAATGGTGACATTGAAAATGTTGTAATTGTCCATTACCGAACAGAAAACTTTCTGCACGTAATATGGCACAGTCCAGGAATACCGGCGGCGGCAATATTCCTCAATCATGCAACAATTAATTCGAATATAACGAGTGAAGTGCAAATAGAAGGACACCATGGAATATTAAGAATACTTTTCAATAGTGCGGAGGAAAAAGTATTTTTCCTGAACGAGATAGAAATGTATGTATTAATAAATAATTAATAGATTGATGCACTTAATATAATGTAACCTGTTACAGTGATCAATCGTCGAGTTCTAGCAGTACGGACTCTGGAAATACCTCCTGATATATAGATTTATTTAATGTATGGAATTTATTTTAATTTTAGTTAATTGTGCACCATAATTTTTATAGAATAAAAATATTTATTTTAATAAAATATTATAATTTTGTCGGTATAAATGGTTATTACAATTAGAAAAGGTTCGTCAATAATTTTACAAGATAAATCAAAAATAGTTGAAGGAGGTGAAATAAATGGTGGTTTTATAAATTTTTAGCAAGTATTAGCAAATATTTTAAATAAGGTTGTTGATACAATAGATCCTCCAATTCCTTTAAAGAAAACATTGTCTCAAAAAGATAAAGACACAATAGAAAAAAATATTAGAGCTCTCATGAATATAACTAACAAAGAAGATTCAGATTGTGAAGATGATATACCATTACTGTGTTTTGATAAAAGTAAAAAAGTTGAAAGTATTAATCCAACAGAAGAAATTAAAAAATTATTAAATATACAAGATCCTCGATTATTTGAAACAAAATCATAAATATTTTTTCTCTGACGTTAAGTAATATACATATAAAAATAATAAACTCCACCAACCACAATTTACATCATTAGAATTTTGGAATTTATAATTATTATGTGTTACTGTATATTTTTTTGGAATTATAAATTTTTCTGGTAATGAATTACCAAATGAATCAAAGAAATGCACTAATTTATTTGTAGTATCTATACAGGGTGTAACAGTGGGAACGCCGTGGCCTCTGGTACTCAAACGGTAACAATTTTTGGAAAGTTCTATACTGGAACATATGTAAGCGGATTAGATCTACAATTTAAAAATAATAGGCAATATACAGGGTGTTTCAAAACTTAGCAATGTACCAAAGTTATGTTTTTCTTAATGGAACACCCTGTATTTTATGGCATTTTTGAGTTGTGCACTGAAATCTAGATCAACTTTATTCAAGGTTTCCTATGTCTAATTTTTGTAGTTTACGAGATATTTCAAGTTTTTTGAAAATGCAATGTTGTACGAAAAGTTTAGTATCTCGAAAATGACTTAATTGAGAGAAATGGAACGAAAAGCGGAAATAGTAGATCCGTTGACTGATTGAATGCCATATTCACAGTTGTCGAGTATTCTACAAGTCGTTCAAGTACCGAGGCCAAACTTTGTGAACTTCTTTCGTGCATAACTTTATTATTTTAAATGGAACACCCTGTATGTATTTACATTATTAGATAGAACATTTTATTGTCTAAAAACCAGTATGAGGAATCTCTATGACTATCTGTATTAGTTTTCAAGTTATTTGATGTTTTTAGATAATTTAAGTGAACTAAATTTGTTCTTTGTAAGTGAACAGCCAGTATATCTTTACATCGATGGATAGAAATATTATTATTCGAAGAAGTTGATTTTATATTGTTACAATTTAGGTATTTGAAAACATAAATTCCAAGTAATAAAAATAAACAAAACAAAAAAGCAGTAAATATTTTTGTAGTTGGATTGAGAAAAAAAGATTTCGTATAAAATAAATGAAAAATCATAACAAAATAAACGAAAAAGTGCTAGCGTTTAACATAATTGCCATTTTCTTCAATACAGAAAATAACCCTCTGTTCAAATGCTGTTCTAACTTTCCTCAGCATATCCGGTGTTACTGAACCGAAGGCGTCTCTGATTCTCGTTTTCATATCTTCTGCAGTGGGCAAGATATTGTAAACGATCCCTTTTACATACCCCCATAGGAAAAGGTGCATACATGTTAAGTCCGGAGACCTTGGTGGCCAATTGTACAGACCATCTCTTCCGTTTCATCTATTAGGAAATTTCCTGTGAAGGTAGTTTTTGACGGATCGTTTAGAATGGGCAGGAGCGCCGTCTAATTGAAGCCACATCCGGTTTCTAATATTCAAGGGAATATTTTCCAAAAGGGTCCAAAAGTCCCATTTTAAGAATCTTAGAAATTCGTCTCCGTTTAGGTGCCCGTTGAAGAACTATGGTCCAATTACATAATCACCTATAGTGCCTCCAAACACGCGATGCTGCCGCTCCAAGGCACAAGAAAGATGGCGATTTTCGGTATCATAATAATGAAAATTGTGACGGTTTCATTCATTCTGCTTTTATCTCGATGTTTTCGATTTGGATACTTCTGTGAATACACCCGAAACGCAAAGAAGCAATTTTCCTCACTCACCAATAACTAAAATCATATCAGTTCTTTCTTGCAACGACTATGCCTTTATGATGTTAACAGAGTACACGTCAAATTGACACTTTCTCTATGAGGATCCAACCTCCTAGGTTAAATAATAACAATTTTCGTAAGTTATCTAAAAAAACGCAAATAACTAAAAGACTAGTACAGATATTCATAGCGATTCCTGATACTGGTTTTTAGACAATAAAATGTTCTATCTGATAACATAAATACATATAGGGTGTTCCATTTAAAATAATAAAGCTATGCACGAAAGAAGTTCACAAAGTTTGCCCTCGGTACATGAACGACCTGTAGAATACTCGACAACTTTGAATATGGCATTCAATCAGCCAAAGGATCTACTATTTACGCTTTTCGTTCAATTTCTCTCAATTAAGTCATTTTCGAGATACTAAACTTTTCGTGCAACATTGCATTTTCAAAAAACTTGAAATATCTCGTAAACTACAAAAATTAGACATAGGAAACCTTGAATAAAGTTGATCTAGATTTCAGTGTACAACTCAAAAACGACATAAAATACAGGATGTTCCATTAGAAAAAACGTAACTTTGGTACATTGCTAAGTTTTGAAACACCCTGTATATTGCCTATTATTTTTAAATTGTAGATCTAATCCACCTACATATACTCCAGTATGTAACGTTTTCAAAATTGTTACCATTTGACTACCAGAGGCCACGGCGTTCCCAATGTTACACCCTGTATATTTTGAGGCTCTTGTTGGACTTGTTGACGTGACATCTTTAAGAACTTGAGCAGCATGTACTTACAATTCTTCTGTAGATAAAGTAGAACGTACCTCTTGAGTCTTTCGCCTCTTTGATCTATCGCTGGATGAAGCAAAGGATTGCGAAGGTCGCCCACGTGTTCCTTTTTCATCATTCTTCACAATCACCTCAGATGTTGACGTTGTGCATTCAGTATTGGATATTTTTGAAAATTGTACGGTGGCCTTCAACCATTCTTCAGTTTTTTTTCAGAAACTTATCTTGGCCTCTATTTGCTGATGTCCATCTCGATCGAAAATTTGCAAATAACAGTCCTAATGACTTTTCATCATCGCCTACTTGTATCACATGTCCGGTTTTTTTGAAAATTGAATCTTTCAAAACGTCAATGACGAATTTCTGTTCATTTCTTATACTGTCTTTCACCATAAAGAAAACATCTTTTCTTGAAAATTCCAGATTTGAAGATTTAGAAGACTGTAAAATATAAATATAAACATGTAAAAAATTGAACACGCGTTCCTCCATAAAAATTAGTCTAACTATTCATTGAGCACTCATGAGCAGCTAGTTTTTTAATATGTTATAGTTAACACTATACACTATCAGTTCCTTGTCGAAACAAGGCCGAGACTCGCGAAGACATTTTTAAAACTACATTAGAAAATCGATTTTAGATAAAAAGTGTAAAATTTTCTATGTTTACTTGTCGCGAGATTTAAATATTACAAACGTAAAATGACCAATAACTGTGCATAACCATATATTCTACATACCTCCAGAAAGTGATTCCATTTTGCCAAATTCCAATTGAAATAGTTTCTTCAGTTTCGCAGTACTTCAAAGCACGCAAGAATTTTTCGACGCGTTCACTTGTTTCATGCGTATCGAACGGAGTTGAATGTCGACTGATGTCGAGGCAACCATAGAGCAGGTATAAACCTGCCCGGTCCGAAATCTTGTTCTAGGACTATCCGTAAACAAGATCTGAACGTATATAGACGAAAATATACAGTGTGGAACAGCCAAATGGAATAAATTCGATAACAAATAAATGAGGGTGTATTGGGAAAAACGCTTGGACACGTCGATTTGTATTTTTAAATGCGCATTAAAAAAAAAAAAAAAATTATACAGGGTGTGTCATGTGACAGTGGCCAATACCAACTTTCTTATTTTAAATGGAAACCCCTGCATATTATTTATTTTTTGGGTTCTTCGGAAAATTCTAGACATAATTCATGTACAATGTCCCATACCTATCTTCAACTGTTTCGGAAATATTAAGTAGTGTTTTCAGATTTATTACAAAAATTAACATTAAAAAAAGAAAATTATTAAATTTCACAAATTCGCGAACATTACACTAAAAATCTATTTCCCATTTAGAAACTTGATATTGATAAAGTGAAGCGTGAAAAACCATTGCTGCGTTCGTTTTTTTGATAGTGAAATTAAGAAAATACAAAGTTTAGTTTTGTTTATTTTCGTAAAAACTTTTGACTTAGCAACATGTTGTCTAATGCCTGTCATGACAGTAGTGATCAGTGTCAGTGCTATTGTTTGAATTTCGTTAACTGTACGTAATAATATTGGAAGAATGGTTCATTTCAGAAATCCCGGACAAAATAACCATGATTTATAAATGATTGGGCGAAGATCCATCCGTCACAAATGAAAGTTTCTGCTTATTTCACGAAATTTTCCAAATTTGCCTGGATTAGGAACAATTAGCAAAATAGAAAAACAGTTTTGCGATTTTGGAGTAAGACATATTAAATATTTAGCTGCCAATGCAGTAAGTGATGACATCGAAATTGGATAGGGACCTACGATTTGATTTCCAATAATTTGGTCGAAATCTCATCCACTGTTCAACATTAGACCAACATCAATTTTCGAATATTAAAGGATTAAAATGCATCCCTATAAAATGATGCCAACTCAGGAGAAAATGGAAGACGATTTCGATGGGAGAACGTTTTTATGTGAACAGATGATGGCAATGTTAGATAACAATGTGATCCAATTAGAAATATTTTATTTTCTGATGAGAGCATCATTTTACTTAGGGATGTTAATCGTCAAAATTGCCTTTATTGGTCTAATGAAAAACCCTCACTGGATAATGTTGAACATATCCTGCTTTTGACCAGAATTATTGGAAATCACATTATTGGGTTTCTTGAAACTCAAGCATAATATCCAATTTCGTATCATCACTTACTGCATTGGCAGATAAATATTTAGAACTGCTCCAAAATAATGTCGCAAAACTTTTTTACATTATCCTAATCCAGCAAACCCACAAGTTCCTGCCAATACAGTATGGTTCCAGCAAGATGGAGCATTGAAATTTCCAAATCAATGTCCGGCAGTACCTGAACCAAATTCTTCCAAATCATTTGTAGAATGGCGGATTTAGAATGGCCAGCACGATTTCTGATCTGAAATGAACCATTTTTCTGGGGATATTATTAAGTCAGTTAAAAACTAAAAATTCAAACGAGATGAGCAAAAAGACGAATCACGCTTACGATTAGATCAGTCAGACAAGATGTTGAGTAATGTTAGAAGACATTTTTTACCAGATTATAATGTTGCCAAGACGTTCGCGACGAGCATTTTTGAACATTTACTAAATTGACATTAATGTTTTTTGTTTTTTTTTACATTATTAAGAAATAATCAAGTATTACTTATTAGGTTTTTAGTGTAATGTAGCGAATTTGTGAAATAAAATAATTTTCGTTTTTTAATGTTAATTTTCGTAATAAATCTGAAAACACTTAATATTTCCGAAACAGTTGAAGATAGGTATGGGACATTGTACATGAATTATGTCTAGAATTTTCCGAAGAACCCAAAAAATAAATAATATGCAGGGGTTTCCATTTAAAATAAGAAAGTTGATATTGGCCACTGTCACATGACACACCCTGTATAATTTTTTTTTTTCAAAAAAATGCGCATTTAAAAATACAAATCGACGTGTCCAAGCGTTTTTCCCAATACACCCTCATTTATTTGTTATCGAATTTATTCCATTTGGCTGTTCCACACTGTACAACTCAAAAATTTGATTTTTGGCCATGATTTTATCGATTTGCCCCACTGTGCACCCCCTCGAAAGTTTTGTCCAACATCATCTTCGGGGAAGGTTATGGCCACAGTTTTTTGGGATTCCGAAGGAATTATCCTTATAGACTTGTTACCACGTGGTCACACTATAACCGGGCAATATTATGCTGCTTTACAAAAGCAGAGAAAACTCAGACGTAGTGCTGTTTCATCCGCTCCTGCCCACACAAGCCCTTCGTGGAATTCACTTTCAGGACGTTGTGATACTGATGATAGAGGTGAACAGTGGTTTGACAAGACAAAGCATTTTTTCTGGGGTCGTTACAGCTCTTGTTTCTGTGTACATTTATAATACGTTTGTTAAACAGCTTGTGTAACGGAAAATAATTTTTTATAAATTTGTCTTTAAATTTGTATTAAACCGTGTACATATAGCAATATTGGTTGTATAGCTAGTCTTGCATTGATATTACACTCTATGATTTCGTAGATTATTCTTCACCTATGGTTACATAATTTTTGTAACCGGTAGCGAATTGACCTTGTAAAGTGTTCGTGAACTTCTTTTCTCCACTTAAAAAAAGACAACAACCTCCAGGTGACTTTACGACAGCCGAGCATTTCAGAATATCCATATATTAATAAGTAATGAGGTGTTGCTGCCAAGATAGACAACTCTCAATCTAAAGCGAAACGAAAGAAAAAAAAAACTGTCTCTCGTAAACCATCAAACGTTACCTACGTTTAGTTCGAATTTAAATCGAACTGAACTAAATCGAACTGGTTAAACCGGCACAGGCTTTACATTATACAAACTCTTGTGTTTTTTTCCCCCGTCTCCTTCACCGTCATTTCTATCCCATGTAAACGTTTGCATCGACAAATTGAACAACACAATAGATACCTACCGTACTTCATTATCGGTATTGAAATGCTTCGATTTTGTGCGATTTTACGGCGAAATTCCACCACGGGCGTAAAATGAAAGTTTCCGTCCATTGAAGGGAGATGATTTGACAAGTCTTCTTCGTCGTAAACGAGCGGCGAGAGAAATCCGCGACCGTGACTCACGTGAAACCCGACATTCTTCTCTCGATTCCATACATGTACGGTGCGCTTTTATAAAATTGACGAAACGTCGAGTAAAATACTACACGCAGGCGTTCGCAAACGCGCACACATCGACGAGATCTACTCGACAAGTTTGAGAATACGTACGACATCGTGTTGCCTGCGTGTACAAGTGAATCAAGTAGGTGGTGAATATATAGTCTCCAGCCAAAGACAATCATAGGGTGTCCATAAAATATTTAATAAAATTCTAGAATGCGTTAGCAACTTGTTTATTGTTCTCTAAGTCCAAGATCACATGGAATGCACAAACAATTTTTATATGAATTAAAAATTAAAGAAGACAGTCTTACAATATTTCAGTTAGTTGTTGGCGCATGACAAACTTTGGTGACACCTTGAAGAAGAAAGATTTTTGTTTTTGAAACATGCGCATCTCTTTGTACGGCATTGGTTTTTTTGCTGGCGTGCATGAGCATTTTTGAAAGCCTTGGCCTCCAAATAAAGATTGGAAATTTACAGCTTCCCTTAATGATATTGCCAATTCTGATGTAACTTCAGAGTAATTCTTAGACGATAACCGTATGTCCTGCCGAGAAAACCAATTTTTAACTGTCCCTGAATGAGTTCCGATTTTGTAAACTCCGTTTCTAAAATCAATTACCCTTCCTGCAATATTTTTAGTGTCGAGAGGTCCACGGTCAATTTTCGGTACATTCAGAAACACCGAGTTTCCAATTTCTATTAAAGGAACACTAAAGGAACTTAACACCGCTAAGTGCCTGATTTCTTTCATTAACAATTAATAGTTCATTTTGGCAAAGAAACCATTGAATTTGAGATCCATAACCTTCTCCACGAGAAACGCCACAAATAGCGTGTACTGGTTTAAAACATAAACTACAATGATGAGATCTGGATGTTTTTTTGCTTCAGATGAGACACACTGGACCACCAGCTGACTCTAATTCTATATTTTCTATCTCGAGTACTTCATCCGTCATTATTACGTCATCCGGTAGTATTTCATTAAGTCTCTCTTTGTTCTCTGCAGCTTTCTGTGGCAGCGTCATATTGACTAGCTGATGATTCTCTACTGCTTTCTGATTTATTTTCCAGTTCTTCCTCCGTTCTTATGGATGTCATAATACTTTCAGAAATATTACAACCGAAAAAAAAAACAGGAAATCAAATTTACCTTAAAATAAATGGAGATTTTAAAAACTTATTTTTTATTTTAAGAAAAAGCAGTGGCGTACATAATATTTCTCTAAAAATATCTAGTCCACATCCTGTACGGACGCCACTGAATAAAAAATGTTAAAAATTTCTATATCAAAAAATAGCTGTTGTTGCTTAGAAGGCATATGCCAAATTTTATTAAAATATCTGAAAAGATATTAAAGTTATGATAAAAAAACGATTTTTTTCTCAAAACTTGAATACCCTGTAGCTCAAAATTTAAGAGGTTTATTTGAACTTTTCTTCATAAAATCACGTAAGGATTGACACCCTTCAGGATCAGCATCTTATTCTGAAACATCCTGTATATATAGATTTACGAGTAAGAGAAGTACAACGGCAAAATTTATATAAAACAATGGTTAATGACTTTATTTGCTACGAGCTCGTATTTGTAAAATAGAATAGCTTTATGGCAAAATACTTTTGCGAGACTTCTTTCTTCGCGTACGCTCGTTGATGCTGTTTCTTCCCGCCGAATGTCCGCTTTTTCAGGGTGCTTTGTCTTGGGGCTTCACGCGTGTTCTTTCTTGTAATTTTCTTTACCAGTATTTTATATTTATTGGCAACGTGCTGGACCTTCCCAATAACCACGGCCTTACTTTATACTGATTATTTAAGCAAATATAATAATTACAAAACACTACCTGGCCCTAACTTGACAAATATATTTTACACTAATTGCGGAGCGGACTAGACTCCTCGGCGTCCTGACGGGAAGTGTTCTATTACATGCGGAGTCGAGCCAAATTCCTACGCGGTACAGTTCTAATCATAAGTCACCTGTTTCCTCGTTGTCGGTTAAACCGTTACATTTTTTAATTATTGCGGATATGTAGCTCAATGGGTTTCCTTGGAATATAAAGCCTGATTTTAATTTGTTGAATGTTTAGTCGGCTACCATGTCCGTCAGTTTTATGAACTTCCTTCAATATTTCAAAATATGTCTCCATTGGACACATTTTTTCTTGAATATAAGATATTCCTCATCCGCAGTTTTTATAATATCGTACTTGGATAGCCAACAATAGTCCATAGACTTCTTTCGCGTAGTCACCCTACTCTCCTTTATTTGTTTTATAACCTAAGAATTAAACAGAAATTATGCTGCATTTCGGACATTTCACAAATGTAGAATAATATCAGTTCGAAAGACAAACACAAAATATTAGTTAGCATAGCATATTTAATTAAAATAAGTGAATAACGATGTAATTTGAGAGTAAGGTACTAACTTGTGAAATACGTTCCAAACTCTGGTTTGTTTACATTTTGTTTACAGTTTGCATTTTATTATCACTTTCTTCCTCATTTATTCTTCTAACTGTGGTTAATGTAACGATTTTACGACATGATTATTTGACCATTTCATGAAATAGCTGCGTTTTTAGTTGAAAATATCGATAAACGATTTCTTATCATTGATCTGGCCAAGGTACATCATGATATGACCAATGGACAGTGAAAATTTCACGAAATTCGACCACTTCATGAAATTTTCGAGCATTTCATGATGTGGGCAATTCTACGATAAGGCCGCGACATATACATATACGGTAGAAACGAGTCCTTTTCTAAAACGGCGACTCATCCAGAGCGTTTTAAATTTTAAGATAAATTTTGACTACGCTTAGATTATCACCTGGAAAACTATAAATTCCTAACCTATTCTGTAAGGGGGAAACGAGAACCTGAAAGGAATTAATTGAATTCTATTATTTCTAAAGGAAGCAGAAACCCATAAACATTATGCAACTGAATCAACAACAACACAGCTCTAAACCAATCCTATATGGGATACAACAAACTGATAGAACACAGTCAGTTTTCCGCGAGAACGGAGGAAGCATATTTCTCGAACGAATCTGCATACAAATTGTTACGACGCCTCCGAGGATTCCATCCCGGAGAAGATATTTCGGAGCTGGAGCGTATGCGAAATGATAACGTCGCCGTCCTCATACCGAGCGCTCGAGTTAGACGGAGAGCCGAATAATAAATCGAAAGGAGACGACAGGAATATCGAGAGGGTATAAATAAAGAAAAACTGTACGCCCAAGTCGGTGCCAGTCCGCTCCTTATTATTACAATGGACAAGTCGTCGATTGCATTTTCTTCCTTCATAGAACAGATGTGGCGCACTCTACCGACACGAACGTCGAGTTAGTCTACTTGTCGTTATTGCTGAGGAGCAGGAATGTTTGGTTAAATGGCCGTGTGTGCGTTAAGTTTATTTGTATATTAGACAATTTGTCGTAAGAACGCCAAATCGACAAGTAAGTTAATCACATCCGGTTTTACTTTTTGCCGAAAACGACTATCGGTTTTATACGTCACTTCTGAGCTCTGTATCTGACGAAATTTTGAACCACGTCAAATCGACAAATATCCTGGACGTTTTCACCACACCCCATTTTTTTTAAATAAAGCGAATGCTCGTTTTGCGAAAAGAGTAAAAGTCGGACGTGATGAAAAAAAAACGAATCGACTCCGACTTGTCGATTTGGCGTGGATTTTCAGATATCCATCACATTGAAATTGTCAAAATAATAAGAAATTTATACCAGAATCGTATTATTATCGGATCAATAACACATTTCACCGTTCAGTTGCGTGCTAGTATACATCGGTAACAATTTGAACTGAATTTCAGCGGTAGCAAAACGACAAATTGACGACAAAGCCAATAAGTATCGATTTCGCATTTCCAAGTTATCTAAGACCTGGGATATTGCACGACGTCCCCATCTACTTCCGTTTACCTCTTGTATTAAATCGATCAAATTCGTCTTTTATTCCGAGCAACATGTCCCCGATACTAGCGCAGGTGCAACTTTACGAACGTAACACACATTTGTACGGACACGTTCTGTTACGGATGGTGAAGATATTCATTCGAACAGTATCGCTTTGGGAATTATGCAGAACTTCGCCGTCGATAGTAATAATGTAATAACTAAGGAGCGGGACAATCTGGTTAAATGGCAAATCTATACATCTTCTATTATGTTGGATTGAAAGATAGGGATCAAAATCGGTACCACCAAACACCACAATGCTTAAGTAATCAATTCTGGAAACTTGTTTCGAAGACTCACGATTCATTCGGTATTTATTTGATATTGAAGATCAATGAGTCTTCGAAATACGAGGCCCGAATTGATTAAAAATGGTGGGGTCCCTTTCAATTGATTAATTTTGCTCTATTTAGTATCGATTTCCTAACATTTCAAACCTACTAAGTCTTGGCTTGTCTAACCTATGACTAACTGTGCTTCATCGACATACGGTTTTTGTTCCTCTATATTACATGGGCTTACGTTTTCTATGTTTCACGCCAAATCGACAAGTAGTCACTTTGTTTTTTGCATCACGTTCGATTGTTACTTTTTCGCCAAAACGAATATTTATTTTACTGAGAAAGAGAAAATGGGATGTGGTCAAAACGTTGAGGCGACTACTTGTCGATTTGACGTGGTTTACTTCGAGAAATGTCACAATATAAAAACAAAAAAAAGATACCTATGATAGGTGCCCATGGTATGTTGTTGGAATTCATCCTGCGAATGAATGCAATGAAAATAGATCAAGCATTATAAGCGGACCACGTGGTTTCGACCTTCTAGATTTCGTCAGCGCAACTACGAATGCAAGATATAATGTTATCGCCATTCACATCACAACTTTAACTGTATAATACCTCCGATAATGGACTAATTCCAACTGAATGTCCTCTGACACACATGCCCCTGATTGACTGACATGTCCCAGTGACAAACAATGGCAATTTTTGCCTAGTGAGTCTCTCTTTGTCTTGTTTTTTGCTTTTGTTGTAACATTTTCTAATTTAGTTCTGTTTCGTCAATATTATCCAATTGGTTAGGGGTTAAGTCAAATTGTGGCTGTATTATCAGCTGAAATTTTGATGTTTCGAATACCTTGCCGACTTTTCTATCTGAAAGAGGTGAACTCACCGCTTTCCTATTTCTTTTTAAAACTAAAGCTTTTTCTTTAACGATAGAGCCATAAAATGGAGTTTCTTTGCTTCGTTATTGTCAGAACCACAACCATAACGCGTTGTTTAGAAGTTCCGTTTTTGGTTTCTTAAGCGTTTTGTGCATTTCTTCTTTTCTGTTTTTCTTCCAGTCTTCAATTGTTGTAAAACTGATCCTGATTGGTCGTGTAATTTTTTGAAACAATTCACTCTTGTTGCACATTGCTTCTATCTAATTGCGGATTTTCTTGTTTGGGGTGCACCCAGATCGAGAGAGCTAAGATCACAGGGCAGCACAGATACTCAATAGGTGGATCAAATGCACATTTTGGTATCTGTATTAATATCTGCTGATGGTGGTAATAAATTATGGTCAGATATATCACAAATTAATACAATACCAGTTAATGTCCTCCTTCCACGGTTTTTCCAATTAACTTTGATTTTTGTTTACTCTACATACATATGTATTAGTGGAAGAGAGCTCAAAGATAGCAGTCTATTTTTTTCAACTAGAGGAGTTTGCAGGAGGTGTGGTACTTATATGTCCAACTTGGATTTGTCCGTAGATCACATGTCTCATTGGTATAAATTTTTTATATAAAAAATGCAATGCCAATGTCAAAAACTTTTTATTTCTCCAGAGATTGTGGAGCAGAGTCTAAAAAGTTGTGAAGAAGGTTCAGGTAAGATTTCTCATTTCTTTGACCTCGTAGTTCTGTAAATATAATGTTTTTCAGCTCCTCCCATGTATTTTTTATAAAATTCTACCATCATTGGACAAGGATGGTCATCTTTGACTTTTTTTTGTGTCACGGTCATTTCAGTTGCAGGAGAATTAGAAAGAACCAGAACATTTTTAATATCCTTCCTCACGTTTGGTATGTTGGACGTGAACCATCAAATTTTGGCATATAAGCTAGATACTCGTAAAAAATCTATCAAAGCGTAAGCTAATATTGGGGTCTCGAATAGTTCTTTGCTAAATTCAGGACAACATCCTCTCTTAGGGTCGAGTTTTGGCTTTCAATTATTTTTTTTCCTTTTCTTTTTGTACGCATCCAATATCATCAGCTATCCAAGAAATGAGAAGCTTACGAAATAGTTCGAGGACGAAAAAAGTGAATCCAAAGATAATCTTTCGAGCTTTTTCATCCACTACTGGAATACGTAGTCTTGGAACAAAATTCTCATCTAACATTATGACCGAGATATTTTCCTTTTGCTTCGTCCTCAGTTTCTTCAGATGATGAGCTTTCTGAAGAAGACAGGACTTTCATATTAGATGCTCTTTTTTAGTTTGGCGATTTTGTTTTCAACGGTCTCGTTGACAACATCATCATCATCAGATTGATAACATCGTAACCAACCTCCCCAACCTAAAGGGTGAAGTTCTTCGTGAGGTGGCTATTTCCGAACTAAAAAAACTTCCTCAACAGTATCCTTGCCACACTCCCTGATACCGTTCTCGAAGTGCTGGTCAGAATGATAAATGCCATCCTTCACTTTGGGCATTTTTCAAAAATCTGCGAGCACACTTTAGTCATGACCATCTCTAGGCTGGGACAAGAATCTGTCTGAATTTGAAAATTGTTGAATCCGCTATCTTTAACCGTCTTCATGAGGAGAACCTCGTACATAACATCTTACAGGGTGAGCAATGCGCATCCAGAGAGGGATTTTCAACCGATTTTTGGCACTTTAGAGTCACCTAGGCGATCAGAAATGCTTTTGAAACGAAGGTGACTATAGATGTGGTATTTCTGGACATTGTCCATGCATTTGACACGGTGTGGCATCAGGGTCTGGTACACAAGATGGTTGTTGCAGGGTTAAACCCCGAACTGGCCAAAATTATCTGGTCATATCTTCAGAATCGGAGTTCCAAGATTGTCTCCGCTCTGGTAACACAATAGTCGCTTTTGGACTCAATATTGTTCTTTATCTTCGTTGATGATATTCCTAGAACTTGAGATGTTTTGCGTCAACTTTTGCTCATCAGTACACGCTACTGCAGTGTACACCTGATTTTTCTTAAAAGTCTTCTATCAATAGATCTGGGTTCTTGTCTTTTCAAATTGAAAAACTGTTCCTCTAGTCGTCTTTCTTCAGATTTTGTGTCAAGTGGAACGAATACGTCTTGTGGTTGTGTTCATTAGAGGTTATTGTAAGGTTCTGATCCAGAATGTTGCTCTAAATATTTTTAATTTTAATTTTGTTGGTTTGGGACATGTTGGTTGTTATCATGTTGGGTCCAATTGAATCCATGAACTTTGAGGATCTAAGCCTTCTTGAAGTTCTTGTTGAAAGTCTTCATTTCTTTCATCTTAGATAATGTCTACGCTGAAATCATCAGCTTTTAGATGAACTTTAAATAATTTGTTTGGGGATATAAGCCTGTTTGGAGTTCTTGATTTGAGAACATTTGTTTTTCCTAACAAGCTCTTCTTTGAAGACAGGCTTGGTTTAATGGATTCAGCCCTTAGATTGATATTTTGAATTTTTGTTTTTAATTAGTTCTGATTCGGTGTTCATGTAATTCATTTTTCTTTCTTTTAAATTTTTGATTTCTTCCATTACTGTTGATGATGACAGAATTACTTTTTTGTGCTAATAGTAATCAACCATAAAAAAGTCAAGTGGAACGCGAATACGGCTTGTGGTTATGCTTCTTTAGGGGTTATTGGAAGGTTCTGATCCAGAATGTTGCCCCAAATATTTCTATTTTTAATTTTGTGTGTCTGGGTCATTTTGGTTGTCATCACGCTGGATCCAATTGAATCTATGACCCATCTGGAAGGTCTGTTTTGGGACCTAAGCCCCCTTGGAGTTCTTCATCTGAGGTGGAGGTCATTACTAGGTTTTTATCGGTTTCTTCATAGCTAATATCTAGAAGTATCCGAGTTTCAAGATTGTCTCCGCTGTGGAGACACAATGGTCGCTTTTGGGACCAATACTATTCTTGAACTTCGTTCATGATTTTCTAGAATTCAGAGCTAACACATTTGCGTTTATTAAAGTGTTCGGGTGTCACATACGTGTGTGATGTCTTGTGTGTTGCATATACTATACAGTAGTATATAACAAATTAATACGATATGAATATATATTTATATAAATACTGTAACATGAAGTTGGGAGCATATTTCATCAATAAAATCATAACTCAGCAATTTGTTAATGTCATTTAAATTAATAAGCAAACACGTCAATCCACAATGGAATGGAATAATTTTTCGTGTACGTGAGTGTCGAACAAAGCAATCGTAGTCCGCTCTGGATGGATTTCTTTCGTAATCACATTTACATATTAAATAATTTAATCTCTAAAACGCGTACACGCAATTATATCAACGCGAACTGTCACTCCTTCACGATATTACAGAGATGAACACGGTCACACGTTACATACCAGCCGTGGTCCATAGAGAAGAAACTGACAAGACAACATCACTCTCTCTTTTTGTTGTGTTAAGAGTGCGGGGCTCCTTTGGAAGAGCGACTTCCCCGCCGCTGTTGCGACCAGCAAGTCCCCGCTTTACTTCTTTTGCCATCAAGCAGATAGTGGTACCGCGGCTGGGCTGGCTGTAAGCCTTCGGTCAGTTAGTTTACAGTACTTGTAGAGAGAGCGCATAATTGTGTTGAGCCGTCATAGATGTCGATAACTACCTGCGTTATTTCGGGATTACGGAGGTGATTTATCGATTTTTCATTTTCGCGAGAAATCAACAGCGATTGGTGCGTCCGAAATCGGATCGGATCTGTGTGTGCCTTAGTGAAATCCACTAATATATGGATCTGTTACTAATTGGTGTTGTTTAGTGCAGTAAAACATTGTTAGCGTAGGATTTGGATTTTTTTCTGAAGATTTAATCGGAGATAATGGTGATTTTCTTATTTTATTTTTTTCAAATTCGTTGTAATTACGTGTGTTTGCATTGGTAATGAGATGTTGGGAATATTCTAGTTGCGTACGTATTGAGGAGATGATTTTTGCCTTCAGGTGGTCTAATTCGTTATTATGTGAGGTTATCGTCAAACAAATTACACCGGTTTATATTTTTATTATTATTTTAAAGTGTTTTTTTTTTCGTCGGAGACCTTGTTGGTCAGTGCTTGAAACTCTTTAATTTGCGGTTAGCATGCGATATCATTGAGGAATAATCACATGAATAATCAGGTTGTAATCGTCTGGTTTTTTTTTGCGCGTAATTTTATGGTTTTATGTTTTAGATAGAGTTGTCCCAAATTGTATATTATTAATTAGATTTCGAAGAAATAATTTTAAAAAATTAAGTGATGTAATATTTAATTAATTCTAATACTTTGAGATGTTTTTCCTCAATTTTTGGTGAACAGCATCATAACCAACCTCTCCAATCTAAAGGGTAAAGGTCTTCATGGCGCGACCATTTCCGAACTAAAAAACTTCATCAACACCCGTTGATCCCTAATACTACCCTTGCCAAACTCCCTGATAGCCTTCTAGTAGCTTTTGGTCAAAATTATAAATGCCATCATCCATTTTGGGCATTTTCCAAAAGTCTGGAACCATACTTTAGTCATGGTCATCCCTAAGCGCGGACAAGAACTTGTCTGAATTTGAAAATTGTTGAATCCGTTGTCTTTAACCGTCTTCATGAGGAGAACCTCTTATTTAGAGTGGGATTGTCAACCGATTTTCAATACTTTAGAGTCACTGAGGCCATCAGATCGAAGGAGACTGTAGATGTGGCATTCCTGGACATTGTCTATACATTTGACACGTTATGGCATCAGGATCTGGTGCACAAGATGGTTGTTGCAGGGTTAAACCCTAAACTTAATGGTCAATCTTCAGAATCGGTTTGGAATTTTTGACTTGTTCTTCTTGATCTTCGTTGATGATATTCCTAGAACTTGATGTTTTGCGTCAATTTTTGCTCATCAGTACACACTATTGCAATGTATACCTGATTTTTCTTAAAAGTCTTCTATCAATACATGTGAGTTCATGCCTTCTCAAATTCAAAAACTGTTCCCCTAGTCCTCTTCTTTCAAATTTTGTGTCCAATGGAACGAATACGGTTTGTGGTTGTGCTTTATTAGAGGTTATTGGAAGGTTCTGATCCCAGAATGTTGCCCCAAATATTTCTGTTTTTAATTTTGTGGGTTTGAATCCATGAGCTCTTTGGATCGCCTATTTTGGGATCTAAGCCTTCTTGGAGTTCTCAAGGAAGAGTCTTATCTGTTTCTTTAGGTCGTCATCTGCTTTTCTTAACAAGTTTGAGCACATTCTCCATTGAAGACAGGTTTGGTTTTCACGGATTCAGCCTTTAGATTGATATTTTGAATTTTTATTTCTAATTATTTCTGATTCGGTGTCAGTTGTCATTACTTATACTGATAATGATAGAATTTCTCCTTTGTGCACTGATGTTTTGGTTTTGACATACCTAGATTTCATGACGTTTTCTGCTAGTTTGAATCCATTGAAAGAATCAAATTCTGTTGACTGCTGCACAGCCTTTGAACACTCAGATTGATTAGGGTCTTAAAGGGAGGTGGCCAAAATCTCGTAAGGTTCATTGTTATGCATTCAATCTGATTTCAATGCAGTTTTATCTTGACTTGAAATCTCCAATTGGTCTAAAATATTATAATAAGTATAATAGAGATTCCAAACCTAAAAGTACTTGAAGATGTGATGGGTGACATTAACGTGTTCAATGGTGTAATAGGCAGACCATTATCAGGATTAGCTTTTTGAGTCATTCTAAATCTGTGTAACTTGATAAGGATCTTTTTTTTATTCAAGAGATACATTTTGCTGGTGTTAGTCCAAATACAATAACCATTAGATGATGCACACAAGTTAGTCCATAATAAAATAAGAACAAGTGCAAAAATAATTATTTCCATAATTCATCTTCATCAGTTGTGTGTGCAAAAACTAACGTCCGGGAACAGTTCCTCCCTTTTTTGATGCATCTGACACATTTTGCAATGAAAATGCGTCTTCTTATTGCATTTGTATTGGTTGCTTTCTTAATTTCCATCAAGGAATGGCAAATGGTGTACTGAATGAGGTCGAAGATCTGATCCAGTCTGGCCTAGTCTGCTCGTTTCTATTGGTTTTTATTTAAATCGTCCTTTTTATCTTTTACACTTTATATATATTAATGTTAAAATGTTAAATTAATCGGACTATGTAAATATAATTGACACATGAATATTTATCGATACCTACAATTTAATTGGATTGTTGACGTAAGTAGTAGATTTCTTTATCACCTTCTATTGACGACATTTATTTATTAGTTCACCGCTAGATAGATGTCAATATTATTGTCCAGACTCGCACATTAACGCTTAGTTTAAACAGCTAAGGGTACAAATTAGCAAATTTGGAGGCGATGTTGATTTTATATTGAAGGCGTTATTTAAAAAGCGATTTTTCGAAATTTTGTCCTCCAGGGGTGGCAAAGTTTGTATTGACATAAAGTGGTCAAAATTCCACAAATAAGACCGAAAGAATTGACTATTTATTGACCATCAGGGATTTCGATTGACTCTAATGGCGAAAATGCTAAAAATTTACAATAGATACAGAAATTTTGTGCATCGAATACGATTGGCCATTGTTTGATGATGTTTGACCAACTCTTACGTTTTCAAAATAAAAAAAAAATTATTAGTCAAATTATTGACCATCCACCGGTTCATTTTTATCCGACCTTGTAGTTACATATGTACCTATATGTAATAGAATTTTCAAAGTTCCCCGGCAGCCTTCATAAACTTTGAGTAGTGGTCAATCTCTCAACAAAAACACCAAAAAAAAACTTTTTACTATAAACCAACGCATTTCGACAGAAAACTAATAAAACTAACTAAATAATTAAACAGTTTTGTTATGGCCTTGATAATGACAGCTTTGCTGTCGAAATGCATCGGTTATTAGTAGAAAGTTTTTTGGTGTTTTGTGGGTTGAAGTGTTTAGTGTTCTATTTCTGCACCAAGAGAAGAAAATCGTACGGTTTCAATTTTTTGTGGTTTAGAAAGTCGAAACAGTACGGTGTAGTAAATTTTGGACATCTTTTCAAAGTTTTTGAAAAGTGCAATAAACTTTTGGAATGCTTTGCTATCGAATCGATGATTTTCAATTTTCTATGGTTTAGAGACATGAGACAATAAATCATATCATTTTCAACGTTTGACTACCGCTCAAAGTGGGATAAACTTTGAAACTCGTTTATGGAACTTCAAGATCGGATAAAATTTAACCGGTGGAGGGGGCGAGGCGGGCAAGAGGTTATGACATTTTCTGCGTTTAACCTTTCATTAATACGTTTTTTCATTTTTTTAAAACAATTACTTGGTGGTTAAATACGGTCAAACATTTTTACCATGAGACTCCAAAATATGATCAATCCTTTCTGTCATTTTTATGGATTTTTGATCACTTTGTGGTGCCAACTTTGGGGACTGTTCTTTGGCCCAATTCATAAAGCACGTGTTTCGGCGTTTTTTTTTATTCAACCCCCTAAGGGATAGCAAAGTTTTTATTAAAGAATAATATTTTCTATGGTTAATGGCCTGCAAGGGGGTGGTAAAGTTTGTATAAAAAAATTATATATTTATGGTCAAATTTATTTAAAGGCGTTTTTTTAAATTCACTCCTTGAGATAGTAAAGGGAGGGTGGCAAAATTTCTAATGTAAGCAGTACTCTATCTAGGCCACTTCACCGAAACTGTTCAAAATTTTCAGAAGAAGAAAAAATAATATCAATATCTTACAAGATGCAGAACAATTGACGCTTATGCTCCACAAATATTTTTTTGTACTCGCTTATCAAAACCTGTCATTTCACGATTCGATTTGCGTGCGTAAAAAGTCACTTGGCTAATTTAGTGACATTTTAAAATCATAAAACCCTAACCTTAATAATATGCTACCCAGTTCGTTGTTTTTCTATGAAAATAAAAGGAACTGAAATAGAAATTGTTGTACTTGGAAGGTATTCAATGTCAGAACAACAACAAATATTATATAAATTACCATTTTGAATATGATAATTTTAAATTGAATGTCACTTCAAATAATCAACACTAATATCAAGAGATTAGTAGTGTGTCATAAACGATAACGTATTTAACAATATGTATTATTATTATAGTTCTTATACAAAAAATGTTGTACAAACTTCGTGCGTGAAACATTTCGCGAATTCATGTCCATAAAGCGCTCGCCTACGGCTCGCGCTTTAAACTGGTCACTCATTCACGAAATATGATGTCACGCACTTTGTTCGTAAATAACTATTAAACCCCTTGTGTAGGTTTTTCCCTTTACTGATCTATTGGGAATTATTTGTTCGTCTATGTATAAATTTTGTTCTAAATCCAATTATGATTCCCATTGCGCATTATTATGAACACCAGATACTGTCAGTTGATAGGTGATCTAAATAACATTAATTTACTTGTATTGCAGTTGTAACATAATTTTTTTATACTATGTAGTATTGAACAAAGCATTTAATTTCTCATAAATTTATTGCACGGTTTTTAATCTTCAATATCATCAACGCAAAAGCAATTTTTTGTAATTTTCTAGTCGATAAACTGGTTATGATATTATTTTTTTAATTAAAATAAAATATCCATCATAATTATCTCTGTTTTCGAACTCGTCAACTATGTATGAATAGTATTTGTATCTTTAAAATATATTTTTTTTATACAAGATATAACCTCTCGCATTACGACTGTCGGATTTACTAGTTTGTGATTTATTTTCTACCTGATTTAAACCCAAAGTAATTTTATGACATTTCCAGGCAATAAATTTGTCTTGGAAACCCACGACTTTAGAATGAATCTTTAGAATGAATCTGTAATTCTTTTACATAAATATTATTCCTTTAAATAAATGTTTGAGTAGTTATAGAAATAATATTAAATATTCGTTTAAGAACTCTATTATTATTATTATTATGATACAAGAACCTCTACATATACTTCATAGAACGTATATAGAATCACTCAGAATCCGAATTGCGCCATACAACTTCCGAACCAGTTTTCGTTGTTCCGTTATGAACGAACGAGTCGGCTTGCGTAGCGGCTGTTGTGGCACAAGACCTTCGTTCCTACATTGATAGTAAACTAGTCAGCCTGTTATTATATGTATAGTAAGATATTTTTCGTTCGCTGCTTAGAATCTTCGCATAAAGACATGTCGCTATAATGTACAGTACAGAACATTATAAACCTTCGCTTTAAAATCTGTATCTTTCAAGAATGTTTTAGATTATCCAGGGTGTTCAAATTTGTCAGTTCTGACACCACATTTGTAATCTTAAATAGAACGCCCTGTATTTTATGTTAATTTTGCTGTCAAAATAAATACAAATGAAACCTGTATCGATCTCAGCTTCGACCACTAAAAGGTCATCACACCGAATCTTACCTTTAAATAGTCTCTCTCTTGCCTTTCCTAGTGAGCAGGAGCTCCATCACCTTGGAACCATTTCTGCTCTGTGATTTGGACAGGCAGATATTGTTATTTATATTGTCATGAAAGAAAATGTTCTAAGAAAAAAAAAACGGTGGAATTACAGGATCTTTTATTATATCGCCCCATCTCCACCTCGCAGAACCTTCAGTCGCTATTCTGTTTCAGACTTATTCTTGTCATGTGTTCCTCCACCTTGGTTTTCAAATCATGCTACGTTTCGACTAGAATTGTGCCTTGAGGTACTCCTTATTTAGTATCTCTTTCCTCGCTATAATTTTTGCCAACCCCAACAACCTGCCGTCTTTCTTTCAAATATCTAGTAAATAGACCAAAACTTTTTTCCTGTAATTCCTACATCATTCAAGATGAGAACTTGAAAACCATAACAGTTAGAATAGTGCTCTTCTGGACTTCTTTGTAGAAAATTTCATCCTCTACAAAAAAGGTCTTACAAGTTTTTTGATATCTGGTGCAGTTCAGGCTGAGTTCGCAAAAAAAGGGAAAATTTCGCAAAAAAAACTCCAATTTTCCCTTTTTTGGCTGATGTAGGCTTAACGACAGAAGTTATCAAAAAACTTGTAGGATCTTTTTTCTAGAGCATGAAATTTTCTACAAAAAAATCTCAGAGAGCATTGTTCTAGCTGTTACGGTTTTCTAGTTCTCAAGAGATTCGCGAAGTTGGAACCACAAAAAAGTCAAAAATCGCAACAACCAAAAAGTTAAAAGTTGCGAATGACAGGCGGTGACAAACTCCTTCGTCAAACAGCTAAAAAAAACTGCAAAACACGGGTTCGCTCGGTTAACCACGAACAAAATTAGCTTGAGAACTTGAAAACCATAAGAGTTAGAATAGTGCTTTTTTGTAGAAAATTTTATGTTCTTCCGGAACTTTTTTGTAGAAAATTTCATGTTCTACTAAAAAAAAGGTCTTACAAGCTGTTACGGTTTTTTAATATCTCGTGAACCACAAAAAAGTTCAAGCTGGGTTCGAAAAAAAAGGGAAAATGTCGCAATTTTTTTTTATAATTTCCCTTTCTTTGCAGGCGTAGGCTCAACGACATAAGATATCAAAAAACTTGTAAGACCTTTTTTGTAGAGCATGAAATTTTCTACAAAAAAGTCCGGAAGAGCACTATTCTATCTGTTGTGGTTTTCGAGTTTTTAAGAAGCAAATGTAACAACCTCTTGCTTCAGGCCATTTAATCATAGAAAACAACAAATCCATCGCTTAAATTGTACCCACACAAATCCCCACCCTGTATATCCATAAGACGAACACATAATTTTTTCACGTTACTGTACCTCACTGACGGTATTCCCTGGAAACCTGACACCGTCGACTATAAAAAATTGTAAACCTCGTTATTTCCAACGCGCAATATGTTTTTTTACGATCTCGCCGAAGTTATTACTTATTACCGTTTTTAATTTTTTTCAAGTTTCTCTCCGCCATTCGTTCATTTCGCCGTCGGGCCACAAAATAAATGGGAAAATTCCCGGAGCTCGTCGCTCTAACTCGCGAATCCTCTTTGTTTATTTTTTATTTTTCTTCTCGCCCGACACATTCTCAAATGTAGTTTCGCGAGAACTATCAAACGATAATTTTTCAAAGTTTCGAATCCCTTTTACGAGGAAAGCAATCTCATTATTTTACGTATGCATTCTTGTTTATAAGTGCCCGTAAGGTATGTTACATGCATACATACGTGAATAATTGAAATTTGAACACAATCATTCTTGGTAAGTGAGCGTAGTAATTGTTTGAATATCTAATCTGAAGCAATAACGACATATGTATTTATTTTCGACATGACCATAAATAACGCAAGGCGTAACGGCGGTAGTGTTCACGCGATTCCTTTTGAATCTTGCACTATAGGCAGCACTAGAATTTTAATTACTCGCATTGTCCATTCAGACATGTACACTTATCCGTTCCTATCGTGGGTATACAAGAGTCTGTATGCTCACGTATGTAACAACTTCTACATACGTTGGTATTTATCAATAACTAAGCGGCATTCGAAACTAGCAGCATGAGCATGATTCACGCAACGTCTTTTCACGAATGTTAATGAGAAATCTGTTTCTGTCTCTTTCGATGATACTTATGCAAATTTCGAAGCAGGAAATTTTCGTCATAGATGCATATGTGTACACTGATGAGATCTAAATTGTCCAGTTGATTTCCTTTGACTTACAATGACTGACACGTTAGTCGATTTTTTTTGGGACATTTTAAAAATATCTTTGCAACGCTGAACTATCCAATCTCTTTGGTCATCTGTGAGAGTGTGTGGCAGTTGACAGACTGTTGACAGGTGTCAAATTATAAAGAGATTTAGTTTGAAATCAGTTATTTTTGTTAAAATTATAAAGCACTTCAGATTGTTAACTTCTAGAAACAATTTTTGTCCGATTTTGACATTAGTAAACGTCAAAATATTTTGCAGCAGCTAAATTATAGTATAAGTAGTGTAGTTTTGTCAGAATTTTAACACCTTCCGACGCCATTTTCATCTTGTTTGTGCTGCGTTATATATAGAAAGTTTAGTTTTGCAGTTTTGACAGGTGTAACTGTCAACACATTTTTGACACCTGAAAATTTTTACAGCTTTAACAGATGTTATTGTCAAATTCTGTTCAGCTAACGAATTGCATAAATAGTATTTGTTTACACAGCTGACCATTATAGTTGTCAAAATATATCTGACAATTCAAAATGATAAAATTGGATGTACATTTTTTTGCGATCTTGAATGACAACTTCTAAATTATAAAGACACAGTTATTTTCTTAGGATTTCAACACTTCACAACTATCTTCATTACTGATAGTTGTCGAATTCTAAAACCAATATTTTTTAAAACAGTTGACAGCCTTAAAATATAAATTTAGTTATTTTTTATAATTGCGAGCAAAATCAAAATAAAATTAATGACAGTTGTCATATTGTAAATAAAATTTTTTTTTATTTTGACATTTGTTGCTGTAAAAATATGTATGACAGCTGTCAAATTATAGCTCATTGCCAGCATATTATCTTCTTATTTTGACATTTTTAACCATCAAATTGTTGTTTTTGGATAGTGTAACATTTCAATCATTTTTGACAGCTGTCAAACTATAAAATCGGTTACTTTTTATGGATTTAACAGGTATAAGTGCTGTGATATTGCGCAAAGCTCCCAAGTTATAAAATTACGGTTTCTCTTAGATTTGACAATTATATCTGTCAAAATACTACTACTGATACAAACCGTTTTTTCTAATTTAACGCATTCAATTATCAAAATGCATGTGGTGGGTGTAACAGCGATAAAACACAGTTAATTCTTAGAGGTATAAGTGTCGTAAAAAGATTTTTGACAGCTGTCAAATTATAAAAACAGTATTTTCTGTTAAAACGCAACTCTTACAATCTTGCAAATACAGTTGACAGGCTTAAAATATAAATTCGGTTAATTGCGAGCAAAATTCGGACAGTTGTCATATTGTAAATAAAACATTTTTTTATTTTGACATTTGTTGCTGTAAAAATATGTATGACAGCTGTCAAATTGTAGCTCATTGCTAGCATATTATTTTCTTATTTAGACATTTTTAACCATCAAATTGTTGACAGTTGTTTTAGAAACAAAAAATAGTGTAACATTTCAATCACTTTTGACAGCTGTTTAACTATAAAAAGGGTTACCTTTTTATCGATTTAACAGGTATAACTGCTATGATATTTCGCAAAGGTCCCAAGTTATAAAAATACAGTTTCTCTCAGATTTGACAATTATATCTGTCAAAATACTACTACTGTTACAAATTTGTAAAAACCGTTTTTTCTACTATTTTAACGCACTCAATTATCAAAATGCATCAGACGGCTGTAACAGTGATATAACGGTTAATTTTTATAAGTGTAAGAGTCGTACCAAGATTTTTGACAGCTCTCAAATTATAAAAACAGTATTTTTTGTTAAAACGCAACTCTTCCAACCTTGCAAATACAGTTGACAGCCTTAAAATATAAATTCGGTCAATTGCGAGCAAAATTCGGACAGTTGTCATGTTGTAAATAAAATATTTTTTTATTTTGACATTTGTTGCTGTAAGAATATGTATGACAGCTGTCAAATTGTAGCCCATTTCTAGCATATTATTTTCTTATTTTGAGATTTAACCATCAAATTATTTCTGACAGTTGTCAAATTTTAGAAACAAAAAATAGTGTAACATTTCAATCACTTTTGACAGCTGTCTAACTCTAAAAAGGGTTACCTTTTTATCGATTTAACAGTTATAACTGCTATGATATTTCGCAAAGGCCCCAAGTTATAAAAATACAGTTTCTCTCAGATTTGACAATTATATCTGTCAAAATAACTACTGTTACAAATTTGTAAAAACCGTTTTTTACAAGTGTGTCGTACCATTAAAAGATTTTTGACAGCTCTCAAATTATAAAAACAGTATTTTCTGTTAAAACGCAACTCTTCCAACCATGCAAATACAGTTACCAGCCTTAAAATATAAATTCGGTTATTTTTTATAATTGCGAGCAAAATTCGGACAGTTGTCATATTGTAAATAAAATATATTTTTTATTTTGACATTTGTTGCTTTAGAAATAAGTATGACTGCTGTCAAATTGTAGCTCATTGCTAGCAGATTATTTTCTTATTTTTACACTTTTTACTTGCAATTTATCAACTCTGGAACGACTGAAAAACAAATCTAGATCTTGGAAGAACTTCTATTCGAAAAGAAGAAAGCGAATCTTGCTTTCGTTGATTATTTTGTGAACTATATCAAGTAGAAAGTTGAAATCTTGATTCCTGAAATCTCGGTTTTTCCAATTATTCTATAAATTGTAGTAAAATTTCAGAAGAAAGTGTCAGTAGTAGGTTGCAGCTGTGATCGTAGATCAATGTAGAATAAACTTGGAATAAATTACAATTTTTCAACATGACAATGGCTGGCATGCAAACCTAGAAGCAACCTGGTACAAATCTCCAAATTTTGGTTTTCTAAATGGGGGTTGGGGGCAGAAAAATATAGTTTTTATCAACTTCCAAAAGTGTGATTTTCTCAATTATTTAATATATTATGCCCGGCAGAAAGCAAATACTTTTGGCCAATGTTTAGAACAATCTGAAAGCAAATCTCAAAAGTTCATCTTTGATGATTTTTCCTCAGTTGTTTAACCTTGGATGGTTAAAAATTGAAATCATGCTCAGAACCAGGAATAACCTTCAAATTTTCAATTTAAGAAAAAGTGAATGGTTGGCCAGTTAAGGAAAAATATTTCGAATTTTTCCTGTCTTGCTCTAACTCATCAAGACAGATAATTATGTCAATGTTAAACTAGGAAACCTCAAGATAAGCTACTTCGAGCCATATAGTACTGAATTTCGAAAGACCACTAAGACACCACCTAACCACCATTAAAAATGCTCAAAGCTTCTGGAGCTATCATTGCATTAGATTAGATTAGATGTGGGCTGTGTAGGCAATGCTGCCTCTCTTCACTGCGACTTTTAAGGTCTATTGTGAGTACCCTTAATCTTTTAGTCCCAATAAATCTTCACACTTCTGAAGAATTATTTGGATTTTTTTGGAGGCTCCACCACCTCGCAGCCGCACATAATAATGTGTTCTGTTGTCTTGCTGTTTTCGGAACAGAATCGGTATTTATTACAGTTCACTTTGCCCATCTTCTAAGAGGGCCGTGGCCAGTGAGTGAAGCCGTGATGTTGGTAAGGTCTCTTCTGTGGAGCTCTAGCCGAGATCAAGCCCTGATGGCTGAAAAATTAATAAACTTGTTTGATTGTTTTAGTTTCGAGGTATTAGCCCAGGACGAGATTTTCTGATTGCTTTCCTACTGTTGGAGATGAGCTCTTATATGGCTTTTGGTAAGACCACTAAATGGCTCTGGTCCAATGAATTGACACGTCGCTTCTTTCTTTGTCTCCAGTAACCTGGTACTCATATCAGTGTGACTGTGTTTCTTAGGGCTAGAGCATTGAGCGTGAGCAGACAGTCCCAGATTAGCTTGGATTTATAAGTGTAGACTCTTAGAGCCTGCAGTGCCGACTGACTGTTTGTTGTTCATCTTGGTAGCGTCTTTTTAGACATTACTGTGCACATTTTTCAATGGCGTATACTTTTGCCTGAAAAATTATTGGGCTCGTACCAAGTGCCAAAATGCCAAATGTTGCATTCCTTCCTAAATAAACAATTGTAAAAGCAAAAAAAAGTTCTTGTCATTTTTAGTAATTTCAAGATAGAAACTAGAGCGAAAGATTTGATGCCAAATAATCGAAAAATCCATAAAAGCAAAAAAGATCATCCGTTCATCATATTTTTTGCCATAATGTGCTTTGTTGAAGTGAATCACTTCAACAAAGAACTGGAGCGTTCCAAAGTCGTAGATGAAATTTATTCGAACACACAGAGAGTTTCCTCTCTGTGTGTTCGAAGGAAGAAATTTTTGTTGAAAACAGTTTTATATGTTCCTAAAAAATCTTCCCAAACTTTAACGCCCTAAAAAAAAAACGTTTTGGTTTGGACTGCAAACCACTCGTTCACCTTTATCATAAGCGCCTCCTGCAGAATTTTCGAGGGGGTGGTGAATCCTTGTGGCTTCTTGCGTGTTTGAATAGGATCGTAATGGTGACTCCAGGTTTCATCCATAGGAGCAAATCTTGTGTTCAGGTTCTCGCTTAATGATGGCCAAATTCGTTTTTGAAGTGACCTTTTTCAGAGCTAATTCTTCATGTCAACTGGTTTCTACGCTAGCTATTGAAAAGGCAGTGGATTCGTCTGTCTATCACGACCATGTCATTGACCGGATCAACGTTTTATTTGCAAACAAACCTGTTTATTAAAGACATTCTCATTTTTACGACAACCAAAAAACGAACCCTTTTTACAACACCGACTGTTTACGGAAATCTACCAAAATTCATGCCACATAAATATTTACCATTATAATAAATCCAATCCCATCCCGAATACTCGGAAGACAACCCTTATTAAACACGATGAAAGGAAAGGTTATAAACATGAATCATATCTCCATCTCTAAAATCTCACTCTACCTGCTGAAAATACGTTCTTATTTATGTCTATAGTAGCGAAGTCGTAGGAAGTACTGGAACTAGGGTCGTTCAGGTAGTTTCCTCCGTGTCGAAAAATACGGTTATTACACCGCCCGAAAGTCTTCATTCAAGCTTAAAAGAGATAGTCAAGTTAACACCTATAACAGCTACCCGAGTTTTAAACTGCCAACTTTTAAAACAAAGTTAACCATACCTCATGAGGATAACCGCTTTAATATTACGTAAAAAAATACATAATTTATTATTAGATCAAGCCGGCAACTCTTTCATTTTTTTTTAATTGTGAGATAATATCTTGTTCCTGTACTTTCATTACTTTCACTTCTATTTAGAATTAAAAAAGAAAAAAAAACAAATAAATGTAATCTTGAACACAATGCTGGGAATATCGTTCATGCAACAATACTTTATTATCATTATACAGGATGATCCATTCTAAATGACAAAAGATAGGAACAGCTTCAGCGTGATTTAATTTGAAATGATAAACATCGAAACAACATCTATAAATACATCTGGTGCATGCTCTATCCTAGTTTACTAGATAACACAGCTTCAATACGGAAACTAGACAAAGGACTCCGGTGAAATGAACCCAGGCGAGTTTGCGTCCTGGACAATGTCAGGGTGTTGGATATCGGACGGAAGAGACAATAGCGCGGCGTAATTGGCCCCGTTGCTGGACGATAAAAACTGCAATAACTCAACCAGATTAGAGATACTAAATCTTCGTTCTTGGTGCTGCCAGGACCACATTCTGAGTTGTAATAGAAGGGTGCCCCTGTAGTGTTTTTACTTCGAGTATCGTTATTTTTGTATCATTTATTACTAGCGATAAAAGTATGGGACCGTACGAAGTACTCTTTCTGGGTAATTTGTGGGGGTATATATGTTCAATGGCCTTGTTACAGTATTATCTCGACGTTTATTGTCCAAACAGAGATTGGAATACAATTCTCCTAGAAAAATGTCATCGTCTCCTCGGAGAATTGAACTCCAGACTCAGTGATCTGTCACATCGCTGAGTAGCCGTCTAATCACTACCGACTAAGTTATCACGTTAGTGTTAAAGTTTAGACCTTCCTAGTTTTTCCGAAGCTGAGGGATTTAAATAATATAAACTTCTACAATAAAAGCATGTTTGTTATATTAAACCTACCAAACGTTGTTTATATTTATAAGTCTATATAATATCGCTTGATGTAGTCAACCGCAAGAGTGTATATTGAACTTGTTGTTGTGTGTGTTGTGTTTTTGTGCCCCCTAAGGCTATTAAAATGGGGGGACTTACAACAAAACTTCTCTCTCGCTACCTTCCCTCCCCACCATTCCAAAAGCCTCTATTTCGGCGTGCATAGGAACTGACTATGGTAGAAACCCGTTTGTAATGTCCACTGCTACAACATCAGAAGAACTACCGCTATTACCAGTCGTTTATCTCTATCGAGTTGAAAAAGTCGCGTGTTCTGAGAGAAATGGTGTTCGACACCTATTTCGTTTTTGTTTTTTCCTCGTTTTGTAACCTTTTAAACGGGCGGTTTTGTTGAATGAGAAATGCCGGGGAGTTAATATTCCGGGTGTGGTGTGGTATGTTACGAAAATTGTGACCCTGTTCTTACGGAGGTTATAGAGATGTTTGTTTTGTGTGTTTTGGTGATTCAGTTTTGTTTTTAATAAGCAATCTTTTGGATTTATTCAGGTTTTAAATGGTAAATTAGGTTTATTATTATTAATTATTATTATGATTAGTATATCGAGTGCATATTTAGTACTGGTCACTATTTGCAAAACATCCAAAATCGGGAGATGATAAAAATAAAGTCAGTTGATTCTGTGTATTTGCGTGAATTGGATGTACAGTGCCTGACATTTATCTTTTTTCATTGATACACCTGACTCAGTCCTAAGTCCTCCCCACCTAACGTGTTTGCTACAGAAATCGCAAAATCTTAGTAGTCTCGATAAGCAGTAGAGCTTGGGAAGCCGGTACAGTTGCATGTATCACGAAAAGGTCTAAATTTACAAAGGTAGGACTTAAAAAAGTTTGGCTACAAGAAGTTATTTTTATAAAGGAAAAAAGGTTGGCCTTAACACCTTAAGGTCTGAAGGTGAAGATGAAACTCTCGAACTTACTGTTTTATGTAACAGTGGTTAAGTCAAAAAGAAAACGATTTAAATGATATCGAAGGTACGATCCGAGTCTCTGTTATGAGGGCTTCCGGGTTTTGACCATGTCATAGTAAATTAATATACAGGGTTTCCACGGGCGAGTGGGACATAGGGAGAATACATATAAAATTGGTTTTCGGCGAATATTATCTCCCTAATACTACTTCATCCAAATTTAAGTGCCGAATATTATAACTGGGTTAACAATGAACATTTCCACAATTATAGTACAAAGAAAGTCATTTTAATAAAGCCAAAAAAATTATTATTTTTAAACCTATTGTACATGAAGTCCTAATAAGACTTTTAACACGTGAGTTTGTGCAAGCGGCCATGGCGCAGACGTTCACGCGACGCCTTAATAACGCATGGCACGGATTGTTTAAGGTTCGAATCCGAGAAATGAATTTTATTTTTTATTTTTCTTAAATCTTGATTAAGTTTTGTTGTTCATTTTGACAAATGATTCGTCGTTAGTAACAATTAAAAATCGAATAATATAATAGCACGTGATCATTTTTGTTATTGTAAAAATTATTCATTATTTACCTTAATCCTCAAAAAATCGATTTTATAGTCTTCAAAATCTCTGATTTTTGTAGTGTTATTGAATTTGTAGCATTATTATTGAAGATAAAAAATAAAACTAATCCGCCGGGATTCGACCCCTAAACAATCCGTGCATTTGCGTCATTAAGTTGTCGCGTGAACCACTACCCCACGGACGCTTCCGCTAACTCACATGTTAAAAGCCTTATTAGGAATTCACGTACAATAGATTTAAAAATAATAATTTTTTGGTTTTATTAAAGTGACTTTCTTTGTACTATGATTGTGGAGATGTTCAATGTTAACCCAGTTATAATATGCGGCACTTACATTTGAATGAAGTAGTATTAGGGAGATAATATTCACCGAAAACCGATTTTATATGTATTCTCCCTATGTCCCACTTGGCCGTGGAAACCCTGTATACAATACAAAAATAAAATGAAAGCAAAAAATTATAAAATAAAAATACAAATTATATACAAAAAAACTACTCATACTCGAGTGGTTTTTTCAGGAACAAAAACTGGGTTAGGGTCGCTAGAAGGTCGCAGTAACTCGACCTGTAAACCATGCTATAGGTGAAAACCTTCCGACCAGAAGGTTCAAAACTCGGAAGCTCTCATAACAAGAAAACGATTTGCCAAGTTGGACAAGTAACTGCTGAGTATCATGTCACTGATAACATTTAGATACTTTGTTTTCCCAGTCGTAGTTGATGTTCCTACAAGAGGACTCTCTCTTTTTTCCAATTGCCCCATAATCTCAGAAGAAAAATTGCTTCGGTAACCCCGCAAAATATTCTTCAACTGCTTCTTTGAGTTGTTCATCAGACGCAAACGCTTTCCCCTAGGTTTCCTTAGGCCTCTCCATTTATGGTAGACCCTCTTGGCATATATTTAATCCTTCAACATCTCAGAAAACAGTTGGCATCAGTTTTTTTTTCAGGAAATTGTGTTTTGGCTTTTTTTGGCGGTGGAGGGCCCTTATAAAGTCACTGCATGGATTCTTATTTAGTAGGAGGCTCCCAATGATGTACCCAAATCTCATCCCCGGTGGTAATTCGAGATAAAAATGTTTTGTCCCTCTCCACCCTGGCTAAATTTTCTCGAGAAACTTCTTTTCTGTACAGTTTGTGTTCAGTTGTAAGCAATTTGGGTATCCATCGTGCAGATACCTTCTTCATTATCCAAATCGTCATGCAAAATTTTGAGGACACTTGCTTCGGATATACAGACTTCATTGGCAATGACACAATGACACAATGTCTTCAGTTCGAGCTTCAACACGTCGTCCGGACTTTGGGTAATCATTGATTGAGTCTCGGCCCCATCGAAAGAGTTTAGACCAATATTTTACTTGAAAATAAGATGGTGCATCTTTCCCATACACAGCAACGATTCTTTCATGAATTGCTTTTGTTTGACATCGTCACTCTTTTGTTCCATAGCTAGGTAGATAACATAAAAGTACGCCCTCGTAGCAAATTACCACCATCAAAAGTTATTGAAGCTATCAAACGTTCAACCATATTTAAAAAGTCAATTTTATCAAAATAACCTTGGATCTTTAAAACTAAATAAAATATAAAAATGTTCTTCTTACTATTGTTTGTATCTCAGAAACAAAAAAAAACATTGGTGCCCGAAATACCGCGGGTATTTTTGATAAATCCAACTTGTTTTGATTATTTTTTCTTCTGATTTCCTAAAGCATGTCTCTTCTTCCAAACCTCTGGGTTTTTAAAAATTATTTAAGGATGAGTGAAGAAATGACGAGTTAATAATTTTCATTTTTGAAATTGTTTTTATATATATATTGGGTGTCCTGTTTAATAAAAAATGATAAAACATTCCTTCGCCAATTGACTTTGCAAAGGCCAGAAACATTAGCTTAAGAACAATCCTATGAAACTTTGGAGAAGACTTTCAATAGGAACAGGAATATTGGAACTTACCAGGGCCAGATGCCACCTCGTTAATTGCTGTTAGTTCTGTTTGAACTGAACACCTTTGTATCAAAATGGGTAGTATGAGGGAGTTGTCTTGATCGGACCATTTCATATATTTGTCTTTCAAAATTATAAATACAACAAAACCAACTAGATTGGTCTTTTTGCGGCATTGAGAAAATAATTTCCTTGTCGGTTTGGATCTTTTTTGCTTCTTTCTTTAAACGACTCTTGTATTGTATTGTATTGTTTCTAGAAGTAGACGTATTTTTCTCCTTGTTGCAGATAATGTGGCTCCAAAAATTTTTTGAGTTTTTGAACAAAATTTTTGAATTTAGCGGTATTGGGAGTGGAGACAATGTTTTCAAGTTCTCCACTTGCTATTGTACCAATCTGTTTTCGTTTTGTTTACGTTTGAGCCCCACTATTTTCTATGGTTTTTTTTTGAGCACTGAGAAAGCCCGATTCAACCACGTTAGAAAGTGAATCACCTTAGTTAGTCTGAATTTTTGACACAATTTTTTCGGTTCTCTGTTGTATAATTTTGTGCTATTGAAGTATTTTCGAGTTTTGGCAGTGACAGGTTTTTGTTTCTCTGTATGAACCAAAACTGCAAGAACCACCATTTTGTTCAAACATAACCATAGTTGTATTAGTGCCATGTTCTTTACTTGCTACTGTACCAATCTTCTCCCACCCCCTTTCAGCCTCACTATTTTCTGATTTTTTTTTGAATAGCAGAGAAGCCTGATTCAACCACCTGTTGGTTTGAATTCATCCACAATTTTTTCTAGTAGATCAGAAAAATGGTGCACGTTTTCCCAGTTGATGGTTTGGGCATTGATGACAGGTTTTTGTTTCTCTGCATAAAACCCTCATTGTAAACTGTCACGGCTTATTAGAAAAGGCTGTCCTCAAATTACCGTCCATACTTTCTTTTGTCGATCGTAAACAAAATGCAGACATTTATATAAGATTAATTATCTCTTATACAGGGTGTTTCATAATATATGCACACGACTTCAGGATGTGATAGCTTGTCCAAAAATTCGACTTACCCTCTAAAATGCATCAATTTCAGGATGAAATTTTTTTCAGGTTGAAATTAAAAAAAAATCGTTTTTTGGAAATATCTCCGGAACCGTGTATCTTGTGACATAATTCGGAATACTCCGGGAACATTTAATTTTACTGTGTATGATTTGTAATTGTTTTTTTTTAATTATGCAATATGTTTTTAAAATAAAAATTTCAAAAAATTGACCATATTTTTATAAATGTTGATTTTTTCGAAAACGGTCAAATTTAGAACTCATGACCAACAATAGAGAACATTGGCGGTTTAAATGGGCGTCTCAAAACCGTACTTTTTCCAGTGGCGTAGAAGTTGGGGAGAAAAACAACCACTACCCCTTCAAAATCTTCACCAATTATGATTAAAAATTATTTTTTCTCGTACACAACTTAGCTTATTATAAGTAGAAAATGCTTCGATAAACGGTTCCGGAGATATTTGCAAAAAAAAAACGATTTTTTTTAAATTAAATTTCAACATGGTGCATTTTAGAGGGTAAGTTGATAGAAACTTCTTTTCAAATTTTTGGACAAGCTATCACATCCTGAAGTCCTGTGCATATATTATGAAACACCCTGTATAATTAGGAAGTGAATTATACTACGACTAGTTTTGTCAGTCAGTGTACTATGCGTTAGGGTGACATTATTTTTGTCAACCACCGTACATTAGCGAATGCTTTTTTATTTCTTAATTTTAATTTTTGCGCTTGCCGGTTTGCAGTTTAGTTCTTTCGTTTTGTTGTGTAAATACAAACAAGAGAAATATGAGAGAAGCCGGGAACGGAAATTCAATTCTCTGAAGCTGATTCCCACTTCTGAATGACCAAGTTTGCCCGTTGCTTTTTAGTGATACGTGAAAATATATATAAAAAGAAGCTCATCTGTAGAGGTTTTTCCATTTGAAGGACTCTCTTCATCCGTATTTCACGAACAGAATGTTTTAATATTTCTTTTTATCAAGGGATATACACGTGATGATTGTACAAAATGGAACGGTTAAAATAATATTTTCAAATATTTAAATTCACACAAAAATATTCTCGAAACAAGCCAAAAAATAAACAGGTTTTTCCAGGTTTATTGTTGGCAGTTATTTTTATGTTATGATCGTTTAACCGATATGAAATGTTCAAATGCATAACTGATCATGAGTGTCAAAAACCTTGGTAATATTTCATCCGTGTAATTCGGCTTGTTATTGTTAAAGGATTAGTTTCGACCAATAGGAATTTAGAGAGCGTGGCGTGAAGCGACACTAAATTCCATGAAGGTTTATTATGCTCGTGCCATTAATAAAATAATCCGCGCTGTAGTACATAATTTTATATTAAATTTTTCGTTAAAAACAAACACCCCTTTTGATATAGATTCGGGCCGAATTCTTACAACAACCGGTTACGCTAGTTGGCTACCGGGTTAAAACGCATCCACCACACCTAGAGTGAGAGAGAGAGAGAGAAAGAGGAGGGTTCCTTCAGCGATTACCGATCGCGCTCCGTTGATTTAAATTTACTGCCTGCTCTTTCGCCATGCAACAGTGAAGGAACAGATAAAAGAGGAAACGATCTCGAAAAATATACAGTTACCGTTTTAACAACGCGTGCGGGTATCGGGTTACGCAAGGACGTGGTAGGAAACGGCCGAAATATGTGTATAGGCGACGGCCAGATTAAATCTTTTCGGTGACCCAAATCTGTTGCGGGAGTCGTTTCGTGTGTATTAGGAAATAGTACAACGATGTGCGTCAAGATCGGTTTCTCATTCACGCTTTTTTTATTTAGTTTTAAAAAAGGAAATGGCGTAATATGATTCTAAATAGGTGGCTTGTGTTTATGTATTATATACATTTCTTTATTTATTAAACATTTTTCTTTAATTACTCCCAAGTGGAAATAAAAAAGTCTGTTTTAGTTAGTTGTATATGACGCAGATAAGAAATCGGTAATACCAACACCACAACATTTAGTTCATTTACCCGGGACACGTGTTTCGAAGGCTTATGGGCTGTCACCATCAATTTTGGGACTTTGAAGCATCAACCTCGAACCTATTAGTTAAGATATCAAATTCATCTTTTCAACAACGTGGTCTTGATGATACAAGGTCTGACAATTAAGTAATGAGACTGAGTATATAAAAACCGTAAAAATTATTTAACAACAGCGATTCCAACGATTTTTCCATGCATCGTAGCAGTTCTGGAAAGCTTTGATCGGAATGTCCGAGAATGTCTTTGTCACGGCTTCTTGGATTTCTTTAATCGACCCAAAAATGCGTTCTTTTAACCACCTGCTTGACTTTAGGGAACAAGAAAAATGCCGTAGGGTGATAAATCAGGCGAATGCGACGGCTGTGGTAACACCGCGATCCTTTTGGAGGAACGAACTCCCTATGGACCAACGCGCGGCTGTCGAAGAAGCAGATGAGCATGGTTTTCATCCTGGACTTGCTCGTGCGACCTTTTTCGGTCTCATTTCGGGATCATTTGGAGCCACTGCTGGCCCGGAATAATTCGGTCAAACAACGTAACCACCTGTTGCAAACAATTTTCAGCGATTGATATTCGACGGAGTTTTTGCTCTTCCGAAAGGTTCTTCGGGGAGAGCTTTTTCATCCCAAAATCTTCAGTAAAAATCTGTCCGCACTTCAACCGGTCTCCCGCTTCGCCGCTCGTCTTTCACACTCTCACTGCCATGTTTGTATTCTTTGTGCCAACGAAACACTTGTGCACGACTCAGACAATCACCACCACACACTTTAAGTATTTTACCGTAGCCGAATCTCCCAGTTTTGCGCAAAATTTAATCGCTACACGTTGCTCTAAATTAAGCTTTTCTAACTAACTAACACACTTTTTCAAAATACGACACACCTGATGAAGTAATGGTCGCACCGGGCTGGTAAACACATTAGAGGATGGGGCAGGGATGCCAAAATAATTTCAAAGCTGCAATGTTACCACTATCGCGGAAAATATTACATATATGGTATCGATTTTTTAATTTTAATTGCTCGATAGTCTTATTTCTCTCTCTGTTAGGGCTGGGCGAGCCCTTTGATCTTTATTAGAAGCTATTCAGGCTTTGGAAGTTTGATGTGATGGTGTTTGTCTTATGTAGATGCGGTGTTGTGAGCGCTGCCGAGGTGGTCGCGATGTCAGAGCCCTTCGGATCATCACCCTGGGTCGAGTTCTGCCAATAGGAAAATCAGTAGGTTACTTTAGGTAGCCGCCCTGTCAATGATCTTGATGGTAAGTGCTGTGGGGTGGTTTCCCATGTCCGCCCGGAGTTGAACATTCCTCACGAACCAGGGCACACCAACTACTTTTTTAAGATGCTTTTTCGCCAACACACATCAGCTCCAGTAGCATCGATCTTGCAGCCATGAATTATTTCCTCAACGTGTAATTTGAATGTTGATTTCTGATCTAACCTGACATCGACTGGCTTCATGGGAGTTTGGGGAGGGGGTGGGACACCGTGCTTATTTGTGAAGCGGATAACGACACATTTTGACTTGTTAAGTTTAAGCTTCCACTTCGATCGTCAGTGGTCGATGGCATCCGTGGTGTTAGGAAGATCCCGTCGCTACCGACTTCGGCGTGGAGATCGATGTCGGTTGATGTCAGAGGAGACCACCTCATGTTGTTAAATCGTGTCGAAAAATCGTTCTACGTCGAGAAAGATCGCACTCATCGTCTCCAGTACTCGAAATGAATTACGAACAGTTTCCGTCACACTGAATAGTTGGAACTGGTGTGGATAATCCTTCTCTAAACCCGAATAGTTTGGGTTTAGAGAAGGATTATTTAGGTAAAATCTTGGAACAATATAGAACAAACCTAGAACAACCTGGAACAACTTTCAAAATTTTGCATATCGAGAAAAGGCTTTACTGAAATTTTGTTTTTCTCAATTATTTCATAAACTACACATGACACAACGCTCAAATTTTGGAACAATGTTCAGAACAACTAGAACAAACTGGAACAATTCTCAAAAGTTTGAATTTCGAAAAAGGGAGGGCCAGCGAAATTTAATTTTTTTATTATTTCATAAACTGCTAATATGAGAAGGTTCAAATTTTGGAACAATGTACAGAACAACCTGGAACAACTGTCAAAATTTCGAATTCTGAAAAAGAGGGGGAGGGGCTGACTAGAACAAACTGGAACAATTCTCAAAAGTTTGAATTTCGAAAAAGGGAGGGCCAGCGAAATTTAATTTTTATTGATTATTTCATAAACTACTAATATGAGAAGGTTCAAATTTTGGAACAATGTACAGAACAACCTGGAACAACTGTCAAAATTTCGAATTCTGAAAAAGAGGGGGAGGGGCTGACCAGAAAAACGGTTTTTTCGATTTTTCTGGGCAATTCTTTAATATTTTTCTCCAAAATTCTGGAACAATTTAGAACAAACCTAGAACAACCTGGAACAACTTTCAAAACTTTGAATTTCGAAAAACGGAGGGGGGAGGCTAACTTCACGCAGGCAAACCGTTCGTATTGAAGGATGTCGTTGACGACCATTCGCTCCGTCAACCTGCTCAGGATGACAGCTTCAGAGAAATCAGTGGGCTGGGGCGGTAGTTCTGGAAACCACCTGGTCCGCTTCACGTTTGAACGTGTGTCCCATCAGATATTTCTTCATAAACTGTGATAGACTACAGAGAGTATATTGTAATAAAAAAATTGAACGCGTACGCTTCAGTGGTCGCAAATCGAAGAGGTGTTCCTCAGGGTAGTGTACTTGGTCCGCTATTGTTTTTAATATATGTAAACGATTTGCTTTTTTTCTTGACTAACCTTATTTACTAATGGCGTAAAGCAGCTTTTATGTTGTAATAAGATGTAATTTTGAACCCGAGGCGGTAGCCGAGGGATAATTTAAATTAATGATTTGTATGATTTCATCATTCATACTCCATTCGTCACTTTCTCATTAAAACCTTTTTTCCCATTGATATTAAATAACCGCATTTTTAGCAAGTATTAAACAATACTTACATTAGACTACAAGACAAACAAACTGTAAAAGCAGGATGTCTTACGTACTCTTCTACGTATACATTCCCAAGGTGAAAGAAGCGATCATCGAGATTCTCAATCGTTCGGACATGTTTTACATACTTAAGCGATTCTACGCGGTTCCTCCGCGTTTGTTCAGCTGTACTCTCGTATACATACGTTGCGTACGAGACACCGTTGCGGTCGCAGTTTGACGTGCACACGCACACGATAAATAGCGTTCCAACACAACAATACATAAAGATACAACATGGGATGTGCTGGGCAAACACAGATGGCCATGTTCGCACAGATACGCGCATCAGCTGGAAACGTCTTCCTATTGTTCCGTGCTCGTTTATAATAATCTCGGGAATTGTCTTTCCCGTTTCGTTGTTTGTACAACTCTCACTTTCGATATCCTCGGCGACCGCTTCGAATTTAGTTATTTAAAGGTGAGATAAATCTTGTTCTCGTATTTTCCAGTAACGATTATCTCCTTTCGTGACGGTATCGTTCGTCGTTTGTTTCAACAATTGCTAACGTTTATAGTTGAGGTTGGAATGCGTATTGTAGCGAAGCCAATTAGACTAACGCAATAGAGATTTTCGTGGAATTCCAAGATGAGCACAGGTTTATCTGTTATTGTAATAGTACAGCTGCACTATCATGATAGGGGCATTTGAGGTATGCGTTCCTAGATAGAAGTTTTGTCGGAGATAAAATTGCAGTTTGTCGTCATGAGGTGACTACTCATTTTAAACGAATTTTGTTGAAGGAGGAATGCTTATCTCGTTAGTTAGAATTTTCTTTTTAAGTATTATAGATAAGGTCAAAATCGCCAACTTGATAAATAAAAACCAAACCGTTTGTGGCCACAATCAACATGTTGACGTTAATAATAATAATAATTCTTCCTAGAGGACGTTGGACAGATAACCAGTACTAAAAGGGAACTAATTGTTACTCTGCTTCTTATCTAGGGTTGGAGAGTGGTTTCTTTTAGCCCTGTCATTTCTGTAGGTCTTTGTGGTAATGCATCTGGTAAACCCAGATTTAGTTGAGGGTCTTCTCTTAGTGTGGGTGGTATTTCTATCCTCTTGGAATTAGTCCTCCATGATGCTGAGAATTTTCCTGATTTTCACTTTGAGGGGTGGTGTGTCTGGATCGCGTTCGCACAGGTGGGTCATCAGTATAAGTCGGACGAAATCCTCGTCGATCGTCCTGGCAGCTAGCCAAGTTAGATGGTTTTTGATGGACGGAATTTTAAGGTTTGATCGCAATTGTTGGTTATGAACAAACAGCAGTGGTGACAAATTTAGGTCACAGATGTTAAAGTTAAAATTTACAAGAACTACTTGAATACCCCATCATTTGTAGTAACCTTGCATTAAAATGAACAATAAACCAATTATTACAAAACAAAATGGGATAGCATCACGTCAACCTGAAATAAAGGAAATTTAAAATTGAATCGAAACCAAAACTGAAATTTAAAAATTCGAAAAGTAATACGAAAATATCAAGCTAATATCTGAAAAAATCAAAAATTGCTAGGGGGGTGGGTCCAAACAAAGCCAGCCACATCTTGTTAAACTAATTCTCATCAAATCAAACCCTAAACCGAATCCTAAAAATTGCAATTAACATCACTCAAACCTATCACAATTTATAGCATCTTCTAGATGGTAGCTAACGAGGCCTAAAATGTGAATTATTGCAAAAAAAAAAAACGAGCCACCACCTCTATCGCGAATAAAAAAAATTTTGTTTCTGGCCCGATCTCCAAGCCCGAGATCGGGCCAGAAACGCTTTGGAAGAGGGCATCATCTTTGAAGAAGTCTTCATGCAGCATATGGCCAATTTAGATCTCTCTCTGCAATTTACTGTTGTCTTGATCAAATATTGTGATCAAGGTCTTCAATAATGTGACGTTTTCTTGTAGAATGATTCCTCAATTAATCACTTAAGTATGAGATTATTTAATAGATTTTTATTACTTATAAAATAAAACAATACATTCAAATTTTATAAAATTATGTCAGAACAACAAATATACAAAATGTTATACATTAAACAAATTAATATAATACAAAATAAGATAAATATAATACAATTCTAAGAAAACTGATTCTATTTTCTGTTTCGTTTATATTTTAATTAGTCTGTTTTATAAAATTACAAAAGAGCAAAGAAATATAATTATAGAATTTTTAAAACAAGTATGAAATAGTTCTAAGAAATTCAAGTCTATTTTGTGTTTCATAATTTTAAAGTGAGTGTGACAACTCGATTTCTTTCACTATGCCGCTCAAAAAAGTCCACATTGTAGGATGTGCACATTGAAAAATGGACTGCAGGCCATTATGCCACCCTCCCACGCAATTAATTCTTCTTCTTCCTCGTTGCTGGCGTCCACGAATGAAATTTATTTCAAAGTAAGCCAATAATTTTTCGACACTCTGTTGGTCGTCCAGAAATGTCTCTGATTCTTCTAAAAACGCATCTTCAACTTCTTCCAGCGGATGCAACGACAAGGCAGGAACTATGAAGTATTTATAGCCCAAGTATCATGATTCTATTTCATTTCGTAGCCAAAAAATGCTTTTTTTTGCTTCAATTTCTTGGTTCAGTAGACTGGACAGTTTCATAAGCGGTAAGCGATCCCAGTTTCTAAAATGATGTGCTAGATAATTAATTGCAAGGGGGGTGGGTCCAAACATGGCCAGATATAATTTTTTAAACCAATTGTTATCAAGTCAAATCCTAAACCGAATCCTAGAAATTGCTAACATCACTCAAATCTATTACAACCTATAACATCTTCTAGATGGTAGAATAAGACCTAAACTGTGAATTACTGCAAAAATAGACGAGCCACCTCCCCTATCGAAATCAAGAAAAAAAATTGATATAAATATGTATGTTCAAACATATCCAATCAGATCCCGTTAAATCAACCCTCATCAAGTATAAAACTTTAACCAGAAATCTAAAAAGAAACTGTCGAATAAATTGCACGCTACTTCCCACCTTGCCCACTAGAGGGCATTGGGTTGGAATTAGTCTATTTTCGGAGGTATTATACAGTTAAAATTGTGATCTGAAGGGCGCTGACGAGACCTAGAAGGTCGAAACCACGTAAACCACGATTCTAAAGCTTAATCTAGTTTCATTGCATTCATTCGTAGGGAGAATTCCAACAATATTCTATGAGTGCTTATTATACCATAGGCATTTTCCTGTTGAATTAATTGTCATTAAGTCTAAACCCAAACAAAATGCCCCAAGTTACCAACCACCCAAAAAACTATCAAAAATCCCAAACAACTCTCCAATAAAATTTAACTCGAAGGCTAAATCGAACAACAATTCCTCCCCTTCCCTCCTCCTTCTCGTCTAGCATCAGTTTTAGGTGATTATTCGTCAGCCATGTCATGAGCATCTACAAGGAACGTAATAATGACATTAAAATATATCTGAACAATAAAATCATTAATGTGACGTCTGCTCTTGTGCTACCAAAACAAGATCAACAACGAGAGCTGTAATTTTTCGTCAATAATGACGTCAAAATGTCATCCTGTTTGAATTTGACTTCGTTTTAATAGAGTTGGCTTTCCTCTTTTTTTCTTAAAAAATCAAATTTATAACGAAGACTAAGAAGAAATGTCCTCGATGCAATTCTATCTTTAATAACTCTTTTTGTTGTTCTATAAACTATATCTGGAGTATATGAAGTTTGCTGAACGGATTTTGCATCCGGGGAGTGTGTTGAAGACACCTAATTTTGAAAGGATCGACTTTTTTTTTACAGTTTTAGGAGAGCTCATTAACCAATGTTTGGCAATTATACGATGTGCTCTCTATATCTCAGATACTTTTACATTATTTTTGTTCGCTACCTCTCCTAACTTTCATTTTCTAACGGTAATATAGCACCGATTTCATTTCACATTAAAATAAATGCCCCCATTCGAAGAAATCTTAATTAACACAGAGCACACCTTCGGAGCACAATTTCGAAGACTTAATTAAGGAAATACAACAGAGAATCGCTTCTGGAAGCAATAATTCAATCCTCTTATTATATAAATAAAAACAATCCAATAATAGCACCGTATAAGAGACAGACCAGTAATGAGTTACTTTCAAAAAATCTATCCGAAGTTACCAAATCGCACTCGATAAGATCTCTTGCGACTACAACTTTCGCCCAACCCGAAACGATGCACCATCAATCAAGAGTAACAAACAATGATTACTTATTATTATGTAATGATGAGGTAGATGTTGAATAAAGAGAAAAAAATTTGTAATATTTAACATGAACACTTTTGTTAGCGATTACCATTCTTACTTAGTGCTTAGTCTAGAGGAGACAAGACTGGCTTTTTTTATCTTCTCTTGTAATGTCGTTTAATGTTAGGTCTGTAGAGTTCGAATTAGGTTAATGGTAATGTAATGTATGGGCCAATTAGTAGATTAACTGTCTCAGTGTTGGGTTATTTAGGCCGCTAACTGTCCTTTGCGCTACGATTGCTTGCTGTAATGCGCTATCGGATAATTTCATGTAAAATATAAGACTGTTGAAGCTGCAGATATTATAGTTTAATTATTAGATATAGTTTGAAAACGATTTACTTGTTTTTTTTTCCTTCAAGCAATTTTAAGAAATAACTTTACTACAATCTTGTTCTATCCTTAAAGGAAAACTCTCTTGTTTTCCAAATTTATGAAGATGTAAGCGTCACAAAGTTGACGTTAGTCGCGTCAGGTCGGGCCAGAAACGCTTTGGAAGAGGGCATCATGTTTGAAGAACTTCTTATGCAGCACATAGATAATTTAGATCGTGACAGGATATTCGAGCCTGTAAACGATAAAGTCCACATTACGATTTGGCTTTTTTAAGGACCCTCTCTGCAATTTACTGTTGTCTTGATCAAATATTGTGATCAAAGTCTTCAATTATGTGACGTTTTCTTGTAGAATGTATAAACTGGAGCGTTACATTGTTGGGGAACTTCTTTTCTAAATTCATGAATAAATTCTTTCCAATTATTGAGGCTCTTTGGAGCTATCGAAATATGTAATAATGTCTCCATAACTAAACTGGCGTAGTAAAACATGAACTAGTATCATCGTTCTGCCCAAAATGACATCTATTTCATTTCTTAACGAAATTGCTTCAATTTTTTGATTCGGTAATCTGAACAGTTTCATAAGCGACAATCAGGATCAAGATCGACAATATTTATACCATGCGAGCAATTTCAACTAAAGGAGGTTGGCTCTATTAAAATCCCCGCTTTAGAACAAACTTTTTGATCGAAAGTTTAAGACACTGTACGGTTACTACAAGGAAAAAAGAGAATAAAATTAATTACTAAAAGCGCAAAATATAATTTGCTAGAGATATGTGTTTGAAGCAATATGAGATAGTTGTCGAATTGTAATTCGTAATTCTTCGTATAATTTGACAGCTGTCAAATTGTAAAAAAACTCTTATTTTTCCAATTTTGACAGCTGTTCAATTATAAAAAATCGGTTGTCTCCTGTTTCGACAGTTCAACTATTAATATGTTTGTAAATATGTAGCTGTCGAATGGTAAAAAACTGTCCCATTGTGACTCTATTAAAATTTTTCCTATTTTGACAGTTATCGAATATTTGGCTATTTTCCCGTTTTGACAACTCTACTGCAGAAATATTTTTAATATTTGTTGAATGGTAAAAAACTAATCTTATTTTGCTCGTTTTGACACCTGTTGATATGTAAAAACCAGTTGATTTTTCTAATTTTGACATCTGTTGAATTATAAAAAATCGGTTGTCTTCTGTTTCGACAGTTTGACTATTAAATATGTAGCTGTCGAATGGTAAAAAACTGTCCCATTGTGACTCTATTAAAATGTTTCAGGCCGCAGTCGAATTATAAAAAAGAAACTGCAATTTTTCCTATTTTGACAGTTATCGAATTTTAAAATTTGGCTATTTTTCCGTTGTGACAATTCAACTGTCAAAATATTTCTAATATTTGTCGAATGGTAAAAAACTGCGTTTCTTTCCTGTTTTGACACCTGCCGATATGTAAAAACCAGTTTGTTTTTCTTATTTTGGCAGCTGTTGAATTAGAAAAAATCGGTTTTTTTTTTTTTTTTTTTAATATGTGGTGGGTGCTTAGTTGCAGTGACTCCGTAAACTGTATCGCTTGTCTGGCTATCACTGCAACTCTCGCGGTGTAGTTTTTGTGTGTGTATGTTGTGTTCAATGGCTTTGTGACAGCATCATATCGCCTTTTATGATGCCGCGCTGTTAATCACTTTGCTCCCAACAGCGAATGGCAAGTCGATCCGGGATTAAACTCTCTGAAAAAATGTCACCGTCCCTCCAGAGAATTGAACCCCGGCACCTATCGTCCTCCCACAACGATAGTCAGCCGCCTAACCACTGCGGCCATCGACCCCCTGTTTTGACAGTTCGACTATTAATATAGTTGTAAATACCTGTCAACTGGTAAAAAACTGTCTCATTGTGACTCTATTAAAATGTTTCAGGTTGCTGTCGAATTGGTAAAAAGAAACTCCAATTTTTCCTATTATGACAGTTATCGAATTTTAAAATTTGGCTATTTTCCTATTGTGACAACTCAACTGTCAAAATATTTCTAATATTTGTCAAACGATAAAAACTGCGATTTTCTCCTGTTTTGACGTCAAAATATTTTATATAGCAGGCGAGTTGTATAAAACTACAATTTTTTTCTATTTTGTCACCTGCCGATATGTAAAAGCGACTTTATTTTTCTAATTATGACAGCTGTTGTATTATAAAAAGCGATTATCTTCCTGTTTTGACAGTTCAACGATCAATATATTTTAAAATAGCCATCGAATGGGAAAAAAACTGTTTTCGATAGTTGTCGAATAGTAAAAAATAGTTATTTTTTCCCAATTTGACAGTTCATTTATTAAAATATGCCTCATAGATATCAAATGGTAAATAAAAGGTTTTTTCTTATTTTGACATTATCAAAATAATTCAGGTAGCTGTTGAATTGTAAAAATAATCGGTTATTTTTTCCCATTTTGACAGTTATCGAATTTTAAAATGCGGTTATATTTCCGTTTTGACAATTCAACTATGAAAATATTTCTAATAGTATAGCCGTTAATAGCCATCGAATTAAAAAAAACGTTTTGCTTTTTCAATTTTGACAGATATCGAATTGTAAAGGTGTTTTTTTTTCTATTTTGACAGTTAAACTGTCAAAATATTATTCTGATCACTGTTGGATTGTGTATTATCTCCATTTTGGCAATTAAATATCAAAATATTTTTTAACCAGTTGAACTGTTTATTTTCTGATTTTGACAGTTCATAACTGTCAAAATTTTGTTCTAAATATTGTTCGGTTGTTTATTTTGACAGGACAACTATCAACATATTCTTCTAACAGCTCTTGGATTGTTTATTTTCCCATTTTGACAATTAAACTCTCAATTGTTTTTGTATAGTTGAATTGTTTATTTTTCTCATTATGTCAATGTATAGACATCATTCAAATAATTCTGATTAGTTTAAATATTTATTGTTTTCCGTTTTTTATTATTCAGTTATCACTTACTACCAACTACTTAATCATCTTACTAAATGAAAATTAGTTCTGCCAACCTCCTTGTTTTGAAATTGCACATCTAGTATGGCTAGCTAGGCCAATTTTAGTAGTCCTAGACCATGATGTTTTGACAGTTCTACACTACAGTTTTGATGGCTTTGACCTATGATTTAGGTGATTCAGAACCATGATGTTGATGGTTCAGTTAGTTCTCACTTGGTATTGACCTGGTTTGAGCTGTTTATGATTTGGTTTGTGGTTGGTTACAGTGAAATCTTGATTGGACAGCCACTAATCATGCCATAAAATCTGGTTTCGCAAAAAATGGGTCCTTTTGGTGTGACCCTCCCCATTGACGTTTTCCTTCTTTCAACATTCGATTTCCTTTTTTTTTAATGCTGGTCACCTACAGCAACTTGTACAAGTTGGAGATTTTTTAGTTGCAAAGTTAAAGGTAGATAGATTTTCTTGTCGTGAGTGCTATAGTTATAGTTAGGACGAGGTGTCCTGACATGAAGCATCCTTCACAACGTATCTGAAATTTTGGAAAATAATGTAGATTAAAAATCTTTCAAAGCAAAATCATCATCATGAATCAATTGTTTGAACGATCCTGTTTTGTAAGCTCTTTTCTTTCCCGCGAGTTGATTAATGTAACAGATTTGCTCTTGATTGATATTGAAGTTCGTTTGTTTTTGGGCAACAGCTTTGGATTGAACAACGTACTTAGCATAATTTATTCTAGTCGCCTGGAGATGATGCAGGATCTGTCAAGGTAGTCTTTAGAAGACTTTGGAACTGGATACGTTTGTTTTAAAATGCCATTACGTAATGCAAAAGAAACCTATTTTACCGACTTTTGATGGAGGCATATGTCAGAAGGTACTTTCATTGCCAACATTAACATAAAAATCCAAAATCTGTCCGTAGTAACTTTAAAATCTTATTATAACAGTTTTAATTTTATTTTCCAAAAACAGTTACACAATTCTCAGAATTTTATCGTAACAAACAGCAACCGGTGGCATATAAATTCGAATGAAGAGAGAAGGCCTCCGGCCACGTCCATTCCATCTCCATCTCGATCTCTCGACGAGAGATCTCGTAAGATGTGCTACGTTTGTTACGTTTACTCGAAAAAGACGTAAGGTGAGCAGTAACCGTTTGAGTAGTGTGCGGTTGTACGTATTTTATTGGTGTGAATGTATGCGTGTACGGGTATGGTGTAATCGCTTGCATAACAGGAGGCCACACCTACTTGACAACGTCAAGAACTAAAAGCGATGAGAAAAGAAGTAAAGGAGGAACCTTTGACTTGACTCTTCGCTTTAACGGTTTCTAGAGATCGAGGCGCCTCGAGCACACTCGATTCTTTCCCATTTCTTTCTCCGATTAAAATGGTACCGTAGCGGAGATCTAGTGATAAGTGTAAGTGTAATGCTTATAAACTCGTCGGTTAGATCGTTGGTTAGGATCAACTACCTTGCCTACCAGTCTTTTAATCTTAGATATATTTCATCTTGTAAGTCATATAAAACAGGAATTAATTGGAGATTAATTTATTCCAGAACATAAATTATTATTAATATTATTATTATGTATTCGTTTACAATTCTTCTTCAGTGGAGTAAATTGATATTTAACATATTCTAACATGTGAGTCCTTCGTTCTGTTCCTTGTTCCAGTTGGAGGTACATAAGTGTTAGTCTTCTCAGCGTCGTATTTATCGGTTATGGCCAAGACTCTCCTGATCTTCACTTTGGGACGTGGTTTGTCCTATCCTATGGTCTTGGTGGCTAAAGCTGTCACATGTTCTCCAAGGAATGGAGCTCTTAAGTCATCTCAGAGCTGAGTGTTTCTCAGATACTAAGGGGCACCGACTATCATCCTTAAGATTCGATTTTGTAGGACTTCGAGCTTCCTCAAGTGAGACTTAGCCCTGCTTGACCAAGACAATGCGCCGTATGTCCAAAGTTCGCCACAAAGATGTTGTCACATTTAGTCTCATTTAGTTCTAACCTCCATCGCGATTCTCACTCACCGATGGAGTCTATCTGATCATGTAGACGATGACACTCTCCAAAGGGCTGTCGACTTTATCGTAGCGTGAGCTGCTTCCTGGCGATTGAGGATCAACAGAGAGAAATGTGTATTCATAAGATTCACCAACATGCATAGGCAGCCGCCGGTGGGGATCTCGGTGGATGGGCTGATCCTCGCTTGGGGTCCTACTACGAGATATTTGGGTCTCATTCTGGACCAGAAGTTAAAGGAGGAGAAAGTTTTTCGTTGTCAGGAACATGTTGATCCCACTTCTGGACAGAAAGAGTAGCCTAAACCTGCATAATAAATTATTGTATGAAACCACGTTAAGGCCGATTCTATCCTACGGCTCGTTGGTTTGGGCCATCATATTAAAGACCAACTTAAACCAACTCGAGATCGTTTAAGTCTTCAAGACTATCTGAAGACTAGCGCAAGAACATAACTGTATAGAGGAAGACAGTCCACGAATCTCCTTCTGTTGAGCATCGTAATTCCTCAGGATCGGCCACAACCTGGAGTCAGACTTCGGCACTCTATTGAAGTTCTTCAGTAGCCAAACATTCTTCCTCCCCTTCCATCCTCTACCCAAATCTCAGCAAACGTTCCAATTTGCTGATAAAACATTATTCCTTAGATGATCTCGAATACAAACTCCCAACAGGCAAGAAGGAGCCTGCCACTGGAGCTTCGAGGGAATTGTGGAGGTCTTCTGTCACCCTGAACAGTTGGAACTCCATAGAAAGGCCTCGCCTAAAGCCAAACTGTTCGTTTTCAACGATGTCATGTAAAAATAATTCATCTTTCGGTCTATTCAGAATGATGGGGCTTCAGCTAGTTTTGAGAGGGCATGAGTCAGAGCGATGGGGCGGTAGTTCTGAGGGAAAGACGGATTCTTGCCCGTTTTTGGAATGACCAGGACGATTGAATGTTGCCAGGTATGCGGGCAACATTGTACACGCAATATAGCTTGATGATCAGCACCAGATGCTCCATAATTGGGTTGGGCAGTTTGGATAAGGCATTGTAGGTAATATTATTTGGGACTGGAGCTTTACTCTGTTTTCTGATCTGATTTGATCTCCTCCATAGAAGGTAGGTTGTTTAGGGTCCATTTTCGAGATCCTCATCGATGTCATAATCGTCCTGTGTCTCGTGAACAGTGCAGAACTGATTTGCTAATGTGTCGGCTTTTTCCTTCGAGCTGAAAACAACGCTGTGCGGTCCATGAAGAGTGACCAGAGCATTACCGTTCTGTTCCGAGCAATTGTCAATTTTTAAAGATGAATTTTTCTCCTTGAGGGTAGTTTTGACCCAGTTGGTAAGAGTGTTTAGATAATGGAGAACCTATTAATGTTCAGAAAATTTTATTTAAACTTTATATTACATTGTTTAACTGTTGACCTTGTTAACGCGAATTATTTATCGATTTGGCTCAATTTCGCAACGAATACTTTAACGATTTCGTCGATAAATCTAAGACACAATACGCTATTAGTAAAGATCAATAAATCTCGCAATTTCTTTGTTAGAATATTTCATAATACATTCGCCGAGCACCTTTAATAATGCCGAGAAGGAAAAAAATTATATACGATCGAATTGACATTTTAGCAATTATTAATTGTTCCACTTCTTGAATTCCCGATCCAGTGCACCTAGGCGCTATTATTCATTCAGAAAACGGTAGGCAGTCCATTACACGATCCACGTAGATGTTAATTTATCACCGTACGATCTCCGACGACTATGTATATATTCGCGCTTTCGCTTTTTTCACGCATGAAAAAAAACGAGGTTAAGATCACCCATATTTAAAATACTACGTTTAAAGACACTTGACGCTCACGCAAAAATTACTGCATGTGTGTGTATTTTGTTTTTTTTTAAAGACGGGAATAAATTATCTACGAGGATTGTAAATAATTAGGGAGCGGTATATCTTGGTTAAATGGCTGATCTAATACTGTAAAATTTTATGCGTGTAGTTTCATGTTTTACTTTTAAGATTTTAAGAAAAAAATTGCCAAGAATGAGAGGAAAGAAGAGTTCCAACTTTTGAGAAATTGGATATTAAGAGACACATTTTATTGCTGAGATAGAGTTAACAGTTGCTACGCCACTTACGAGGTATCTTGATCGTATTTTGTTATCCTATGAAATAGGACTCACCCAGTCAACTGACACATTAGGTAAAACCGTGTCACTGAATATATGAATATTTTTTGGATGCTTTGGAACTGTTTTGCTTTTTCAGTCTTGGGGATTTGGGTTGAGAGATGGAGTTAGGTTGATGCTTATGGGACTTCTTCATATTGTATCAGAATGTTTTCATTAAACATTTCTTAGTGTTTGATCCAAACTTTTTCCTGTCACAACATTCCTCTTCAGGGTTAAAGGATTTTTCAATTGGTACGGGTCGATGGTGGCAGCCTCTGACGATCATGTTGTTTTAATGGCATCTGTCGAACCTGTTGTTTACTATTCAGTCACTGATGCCAAATCACCATAACAAGTCACACAATTGACCAACACATCCAAATGATAACACCTTATTATCAAAATGAGTGTTCGTTAATGCAAACGTTTTATGGCAAACTCGATGGCCCTCTCGATTCTTCAACGTTTGATCGCCATATTCGACACGGCCGGTTCGGTAAACAATAGGCCAAGACTCGGCCTTTCACAGACTTTAACTTGGCGAATTTTGCCTCAGGACTTGGAGCTGCACCTGTACAAGATCAAATTTTTTTGCTCGCTGAGTGGGCTTTGGATCAATTGGAAGGGGACCCCAATTTTTGCCGAAAAATCATTTTTAGCGGGAAGGGTTTTTTTTTGGATGAGTGGCTAACAAGGGTCATTGCCGTATATAGAGCGATACCAACTCACACGAAGTTTAGCAGATAGTAAAACATCTACAAAAAGTTAGTGTTTGTTGCGGATTTTGGGGCGGCGGTGTCCCTACGTTTCGTAAACGACGTTGGTGAGGTCATCACCGTCAATGGTGGGTACTACAGAACGCTGATTTTTTTGTCTCAAATTGAATGATATGACCATGGATGATATGTGGTTCCAGCAAATTCTAGAGAATTAAAAGCAGATCTCTCTCTGAAATGATGAGAGCCCATGCGTTCTCGAAACACGTGTCCCGAATAATCAATTAAATGTTGTGGTATTGGTGTTACCGATGTTTTATCTGCATATTACGAGCCTATAGTCCTTGGAATCACACAGACTTAAAGGCACTAAAGATTGAAAGGTTGTAAGATGTGTTAGTATGGACGACAAAATTGAGGACGTCACTATAGGAGAACGCAAGTTTCGGATTTTTGATCACCATATATGACATTTTAATATACAAGAGTTTTAAGTTACGAGGGAGCGTTTTTATATTCGCGGAATGGGGGATAAGGGGTGGAAATAAAAAAAACAAATTATTTTTCTTTTTCAATATATTCACCTGCAAGACGGATACATTTTTCACATCTTTCAATTAATTTATTGATACCGTCATAAAAAAATGATTTCTCTTTATCTGCAAAATACGCCGAAACTGCCTCCTCGACTTCATCATCGGCAGTAAATTTTTTACCCCACAGCTCTTTTTTCATTTTCGGAAAGAGGTAATAATCACTCGGTGCCAGGTCTGGGCTGTAGGGTGGGTGATTCACAATTTCGAAGCCCACCTTATGCAGGGCAGCTAACGCAACGCGGCTCTTGTGGACGGGCGCGTTGTCGTGCAAAAGCAGCACACCTTTCTTCAATTTTCCCCGTCTTTTCTCTTTAATGGCTTCTTTTAGTCGCTCTAATATTGAAGCGTAATATTCTCCGGTTATAGAAACACCTTTATCTTTATAATCAATCAACAATATTCCTTCCGAGTCCCAAAATATCGTTGCCATGAGTTTCCCAGCTGATTGTGACACTTTGAATTTCTTGGGAGGTGCTGTGCCCTTTTATGCCACTGCATGGAGTCTTGTTTGGACTCAGGTTCATAATGATGAACCCAAGTTTCGTCTCCAGTAACAATTCGACTCAATACACCATCCTTGTCTTCATTACAGAGGTCCAAAAATGCACGCGAACACTCTACGCGCTGTTGTTTTTGCGGCGGCGTGAGCATTCTCGGCACCCATCTTGCGCTGACCTTAGACTAACTGTCTAATAACAATGAAACTTCGTATTTATACTAATTATGAGTCGCTGCACAGGCCACGCCCCCAATGCGCCTAATCACCCCCCTACAACTCGCTCATTCCGCGAATATAAAAACGCTCCCTCGTACAAGTGAAGAAAGTTTTTGGGAGGGTTGATTAAGTGTTAAGATGTTTTCAGCAGTAAAAATAGTAATGGACCTAATTATTTCAATTCGTAGAAAAAGGTGGTTGAAATCAGTGCAAAGGCTTCCACGACCAGAGTGAAAAGTGTAAAACGAAAAAGTAAGAGCTGACACTTTAGAAGAAAATCTAAATATTGTTCTTTCTTGGAGATGTGTTTTGACTTGGAAATTATTACTGGATTTGCAATTAATGAAATGTCACTTGCGTTTGTGCAAAATATGTTTGGCCCAGTGGCTGTCTACTACTACTACTATTGATTATACTACTATACTATTGATTTCACTTTTCTTTTATCATTTGCAGTATTTTCTTAGACAGAATATGAATTTATTTGTCCTGGTTTCCATTTTCATTAACTATGGTTTCCTCCAAACAATGTTTTCCGTTTCAGGACCCAAAGGACTCCAAAAGACTTTAATTTGAGTACCCGAGCAAACGTTTTAAACTTCTCTAATTTGGTCTTTCTGGAGGCCTTTCTAAGGTTCCATTAAGATTTTAATGCGTTTTGCTATTGATTTCACTTTTCTTTTATCATTTGCAATATTTTCTTAGACACAATATGTATTTCTTTGTGCTGGTTTCCATTTTCATTAACTATGGTTTTATAAACAATGTTCTCCGCTCTCAGGACCCAAAGGACTCCAAAAGACCTTAATTTGAGTACCCGAGCAAACGTTTCAAACTTCTCTAATTTGGTCTTTGTGGAAAGCAAATTAATCCAATTAATCGTGATTTTCTTTTCTTTCTAAAGTTCCATTAAGATTTTGATGCGTTTTGCTTCCTCTGGTAGCTCTGCAGTAGCCGTTTATTTTTGTTTTCAAATAAACAAGTTGTGTCTTGCAAAACAGCAATTGTGTCTTCATCTAATCTGCTTTCCAGTTCGGCTAGTTTTTGAGATACAATATAGTATTTAAAATTGAGTCATCTTAGAAGGACTACATTTTTTTCCTTCAACATATTTGGTGCTCATCCATTTAACTAAACCATACCGCTCATTACTAACATTACGAAATAGTTCGCATAATGAACGGATAATTCTATATCGAATATTAATGCAAATTTGTTAGAATTTATGGCTACAGCAATTTAGTTAAGAATTATGCACGCGATAGATGAATCTAAAATTAGATCTTATTTTTAATATCGATAGCAACAAAATTAATGTGTTGTTAAGGGCAGACTATTATACGATTTAATGTGGACGCACACCTTTATAAAATCCTTTTAAAACATGAATAAAACAGCTTGTACTTTAGCTTATCTTGAATGCAAATTTTATTTCATCGACACGCATGATTATTTCATTCGAGAGTCGATATTTTTTAAACGCATTCCGGATATTGTAGCTATAAAAGTATGCAGGATTAAATTTAGAGATAATATCTCACTTGCGTAAAAATCTAATCTTCTACGGCGCTGTAGGATTGATAGGAGAAGTTTCTTTGGTCCGTAATCACCATCCTCGAGTTTTATTGGTTGTTTTATTGAATCGCTGTGTCTTAAATTATGTTGAGTAAGAAATTAAAGGATATTATTTTAAGATCGTAAAATGGTGAAGATATGCCCTACCCTTGAGGTCAATAATCTCCAAGATACATTGTGATAACGTATTTGTGTAATAAACTGCACCATAATTTTCTTACGCGAGGAATATAATTTCTATTTCATCTGTGATGGTTGTTCACAAAATAATCACACACAGTGTTGTAGTGATATGCTAGCACGGTCGATGGGAATGCACATACCTTTTTGGATATCTTGCTAGTTATAGAAATTGGTGGCAGTCTTGTGCAGGGAATCTAATCATGATATCTTTGATTGAATCAAGAAAAAGAATTTGATAAACTAAGCAACAAATTCGAAAAACAGTTTTAAGAAATTGGATGAAAGATATGAAGATCTAATGGGGGTATTAAACTGTTAAAAACAAAAGAAGAAGAATATATGTTGATATAATTATGAAAACGTTAGATGAAATGAAGCTGAAAGTTAGACTTTCAGAAATGTAGTTTCTGGCAAGGAAGAGTAGTTTTTTGTTTTTGGATATACACTTGACAAAAATCTGGTGAAAATTGTCTTTAAAATGTGAAAAAAAGTTTATTATTTTTGTAATCATGCCGAGCAATAGAAAATCCCTTGTACTAGAACAAAAAATTAAAATTATTGATGAAATCAACACTGGCATATCCATTGCTGACATTTGTAGAAAAAAACTATAACTTCTCATCTTCGACTGTTTCCACAATTTGGAAAAATAAGGATAAAATTAGAGCCATGTTAAATTCGAACATTTCCAAATTAAAACGAATTTGAAAACCTAACAAGGTAGTTGATCTTCAGTCGTTTAAGCAAAAAAGGACTCAGAATGTACTACATAATTGGACCGGTAGTTCAGGCAAGGGAAAAAAAACAGAAGAATTTTTCAAGATATTGTTCCCCATTAATGGAACATCATCTTGTTCAAAAAGCTGGATGGATCGTTTTAGGAAGAGATACCATATTTTATCCAGTAAAATCCATGGAGAAGGCGCAAGTGTTTCTGTCAAAACAACCAATGACTGGTTAGACAACTTTTGGCCCATAATCACCAGAGGTTATTCCGATAGCGATATTTTTAACGGAGATGAAACTGGTCTCCTTTATAAAATTGTCCTAAACCAAACCCTGAAGTTCCGAAAAGAAAAGTAGAGGTAAAAAGAGCAAAGAAAGAATTACTGTCTTTGTCTGTGCCAATATGACGGGTACTGAAAAGAAGAAGTTGCTTGTAATTGAAAAATCCCAAACACCCCGATGTTTTAAGTCTTGTAAAGAGTTACCAGTTCATTTTTTAAGATTGAGATTGAGAAACTGGGATCGTGATCTACAAAAACAAAAAAGAAATATAGTGTTAATGATCAACAGTTGTCCAGACCATCCAACAATTGAAAATCTAAGTGCTATAAAGGATTTTAATTTCACTTTACTGGATAGTATTGTCATGTTATGTCATTTCGATCGTTTCCTACAAAATTCATTAGAGTCATATATTAAACACTGTAAATTTGGGATGAATTGAATTGTCAAAATTACACGTACACACAACTCCGATTTAGAAAAACTTCAAAAAAAAGGAGGTCAAGAAAAAACAAGAAAAAGAAGAAGAACGGTTTTGAAAAGTGGATTGAAAAAATAGAAAAGTCAGGTGAAGGAAAAAGTTCTTTTTAAAAGAAGAAAAGATACAATAAAATAGAAAGTCAAAAGTTTGAAAAGAGATTAAAAATTAGAGAGATAGGAGGAAGAGAAACGTTTTTGAGAATTAAAAGAAAGGAGATTTGGGTTGATTTTGAAAAAATGACGGATGAGAGAATATAAAAAAGGAAAAAATAAGATTGAAAAGATTCAAAGGAAAGAAAAAGAAAAGAAGACGAAGAAGAAAAGATTCAAAGGAAACAAGGTTTTTTAGGTGAGGAAAAATATTTACATATCAGTAAAGTGTTTAATATCTGTTTTTCTTTTTATTTTATTTGACTTTAATATTGAACAATGCAGTATATTAGCCATAAACACAGCATGGAATCGTGTTTCACAAAAAACTATTGTTAATTATTATAAACATGGTGGATTTTATCCTTATTCTGAATTTGACGATGATGATGAGCTTCCTTTCACTGATTGGATATTAAAACTTAAAGACTCAGAAGTTGTTGATGAAGATTCTCTCACTTTACATTATTGGGATATCACAAATTAATGATCTTTTGGAAGGTCCTTTGAACTTAGAAATATTTGACGCATTTCAGGAAATCGACGATGATTTACTAACTTCCAGTTGCCAAAACGCAACTTAATGAAAATTTGGATTCCCAAGAACAAGACGAGGAGTCAGTAAGGCCCTTTGAGATTCCAAATAGTTCAACAGGTATTTAACGCTGTGAAAACTTTATGCACTTATTTGAAATTTGGAACGACTTTGAAAATAACGTGAAGCAAAAGTTTTAGTTCATACAGAAAGGAATTGAAGATTCTCTGTTGAAGAAAAACCCAACACCGGACCCGACTATAACTCTTAATTCAACTTATTGTCTATACCTTCTTGTGGTAGTCGCACCAGGTCTGGGTTACCACCCCCTTCTTCCAAATTCGACATCTTGAAAGTTGCCCAGTTAGCGTTAAGCTTGTTCTTTTGAAATTCGAAATTTTAGCAGTTATTTCAGGTTGTTCTATGTAGTTGTTTCAAATGTTGTTTTAAGGTTTTGAAATCAGGGATGTGGTGAAAAAATAAAATTTTGCTAACCTCTCCTCGTCACAATATAGAAAATTGAAATTTTGATGGTTGTTCCTCCTTGCTGTAGTCGTTTCGAGCATTGTTTCAAAGTTTTGGTCCTCTACCATTGATACCTCATGAAACAATTGAAACAAGTACAGATAAAACATCGGTATTACCGACACCACAACTTTTGATTGATTGATGAATTTATATTTCATTGCTTTTTCAATCATTTTTTAATTCTGGGCAAAAATTGTTCACTTATCGAAATTTTTGATCAGCATCTATTTGCAAGATAAAAAAATGTTCTGTTTGTGCTACTCTATGAGGATAGTCATTAGAGTATGGATTATGATAATTGCTGGTGAAATCACGTCTTCATCATGAAGTCTGTAGGTTAAGTCCACATCTTTTTTAAATTAGTTATCAAACCTATAAAAATGAAATTTAGAGAGAGTTTTGATTTTTGGTGGCCAGGTTTGTGTAGAAACAATGATCTTCTGCATGGTCAAGCGAAGGATTGATACCTTAGTGATGTTCATCTTGTGGAGGTGCTGGATTTATTAGGATGCCTTTGATCAATTTGCCGGATGTTTTTTTTATCTAGTGGTTTATCTGCCATTCATTGCATCTGTTCTTGACCAGCAGTACAGGTTGCATAATTTGCATTTTGAACAGTTGCTGATTTGTCCCATCAGAATTTGAATTGAATTTTAATCCAATTATTTGATGCAGTATTAAATCAAGATTTGTAAATTAATTAGGCGTTAAAGTTAAAAGATAAAAATGTTCCTTAAGCCAGTTTAAAATTAATTGGAACATATTATCACTGTGGAGATTGTTGTCATAGCTTTGGAACCTTTCATGCCCGTCTCGTCCATAACAATTTTGTTTTCTTCCAGGGTCTTACCAAGTAGACTGTGAGTAACAGTTTCTTTAATCATACCTTCACTATTATGTCTTGAGCATCCTCCAGCCTTTCTGATTACGAGTTACTGAGGTTTTTGAAGAAATGATGGCAATAGATCCTAACTGGTCAAGCCTATTTCTGTATATCAACTCTACCTTTGCATTTTCCTTGACAAACTGAAACCATGTTTCTGAAGTTTTGAACAATGAAATGGTCACTGTTTGTCCCCAAAAATTGAAGACGACCCCATCTATTTCTTCTCAGTATTGTTTGTTTTAATTTGCCTTTTTAAGATTGTAAGTAGTATCTGTTTTTCTATTTCTATGCTCTATCTGTTGGTCATAAGGAAAAAGGTATGTACCTTTCCATCGACCGCGTTTCAAGGAACAATTTTATTAAAGTTAACGTTTTGTAGCAGGTTAAGTTTCTTGATATCATTTTTCGATAGAAAAACAATACCTTTAATAACTCTATCCCTCACTGACAAAATATGACGTTTATATACAGGGTGTAACAATAGTGCGATATATACAGGGTGTTTAGTTTGCCCGTAACCATCAGAATCTTTACATTTTTAAATGGAACACTATATATGATCGCATTTTTGAATTGCCTGAGGAATTTTAAGGCAACTTTATACAGGATCACATTCAATTATTTTCATTAGCTTACAAGATAGTGACATTTGTTTGAAAATTTTGACATTTCGCTCTCTTCAGAAAAATGCCATTATTTCGGTAACGGAAAAATGTAACATTATGAAACTTAACATAACGTTAGAAGCATTTCCTATGATGATAATAAACAGATATAGACTTGTATATACGTTATACAGAGTGTTCAAGAAAGCGGTGTCTTTTTGAAACAATTGAAAAGCGAAAATCTCACTATATTTTTATGGGTTGGTTGAAACAAATGTCAATATCTTGCAAAATAATGAAAATAATTGAATATGATCCTGTATAAACTTGCCTTAAATTCCCCGGAAAATTCAAAAACGTGATCATATATAGGGTGTTCCATTTAAAAATGTAAAGATACTGATGGTTACGGGCAAACTCAACACCCTGTATATTATAGAATAATTTAACGTTATAAATTTCGTAAAACTAAACAACTTTTGTATTTAAATATTTGCTGTATTTTGCATAAAAAATGGAAGAACCCTCGTATATATTTCCCTTTACGAAAGCCAACTACGATTAAAATGATGACGAAATAAATTGCCTAACGTATCCATAAAACAGTATCGATTTCAAACCGTCCGTTTTGCGGTTTTTAATTTTGACCGACATCCGGCTCGCTCGGGAACATTTATTAATCGATAGTTGTCGGAGAAATTTAATATTTGCCTTTGATATTCTCCGTTCTTCATTCGCTTCATTCGGAATTATATACAGGCGTTAGATTCTTCTCGCGCAGCGCTATCGTAATTTTTAAATTATGTACAACAGCATCTCCGCCTGAATTTTCAAGGAGCGGTTCTCGATTTTCAATATTTATACAATATCCTGTTGGAAATTCAATATCTTGCAAAAACAATTTTTTATTTTTAGTTATTGCTGGGCAAAAAAAATAAATTAAATGTCATTTATTTGTTAAAAATTGCGTGGGGACTAAGATTAACGACCAAATTAATTTAATTGATGTCTGTCGTTTCGCCTAGAGTATATACGAGGTTCGATCAAAAAAAAAGTAATCATTTTCTTGAACCTTGTATAATCAGAACGAAATTTTTCGTTCGGGAACGATGAATATTCAATCGGTGGAGATTAGTTAGCAGTACACCTTTCCGGTAGCGCAACAGCCTACATGCAATCCACAAACAGAACATAACAATCGATAGATATCTACAAGAACTAGTTCACCTACACTCAATTTCTCGGAATACCAACATGACACACACACACACATACACACGGTAAACGATAAGATAGAGCTCATAATAATATTACATATCGGTAAGAATGTCCTCTTATTGTTCTGTCTCCGTCTAATTTCCGCGTCGTGTATTTTTTCTCTCCCGTTTCTGTTTCTTGTAAATTCACAGGTGTGGCATTCACCGAACAATACACCGTTAAATGTGTTATAATCGACTTAAGCACTTCCAAAAGGAGAAATTCGTATGTTATGTGTGTGTACCGTAATAATTGATTCAATATGAATGCGTAATGCGGAGTTTGGGTTTTCACTTTTAACTAGCGTGTTATTGGAGCTGATATACAGGGTTAACAGCAAATATTTAGTTTTAGGTTTTAGGCTCATTCATGCTTTTCTTTCATTTTCTTCGACTGGTTTTTAGTATTCTTCTGCAAAACTCTGTAATAATGCAGGACAAATCTAGAATAACCTGGAACAACAACAAACAACTGATAAAATTTGCAATTTCGAAAGAGAGAGGCTGACCTGAAAGTGAAAGTTTTTGGCTGCAAAACTTTGTAACGATGATCAAAATTGTACCTTTCGAAACTGAGGGGTTGACGTAAATGTTGTTCTAGTGATCGCCTTTGGAAGAGGTGTTCCTCAGGGTAGTGTACTAGGTCGCCTGTTATTTTTATTACATGTAAATGATTTGCTTTGCTTCTTGAATAACCTTACTTTCTCATACTTTACAGATGATAATTATAATTAATTGATCTTTTGACAGTTATTCCAGGTTACTCTAGTTTTGCTTGATATTAGTCCAGATAAAAGAACATTTTTGTAAAAAAAAATCAAAATTTTCGATTTTGAAATAGGGGGGTTGGCCTGAGTTTTCCTTTTTTTATCGATTAATTTTTTTAATATTATTCTGCAAGATTATGGAGCAATATAGAGCAAACCTAATATAATTTGGAACAATTTTCAAAATGTTAAATTTGTAAAAGGTGGTTTGATCTGAAAAGGTTTTGTTTCGTTCTTGTATTTTTCAACTAATGTTTAATATTTGTTTGTAAAACTGCAACAACATATCACAAATCTAGAATTACCTGAATTGAAACCGAATCAGTTCTATATCATCATCATGGTTCTTGTATTGTATCATAGCGAGGCACGCTGATCCCAAATCCTAAAAAGCTGGCCAACAGTTAAACATAAAATTTATATGGCTATAATAAGCGCTCATGGTGTAATTGCAGGAATCACCCCACTAGCAGAAGCAATAACTTTAGTTTCTCCCTACTAGGTGTCATCAGCGTAGTAGCTGAGGGAACATTGATAATGCCTGGCAGATCAAAACTATACTTCGTTTCTAATACTTCATTTGCTTTATTGCTCTCGCTGGTAGGATGATTCCTGTTGGAATTATTATAATTATCTTTCAATTCCTGAAATATTTCCACTTGTAGGTCAATAAAACAACAATTAATTAAATACCAATTTATTCCAGAACATATAATATTATTCTTTGTTTTTTAGATAATTTTGTTGACAGGCATGGCAATTTATATTTTATATTATTAGTAATTTGACACATATCAAATGTCAATTTCTTCCACTGAAGAAGTCTTTTTAACGAAAACATAATATTATATGTTCTGGAATAAATTAGTATTTAATTAATTGTTTTATTGACCTACAAGTGGAAATATTTCAGGAATTCAAAGCTAAATACATAAAGGTTAGAAAATAGATATATTAATAATTGTAATGAAGCATCTACTGTCATCTATCAGGTCACCATCAGGAAATCATTTTTTTCCTGAGCCTTAAGTAGGTCCTGCCATTAGCTTGTAATTCACCGAGATATTTATCAAGTTCAAGCGGTTCATGTCAAAGTCAACTGATTTGAATTCTGCAATTTTTATTTCTCCGGAAATAAGTTGAATTTAATGTTGTTTATTATTGTAATAATCACTAATTATTGTCCAAGAAAAAGATGATATTTGGGGTAACTCTACCCCCCTCCTCCCCTCCACCCCCGCCCATTCCTCTAGGATTTTAAAGTTTTTGTTTAAATATAGTTGCTAAATTATTTTATTCTAGTTTTCTGTACTACACGAAATAGCAATAAATTCGGCTTTCCCCCATTTTGATAATTGAAATTTTTTTTACGGTTGTTCCAGGTTTAGTTTTATTCTACATTTTTTCCAAATTTTTGAAAAATAATGTTAAATAGCAGTCGATAAGAAACCAGACGGGCCAAGCAAAATGTTTTTCTTAATTATGCAGTGAACTATGGTGGAAAACATTGCTCCCACTGGCATGCACTGAAGGCAGGAGACACACTAAATCTCTCCCAACCTAGTAAAGTCTTTCCTATGTAGATATTGTACCCGGAGCAAGTCAATCAACTCTTTGAACAGGTTGTGGATTTGTTTGTCCGGATGCAACCTGGTTGATAGGACTAAACGGCATGGGGGCACAATAGGTCTCTCTTTTGGCAGAGGCTGCCTTTTGGGGTCGTCCCAACCATGCAACCGGGGAATAAATTCTAGAAAAAAGTACAGGGTAGAGAAGCCCCAGAGTATAATTTGGCTTGAGAGGAAGCTCTCTTGCCGTTCTTACACTAGATCCTGATCTTCGTGGTACTAATAGTATAAAATATAAGAGTTAAGAGCTTATACCAAACTAAAAAAACCTGCCTGACATGAAAATGAAGGTTTCCATTTCTTTTCCCGACTATTTTTTAATATCATTCTGAAAAATTATAGAATTATGTATGTTCGTAGAACAAGCCTAATTATATACCGGGTGATTCATTAAGGGTGGCGATCGGCTGTATCTCGGAAACTGCTAGGCGTAGAGCTTCGGGGAAAAAATTGCATAACTAATGTGGCTACTAGAAATATCCGGAAATTATTTAAAAGTTTGAAATTTAGTAGGGAGCGTGTCTGTTATTTTCAACTATAAAAGGAGTATTATCTCAGAAAATTGCGTGTTAAGGTATAACTTTCAAAGCATCGTTTGAAAGCTGAGATAATAATGTCGTATTAGTTTGTTTAGTGACTTTTTTTCGTATCTGCCATAATAAGAAAGGCAAAGAATGTTTGAATATTTAAATATTAATATCTCCCGAAACGTTTAACCGTGCTGAATATTTTAAAGCTTATTTGACGGAGCATTTTATAGATTTTTATAACATTTTTTTAAATATGTAAAACAGAGAATTTTATTTGTGGTGGTCACGCAATTTGCTGAATTTCAAAAAAATTTAAATAGAACGGTGCTACTTATTATGTAATGCTAAAAGCTACATTAAATTACTGAAATTTCAGTAAAATCAGCATCTCGATATCTCTATCCGTTCTCGATTTATCCACGTAAGAATATAGTAGGAGGTACTAGGAGATACAGTCGATCGCCGCCCTTACTGAATCACCCGGTACAATATGAAACAAGTTTCAAAATTTTAAATGTACTAAAGGGGGAGCTGGTCTAAAATATTTTTTTGTTCATTTCTTTTTCAACTAATTTGTTTGCAAAACTCTGGAACAAGTCCAAAATCACGAGGAACACGTTTCACATTTTGTTTTAATATTATTTTACAAAAGATGGAAGAATGTAGAACAAATCTAAAGCAATTTTTACAATTTTAGGGTACAAAAAAGTGAATTGACTTAAGAAATAAAAATAAACTATGAAACAATTAGAAACAACTTTCAAAGTTTTAAATTTTGAAAATGAGGAACTGACCTAAAACAATTTTTTCTCCTAATTTTGAATAGTAGTTTGTAAATATTTATGGAGGAGGGGTGGAGTTGGATTTGGTTGTCAAAACTTTCAAAATTTCGCGGGAGGTGGACGACTGGCTAGGAGTACCGACTTTTGATATTTGATTTTATTTTTTAATTAATTTTTAACATTCTGGAACAATATAGAACATTTAGAAAATTTAAAAGTGGTATTAGATTTCATTTTCATTTCTATTGATACCACGACCGAAGCTTGAAAAGTCCTAAACAGTGAATGTAATTATGAAATGGTGTCATACGACATCTTAAAGACCTGGAGATTTTTCGAAAACTTCAATCGGAATCAACCAATGCCTGCAAACGAATGCAATGAAACTAGATCAAGCATTAGAACCGGACCACATGGTTTCGATCTATCTTATCTCGTCAGTGATTCTTCATTTGCAAGACCAAGTTGTGTAGTGTCCTGTGGTCTGCTATTTCCGACTTTGCCCACTAGAGGGCGCGAAGTTGGAATTAGTACATTGTCGCAGGCCAAAATAGAACAAAATAGATATTTTAATGGTTTAAAAGTAAAGTAGATAGTATTGATGATGTTTTTTTTCTGCCACGCCATCTATTCACATACCATTGATTTATTACAGTCGTTCTCTAGGATCGGTTTTTTATAGATTCATACAACATTATTGATAAGCAGGTCCATAAAATCTTCTTCCTCACCTCGCAACGATGTTTTCTTTTATGAAGAATGGGTCCTAAATTGTTGTTAAATGAGTTTCTTTTTTTAACCAAATCTCGTTCTAAGAACTACACTTCACCACGTAGTATCCAAAACAGAGTTTAATGTTGGAATATTTTTCGTAATTTCTGTTTAATTTTCAACTCGGACACACCTCGTACACTTTCTTAAATTAGAATATTCATGTTATTATTTTTAATATTAAGGTCACCTATATGATTTCCTATCTAAATATGGAACAATGGGCTCATAATAGCCGAGCGCCGCTTTGCATATGTTTTTTTTTCTCCGTCCGTGCTGCCTCATTCTTATTTTTCATGCAAATATAATTACGGTACGGAACGAGTCCTCAATTCGTAATTAGCATGGTTTCGTCAGGCGGTTGCCGCAACTGTTTATTAAATTGGATAATTGTTCTTGTGTGTGCGCGTCCGTAAACGCTTGCAACCGATTTAAATTGTAATTAGAATCGTGATAGCCCTGTAAGATTATCCGCGCGAAGATCTTTTTTCAACATATTGTGCGTGCGTGCCCGCGTTGTGCAACCCCAGAACTATCACTTGGTTATTATCTTTATTATTATCTGTTTTAAAGAATAGGTACCTCATATATGAGTTTTATATGGAATAATAAAAGAAATTGACGTTTCTATCTGTATTTTTAATTCTGGCAGATTTTTAATAATTTTTTCTAAGAAAATATTTCCAAAAAAAAAAACAGAAGAGGTTGAAACAAAAAAATCTAAAGCTCACCTGAAATGAAAACGAAGCTAAGCTGAAAAGAACTTGTTCATTTTCCTAAAATCCAATGAAAATCTCTAAAAGGCAATCTTAGCAAGTCCTACAGAAATAAAACCAAAACAAAAATAAAACAACCAATCAAATCCAACCTCATGCCGTCTTCTAAATGTGTCAAGTTGAAAATAAAATTTGCAAACTAACACCAAAATTTCTAACTCCACCCAAAGTTCAATGCTAACTAGTTAGAAATAGAAAACAAATAATAGTCGAAGAGGACCTTTTAATAAATTTATCTAAAACAGCGCCAAAATTTGAAAACCATCGCAGAAATCGAACCAATTAAAATGATGAGAATTCTCAATGGCAATCCTAAAAAGCAAATCCAAATCTCGAAAAGCCCAATCAAGTAAACAAAAACACATTTTGACATCCAACCCAGGCAGTCAACCCCCCTTTTCCTTTCTCCCCAAACAGTATTTATTTTATCCCACCAATTTACTCCTATCGAGCAGGCAATTTCCAAAAATCCTGTCGTTAGACGTTTTCCTAGCGCTAGTATAGCTCAAAGATATATACCTGGTATTACCGATGATTATCTGTATTGTTCATTTTTATTATGAGGCTTTGAAATTAAATCATTTTCTGCACAGTCATTATCCAAAAATGGAAACCTTTTCGATGTCTAAACTGTTTCGATTTTGGATGCAACTTTCATTAAAAGATGGACAACTAAGTTTAAAATTGGGGCAAACATACAAAGGATCTTAGAAAGAATCAAAATGAACTAGGGTTGAAAAAACGGGGCGGGAGAGGGGGATCATGTTTTTAATGATTCAGTCATTATGAGCTTCCCTCAGCGGAAATAAGTCTAAAACGATTGTCTGAATATTCCAATTTTTGTCCACAAAGTTACTTGTAATGTCATAGTAGCCCTTCATACCAGTAGATGACCACCCACCAATAGTCAACGAAATTTTTGATCCACTTGCTTTCAGAAAGCTCGTTAAGTTTAATTTGCATTTGCTCATATTTATGTGGAATTTTTTTTACAAAGTATTACTACTAGGTACGGAGATTTGATTCAAATATGAAAATAGATTTCTGTACCATCATCTTCAAATTTTTTATCCAAATACTTTTCCAGAACAAATTTTCGATGTCTAAATTCTTTGATTTAGTTAACAACTTACCTCAAAATAAAGACATAATGTTTAAGTTTAAAATATCTATGAAAGTTATAAAATAAATTCTTAGTAAATTCAAATCAAAACGGGAACTAAAGTTCCCCAATATCTGCATCATAGGAAAGTTAACAGCCGCATTATTAACAAAAATAAGGCACTAAGTCTAAAACGATTGTCTAAAATTATTCCAACATTAATGTCATAGTAGCCCTTACCTAGATGACCAGGAATTCTAAAAGTGGGGGGAAAATTTTTTATCCACTAATGATTGAAAAATATAAAATCAGATTTTTCTTTATAAAAATAACAAATTTATTTTTAATTAATTTTTCTTTTCAAAGTTTTACTACTAGGTAGAGCCAAATTCTTGATTCAAATATGAAAATAGATTTTTGCAATTCCATCATTTTCTAAAAAAATGTGGAGATAATAAAAAATATTTTTTTTCGTAACAAATTTATGAGCTGTTCGTCAACAACTTCTTTGTTTAAGGGATTAACTTTGACTTGAAAATAAATGACATTATATTAAATCTTTACCTACATTTTCTTCCTTTGATTGTTACTCAGTTCTAAAATAAAGTACTAGTAAATTCAATATCAAAACCTTTTCGATCCGGCCTTCCTTGGGAAAAGTCTTTGTCAAATAACGTCCCATGCTTTGCTTTTAAGTGGATTTTGTTATATTTTTGCAAACATGGTTATACATTTAGCTAATTTATCATTTTTGTTTTGCTGTTGGTACTGGTGTCCACCTCAATGTCAAAAAAATCCCAGAATTCTAAAAGTAGGGTACTGCCATTTAACTATCCTGCATGGAAAAATATAAAATCATCCTTTTTCCTTTTATAAAAATAACAAATTTGAGTTTTTAATTAATAAAGTCGATTTTTTTGGATATTATCCATTTCCCCCATTTGATGGGGAGATTTTACTGAAAACAATACGAGCTTTTCTTTTCATGGGTTTTAAAATTCTACCAAATTTGAAAGCGATATCTGCAAACAAGTTATAAAGTTATCCAGAAAACGTCAAGACTTAGACTCAATATTTCTTGATTTTTTTCAAGACTCAAATGATCAAGAAAAGAATTTTTGTCGTTTCAGATCATTCTAAGCCATTTTTTAAAAATATGTTTTGAAATTACTCGTGTAAACCTAAAAAAAATATGTACCGGGTGTCCACTTTTCACTATTGTGATGTGGAGATAATAAAAATATTTTGATGGGAGTTTTTTGCCCATAATTTGGCAGAGTTTTTTGTGAAACGAAAGATCTCGTGAAATTATTATTAAGGGCTCGTTTTCGAGATAAAGTGAGTATTATACAAACCATTATAATAAATCGTATCTCGTTTTCGTTCACTTTGACCAATCTAAAATACTAGTTTAGTAGTACTTTTCCACGTTGAAACCTTGCTTAGATCAGGATTTCCTTGGGAAAACTCTTTGTCAGATAACGTCCAATGCTTTGTTTTTTTAAATGGACATTTTATATATTTTTTGATTGTTTGGTTACATTTAGCTAATTTTCATTTTTGTAACACTTTGGTACTGGTGTCGCATTTGAATGAAAAAAATTAATAATTTCATTCTGACAGTATTCTGCCACTAAACCACTAAAATCCTAAATTGACATGAATGCTGCTGCTTTTTTCCTTTTGCTGCTGCTTTTGCTATAACAAAAAGCTATATTTTCAATTTTTGTAATTCTAAAGTCGCATTAGTCTAACTTGATCATTTCAAATTTACAAAAACCGTAACGCTTCCCATTTCTGTCTAACTGCTTGTTGATAAATATTCTGAGCCACTAGCATCGGAGTCAAATGACTCAGCAAGACAAGATATATAAGATGTCAAGAAATCGTCAAGACAAGATATTTTCAAAAATTTCAAAGACAAGGATTCTTGAAAATTTTGTCGACCCCGTTTAAGGCCATGAAATGCGAAAAACTGATATGTTTCGAAATTACTTTTGTAAACCTCGAAAAAAAATATGTATATTATTTTATTCTTTATTACATTTAAAACTTAACTACAATTTTATTTTCCAAAAAGAATTATTTTCCAAAAAAAATCACATAACCAGCGCAGTAAATTACACCACAGGGGCATTTATCTCCTCAATACAGCATATTACAAAGATGCTAGGATAATTAACAATTCCACACTATATTACATCCCAACACGAATCTAAACAAGAGAAAAAAAAACAAAAACAAAAAAGAAACACTTGTATGTATCTCGATTTCGCGTGACCAGTACATCCGCACGTAAATTACTAATTATAATATCTGGTAATCATCTCACCTGAGAGAGAGAGAGAACGAGACAAAAAAGTAAAATTACTTTCCACGTACAGATGCTGCGGCCACATCTTCACCTTACATCGACGGAGGCGACCGTGCAGAAAAGGTCATCATCCATAGGTCAGCATCGGTAACGGCATGAAGCCGATCACGTTCGAGAATCTGCGTCGCCTGGTCGGCGGCGGCCGCAAGAAGAAAGAGAAGGAATCGTCCTTCAAGAGGAGCGACTCGTTCAAGAGGATCTCGATCAGGAAGAGTTACCTGGATCGCGGCAAGAAGAAACACCTGCAGAAATTAGAGGTTGCCACGCAAACCGTGTCCGAAGAAGTTCTCGGGGAATCCTCGGAAACCCAACGTACCACTACAGTTAAAAAAGTCGATAGCTCGGTGCAAGTCGACAAGATCGATTTGCAGAAATTGGCCGGGAAAGAGAAATCGAATAAGGAAGGTCCTGGTCAGAGTGTGATCGCTTACGGGCAATGGTTGAAAGGGATTAGGAAAGATGAACCTAATTGCGCTGGGGTTAGAGGCGCTGAGCGCACTATAATTTATGTCCCGGCTTGCGATGATGAGGATAATGTCCCAACTCCGGTTATAAGACAGTTATCCTCATCTCCCGTTTTTAGGAAGAGATCACCGATTTTGGAGAGGAAAGTTTTAGAAATTGAACCTCAATTATCACCGAGTCCGACTTTGCAGAGGAAAGAGAGTAATGATTCAGCGGTCGAAATGTTCCCTTGGGGGCATTCCTCGGATACCAAGAAATCCCCTAGGATCAAACGAAGATCCCGTCCGACCACCCCACTCCTTCCAGATTCTGGCGCTGAAGAAATGTGCTCCTTATCGATCAGTTTGGGCAGGATCTGGATGGACGCTCCGCAAAATATGGCGCCCAGAAGCTTGGAGATGCCACGCTCATCATCGAATCAAACCTCAGCTCATCATTCCTTAGATAGCGCTTTAAAGGAGTTAAGGGATGATCCCATTGTGATAAATCGCTTGCAGAAACGCAGCACACCACCAGTAGGGAGGACTTTATCCTCGACCAGCAACACCACAGTTTCAACCGGATTATTTTCAAGTAAAGATTCCGGATTTTCCTTCTCGATACCCAAATTAAGCGAGGATAATAATTCTTCGAAAGGTGGCTTCTTCAAGAAGAAGCCTAAGCCCAAATTATCAGTGAGTCGCGAAGGTTACTTCAAGAGGACTTCAGGTGCTTTAATCGTGGAGAGGAATTCGATTAGAAGACGTAGTAGCCGCAAGAAGAAATTAAGAGGTTCCACCAGGAAGAAGAATTCGCAAAAATTCGATATGTATCAAGTCGTAGTGAGTAGACCGCGTTGCCTCAAGAACCTCAAATTAGACCCCATGATCTTCGTACCTCCGGAAAAACGGAAATCAGTCCGGAAGAAGCCATCTTTCAAACTAGGGTTAAGGGAGATCAGGAATTGCCCGCCGAGGGACGCGGTTTATTCGAACGGTAGTGCTGATGAGGGATTGTACGAAAGTTTACCCGGTGACGTTGACGATTTCTCTGACGATCAACCGTTAAGTGGTAGGATCTCTAGGATTAGTTTGCGCGAAGAGGACGAAGTGTACCCATCCGGTAGTTACTTCTCGCTTGATGATCCGAATTCGACCACGGATGATAACTCGAATGTGTCTTGTAGTGGCAATCCGTACGCGTCTGTGGGTGTTTCCCCGACGCCGCGGAGGAAGCCGGTGCGGCGGAAGAGGTCCGGATTAAGCAGGAAGAAGAGTATAACTTATGTCGCGAAGCCTATAGTGAAAAGGGCGCCGTCTACCTTGAGGAAAGCCCCCAAGAAAAACGGTAAGTAGTTTTTTTTTGTCGTAAACTTGCCTCAAATTATGTTTTTAATATATCGCTACAATATCACAATTACATTAATTTTTGACATTAAAGTTAAGAAATATCAAGTTGGCTGTTTTTCCATTGAGGTCTCTAGAAAAATTTAAAATGTCCGCTCAAACTTGAAGGGGAGGGGTTGGGCTTGGGTTTTGACGTTTAGACGAATATACTAATCGGGTCACACTACACGAGATTGACCCTCCGGCAACAAGTTTTGTCAATTGTCGTTGAGTTTGCGTCCGAAATAGGGCTCTTTTGAGGTGTTGGAAAAGTTTAAAGAGTTTGAAAATAAAGCTTCTCATATAGAGAGAGGTGTTTCTCCATCGCAGTCGCGAGTGAAATACCTTAACCACCTCCAAAATCCCCAAATGTTGATGATGATTGGTTATCGTGGGTATCTTTATGAGTTTCATAATTTTCTATTTGTTACCGAATGCGTGACAGGCACCATTGCCATGAGAATTTTTTGATCAAAGTCCTTAGCTCATTTTAGTCTTGGAGAGGTGGCTCTTGTCAAAATGCACAGAGAAACGATTGAAGGACCAAATAATTCATTTGTGACCAACCTTAATAAAAAATCTTGAACGTTGCTTGACGTTGAACACTTGCTTTTCTTTTTAATCTATCAAATTGAATGTGTTTAGAGTAAAATGATCTGCTGCCGAATTCTTTGCTGCTTTTTGCCAATAGTAATGCTTATTTACCTTGTTATCGTTTATTACCTACAATTTTCAAGTTTATAATTTTCTTTGCCAATTGTGGTTTCTTTGTTTTTTTTTTGTTTGGGAGTTTTGGACTATGTCAAACAACTTCCTATGGTTACATTTCTAGCAATGGTTAATGTATAGTGAATGCAGGCCTTACTTGTTTTTGGCAGTTGTAAAAAGATCAAAGGCAAAAAAGCCATCAAGACTTCATTTGTTTTTAACTTTTAGGACAAAGAGTGAAGCCTGGTCAACTGATTTTCGACTGGTTAAAAGTTGATCAAAAAATTTTGTACCAGCTTCATCTTCTATCACAATTGGAATTTTGCTCTACATTATGGAAATTATCCTTTTTTATGTTCATTTTTTGTGTGTTGTCGTGTTCGTTGTTTTATGGCCTACTTCATCGCGGTTTAATATATCTGGTACTTCAGTGTTAAGTGAACCTTTATGATCATGCCAGTCTTGTATTCAGACCTTTATCTTTTATCTTCAAGATCTCGCTGGATCTATACTTCGAGTTAACCACCATTGGTTATTTGGCCTTGGTTAACAGCGCATGTTGTAACGAAGCCATGAAAACACATTAACACACACAGTTCTTTTTTTGGATCAATTTCATAACTGTTGCTTGTCCCAATTTTTTCGGGCGTGTCTTTCTTGAGGGTGGGACTACTTTTTATCCACTTCTCCACTTGTCTTTTGTCTTTATCAGTCAAGATTTAGCTTGAATAAAAGGTTGGTGAAATTTTGAGTTTTGGATCACATCTGAACTATAACATTGATGTATTAACATCTATTAATATTGATGTATTCGATGGCCTTTCTGTAATTCAAGCAACATTCTATCCAGATAATTAATTCCAGTACTTGCCATCTTTTTTTAGTTACCTTTTGGCATATTTGTTGTGGTCATGTGTCTGATTTGGGAATTTATGATTGACAGTGATAAGGTCCCATTTAACCTTTAACGCACAATTGCTGTTGAGAATTTGTTACGTCATGGTATGTCATTATACAATTCATGAATTGTCGAGGCTAGATCTGTATTTGCCAATGGGCGATGGCTACTTCTGATCTTTCCCGATAGAGGGAATTGGTTTAGAATTAGTCTACTTGTAAGCGTTATATAACGCATGTTAGAGTGGTATGTAGAGTTAAGATTGGGTCTTTGGTCTCATTTTGAGGAACGCTTCTGTGGTCTGATAGACCGAAATCACGTAGGCCATTTTTAATACTTGATCTGTTTTCATTGTTCTTGCTTTAGTAGGGTGATTCCAATACAGACATTTTCTGGTTTTTGGTGAAATTTTCTAGAATGTTACTTGTTTCTCGTTCTTTGTCATTTTAGATTTCTTTGAGCAGTTTCAAGTCAGTAGGATTCAATTCATTTTCTGGATCAAATTTATTAGAGTTTACAGGAAATACTTCTATTCGGTTTTTAATATTTTGTTCCGGGATTCTTCTTCTTTCTAGATCTCTCTCGAAAGCTCAGTAGATTTAGCCTTCCTGACTTGTCCTAAACAGTTTTCACTGGATCACAAAGAAACATATCAACTTATCACACAGAGGTTGGAGAGCTCGTCTATTATGCGACTCGGAACTATTACCAAAATTATTTTATTTTAACATTTTCTGATATACTAAATTTAATTTTATTGGTGAAAAATGCAACGAATTGAAGAATTGCTATTTGAAGCTTGGGGTGAGGTAGATCGAACCTTTACTGTGGCACTGGTTGGAGAGCACGGAAAGAGTCGTTCAAGAATGTCTGGGGGCTATTGGAGAAAATAGATAAGTTTCTTGGCTTCTATTGTAATCGATGATTTGTTTTTACCCCTCCCCCCTCCCCCCATTGTTTTTAAAGAGGATGCAGTCCAGACTCAATGGATCTATTCTTGGGCAATGTTGGGACGAGGTCCATCGAACCTGCACTATGGCACTGGTTGGAGAACACGGAAAAAGTCATTCAAGGATGTGTGGAGGCTATTAGAGAAAATAGATAAGTTTTCTGGCTTTTTTTTTCTGGCCCATTGTTTTTAAAGAAGATGCAGTGCAGGCTCATTAGAGTTATTATTGCACAAGCTTGGGGCGAAGTCCAACGAACCTGCACTGTGGTATTGTTTGGGGAACACGAAAAGACTCGTTGAAGAATTTCTGGAGGCTATTGGAGAAAATAGATAAGTTTCCTGGCTTATATTGTAACAAATGCTTTGTTTTTACCACCCCCCATTGTTTTTAAAGAGGATGCAGTTCAGGCTCGATGGAGCTTATTCCTGGGCAAGCTTGGGGCGAGGTGCATCGAGCCATAGAGCAGACTCGATGGATCTCATCTCAAGCCATGAGGGGTGGTAAAAATGGATCATCTGTTACCATATACGTCAAGGAATTTCTCTCAAATAGCCTCCAGACATTCTTGGACGAGCCTTTCCGTATCCTCCAACAGTTTCAATTCAAAATGCATCATACCCAAAGCCACTTTCGTTAGGCAAACGCACAGATATCTTTCTTCATTTAAAAATATTTTAACATAGTCTCCTTCTAGTTGGTTAGATTTATTTCAGCGTTTGTTCACCTTTTTTAAATCGTCTAAAATGTGGAATATCGTCCCTCGTTTGACGTGAATCGTTTTCCCCCGAAAATGTCTTCAAGTTTGGGAATAAAAGGAAGTCAGTGGGAGCTAAATGTGGTCTCTGGTCTATAGTAGTGTATCTATTCTTCGTCCACAGTTAATGCAGAATATCATGAAATAGAAAATTGCCAAACATGTCTCTGCCGAGGTTGTCTTCAATTATTTCCGGCATTTTGATTCAATCATTTCGAAGAAAGTCTCCTCTACTGGACGTCTATTTTTTCCCAAATCGATCCGAAGTTTGTTGCTTCGATCGAGTACAAAAATTAACCCTCGCGATGGATTTAGCTGAAACTTTGACAGCAGTCTAGTGACACATGACGTTTACTGAAAGCAAATTTTTGTCGTATTGTTGCTACAGTCTATTGGATTTTCTAAGGATTTATTGAACAACCGTGCACACAATCTCTTGGAGATGCTCAGATTTTTCTTGGATTAATGTCGGTTCATAAAACTGTAATACTTTGTATATTTGTGGGAAAGTTAGAATAAAATCCGTTCTAAACTTCTAATGCTTCATGTGTAGATGTAATAAAACATCGGTAATACATATTGAGATAACTGGGCTCGTCGGTGTCGTACAAACCCGTTCCATCTGCGCCGTTTCCATATGCTGCAGTCGCAGCCGAGGCCACAACGATAACACAGAAATCCCGAACGATACATAAAGACGTATATGGGATTTAATGCACGCTGAATATGTATCGGGTATATCTTATCGCGCCCGCTGTATAACAGGACTCTCCGCTAATAGATGGGACGTTGCGTTTTACGTTATTTCATCTCGCCGAGATCTCGTCGCTGTTCGCTATTGGAAGTATTTATGTATACCGACTGCTGGTGCGACGCGACGGTGCATTGGAATCAGGAAATCGAAGAATGCTTCTTTTTTTACTTTTGTTCTCACGCCGGCCGTGCCGCGTAGAGTTGTGTAGCCTCATTGCTGCCGCTAGTACGACCTGTTCGATTGGTCTTTTTCGTTTCCCTTTTAAATATCGATGGGAGGAGATTTGTTGTGATCGCACTGTCGGTGAAAGGATCTGAATGTTGTGTGTTTTGAAAAATAACACGGTTATTACTACTACTACTACTAACCGGTAGGTAGGTGAACGAAATTAATCTTATGAATATGGATCAGTCTTTTAAAAAGCGAAGTTATGATATAATTTTAGAATGGTGTTAGCATAATTAGTTTCACTAACACGTACACTTATATAAAATGATTTACAAGAAGTTCATTATCATATAGTTCATGACGAAATGATTGAAACAATGAGAGTTGTCTATTTATGTCGTTCGCTAAAAAAGAATTTAACTTAAAAGCTTTCAACATGTATACAGAAATTGTAAATCCAAAGTTGGATTTTATAAAACACTTCTCGCTCGACGATACGGGAAGAGGTAAGGTTTGCTGAAAATCAAACGTCAACCTTTTTACAGATGTATCATTTTTGGATAAAGCTGTTTCATATTTAATATCGCTATAAAAAGTTTCTGCTTTAACAATACATGTACAGGGTGGGCAAATTTCGATGTTTTAATAGGGGATCTCGGTAACTATAAGAGGTATCAAAAAACGGACCGCGCATCCTCGATCTGTTTTTTCGAGGGGATGTTGAAAACCAAGTTTGGCTATCGGCTTTCGGTTTCGAGTTATCCGTGAAAATTCGATTTTTCCTATTTTCGTTTTATCACGATATCTCGGCTATTTATGAAAATTGACAAAAATGACTTTTACGTTCTTCAGGCACTTTTTTGATTAGAATGCAATGGCCTTAGAGAATTTTTGAAAAATTTTTCGAAATTCGAGGTAGGACATAAAGTTGTATTTTTTTATATGGAACATATAGTTGGCTATGATATCATTAAAAAGAGGATTTTTTAGCCATTTCAATGATATATATCATGTGGGGTCTATTCGTTCGTTTTCACTGTATTATAGCAAAAAATTAACATTTTCCATTGATTTTTATCATTTCATTGCTTTTTGTTAGTAGGCGTGTGTCATTCAACATATATGAATCTGTTAGTAGGTTTATAAATATAGTATCAATAGTTTAAGTTGATTATTTGACTGTTGCTTCACCTTAAAATTATAAATTTGCGATGGCTTATGAAAATTACGAAAAGTATGATATGTTGCAATTCTTTATTCACAATAATAATAATGCTGAAGCTGCATGTGAAACATAGTTTAATCGTAACTCGGAAAGAAGGCAACCTAATAAATCTATTTTTGACTGAATGAACGAAAATCGAAACGAAAACGTTTTGGAAACGGTTTCGATACGACCCTGCCACGTTCTCCGCGCTGCTCCGAAACTTGCCCCTCTTTGCCAAGTCTATTAATTGGCATGAAAACATACTTAATATCCATTCTTTACGGATTTTAGCGAGCCCTTGTTTCCTTGAATTTTACCGTAGACTCGTCTATCTCTTGAGGCAAATAACTGCTCCTAAAAGCTTGTCACAACCAGCTTCGGTATTCTTTAGCTCCAGACTGACATAGTTTTGCGTATGTAATCATCACGCACCTCTGCATTTGACAATCAGTAACCTTTATATGATCTGTAAGGCCCACTGGATCCAGTAAATTCATTTTGGGGTTTCCAAGAGCTTATTTCGAATCGTTGAAAAGTTTCTCTCAGCATATTTACCATTATGTTTTGTAAAGATACTTCATCTTTAGCACTCCATTCAGAATCATAAATTATATTCTTGATCACCGCCTCTTATTGCCGAATATCTGCTCCAAGTCACGAATTTCGTCCAGAGGTTCTTGTAGGTATATTGTTCGGCAGCACATATTCATTTTTGGAAGAAGACTATTAACTTTGCTAGATTCCAACGATGTAGCCCTTCACTTGGACCTGTAAATCTCAGTAGTTGTAGATCTGAACCACGTTTTCCCAAAAAAAAAAAAGAGAAAGAACCTGCATGCGCAAGGTGGCTGTGTATCTCAGCCCATCCCTTTATATAAATAGCATTGAAATAAATCCCAGCAACCAAAGAAGTCTTCTAAGTCATACGTCTAGACTCAGACTAGCGTTTCAATGATATGAAACACAACAAAAATTTCATCTCGTTACAGTATTGGAGCCCAAATCTATCACAATCCACTAAGATAGCGAAACGAGCATTGCAGGAATCATTAACATGAACAAAGTTGACGAGATACAATAGAATGACACCTGCCAAACGGACATATTTGCAGAAGAATGTTATTAATCCTACTGACTTCGCCACGAAACTGCAAAACGTAATTTAATAATAGCAACAATAATTTCGGGAAATCTAGCAGATACATCAGGGGGATGATTCCGCGCGATAGATCACGTTCTCCGAAACCTCCCGCATCGCCTCCCTCTCATAAGCGATGCGGGAAGATTTTTTTCCTTTTCTTAACCTCGCCTCCTTTTTATTATTATGGGTAATAATACCGATGGTTTCGAGCCTACCGGTGGCGGTTATATCGCTCTGTTAGCCGTCCCCGATCTACCAGATTTGACAAGGGCCCATAATTCTTTTTATGTTCGCAATAAAACCTCGTCGCGCTGGAGGGGATTTCCGAAACTGAGTCAATTACGGTTAAACCACGTCCCCGCCTATCCGTACCTTTTGAGGGAAGAAGAGTGTTGGATCGCTAAAAAGGCTTCGGTGTGCAACTAATACCTGATTTATTGCCGCTATTATTAAATGCCTAAGCTGGAAGTATAAATTCGTGTTAACGGATTTATTCCTATTTTATTTTTGTCCTTGTTTAAGAGGGTTACTTCTTTAGTAATTGTTATTAATGTTGGCGAAGTTATAAATGGATTATAAGATTAAGTTTAATTCGATAATGGTTATCGCTTAAATTAATGCATCTTTTCGTCTTGTAGCTACGCGTTAAACGACACTGCTAAGATGAGATGTATAAGAGCGGCTGTGTGACACTAGCAAAGCGATGTCTGTAGGTAAAACGACAAGATAAACATTACATGCAGCCACGAGCCTTCTCCGCACATAGGATGACAGAGAAAGACGTACGATCGCGCAAAAAGGAGACGGATAATAATGCATAGTCGCGTTGAGGTCTCGAGGTTCAGATAATAGCATTTAATTTCTGCTCTTTCGCCACACCTGATGGCACTTCACCTGTGATGCAGTTGTAGAACCGGCTGTAGCTGTACCGGTCGTGCATATACAAGCTCACAACCATGCTTTATTACCGAAGAACGGGACGATTTGGTTAAATGGTCGATTTTAAGATACATACTTTAACTAAGGAATTGGATCGGCAGAAATTATTTACCAAACGAGCGCTGATTTTTATCTTCCTCAGTTCTAATGTGTATTGTGAGGCTCGAATGACAGCAGAAAAGATTAGGCTCCTCATGTTTTGGGATTCCCTAGTGATTATCATGAAGAGTTAGACGTCTTCTTGCGCGGAAGAAGTAGCATTATGTTCATTCATTAAGCTGGTCTGTACAGGAACATAAAGTGCCCAAAATTTCCTCAAAAAGTGCAGCGACATTTATCTTTGGATATGATTGATGGATAACTGATGAATGAAGCACCCAACTCCATTGCTATGGAGGCAGTACTGGGTATGTTATTATTCCCCCTCTAAGTAGAAGCCTTCACGGTAAAACTAGAAGTGATACCAACCTCTAAAAGGCACTCCTCAATTCATGAATTTACTCCCATAAGCCTATCCTCGATATGGTGACAGATGGAACAGAAAAAGAAACCTGCTTCACCAAATCTTTTAAAGTTGTTCCCATGCACTAGTAGAGATTATCACAACTAATCTGATTGTAGGGTGTGTTCAGGCGGCTCATTTGTAATCGGGAAGGAATCACATCGGCAGAAAAATCTTCATAGTGACAGATAGTGGGACCAGCTCTTGCTGTGCTGAGATTTCTCGAGAACACTGAATCTCATTCATAAATTATATTCGCTATTTTCTGAAAAATATTAGAAAGGAGTGCTATGTTTTTTATGTGTGGTGGGTGCTTAGTTGCGGCGACTCCGTAAGCTGTATTACTTGCCTGGCTATCACTGCAACTCTCAAGCTGTAATTTTGTGTGTGTAAATTGTGTTCAAATGGCTTTGTGACAGCATTATATTATAATCACTTTGCTCTCAACAGCGAATGGTAAGTCGATCCGGATTTCAACCCTCCAAAAAAATGTCAGAGAATCGAAACGCGGCTCCTATCGTCCTACCACAACGATAGTCAGCCGCTTAACCACTGTGGCTATTGACCCGTTTTGTCAATATTTTGGGGTTTGCAACCAGAATTATTTTTAAAGCCTTAAGAAGCTACTTCTGAGAATCATGCGGAATGTGGCTAAAGCGAAATCGTCGTCATCGTCGTCATATCAAGACTACAATTTTGCAAACTGCTTTCTGAAGAATAGAGTACTATGGTCACCCCAAGAAAGTCAATTTCGCCATTTAAAACAAAAAATTATTTTGTCCCGGGATCAAGAGAAAGGAGACGGAAAAAGGCAGTTGATTCGTAGCGAAGATGGTGATGGTGGTGTAGACCTTTATTTTGTGTGTTTGTAGCCGCTTTTGCTGTGCTCGCGTCTGAATTCGTTTTGAAGGTGCATATCTTTTCTCTATGTAAGTCTTTAGATACTTAATTACAGGTTTAAGTGGGATTGATTCTCCGAAGATTCTTCCTCTGGATCGCTGTGAGTAGTGACTTGATTGTGTTGATTGTAAGAGTCCATTTAGGGGTTAAGTTTTTGGATGGATGTTTCGGGATAGTAGGCGTTGGTATAGATGAGGAGGTCATCTTCATAAATAAGTGCTTGGGAGGGTGGAGAAGTCTTGGAGGTAGGCGTTGTAAAGTGAAGGTCCGAGGCATGATCCTTGTGGAACTCCTGATTTGGCTTCTTTTGTTTCGCAGAGCGATTTTCCGATCCTAGTCATAAACGTCTTGCCAGACAAATAGCTGCATTTTGGGGCTTTAATTCTTGCATCATTTGAGTTCTTTTCCTAATTCCTGCCAAACTTTATAGAATTGTGGTCTTGGAGTTTTTGGATGGATGTTTCGGGATAGTAGGCGTTGATATAGATAAGGAGGTAATCTTCATAAATAAGTGCTTGGGAGGGTGGAGAAGTCTTGGAGGTAGGCGTTGTAAAGTGAAGGTCCGAGGCATGATCCTTGTGGAACTCCTGATTTGGCTTCTTTTGTTTCGCAGAGCGATTTTCCGATCCTAGTCATAAACGTCTTACCAGACAAATAGCTGCATTTTGGGGCTTTAATTCTTGCATCATTTGAGTTCTTTTCCTAATTCCTGCCAAACTTTATAGAATTGTGGTCTGAGTGAAGTTTTCAAAGCTCATCATATTTGCTATTACAAATTTTGTTCTGGCTAGTTTAACTTTTGAGCATATTTAGACACTGTATCGTCCTTGACTGACCTGCAGTTTAGGTACCAAAAATTGTTAACATTATCATACACGTGAAGTGCCTTTTAAGATTGTAGTGAGCCTTGCCCGAAAACAAGACACTGCATTAAAATCATTTACCTGGTTAAGCTACCGAAGTCTCTGATAGAGATTTTGGGGCTAGACGCATTTTATTGTCATGAATGTTCAGATTGACGAGTATTTCTAGACATGGAACTCATTTTTCTATTTCTTTATTTCATCATCAATAGTGAAACGCTAACTTACTACAAAGTTTCAAGATCCTATATCAAGGCTGTAAAGCTGATGAGATCACTCTTACCACTTGCCATTTCGACGACATGTGCTGAACGAGAGAAACAGTGGGGTCGTGTAAAAGAACGTGGTAATCATTGGTATTAGGAAGCAAACCTTGAAGAGCACTGAGGAGTTGATACTGGCGACGCATTATCCGTCAATCGTCATTCTTGACTAAGCTGGCAGTCTTTGAGGTGTTATAAAAGTGAAAACCATCTGAAACCGCCCTATGGATAGTTTTTTGAATTTGTGAATCTACTCTTTTGGCCGCGAGTGTACACTCGAAGAGCGCTTAGTATGAATGACTTGCAGTGTTGCCACTTGGTGAATGGAGAGACCACAATATAAACAGTGTTACTACTTTCAATAATATTTTATAATATTTTGTCAGTTGAATTGAATTTTGTTTGCAATATAAGTTCGCTTCAGGGATATACCACATGTGCCAAAATATTCCTTGGGCCTGTAGAATGCATTTTAGATTTAGATTTAATTGAGGGTGGTATTGCATTTCGACCTATTGTGTCTATGGTTTTCTGTCTCCCTCTGTGAATGGGCTCGTCTTCTTCCACCTTTACTTCCTGTCCGGATATCCTTCTGGTGGCCCTCGGGTGTTGTCGGGTTGGCTTCTTGGAGTCTTCTGATGGATCTCCATCGCTGTTGAATATCTGAAATCATAAAACAAATTTGGGACAGTTTGGGGTTACCCAGGATAGGCTATAGCTGGTGTAGTCGATCAATAGCTCTGATCCTAGTTCTACCTAGATGCTCGGCGAAAGTTAGCTTCCTGTCGAGGATCATTCCCAGATGTTCGATCTTCTCGGCCTAGTCGACTTCTGTCCATAGAACGGTTAGCTTTTGAGGCGAGGGTTGGTGTCTCCGATTGCACGCAATGGCTTGCGTTTTCCTCGGTTTGATCGTCAGACCGCATGTGCTGAAGAATCCTTAGATTTGATATAATTGTGCCTGAGCAAGTTGGGCTCCGATCTCGGGCCTGTTTGAAGTGGCCACTATTGCGATGTCATTCGCGTAGATGGCGTTAAACAGTCGACGGTCTGTTGGTTTGTGAATGTCTGCGACGTAGATGCTAAACACTGCTGAGCCTTGTGGAACTCCAGACAGCATTTGTCTCTCTGAAGATTTTGTTCTGTTTACGACGGTGTGGAATTTCCGGTCATTGAGGTAAGATCTGATGGTCTTCAGGATTCGCCTTCATCTTCGCCAGCAAGCCTTCATGGCGGATCTTGTCGAACGCCTTTTCCAGGTCCAGGGAAACCATTAGCTTCGAAGGAATATCTTGGAATGTCTCAAACCGGGGTAGTTCTCCCAGAGGGATGCTCTCCTTTCTCTATTTTTGAGTTCTTGTTTGGAGGTGCTCATCCCTATACAACAAAACGGTTCCGGTGCCACAAACATAGTTGTGGTGATCTTCGTTGCTAATGGGTTGGTTTCCTCATTGGCGCTGATTCCAATGCGTTTTAGTACCCAGTATAGTGCAACTCTGCCATTCATGTTGCTTGACTATTAGAGAGAAAATTGTAATCCATGAAAAAGATAAGCGAGGAGATGGTAATCGGTGTTCAGGTTGTCCAATTGGCTAATTCACCCATTTAACCAATCCTCCCTCCCATCTTGCATTTATTACAAGACGGACGGTCTCCCGCGAAGAGTATTCCTTTCATTATAATACCTACCCAAAGCTCGCGATCATCCGACTTTGTGAGCACCAGAGGTTCATTCGTTGTTTGCTTAATGTTTAACCGAGAGTGGTTGTCGTGCCGTTGGAGGTTTCGGCATGTGTATAAAGAAGAAGAATAGTACTTATGCTAAATACAAGAAAAGGAGAGACTCCATTTATATTCAGTTTTAACGATATAAAGTTGGGAACAAACTGAACAAGTCGTTTCTCGGCCGTTTATTTCGCCCTCGTCCCTTTTTCTTCTGAAGCGTTTTCAATTACATTTTTATTTGGTTTATAATGCCCGCGAGTAAAGAATTTATAAGAGCTAATGCGTGGAACTCGATTAACGTCTGTTTGACTAAGTTATGCAGCCAACCTTTTTTACGACATGATATAAGCTGTTTTAGAGCTCTCTGAAAATCGATACCTCATTTAAATAATTCTGGATCTCAGTCGGACGCTACTCTACCCACCTTGAATTTTTTATCTCGTTATTCCACGAACAATAAATTTTTCAACGTCTCAACCTCCTCGCAAATTTATAACGGTTAGGGACATCGATTGGGAATTCCTTGAAAATTGTGCGAAAAAGTGTAGTGGTACGAAGATCCGTTCTACGTTAATGGCAATGTCGAAAAAGCGTATGAAAAACCACGCGCTATGCTACCACTGTTTCCGTTTAATATATCTTATAATAATGCGGCGTTTATACTATCTTTGCCGGCGTAATTTTCCTGTTAATTCGAAGAAAACCCGTACAGCTGGCCGAAGATTACGTAATTACGTCGACCTACATTTTATAACGACCGACGTTCAATTGCGGGCAGAATCGACTGGTGCACCGAAAGAAAAAGAGAGAGAGAGAGAGAGAGAGAGAATTGTGAATGCTGAAAGAGACAGGTGGATTGCTGCAGCTGATTTTTTCAGTTATTTAAAGTCGAACCACCGCTGTTTGTATAGGTTTTAAAAGGTTTTGTTATCTAATAGAAGATTTATAGAACTGAAAAGTGGTCCTTCAACTTTCTCATACAACCATGAAACATCTCCACCAAATTTGTTTAAAATTGGAAATGGTTTAGCTGCGATCTCTAGTCCTGTTGACCAGAGATGACGCAATAGTTATATGATAGAGAACAAGAGCAAATTAACACGGAAGATTTGGAACAGGACCAGAATGCAATGAATTGAGTCGTACCAAAGAAATTCCATTCAGCACTAATGATAAAGTCATCTTCATAGAGAACAGCAATGATCTCATGAAGGAGGTAGTTGGTGGTCAGGAATGTGTTCATATTGTCGAATTGTTTTCCACCAAAATATACGACAAGTGGACGTAATGTGTCAATTTTTGACAAAATTTGATGGCATTTTGTGTGGAAATTGTACATAGATCAGATAAATAACTATCAAACAGAATTATTTTTGTTGGAGGGTGCAAACAAAAAATCTAGAATGATCAAGATGAGAAATATGCAATAGCATTAGAAGAAGACCAGCAGTTAAAAAAGTCACGTGATCTTCAGATCCTACGGTAGGGGGTGGAACACGCATCGATGCTGATGTTTCATAGGCATTGGAACGAGATTCAGAAACGTTGCTTCAAAACTAGGCCAAAACCCAATCGAAACTAGGAGTCTCCAAAATAAGAATAAAGCCCTCTACTAGACCTGTGTAAAATCTACAAGAACTCTACGTGAGATAAGGCCTGTCGATCCCATGACCTTGAAGTGGGTAAAAAAGAATATTAATATTGTTGGATTACTGCGGCATAGGCTTTCAAATGTCTTTTTTTAGTGAGTATCGGTGATGGTGTAGTCCTTTATCAAATAAAAAAAACTGTGACTCAAACAGTAGTCCTTAACAGTTAAAGAGTGCTGGTGAACCTATCATCACGAGATGACTCCTTCTTTAACTTGATGCCCAACATTTTTCCAAGCAGGCCAGCTTCTGCTTTGATGACCTGTCATCATGTAAGATCACCATTCTATTCACAATGTCTTATCAACTCAACCATCTGCTACAACCATTAGATGACAGTACATTTTGAGCAGAAAACTTTTGACAGATGTAAGATTGGAAAAGCTATAAAAACAAGACTGATCTGATGTGCCGGCTTATACCAACGCAAGCTGTACGCCAATGTCAATATCAATCAATCATGGAAGAGTGCCAATTAACTATGATCTCTTCCTTAACTCAATGCAAAATAATCTTCTAAAGGGGCCAGTTTCTTTCTTGATGGTCCCAAATGGAAATAATGTCAGTCTATGGTAGACAGTCCGAATGTGTTTCGGCGCCTTCACATCATCACTTTGGTATGATGGCCATATTCATATTCATTGCCATACGCAAAATGCCAGCCTCGTTTTTTTACTTTCTAGCCTGACTCACTATTTTAGCTAAACAGCAAATTCTTCAGCTCATCAGAGTTTGAACGTTTTAGAAATGATGTCAACATTAACTTGTTCAATTAAGATGTCGCACAGGTTCTCTATTTTTGTTGGAAGGATATCAGTTGTACTCACACTAACCAGCTGTATCAATAACTTTAGTAATGCAGTCCTGTGCTTGTTGAATCTTGTTTCAAATATGTGGCCCATCAAATTTCTGTTTCCAACGCGTTGAAGCTTCAATGGTGATTCTCTACATTCGAATGATGATCTATTTCATCTGTACATGCTGGTTCTTCATCATACGGTTTTGTTTTTTCATCTGATTGGAAGCTGATTCTACATTAGGCTCAAATAGGTACGAACCACGTCAAATTGACGGAAAGTCGACTTGAAAGTTTTACCATATTCAACGTTTCCATTTCTTTAAATTGAATGTGTGCTTTGGGTAAATAATGAGGGTGGGGCGAAAAATTCATTACCCAGCAATCTCAGTTTGTCCAATATTGATATCTTGCAAATTTGCACACATCACTAGACAAAAGTTAACATTGTTGTACGAAATGTTCGCCAAATTTTGACGTCATCCTCTAGAGATATCCAAAAATTTGCTCCTAAATAATTGTGACAAATTTTGCAAGTGCATATCTTGCAATGTGGGTGGGCAATATCAACTGAATTTAATTTACACATAGGCAGAATAGTTGAGATCATACTATCAAATGTTGACTGAATCTGTTAATTTGACAAAAAATTATGGTGCAATCCTCTTCTTTTGTCTTTAATATTATTGCAAAACGTTGCTTGACAGCTTTGCAATAATAGTACAAACAAAACAAGAGAAGGACAAAAGAAGATCGTAGCCTATAGAGGCAAGCACACCCTGCACTGAAGAAATGCGGTAGCGGATACCGGTGTGGAATGCAAGAGTACAGAGTCTTGGTCAGGTGTCGTTTCGAAGATTCTCCCCTCTATCAAAAAGAAGAAAGACTATGCAATTGGGACAAGACCAGAATGCACTGAAGGTAGAAGCTTCAACCAGCACAGAAGTGAACATCAGAAGATCAGTAATATATGTGGATATATGTACATATGTGGGAGGAAGAAAGATTACCAGAAGACTGGATGAAAGTAGCAACTATAGAGGAATTACTCTGCTAAAGTCAGCTTAGAAGTTTAATATCAAAGGTAAATGAAAATAGTCAAGAGGAACAGGAAATAGAAGCAAGGATAAGAAGATGTAGCCGGAAGTGTGCTGCAAGATTTGGTTTTTTGAAAGAGATTCAGGAGTCAAAAATAACAGCATGAAAGAAGACTGGGGGTTGAAACGTCTTCCAGGAGACTCTAGATTCTACTGCTTCTCATATTTCTCTTCCTATATTTGAACCAATACCTGGTGCTGGTAAGAATTTTTTGGAACTCTCAAATCGTAAAATTATATTGGGCGTAGCTCGAGTAGTGTTTAACATATTTAAAGGTGGTTGAGGAGGTTTAGATTAGCATAAATGCTGGTCGGTGGACAAGCTAGCTAGAGACCTTCCTGATTATTTTTTCTAATGCCTGCCAAACTGTTCTAGATTCTTGATTGAATGTAATTACCTAAGCTTATCATGCTTTCTACCAAAAATTTTGCCTGGTTGAACTTTTGGCACATTTATATATTTTTCGATCAGCTGTTAGAATTTTTTAAGGTCACCGTGATTAGGGGTAGGTCTCACCCTTCTCAAATCAGAGATTTGATCTGTGACTTAATAGTGTTGAATCAAGGGCAATGACGGCAAATTTAACCGGAGGGTGGTCAAACGATAATTTTCAGTCTTCCGTGGTCTCGAGACACGGGACAATAAGTTCTATTATTTTCAGCGTTTGACCACCTCTCAAAATTTGTGAAAAATGCGAAAAACTTGGAAACTGTTAAACGTAACTTTAAGATCGGATAAAATTTAACCGGAGGGTGGTCAAACGACAATTTTCAGTTTTGTGTGGTCTAGAGACACGGGACAATAAGTTCTATTGTTTTCAGCGATTGACCACCTCTCAAAATTTGTGAAAAATGCGAAAAACTTTGAAACTGTTATACGTAACTTTAAGATCGGATAAAATTTAACCGGAGGGTGGTCAAACGATAATTTTCAGTTTTCTGTGGTCTAGAGAGACGGGACAATAAGTTCTATTGTTTTCAGCGATTGACCACCTCTCAAAATTTGTGAAAAATGCGAAAAACTTTGAAACTGTTATACGTAACTTTAAGATCGGATAAAATTTAACCGGAGGATGGTCGAACGATAATTTTCAGTATTGTTTGGTTTAGAGACACGAGACAATAAGTTTTATTGTTTTCAGCGTTTGACCACCTCTCGAAATTTGTGAAATATGCGACGCAAGAGGTTATAACATTATCTGGGTTTGATGTCATTTCATTGGAGATATGAACTTGTTTTTTTCGAATATTTTTAAGTTTTCAAAAAAATTATTTGGTGGTCAATCATGGTCAAACGTTGGTCAATCCTATACTGCAACAAAATGTTAGAATTTGCAGTAAAAAAAAAAAATTCGAAATTTTTTTTTTGAAAATTTTGAAAATGTGAAGGGTGGTCAAACATGGTCAAACGATGGTCAATCGTATTCGATGAACAAAATGTCTATATTGGCTAATTTTAGCATTTTCGCCATTAGACCCCAAAATATGGGTATAGCGGCTGTAGCCTAAACAAAAGGTGGTTAATCGAAATCGCTGATGGTCAATAGTGGTCAATAAATGGTCAATCCTTTCTAGCATTTTTTGTCGATTTTTGACCACTTTGTGGTGCCAACTTCGCAGACCTCAGCGTTCCCTTTATCGGCTTTAGTATAAATGCAGTCTTTCTTCTTTAGAGACTTTTTACTTTTTACTTTGTTGTTTAAAAGCAGTTTGTTCATCTCCAACTAACACAGATGAACCTGTTTGTAAGTCCTGTAATAAAACGTCAACTATTGGTAATTTTTCCTGTTGTATGCCGTGTTTTAGACTCTTCTTTAACAATTGAAGCTCAGCAATAGAAAATTGTGTTTCGGATTTGTTGTATACCCAGACTTCGTCAGGTTGATGTACTCTTCGTTCTTCAGCATCTTCTTCCTTTGTTTTCGTTTCGAACTTCTTCTTCAAACGTTGTTGTTTCTCGAAAACTTTCTTCCGTTGTAAAACGTGTAATTTATCTAGGAATAAAATCCAGCCATTTGCGTCCTCCTTTTTTGCCAAACAAACACTACTATTAAGTTTGTAGTGGCATTTACAAAGCCTTTCCTGGCATATTTCCAAACTAAGCCTTCTCTGTCATTTCAATATTTCCTACGCTTAGTACACGTACTATCTTTTCCAAATTAAATGCAATTTTTCCAGTGGGGAATGTGCATACTAATAATAGTAATTAAACAGTTTGCTTCTATTTTAATTCTAATTGAGTACATGAAATTTAATCTTAGTATAATCGTGTAAAACGACAACTAACGCAACATTTCCTTCAATTAAATTTCAATTCATTTTAAATTACCATATGACTCGATCATATTACGCTTCGTACTACATCCGCCGGTAAGCAGTCCATTTCCGATCGAAATCCATACATAGTTATACCACCATCTGGCTTATATAAAAGAAATAAAATAAAGACCCAACCTTCTTACATACATAAGCACGAATCTCGTGAAACTTTCACTACCTACCTGTCATGCAGCATCCGTGAGAAACGACCAAGACAAATTTATGTAGCAGTACTCCTTACTTTATCTGACAAAAACCAACGCAGTACCACGTACTACTAGCAAATCGAACAGTTTCCGTCAATCATCTTTGAGAGACGTGATGTTAAGCTGTAGGGCGCCAGCTTTCTTCCAGCTTTCTAGCAATCTATACGCGCGCAATAGATTGGGTAATTTTTTCTTCTTCTTATTTTATCGTCTTTTAACGATGCATGTATCTATTGCGTGACGTAAATATCTCAAATGTGTTTAGTTCTTTAACAATGCGCGGAATCTTGTCTAATTTTCTAAATTGTCTGGCGATTGTGCCGAAGTACGCGATAAATTGGTTCTAATCAGTGCTCGCACGCAATACTGTGGTTTAAATTGGCTTTGGTATCTTGATTTTGTTTTTCGCATTCGTTAACAAGCACGTCATCGCTCTATTTTATTGAATCATTGCTGGGCTGTTGTACAGAGGGTTAGAAAATTTAATGAATGTGAACCACGTAACATTTCAAGATCAAAATGGAGGTTATTTAAGAGCATGGTCACTTTTTGATGATGATGAAAGTGCATGAGATACAACGAAGCTATTTGCTATACTACAGATTAAAAAAATAAAATGTCAACATTTCACAAGAATTGGATAAAAATTTGCGAGCATTGAGCGACAAGTGAGTCCAAATATATTCAGGCATTAAATGATAAATAATAAAATGAATGATAAAAGGGCAAAAGGAGGTGGTGGTCTAACGGAACTAGCGATAAAATGTATCAAGAAGAATTCGAAAATATAACCTCAATAAACATGGCGGCAGAGAAGGTATACCACCACCTCAAGAAATGGGAGGTATGATCGTCCTTCGTAACGTCAAAGTTATGCCGACAGAAAGTACAAGGTAATGAAGAACCAAGATAGCAGACAAACCAAAACAGCAATGGACAAGTCAGGCAGCAAAATAAATGAGAAAATGAGGACGCAAAATGACAAATCAAAAAAGATGTAAAAGAGGTGAGGTAACGGATATTAAAAAAATGTTAAAAATTTAAACTAATTTCAAAAAAATCGGAGGACCTTAAAGAGAAAACTAGAATTGGGAAAAAATTGAGATAAAAATCCAAGACATCTGCCCTAAAAAATAAATTGGACGTCTGTTGCACCAGGAAATCCAAAAAATTGAAGCAATGAAGGATGTGGCGCTGATCAGGATAAGAAGGATTCTGGATGGAAAGGAAGCTTCCAGAAGCAGTTCCAAAATATTGTAAGTTGCATTTTGCAGCAGATAAATTTAGGAGGGAGGCGGTAGAGGGGGTTGGGGAAGGGGTGACACTAGAGGGCGAATGAGAGGGAAATTTGCAACTAGAAGGCCCTGGTTGGATAGCTTTTTAAAACGGTATATTAAAGAACAAGTTGCTTGAGTCACAATAAGTCCTAACAATAAATTAGAGATACCTTCATTGTAGATAGCATTTGAACTATTTACTAATTATTTATGAATAAAAATTAAATTTGTTAATATTATTTTATATAACCGTTGTTTGTATAGCAATTCTATTAAATGTCCTCTTATTTCCAGAAATACATTAATTAATAACTTCATTGTCAATGCAAAATATCCCGATTTGTTAGCAGAGACATCTAGCGGGACTGACAATCCATGAACTGTCCAAGCTAGAACGGTATCTGCTTTACTGACGTGTGTTGTTTTAACACTCGACGTTGAGAGGTGAACTGCAATGAATTAAGTTTCTGCAGTTGGAGGAATGATGACAAGACGGAAAAGGTCAAAACCAGGTGGTCCGTTTCTAATGCTTGATCTTTTGACATTTTGAATCATACTTTGAGTGATACGGTTTAATTAATCTTGCACTTTTTGCTTAATGATGCCCGTACCACGATGTCAGTTTTACCCGACGTTCTCAGAAAGCCAAAGCCTACACTACTTACAAATTTGAGTATGAATACAATCCTGGTTTTTCTAGGTGCTTCGGGTAGCAATGGCACTGTGGCTCAAGCATCAATAAACAGGGGATGGAAGATTATTTAAAGCCTCTAATTCACAGATTTTTTTTTAACTACGAAGATCCCTACTTTTTGGAAATTTTTTGAAAAAATGCATCGTGGTATAACAAATTGTGATCCAGTTCTTCTGTTGCATGCATAAAAATTTTGATGTTTTATCGACTATTTCGTTCGGAAAAGCTCAGAGTATCGCTCTGGGAGAATCTCCCTGGTTTGAGGCGGAGGATAAAATCCGGAACATCTGACATCTAGCTGCAACGCTATCACGGAAACCTGGGCCAATTATTTCGGTAAAGACGTCATAGACAAAGAAGGCAATATTTTCAAATACACACGGTGTCCCAATTATAGAAAAATTATATATTTTTTAGATTCTACATGATATTTTAAGTAACTTTTATTAACACCTTCCTAGACCTATGTGCTTTTGTTTTCGAGAAAATAAATATTTTATTAAAAATTGCAGCGCTCTCGTTAATGAGCTGTAGCATCAAAACCAAAAAAGGTAGAAAATTTTGGTGTGCGCAAATTGATACGTCTTGAATTGCCGTACTATTTCCTATATTAACATGTACGGATCCTTTTGTTAACATAGTTACTAGCGCCAACATTTGCAAACATTTAAATGCCAATAACTCTGTTTTTTTTTAATGAGACACCCTATATCTGTTTACAAGGTTGGATGTAAAATTATTTTTTTTTGATATTGGAATGCACCCATTTATCTTCAACCGTTTTAGAGAAAAATGTATATTTCTTCTGCTACTGTCGAAACAGACCACTCCAATTTGCACAAAGTAGGCTACGTAACAATAATATTATGACAGATATATTTAATAACGATTTGTACCATTTATAATTATACACAAGTAATAACCTTAATTTACATTTGTATTATAAAGCAATTTCTAATGATGATAACATTTGTTCCCAATCCTTTTATAAAAAATGTAATTACTTTCTATTTTGTGACAAAATTCATCTGAGAAGATATATGTATCAGCGAATTATCTTGGCCTTTCAAGAAATCAGCCCAATTATGCTAAGAAATGTTGAACAATCATTCAAAAAACGTGTTCGTAATTGTTTCGACCAAAACGGAAGACATTTGGAAAAATAAATTAATGAATTTAATAACACTTCATTTATAACGTGCATTTCCTAGTTCACGCATTTCCTGGTCTTTTTAAAACTTTTTGTTGCGTCTTTTATGTTGTTATTTGTTGAAAGGTCCTGTTCTCCTAAAATTGTTAAGAACATTACAAGCATTCTTCTAAAGAATAAAAACGTTTTATGTCAAATATTTCTCTTGAAATCTGATAAATATAAAATGTGGAAGGGTTTAAAAAAACGTCGTTCTTCTACCTACTTTTTGTTGATGAAATATAAATAAATTAATATAAAAAAAAATGTAGCTACCCAGTCACTGTAAACAACTGGGCTTTTGGTTTCACCCGATTTTCAATAGCGTTTATAATATAATCTTGAACCTTTAATTTCCATGTTTTTGGTATGTCGTGGATTTATTACTTCTGGTAATAAACAATTATAATAAAATCTATGTAGTTTAGGAACCATTATAGTTTCAAAGAAAACAGGGTCTTTAAAAACTGTGACCGACAGTATATTTTTTGTTTTCCACACTCCAAAGTGGAAAAATTTCTTATTACAAATATTTAATTGTCCTTTGACATGATAAAAATAATCATGGTTGCGTTTTAAAACGTATGAACCTCCAGATAATTGCAAAAACGGTATCAGGCCTTTCTCAATTGATTCCTCAACGAATATATCCCTAGCCAGGTATGAACATTTAAACTCGATTATTGAGCCGTCGTCAGATGGAGTTGGATCTGGAGAAACTCCTAAATATGGCCATCGTTTATTCAAACCAACGCCAGACTCTAAAATGTCAACATTGCAGGCACTGCCTAACGCTTCTTTGGCCCTATCCTCGTTACTTTTCCCCATATAATATATAATATATTTTGCAAAAATATATTGTCTATACTGAATGTTTTTCACTGTCGATTTACAACTTGTAGTAGGCCGCATTTTACATACTTTGCCAAATGTAGAAGTAGTAAGTAGGGTTGTACCCGCAGACGAAAGCAGGATGGCCTAAATCCGCTTACGTTGAAGGGGGTTACCATAGAGATGGTGGGGAAGGTAAAGTACCTTGGAGTAACATTAGACTCCAAACTTACCTGGAACCAACATTTGGAGAGAATTACCAAAAAAGCAGTGACAGCGTTAACGCTGGTAAGACGCACATATGGAAAGAAATGGGGGCTAAGACCAGACATGCTGAGTTGGATATACAGCATGGTGGTTAAGCCAGTAATGGCGTGTGCAGCTTTGGTATGGTGGACAAAGACGCAACAAAGGAACGCTATTCAGAGGCTGAGCAAGGTGCAAAGACTTGCCTGCCTAGGAATAACGGGAGCAATGCGGTCGACACCGACTGCAGCCATGGAGGCACTCCTGGACTTGCCACCGTTGCACCTGGTCATACAGGGGAGGCAAGGATGGGGGCATACAGGCTGCAACACACAGCGACTCCGAAAAGGGTCAACACAAATCATATGTCGATAACTGAGCATGTGGGAAAGGGGGTGTTGGAAATGCGGACCGACCACATGCCGGTAAGGCATAGGTATGGGAATCCCTTCACGGTGTCTATAGCGGACAGACGGGAGGAGGCTGCCAGGTATGCTCTGAGAATCAAAGAGCAAGACTTAGTCTGGTACACGGACGGATCTAAGACGGCTAATGGTACCGGTGCAGGGATATGCTCTCAGAATGAGGGCCACAGTTACGCACTGCGGGAGTATGCTTCGGTGTTTCAGGCGGAAGTATATGCTATTCTCCAATGCGCACACACAATGAATGTGAAAGCGGTGACCAACAGACGAATTCACCTCATGTCTGACAGCCAAGCGGCATTGAAGGCGTTATTAAGCCGGAAGGTGTCGTCCAGGCTGGTGACAGAATGCCTCGATGAACTGGTGAAACTGTCGAACCGGAACAAGGTTTGGTTGACTTGGATACCGGGCCATCAGAGGATTGAAGGCAACGCAAGGGCTGACGAACTGGCGAAGAGAGGGTCAGAGATGGAAATGTACGGCCCAGAACCTTTCTTCGGGGTCACAAGGCAAACGGCCCGGAGAAATATAGGAGACAGGGTTCGTACGAAACAGCAGGAATACTGGGGAGCCTCACCCGATATAGTACATGGCAAAACCTTTATAGGGAAGCCATGCAGGAAAAGAGCTAGAGAACTACTACATCTTAGTAGGAAACAGCTCTGCATCGTAACGGGACTAATGACCGGACATGCTGCGGTGAAAGAACACCTACACAGAATCGGAGTGTCTGACGGGGACACAAAGTGTAGACTTTGTGGGATAGAACCGGAGACAGCCGATCACATACTACGCGACTGCGAGGCACTAGATCGCAGAAGGCAGAATCTGTTTGGGATAACGAAAGGAGACCCAGAGATATACCTTACCCACTCGGTTAGGGACCTGTACAGGTTAGTGGAGGTGATTACCGTGCTAGAGTGGGTGACTTGAACAAACAGATGTGGCACAATAAGCCTGATGGCTGCGGTGCCTACCGGTGACCATAGTTCTTTGCTCAATGTTTTTTATTTCTTCCTTGGTTCTTTCTAAAGCTTTCAAAAGTACATGGCGTTCTTTATAAAATGCTTCCTCATATAAGTCGGGTGTTTGACATTGATTTCGATAATGTTCATCCCAATTGCTGTCCTACTTTTTTTATAAATCCGATAGTAGAACTACCTATTGCATTAATACATAGCTGTTGAATTTGTTGATGTTAGATGTTCTCTTGGGTTTAGCGGACAAGCGTCGCCGATATTTTTTCTCCTTTCCTAGTTGTCGTCCTTTTTAGTTGTAGCAATGATATTTTCATCTAACGCATAACAGTTACAACACACTCAAACTTCAAGGAATAAAAGTTTTGTTAAAACTAAATCTTTCAATTCCTGAAGTGTGTCTACTTGTACGTCAACGAAACTGCAAATTAATTTAAAATAAATTGGTATTTAATTAATTTGCTGTTTCATTGACCTACAACGGCTGAAATCTAATACAAAAAAAAACTTCCTACATAGCCAGGTACGAAAAGAAAACGACAAATTGCTACCTGAATCCATCCCTAGATATTAAAGTGATTCATAGGAACATATTATTACTGGAAGGGATTTAATTGTCGTTGCTAACTTTAAGTATGTAATGTAATAAAGAAGTAATTAGAACAATGTAAAAAAAAAACATTATACGAGGGGCTTAAATTCATCCTTTTTCTTGTCAATAAAGTTTGTTCCCAGTTTCTGTCTTAGTTATTTTCTAAGAAATTACTGATTTTCTGGACCTCTGTCGACAGATCGACGAAACAGGGCAAATCCCCTCTTAAGTTCGGAGCTATAACCCCTTTGTTGGATACTTAATTCTATAAGTACCCGTCATCTCGTTTTCTTCGAGATTGTCTAGAAGATTTCTTCAGTGTTGAGGAATTCAAACAACTTAATTGAAATTAATTTTTCGTGCTTTTAACAGTCAACCGGTATGAAAATGCTAAAACCCCAGAAACTAGTTCTCTGTATTGATTTAATATGTTATACGTGAGACTGCACAAAAGAATTTTTTTAGTATTCATTCAAAAGTGAAATAATACCGTTTAAAAAAATCTCTTAATTGCATTCACAGCATGTTCAAAATGCGCATAATCCTACCTATCTATAATTATCTCCAGTAATTGTAGAGATCTTCGCGTGGATCTACACTTTCGCTCGTACTTATGAGTGTAGGTATATATTTTTACATTTTTACGCTTGCTTAACATTTAATGTAAGCAAATATAACGTTACATTTAGCAAATCGTGCCAAACCAAGCTTATAGCGTGAAAAAATAATGTAATTTATTGAGCGTTTGCTTACGCTTAACTTATTCATACACACTGCTATTCTGTTGAATACCAACTTTGTAATTTAAGTAGGTTAATACTGCGATATTATAAGTATAGGGTTATTTTTATGCATATCTAACAACAATGTTGTTTCTTTAGAACACCATTAAATGATCTACTTAACTATGGATCACATCTAACTGTTAAACTTTAATAACCGGAAATGTCGCTTATTACGCGGAATTATAGTTTCATAACTTAATAATGAAAAGATAGCAGATCCGAAAGCATTATATTGTTTCCACATTGAAAGTAACAAATTATAATGTATTCTCATGTTGATATGCGAAGATCCTCGAGGCTATCTATATATAATTGATTATTCACACTGATTATTATGCTGCTAGATATGTTTGAATCGATGCTATGTTATTATTACACAACTCAACACAATAGTAATTTGGATTTCTTTTTTTATTTCAGGTGAGTCTTTAAAATGTCATTTCGTAATTCATTCGAGGTGAAACAGCTTGAAGTTTGGTATGTGTATTTCTATAATTCATAATATTGTCAACAATTCATTCTCTATAATTGCTATCTCGGCGTATTGTGTTATCGGGCATACAAGAAGTACAAACCGTTAGAAGCAGCTCAACCGTTCTCCGTAGAAGACAATTTCTTGCGGCTCCTGCTGAAATCTCCTCCGCTTTCGTACAAACTGGCGTTGTTTTGCGCGCTTCGCTGCTATCGCAGCTGCTCGGTGTGTGGGAAATATGTCACCGTGTCGAGGATAAGGAAGAAGTGAAACTTGCCAGGGAACCCGCTAAGAAACGGAGAGAATGGATATTGCGACAGTTTTTCCCTGCATTCTGGGTTAGACAGTTTGCTAGCGAAAAATTGCATTTAATTGTGCGAAAATGCTCCGTAGATTTCGCACGGTTAACGTCGAAAATTAAAATTGCGTAGCGTATAATTGAATTGTTAAATAATTATTTATTGCTCGAGCGATAAGATTTGAACGGCAATGTTGTATTGTTTATTTCCAGTTTGGAAAATTGTCTTTAGATGAAACTGGGACGTTTAAGGGGAAAGAATGTCGTTATCGTTTGCAATTCTACGAAAACACACTAATAAAATCTGTGACAACGTATTTGTTATTTTTACGAATCTAATATGTCAAGCTGTCAAAATATTTCTAATAGCTGCCAGATTGTCGACAACCATAAAAACCAACCTTAAAATGTAATCATTTTTCACAATCACATTCTTTACCGGCGTTAATATTTTTCTGAAAGCTGTCAAACTTTAAAAGCACTTGTTTTTTTACTCTGAAAATATTTCCTTGACAGGTGTCAAATTTTTCCTATTCCGATGTTTTAAACATGAGCATATTAAAGCAGCTTTTACGGTTGAAAAGGGGTGCTCTGACAGCTGTCAAACTTACCAAATTGTAGTATGTTGTAGTAATTTTGTACAGTTTCAACGCTTAAAGGCGTTATAATTTTTCTGACAGCTATCACACTTGAAGAACATTTATTTTCTTACTGTTTGGGTAGATGTATCGGTCAAAATACTTCTGTACAATTTCAAGTGTTGTAAAAAGCTCAGACTTTCTGGTAGATAACTGTCAAATCGCTTCTAAATATCAACATATTTCTGATATCTGTCAAACTACGAACGGTTTCACCTCTTTAAAAACTATTAGTTTTTTACTGCTTGGACTAGTGTTTAGTCAAAATATTGACTGCCAGCTGTCAAATTCTAATAAGTATGTTTCGCTTGTAACAATTGTCACTCCTGTAAGCTTGTAATGTTTAACTTTTTTTATAATTTCGAGTATTCTAGCCACAAACATTTTTCTTGCTAGCTGTCAAACTCTAAAATTGTGTAATTTTTATGTTTAACTGGCTACTTCTATACCGGGTGTTAAAAAAGGTTGTCGGATATTTTACCCAATTATAGTACTGGTGGAAATAAACAAAAAAGTTTTAGTCAACATGGGTCCGCAATTCAACTGTTTTTGACATGTAGTCCATTACATATTTTAAAATAACAAAATTTATTTTTCGGTTTTGAGAATAGTTCCCTTTGTCAAACAACTGATTGTGACTTAAAATTAGTTCTGTCAGACATCTGTCATCAGATTATTTATCATTTTCGTCAATTTTTTTTGTTCTAAAATTAATTACAGAAATGCAGAAATGGCCGATATGCATTTTATACTATATATCAAAAACAGTTGAATTGCGGACCCATGTTGACTAAGACTTTTTTGTTTATTTCCATCAGTACTATAATTGGGTAAAATATCCGACAACCTTTTTTAACACCCTGTATAACACAAAATATTTTAAACAACTGTCAAACTACAAATACAACAATTAATTAACATTTTCAGGTTTTATAGGCGTTATAATTTATCTGTCAGCTGTCATATCTTGAAAGCATTTATTTTCTTACTGTTTGGGCAGCCATCTCGGTTAAAATACTTCTAATGCCTACAAAACTGTAAAAAGGCATTTAAATTTGACAGCTATCATAATAATAATAATTATTCTGTCAGCTGTCAAACTTTGAAAATATTTTGTTACTATTGCTGGGCTGTCATCTCGGTTAAAATATTGCTCATGGCTGCCAAACTGTAAAAATAATTGTATTATAAAAACATCAACTAACTTCTTGCTATTTTAAACTATTTCTGACATCTGTTGAATTGGTTTTTGCACTTGTACCAGAATATATTTTCTGACAGCCGCTATATACATATGTATTTTAAAAAATACCAAACTATAAAAAAAAATATTTAAACTTGACAGCTGTCAAAATACTAATAATTTTTCCCTCAACTGTCAAACTTTGACAGCATTTATTTTCTTACTGTTTCCGGGCAGTCATCTCGGTTAAAATACTTCTGATGGCTGTCAAACTGTAAAAAATAATTATATAGAAACAAATTTTTTGCTATTTTAAACTATTTCTGACAGCTGTCAAATTGGTTTTTACAGTTTTATCAGGATATATTTTCGGACAACCCTTCTATACATACTTTTAAAAAATACCAAACTATAAAAAAATATTTAAATTTGACAGCTGTCAAAATACTAAGAATTTTTCTCTCAGCTGTCAAACTTTGAAAGCATTTATTTTCTTGCTGTTGCCGGGCAGTCATCTCGGTTAAAATTATGGCTGTAAAACTGTAAAAAATAATTATATTATAAAAACATCTAACTTTTTGCTATTTTACTGACTTTTCTATCTCTGAGAACGGTTAAACAGGTTTTTACAGTTTTACCAATATATATTTTTCCGACAGCTGTTATATATTTTTTAAAAATACCAAATTATAAAAAAAATATTTAAATTTGAGAGCTGTCATAATGCTAATAATTTTTCTCTCAGCTATCAAACTTTGAAACATTAATTTTGTTGCTGTTAAATATGTAATTTTTTGCTAATATTTAACTATTTCTGACAGCTGTCAAACTGGTTTTTACGGTTTTACCAGGATATATTTTTGGACAGCTGTCATAATAGTAATAATTTTTCTGTCAGCTGTCAAACTTTGAAAGCATTAATTTTGTTACTGTTAAATATCTACCTTTTTTGCTATTTTTAACTATTTCTGACAGCTGTCAAACTGCTTTTTACGGTTTTACCAGAATATATTTTTTGACAGCTGACATTGAAAAATTTATTTTTTTTTCTCGGTTAAAATACTTCTGATGGCTGCCAACTGTAAAAGAATACTTTTTTTTTTATAACAGCAGTGACTGAAAATAAATCTGATGTCCGCAGATATTAAAATAATTGTGACAGCTGTCAAATTATGCTGGAAGTTTTCAGTTTCGAGTCTCGCTTGAAAGCTAGCTCAATTTCGAGTGTCCTAATCGTCAATTAGTAGTCGAATTGTAAAAATTTTTTTACTACTTTAAACTACTTCTGACAGCTGTCAAACTGGATTTTACGGTTTTAAAAATACATAACTGAACGATTAGTCGTTGTTTGATTATGAATTTTTGTATTCATTTGAAGCGTTTGTGAGAATGAGGCCATTCAATGTAATTTAAACTCGAATATAATACACGAGAAACGTACAGATTCATCGTAAAATCTTTATTGATACAGACAGAAGAGCAACATAATAATTATTATAGCTTACTATTAAATAGAAAAAAAACTTTCCTTTCAAGTCCATGTACCTACGCGTGATATAATATAAACGGACAGTGAACCTCGTATTTTATCTAAATTTAAATGTAGCGTTTTCAATGTACAGTTAGTTATAACATTACGATAATACCGGAATATTATTACGCCTTGTTTTATTACTCACTCGGTAATATTTTACGCAAACAGGGGGTACCCATGTATTATTTATGAGATGGGAGTCATAATCTTTCGAAAACGTGTTGTGGTACTACTGCGTTATGCGTTATGATTTATACTTAGCGCTTTGGATAGATTGAAAAACCGCTATCCTACCGAACGACAGCTGAGTCCCAAACGTATTCTATTCAAATCAATGTTTTAATATGTTTGACGTTTACGATTCCGAACAGCTGGTCGATTATGTGCGTCTTGTTTCTTGCGCTTTCATTGCTACAGTTTCTCTTACTAAACTGGGAGATAGATATATTAAAAATCAACCTTTATTTACTGAATTTTAAGATTTTTATAGTCGTCATCGTGTGACACTATCGTAAAACACGTAGAATCAACGCCGGAGCTTCCGGAATTGGAAAAGAAACGATCCAATTAAGACCCTCACCCCATAAAACGCTTCGCTACAACATCATTAAGTCCCGTACTAGGGCAGGACGTCGTATATATCAATACCGACATCTCATTATCCGACAACGAAGCATAGCATACCACGTTTTGTTAGGGAGGATAGTACAACGTACTCCAACGCCAGTCGACAGTTCGAAATAAACTCCTCTTAGTTACTCCATTCTCACGAAACGTCGTCCCGGGTCGCGATGAACGACATGAACGGAATAAAAGAAGAAATTGGCGGAGATATGAGGTCAAGGATATATGGCGTACTAAACGTACGTCGCTCCTGTACACTAACTCTATCTTATGTTAGAACGTGTGCATATGTCTGTCTGTACGTTCTGGAGGAAGCGTATATCGAAGTATGGATGGTGGAACGTCCAGAAAGGAAGACGTATGTCAATGGGTTGACTGCTACCACCCGCAAAGAATCGTGATTCTTCGATGACTCGCTCTTAGCCTGGCTTAGCTTTATACGGGCAGCACGGTCGTATTATCGCGATAGTTGCAGATGCTTCCTCGAGATCGTGAGAATGAGGATGGTATTTAAGAGTGATGGGATTTATTAATTTTTCAACAACTGTTCGAAAGTCATCGTAAAATAAAATAGAATCAAGTCGTATAAGTTGATCACAAAATTGTGTCAAAATCTTTAAATCGCATCCTGTTATCAGGTGAATTCTTTTAGAATTCCTCGAATACATCACGGTGTTGGCCAGCAACCTAGAAGCTAGCAAAAGTTTTAATAATGTTGCATGAACTCCCACAACTTAGTTTTGGAACTGTGAATGGTAGTAATATGGCATCGCTTGCTAAAAGGGTCTCGATGTGGAGATGAAAACTGGCGAAAACGTGGTAAAAAGATAGAAGCAGGAACACAGCATCAGGCTCAACCAGTTGATGAAATTGAACCATCTTCTAGTGTTCAACGAAAGATCAAACCCAAAACCTTTATCAAGTTGAACCTTCCTGTTTAAGCGAAATCAGCTCCAATTGCAGGACCTACAGGCGGTATTAAAAAGAAACCTGGCTGGATTTGTTTTGTTGCTCAGGGATGTGGTATCGAATGAAGACCAGATAGTGGTTTTATCTGCATCACACATTCCTTGGAAACTAATCTTCATTTTAGATCACAATATAGACTCCTAGAGGTTTTTATTTCCTTCAATCCCTGAGTGGAGTAGCTCCCATCTTCAATCTTGTTCATCTTGATATTCTGCCAGCTTCATGAGGCACTCCAACGTCATCTATGACCCATTTAACGTCCCTAATGTCAGTTTGCCTCTCAATGAGGCTTCGGGCAAAATGCTCTGGAAAATTAGAGGATGTCTTAGATGCCTTCATCATCTGGTTCTCGTTTTCTCCAGATAGCTCATTGCTTGGAATTTCAAAATTGCGTCCATTCTTGAGGATGGTGGTATCGTTAGATTGCACTCGGTGCTTCTGTACTAGGGTTTTTTTTTTTTGATCACGCTTCAGATGGGAGAGAGGGGAGGATACAGAAACGATCTTCATTACTGTCCCTGGTTTCTGAGATTCTTTATCACATTTTCTTCAGAAAATTGACATGAAGCTTAGATTGCTGTGTTAAATTCGATGGTCTTATCGTACTTACCACACATTTTCATTTTCTTCGATTCCTGAGTGGCTTAGCATCCATTTTCAAAGCAACGGTCAGATATTCTGCCAGTTTGTTGAGGTATTCCAAAGTGCTCCTATCCGGAATTATACAGGGTGTCTAAATTTTAAGAATTTTTTAGCACTTCAATTTTAAAGAAAGACGTTATTTCCTATCTTAATTAATTTCGATTTTGAAGAAAATTTTGCATATGGTTATGTATATATCTAATTGATCATGCTGAACTGTCAGATTTCGGTTCGGGCTTCTTATGGCAAAAAAACCTTATCAATAGCACCTAGGATGGACGCTCCAATTCCTCATAGGAGCACTTTGACCAAGGTTTTTGTAGGTAAAAGGCGCCAAACCCCGCGACTATTTCTTTATCCGATAGCAAATTTTATCAGCTTTCAGAATATTCGAGGTATGGCGATTAAATTCCGAGAATTTTAAAATAAAATACAGACAAATCAAGTTGGCAACCAAATTTAATTAACGGCCTTCACACTAGTCCCTCCTAACTCAGAACAACGTTTCCAACGTTTCTCCCATGATTGGAAGCAGCCTTGATAGTCTTCTGAAGTTAGACCTTTCAAGACGACGGTCGCAGTCTCCTTCGGCCAAATCGGGGCTGTAGTCGTCAGTCGCTGCATAGAACTTTTCAATGTCTGCCGGTGAATAATCCTATGAATATCGAAGAAAATGATCAGCATTGCTTTCAGCCTTGATTTTGACATCCTTGATTTCGTTCCGTTCTCCACCCTCTTCCACCCATTGTAGGCTTTATCTACTGGTCTCGGGATCATATTCGAATACCCAGGATTCATCTCCTCAAATTAATTTTTGCCGGTTTTGTTTCATTATGGCAATTTTGGGCACAATCTTCGGGCAGAGCTTTCGCATATTCAAATTTTCGTGTAACATCTTACTAATTGTTTCTTTATTTATATTTAACTGGTATGATAACGCACGACAGGTTAGGCGACGATCAGGCAGGATTAGCTCGAAGACGGTCGATATGTGCGTTTGTGTGTTTGTGAATTGGTGCTCCTGATCGCGGGTCGTCATCCAATGATTCATGACCATGTTTGAACCGTTTTTCCCATTCTGACAGACACTCATCTCCATATATCTGCCGTAATTTTCGTAAGATTTCTACAGGTTTTCCACCACTTATGACCAAAAATTGGGTCACAGCACGTTGCTTAAAACCTGAATCATTTTTGCATCCGATTACCATGAACTTTTTTGACGCCACCTAGGAATCAAATTTGACAACCGACAGACGCAAGCAACTTAAAGTACTTTTTGATCAAGTCCAGATGGCGATACCTCAACCTGAAAATAGAGAGCTTGTCGCTTAAACTGATGCCCTCATCAACACTGTGTCCACTGTCGAGGGCGGTGGTGTCGCTAGATTGTAGTTTTGTTGGGATTGGGCTTTCCCTAATCACAACTTTGGGGGAATGGGAGGGAGGGGAGAGGGAGAATATTAATAAAAAGGGACATAAGCTGTCACCACTTTTGAGCTGGATATGACGATTTTTGGCGACCTTGAAGCCTATTGCAGCCATTTTGTTTTTTAGCAAGCTAGTGGAACGTGCTGAAGGTGGCACCCAAGTTCAAACACCATAAAACAAAGCCGACTAGACCTAATCAGGCCAGATACTAATGTCCCCGAGTAGACAGACAAAATTGTTCAGAATTATTGATTGACCTCATTGTCTGTGTCCAACGAGTTACCATCACCATGATATGTTTTCCTAGAATTAGAACTCACTCATCAGATTTTTCAGGTCAATCGCTGTTGCAACTTTTTTTTGAACACTGTGCGGTCCACCAGCCAAAGCTCACTAACACTCACAAGCCAACATTTGATCGGATTCATTTTTCCACCATTTAGTTGTCTTAGTGGCAACTTCAATTACCTCAAAACGTTTTTAGTCTGGGGTGTGGCCATCTAGAATAAGAATCACTTTTTCTAAATGGTTTCAAAATGTTTTAATCAAGTACCTTTTAATTTTTTTTCTAGCCATTTCTCTCTCTGTATCAAAATTGTGTGTGAAGTACTCTTCATTTCCAAACGAGAAGCAACACTATCATAGATTATAAATTTGCCATCCAGTACAAACTTCGAGAAGATAGTTTATTGTCGTTTGCTTTCGGTACATAACCATATATTTTCATTCCGTTAAAACCCGAATAACACCAAGATATTATCTTCACTTTAAATAATTACTTCTAGTTTCGGTCTGTCACCCGTTTCAAAATTTCCCCCCATCTTCCCCCAAAACTAAAATACATACCGCGAAATATCGTTAGAATCCCTAACTAATGTAGATAAATGTTAGCTTGTTAAACTCGGCACGATGGAGTATAGGAATTTGTATTATGTACACTGCTGCGAGAAAGTTTAAACACATCTGCGTAATGTAATGGCAGAACTTCATTGTTCTTGGGATTAAAATCGATTTGGAGTCTCTTCGTCGAAATTTCACACAAAAATCCGTTTGAAATTTGAATATTTTCTCTAGGGGATTCTGTACTACACTTAATTAAGCAGCCTGATATAGCGAGTTTAAAATGTATGTTGTGCGTGATGGGGATATTTTGACAGTACCACGAATTCAGGAAATTAAATAGATTAGCGTTTCTCCTCGTGTCGGTAGAAAACTAGTTTCACCCACGTTATTACGTGTTGAAATTTAAGTTCGCCCCAGAGAATCCGCAAATGCAAACCGTCATCATATGCTTTACTACATCATTTGCAATTCATCATGCTTAGTTAATGTAATTGTAAAAATCAGAGAGATTGATATATTTTTGGCCCCCAACGTGGGGCTAAAATCTGGCCCCACGTTGGGGGCTTAGCTTTTTAAAAATATAAAAAATTGAGTTGAAGTGATACAGAAGTTCGCTAAGAGTGGGGAACAAGTTATAGTACTGCATTAAATCTATTGTTTACCTACAAAATATATGCACATCAAGCAAGTGTCATTAAATAGCTTCGATGCACAATCAGTTGAAACTTTTTCGGGGTGTTTCTTTTCCACGAATTATGAAACTCTCCCCCACGTTTCCAATATCTCTTTTATCTCACTTGTAGAGATAACCGCCTCCATCTCTGGCTCTTCCTCAAAACCAATTTCTTGCAGAACCCCCGAATGCTGCTGCGACTGTAACTTTTGTAATTCCTCGGTCGTCAGTTCCTGAGAGTGCTCCTCGACGAGCTCGTTCACGTCTCTCTCGTCCATCACCAGGCCCATGGATTTTTCCAGAGACACAATCTCCTCCTTCACTGGCACTTCGGATTCGAATCCTTCGAAGGTCCTTTCGGCTACAGACTCAGGCCACAGCTTCTTCCATTCAGAGGTCAAGGCCCTCGTTAATAATTCTGAGGCATATCACGATGTTAAAGTGGTCCTTCTCGTACTCTTGAATGGTGAGGTTTGTGTTCTCTGTTACCTACTATATCTTTTTAAAATTAGAAATCGCCTGCTGATCAATGGGCTACAGGATAGGAGTGGTGTTAGGTGGTAGATAGAGAACCTTTATAAACTTGAATTCTTCGAGGATGTCATCTTCGAGGTTTGGTGGGTGAGCAGGAGCATTGTCGAGGACGAGAAGAGCTTGCATGGGTAGGTTGCGAATTTTGTTTTCCTGTAGATATTTCTTAATAGATGGGTCAAAAATCAGGTTTATCCACTGCACAAAGAACTGGCTAGTGACCCATGCCTTCAGGTTTGCCCTCCATATTACTTGCAAGTTTTCATACAAGCAGGGGCTTTATCTTACAGTCGCCACCCGCATTGGCGCAAAGTGCGAGAGTTAGTCTATCCTTCATGGGTTTGTGGCCTGGCATTATCTTCTTCTAGTGGTATTCGGCATATTCTTCCAGAAAAACCCTATTTGGTCACAGTTGAAGACTTGTTGGGGGATGGATCCATTGACTTCTATCAGTTCGGAAAAAGTTTTGAGACAATCCTCACCTGCCTTCACATCCGAACTTGTTGCCTCACCATGCCTGACAACGGAGTGAATACCGGTCCTTTTGGTTCATTGGCTCGATTGGCTTTAAACGAGTCTTCCGATGCCTTGTCCGTGAAAGTGCGCGGAGTCTAATTCAGAAAATCATCGTAAATCGCTAGTGCCTTCTCCCATATGATGCCCGATGTTGAGGTATTGCCTTTAAGCACCTTCTCCGTCACCCAAATCATCAGCAGTTTCTCCATCTTTTCATTTTGAAGCAAGCTAATTGTATATAAATCCATTGAACATGATAAATAACTACTGGATGCCGTGGCAAGATTTACAGCAATGCAACCACCCCTCTGAAGGTTTAAAGGGTTTCTAGATGTCTGATTTGTTTGAAACTACTTGCTATGCTTTTCCTAACAGTGTTAGATGTCAATTTGTTCCATCTGTGTTTTAGAATAAATTGATTTTTAGTTGAATCTTATTTTGTTGACTGATATCAGGGATTAAAAGATAGGATACTAAGTCAAAACGTCTTTTCTCTTTAATACAATTGCCTACCACCGCAAGAGGTCGCCATAATCTCCTACAACTACAGCAGAGGAAAAAACGTCTCGCTTTAAGATTGCTAATGCTTCAATTAATGCTAACGTTCTTTCTGTTCGGATAAAGGATGAAATCGGAATGGCTCACGAGACTCGGAACGAACCAGGGGGCGGCATGGCGCCCTCTGGTTTCCTGTTTAATATGTACTTAACGCGGTACGCCGTTTTGCCCCGCAAACAGGTTCGGTTGCGGTAGGAGTTACCGGTTTTACAACGGTCGGGGCACACTAACGGGAGCGCACTGTTTTAATACTAATTATTTAATGGGTTTGCGGTCGTGTGTTTTTCTGCCGAGGGTAGGTCTTCTTTTTTTTTTGTTAATGGTCCTGATAGAGACTAAGTAGAGTGGCCCTTTTTTATGTACCATCGGTAGTCGTATTCGTAACGATTATGTACCTACCGCGTGTAGTTTAGCGGGTTTGTTTAAGGGATTAGAAGGGTTTGGAAATTTGAGGTTTTGCTGTGGAAACGTAAAAAAAAGAAACTCTAATTTTAAATGGTTTTATTGACGATGTGTAACATTTAATGCAACATGTATGTATGTATGTATGTAGTACGTTTTCCCATTTGGGCTTTGCTGTACTACTACGTGCTTTGCGCATAGAATGCCCCCAGGGTAGTATAGGAAAAAAAATGCTACTATCCATCGGAGCTGGTTCTCGTTTCTCGGCCGACCTTCGATTTTAGTTCAGTGACCACGGAGAGAATGACGAGCGTTTTGCAAGAACTCTATTGTGTAAGAGTATGTGTGTATATTGCGGTGGTGTATTGATCTTAAATTTCGACGGCGACTTCAATAAAGGAAGCCGGATATTTCATAAACTACCGCAAACTATTTTGGTAGCCATCAGAGGAAAATACGTCCGACAATCGATTTCTGTTCTTTTTGTTTAATCTTTTTGATCTCGTTGTATTTCAAGTCTTTTTGATATATAATTTTTAAGATAACTAAAATCTTTTAATTCCAATTAATTAATTAAATCTAATTATTATTAATGATTTCGTGTTACAAGGCTTCAATTGTCTCTGGATAAAAAACTAAAGAAATACCTATAATAGGCGCTCGCGGTATAATGTTAGAATTCACCCTGCGGGAGAATGCAATGAGAATAGATCAAGCATTAGAAGCGTGGGACCACGTGGTTACTCTGAATGCAAAATCTAATTTCACCGCCTTTCACCTCTCAACAATGGACCAATTCCAACCTTTCGCCCTCTAGTGAGCAAAGTAGGAAGTAGCTCCAGTAGGCTCTCCACGACAAAATAATCCAACGTGCTCAAATCACAGCTCCGAGGCGGCCAATTGACATCAGAATTTCGGTCGATTATTCGATTTTCGAAAACGATGATCAAAAATTGTTACGTTGGCTGTGTGACAAGAAGCGCTTCCTCTTCAATTTGTGGAAACAAAAGTTCACGGTAAAGGATTTTCGGGGCTCCAAATGCGACAATTTCGTTTATTGACATGACCTTCGATGTGGAAATGGGCATCATATGAAAATATGACTTTTCATCTTCGACCAAACGATCTTCAGCCCATTGGGCGCGCAGAGAACGTATTTGATGGTAATGAGGCTTCAGTTCTTTGACTAACTGAACTTCGTAAGCTTTCATAGCGAGGTCATTTTTGACAGAGAAGGGCGAGAAGTCTTCAGTTCCTGAGAACGATGATCAGTTGATGTTGATGGATTTTCACGCGCACTCTGGGTGGCAGCAGCAATGTTTTCGGCTGAGCGCACTGGTTGTGAACATGAACGAGTTGTTTCGTCCAATAACGAATTGATCCACAAACCGAGTTCATCATTTATTCCAAATTTTGGAAGTAAATTTTTGTTATTTCCCATTTTTGTTCAAGCGCAATGCGCCCCATTTTGCAAATGAATCGGTCATTAGAGAAATAATATACATATGTCCATATTTTAACGAAATTTTGTTGACTAGTAAAATGAAATATATGTGCCTTCGGCGCCCTCTTGCAGTGAGAAACCACATTTGTCTCTAGCTTCCTAGGTGACTGGTGATAAAAACTGGATCACTTACGACAATGTTAAGCGAAAACGGTTGTGGTCTAATCGCGGTGAGCCGGCGTAAACGTTGGCCAAGCCAGGATTGACGGACAGGAAGGTTTTTGCTGTGTGTTTCAGGGAATTATATACTATGAGCTGCTCCCTTCCGCAAAAATCTTAACTCGGAACTGTACTTTCAAAAATACGACCGTCTACAGAAAGCAATCGCCCAGAAACGGCCAGGTTTGGCCAATAGCAGAGGAATTGTGTACTATTATCAGGACAACGCCAGGCTGCACACACACCACCACACTTTATATTTGGCCTACACGTTAAGGAAATTTATACGAGGTAATAATACGAGGTGTGACAGAAAAGTAATGATGACACTGGTGATCTGGCAACGCCGCGCTGTAAATTGTTCTTGATAGACCACGTGCATCATTACCCTCCAATAGCTCAGTCCGAGTTTCAACTCGTTCCGTTAACGACGTGATTTTTGTGACTATTAGCGAAGATGTGTTTTGGTTGTCCGTCACGCAAAATGGAACAGCGGAATTTAGAGCAACATTGCAGAGGAATTGTGGAACAGCGGAATTTACGTTGAGTCATTAAATTCTGTTAAGAAAACATGCATATGGAAAACATTCTTTATTGCGAGCTTAAGGTTTTCGCTGGCACAATACATCTTTGGAAGGCAGAGAACACGTTTAAGATGAACACCGTTCAGGGAGGCCTTCGACTTCTAAAATCAATGAAAACACTGAATGTGTCAATACTCTAGTGAGATCAGACCGTCGTTTAACGTTAAGAATGTTGAATGAACAATTAAGTTTGAGCTCTGTGCCAAAATTGTGCTGAAAAACTTCTAAAATCAATTTGAACAAAAAACAAGTGCCTTGATCTTCTTGACAGAATCGCTAATGAGCAAGACTTCTTTAGTTGTGTGATCACAGGTGATGAATCATGGATGTTTGAATACGATCCAGCAGAGACCAAAAGGTAAAGTCAAAAGTGGCACACTGCAAACTCTCCTCGACCAAAGGAAGCTCGAATGAGCAAATCGAAAATTAAATCAATGCTTATTTGTTTTCTTTGACGAAAGGGGAATCGTCCACAAAGAATTTGCAGAATTTGGACAAACTGTCAACTAAGTTTATTATAAAGACGGCCTTGAAAGGCTCAGAGACCAGACGTTGCAGACAAATGGATGCTCCATCATACCAATGCCCCATGTCACACTGCCTTCTCCATAACATAATTTTTGACCTCAAAAGGCATTTCTGTGGTTCTGAAGCCCCCTTATTCACCTGACCTCAGAGTCCCTGTGACTTTTTCCTAAACTGAAGAATGTCCTCGAAGGACGTCATTTCGGGACTTTAGACAACATCCTAAAGAGTGTAACGGACACATCGAAGACCATACTGGTTGAAGACTTACAGAGCTGCTACCAACAGTGAGTACTTTAAAGGGGATAACATTGATGTTTGGAAAAAATTAAAACTTTGGTAAATAAAAAAATCAGTCTCATTACTTTTCTGCCGCACCTCGTACATTTATCAGTGATAAGTAAGATCTACACTCCCGTTGAATACACGGCTTTCGATCGTTATCGTATCTTTGAGTTACAGTTATACTGCCCATGTTCTGTTAGTGGAAGATAAGCAAGTACTTCGAGGTCTTGGACAGGTAAATCCCGTTCTTAACACTGCGAAGTTTGATTCTGTAAAGTATTACCTACCTACAGAAAAGTTAAAACGATTTTCTCTCCGTGTTTGCCACGTGAGAAGGTGCACAATCGATTTCGAAGCGAAAGAACTGGATCGCATCGTGCACCTGTTCTTGGCTCTCAGCTGTCAATTGTTTGTCGAAATGTTTTTGCGCTCAATTTGCATTTATTATTATTATTATTTCGGTTTCATCATTTCTTCTTCGTCTTATCAAAAATGTTCAAAATATTCTTAACCCCAAAACAATAGACTTACGATTAGAAAACTTCTAAAAAACCATTCCCTTCAATCTAATCAATTTTGCAGCTCTGGATGTCGTCCTAACGGAGCTAATACCCTCACCATTTTCCAATTACAACGAGATGGCGCATCAGTAAATGGCCTGCTCATGTTCGGAAAGAGTTACGATTTAACAGAACGGAAGAAATGTAACATCTGCGCTCATCCATCTGTATACACGTATTACATACATATATATGTATACCCCAGGATCGGAAAGAGGTTGATGTACTCGCGTGCAGATTTATGCATTCGACCGGATAACAATGCGTCAATTATCGTCAAAATCGACGTGTAGTGTACGCTCTCCTGGCCTAGCAGACTATTTATCTACCCATCTATCTGTATCCTCTTCGGTTTCACGATACATCTCTGCTACACGTACCTGTCCGTTTCGGAGTCAATCTCTTTCACTCAAGGGACGTGCGTGTACAACATTGAATAGAGCGCCTTCGTACAAGCGATGCCTTGAAATAATTGCATCGATTTTTATTTGATCGCTCCCTCCTTCCTAAAAAAGAATCGTTTATAATTACCTCTACCGTTCCCTGTTTTATTTTAAACCGTCGCATCGTTAAAACGGGCCCGCGTAATGTCGTGCAATGATTGATAAGCGGATAAGTGGACAAAGACGATCGTGATCTTGTCGAAGTCCTGGCCGAGTCCAACTGTTCTGTGTCGTGTGCATTCACGATTCACCTTCCTTCATGGAATATCTTCCAATGTACGCAATATATTATACCGTGCCATCGATATATCTACATAACGTACACTTAAAAGACGAGTTGGCAGGTTGTGTGTATGGACGAGGTGCTCCGGATAATTTATGACAGTGTTGCACACCATATGGTATTAAATGTCTCTGATGTGGATTTGATTTATTCATCGATGCGTCGAGGTAATCTTGATGTTTTGATTAGGTCTCCTTCATCTTCTTCTGAAGCGAAACTGAAGAAAGAGAACCAGCCGTTTTGCCGAGTTTGGTTGATAGATATCCAAACCCCATGGATTATTTCCAGGTTCATTGTCTCTTCATCCTCCCCTGCATCTGCATTTCATCCTTATCCTAGTCAAAAAAATATATCCCTACTCTTGCTGCAGGTTAATCTCTCAATAAAGCTGTGATGATGTCTCTCTTCTTAGAGCTTCCAGAAGCATTATTTCTGGTGCTACGAAGTATTTAGGTATTTGTTTTTGATCTACTAAAAAGGATTCAATTGAAAGGAGTGTTAGGTGATCATATTTTTCGTGAACCACGTTTTTTCCAGTGCGTTTTGGAAATGGCAACAATTTCTAGCAACAAAATTTTGCTTCAATCTTGTCAAACGTTCAGGGTTTTCTTTGGTTGTGTCCATCAGATTTTGACCAATGAATTGGGGATTAAAACAAGTGGTGTCAAACTAATTTTAAAAGTCCTTTTGCGGGACCAAATGGACGTCAGGAGGGCAAGATGCCTTGAGACTTTCTCCTCTCCCCTAGATCGAAAACTCACCTTAAGAGACGTCAGTTTGGCAAACTGTAAAACATTCAAACGGCTGTGATCATTACCATGAAGAGTGAAAGAACCGTTTCCAACGTCGTGTCGCTTCCCAAGATGGCAATGGTGAATTGTAATAGTATTCTATTAAAAGTCAACTTCTAATTGACTAAGCAATCAATGTTGAACAGAAATTTCAGACAAAACCTGAGCTGACTAAAGAGACCTTAAATTTAATATTAATGTTGATGCCGAATACCAATGGCCAACTGTAAATAATAGAAAATAGTTGGGATACAACTTCTATCTATCTCTATTTATTCAATTAGGGTAGAACACCTGTACTCCAGGCACTTGAGCTGGATGCTCTTTCTACCATCCCTATTAAAACTCTCATTTCGAGTTAACAAGTTTACTGTCCTCTATAGAGTCCAATAACTTGCCCATTGGAAGCTTGAGTACCCTCGAAGGCTCCAGTAGATTCTATCCGAAATGTTTCTGCCTGAGTACCTTGAATTCCTCACATGTGCAGATTACATGTAAACTTGTGTCCTCCTGTTACTTGCATCTTCTGCACCAGGGTTCGTTCACCCGACCCGTCTCCGTCCTCTATTAGCGCTTTAGTGTGGAGTTGACCTTCAGTTGACTCTAACCAAGACCAAATCTTCCTTCTAGTAAAATCTTTGGTGATTCCACATACGGGCTTTGGTCCTATCAAGTGTTTCTTAGAACCCAAATCAAAGATATCTTATTGTCTTGTGCCAGTGTGTTGAGGTAATGTTTACAATCTTTAACCAGTTTTGACCTGGTAAGAGCAACTGCCTTGATAGCAGCCTGACTATCAGCCATTATGTTGATTTTTCTCTTCGTGCAGCCTCTCTTTGCAATCTGTTCTGTCCAGACGGCAATTGCGAATACTTCTGCCCGGAAGACAGTTGCATACTCTTCCAGGCTTAAGGATATCCTCTGTCTTGGGCTCAGTCCATAAATACTGGCTCCTGTGCACTTACTGGATTTGGATCCGTCCGTAAACCAGTCATCAGGAGCAACTAAATCACTCCGTGCCTGAAGTCTGTTCGGTATTGAGATTTTCACCTTTTCAGTGAAAATAATTTCAGGTGCTGTACTGTTCGTTGGCATTTGCAGCAAAGACCCATTCAGTACCGAACCCGTAGTATCAGTGTGTCCTCCAATCCCAGTATTGGGGTACCACACTTCATTGGCTTTCAGTGTAAGGATCGCAGCCATAGCCTCCGCCTTTACGTGAAGCTCCAGCGGAGGGAGACCCACAATGGTCTCCAAGGATGCGGTTCCCGTGCTGTTTGTTGCTGCGGTGACTCCCAGCTGCGCCTGTCGCTGGACAGTAGTTAGCAACCCCACTGCCGAGGACACTTCTGTCCTTCTCTACCAGACTGCTGCTACATAGGTTATCCTTGGCCTCACCAACAACTTTATTTATTATAATATATTTCGATCTCCATGTCTTTACTATACTAACAATTTTCTAAAATTTGCCAAAAAGTATTCTTGGAAAACTTTCCATGGAGTGGCCCGATCTGAAGTTGACCAACCTCTCTATACTAACTATACATTATGGCATTTGTTTTAAATTTTGCCTTGTACGTTTTCTTCTCTATAAATTTCAAGAAAATCAGAATAGGATATTTATGAGTTATACCCAAGCTGTTTTTTTCAGAAGAGTGGGTCATGGGACACTTAAGGGTAGGAGAAGTGTAGGTAATTCCAAGAGCAGTTCAAAATTGATTCAAAATGCATGTTTATATCAATGAAGGTCATAATTAGTTTCCAGGCTCAATGAAAAATGAAGCAGCTTCTCAAAATGTTCATGCTGGGTAGGCAAAAATATTTTAATAATCATTTCCGAGGTGTGGAACTTCTTCGCACACTCTATATAATTCATATTTTAGACGAGTGCAATAAAAATAAAGCCAGACCACGTGGTTTCGATCTATTCGATCTCGTCAGCGAATTTCATCGTCGGGCTTCTGTTTGGCTTAATTCTGGGCACGAGGTCCGTTAGCCTTTTTTCTCCTTTAGGTGAATGCGGATCCTCGTTTTTTTTTCAGTTAAAGTGTTATAAAGATCAGCGATAGGGCGACCAAATCACAACCGGACGCTAATCAGTCACCGACAAGATTCTCCACGTCTCCACACGGGGAGGAGACCTCTTGACATCCAGCTCTCTCAAGTGCTAGATCAGCGGGTTCTGCGACCCTTCCTCCCCCCTCCCGAGACCATCAAAGGAGTACTCTTAGTATGTTCAAATCTCGATGGATGTGAGCGTTGGTCACAAACCAAGACAGTAATAAAAAAGTGTCGGTCTTGGATTAAGTGATATGTCTAAGTAAGTGGAGGGGGGGGGGATTAAGACGCCATTTGGTCGCCTAATCGCAGATCTCGTTGACTGATTTTTGTTGTCTTCGAGAGATCTCATCAGCGATTCTCCAAATGCAAGACCTAATTTCATCGCAATTAATCGTTATTCAACCTTAATCGTATAATACCTGCAAACATGGATTAATTCTAACCCCATGTCCTCTAGTGGACAAGGTTGGAAGTAGGACATCACAGGGCACTACACAACAGATACCGATGTTGCTCGAACAATTCGTAGATTGTCAGCCCCACTAGATGTCTCGAACCGCTAAGCAGTTAATAATTTCCAACAATATACCATGAGCTCCTATTAGACCTATCGACCATTTAATATGTACAGGGTGATTTGTTAATTTTACTAAACACATGGACCGGCGGTTGTTCATTCTATACGAGGATATTCTTTGATATAAACTTAATCAACGATAACACAAGCGAATTATAAAATAATTTAAAATATTGCAGAGTTCTTCTTTCGCAAATTTCATACTTTACACAAACTTTGGACAAGTTTGGACATGAAAGTAATTAAACTTAGTCTTGAGATATCGTAAAACCTACTTTAATACCCTTTGAAACTATAGTGACAGGTGTCCACACTCCAGAAATTGTTTATATAACGCCTCCTTTACAGGATGTACTCATCCTTTTTCAAGGTCACTTTTCAAGAATTTATGCGAAATTTATGGAAAATATTATTTAATAAATTTTGCAAAAAAAGAGACATGACAGTTTTGCATAAAAACAACGGAAGCCCACACAGAATACAATTTAAATAATGTATAACAATAATATTTAAATCAAGGTTGAGATGCTTGTTAGTAAAATTTATTGCTAGTTGGTAAATTTTTTTTTAATGGAAATTATCATTCTTGTGGTAATATCTGTTTTGGTCAAGTTGAATACGAACAGATTCTAATCCCCAGAGGTTACACGGGTCACAAATCACCAGCACCACCAGCACCACCAACTCGTATACAGTGTGTCCGTAAAGTATGGAATAAATTAATTTTTTCCGAAACGAACAATTTTAACGAAATTTCCCGAAACAGGTCGATTTTTGATTTTAATTCGCTTTAATTTAGCGTTATAATTAAATACAGGGTGGCCCATTAGTGCGTGGAAGCTCGATTAAACCGACATTGTAAAAGATATTAAAAAACTTTATTGAGGAAATGTGTAGGTATTCTTAAGCTTCATATTTTAAAATTAGTTGCAACTATACAGGGTGTTCTATAACGCTGAAATACCAGACCAAACTTCTATTTTTTAAATGGAACGGTTACTTTTTTGTTGCATTTTTAAAATCTGCTTATTTTTACGACCGTTTTTATATACGGTTTGCCGAATCTATACCGAATATTTAAAAAGTTATGACCATTTTTACGTCTAAATTAAGGTGTATTAAGAGAGTTAGTTCCGGCATGAAACAAAATATACAAACTTTTTCGTACCACTACATGATTTGGCTACCTCTTCTCTTTCCGCTGGTTCAAGAATTTAATTTTAAAAAAATTTCATTTATACAGGGTGAGTCAAAACTCGGATCTTTAATTTTCTCATTAAATTTAAATGGAACAATAAATATTTTTTATGATGGTTCGATAGATATTTATCGGCTCTTTCATTTTTGTGAACCATTCCCTATACCTAACTCTTTAGAAGATATTTTAAATTTTAGAAAAGATTTATTTTTAAATTTTAAATTTAATATGAAAAATTGATTTATTTTTAAATTTTATGAATTAACAAGATAACAAGTTAGATAAAAGAAAAAGTATGCCACCCCAAACGTTTAAAGACCACTTAGTTTGGCTGTGTTCTTGAGTGATATGAGGATTGTCGGTAGAATAATAATGGAAGTTGTGTTTATTCACGCTTCCATTTCTGTGGAACGTTGCTTCATCGCCAAAAGAAGACATTCATCAAAATCCACCTGATCATGGATTTGTTGTTGAGCCCATTCGCAAAACGCAACCCTACGGGGAAAATCTTCGTCCAACAACTCTTGATGTAATTGAATGTGGTAGGGATGGAATTTGTGCTTTTTTAATATCCTTTGAATGGATGTTCGACTAATATTTTGTATGTGTGAAATATCGCGTTGACTACTACGTGGATTTTCTATAACGCATGCGATCACATGAAATTCATTTTCCTCGGCAGTGCATTTTTTTCCCTTTCGTGTTTTTCATATTTTACTGAACCGGTACGGTTGAAACGGTCGATTAATCTTTCCAATGTTTCCTTTTTCGGTTGTCGTCGTGCGAGATATCTTGCTTCATAAACTCTTTTTGCAAGAACGCAATTTTTCGAACACTCTCCCAATACCCAAATCATATCTATTAATTCTTCAGCTGAATAATTCATTTTGAGAATGTATTTCTACAAATTACTGCTGTTGTTGTATTATTTGACGTTTGACGTTTTCGTGATATTGCCCCGCCAGCGCCACCAGATATTGGTCGGCTTATACCTGCTATTACTACTACTTATGTGCTAAAAAAGCAATTTTTCATATTAAATTTAAAATATCTGCTAAACCCAAAGAGTTAGGTATAGGGAATGGTTCACAAAAATAAAAGAGCCGATAAATATCTATAGAACCATCATAAAAAATATAGGGTGTTCCATTTAAATTTAATGAGAAAATTAAAGATCCGAGTTTTGACTCACCCTGTATAAATGAAATTTTTTTAAAATTAAATTCTTGAACCAGCGGAAAGAGAAGAGGTAGCCAAATCATGTAGTGGTACGAAAAAGTTTGTATATTTTGTTTCATGCCGGAACTAACTCTCTTAATACACCTTAATTTAGACGTAAAAATGGTCATAACTTTTTAAATATTCGGTATAGATTCGGCAAACCGTATATAAAAACGGTCGTAAAAATAAGCAGATTTTAAAAATGCAAAAAAAAGTATACCGTTCCATTTAAAAAAATAGAAGTTTGATCTGGTACAGCGTTATAGAACACCCTGTATAGTTGCAACTAATTTTAAAATATGAAGCTTAAGAATACCTACACATTTCCTCAATAAAGTTTTTTAATATCTTTTACAATGTCGGTTTAATCGAGCTTCCACGCACTAATGGGCCACCCTGTATATAGAGTGAACCATATGTGAGAAATGACGTCATCGACAATTTTTTTAAATTGAACACCCTGTATATTATTCGAGTTTTAGAATATACGGACCACCCTGAATCCAAAAAGGTATCATACATGTCGTTTAGCATTATAATAGCGCCATTGAAATCAGAGAAACATCTATTTACAGTTTCAATAGTCTGTTTCTTTGTTGTCACATTTTTTTACATTCCTTTTGCACTTAACCGTTTAATGTTGTGTGCATTTATTTTAAAACAAGTAGGCGATTAGTTTTTGTGAAATGTCACTATTTTTACTAGTGTCAAATAAAATATGGAATAAATTCGATATTGTCTACAGCAAAAAGGTAGCGGACAGAATTTGAAAGCTGTGCTAACAACTATTTCTTATCAATCAAAAAAGTAGGCGACTAATCTTATTTATCAATTTTATTGATAGCTAATGATAACAGATATATGACTTTATGTTAAATGTCCATCTGCAGCCCTTGCTGTATTTGACAGTAACCTAAACGATAAATAAATTATTGTTGAACATCGTTTATGGTTTCCTGAGAAATATTATTTATTTCTGTTCGAATTCGCTCTTGTAATTCTTCAATACGTGCTGGTTTCGTTTTATAAACAACATTCTTCAGATGGCCCTACATAAAAAATCCAGGATTAAGGTCTGGCGACCTCGCTGGCCATTCAATATGTCCACGTCTACCAATCCACCTGTTCAGAAAAATTTCAACATCTACAGCAGAATGCGGAGGCGCACCATTCTGTTGAAACCATAAAGTTAAAACTTCCAGAATTAATTCTAGTGGGAAATAAATTAATTAAAATAGGTACAAGAAAGCCCCTTAAAAACCCAAGATATGTTGGCCCGTCTAAATTACCTTCGAAAAAGTAAGGTCCAATGATTCTATTTCTTACAATACCAGCCCATAGATTTATCTTTTCCGGGTATTGAGTATAATGCTCACGCATCCATTTGGGATTTTCTTTTGCCCAGTACCTACAATTCTGACGATTGATTTCGCCATTTAATGTGAAAATGGCTTCATCAGAGAAAATAATGTTTGATACCAAGAAAGGGTCTCGGTGGTAATTATCCATCATTGCTTCACAAAATTCTATTCTTCTATCTGGATCATCATCGTTTAATTCTTGTACAACTTTTATTTTAAAGGGATGCCATTTTTCCAGTTTTAATCATTTGTGTACCATTGTTTTGCTAACGTCAAGATCACGACTAATCTTGCCAACAGAAGTATGCGGATCTTCTTCAACGGTAAGTAGAACATCTAATTTTCTATCAAAATTTACAGAGGGGCGACCTGATTTGCGTGTACTTTCAACCGTACCAGTTTCCGAAATTTCTTTTCAACCTTACTTACTGTTGATTGCGTTATAGGTCTTTATGGATATTTGTCGTTAAATAAATCACGCACTTCCATCTGAGTTCGCGATCTGTCTCCATGCCCAATCATTATCAGTATTTCAAATTTTTACTGTACTGGGTGTCCAATTTTCGATGGTTTTGGGGGGTATCTCACTTATTTGTAAAGATAGAGAGTTGCGGTTTTCGCATTACTTTGCTACTTTTTTGTGAAACGAAAGATGCCGCGAACAAAATTTTCATAGCTCACTTCGTTTTCGAGATACAGGGTGATTTTGAAAATATTGCATTGTGGAACCTCCCTCGTATCTCAGTTATGGTTTAACTTATCGAAAAGGTAAAAAATGTTTTTTATGCAGTTTTCTACGTAGACTCCAGTGGCGTAGATAGATTTCCACTGAAGACTGTAATTTCTTAGATATTAGTCAAAGTTATGTTTTTTTAAATGGCACACCCTATACATTTTTGGTCGGTTTGGTTAAGCTTTTTACAAGCTTTTCAAAAATATATAATACTTTAGATATATTTGCATTTTAAATTAAAAATATAATTTTTTTTTGTTAGTAGGCCATGGCGAATAAAAAAAACAACTGCGTGTTATGTCAATTTACGAGTTTTAGGTGGTTTATGTCAGAATAGTGCCAGAATGTAGTTATTAATTAGAATTTTCATTCAAATGCAAATATATCTAAAGTGTTATATATTTTTGAAAAGCTTGTAAAAAGCTTAACCAAACCGACCAAAAATATGTAGGGTGTCCCATTTAAAAAAACATAACTTTGATTAATATCTAAAAAATTACAGTCTTCAGCGGAAATCTATCTACGCCACTGGAGTCTACGTAAAAAACTGCATAAAAAACATTTTTTACCTTTTCGATAAGTTAAACGATAACTGAGATACGAGGAAGGTTCCAAAATGCAATATTTTCAAAATCACCCTGTATCTCGAAAACGAAGTGAGCTATGAAAATTTTGTTCGCGGCATCTTTCGTTTCACAAAAAAGTAGCAAAGTAATGCGAAAACCGCAACTCTCTATCTTTACGAATAAGTGAGATACCCCCCAATACCATCGAAAATTGGACACCCGGTACACTTAATTTCATTTTCACTTTAAATTAATTCCAAGCAATAATACAACATTCAGGAATTACTACAATTCTTGTACTATTTAACTGTTATTTGACATTAGTAAAAATAGTGACGTTTCAGAAAAACTAATCGCCTACTTGTTTCATAAATAAATGCACACAACATTAAACGGTTAAGTGCACAAGGAATGTCAAAAAATGTGACAACAAAGAAACAGACTATTGAAACTGTAAATAGATGTTTCTCTGATTTCAATAGCGTTATTATAAAGCTAAACGACATGTATGATACCTTTTTGGATTCAGGGTGGTTCGTATATTCTAAAACTCGAACAATATACAGGGTGTTCCATTTAAAAAAATTGTCGATGACGTCATTTCTCACATATGGTTCACTCTGTATATTTAATTATAACGCTAAACTAAAGCAAATTAAAATCAGAAATCGACCTGTTTCAGAAAATTTCGTTAAAATTGTTCGTTTCGGAAAAAATGAATTTATTCCATACTTTACGGATACACTGTATACGAGTTGGTGGTGTTGGCGATTTGTGACCCGTGTAACCTCTGGGGATTGGAATCTGTTCGTATTCAACTTGACCAAAACAGATATTACCACAAGAATGATAATTTCCAAATTGTTCGTTTCGGAAAAAATGAATTTATTCCATACTTTACGGACACACTGTATATGTACACGTACATCAAGGATCAAGTTCAATAGCACCAGAGCAATAATAATTTTAAGATCGTGCCCTGGTGCGTAATACTTCTCGGTTCATTAGGTTTCCACATATACCCGGAGTATGTAATAAGAGCCGTAGTAGAATGGGAGTTTGGACCAGCATGCTTCGAGATATACCATACCCATTCCAGAACATAATGAAATGTTATTCGAGATCGTAGTTGTTCTGAGGACGCTGGTGTATACGCGAGGCCCCTATGTTTCTGTGCACAACCGATGTGTACGTACACTCCCACTTTCTGTCAATTATCAAGCGATGGCTATTAGGTACAAAGCGCAGCAAGTCCAATTAAGCCGGTGCTGTACATAGTAATGATGCCTGGTATCTACAAATCGGATGTGCGCCGAGTGTATGCCCATGAAGATTATACGTATAGGTGCTTGTTATCTGTGTGTTCTGCACGTGTATTTGTCGTGTTAGAGGTAAACTGCAGAAAGACATTAATGGATAAGAAGGAAAAAGAGGTGTATTTGATAAAGGGGAGATAAAATAGGTGAATGAAGACCGGTCAGGTTGGTTTAATCTTCCTTTTAATTACAGAGCATCCATTTTTTCTTAAAATTGCTCAAACAATATAACTGTCAAAATGGCGGGGATGGACGATGATTAGATATGAGGGCAGTGACACTACTGCCTTTAATCACCGCGACCTGCATGCCCTCCTGGTTGGTAGACTAGTTGGAGGCTTTTGATGAACTTTAGAATGAATTTGGGATTTTCGTCCTGGATGTCAGTAGGCGTTAGAAACGGCCTACTGAAGTGTTGTTGTCGGGTATGACTGCCATCTCTAGATCTTCTTGACATAGAGGGCAGATTTGATCTTCAGCTTTTCCGAGTTTATGTTGGTGGTACTTCAGGGCCACATGACTTGTCAGAAACGGAGCTTTTACCTCCTTTTGTACTGGCGTATTCTGCCAGTGGGAGGCCTTTCTGTTGAGTTCCCATTTGTTAACTGCTTGTTTTAGGTGGCTCTTAAGAGATAATGAAAGGCGTTTTCGCTGCTTCTTTGGCAAGCTTATCTGCCATTTAATTCCCTTCGATCCCTTGATGGCTTGAAACCCACTGAAAAGTTACGTGGTTATTGCGTCCAAATTGCCTTAAATTGCATGGACTCGAACGGGAATGGAGGAATTGGTCAACCTATTCCATCTATTCAAGTTCTGAACCCATTGTAGTATTTGTATTTTGGTTTCGTTCTGAAGTTGTAGTCCACAAATCACTCATGATCGATATCCAGCTATAAAATCGGGGATGAGATAATTTTGAATTCAAAACAGAGTTGTAGCCAAAGCAGGTCCCTAAAATGATTCGTTTTTGTCTTAATTTAATATGACCACAGTTACCAACCAACCAACCAAACCAAAAGATCCTTGAACCTTAACCATTTGATTTTCGATCTTCTCCTTCTTTCTTTACCAGCCTCTCCTGCATCCAGTTCTTCCTTGACTATTCTATGTCGCGTTGATTTTTGCGGCTTCGTCTTCTGGTGGGCTCTTCTTCTTCCAGCTTCATGAGATGTCCTCCTGGCGGTTTAAGCAGCGAGCTTAGTATAAAGAATGAGAAGAATATTTATTAATGTGTTTAATATTGGATTTTCAAGTCCAGCTTCGGATTGTTGCCCAAAATGCATTAATCTGAAGTATAAAATCAAAGCAGCTAAAGTTGAAGAAAAGAAAAAACGATATGAAGTCAGAACGAAAGATACATAAAAAAACGTGCCAATGCCTTCTACGATTTACTTAAACAAATCCTCCAAATTCTAAGACATTTTGCTTCGACCTCCAATAGGTGCAACCGCTCCCTCGAACCCCGATAATTGACGCCTTCTATGCGCAATAAATAATTTCTTAAATGCCTCACATTTAGATGGCCTTCATACACTACGGCTGTTCTGCGATGGCTGTGGAGGGCAGAACAAAAACCCACACATTGTCCATACTTTGTATTTTTGGTTTCGATTCAGCTCATCTTTTGTTAATGAAATTTTGCTTGTGTTTCCTATTCGTGGTCATTCATTCCGGCCTGCAGACCGAGTGTTCGGTAGAGTGGAAAAAATTCTTAAACGAAATCCAACCATCATATCGTGTAAAGAATATGAAACAACTTTATGAAAAAGTTGGTGAAGTAAGGAGATTAGGTAACGAATGGAAAATGGTCAATGTGAAAAGCTTTGATTCACATCTTCAAAAAATAAAGGGAATATCGGATTTGAAAAGGATTGTATTACAAAGATTTGGAACCAACAACTGAAAACAACTGATCTTGTAAACTTTAAAAAAATTTTTTTTTGATAATGACCTCCTCTCTCTTAATAAAGTCGATGAAGGACGAGGAGTTCTGGAAAAAAAGAAAAACTCATCTTCTACAACAACAATTTGGTGAAAAGTGGGAAGAAGACAAGTCTCCTGAAGTGGCTTGGTATAAAAAGCTTTTGAACGGATGTGAACAAAGTGAGGACATACCAGAAGTATCAGCTGATGAAGTATGCGATGAAGAGGAAATGGCTATCCATATCTAAAAAGATATAGTTTTGATAAGACAACATAACTTTTTGTGTTTTGCTTTAAAACATTCCTATAAAATATTCAAATAATACGTTCATAACATAAATAAAATATATTCAAGAGCATTGTTTACTGTCTGCCATGCAAAGAAAGTACGGAAATTATGAAATTAATATCTTTGGCTCATAACAGATCATGAGCAAGAAACAGTTATTCTAAATGGTTAGGGGATTACAAATTATACGATTTTGTCTATTTTCTCCAAATCAATAAAAGTGGATTTATCGGTTTTTGCATGTCAGCTGTCCTCAAAATTTTGCATGACGATTCAGGTGTGGATACCCAGATTGCTTACATCTGAACAAAAACTGTACAGAAAAGAAGTTTTTCAAGAAAATTTGGCCAAGTTTGAGAGGGAGAAAATATTTTTATCTCGAATTATCAGCGGGGATGAGACTTGGGTACATCATAGGGACCCTCCTACTAAACAAGAATCCATGGAGTGGGTTCATAAGGGTTCTCCACCACCAAAAATGGTCGACACCATTTTCTAGAAAAAAAAACTGATGGCAACTGTTTTCTGGGATATTGAAGGAGTCTTGCTTATGCCAAGAGGGTCTACCACAAAGAGTCCTCAATTAAAAATTAAAAAACTGCTCTAGAGGAAAAACGCTTGCATTCTTATCCACAAAAAAACTTCTTGCTGCACGACAATTGCCGGGTTCATTAGGCAAACAAAGTTCAGCGGATAATCAATGCGTCTGATGAACAACTCAAAGAAGCTGTTGAAGAATATTTTGCTGGGTTACCGAAGCAACTTTTTCTGAGGGTATGGGGCAATTAAAAAATATATGGAATAAGTGTATTAGAATTTTAAACCAGTTCAACTAAGATCAAAACAAGGTTAAGTTAATATTCTCTCATTGAGCCAGCCTTCCATTATGGTCCTTCGGTTTTTTTTCCCTGCCTCTTTCAGCTTCTTGAAAAACCATTCAAAAAGAGAGTCATATGCAGGATGATTTCTAGGAAGGAATCTAACTATTACTACAACATCTTGATTTAATTATAGAGGAAACTTTCAACGAGGAAGTTAAACTTAAGATTACAGTATCTGCGTTTTAAACTTCGCCCAAGCAGATATCTAGAGCTCTTATATGTATAGAAAAAAGTTTCCAAAAGTTCTTTTCCCAGAATTAAATTACTGATCCAACGTCAAGTAATGAAGAAACAGAATCCACTCTCCCGCATAGAAAACTTAAATCCTAAAAAGGAAGAAAAATTTTTATTTTCACACAGCTCCTACATAAATAATACGGAAAGTGTTTTAAAACCCACCGACACCTCCGAGCAATTCATCACCCCTTTTTCCAGGTTCTCCTCTTTTTTTTTGCTTTTAATTCTTTGTATTCTTTCATTCCTCAACGGCGCAGTTATAATTCATCCCGTCTTTGTTCTGACTTTAATTCCCATCAGTTCCGTTGCGATTGCACTGTTTTTCCCACGACATTAATTAGAGAGGACTCACCGTGGACGGCCATTCCTTATTTCCTGTTTAGGAACCGATTCAATAATTGAAAAATCTTGACGAGATCGATATATTGACGTATGTATCTACATTTAAATTGAATAAACAAACACATATTTAAACGATTAACACCTGTCTCACGTCGGGATTTTAAAATCACAATTACCTGTTGAAATTGCTCGGTAAAAATATTTACGTTAACTATTGTTATGTTCAAGGCAACAAATTAAGTAATGTATACGTTTCAAATCTATTAATTAACGGCTGCGAATTCGTACAGCTCGTCCATGACCAAGATATTTCCAAAGTCATCGTCGTTACTGGCCGGCGATTAACAGCCGGTAGGCTATTTGTTTTTGTATTTCCGCCTGACTGCTTTTATGGGGAATTTGGCGCCTGCCAGTATACTACTGGAAATACTCTTTTGTAATGGGAGTTGCCTAACTGTCAGCTAGTATTGTGGTGTTTATTTAAAGCTGGATTCTTTTTAGACGTGTTTTTTCGTAATACGACTTTTTTCGATTTAAAAAAATGATTTAGATGAAATTTTATTGAATATTATTTTTGTTTTTGTTCACATTAAATTTTATAGGTGTTACATGAAGAGATTAAACTGTAAACTTCATGAAATAAAATAACTAATAATTTATCGTGTTATGAACAGTTGAAGGGTTTGGTGCAAAAAGGGTATAATTTAACAATTTGAGTAATATAACTGCAAAGTTAATTGGTTGTTGAAATTCTGTAGTAGAGTTAGTATATTCTGAATTTAGGTAGATTAGACAAAATCAACAAACTTGTTCATTTGTGGAGCAAAAATTTTCAAAAACAGGATAATTCTTGAAATTTGATGCACTTGTACCCTTTTTGCACAAAGTATTTTATTTAAGAAGGTCAAAATAATACACATTTGATGGAAAACGTAATTTATTTGAATAATCAAATTATTCATAATCTGAATGCGTTGTCAGTATCAGATTCAACATCAACATCTGAGTTGGGGCGTAGTACTTCAGCATCTTCTAAATTCTCTGTACAATTTTTTGATCCTGCCTTAGCTTTCTGTTTTTTTGAGCTCTTCTCGTGTACCATATTGGTATAAAATGGATGGTATATAGGAGGTATAAAAGTAAGAAGAGTTTGAAGATTAGACCACTTAGCAAATTTGATATTAACTGGATTTTTATTCAGCGGCATAAAAAGCGTGTTATTTAGAGATAAAGATGGACGTCCAGGCTTTGAAGAACTGCAAACACATTCGAAGAATGCATAAGAATCTCCCAAAGTTGGCTTGAACTTGAAAGAAAACGTTTTTGCATCTTTATTATATTGAAAGTGAACAATTTCTCTTTTCTAGTAATGTCTCTCTGTGGATTCTTTATCACTGAATTAAGTTTCATAAAAGAGTAGAAATTTGCGTTGATCATTTCATGTACTCTAAAATTTTTGGAAGAACTTTTAATAACTTGCCGCCAGTGAGTAGGAATAAATACTTGTGGATTTTTCCTTTTATTTTTTTCTATAACGGCAAAATCTCGGTCACACTACATGGAAGTAGACCGGGTTCTAAGAATTTGTGCTGAATCTCTGGTATTTGGGTTGTCTTTACTAAGAACATGAACAATTTGCAAATGTTTTTATTCTTGTCTTGGCCTCCACATGAATCACTATATGCGATTATCTTTGTTATGTTTGGAGGCAACGCCTTGATATATTGTACTAAACACGACCCAATCTCCTGCGAGCCTCTAGAAGACACAGTTTCGTCCCAAGTAAACATATCAGCTTCCCCAGATATTAAATTATGGACACCAAAATTATAGGTCCACAGTTGTCTTAGGTAAAATACCTAACGGCGTTGGTAAGGTTTGATGTAAATCAAAACATATTACTGCTGTATCGTTTGCCGATTTGTGAGTTTCAATGTCTGTTTTTTTGCACTCTACTGCCTTTTCAGCTTTCCTTTGATGTAACTCTAGTTTGGCTTTAGTGGAGTGCACGATCTCTGCATTTTGTGAATGTTTAATCAAATTTTGAAGACTGTCGCATTTTGTACATGTATCAGTGTTAAAAATTTTTCGATAGTAAGATAATTTGGCTGCAGTTTTATTATTTTCAGTGCAAAATTCTTTATACAGGTTGTACATTTTAGTGATATTTAAATCTGGTGAGAGATACCGTGTTTGACTTTTGTCTTTTCTAGAGTAGTGGCTCTTATATCTTGGGAACATCTTTATGTGTTGAATTACAGCATTTCGAGTGTTTTCATCAATCTTGTTTGCACAGGAAGCTTTTCCTCGCTTGTCGGTTTCGCTGTTACTTGCAGCACCTAGTTTTATTCTGGCGACATCCTCTTTTTTAATGCAAGAAGACAGAAAAGATGTTTGTAAATCATAGCTAGGCAGTTTATAAAAGTATATATATATATAATATTTCTATTTCGTGAATTTAGTTTTTATTTATTTATTTTTTATTTATTTATTTATTTCCTGACCAGTGGTATCGAAACAGAAACAACAATACAAAATACAATACACATTATAACTGATGTTATCCATCATTAGTCACATATGAAAGCACATACAAAATGTTCCTATACATATAAACATACACACCAACGCCACATTTTCAGCATTGTATAATTATATTATATTTAATTTAATTTATTTGGGCCTCAACACCCGGAGCCAGCGGGCAGGTGAAAGAACTCATCCACTGTATAGAGGCATTCGGATTGCAAATATCTTTTCAATTCGGCCCTAAATCGCGTAAGCGAACCCTGTCTCAACGCAGCAGGCAAGGAGTTATAAATTCTGGTACCCACGCAGATATATAAGAATTATAGTATTTACCCGAGTTTATAATATTACATCGTATATAACTTGGGTTTCTTGTTGAGTAGCCATGGAAGTCAGCATTGGTATGAAATTTATCAATATTCCTATGTACATAGGATGCTGCCTCCAACACGTACAGATTACATGTCGTCGGAATACTTAGCTCTATGAAAGAATCTCTACAAGTTACTGTGGGGAGTAAATTATGCATTAGGCGAATTGCTTTTTTCTGTAAAAGTAATACTGTATTTAAGTTTTTATTTGTTCCCCAAAATAATATACCATAACTCACGTGTGAATGGAAATGTGCATAATAAATCATTTTCAATGTGGTAATGTCACACGTCTTTCGCATTTTTCTCAATATATATAACGCCCTGTTAAGCTTAGGGACCACGTCATTTATATGTGAATCCCACTTTAATTTTGTATCAATAGACAGTCCCAACAATCTGCAACTGTTTACGGACTCTATTAATGAATTATTCACTTGCATTGATATATTTGAAAGATTTTCGTTAAAAATGAGTAACTTTGTTTTTTCGTTATTAAGTATGAGTTTATTATTTGAAAGCCAGCAAGTGAGCTGTTTCAAAGCAATCCTTATGTTATTCTCTAGATCATCATAATCTCGACCAGAAACTACTATTGACGTGTCGTCTGCGTACAGCGCGACCTCGCCAGACACGAAACGAGGAAGATCATTAATATATATGAGAAACAACAAGGGTCCCAAAATGGATCCTTGTGGGACACCAATTTTATTATCAATACTTTCTGAACGATGGTACCTGATAAAGCCGTCCGAATGAAGATGTTTTATTTCTACATATTGCTTTCGTCCACACAAGTATGACTCGAATAAGTCGTAGGCCCTGCCCCTTATACCGTATTGGCTGAGTTTGTTTAATAAAACTTGATGATCAACTAAATCAAACGCCTTGGTTAAGTCACATGCAACACAAGCCACATATTGTTTCTGGTTTAAATCATGTAGAATTTTATCAATAATGTCCGATAACGCAGTGTTTGTTGATTTATTACCCAAAAATCCATGTTGACATGGAGAGATCAAACGATGTCCAAGTGATTCATCAATTGGTTCTTCAAAACTATTTCAAATCTTTTTGATACAGCTGGCAAGATAGAAATAGGCCTATAATTTTGTGGAAGGGTCAATTCTCCTTTTTTGTGTATTGGTATAATTTTTGCGATTTTTAACGAATCCGGAAATGAGCCGATACCTATGAAACCATTAATGATGCTTTCTAAGGGAACGCTTATGGTGGGCGCAACAGATTTTAAAACCTTTACCGATATATCATCCTGTCCAGTGGCAGCCGTGTTTTTTAGCTGCTTTATTATTCGAATTATTTCCCCAGCAGTCACCGGCATAACAAACAGTGAGCCGTTCACGGAAACCGAAGGCATCTCGGGAATACTAACTGAAGGAGATACGCACTGTAATTGCCTCACAGAAGACTCGAACCAACTAGCAAAGACAGCGCAGACGTCGTCAGGATCAGTAGATAATGTATTTCTATTATTTATTAGTTCAAAATTACGAAAAGGCATATTTTGCTTCGTTTCCTGGTTAATAATATTCCATGTCGTTCTAGTCGTATTATTTGAATTAGCTATGGTATCGCGAACATGAATTTTTTTAGCCGTCTCAACCGCTTTCTTTAATATGTCGCTATATTTTTTATAGTAATTACTAAGTGTGTGATGAGGAAATGCACGACACAAAGCATATAGTTCCCGTTTTGTCTTACACGACTTACGTAGACCCCGTGTCATCCAGAATTTACTACCCCCTACTTTAGTTCGTTTGTATTGAAAGCACTGATCAGGTAGTTTATGCACTGATTGGTAGCACAATAAAAGTATAACAGAACGTTTAGTTTATAAATTCACCATAAATTAAAAATCCTAGCACACTTTCTGAACAACTAACCAACTTGAAGCTTGACGATCGTGCAAAAAGGGTACAAGTGCTTTTATATCTTTTTTTGCAGAAACCATTGTGAAGTTTTAGTTTAGTATGTTATAATACTTCTCCAAAGATGACACTACTAAGCTCAAAATGGACTTGTACCCTTTTTGTACTAACAGAAGGTAGGTTTAACCTTATATATATGCATTTAAATCAAAATGTAAAAAAACTCACTTATACCCTTTTTGCACCAAACCCTTCAGTTGATTCAAGTTAGTCAACACATGCTTCTAACGTTTTTTGCATAAATGTCAAATTGACAGATGCTGAATCTTTTTTACACATTAACCTTAACAATTTATTTTTTATATCGGTGGTGCATGGGCTATCTTTGCTATGTTTTGAACAAACATAGAATAATGTGAATTAACACTCAAGAGTTTAATTTTTAAGAAGGGGGTGGTAGCTCTTTATTTCATAAAGTGACATTTTGTTTTCCGCAATTATTTCATGAACTATGTACGGTAAGAGGCTAAGGCTGTGTAACAATTGCTCAGAAAAATGAAAACAAACTGCGGGTCAGGGCAAAAATTTTATTTTTTCGTCATTATCTTTTCCAAATCCCGGAAGCTCATAACCGGGACTCGGACCGTGGAAGCCTTCGATATCATTTAACAAACATCCATGGGGAGGAAATTTTCCGTAAAACCTAAACATTTTAAACTATCTACCCTTCTGTGCACCATTACGTTCTTATCTAGCTGTCGCGACCATGAAGTTGTCCCAAAATTCCTCAAACTTCCTCACCACATCTTAAGAAGAGCCAGCTTAGCACTCATCCATGAACGTATCAAATATTCCCGTTGCGAATTAGATCTTGTATCCAGGAAACTTCTTTCCCTTCAGTTAGAACTTTCCAACACTTTTTCTGGAGATGATTGGTCCCTATTAGATCGCATTTCTTCTATCCAAGCTCATAAATAGATCATATTCGAAAATTTCAATTGCTTCCTCGAAATAATAAGGAAGCCGTAACCCATTCATCATCAAAAAACGGTCAAAAATCTATCGTCATACCCTCTGCCGGAAAAAGTCCAAAAGTATTCCAAAAGAAGACATCATATCCTTGGTAGAATCATCCATTCGCACACTCCCTAAAGAAAATGTCAATATTCTTCGTTTTGAAACAGCCAAATATTTTTCTTCTGCTTGCCAAACTTGTCCAAAGTAAAACAACAAACAAAGATATACAACTGTCATTCTAGACAAGTCTCAGTACTTGGACAAAATATCAGATCTCTTATAAGATGGTAGCTCCACCCCCTTGCTGCGGCAAATCTCTTCATTAATTAAATCCTCTGACATTCCTTCTGAGATACAGAAACGGATACTGCCCAAGGAATCTAAGCCATCTAGCTTGTACGGTCTTTTAAAAATCCATAAGCAGATCTTACCTTACGACCTATTAATATATGTATTTTTTGACCTTTATGTACTTATCTTTTAATTCCTGATTTATTTCCACTTAGAGTTTGGTTTTTGCATTTTTGAAGTATGAATATTCAAGAAAGTTTGGTGGTTCAGAAGAAGTTCCATAGTTTGAAATTAAAATTAGCACGACAAATTAATAGGATGCAGGCGTGAAAAGGATGGAATAAATTGGTATTTAATTATTTATTGTTTTATTGACCTCTAAGTGGAAATAAATCAGGAATTAAAAAACTTACGACCTATAATTAATACTATAGATTATAGTATATTGGCCGACCTATAGCTTGGCCAAATACCTCGCTCATACTCTCAACACTCATTATCTGGCCACATAGTAAAAACACTCTACCTACTTTCTTGGATTTCCTCAATAGCCAACACCCCGACATCAAGTTCATCATGGAGATTGAGGTAAACGGTTCTCTACCTTTCGTTGATGTTTTAGTTACCAACCCATCTTTAAACCTTTAGACAAGATCTCTCAAATTCTTCCTTCGCCCAAGGACACTCACCATGCTCTCTCCCATACAGGCATTATCAAGATAAAATAAACATACATGATCTTTAAACCTTCGATATCCTGATCTGTAAATTTCGTAAATTTGCTTTCACCAAGGTTTCGCTAGTCCGAAATGTTATAGTTTGCAGGGTGATATGACAAGGCTGCCTCTAGTGCCACTGATTGTTCAATTTCAAGCGAGAATTTGTAGCGTTTCATTTGCAAAACTAGATCTTTAAAAGGTCCTGTAGATGGTTCAATTTTATTTGAGCCAAAATCTTAGAAAATTCTTCCTTTCTCGATAAATAATTTTTAACAATTCTGACTATACCCCGAACGTATAGTCTGAATCATCATTATTTTGTTGTAGGACACAATTTTCACCTATCAGAAATGGGTTAGCATTGCACAAACAGTTATAGTCTTGTTAGGAACTTTATCTGTTCATCTATACATAAAATTATTATCCTAAATTAAAATAAATATCTATTCTTTTTCGTTCTCCTTTTCAGTTAAAAACATTCTCGTTCTTCTATAAAATTTCCCCAATAAATCACGATTTTACAACTTCCTAAGTACAACAAATCAAAAACAAAAACGGAGGGAAAAGCGAAGGGAGAAAAACACGGGCGAAACTGGAACGTAGGAGAGAGGAAAACCATTATTCTCGAAGGACGAAAAACAGAACAACGCTTATAAAAGTCGCACAAATTACGCTGATATATAAACGCTCCCCGATAGCGCGGTGAAATTATTCATTAACCTCATCTCAAGAAATGTAGAAGGAGGATGAGGTGGAGGAGGAGAAGACACAAATGCGCCTCAGAAAAGAAAGGCGATAACGCGCTCGTTGAAGAAAGAGCGGGACATAGATACGACAGGGTAATAAGAAGGCGGCAATAAATTTCAGAGTCCCGGAGCGAGTCATAAATCGGTACCTATAGGAGAGAGGAGAGAAGGAGTGAAACCGGGGAGGAATTCGCAAAAAAGGTGGAACGTATATTTATACATACGTATACGGTACGAGGTAGAGAATAAGAGTTGGATAGACAAGAGAGAAGCTGGAAAGAGGACTGTGTGAGTGCAACATTTATTCTCGCAGCATATGACAGATCTATTAACTTGTCGGGCGGTCTCCACTATCATATTTTCTATATTCCATATCCACGAGGTTGAATCTTCCTTTTTTTCTTGCCAACCTGTCTTTGGACGAAGAGGGTCGATCGGGGTTTTGTACGTTTGGGACGGATCCTTGTGCCCGTTCTTTGGATATATCTCTTAAGGTGTGGGACCTTGCAGAGTATTGTGATGGTTTTATTTTGAGAGAAAAAAAGACAATATCCTGCAGGAAAATGTATTGTCAACAAATAAGAATGTATAAATTTCCAAGTATGACAAAATGAAACAATGTTATGCAAAACATTCCTCTCAAGACTAGCTGATGATAATAGTTAGTAGACATCTCTAGAGTTTAACCAGTTGTAGCTTTCATCGGCGTCCTGTCCATAATAATTGCATATCAGCATTTAGTACTTAACTTATGTGGTATTAGAATCACCTGAGGATCACAGTGAGTTCTGAGAGAGTTTAAACAATAAGAAATGTGGAGATATTCAGTCGAAGTTTGTTTCCACAGGACGCGATTTAACAGCTCTGTTAAACCTTTCGGTACATGTTGGATTATATCTCAGGGTGGCCATTCGAAAACGAAAAGGCATTGATTTTCGGCATTTAGTGTTATATTAAAAAAAATGCTCAGACACGGTCAACTTTGTTTTTGAGGGGGACATTTATTAGGCGTACAAGCAAACCCTCATCTGCAATCTCTTGGGCAGGGTGGAACTGACTCCAAAAATCTTAAATGGAAAGGGGGATTGAATTGTACTCATTTTCTCTTTACAATGATACCTATTTTATGACATTACATTTCATCATGATGCTCAAAAATTAACTTTTATTTCTGTTATTAGGAGAAGCGATGTACAGTATCAAAGAGATAAACTTACAACATGTATTAGTCAAGTAGATATTCAAAGTGCTATCCACCAACTTCCATGCAGTGGTACAGGTTGTCTTCAAAATGGTTTCTCACATTTTGAAGCATATTTGGTGTTATGAGATGACATTCATTTGTAATTCGCTTCCGTAAATCTTGTAAAGAAGTTGGTGGGGTGACGTAAATCTTAGTTTTTAAATGTCCCCACAAAAAAAGTCTAAAAAAAAGTTCGAGGTAAATGTCCCCCTCAAAAACAAAGTTGACGTCTCTGAGCATTTTATTTTTATATGATATTAAATGCCTAAAATCAATGCCGTTTCGTTTTCGACTGACCACTTAACAGAGCTGTTAAGCACGTATTGTGGATACAGACTACGACTGATTGTCTCTGAGATGTAAACAAAAGAGGCAATTTCTTGAAATATTGAACCACAATGTTGGAATTCTTGATGAACTGATCATGCCTAACGAAGCTCATTTCAATGTGAGTGGGTACGTTAATAAGTAGGACTTCCGTTACTGAGTGAAACATAAGATTTTGTAAACAGCTTACCTGACTTTGAAAAGGTAGGTTCTTTGGTTTGGGCAACTTCTTAGTAAACTCGTTACCTAAAGCAGGTCAAAGCTAGGTAGGTAATCTTTTTCCAAAATCAGATGAGCTGCTGGATTTCAAAAAGTGACGCCTAGAGTACAGAATCGTTGTTTTCGTCGAATTTTAATTCTGCCCTTGCCAATTTGGAATGGGCGTTGGTGTGTCGATCGAGAAATCGTTGGTTGGAGTTTTTATTATCAGATTTTGTAGGGAATTATCTCTGCATATCGGAAAACCTAAAATCCATTTTGGTTTGTCGTGTGACCATCACTATGGTGACAAGTTTGAAAAATTCGTCACGAATGGGCAAACAATAGGATTATTTCGAAAGATAGGAAAAAAGTTAGTTCAAAAAGTTGTTTACAACTTAATTTTAGCTAGAGCAAACGTTTGTAAATTGATTCGGCGGTTTTAACAGTGATTTTAGTGTATCTAAGTAATTTTAAAATTGTAAAATGGTGCTGACAAACTTTTAAACTCTTAAATTTGACTTCAAGATCGGATCAAAATTAACCGGTGAGTGGTTAAACGATGACTTTCAATTGTCTGCGATCTAAATGCACAAGATAATAAGTCGTACAATTTTCAGAGTTTGACCGTCCTTAGAAAAAGATTGAATTACCCCTCACCACTTTATGTTAATAGGTATTCCCGTAACCCCTAGCAAAATTTTAAATCTCAAATGCAATTACTCATTTGTTATACATCTAAAGCCCTTCTCATTATCAGTCGTTTAGGAGCTAAAAAACTTTATGTTAATAGATACGTCAAAAAGTGTTAAACAAAAATTACTCGACTAAACCTTAGCTTTAAAGAGCATATATTTGTTGGTAACATTTACTGGGTGGATTTCGGTGAAAAATCACTTTAAAGGATTAAGATGGCGGTTACGTCCTCTGGTGACCATCTTGGAAATTTGAAAATATTTTCCATGGTCTTCTTTTGACCACTTTAGTAATACAATTTTTTACCGCAAGTCTCTACGACGAATAGTTTTAGAGAGACTTTGCATTCTTATCTGGCCACCCTGTACATACAGGAGGGTACTCAGCTACGGGGTCGCCAAACATATTATTAATTTTATTCGTGTTACATGTTAATAAAATTTCTTGCAAATGTTGTTTCATTTCTGATGTAAAACTATCACATTGCCAAAAAAATCAAGTTAAAGTGAGTATATATCTTCAAGGTCGGCCAAAATTTAACCGATGAGTGATTAAACTATGATTTGTGATTTGCAGATTTTTTTTTCAATTTTAAAACGGTCGGTCAATCGTATCCGATGAACAAAATTTCTATATTTCTAATTTTTAGCATTTTCTCCCTTAGACCTCAAAATGTGGGTATATATTAGTGGCTGTAGCCTAAACAAAAAGTGGTTAATCGAAATTAGTAGGTAAACTAACCGACCACGGACGCAGTCACTCGACGTGGACACGCTGTATAAGCTGTAGTTTTGGCAACTAGAAACGGTCAAACTGTCATAATTATGACAACTTACTGGTTTCACACAGATTATAGCTGTCAAAACTACAGCTTATACAGCGTGTCCACGTCGAGTGACTGCGTCCGTGGTCGCTTAGTTTACCTACTGAAATCGTCGATTATCAATAAATGGTCAATCCTTTCTATCGTCTTTGTAGATGTTTGAGCACTTTGTGGTGTCAACTTCGCGATCCTCAGTGGATTCTGGCTTGAGCAATGTAGTTGTCATCGGCTGCTAGTAGCGAAATTGAAGTATTATGGATTCACTTTCGATTCATGCTGCAAATTTAGATGAATTACATATTTTGTTGGGAGTGCCACAAGGATCCATTTTTATTGCTCTTTATTTATACGAGTCATATTTTAAAGTTTATCAAAAACTGTAATATACAGGCATATGCTGATGACACTCAATTAATTTATTGTTTCCATTCTACTGGCTATGAACGAGCGATGGAGAAATGGAAAAGTAATTTATAATTGAACGTCACGCTATACAGGGTGTCCCAACTTGAGTGGCCTATTAGAATATTTCTTAAAGTACACCGAAGAGAGCCCTGAAAATTTGGTTGCCTTGGTTTCTGGCCATGCTCTTTTTAAATAAAATAATTTTAAAGATGGCCGACTTGCGGCTATAACGGAAATCGATAGGAACTTCGTTATTTTAAATGGAACACCCCATATATTAGTGGATTTTTGGATTTTACGCAAAATTTTAGGCTAACTTTCTTAAATAAACCTTATGTCTAAAATGCACCGTTTTTGAATAATTCCACTTTTTTTAAATAATTCGACAAATCATTGCTGGGCGTCATTCGGCCTCTCTCAGACGACGTTTGACTTAGAGCCTTCAAAATTTTTATGATGAGTACTAAGGTCTAATTGTAAATCGTTATTGGAAAAAAAGTTTAATATCTTACACAGGATGTTCAAAATACACTTGCCAATGTAGACAACTCATACCTTGGGAAGTCGCTTATTCCAAATGGAACACCCTGTATTTTATTGGGCCAATAGTTGTTCCCTTTTGATCTGTATTTACATTCCTTATACCTAACTCTTAAGGTTTTTGAGTTATTTATGATTTTTATAAAACAGACTGAGATTTGAAAAAAAAACAAAAGTTGCCATGAATTATAAAATGACATTTAGAGCGAACTATCTCACTAAAGCTAATTTAACACTGTTTATCAATAGTTGTTACGTATAACTGTTGGATTTACACACTTTCGGAGTGATACTAAAGTAGGCATAAATAATAAAAACAGGTATGAGGAGGAGTATTATTTTTAATGTCAAATTAGAAAGCAAATACGATACTGAAGAAACAAATGGGTAAAACCAGCATGGTACCTATACCATTTACAAGTAGACGAAAACAGAAACCTTAGTTGAATCGTTCAATATGATCTCCATTTCCTAGATCTAGGCAGCGGTTTAAGCGACTCATTACACCATCTGTTGTAGAGCGTAAAATTTCGTTTCTCTGTAAAGTCCCAAAGCAATTGCGAACTCTATTTTCAAGCTCTGCCCTGCTATTAACAGGGTCGAAATAGACTTAATTTTTTATTTTTCCCCATAGATAGAAGTCCATTGGCGTGAGATCAGGCGATCTCGGTGGCCACGCCCAAGGCCCACCACGTCCTATCCAGCGATCTTCAAAAAGTTCAGTAATGCACTGCCTTACCCCATTACAACTATGTGCTGAAGCTCCATCAAGCTGATACCAGCATTTTCTGTAGACATTTAGCGATAAGCTGTCTAAGAACTCCGTTACAACCGTCCGCAAAATTTCTATGTACATTTCTGAATTTAAATTGTCGTCGTAAATAAAATAACAACATTTGTTGCCCATCAAACAAGAAAAAACGTTAAAACTAAATTTATTTTGGAATCCTCTTTCCCTAATTACGTGGGGATTTTCGTGGGACCAAAAATGGGAATTATACCTGTTGAACACACCTTCGTGAGAAAATTTGGATTCGTCTGTCCAAATTATCTTTTGTAAAAAATTTACGTCTTCTTGCTGGGCCACCATAAGCATTTCACACAATTGCACTCGAAGTAATCTGTCTGTAGGTTGTAGTACATGCATAGTCACAAATTTGAAATTGTGTAGGTTATGGTTTCTCATAATCCTGTGTATGGAAGAGCGTGGAATGCCTAAATCGTGTTCAGCGGCTCTGGTTGATGCTCGTGGAAACGCTTTAAAATAAGCCAAAACCGAAACTTCATTATCTTCATTCCCAGTAACCGGAGCAGATGTAGCTTTTTTTATTTTAACGCTACTAGTTGTTAGAAAATTGGCCAAATACCTTCTCAATTTTTTTTTCTGTCATCTGTGGTAGCTGAGGGTAAGTTTCATTAAAGTTTCTGCATGTTCGAGCAGCCATTCTGTTACACTGTCCATGAATAAAAAACAAATTTAAAATGTCTTCGTTTGAATAATTGTAATTATCCATTATGGTTATTATTATTATTTGTATTATTATTATTCAGTGTATTGTAATCAAACAGTAAAAACAAATTAAAGTAACAACTACTAAATTAACAATAACACTCTTGGTAATTATCAGATTAGTGTTAGAGTATTTGTTTTATTGGAAATGTCATTTTATGATTCATGGCAACTTTGTTTTTTTTTCAAATCTCAATCTTTTTTTATAAAAATCATAAATAACTCAAAAACCTTAAGAGTTAGGTATAGGGAATGTAAATACAGATCAAAAGGAAATAAAAAGTCCCAACTATTGGCCCAGTAACATACAGGGTGTCCTATTTGAAATAAGCGACTTCCCAAGGTATGAAGTTGTCTATATTGGCAAGTGTATTTTGAACATCCTGTGTAAGATATTAGACTCTTTTTTCCAACAACGATTTACAATTAGACCTTAGTACTCATCATAAAAATTTTGAAGGCTCTAAGTCAAACGTTGTCTGAGAGAGGCCGAATGACACCCAGGAATGATTTGTCGAATTATTAAAAAAAAGTGGAATTATTCAAAAACGGGTGCATTTTAGACATAAGGTTTATTTAAGAAAGTTAGCCTAAAATTTTGCGTAAAATCCAAAAATCCACTAATATATGGGGTGTTCCATTTAAAATAACGAAGTTCCTATCGATTTCCGTTATAACCGGAAGTCGACCGTCTTTAAAATTATTTTATTTAAAAAGAGCATGGCCGGAAACCAAGGCAACCAAATTTTCAGCGCTCTCTTTGGTGTACTTTATGAAATATTCTAATAGGCCACTCAACTTAGGACACCCATACGTCAAAATTGATTTTTAATGAAAATAAAAATTTTGCTTGTATATTTCAAGCTTTGTGGTCCACACTGTATAGGTAATATGCCATTAGAAGTTATATTCATACAAATTTTAATGGAAAATCAGTTTAATTAATGCGAATTCTTTTTTATTTTCCAGGTAAGTCAGCTTCGAACTACATATAACATCAAATAGCTTTAATAAAATGAAGGGCGTATCCTGGTAAGTAATCCACACACACATATTTTATAAAAATGTTTACTAAAACCGATCGTAGTTACTGTAAAATAGAAACTGGATCATTGCACTTTTGTTTAAGTGCCGGAGAAGGATTGGCTTTCATATCCACCGCTATTCATCTCTTTTATCCGCTTATTCTCCTCTGATATATGGAATACATTTCTAAATTGCAGCCATTACGGATACCGCTAGGTATCATTAATGTTCCCGAGGTTTACGTGCTCTATATCATAGACTTAATTTATCTAACACCACCTGCATATAAGATATTAATCGTAATACTCGAAAATTTAAACACTATTATCCTCAAAATATCATCGCATATTCAGCGACAATTTACGTATGTACATATCTCGCGTTCGTTGACCATTATCGTCGAGAGAGGGGGCCCTCTCGTGACAACAAACCGCGCAATTTGCATCGCCTCTCCTCAATCCCCTTATTATCATATCGAGAGACTCCCGCGTGGTATTCCTTTTGTTGTCTGCCTCTTTCGTAAAATCAGCGTTCGAGTGTCGATGCGCTCGTCCATCGTTCGACCTTCCTGCGACAGTCGCGTCACGTACCGGTCGACTTCCTAATCTTCGCGATGACGTGACGAAGTCGGAGAAATGCGTCCTCTTTCGAGACGGGCACGTCCGAAGCAAAAGGGAAACCTCGCGTGGGTAATCTCGCGTCGTTTGCGAATTGGCGTCGGGAGTGGATTTTCTCCGGGCGGATTAGAAAGAAGGGAACGTTGATTTTAACGATTCCTGAGGTCTTTGTGATGTTTGGAAAATTGGAATCGTATTATGGTTTCAATTTTAGGGTTTATAGACTAGTTAGACTAACATGTCTGTGGGCTGCGGACTAACTATGAACCTTACAAATACAGGTGAAGAACGGTTAAGAAACTGAGGACGAAGGATATCGGAGGGTCATTAATTTTGAAGCGGAGAACATCCAGCATAGTACGTGCAATGAAATCGCAAATAATACGATGGTATGGATATTTGAAGAGGACGGAGGCAGAAATAGCAATAAGAAAAATGGAAGAATGGAAGTCTATATAGTAGACAGAAGAAGAGGGGTCCAAAAAGTGGATGGGAAGAGTAGTAACAATAGATATTATGAGAATTGGAATTAAGGGATGGGAAGACAAAATCCAGGACAGGAAAGAATGGAGAGAAGTAGTGAAGGAGGCCAAAACGGATCCAAACCTGAAGAGGAGAACAAGTTTAACATTTGTCATTTTTTATTATTTATACTGGTTATTATTCATAGTGGCCATTATTTATACTGGTCATTATTCATATTGGCCATAATTCATACTGATCATTACACATAGATAATTTTATGTTCGACTGCCCTATTATACACAATAAATAATTAAAATGATTACTATCTGATTGATCGTAAGGTAATGTTTAGCAGCTGAGTATGTTGACAGTATTTTGTTATTTGTACAAACGTCAAGTGACTTATTAAAAATGTCAGTCTCAATCGCAAAATTTCAGTTTGTGATATAGAGCAACTCGAGACTTATAGCAAAGCCAAATACGTATCCGTAAATGTATAAGAAGAATTTGCGTTTCTAGATTTCAAGAAAAACCAGAAACTGTTACTTCAAGATGTAGAAGATATGTACAAAGTGGCGATAATTTTAGTAAATTGTCATACTTGTTTATATGGATGTAAAACATCTTCATATTTTACTTTGAATCCTCCGTTACTGCAAATATATTTAGATAATAATTAATTGCTAATACATGTTTCTTTTCGCTTTTTATTCTGCATTAGTTGTAAATGTAGGTACTAAATAAACTTCTTTAAATAATACTTTATTAATTTATAAAATAAAAAAATAAATACTCTACTATTTGTACATCACTTGTTATCACAATTTGAAACCAGGTATTAACAAACTATATCTAGAATGAGCAAAATCCTATTTTATCCTAATTTAAATAAAATGAAAGAATATTCTGCAGTACCTATAACTGAAGATTTACCAATATGTTTGCATAGTTATGCATACTTTTGAAAGCAATTTCAAGTTTTATCGGGTCGATGGCCGCAGTGGTTAGGCGGCTGGCTATTATTGTGAGAGGACGATAGGTGCCGGGGTTCAATTCTCTGGAGGGGCGGTGAAATTTTTTCAGGAAGTTTAATCCCGGATCGACTTGCCATTCGCTGTTGGGAGCAAAGTGATTAACAGCGCGGCATCATAAAAGGCGATATGATGCTGTCACAAAGCCGCAAAAGTTGCAGTGATAGCCAGACAACTAATACAGCTTACGGAGTCACTGCAACTAAGCACCCACCACACATTTAAAAAAAAAGTGATTAATTAAGGAATCATTCTACAAGAAAACGTCACATAATTGAACAGTAAATCGCAGAGAGGGTCTTGACTATCCTATCACGATCTAAATTGGCCATGTGCCGCATGAGGACTTCTTCAAAGATGATGCCCTCTTCCAAAGCGTTTCTGGCCCGATCTCGAAGCCCGATCGAAATTTCTTTTATTCGCGATAGAGGCGGTGGCTCGTTTTTTTTGCAATAATTTACATTTTAGGCCTCGTTAGCTACCATCTAGAAGATGATATAAATTGTGATAGGTTTGAGTGATGTTAATTGCAATTTTTAGGATTCGGTTTAGGGTTTGATTTGATGAGAATTGGTTTAACAAGATGTGGCTTTGTTTGGACCCACCCCCTTGCAATTTTTATTTCAGATATTAGCTTGATATTTTCGTATTACTTTTCGAATTTTGAAATTTCAATTTTCGTTTCGATTCAGTTTTAAATTTCCTTTATTTCAGGTTGACGTGATGCTATCCCATTTTGTTTTGTAATAATTGGTTTATTGTTCATTTTAATGCAAGGTTACTACAAATGATGGAGTATTCAAGTATTTCTTGTTAATTTTACCAAAATTTTGCAAAATAATTTTGGTAGCACTAAATGAATTTAACATTTGTGACCTAAATTTGTCACCACTGCTGCTCCCTGGTTTGTTTGTAACGAACAATTGCAATCAGACCTTAGAATTCCCTCCATCAAAAACCATCTAACTTGGCTGGGTGCCAGGAACATTAAAAAAAAGAAGTAAAAAATGTTTAATTCTATATTTAGTCTTTGTTTTTCATTTCTTCCTTTCTCAAGACTCTAAGTTAATTTTTTTGTCGTCCAATATTATATAGCCTTTTCCTTCAATTCGATTTCGCGCTTAAAAATTTCAAAACATCTTTAATTTTTCTTAGACAGATAATTTAAAGTGTTTTCTTTAATCCCTGCAGTGAGATTTCGTTTCCTAAGTGGACCTAAAAACAAATTTACTTTTGAAGCATATCCTGGATTAAAGAATCAACAAATAATGTTATTAAAGCATGATACCTTTTTTAGTCTTGTCCTTTGAGTCTTTCTGAAATGTTTGGCTGGTACTATTTTTATTAGCTATGCCTTCATTATTAAGTACTATTTCTTTAACAGAAGAGGGTAAGTGATCGATGTTCGTTATACCAGCCTCACTGTTGTCTTGCAACGAAACATGGAAAACCTCACTAAAATCTATTTCATTTTTTACTATTACTTTTACTGCAGTTTTACGTTGCAAAGCACCTATCTCATAAGAATTTGTTTCTTGTACTCTTACATTTTTAGGTTTTTTTTTTTTTGGTACAAATTCATCAACGAGTTGAGATATCTGCCTCAATAAATCCTCTGCTTCATCTGTCTCTTCCTGTGTACCTGATCTAAACAACAAACATTAGCGTTTACTACATATCCATATATTTTGTCAGCTACGATTTACTTCAAAATAAATTTGTTTTATTTTTCTAAATACTTTTTCACTAAATTAGATGTCCTTTCTTTTGGAGTTCTCACTGTAATATATTTGCCGGTAATTTGAAGTAAATTTAACTGTATTATAGTCCATCTATGTGGCATTTCGTAAGGATTCTGTCCAAGTACCTCTCTTGCAAGGTATAGACCCCTTGCCATGTTTTTCGGTTTTGGGTAGACCCCCTACTTACCTGATATTGATTTTTTGTAAATTTCTAAGTGAAGTTTAATGTTAAACACTTAAAAGTAAAAACACTTTATACATTTATAAAACATTTACAAAACTACTCACAATAAAATTTTGTATCTGTTATAAAAAATATTCGTAACATAAAATAAACTAAGCAATAAATAAATGTTTTTAGTGAGAAGGATGAACCTGATGCTTTAATAATAAATTATCAACATTTGGCGTCAATTTGATAAGGTTTAATCTTAAATCTCCTCGGCTAATGATGTCCAGTTTGTTTCTTTTTTTTTGTTAGGAGTTTGGTAACAGCGCTGAACCCCCTTTCCACTAGGTATGACGATGGAAAGGAAATTAAAAATTTCCTCGCTATATTCCATAATACGGGATAAGTAACGGGTATGTTGTTTTGCAGCCAGAATTGCTGATATGCGTTTTTAAATTGAACCTGAAGTTCTTCGTTTGTACCTAGTTAGCAACAAACTACGGTTACACTCAACAGGCCCTGCGGCTTTCTGGAATAAAGTACTCAGTGCAAGGTATGTCTTTATCTAGTCGTGTCCGGATACCTTTGAGGGTGACTGTACAACCGTATGTATATAATATTCTTCTTATTAATCGTTGCTGAATGTTGATTCCAAATTGTCATTTTTTTTTTGTAATAAATCAGTAGTTTTAAATCTAAGGATGTGGTCACTCCTCGCGAGAAAAAATTGATTGGAAAACTTTTAGACACCTAATCCCATTCAAATTATTTTTATGGTTATCTCTCTTGCAATCTGAGTGCATTAAAATTGAGTTTGGAGGAACAAGAGCAACAATAACTTTTTATTGGCCTTGCTTGATCGACACAAAACTTTTGTTGTATTGTTGTATTCAATGGTACCGATGGCCAAAGCTGCGTTCTAGTGCCGCTTCTAACAAAATTTGCATTTTTGTTGTTGCATTTTTGCAACATTATTATACAGAGTGTTAGGTAAACATGTCACGAAAATGCAAGGGGTTATTCCTTGGCATATTCTAAGAATATTTTGTCTTGTGATGATTTTCGAAAAACCGGCGAACAAAATTTGCGACAGTAACAACATTTTATTATCAAAAAGTTCGAAATGACTTCCTCCAGCCTGGATACAAGCATTCAATCTCCTCGTCATTGACTACCGAAAACAACAGGATCGTTTCTAATTGAGTCGTTCAAATTCTCCACTGGAGTAGCGTAAACTAATGACTTCAGAGATCCCCGGAAGAAACAATCCAGGGGGTTTAAGTCTGGCGATCAAGCAGGCCATGCGTGCGGTCTACTTCTCGACCAATCCAGTAATCTCCGTATATTGTTGTTAAACAATCACGAGCAACCAAACTGAAATGTGGTGGTGCACCATCCATCCTCCACCCATCTTTCTCTATAATCTTTCCCGGCTCACCACTTCGTTTCAGTATACTAGCGTCTAGTTTTTAATGCATTGCCATCGGCAAGTATATACAGTCATGTTCGTTAAAATAGCAGTGATATAAATATCTCAAAATCTCTGATCTAACTTGGAGAAAATTAATAATGCAATTAAATAAATATTACTCTGTGTATTTTGAACATTTTTTGCATGAATTAAGATTAAAAAAGAAAATATAATGTTCGTTAAAATCTTCTTTATTATTTACACTAAGAAAAGTAATTTTTATTGACAATTCTTCTTGGCGAGTTTAATATTTCGTTGCCTGGCCTTTATGTTTGATGACGGCTTGACAACATCGCGGCATGGACTCCACGGATTTCTATGCTTCTTGGCACACCTCCCACAATGGTTGAGTATTTTGTGGTTTGTGCATTATAGCAAAATATCCGTCAGCGTTCAATATGCCGTCAATTTTGTACAGGGGTCCAACACCATACCAGGAAAATCATTATTTTCTCTCTTTCTAATCGTACAACTGCTGATAGGGAGATTGAGTTCCTGTTTTATTTGGGTAGAAGACACAAATGGGTTCTTTTTAATGAATTTTAGAATGCATCTATCTTCTTGAGTTGTGGTTTTTCTGTGACCACATTCTTTCCATTTTTTCGCATTCGAGATCATTTTAGCTGAGCATCCAAGTGCTTCTTGTATAAATTTATTTGTCTTTCCTCTTTGAATAAGGTAAAGAATCATTATTCTCTCTTCTTGAGTACAATGCTTAGCTCGGCCCATTGTATCGTTATCAAAAGTTTAGATTTATGACTATATCAAATGATTACAAAGCGTTAATGTAAATTATGACTATGTCTAGACCCAGATTCCATAAATCGTCTAAATAGAACATGACTGTAGATGAAATGCATGGCAGTCATCTCTGCGTTCGTATACATCATAACAGAGGACTTCAATGAATATTAATGACACGTCAAACAGCCAAAACGTCACTCAATCTAAACAAAGGCGATTGATGTGTTCCAAATGATCGAGATCGAAAAAATTACAATGCATTCTGTTTTAGAAATAAAGGGGTTCTTCAAAAATCATCATAAGACAAAATATTCTTAGAATAGGCCAAGGAATAATCCCTTGCAATTTTGCCGCATGTTTACCTAACACCCTGTATATTATGGTCCAACCCTCTTTTTTCTAGATTTAAAATGAAATTGTATTACGTTTCTTTAATGTTTTTTTTTGCAATTAATATGTAGTTAATCATTAACAAACCGTGGCTTCGCCTCTTTCTATCCAAAACTCTTATCTTTGACCTCTTTTTTTTCTCTTTCCAACATTAAAAAAATTAATGGAAAATATCTAACAGACCAGCACCAGACCAACCTCCCAGCATCAGCTTACAACGAGTCTGCTTGTCCATTCGTAAATTAAATGTAAACGGTAAAATGACACGTGAACGTCATTAGCATGACAGAGGAACGATTAAAAGAGGGCGCTACCGTTCGCCGCCTCAAAATTAGTACCTTATCTATGGTCGTGGCGTGGTACGAGAGGAACACAGACGGGAGACCCTAATTGAGACATTTGCTCGACCTGTCCCGGCGATATCTCGACGAACACGTTTCTACTGGACGAGGAACGAGGGTTTCCTTCATCAAGGGTTGTAGAGGCAGAGGAAATCAACCCATCCGTGCTCTACCGCTATTTAAAACTGACATCAGCGCGGCGTCGCTGTACGGGAATGAGGTGTGAGGATGGTCGGAATTGCGGTATTGTTAATTATCTTTTTTATCGCCCCAAACGATGGTTTACTCGAGATACACAATTTGGACGGCTAGAAACGCATATTTTAAATTAGCATTTTGTGTATGGATAGGAACCGAAAACGTTTTCATTAAAAATTTAAAAAAGACTCTATATACAGCGTATTCAAAGTTAAATGTTTCCCATTTGAATTAACTTCCTTACTATTGAAGCTATGAAGTTGATTGAATTAGAAAGTTGTAAGCACAGTTTTCTTGTGGGACGTCAAACTTCAAACTTAAGCTTTATAAGGTTGATGTAAATTTTTGAAAAATTCTAATGGTTGGTTTACGTAAATCACCCTGTATATACAGGCTGTCCCAATAGTGCGCTGTCGGGCGATATCTCAATACCAGTTTGAGATACAAAAAAAAATTTGAAATAGAAGATGTTTAATTTTTAAAGGGGCATAACCTAAAAATGCTTTCGTTTATACAGAGTGTCTCAGAAAAGCAGTACTGAATCGAAGTTTATTTTTTCAAATAGAACACCCTATATTTTATAGCTAAAACTATTTTTTTTAATACAGAGTGTTCAAAAAAGGGAAAGCAACATAACAAATTTCAGATTAAAAAATCTCCATTTCCTTAAATGGAATACCTAGTGTTTTTTCATGCTATTTTACTCCTAAAGGAAAGCGCTATATTTTTCCTTAAGCATGTCATATACCTATCTGCAATAGATTTCGAGATATTTTCGTTTTTAAATTCGCTTTATAAAAGACTGCATTTCAAGACAGCAATATGTTAAAACTAAGATGGCCCTGGAAAACAAATAACACTCATCATAACTCTAAACTGTCAGATTGTTTACAACAGTATTTTCTATATAAGTCAATTACGTGTTTATGTATTCTAACGTAGATCTAATTTTTCACAACCAGAACTTATAAATATAGTTTACGCATTGTGATCGAGCGATCAGAATTGTTTCCTTGCAAGTCGCATTTACGCGCAGAGGTTTCCAAATGCTGAGCGGCATCCTAATACTTATGCATTTGCCAGGTTAAAAGAACGTTTTGAGAGAACTGGAAGCGTGCACTATGAAAAGAAATTGCAAAGACAAAAACGGGTGGCCACTGAAGAAAATGAACACCTAGTATTGCAAGCTGTAGTGGGAAATCCGCATACGTCAACACGTACGTTAGAAAGCGAAATTGGAATACCGAAAACATCAGCTATTCAGAATTATTCGGAAACACAAATTTCACCCATACCATGTACAACCGGTACAAGAACTAAGCCAACAAGATTTTATAAGCAGACGCAACTTCTGTAATTGGGCATTAGACAAGAATTATCAGGAGCCAAATTTCTTCAATAACGTTGTATTCACAGACGAAGCCACATTTCATAAAAATGGGTTTGTTAATCGCCACAATTTTCACTACTATAATAATGAAAATCCTAGAATGATAATTCCACTGAATAATCAACATAGGTGGTCTCTTAATGTGTGGGGTGGAGTTCTTGGACGTTTTGTTATAGGACCATACTTTTTCGATAACACGGTGGATGGAGAATCATTTTTGAATTTCTTACGAAATCAATTTGAGGATATCGTTGACAGCTTACCATTAGAAATTACCAGACAAATGTGGTTACAATTAGATGGAGCTCCTCCACATTTTAGCAGATGTGTGAGGCATTATCTGAACACACATTTTGAGAATAAATGGATCGGTAGAGGAGGACCAGTGATATGGTCCGAATCTGACGAAACCAGACTTTTTTTTATGGGGTTATGTCAAAACACAGGTATACAAAACTGCCCCAACAACAGTGGAAGATATGAAATTTAGAATACAACGAGCTTTTGAATCAATTGATGAAAATATGCTTCAAAGGGTGCATCAAAATTTTATTCACAGAATTACTGTCTGCCAAGAACAAAATGGGGGCCATATTGAACACCTTGTCTAGGAAGTGTCATTGGGGTATAGTTTTGTATTGGGGAGTAATTTGTATCTTGGAAGTAGGCTGCAGTCTTTCTACAGTTTATATGGAAATTGCGCAGTAATATTTTTGTTTAATTTTCTTATTATTTCTTGCTTTAAATAAAAATTTATTCTTGTTTTTCCTTTTTGTTTTATTAGTTTTACAGCAGTATACATATAATTTAATATTATAGGTATTTCACTGAATAAGATAAAATATTATGCGCAAACAATTCAAATTAGAATAGTGTCTTCGTACTGGTAAGTTCTTTTAGAGCAACATTCATCCTTGAAACATAGAAAAACACATTTTAATCGGAGCAAATACTGTAGTAAGCTATATGACATTTTAGAGTTATGATGAGTGTTGTTTGTTTTCCATGGCCATCTTAGTTTTAACTTATTGCTGTTTTGAAATGCAGTCTTTTATAAAGCCAATTTAAAAACGAAAATATCTCGAAATCTATTGCAGATAGGTATATGACATGCTTAAGGAAAAATATAGTGCTTTCCTTTAGGAGTAAAATACGAGGGAGCGTTTTTATATTCGCGGAATGAGCGGGTTGTAGGGGGGTGATTAGGCGCATTGTGGGCGTGGCCTGTGCAGCGACTCATAATTAGTATAAATACGAAGTTTCATTGTTATTAGACAGTTAGTCTTTGAGCTATCGTCAACCAAGTAAAATAATCAGGAGTGAAAAGTGAAATATGGAAAAAATCGAATATCGTGCCGTTATAAAGTTCCTTACCAGGCAAGGAAAATCAGTCGCGACCATAATGAATGAGATGTCATTGGTTTACGGCGACTCTCGTCCAGGAAAAACCATGGTGTACAAATGGCATAGTTTATTTAAACAAGGAAGGGAATCCCTTGAAGACGACCCGAGGCCGGGCAGGAGCATTGAGGTGACCACGCCAGCACTTATCCAAAAAGTTGAAAAAATTGTAGTCGAAGATGCTCGACTAAAGAAGAAACAACTCGCAGAAATGGTTGGAGTATCCGATACAACAATTTTTAAAATCCTACACGATCATCTCGGCATGTCTAAAGTCAGCGCAAGATGGGTGCCGAGAATGCTCACGCCGTCGCCGCGAAAACAACAGCGCGTAGAGTGTTCGCGTGCATTTTTCGACCTCTGTAATGAAGACAAGGATGGTGTATGGAGTCGACGAAACTTGAGTTCATCATTATGAACCTGAGTCCAAACAAGACTCCATGCAGTGGCATAAAAAGGGCACAGCACCTCCCAAGAAATTTAAAGTGTCACAATCAGCTGGGAAACTCATGGCAACGGTATTTTGGGACTCGGAAGGAATATTGTTGATTGATTATAAAGACAAAGGTGTTTGTATAACCGGAGAATATTACGCTTCAATATTAGAGCGACTAAAAGAAGCCATTAAAGAGAAAAGACGGGGAAAATTGACGAAAGGCGTGCTGCTTTTGCACGACAACGCGCCCGTCCACAAGAGCCGCGTTGCGTTAGCTGCCCTGCATAAGGTGGGCTTCGAAATTGTGAATCACCGACCCTACAGCCCAGACCTAGCACCCAGTGATTATTACCTGTTTCCGAAAATGAAAAAAGAGCTGCGGGGTAAAAAATTTACTGCCGATGATGAAGTCAAGGAGGCAGTTTCGGCGTATTTTGCAGATAAAGAGAAATCATTTTTCTGTGAGGGTATAAATAAATTAATTGAAAGATGTGAAGAATGTATCCGTCGTGCAGGTGAATATATTGAAAAAGAAAAATAATTTGGTTTTTTTATTTCCACCCCTTATCCCCCATTCCGCGAATGTAAAAACGCTCCCTCGTAGCATGAAAAAACACTAGGTATTCCATTTAAGGAAATGGAGATTTTTTAATCTGAAATTTGTTATGTTGCTTTCCTTTCTTTTGAACACTCTTAATAAATAAAATAGTTTTAGCAATTTGTAAAAATTATTGCATGTATAGACTACTCGCATACCAAAAATTTTGTTTCTGGAGTCAAAGATAAGTAAGATATGACTTAGAAAAATAGTATCTGCATACGACATCTATTAAAGAAAATATCAAATATTTGAAAAACTATTAGGATTAGGTATGTTGATTTTATAGTAGATTCTAAAAATGTAATAAAATATAGGGTGTTACATTTGAAAAAATAAACTTCGATTCAGTACTGCTTTTCTGAGACACTCTGTATAAACGAAAGCATTTTTAGGTTATGCCCTTTTAAAAATTAAACATCTTCTATTTCAAAATTTTTTTGTATCACAAACTGGTATTGAGATATCCCCCGACACCGCACTGTTGGGACATCCGGTATATATATGTATATACCGCTATGAACTACCGCTTTTCCCTAACTAGTTTTCGGTCGAAAAACTACCCTCACATGTATATATATATATATATAATGTGAAATTACTGCAACTAGTGCAGAATATTCGTTCCTTCTTTTAATTTAAATGAAAAACAGTAGTTTCCTACGTGACGTTTCGGATTTATTTAATCCTTCTTCAAACCTGTATATAAATATATAATAAAACTTAACTATTTTTAAACCAAGAAACAATAACTTACAACAAGGATAATCGTTTTTCTAAATACAAGGCTCTAAAAATGTGAAACAATTTTGACAATTTAGAATTTTTGAAATTTGAAAACATGCAAAATATTTGATAAACAATTTTGTAAACAAAACCAGACATGTTAGATTTTAAATTTCGACATTTTAAAAACAATATGTTGAATGCAATGAAAATATATTGTATATACGAGAAGAAAAAAAAAACACATCAAATGGAAAACGATTTATAACATTCCATACAAAGACATTTAAATGTAAGAGATCACAAAAGACTACCAAAAGATTAATGTAAATCCTTAAATTTGATAAATTTAATTAAATTATTATAAATATTCGTAAAATTTGAAGATTGTTCTTTTGTATTAATATTATCCGAAAAATGTTTGATAGCTAAAACTTCAAGGCAAATTCTTTTAGTATAATTAGATTCATTAAATAAAATTGTGACATCATTAAAATTTACAATGTGATCTTTGGTATGTATATGTGTAGCCAAAGCACATTTTTTGGGATTTACTCGACTGTCACTACGATGTTGGGTGCTTCTCTCACGCCACCTCTGGATAGTTTGACCAATATAGAATTTAGAACAATCGTTACATTTAACCGCGTATACAATATGATTTTGTTGTTCTTTAGGTATCGGGGTTTTCAATTTGGTGAAAAATTTTTTACACGAATTAGCTGAAGTAAATGAAATTTTTAAATTGCTATTTCTAAATAACAGTTTTATTTTATCCGTAAGGCCAGGGATGTAAACAAGAGATTTGTATTTTGATTGTTCAATATTAATATCTTGTATATGACGAGAGTTAGACAAATCATTACGATCTTGAGTTAAAAGGCTAGTGGCTGTAGAAAATAAAAGCCTGTTTGTTAAGTGAGGTGGAAAACTATTTTTAAGGAGAATATTGTATAGATATTGTAGATCTTGCGTGACAAAATCTTTATGACTAATTCTCTGTATTCTTGTTTTCATTGCGGTAATTAAATTAATTTTATATTTTGTGGGGCAAACCGAGTTAAAATTCAACAATCTATTAGAGTTAGAAGGTTTTCTGTACCACTTTAACCTAATTAAATTTTCTTGTCTTACAATAGTGGTATCAAGGAAGGGTAATGTGCCATTAATTTCTGTTTGCAAGTGAATTTAAGGTTTGAGTTAAATTCATTCAATTTATTTAATGTATTTTCTACTTCATGCCTAGGTAGAGCGCAGGCAATGTCATCGACATATTGAAAAACAAAACCGAAAGCAAAAGTGGTTAGACTAATACCTTTTTTAGTAAGCTGTTCATAATTATATCTGCTATAATAGGTGAGAGGGGACTTAGGAGTACCATGTATTTGTTGATAATACTGCCCCTCATAAAGAAAGTAAACTGACTCGAAAACCCACTGTAATAATTTTATGAAAATGGTTTTAGGTATGGCAGTATTAGACTCGATAATTCCCCAATTTTCTTGTATGATGGTGATAACTAAGTCTACAGGTATATTGGTGAATAGACTGACTACGTCAAAAGATACTAAAATATAGTTATTGGGTATAGTCATATTGTTAACTTAATCCTTCGAAGAATACTGTGAGTTCAAAATACAAGATTCTTTTGTTTTCGCGGATAAAGTTAACAATATGACTATAGAGCCAATTTAATGAAATATTAGATGACATTATTTTTTAAGTAGATAGTTAAATAAATCAAAACTGGTTAGATTTAGGTATAGGAAATGAAAATAAAAATAAAATACAGAGTAATGTATTTCAAATAAGCCAGTTATAATTGTTTGAAGTTGTTGGAATTGAGTGGTATGTGGATAACACCCTGTATAAAAAAATTTACATTTTAAAGGACGAGGCACTTTAATGACGTCTTGCAATTCGCCATGTCAAATTTTAAATCAGTAGCGTGTTTGTTTGCAGCAATATCGTGATTTATTTGGGACTGTGTTTTTCTAGAAAAATTAAACAAAAATTGAAATATCTCAAAAACTATTAATTTTTAGTATAGGACATGCTACATGAAATTTATTCAAAATTTGATAGAGAATTGAAAAATAAAATAAAAAACACCATGTTCTATTTAAAATAAGCGAGTTGGTATGTACTTCCGGTGTAGCGGAAGTAAGTCATTCATGAAAATATTATATTTAAAATCAGCATTATCGATAGTGTAATATCATAAAATTTTACATTTCGCCTATTACTACATCCCCAAAAACTACTAATCAAAACTCTTCGTGCCACACCCTGTATATACCAAAGTAACGGGAAAAAATCTTTCAACACGAACCGACTGACGTTTCGCTCGTATACCATCCATCTTCAACAGACAGAAAGCGTATCCGTCTAGCGAATTACCACCTGCTTTCTTTCCTTCAGGCGAACGCTTTTTATTTACGCGCACGTTACATCATTCTTTCTCGCCTATAGAGAGGGCGTTCCGAGTTCACGTTCGAAAATATTTGAAATATCCTTGCAGAGCTAGTGTACTCGTCTCGTTTATTGTGTTATACATACATACAGACATCTATTGCATCCTCTTCGATGCGAAATATTCAATTGAAGAGCACGTTCATTGTACGTTTGTTTATGGAGTTTTGTGTCGCATTTAATTTCCATTGTTGTATTTTATATATTTCGCTGTTATGGCACGTTTATCCTGGCATCAATCTGTTATCTATCAATGTCGCTTTATTTTGTTTGAGATATATTTCACGTTTGTCAGATTGGAATCGTATCCGTTCGTTATTATTGTAACAAACGTGATTATTTTTTTTCCATTTGGGTGTGAATTAGTTTCTTTCGTTCGTTTGCTTTAAGAATGAATCAATTGGAAGCAAATTTTGACATTTTTTTTTTGTTTTTGATAAGGATTATGTTTCTAATTTCAAACATTTGTTTATAAAATGTACATTAACATATTTTTTGTCACGTCTCTTATAATTCTGTTCGAGGACTACGATTATCCGAGAACGAAGTCATTCTTAACCAAGAAAAATAGTAAACTCTTCAGCACTATTAAGATAACAAAAACAAATAATTACCTTCATTCCAATTCGAGCATAAACCGCGCAATAGAAAGAGACAACGATAGCAACAAAAACTATTACGATTTTTTTTCAAGAAGTGTCACCTCACTAGCTTAGTCTTGTTTTAATTTGTTAAAATTGGCAATGCATACAAAGCTATTTTCATGCACGGTGTTCCACAAGGCATTGCCCTGGGTCCATTGTTGTTTGTATTATAATCGGGTTTTAGTGGGACATACCGCCATAAGTGTTCCATCTTGTGGGTGTAAATGATATCGAAGGCTTCCACGGTCCGAGTGTCTGTTATGAGAGCGCATTTTGACCGCGTCATAGTAAAGTAAATATAAAGGTTGTCTCAACGGGAGGTTTGTTTTTGAAGTTGCAATTCAACATATTAGATTGTTGAAAATTGTCAATGTTTTTAATTCATGATAAAGTACAGACATGGACATTACACATGGGACACAACATCTGACAAGTGGCCGCCCGCGACTACGTTGATAGATGTCCATTCTGTTGACGAAATTTTTGTATGACTGTTGAACACAATTGCACCATCTCTGCAATCGCGTTTCGAATGTTAAAGTGTTTGCGGCACCTTTCTTTCAAAAAATCTCAGAAAAAAAGTCCATCGGCGTGATATCGCACAATCTTGGTGGCTAATTTTGCTCATCTTGACGAAAAATTACACGGACTGGAAACCTTGTGCGCAATAACTCAATTGTTTGGTTCGCTGTGTGGCTGGTGCCACCATCTTGCTGAAACCAGAAGTTATCCACATCCATATCATCCAACTCAGCCCACAAAAAATTGGCTGCCATGTCAGGATAACGGTCACCAGTGAAGATTACTGTGGCACCAGCAGCGTTTTAAAAAAAATGGTCCAATTACACCGCCCAAAATCCGCACCATGCAGTGACTCTTGGTGGGTGCATAGGTTGTTCTTCAATCACACGAGGATTCTCAGCGCCCCAAATTCTGCAATTTTGTTTGTTAACGTAACCATTAAGTTGAAAATGCTCGGGATCATCTTGTTGCATTGCTAACACCTAATTGCAGAACTTACGGCGCTGTCTATAGTCGCCTAGTTTCAATGTCTGTCTCAGTTGAATCAATTTGCGGAAGTGCAAATCTTTGGTCAAAATACGCTGCACAATACTTCTGGAGAGGTCTAATTGCTGTGCACGACGACGAATCGAGGTGTGCGCATCATCGGTCGCACTTTCTTCCACTGCGACTATGTTTTCAGCCGAACCACCGCTACGAGGACGCAGTGGTCGTTCAAACTTTTGAATTTTTTAATCGCGGTCTTCTTGCGATTAGAACCAGTGCGTAAATTTCAAACTTTTTCCATTAATTTCAATAAGTAATCTCGTTTGTCTTACTTGAAATGTCAAGATTATGACTAACTGTCAAATCTCAGTGCTGTAGTACCAACTTATTTCGCGCGAATTTCAAAAACAAAGCTCTCGTTAAGACATCCTTTATAAAGTGGTAACCAGAAGATTTTCACGCAAATAAGTACACGTTTCTCGTTTTGCAATTATTTATAATTTGACATTCTTTTAAATTTTGACAGTTTAATGATTATTTCAAGAGTTTTTGACAATGCTAACTGTCAAATCTGAGTGCTTTGTCTTTTGACAGTTCCAACTTAGTTATTCTCCACCATATTTCAAAAATGTGAAAAGCTCTCGTTGATTGTCAAAACATCCTTTATAAATTTTGAGGAACGATTAAGAAGACCGACACGTCGTAAAAATAATAATTTGACAGGTTTGAGACAGTCAAGCAACATTTACCAACCGCAAAATTCGGAAATCAATTTTGACAACAGATCTCGATATAGTTAGTTTTTGATAACTCAATAGGTTTTTTTTTAATTTTGAAAGCAATTATTTATAATTTGACATCTTCTTTTAGATTTTGACAGTTTAATGATTATTTCTTGAGAGTTTTTGACAACTGCTTTCTGTTACTTACTATTTTGGTAAATTATCTAGAGCTTGACGTCCGCTTTCAGTCTTTTGACAGTTCCTGTTTTATATTTTAAGAGTTATTCTCCACCATACTTCTGACAGCTGTCAAAATGTGAATACAATTGCCAAATCGTCCGCCTAATGTGATTGTCAAAACAGATATGATAACTGTAGGATTGTAAAATATTTTTACAATTTTGACTCGTCGTAACGATTAATGGAATTTGACCGACACGTCGTAAAAATAATAATTTGACAGGTTTGAGACAGTCAAGCAACATTTACCAACCGCAAAATTCTAAAATCGATTTTGACATCCGCTTTCAGGTCTCGATGTAATTAGTTTTTGATAACTCGATAGGTTCTTTTTATTTTCAAAGCAATTATTTATAAGTTGACATCTCCTTTTAGATGTTGACAGTTTAATGATTATTTCTGTTTTTGTCGTTTACTCTTTTGTAAATTATCTAGTTATCTGTTTTTACATTTTAAGGGTTATTCTTCACCATTTTTCATAGTTTTTGACAACTGCTTCGAGTTCGTTAATATTTTATAAATTATCTATAATTTGACATCCGTTTTTAGACCATGAAGGTTGATTTTTGATAATTTAATAGGAAGTTTTTGCTTTCAAAACAATTCTTTATAGTTTGACAGCTCCTTTTACATTTTTGACAGTTCGATGACTATTTCTCAATAATTTTCGACAACTGCTTTCTGTCATTTACTATCTTACAAATTACCTTAGAACTTGACATCCGTTTTTAGACTTTCAGGTTCATTTTTTGATAACTTATTAACCGCACTTTTTTTTGTTCGAAACAATTGTTTTATAACTTGACAGCTTCGTTTACATTTTGACACTTTAGTAATTATTTCATCATAGTTCCTGCCAACTACTTTCGGTCATTTAATATTTTGTATAATTATTTAGAGCTTGATGTCCACTTTTAGCTCCTTTTACATTCTTGATCTTTATGCTTTGACAATGCAATACTTAGCCAAACATATTATTCAGTTTGAATTTTTTCTAGTTTTACAGCTACATAATATCATATTTCCAAGATTGTTTTTTTGCAGTTTAAAGTCAATTCTTTAATAATTTGACAGCTGTCACTTGTAATTTGACATTTAACTAATATTCAAAGCAATTCTTTATAGTGTGACAGCTCTTTTTACATTTTGACGGTGGTAATTCTAGTTTCTGAATGACCATTCCAGGTCTGATTAATTTTAGTGACTGTCACCGTTTTATCATCGAATATTTTGGTCTAAATTTTGCCTGCCATGATCGATTAATTTCAGTAAACGTTCGCATAATTAAGATCGAGTTACCCAGTTAGCAATCTGACGTCATAATAATGTTTATATATCGTCAATCACTACATCTAAAGTCTCAATATAATGACTCTCCTATGAATTTACAACCCGAGATCGGATCTTGAGCTCCTTCAGGATCCACCTCCAAGTCTCTCTGTCTTTCGCCAACCCTTTCCAGCTTCTCGTTCCAAGCAGTTCTTTGGCGTCCTCGTTAATCGCTTCTTTCCATCGTCCTCTTTGTATCCTTCTATTAAGGAGCTTCTCCTGTATCCTTCATTCTTCCATTCTGACCACATGTTCTGCCACTATACAGCTATCGATTGCAGCTGGTTATTTAATACGTTTTTAACATTGTTATACAGTCTTGAAAGACATTTTCGATTGAACTGGCTCACAGTAACCGCAAAACACGTCAATAATAAAACCGTTACCAGTTATTATCAGTTAAGAAGTCACAGTTTAACGTTATTAAGACGTGTGTTATTAAGCCAAGGACGAATTTAGGCATGCAGTGATTGAAAAATGACATCACTTTGACGTCTATGCAGAAGTTGGGAGTTTTTGGGCTAAATTGTGGTATGTTATTATGTAGGGCAGTTGGCGAATTTAAAATATGATGAGTTTCTTGAAATATGGTTCTTTTCTGTTAACATCAGCTACGAGAACGTAGGTTATTGAATTGAGGCATTGAGAGAAGTCATTGGTTTGCTAAACATTTTAAAAGCTAGCAAGCAAGTCACTCTTTTAAAATAAGGTCCGAAAGGTTATGATACTCATTAATAGATGGATTTGATGATTTATTAGGAAATTAATAAGACAGTCGTCCTTACAAATGAGCCCGGTGAATGGTTATCCGAAATGAGGTTCTATATGAAGGGACAATAATTTTTTAACAGGTTGTACATATTCTCTAGAACAGCGGAGAATGTTACTTATGAAACAGACTATGGATATATAAATCAGAGTTGTCAAAATGCATGCAGCAGAACAATTGTTTTCCACTATTATTTATTTAATTAAAACTCGAAATAATTGCATTATTTTCACGCAGCTGCGAATGTATTTCTCCCCACCGTTTCTTGCTCTCCGTCTCTCTCCTCCTTTCATTCTCTCGCGCTTATTTCGCATTCGACTCATTATAACGGGCGGTTATTCGAAATTTTTTTACCATAACTCGTGCACGCGGAATGTAGGTCATGGTTTTGGAGCTCCCCCTAATATAGCGATTTCGTCGTTTGTCGAAGTTGGCGACCTTGTACATTTACAATTTCGGTAATTAAAACTGAACTTCCTTTCGAAAGACCGCGTGATGTCAACGTTCTATGGTTGTTTGCGTAACGAGTTGGCAGCAAGCAATTAGAGGAATTGTTCGAATTGTTGGCGAGAAGATATTCGAAAACACAATCGGCGGGGGGATCTGGGATGATATATTGTATACATATAGACGCACACACATACACACACGAACGTGTGTTGTTTGGGTTTCATTGTAGCGGTAAGATATTTCAAAATACCGTGTGCGAGAGTAATGTAATTAGTTATCTACATAGATCGGTGTCGGTATTGTATGTAAATTTTACGATTTGGTTTGTTTACTGTTCTGTTTTTAATTTTTGGGTTTTGCATAATTTTGATCTGTCGGATTACATAATTGTATATACAGGTTGAATTATTTCTGCCCGCCAACAAACTTTTAATTAAAAGTGCTATCATTAGAACGTTGCTGAATCTTCTGAATCACCTCTAACCATTGTTGGACCTTTTTAACTTTAGTCCTTCTTTAGTTGAGGAGAGAGATGATAGTCGAAAGAATATCTAACAAATTAATCACGATTATTCCATTCAATCGATTGTTGCTTTGGTTCTGGGTCATAAAAATGTACCCAAATTTCATCCGTAGTAACTATACGGTTTAATAAGTCTCTATCATTTTCAAACCGAGCACAGATCGAACGCGATGCTTTCAACGTTGCACGTTTCTGGTCAACATTCAATCATTTGGGTATCCATTTTGTTGAAATTTTTGCTGCATCAATATTTTTGGGGGACGGACACAGAAACTCGCCTTCCCGATCGGTATTCATCTTCAATGGAAAATTTACCTCTTTTGAATCTTGCAATTCAATTTTTCACGGTCGCATACGAAGGACATTGATCGTTAAGGTTAGAAATACATTTTTGGAATAATATTCGAAACAACTCTAGAGCAACCCGGACCACAATTTTAATTTTAGAAAAATGATGGTGTAAGATCCAAAAATAGGGGAAAAATAATGGGATGGCAGCCGTTAAGAATAAAGCAATCCTTTTTACAATCTAACCTTTGTAAATTTATTTATTATATTTTGCCATCCCATTATTTCCTCCCTGTTTTTGGATTTAAGCGTTGTACAGGCAGTACTTGTACTCAGATGATGGTGTATGTCAAAATATTGTTTTGTTTTTGGATTTTGTCGGCCCGCTTTTTTGTATTTGTTCTAATAATCTGGACAATCCTCGAACAAATGTAGATTGACCATTGTTCAAGGTCGATTTGGCACAATCTATCAATAAGTTTTTCTTTACATTAATACTGGTGACTTGGCAGAACTGGCTTAAGATAAAACATGTTGGTTTGGTATTTCCAAGAGAGACAAAGAAGATTATGTTACCAATGCTACAAAATATGGGGTTCATTTGTAAATCTAATTTAAAACAGAAAACATTCCTGACTAATGTGTCTTGGAATTTAGCAGATAGTAATTTTGGATTTATTTTGGTAGAGGCAAGGATAAGGCCCTTTTAAGTAAAAGTCTAAAAGATCAGATCTTTTAGTAGAAGATACTGACGTATAAAAAGAACTAAACCCCTTTTTAATAGGATAAAAACAGGCAAATGAGTTTCTAAAGGAACAGAGGCCTGAGTTTACTGAAGACATACTGAGTAAAGACAGAAAGACTGTCAAAGAGATAGTAGGTCTGTTGACCAGTCATAGCAGACTGAATAGGCATATGTTTAACACCGGCCTGGCAGGTGATGCTCTCTGCAGATTCTTTCAAGAGGCAGAAGAACCCCCAGTTCATGTTTTGTGCCACTGCGATGGCCTAGCGAGGGGCCTAGCAATGGGCGTAGAGAACCCCATAGCTAATGGCTACATAAAAGAGCTGTTCTAAAAAATGATAGGCCTAATTAAGAAAACGAAACTAGAAAGCGTTCTCTAAGGAAAAAGGGGATCACAATAGACTGGGAAAGGTCGCGGTGAAACAGGTTCGCATGTCACCCCATTCCTAACCTAACCCGATCGAATTGAAAGTGATTGTACAAAATTTCTTGTTAACTTTATTCAATTTTGGAAAACTTGTAGCTTGGCAAGGCCAACTAAAGAAATTAAAACGAATTTAATCAACTTTACAATCCAGTAGTATCAAGTTTATCTCAAATAATCTGAGAGGCAATTAGTTTTCCAATCTAACAATAGACGGCGCTGATCACATCGTGCTTATAATTTTTTTTTAGAACATTAATTTTTTTAGCCTGAGTGCTTCAACCTTGTTTCTTCATTTCTTTCTTAAAAGTTTTTCCAAATATGCCATTGTGTGGAAATTGAAAAAATAATTGTCATAAATGTTTACTAAGAAATAGAGTTAATATAAGTCGGAATAACTTTCCTCGTCGATGAAGCATCTTCCGATCGACTGCCCTAAATGATGATTCTGGTGGTTCTTTATTAGTTAGACTAAGTGAACATTCGTTGACAACTTTTGAATCGCAGCTCTTATCTCATCTTGAAGTATTTGAAATACTTCAACATACGCAATATGTTTTTTTTCCGAATGCACGGCCGAGACAACTCTGAAAAGCCAAAAAAGAGACCTATTGTGCTCCCACAGTGGCGTAGCCTGGGTTGAAACCCGGGGCGGTTATCTATAGAGCACCCCCAAAATAAATCAACAAATACTAAACGTGCCTACGTGACTTTATTTTGCTAAAATATTCAGTCACATTAGAGTGATTTCAAGGACTGTGGACTCGTAATAATAATATAATATAATATAATATAATAATACCGAATACCGAATATTCGGTATTCGGTTGATGATGAAAACCCATGCGTTTTCGAAACACGTGTCCCGAATAATTAGTGAAAGTTGTTGTGTGTGGTGATACCGATGTTTATTGTTATTCAATCCTGTCCTTTTCAATGGACAATATGGAAAGATTCGTAAGTCGCGCTTGGTTCATTGTGGATTTAAAACGTTAGCCGCCACCATGTAGTCATGATATTTAGGTCCGCCGGACGAAAACAATTATTTTTTGAATTTTTTTAACTTACTTCTTGGGAAATATGAGCATCAATTTTTTAATTTTAATAAAGGCAGATTCTGGTCCATCAGGCCACGTTCTACAGCATACCATAAAGGAACATAGAGTTCGAGGTACAGACCGCAAGTCACGCTCCATGAATGTTGGTAAACATGTGGCATAAGAGTAGTACCACACGGCCTGTGGCGTACAAGTTTGTGAGACACTGAGGAAGTGCCACGTGGCAGCTAACGCGTTAAGTAACATTTGATCAACTTTAATTTTGAAAAGATTCTCTCAGAAGAAGCCACTGCAACACAAATAGTTAAAAAAAATCTTAGTCACAGCGTTAGATTTGGAACACACTCAGAGTAGTCCCATTTTACAATAAATTTCAGAGGCTCAAAGGTAGTCCACGGGACCACTTCTTACCCAAGAAATGCTGGCGGCTTCCAAGTGGCGTTGTAGTCCTCTTAGCCAGGTTGCGGAGAAATGAAGTCCGCAACCTGCTCAAAAGTTAATTGACTTACTCCAGAATCATCTAATCGATTGCACTCCCAGACATTCCACACTGAAGACTGACTGACCCACAAAACACCAAAAAACCGACGCGTTTCTATAGCAAAGCTACCATTATCAAGACGATAATAAAACTGAGGAGAGTTTACTACGCCCATGCGATGCATGTGTTTATTCAATGACACAGTGACCGGTTGAAATCTTTATGAGTAACCTCAGCTGTATCTGCTTATCAAGACTACCTCTCGAAATCTTTTCTCATTTGGACGGATCGCGAGAGTTTGACAGTATCTCACACTGCCAAGTGCATTCCAATAGAGACGATGTCTACCAGCTCCTTCAGATCTAAACAAGGCTTTTATGCTGTTATAAGAACTCCCACACGTTGGTTCTGGACCGGCCTATGAATGGTCGTTCGCACGGGGATCTTCAAATCTAAGATACATTTGTGATGGCTTATGAAAATTACGTAAAGTATGATATGTTGCAATGCTTTATTCACAATAGTAATAATGCTGAAGCTGCATGTGAAACATATTTTAATCGTTACTCGGAAAGAAGGCAACCTAATAAATCTATCTTTCATTCAGTCAAAAATAGATTTATTAGGTTGCCTTCTTTCCGAGTAACGATTAAAATATGTTTCACATGCAGCCTCAGCATTATTATTATTGAGAATAAAGCATTCCAACATATCATACTTTTCGTAATTTTCATAAGCCATCGCAAATTTATAATTTGAAGGTGAAGCAACAATCAAATAATCAACTTAAACTATTGATACTATTTATAAACCTACTGACAGATTCATAAATGTTGAATGACACACGCCTACTAACAAAAAGCAATGAAATGATGAAAATCAATGGAAAATGTTAGTTGTTTGCTATAATACAGTGAAAACGAACGAATAGACCCCACATGATATATATCATTGAAATGGCAAAAAAATCCTCTTTTTAATGATATCATAGCCAACTATATGTTCCATATAAAAAAATACAACTTTATGTCCTACCTCGAATTTCGAAAATTCTCTAACGCCATTGCATTCTAATCAAAAAAGTGCCTGAAGAACGTAAAAGTCATTTTTGTCCATTTTCATAAATAGCCGAGATATCGTGATAAAACGAAAATGGGAAAAATCGAATTTTCAGGGATAACTCGAAACCGAAAGCCGATAGCCAAATTTGGTTTTCACGATCATCCTCTTCTCGAAAAAACAGATCGTGGATGCGTGGTCCGTTTTTTGATACCTCTTATAGCTACCGAGATCCCCTATTAAAACATCTAAATTTGCCCACCCTGTACATAGTGATTCGCTATTTCTACATCCAACCAATCATAAAGAAGTTGAATCTATTATGAAATCATTAGCTTTAAAGATTTCGATGGGCATAGTTGGTATTCAACCTAAAATAGTAAAGGCAGTATCGATTTCCATTGCTAATACAATCAATTCCAATTCCACAGGAATCTTTCCTGATGCATTGAAATACGCAAGGGTTCATCCGGTACCGGGACGGTCTAGTGAAGATGCTATAAATATGTGCCTTTGCGAATCGTGGGCTAGGGAGTTCCGCAGGGATCTATCTTTGGTCCGCTTTTGTTTTTCAGAATTGTAGCTTGTATAAATATGCACACGAACATCTAATAGTCAGTAGCGAATGAGTACTGAAATCATAGGGGATATGATGACGTGGATGACGTGGTGTAACAAGAATCATTTAACACTGAATATAAATGAAACAAGTTTTATTGTGTACAGGCCCACCAAGAAGTCGCTTTATATTGAACGCAATGAAAAATCACTACCACAATCTTTAGCTTCAAAATTTCCGGGAGTAACTTTTGACTCTTTAGACTGTGGTTGTCATATTCAACATATAGAGAGCAAGCTAAATACTGCATTTTATACCACATAAGAATTCATACAAATCGTCTTACATTAAACTCTTAAAAAATGCACATTCTTTCAATACGAATATCATAGTATCTAAATTTAGTATTCCAACGAGAAGAGGCAACCAGGGGACCATATTATGCAGCAATTAAAACCTACAATGCTCTTCCAGACAACCAGCGAAGCAGCTTTATAACTACATATTCACTTGTTGTAGATCTACTAAGCAGCATCTATTTTAGGATGTCCATTGCAACACCATTTATCCAACTTATGCTTGCTGAGCTGTACGTACATGAAATTAAATATTTGATCTTTTGACCACGTTTGATGGGTTTTACAGGGATAGTATTCATCTAAAATAATTTTGCCAACCTAACTGGAGAGCTTCCCAACCCAAAACTTTTCGACGTTAACTGGTGTGGTACTATAAAATTATCTAATTTCGAAATGGACTATAAACCATTCTATATATGACCAACACCCCACGTTTGCAGGTCATAACTACATATTTGCAACGTTAGCATCCATTTAACTGTCGTATACCGAGATACCCTCTCGTTGTAACAACCACCGAAGAGCTTAACATCGCGCAATTCGACACTGGCCAGCGGGAGTTCTAGCGAGACCGCGTCTAGGGACGACAGACGGTGTCTGATGCGCAGGTCGGTGTCGGAGGCGGACGTCGACCGCCGCCAGTGTCATTCGGAGCGGCGTCGCGACGCGACGTCCCTCTATATTTTCTAAATATAGACGGGAAGACGCGACGAAACATGAATGAAGGAAGATCTTACGCGAGTTATTTGGTAATTTTTGTTTGTTCATCGACGGTTACCAACCTTTAAAAAAAGTTAGGTCGGAATATATTCGTGTTCTTTTTTTAATAGAAGGCAGTGTATATATTATATATATATATATGTATATATAACGGATGTATTCGTACGTATGCTGTACGTGATCGGGGTATTTAGAAGAAGTAGTGCTACAGTGCCGTGTTGCAGTTTTATTCTCTCGATCTCTCTCTCGTCTTAATTGTAAAGTTGCTGTGTTATATTTGCATTGGGGACAAAGTTATACGCTATTAAGGAATGTTTATGGTTGTGTTCATGGTTTGTAGAGAAGATTTATTAGTACCTGAAATATTCACTTAACAATTGCAAATCTGTGTTCTATTTAGGTGACAAAGGTCTTTGTCTAGACAGTTTTTATTTGTGTGTGGATGATGGTTCTCTGCAAAAGATTTTGTAAAATCTTCAGTGTTTACTGTCAAAACCCAATAATTCTTGGGCAATCACATCCTGTACTTCCTTACAGTAGTTCATAATTTCTGAAGCATTATTGGTGATATATTTCGTGAAAGAACACGCTTTCTCAAAGCATTACAATTTTTGTTTTACTGGATTCCTAATCCAACAAACTTCTGATCAAACTTTTTTTTCTCATTATCCCAAAAATTGAACAGTTCGAACCTTATGATTTGACGATATTTTTCTCCTTCAATTGTGATCAGCTTCCCCAGAAATATTTGGCCAAATATATTTTGGTGTAATTTTGCACTGTAGTGACTTTAAGAAGACGATGATGCTGGGATTCTGGTAGTTTGTGAGTTGTGGATCACGTCTCTTATAATCTGTTTCTTAATAAACTTGACTTACTTAAGGAAGCATTGGTTTTAGCTCTTGTATTAATTCAAACTTGTTGGTATAAGCTTCAAAGTTCTGTGGGTGATAATCTTGCGTGTACTGTGCGAAGTACTAACTTGAAACTTTTGAACAATCTCAGAACAATTTTGAGCAAAATTCTCAAAATTTAAGAAGCTGGCAATATTTTTTATTTTGGTCATATGTAAAAAATATTGCAACATAACATAATAATGTTAGGAATACCTACAATAAGCTCAAAAAATTCGTCCTTCATCGACGTGTGAAACCCAGAAATATATTTTGTATACTTTGACATTGCATCTGCAAAAATTATGTCGTAATTATCATATAAATGTCAAACTTCGTCGTATTTGACAGTGAAACGTCAAACATCTGCACAGTTGATATTTAAATCTCAAACATCATCAATATTCAGTATTTAAATGGGAACATACATGACATTTACTTGTCAAATTTGACATCTAAATCGCAAACGTCTTCCTTCATTGACAGCTAAATGTCATACTTGCCCTAAACTTCAAATTCGGCTTTTACTCCAAATTTAAACATTAAAATTTTGGTCCTCATGTGACATTTAAATATCAACCTTGCCAACACATTCCATAAATCTCAGAATTTGCTTTATTTAACAGTTAAATGCCAAATTTTCCTATATTTAATATTTAAATGTCAAGCCTGCCTCTTATTCCATATTTAAATGTTAAATGTGTTCCTTACTTGTCATTTAAACGTCATTTAATACTTAAATCTGAAATTTAGAAGTTAAACCAGCCCATATTTGACATATATGACAATGTCAAACGTGCCCTTATTCGAGATATAAATGCTAAATTAGGTTAGTCTTAGTGGACATATAAATATCAGGTTATCTATACCTAACTTTATTGGTATTTATATGATATTTTTGAATGTCAAACTTTTCTACATTCGAGCAAAAAATGCCAAAATGACTTAACATTTAAATGTTACGATCGCTTATATTTAGGATTTAAATGTCCCAACTTAGTCGATGAGTGGGCTTTATTTAACGTTTTAACGTAAAATTCGGTTGTCACTTGACATTTAGATCTCGATATTGCCTACATTTTCCATTTAAATGTCAAATTTGCATATGTTTGACATCTAAACGTCAAATTTGCTTACATTTTGACGTCTAAACGTCAAAGTCCTGGACCTTGGACCTATAAACGTCAAATTTGCTTATATTTGACATCTAAACGTCAAATTCGCTTATATTTGATCTGTAAATGTCAAATTCGCTTACATTTGACATCTAAACGACGTTAAATTCGCTTATATTTGAAATCTAAACGTCAAATTCGCTTATATATATTCGACATATAAACGTCAAATTCGCTTATATTTGACGTCTAAACGTCAAATTTGTTTATATGTATTTGACAACTAAACGTCAAATTCGCTTATATTTGTCGTCTAAATGTCAAATTCGTTTATATTTGACGCCTAAACGTCAAATTTGCTTATATGTATTTGACATCTAAACGTCAAATTTGCTTATATTTGACGTCTATACATCAAAATCGCTTCTACTTGACATCTAAACACCAAATTTGCTTATATTTCACATCTACACGTCAAATTCACTTATATTTGACATTTAAATGTCAAACTTGGCTTTTATTGGACACTTAAATATCACAGCTATCTATCTTTTTGACGGTTAAATGTTAAACCGGATCCTCACTTAACATTTAAATGTAAAACCTAGCTTTTATTTGACGTTTAAATGTCAAACTTAACCTTATTCAACATCTTAATGACAAATTTGACCTTTGCTTGCCATTTGAATAATAAACTCAAATTCGCTTATATTTGACATATAAACGTCAAATTCGCTTATATTTGATATCTAAACGTCAAATTCGCTTATATTTTGAGGTCTAAACGTCAAAATCGCTTGTACTTGACAACTATACATAAAATTCGCTTATATTTCACATCTACACGTCAAATTCGCTTATATTTGACATTTAAATGTCAAACTTGGCTTTTATTGGACACTTAAATATCACAGTTACCTGTCTTTATGACATTTAATTGTTAAGCCGAATCCTTACTTTGTATTCAAAGGTAAAATCCGATTTTTATTTGACGTTTAAATGTCAAACGTGACCTTACTCGACATTTTAATGTAAATCAAAATTATTTTTTATATTCGTTTAGATTTAGGTTTTTCTTGAAAGCATGGTCGGACTATTTTGTTTGGGCTTTCAACTAATTATTATTTTGAGAACACATAGAGTCGTCATTAATTCTTATAACTCTAGTTTTTGAGGTCTTAAAGTCAGTCCATTGTATGGTCTCTTGCTCGTAGTAGTAGTCCTGTTTTTCCTATTATTTTTCTTCGATAGGACAGCAAAATGTGTACAAAGTATACAAACATTTTTGGGATAATTTTCAGCCTTCAATATTTAAGTTCATCCAATTTGAATTAGTTGTTTTTGCTCACAAAAATTGTCACAAATTAATGGTATGTGGTACCCGTCAATGCAATGTAACACGGTAACCTTACACAAAACGTGCAACACTGTTGCTATAGCGTAATACGTATACATACTCTTCTAAAATGTATCTGCAGATGCATACCTGTTTGTCATCTGTTACTTCGCTACAGTTGACGGTTATCGCCTCTTGCGAAAAACCTCTTTTACATTTTGTTTTTATTTTTATACAAACAACGTGTTTAAAACGAATATAACTTGTCGCCAATGTTCGGCTCATATCCCGATCTTGCCTGCGGTTTCCACTGCTAGCTGCAGCAGCATTAAAAGCGTTTCGTAAAGAAGTATATCATCAGCCACCATCGGACGTGTACAGGTGGCCAGCGCGCGCTCTTTAATACCCGAATCGTACTCGTTTTTATTCGCAAATATTCCTATTTTTAGATCAGATAGACTTCATCTTAATTTAATTTTAATATTAATCGGTAGAAAAATTGTGTTAATAAAACTTTAAAGAAAGAAATGTTGGTGAAATGGCAAAAGTGGTTAAACAAGATTGTGCGCTCGAGATCATCATCTTCTTCAGCTGTGGATGATTCTTATTAAAACCGGAATATCTTACTTGCAGCGGACGAAGAACTTTGGTTTTTAGATATATGCAGGGGGCTGTGTCGCAAAAAATAACCGCTAATATTTATAATTCGGTGGCTTTTAAAAACCTGTTTGTTTCTCTTAAGCGAGTTGTTATCGGAGGTTAATACCACAGATGATTTAAATAACGGTAGTAGTTTTTTTTTGTAATTTTATTATGATATTAATTTTGTTTTTATGAAGATGAAATATAACCGAATTTAATTTTTTTTCTTTATTATTTCTGTTTCAACTTTGATATTTAAAAACTGGTTTAATTTTATTAATAATAATTTGTCGTTGACTAAACATTTTTATGCGAATTCCTTTAATACATATTTATGTAATTGCGATTAATTATTCAAATCTGCTGAATTGAATTGATTAATAAAAAGATTTTGTTTCTATTATTGAGGTTGTTGGAAGCCGGATTTGGTAAATAAAGATGCGATTTGTGTGCAGGGGTATTGTCCTGCAAAAACAAAACACTTCTGGACAACTTTTCGGCGTCTTCTCTCAATCAATTTTTTTCTCGTAGAGTACTGACCATTCTACGTCAAATAATACATTTACCCATTTATTATTTTACCCTTATCTAGAAAATTAATTATGATTACTCCATGACGATTCGACGACGATGTTTTGGGGAACTACTCCATTTCATCGATTGTTGTTTTGTTTCTGTGTTGTAGTACCCATGTTGCATCCATAGTATCAATACGGCTGCATTATTTTCAAACGGAGCACAGATCGAACGTGATGTTTTCAACCTTGCACGGTTTTGGTCAACGTTCAGCGATTTGGGGATCCATTTTGCAGAAATTTTTCTCCAAATGTTTAAATCGACATTAATTATATGATGGACCCGTTCATATAAAATATTCAGTGCCTTTTTTAGCCCAATTCGACAATCTGACAAAATCATGTTATGAATTGCATCAGCGGCCTTTGAAACTCTTATATGTAACTTTAAGATCGGATAAAACTTAACCGGTGGGTGGTCAAACGATGATTTGCGATTTGCTATGGTTAAGTAGCTAGGATCAAGAGGTTGTGGCATTTTTTGTGTTCTATGTCATTTAATTGGAGATGTGAACTTGTTCTTTTAATTTTTTTTTCAACTATTGTTAAGTTTTCAAAACAATTATTTGGTGGTCAATCATGGTCAAACGTTGGTCAATCCTATCCTGCAACAAATTCTTAGTGAATGATGTTTAAACAATGGTCAATCGTATCCGATGAACAAAATGTCTACATTGCCTAGTTTTAGGATTTTCGCTATTAGACCCAAAAATATGGGTATAGTGACTGTAGCCTAAACAAAATGTGCCCAATCGAATTCGCTGATGATCAACTTCGGAGACCTCTTAACGTGGTATTCCAAATTTTTAAAATGATCAAAGATACATCCCTTTATTTGGGCCATCCACAAATTTAATATTGATTTAAATGCCTTGATAACTTCCTAATTAATTCAATAATAGTTTTACCTTTTCTCCGTGAAATTCAAGATTGGGTATATTCATTTTAGTTGTTATGTCGGTAAGGAAGGCTAAATTATAGAAGCTTTACTTAATTTTCATTTCTAGACTCTACAAACGCCCGATTGTACAAACCTAAGTTCAATGAAACGGAAGTTAAACTGAGCTTGAGCTTAACTTTTTTGCCTGTTGTACAAATGCTGTTTAGATTGAGTTTAGCTAAGCTGCACAGACGAACGTTTTCATTCTGTTAATAGCAAGCGATGCACATTCGCACATGCGCGTTTGAAACATCAACGGCATCAACTGTCACTTTATTATCTTGTTCTGTAATGTGATCATGTACTTTATCGTAGAAAACACAAAAATTGCTGAACAGCATGGCACCACAAGTCGGGTTTCCCAGTAGGCTGAAGCCAAAAGCCAATTAGAAGTTTCAAAAAATAAATTTTTGGAAAAAGAACATTGAAGAAGAGAGAATAAGACGAACTCCATTTTTAGAAAATCCAAATCATTCCATTTTTCAAATTGGTTTTCACGAGGACGAAATACTTTGCGATGCCTCTGTCAATTTATAAGATCTACCGAGATCTAACATCTCTTTATCATTGAATCGATCATATCGTATCGTATCGTACGACACAAAAGTGAGGTTATGTGTACTTGAACTCAAGCTTAAGCCGTCAAATTTGGTGGTTCAAGTTAAACCAGAGTTGAGCTTCCGCGCAGGACTAAACTTGCATTGTACAACTCAAGTAAAACTTTGAACTTAGGTTAGGTTTAGTTGAACTCGCAATGTACAATCGTCCCAAACTGTTTTATCTTTGCTCTAAAAATCGATGCAGAACTTTTCCGTTACTAAGCCACCTAATTTCAAGATGTATAACATTAAAGTTGCATACTCAGCATCAAGTTCATGAAGTGGTTTGACGAATTGCCAGTGAAATGGGCAATTTTTAGCATGGCTCTCATTATATGTTCATAAAGCAGCACTTTTGCACATAATCTTTATTTCCTGTACCATTTAAAAAATGAGTAACTATAGAGGTTCTAACTCAACTACTCACCTTAATAACGCATTAGACTTAGTAGATCATCAAAAACTAATTGAGAAACTCTACATCTATGAGATATGCGGTAGAGCTTTAGATTAGCTTACATCATACCTGACAGATAGATCATAGGTTGTAGCAATACAGGGTCGCAAATCAGAATCCGTGACTTGTTGCAGAGGCGTTCTGCAGGAGTCGATACTTGGTCCCTTATTATTTGTTATATATGTCAACGATGCCAACCACAACAGCATTTTCTGTATTGTTCTCTATTAATACTTGATTTTCTGTATTAGAATCAATCGGAGCTTGATTTAGAAGTAGCGCAAAACCACTTTCCAAGGTGTCGTAACGATATATGTGTAAAAAATTACCATTTCAGCGGTGTACGATTTGTGCATTTAGTAGCGGACCGTTGTTAATACTTTCGTGTAGATTATTGAAGGTCATTGTTGCCATTTCGGGATTGAAAGCTTGACTAAATTTACATTTTCTATATCTCTCGTATATTTCAAAAAGATACACAAATTTGTGATTGTCCAGATTACATCCATAGGAACAATACGACTTAAGAAGTTTGCATCATTTTCAAACCGAGCACATATCGAACTCGATGCTTTCTCCTTTGCATACTTCTGGTTAACATTCAGATATTTGGGGATCTATTTTGCAGAAATTTTTATCCCACTGTCCAAATCGACTTGAACTATATGATGGAGACATTCATATGCCTCAGATAATCTGACAAAATCAGGTCATGAATTGCATCAATATTTTGAAGCTTGCAATCTAATTTTCAGCTTCAACTTCGTCGGTCAATTTTTTGTTCTCTAAAACAATACTTTTGCACATAATATTTGTATTGTATGGTACAGTGGTAATGAAAAAAATTTGGAAACTCAGCATCATTGTTACCAAACGTAAGGAAGCTAACAGCAGAATTCGTTCAATGGCAAAACTGACAATATGTCTTTCTTTGCTGAGCAATAATTGAAAGCTATCCTTATAAATAAATAAATAAATATTTAGAAGAACACACTGCTTCTATTCCAGGAGTTGTTGAATTTCTGGATAATTGAATTTTCTGGATAGTTAACATAACTTAATTCTTATTTTTAAATTGATACTTTAATCATATTACCACCCTCAATTGGTTTTCTGTGCATTGCAATCTTAAACGATGCAGTAGTAGCAGCTTTTGATTTATTCATGGATCCGGTAAACACAGATTGCTGGGCAATTAATACGGTTTTAATTTTTTCAATTTGTAATAAATTACAACGAATCTGCAACGCCTCTAGACCTTTCTGAACACAACAATTTTTTTATCTTGCTCTGTAAACCAGGCCTCAACAGCTCCGATTAGCTCTTCGTTGGTCGAAAATTTACGATCTTTTAAGCTTCTTTTTAAATTGAAGAAAGCCATAATAGTTGGACGGAGCCAGATCTGGTGAATGAAGAGGATATTCGAGTAATTTTAATCTTAAATCACGAATTTTTTGCATGGCAACATGCGATTTGTGTACAGCGGCATCCTCCTGCAAAAACAAAACACCTTTGGAGAACTTTTAATGGCCTCTCCATAATTTTTTCTCGCAGAGTGGTCAGCAAAGTCGACTAATAAGGGTGTGGGGACAAAAAATCCGCATATTTATAATATACTCTCAAACGTAAATTATATTGATCTTAGATTACTGAATCAGCACCATGTCGGTAAATATACTGTAGATGGGATCTGCCGCAACTTCTGTCGGATTCTTGTTTTTAGTTCTTCTGTTCAAGAAGCTTCCCAACCGCAACTATAGACCTCTCGCTTTAAGTGTGTCCAAAACCGTTCAATAGATCTAACAATAAGTTGAAGCACATTAAGAACATTTCAAGACTTTGCTATGAAATTGATTTGCAGCTCGTTATATGTTGCTGTAACATTACCAGCGTAATGAGCTGTAGCCATGTCAGGCCAGAATATAACCCTTTAACAGGCAGTACTATTTCCTGTTTGGAATCGATAAAAATAATTTTGTAATATTTTTGGTTTTACCGGCAGAGGGCGGTTGATTTTTCAACCAGTGAATGTTTAGGGTCCCTCAAACTAACAAATGTATTATGTACAAAGAAAGGTTGTTTTTTAACGGAGACAAAATATAATTTCAATAATTTGATTACATATCTGATATATATATTTATGCTTCATGGAAAGGTGCAAAACATTCCAAGCAGAGTGCTACCTCACATTTGCGACACAAAATTTGCGACCTTTTTGCTTTCTGAGAGGTACTGCAATAAGCACATCGACGAGAAGTGCCCTTTATAGGTAGGTGTTGACCAAGGTTAGTTGTTCTGATGGTATTTCCAATGAATAATCCTCTTCCACCTTTATTATAGAGATGCTAATTATTAGAGTGTTAAATTTAGAATCGAAACAACTTACCTATCTTCTTTATGTTACGTTCGCGAGGAAATCCGTTTCCTGGTGCAACAGTTGCAAATAAGTTCATCAGCTAACATAGTTCTGAATCTCAAATGAGTCATGTGTTTCTTCAACTGTTCGTTGGCCGAGTACTTGTATAATATGTAAGAGTTTACAATGGCACAGTCAATGAAGTAATACAAAAGCTTCATCCACCACCTTCTAGACTTCCAGGCAATTGAATATGCAGAAGTGTGCTGATTAAATTTGTCAACACCATCCATATATTTGTTGTAGTCTGCCACCGACTTCGGACAACTCACTTCTTCTCTGACCCCAACCTTATTCGTCCTTCTGACTGAGGTAGTCTCACTAGGATAGTGCATACTACTTATAACGTTGACAGATTTAGTTCCTCGGTCCTTCCACTTAACAGTAGCCACATCATTTGACTGAGGGAAATCGTAATCATCATATTTTAACGTTTTGTCACTTTTTAGTAGCTCCTTTTGATAGTGTTTCCTGTTTATGCGAAAAGTCCCACAAGCAAAAGTTTGCTCTTCCAACAATTGTTGTATAAGTTTGGAAATTGTGAAAAAGTTGTCAAAATATAGACAGAATCCTTTATTCCAAAATGGTTCTGAGAGATCCGTCACAATCCTCTCTCCTAGTGTACTGTCCTTTTGTATTTCCTGTTTACCTTGATATACTTGAAATGATAACATGTAGCCTGTAGATGAACATGCTATTGCCCAAATCTTAAATCCACGTTTGGTTGGCTTCATGGGCATGTACTGCTTGAGTGTGGATCTGCCCTTGAAACCAACCATACTCTCATCTATGGCTAAATGTCGTCCTGGTACATAGTGCTGCCTAAAATTATTATTAAGGTTTTCAATGAGAGGTCTCACTTTATATAATTTATCAAACTCAATTTCACCTCGTTTGGGCAATTTCATGTTATCATTTTGAAGGTGTGTCATTATCAGTAGAAACCTCTTCTAAGTCATGAGCTCCATTCTGTCGACTCTAAAATTTTTGTTACTTTACCAATACAAAGAAAAACTAGGTAAACTATGGAAACCCATTATAATAAGTATCCCGATAAATGCCTTTACTTCATCAAGATTCAAATCTAAAATCTGTTTTGCATAAATATTTGATTCCTCTACAATAATATTCAATGTGACCCTCCCAAATACCTTGAGGAAAATTTCATTGGGTAATAGTTCGCTCATATTTTTTTATTATTGCACCAGTAGCACCACTAAACCTATATTGAGAAAGCTTCTGAGGCACTGATGACTGCTTCGTAAAATGAAAATTCTGATCCACGTTGTGGAAACTCATATTAGATAAATTTTCTTCATCATCGCTGCTATCACTTGATTGATATTTCGAGTTCTCGAACGACTGTCTTCTCGTGTATCTCATAATTGGGACCCTTCAAGGAGTCATCAGACTCAAAAACATCTGATTCTGAAAACTCAGCCGAAAAAGAGGCGGCTTTAGTTTGTTTTTGACGTATACACTTCACACATGGGCTTGAAACTTTAGGTCTCATATTTTCGGTCAGAATCTCTTGGTTGCTTGTTCCAGTATTGTTTTCTGTTTGTTACAATTTGAGGGTTGGCAAAAAATCTAAATTGTCTTATGTATCAGGGAATGTCTATAAAATAAGTGGTTTAATAATCGACCACTGCCTGTTAAAGGGATAAACTGACCATCTGAATGCTTTTCATTTATAAATCGTTTTAAACGAGACCTGATGCAATATTTTTCATAAATTTGCGCATTAACAGAATTTCCAGTGGGACAAATGGAAGCTGGTGAATGTCCCTTTCAAGAAATTGCAATTCAGACCAATACTTTTGATACAATTTTTTTTTTGTCGCTTAAAATACACTTGGGGATCAACGTCCTTCAACCATCTAACGCAAAAAACTATTCATCTTCAATAATAACTTTCAAGCATTTGCATTTGCTAATTGGTCATAGCACACTTGAGAGAGTATAATATGAAATTTGTGCGGATTTTTTGTCCTCATACCCTTAATTCGCAGTTATTGTTCCACCCTTATCCAGAAAATCAATCATGATTACTCTACGGCGATCTCAAAAAACAAAAGCAAGAACTTTTCCAACAGATTTTTGAACCCGAAACTTCTTAGGTCTTCGAGAAGTAGAGTGTTTCTGGGTCGTAGAAATCTACCCAATATCTATAATTGGCACACGTGTCTCTCGAGCTACAGGTTGGGCATCCCTGATCGATTGCATCGACGATTTTGTTTAAAATATTTCCTAAAACATGACCAGCAGCTGATGCTAACACGCAAATTAAGAAATTTTAAATATCCTCTTTGTATTTCACTTCCTTCAACGATTTTTGATTTAACTTGTAAAATGGTAATGGGATTTTTTAAAATAAATGTTTATTATTCACTAAAAATTACAATGAAGAATTAATTCATGATTTATAATAATTTAATTTGATAAGTTTATGGAATCGGAGATTTCGCCACTCAAACTCGAAGAAGATTCATCTCTGTAACAGGTTTATCTTAATTCTAAACACTGATGTAATAAATAATTATTAATACATACCTTTGTATTACATTCAGAAAAAAAAACAATCGTTCGTCTGGACTACTAAAGCACTTCCGGGATTGAAAGCTTTACTAAATTTATATTTTCTATATCCCTCGTACATTTCCATAATTTTTGTGATCACAAAAACTCCTGATTGTTTTTTATCACTACCAACAACGTTTCTTATCTACGTCGAAGCGAATAACATTTATGTATGTAGTTGAATTCTTAGTTTCTCTGTATTAGCCGGCAGATGGAACTGTCTTCGTTTTCTTTGGACCCAATTCTCCCATTTCAGTCCATCGTTTTGACTGTTCATGTCACCTCATTTGGTCGACCACTGCGATGTTCGTCTTGGCAGCTCGTACAACCTCGTTTAAATTCTACTACTTAATGTCTTACAAATCCTGAACAACGTAGAGACGTCAAATTTTCAAACTAGGCTTTAACTCCTCAGCAAAATATTTCTGTAAATCTCAACTAATAATGGAATGTTTAGATTACACCAACGTTACTAAGGATATTAGTTTAATTTTCTCGTATATTTATTATACACAATTCAACGAATATAGTTTACAATTATTACTTTCAAATTTACAAAAAAAAAAGAAATGTAAACAATTAAAGAACTCAATTTAAACAAACAGCAGCGAAGCGAGATTATTTCATCTTCATATATAACAAAAAAAAATCATAATACTGAATTGTACGAAACAGGAAATGTGAATCACGCGTGTCAGTGTCTATTTTTTTTTGTTTTGTTTAAATTCTCTACGCTTACAGCAATTTACATTTTTGCGCTCGTTACTCGTACGTGCGAATTTTGCGAAACATTTTTAGCATTCTATCCTACGGTTTTCGTCTATTTTTCAGCTCCTGAAATAGCCGAGAACCGAAGGAAATTACTTTATTATCGGATAATGTGTCGTTGCGATGTGGAAGTGGAATGATGAACTCTCTGTCTGTGTGGGTTTGTTTTGAAATGTCCCCGCAAATATTATCGCAAACTGGACTTTTTTTTGTGATAAAAACGTTTTAAATATATTTATTACGAATATAGGTACTCGAAAAATGTTGTTGATGAATCGTTTATGATGAACTATGTATATAGGAGAATTATGTGTCGTTGAAGTAAATACTTGTTGTTAATTAAAGTAATTTAAATTGATGATTCGTGTTGGATTTTCTACAAGAAGTGATAAGTGATAACAATAGTAGTGAGATTTGTTATGATTGCGCGATTATATTCTAAATATTATTGTTGAGATCCGTTTCGGATTTTGTACTTAAAGGTTTGAGTACAGTTGTTGATGGTAAGGAAGTGAATAAATATTTTAAATTATAAATATGTATTAATCTTAACTTTGTTTGTGGCGTTTGTCTTAAAGAAGTGTTAAATTGAGCAAAGCAAAAACGAGAATTGGTTTCAATGTAAACGCAGCGTCAATTGATTGCAAAGAACAAAAGCTTTAGGAAGTTCCTTTTCAGTCCTCTACTGATCAAATATTCGTTGCAAACTTTGGCGCGGTGAGCTCTAGCATTGCCATGAGGGAGAAACTAAATGGCCATTCTTGACAAAGTGATTTGAAAAATCGACAAAAATGCTTAACAGATCGGAATCTTCTAACATTACGATAGTTTCCATCATCAAAGACCCAAACTTCAAAGATCCAAACAATAAATGTTCAAAATGTCCACCAAAAAGATTTTGTTGTATCCGTTGAACAAAATCGATTTATATTGGCTTAACATTTTACATATTTTCTCCATATTAATACACGAAAAAATGTAAGTGTAAAATTTTGTAGTTGTAGCCTATTTAAAAGTGTGGTCAAATATGAAATCGCTGATTTGGTCAATAATTTGATATCAATAAATTTTCAATCATCTTTCATTAAGAAAATTTTTCTCGATTTTTAACGATTGTAGATTAGGAAGTGGTGCCTTTATTCATAGCCCTCTAGCGTTGCCATTGAGGATAAAAGAAAATGGCCATTCTTGACTTCGATATTTTTTTCTGAACAGATCGGAATCTTCTGAAACTGCTACGGGAGTGTGATTCATCAAAGACCTGAAGTTGTTTGTCTTGAGCCTTGATAACATCAATGGCAGACGAAATTGTGTCATTTGCTCTTCAGTGAAGTCTTATACCTAAAAAAGGAAAGGAAAATTTCTTAATGCAGAATTGAAATAATTGCCGGTGCCTATTTTCAGGCGTAAGGTGTCCTCTGTACGAAGATAATTTTAAAATTGTATCTTAAGACTATCCCTGATTTTCGTTGAGCATTTTGTCGATATCTTTAGCATTAATGATTTTCCTACGTAATCGACGTTCGCGGTCTTACCGCTCTGTTCAAAATTAATGTCCTTGATTTGGAAGAATCATCTGTAGCATCTGAATATATACAGGGTTTGATCGTAACATCGACAAAATTATATCATGTGTCTCAGAGATGATTCTGGTCATAAAAGTTCATATACACCATAGGTCAATTCGCCAGCCTTTCGTTTTCGAGTTTTTTTTTTAAAATTCTTTTTGAACTAAAGTTTTGTACCGTTTTGTCCATTTTGTACCGTTTGGTACCAAACTTTAAACATTTTTGTACCTTGTTACAGATCAATTTTAGATGAAGAAATTCCAACAGTGGTGGCGGCATGCATCTGCAGGACCCTCCATGTTGGAATTGATTATATATTTTGAACTGACAAACCAAATGTTTAATTTTGTACCACGTTAGAATTTTAGAGATGCAATCGATCATATTTCTCAAACTAACGAGAGTAGAAAATGTCCCCAAAGAAACAAGTTTGTGGTGTCAAAACTTGGAACAAATCAAGAACAATACAACATAGGCGAAATTTTTAACGTTCCAATATGTCTCAGAGTCATTGAAAATATGGACCATCCCCCACCTCCCTCCTCACCATCGAAAAATTGATTATATTTTTTAAACTGACGAGATAAAAAATATTTATCATAATAAAAAAGTATTAAAAATCGGTACAAAACTTTAGTTTTATTTACAATGCAGCCCCATCACTGTTAATGTATAACTGAGCTCGCACACTTGACGCGGCGACTACTGTGCAAGGTTAAACAAGTTTCAGCACAGCAACCTCGTTGTGATATTACTTTTTAATCATCGACAATATTCGATTGAATTTTATTTCCACAGGGTTCTATTTCTTGAAGTCTTGTCATTTTTAAATAGTAATCTTCTCCATGTCTTCACTGCTGTATTTGTTGCATAACAACAACAACGACAAGGTTTGTTTAGAAAATTAATGGAAAGGGTAAAAATTCTAAAAATACAATTTTGCATAAAAAATGCTGGATTCCCTCGCAACCCTCTGTATAAGGAGCCTTAATTCCGGTGTATTTTTTTTAGTCTTGAATTGTTAAGTTAAAAGGTTAATTGTCTAATTTCTGATGAAATACTTCGAAAACTGTTTTTATATTTATTGAAAAATCTCGATATCAGACACAATTTGACAAAATGTGTAAAAAAAAAAATTTGAAGCTTTGCGGTCATTTGTTAATGTTTAAATAAAAATGTAAAAATTTAATGTGCTTCAAAAATAATGTAGTATGCCACTGGTTGGTTGATCATTTTTAAAATATGCTGTTCGTTTTGCAAAATAATTCTTTTTATCTCGTGCCATTTTGCAGTAATTAACCATCTAAACGAAGCTAAACTTGTTTGTGAGTAATGATTTGATAGAAAACATTGCGGTCAAAACATACCTGATTATAAAAAACCAAAAAAAAAGCCTGTAATAGGCGCTCATGGTATATTTGCATTGAAAATAGATCAAGAATTAGAACCGGATCACGTGGTTTCGTCCTCTCAGGCCTCGTCAACCCAACTTTATGAGGTTCAAAGTTTATTTAAGTTTAATATTTGTTTTCGACTCAAAATATTATATTTTTCGTGTAAAAGACACTCAAGCAGCACTTGCACTAAACAAACACGAGATTTTTGTTACATAACCTTATAAAGCTTCACTTGCATTACATCGACATACATGCAACAAAGCCATGAAACACTTTACGCACATATAATTACATTGAAACACTTTTAGAGGTCGGCGTGACAAGCATTACCACTTATGTACTTATCCTATTTTTTAATCAATATTTGGAAAAATTTTCTAACTTTTGGAGCGCCAAATTACTTGCCTAGCTAAGCTATCCTTAATACCGACAATGGACGGGTCCAAAATCACTACAGTGGTGTTTAATGTAAGGAATACAAACACCAAAATGGAGTCTCCTTCACAACATGGTTGTGATGGGACACCGCATTTTTAGTGCAGATTTTTTAAATTATTGAATGCCTGTACTATAAAAACTGAAGAGCTAATTTGTATTTCATACATAATACATATAAAAAATGTGTTGATTTTTTTGAAGGTTCACTTTCGATGATTTAACCTCTTGACGTTGAATAAATATATTTAAATATTTCATAATATGTAACTGTAGTTCCTCGTCAGAATCATTTCACGAAGTCGTGCACGAGCTAATCTCGACTAATTTGTTATAATCTCGGATTGTTGTCGAAACAAATCTGCGCCTAATAATTTCGTCTAATTAGAGTCGTAACACTGGATGTAGTCAGCTTTATATATCGCGATGAGATAAGCATGCGAAATTGGATTGTCCTAATTGTTAGCAATGCTTAATAAAATTAATATAAAACGTTAAAACAATATTTATAATTGCATTACGCTTTGAATCCATTAATCCATAATTCCATTATCGATTAGGAAACGTCGATTAATCGCTAACAAATTTCGGAAATTGAAATCGGTATCATAAATTTATGACGAAGTGCTATAGCGTCTCTAATTCCATTTCCACGACGCGTACTAATTCTATTTACCGTTACGTATACGTAACTCAAGTTTCGCTATAAACTGAAACCGACGTGCTATAAACAAGTAGTGGCTGTAGTAATAATAATAATAATAATACCATCGACGGGGGTGGCCTTATTAATACAAGCTGGTATTTTAATAGGATTTCGGGATATTCGCTTAAGAGTTATAAATAGACGACATAAGTCCTCGGAAATTAGTTTCGTAAACGTTCAGGAAATATAGGACAAAATATTCCTGTGCAACAGCGGCTCTTTCACGCTATCGGCATGCTTAAAATCAAACGGGGGAATTAGGTCGGGAATTTATATTAGCCATTTTTCCTGTAATAAAAATACCTGAAGATGTAGTGTAGAGCGAAACGGAAATTGTTAAATGAGAGCAATGTTGCTTAATATCGGTTTGGAATTTGACATTTCTAACTGGAATTTTTATTTATTTTTATTTCATATAAAATATTGAGAGGAAGAGGTCTTAATATTGATCCCTGTGGAACTCCTTGCACCCTAGTTGAAAAATGAGCCCGAAAAAGTTCAAGGTCACACCACTCATAGAACTTTCATAAGAGAATCCCATGCGCTGTCCAAAAAAATTGGTGTAACATTTTTCTTCTGCTTTTCACAAACAGTTTTGTGTCAGCTAAAAGAGATGAAGGTCTTCAAAACATTCTTTTGGAATGTTGCCCAATCACCAGCATTGTCCGTAATCGACAATGACACTGTTTAGATATATTTTCAACAAATTTTGGAGATGGTTTCTCTTGGCTTTAGCTTAAGCCTCATTGCCCCCTACACATTTTATATGTGACTAGATTTAGGTGATTGTGAAAGCCACTTCTGCGTGGCAATGTAATTTTGACTGCACGAGTTGATCACTCATGCCTTTTTGTATCTCAAACCAACAACAACAAAAAAAGATTCACCGATGAAAATAACGTTCGAAACGTTTTTCGACACGATTTTCGCTCAAAAACTGTTTCAATTTTGTTAAGCTCCATCCATTATTGGCATCACATAATCGCTGTCATGTGGTGGCTGGTCCTTACGAACGACATTTTGGCTTCAAATATGCTAACGTCGGCTGCACTCATTTCTGTTACGGTCACTTTATGTATAGGCAATCAATCGCATTGCCTTCTTCTGTTATTCTCAAAGTATTGAAGCCAAATGTTCAAGAAATTTTACAATGGGTTTTATTGCAATTGGCTGATTCTACTTCAAGGAATTTTTAACCAAAAACGTTTTTGTATTATTCCGTACCAATTTATTGATTCTTCACTCGTTGATAAGCATAAGCCATCCTATTGACCCGTCCTTTTCCACGGAATGCTTGTTTTTGTCGACTTCTTTCTGCGTTTCAAACTTCATCTTTTGTTCTTTCAATTTCTACAACTTTTTTCTCTACACTACAGTGAAGTACAGTTACTTATACACTCTAGTTCTGACGTGTCTCAACTCGACTGTGAACCCATAGACCCGAATTCGGTTGATGATGAAGGCACATGAGCACTCGAAACACGTGTCCTGGATTAATTAATTAAATATTGTGGTGTTGATGTTACCGATTTTATATGGTATTCAGTAGGCATTAGAAACCGCCTACTGAAGTGTTGTTGTCGGGTATGACTGGCAGAAACACATTTACACAAAATGTATTCTGCCGTCTCTAGATCTTCTTGACATAGACGGCAGATTTGATCTTCAGCTTTTTTGAGTTTATGTAGGTGGTACTTCAGGTCCACATCACCTGTCAGAAACTCTGCCAGCAGTTCCCTTTGCTGAAAGATAGCGATGACTGTGCTGTCTTAGGGGAACTTGATAACAGTTCCTTCACCTGCTTTTCCCCTGGCGCATTCTGCCAGTGGGAGGCCTTTCTGTTGACCTCCCATTTGTTAACTGCATGTTGGTTCTTAAATTAAATGCTCATTTGGATGCTTAACTTTAGAATATACAAAAACGGGAAGAAGAGAAGTACCGATTGCTTTGTTTCGTGTTGGGCACGCGACTGGTTGGCACTAACAAATTTTATAGCTTTTGCCAGGGTGGTAATTCCAACTTTATCAAGATTATAGATATCATGTCTTCCTCATCATTCAATTTCAATTATGTCCTCTTTCTATGATAGATTTTTCTATGTCTTCACGTGTCTGTGTTATGTCTTCATTCACTGTAGTAATATTACAGTTTCTTGAATTGTCCCTGCTTCGAGCATACTTTCCTAAGTCAGAGGTTCTATTGGAAGAGTCTAACAAAATATTGTTTTGACACAACATTATTTCTTCTTGCACATGTTAGTCCTCATATGTTTAAAGACAGTTGAAATATCATTACGATCAGAAGCAACTTTTGTGGACAGCACGTTTCTTCCAAATGCTTTTTTTATCAGCAATCATACTTTCTGTTGGTCGTAAAAAGTTCTTAAAAGATCTTGGATTTTGGGCACAGCAATTCACAAATGAGTAGGACTACCTCATTCCGACGCAGCTTTGACCTTTGAGCCCGCGAAAAGGAATTTATTTTCATGTGTAAATTTTTTCGTTATTATGAAGGTTGTTTTTGGAAAAACAAGTTTCGACTTGCGTTGCAACGTTAATTTTGTGTAGGAATGTATAACTTAATATTGAACGGCTTTGATCAGGTATTGAACGACTTTGATCAGGTAATGAACGGGTTTGATCAGGTGCTGTTCAATACCTGATCAAAGCCGTTCAATATCTGATTAAACCCGTTCAATACTCGATCAAAGCGTTTCAATACCTGATCAAAACCGTTGAATACCTGATCAAAGTGGTTCAATCCCTGATCAAAGCGGTTCAATATAAATTATTAAAGTAAATGCCTTTGCGATGTCAAAGGTCAAAGTGGCGTCGGAGTGACGTACTCCTTCTACTCAAATGGTTGGACTTTATAGGACCAAAAGGTATCGAATGTGTCACCTTTTTAATTTTGATTAGAGTGCTCATTCCTAAAGAGACAAAAACAATTTTTTTAAGAAAATAAATGCCATCCTATCTTTTCTTTCTCTATTCTATCTTCTTTGTCAATCCAAAAGCCTTGATAACATCTAGTGATTTTCATGCATAATCGTATGCAACTTCTTCAACTTGCATGCTTTGTTCCTAAGTTGCCTCATTTCTCGCAACGGAGATATCAAGTAACTAACCATTGTCTATTGAAAATTGAGAGAAATTTTAGCTAAAAAAGAATCCACCAAACTTTTTGACAAAATAAAGAGCTAAAATTCAGACAATAAACTGCAACCATAATGAAATTCACTCTAATAAAAAGTTTAGGTATGGAGTTAGTGTTGTTACCATTCTGTACAATCAGAACGTGAGTAATTAGAAACGAACCGGCTACAATGTAAATAAATTATTATCACTCGAGGATTGTTTTATTGGCGACTTTATTTCAGGAGCCGTCTGCACTCTGCAGGCTTCATGTACCGTTAAAGTTTATTTTGACGAGGTTTCTGCTATACGCGACCGAGCAATTTCTTTGTTACAAGTGTTTATTTATAAGTAGACTGAGGCCATCAAAATATCCCACAGCAAATGTTTTATTTTCTTTTAAATCTATAAACCATATATATGGCGCCCAACATGAGTGGGAGACGCTGAAACGATTTAGTTTAATATATTTTTCAAACAAAAAAAAAACGAACAAACTCGTTTTAAGTCGTTTTAAGAAAGAAGAGAATTTCTACTGCAGAGAAAAAAAAAATTAAATTTGCTTGGAATGGGGGTATAATTTAATAAACTCGTGTTTTATAAGCGAAACAGGAAGAAATTAAGCTGCGTACCTCGGATGTATTTAACGCGTTTTTTTCTTCTTTCCCTGCAAAGAAGGAGCAAAGTTAATTAAGGCTAAGATAATTATTTTAATATATAATAAGCTCTTTCCCAAGGCTGAAACGAGATGGGAATTTTTTTTTAGAACAGAGTAGACGCTGTGTTAGACAATAAACAGCAGTAATTTACATGTTTAGACATGTCATCGCTGAAAAAAAGATAATCGAACTATATTTTCAAACGCATTTGCGATCTAATTGTGATACCAGTGTCATCGCTATAATCAATTAATTCACCAACAATAAGCTGTGCCGTTCAACGTGACAATTTAATACCTCTATTTAAGTTTGGAAATATCAGCGGACGTTATTTCACCAATTAAACAGAATAAATCAATACTTACGATGATTTATATAATTTTGAACTGTTACAGGATGTGTAGATGGAGCAATAATTGTATATTTTGCGGAGTTATATTTAATCGCGAAATATAAAACGTGATACCAGATTCGTAACTGTGTATTTTGTTATTCGAAAACTGTTTTCGATGTGCTCACGGTTCATTGTACTTATCGGTTTGCTTTAAAAAAAAATAAAGTACACCTACGTCTATCGGGCAATCGTCCAACAGGAAATCTTTGGTGTTTAGAATAATTTGAATAGCATACGAGACAGATGATCGCGTAATATGTGATTGTCACAGGTCTAATTAAAGGATTTATTGGTTGTGTGCAAATTAGTTTAAGATATTAAACGTAGTTTCCAATGTTGCATGTATCAATAAACTCAAGCACACTCTGATATCAAAATAAAGAGAATTTAATTTTACACCCAACCCTGTAAACAGATATAGGGTGTCCCATTAAAAAAAAACTTAGTTATTGGCATTTAAATGTTTCCAAATGTTGACGCCAGTAACTATATGTCAACAAAAGGATCCGTACATGCTAATATTGGAAATAGTAAAGCAATTCAAGATGTATCCATTTGCGCAAACCAAAATTGTCTACCTTTTTTAGTTTTGATTCTACAGCTCATTAACGAGAGCGTTGCAATTGCAAAATATTTGATAAAATATTTATTTTCTCGAAAACAAAAGCACATATGTCTAGGAAGGTCTTAATAAAAGTTGCTTAAAATAGAATCTAATTTTCTATAATTGGGACATCCTGTATATTTGAAAATATTTTCTAGCTATGCATCGTATAAATAGGAACAACTTTTATTGGAAACTTTTCTCTATACTCTAAAATAAACAAATTATCAAAGAAACCGCGTCAGCTATGACACCCTGTATAGTCTCCTCGAAGATCAATACACTTTTTCAAACGGTGCTCCATTCTATGCAAGCCGTCGGAAAAGTTGGATGTTTCGAGCTCTGGAAAATAATCATCTGTTGGACCTCCTCTTTTGACAAATCTCTGTCCTGCCAGCGATTTTTTCAGGTTTGCGAATAGGAAAATGTCGCTGGGGTCTAGATCCGGTGAATATGGAGGACGAGAGACTCATCTCAGGCGTTTCAGAGGAATGCCTTGTCCATATCCTACACGAAATTTTCGGCACAAAAAAGCTTTCGGCACAATGGGTACCTACTGCGTTTGAAAAACGAAATTAGGTGATCGTTTCGGAGGAGTGTTTGGCCAGGATTCAACGCAATCCAAGAGATTTCTTCATGCGTTTGGTAACCGTGGATGAGACTTGGATCCACTACTACATCCCGGAGACCAAGGAACAGTCGAAGCAGTGGACTTTGCCTGGCGAATTAGGCGGGAAAGGTGATGGCGACCATTTTTTGGGATTTCCAAGGTGTAATCTTCATCGACTATCTGCAGAAGGCAAGGACGATTACGGCGCTGTTCCCATCTCCCCATATCTCAGTAATTTTCTACAATTGTAAAAGTTTAATACAATAAGTGTCTTCTACAAGAACAAGCATCAGTTTATTATTGGTTGTCAGGGGGTTGGCAACATCAAAAAAACAACATGCATTTTCAATGTCTCAGTGAAGTTGGGCCAACTATCAATATTATGTTTTCAAAGACAATTATCATATTAACGAAAAATGTAATGAACACTAAATATATTTCTGATAAAATCCGTTATTTTTATTCAATTTCAGCTTAGCATGCTATAGCTTTTGTAATAGAGAAAGAAATGTTTTACAAATTCAAAAGACTCAAATGAATAAAAGCAACTAGACCAAAAATATCAAGCAAATTACCGCTGCTTCGATTCGTCTTGACATTGTGTCAACTAATCTTTGGCAACCATTTGGTGTGAAATCATTTCAAATTTCTTGGGGATGAGTTCGCAATTCTGGAACGGTTATTGCCTGATTTACTCGTAGCTTCTTCTTCATGAACAAAAGGTTTCAATCGGCGACAGATCTGGATTACTACAAGTCCAATTCATAACTGAAATATTAGCACCATCTTGTTGAAAGATGCAATCGATATTATTTAAACGCATTTGTTCAATTTCTGGTCTTAAGTTTTTTTGAAGCACATTAATGTACTTATCAGTATTCATAAAGTGTAAATTTCCCACTCCACTAGCTGACATGGATTCCCAAATCATAACGGAAGCCGGACATTTTATTTCGTTTTTGAGACATTTGTTCTGAAATGTTTCTTCTCTAATTCTTATGACACGAGTCCTACTATCACCAACGCATACTTCAAATCTGGCTTCATCACTCCAGATAATGGAGTTCCATTGGTTTGGAGACCATGATTTGAGATCCTTTGCCCATGCTAGTCTATTTTTCTTCTGAATCGTTGTCAGTACAAGCTTCTCTTTTGCCTATAAAATATCTAATTAATAATGAACAAAGATCGAAAATAATTAAGCTCACCCTGTAAGTTTTACACAGATCCAGTTGATTTGTACAGTTTAATAATATTTGGGACTGTATATATCGATTTATTTACACTCTCGGCGATTTGAGAAGCATTTTGAGCTTTTAAATGCAAGTGAAGGATCACTTTTCTTATTTCGTCAGACACAGCTTTACCACGAGCCATTTTTAGTTGTTAACAATTACATCAATGCACGAAAATTAATTAAAACGTCTCAAACGGTTTCTAACAACGTCAATTGTTATCTACTTTTTATCGAAGCAGATAAATCGACCATTTAACGCAATTTGTCATCATCATTAGGGGTGTGTAATTTTCGCAATAATTTTTTCGAAATTTCGCAATAATACAAAAATTTTAATAATAAATTTCGCTTTTATTCGCAAGAACAATAAAAAAGAACTAAAAGTCAGCATGCTGGAAGTCTCAATGTTTTCGTCTGACATTCTTGAACGTTTATCGGTTACCACAAGATTATAAGAGCTAAAAAAGCGTTCTACATCAACACTGTTGACAGGATCCCAAATGCTTTGCAAAGAAGTTTTTGTCACCCACAATAATTGGGCCACGTCAATTTTGTCTGCAGTATGGATTGCATTCCTTAGCAATTGATGAAAATGATAATAGCGATCAAATAGCTGATCCCGAGATATACATATCTTTAAAAAAAGGAATTTCGAAAAACCTTCAAGCACAGAGTCGAGATTCAAAGATTGCACAGATCCAGCCACAGTAGGATAAAACAAACGGGCGATCTGTTTGAAAGCATCATTTGTTGGATTATTTCTCACGTGTAAACGTAATTTTTTAAGACTTTGTTCAGTTGAAACTTGAAGCATCGCTTTTAAAGGCATGCAAGTTTCGCTATTTTCCCTCTTTAAAGCGCTCTCGATTTTTTCGTTGAAATATCCTGTGCTCTGTCGAAATAAACATTGTTCAAGCTTTTCTAGTTTGGTCCACAACATATGGAGCCCGTATGGATACTTTGATCCTTCTAAGTTATCTATTAAATTCATCAACTTAGGACAGAATTCTGATATAAAAATCATTTGGGTCTGGATATAGTTTCGCAGGCAATTGAGGGGGCTTTTTCACGTACAAACGATAAGCACTTTTCATTTTGCGAAACAGCAAAAATGCAGATTTAACCTTCGAAGTTATGGAATTTAGTTCTTTGAATTCTTTCTTGAAAACATCTCCGACTGGGCCCAACACTGGTAGTGAAGAATATCCTCACCAATAAGTACCTTTAACATCTTAAATCAAGCACTCATGTAATGTGCTGAGTCTGAAACTAAACTTTTTGCTTGATTGTAATTTATTTCATACTCTTTAAGAGTGTCGATAATTGCCTGTGGACAAGTAGTTGAGTTTGCTGATTCTAAGAAGCTTACGCTTGCCAAGTAGCACGATTATCTAAGTTCTGAGTCTAGGTTTCTGAACAAAACTGCAAATACGCATTTCCCTAACCTGTCGGAGGTTTCATCGGCCACAATTACAAGAGGTTTATTTATTAGAATGTTTTTTGTTTTTTTCCCTTCTCTGCTTCACTACACCGTGTAACAAATTTTCTTCTTAGCGAATTAGCTGAAGGAAGATCACCAGAGCCAAGGATATATTTGGCTAAATATTCTCTTACAGAATGATGGAATGTTGGCTTTCAAACACATTCTCAGAGTGTTTTCAATAAACTCATTTTTTCTCCAGCTTCGCTCGTTTTCGTGTTTGAAATGCCCCAACAATTGTAATCTGCCGTTTTACACTAGTAGGTCCAGCTTGCCAAAATTTGCACATAACAATGCTGGTGCCTGTTAAAAACAATCCATCGCTTTCATATTACTTAACACGTTTTTGGCTTGGTATTAGCCCCACCATTATAGCTGTTAAAAGGAAATTTTTATGCCCATCTATGTCGCTGAACTTTAATCATTTTACAAAGAAGAACATTTCTAAACGAAAACTCCTTGAAAATAGCAACGTCAGTCTTCTTATCTTTCCCTACACATTTAGTGAGACCAACAATCATATATTTCAAACAAAATTTCAATCTACCATGAAATAAATTCAGAAATATCAGTATTAGATGGTTGAGCCAACTTCACTGGGACAAGGAACACGATATGGCAGTACTGCTGATAATATTTAGGAGGAATCTGTAACTGATGTCATTCGGGTTTTCTGATTATACGGTCATACCCCCCCCCCCCTCTCCCTTCTCCACAATTAAGACATTTTTTTAAATACTTTACGATAGTTTTCTCTTTCTATCATTTTTTTCTTTGTTTTGCTTTTTCTTAGGTCGCTCCATAATGATTTCCCAACAATTTTGGTCAAACAGGCTTAGCAAATTTCCATCCAACAGAAGAAACTTATGTGAAATGCTTCTTCTAAGAAACCGAATGATCACATTCGAAGAAAGAAAAATGTTTTTTTCGGACGAATCAAAATTTGATCAGGAAAACATTTTTAATCAACACAAAAACCATATTAATTTAGTCTAGAGCCAATTTACATGCCATGCATGTCAAAATGTTTTTTTATTTTTTATGGAAAACCTTCCTTTAAATTGGAGGAGGGGTTGTTGGTATCAACTTGATGAGAAACAGAGAGAAATTGATGAGAAATCATGAATGAAATCAAACATTTTGCAAACGTTGCAAAAACATATCTAAACATTCTCCACGCGATACATAACAATTTAATCGAGCAATATGTCAAACAAACCACTTATATTAACCACCAGATTATCCTTAACGGGGCACTCGATATCCCACTTCATATTTATCCGCGTTAAATTAGAATACTTACGGCGGCACTCGGCCCGAAACATATTGCCGAAGTTCCCTCTTCCATAAATAATCCTTCCTCTCTTTTTTTTTCCTCTCCAGTTAAAAGCCCGACATCCGATCGCGGGCGAACTAATAGCTGAAAGCTCGCGCGGTACGTTTTCTTCCGCAGTAATAAATCTAAATTAAATGTAAATCGATATAGACACGGAACGTCGTAAATAAGTTCCGAAAACTAAACAACCGTGGAACAGCATGCGGCACAAAAGATTCTGACACGTACATATTTAGTAGCGGGTCGAGTGTCGCGAATTTCGCAACGGAAACGGCTGATTTACTAAGGTCCCTCCAAATCCGCGATTTGGACTCGTGGTGTAAAGCCGGCTCCACACGGCGCTCGTGTGGACCCGGCTTTGTAATAATCAATGTTCGTCGAACTTTAAAACAACAACTACCTATGATACATAACGGCCAAACTTATAACCGATAATCAACGTTGAAATTTCAATGTACTTGCGATCGACGGACGTGTAGCGAAGCTTGTCGCACAAAAGCTCATGTTGCACACGAACACGTTATTAGTTAGCGTAGTTTAGTAATGGTGTGTACCCGTTTAACGTTGCTGTGTGGAATATGTGCATTCACCGTTGCCAAATGCGAAATTTAAAACATTGCGCCAATGGGAGTAGTTATTCAAGTTTTGGAAGTTGTATAATCTGGCACGTGTTGTGCTGAACAATGTTCGAGTATGGTTATTGATTTTCTCTGTTATATGTGTATGTGTATGAGTACAGAAGTGGCTAAATTTCTACAGGGAATTTCATCGAAAATTATTATTTAAGACATGCGAAAACAGCTGGAATATCATGTTGAATTTTAGTAGGAAAAAAGATTTTTTTTCTGGCTTGATTTGATTTACGTTTGTGCAAGAGCTTGGAAATTTCGAATTGTAAAATTTATACAAAAAATCGACATTTCCGAAAAAAATCGTGTTAAACTAGGTGATGATCTAGTGGAAACGACATGTAAGATATGGAAACGCCCCCGAAATCCGGTTAATCCGGGATTTTTAAAAGCCATCACCGACTGTCTGTGGTGAAGAATCCTAAACCGTCATTGACCCTACCTTCTGTTTAACTCGGATGCCTACAAGACATTATCAAAACGCGTCTTCAGTTCAGGAAGGTCTTAGCAAAGTGAGTGCCCAAGTTGCTGTTTAATGAGCGATAGAAGAAAATAGTTGATGATGCTCGATCGATTTTAGATGAGTATGGTGCCGAATGGGATGATTTATTGGGCAATCTGCTAATCGTTAAAACTTGGGTCTACTACGAATCCGAAATTCAGCTGCCGAATGGCAGCTTCCTGACCAACCACCGCCAGAAGTCGAGCGTACCAAAATGATATTCGAAAAGATTCTGGCTATGAGAATGGAGAATCTACATTCTACAAGACAATTGTCCAGCTCATAAAGCAAATGTTGCACTCGAAAAGATCATTAACCTGGGGTTAGTACATGTACAAATGAATAAAAAAATCGTCAGTGCAGCAGTGCAAGCTGTAATAAACGCCAAGAGAGGTTTTTTGACCAAAAAAAAAGTAACATCAAGAAAGTTTTCAAAAATCTTGCCTGTGGTTCCGATGTGTCCAATATCATATAATGAAGCAGTTCTTCTTGTTCAAAACTCGTTTAAAATACCGGAAATATCCCAACAAGAAGCTGAATTTTATCTGATGTCTTATGTTTCAATGCATGTAAAAAAAGTTCCTCTGTAAAAACACTGGAGGTAGTAAATTTCCTGAAATATTAATGCTTCCTACAAATGTAACGAGGGAGTCACTTTCAACCGTCACTGGTTGCTCAACCTGTTTCTGCCCTAAAGTAACAATAACTTTTGGTTGTTCTATTAGAATAATGATATACCTGACATCCAATTTTAGGACCTTTTATTTTTTTATTGCAAATCAATAATCTTGACGTTGTTCACCTTCTCAGCAACATCAATGGCGTTGAAATAAAAAAACGTGGATTTTAAGTAGCTCTCGTAAAACTGAATGCTGAGTGGATGGAAACGTTTTGGTGAAGTGTTTGCTTTTGAATTGTCTCTGATTGTCTAAACATCGTCTATAAAAAATGGTTGCCCTTGCCGACCAATGAATCCACCATCTCTTGCCGATTCCGGAAACATTTTAGTTAGTTCTCGTACGATGCTCAGTGGATGGAAATTGTACAGGGTTATTCAAAAAGAAAGAACAGATTTCAAACATTTATTTCTTCCAAACTACAAAAGATAGAAACATGACTCCAACGTTCATGGAGAGAGAAAATTTTACAATTATTGAAAGAGCGCGCGGGGGGGGTGGGGGGGTAGAAGTTCCAATGACAGCCGCATTTTCGCTGTTGTTTGTCTGTAGCGAAATGGCGGCGACACCACACGAGAAATCATTTTGTGTGCTGTAATTAGCCAAACGAAAGTCCATTGATGCAGCGTCAGTTTAATAAGCAATCAGCGCGTCATAAGCAAATTTACGAGTGGCATCGAAAATTCGTAGAAGATGGTTGACGAGAATGTCGAGCGTGTTCATAGACTTTATGACACATGAAGCTATACAAACTGCAGTTATTTCAAGCATTGCATCCTAGCGACCACAACAAAACGTACTAATTTTGCATTGGCATGTTAGACGATTGGAAGAAAACAATTTTTCTCAACGATTCATTTTTTCCCCGATGAATGCACTTTTCATCTCTCTGGTAAAGTTAATCGCCATAACGTTAGAATTTGAGCAAATGAAATTCCTAGGCCAGCTATTCAACATGAAAGAGATTCATATAAGGTGAACGTCTTCTGTGCGATATCTTTAACCAAAGTTGATGGGCATTTCTTCTTCATGGAGAAAACTGTGACAGCACTAACCTATCTAGATTTGCTTGAAAACTGGTTAATTCCCCAACTTGAAGAAGATTCAGATGATTTCATCTTCATTTACAGCTTCAACAATTCGATGTTGTAGAGCTTCAAGAGTGTCAGGCATAGGAAGGATAAAAACACGGTCTTTTACGTAACCCTATAGATAAAAATCACACGGAATTAGATCTGGAGACCTGGGAAGCCATCAGCGATAAAATTGATCTTCTGCTCCTCCTCTTCCAATCCAACGTCCTGGAAATGTGTTATTTAAGTAACGTCGGACATGGTAAGAGAAATGAGGCGGGGCACCATCATGCATGAAGATGAAAACATCTGAATCTTCTTCAAGTTGGGGAATTAACCAGTTTTCAAGCAAATCTAGATAGGTTAGTGCTGTCACAGTTTTCTCCATGAAGAAGAAATGCCCATCAACCTTGGTTAAAGATATCCCACAGAAGACGTTCACCTTATATGAATCTCTTTCATGTTGAATAACTGCCCTAGGAATTTCATTTGCCCAAATTCTAACGTTATGGCGATTAACTTTACCAGAGAGAAAAATTGTTTTCTTCCAATCGTCTAACATGCCAATGCAAAATTCGTACGTTTTGTTGTGGTTGCCAGGATGCAATAACTGCAGTTTGTCTGGCTTCATGTGCAGACGATGTTTTAGAACTCGCCATACCGTTGGTTAAGAAATGTTTAGTTCCATGCTTGCTCGTGATGTAGATTTCTTTGGGGTCCTTTCGTAAAATCTGCGAACACGCTCGACATTCTCGTCCGATATGCAAGGACGTCCTGTGCTTTTCGTTTTGCAAATGCAACCATCTACGAATTTTAGATGCCACTCGTTTAGTCCAGAAAGAATTTAAAAAATCGATTGTGGGCGGGAGGGGGAAGGAAGGGGGGGGGGTGGAGACATGCAGCCTTCAGACTGCTGAAGCGTCAGGCAGCGCTTCAGCAATGTCACCTGTAAGTTTTTGGCGGTCGAGGTCTCCACTAATTTGCTGCAAAATCTCCTTAAGTCTTAAAATATATCTCCTAGTAAACACGGCATTTCTTCAAACAATTCTGATCTGTGGTATCCTTATTTGATTTAGTGCCGACAAATCTCAATCCAGTCGGATGTGACAGGTATTATAGTTATGTCTGTAGGCACATTTAAAACATGGTTTGTAGTTTCGGAAAGGATTTATTGAAGAAAATTGCAACGAGAAGATGAAATGATATGACTTATTACTCTTGTCAAACTTTTGAATTTATTTAAAATTTGCCTGACAATATTTGACGATATTACTACACATTATTACAATAGAATCGATACAAAATAATATGCAGTAAATATTCCATATTTATGTACCTATAGAGCATAGCGGTGTAGTGATAATTCAGGAGTTTATTCAACCGTTAGCAATACCAACATGTTATAAAATATCACCCGTATTATACGAACTACATTTTCCCATATATAAACAATAGAAATAGAGGAATTAGAGATTTATTCCACCACAAATCTATCAAAATATAACGTTAATATTTATGTGCACCGATATAAAACGAAAAATATTCATTTCTGCACTTACAGTCGGTTGCAAAATTTAATAACGCGTCAATAATTTTTGAAACAGACTGTATAATATATACGGGATTATTGTTAAATGGAGTTAGGCGATTGCTTATCGCAGGTGGATGATTTTATTTGATTTTGTGCTAATTGTCGGTACAACTAACGTAATGTTGATTCTGCTTTTCAAAATGGAATCGTGTGTGTGTCTGTCACACACGATTATTTTTTTAATTGTTTTAACTGATAAAATCAACGCACTATGCAAGTGTGTGTTTATACAGTGACGAATTGGGAAATACAAATCGGTTTTATTTACTTTGTTTATCGGTTTTAACCGCGTGCTAATCGATATTGAATAAATTATAATGAAACACGTTGTACCTGCAAATCGTGGTATAGATAAAAAATATAATCGGAGATAATGCATTCTGTGTTTCCATAGTAAAATGAATCATTGTATTTTTTATTATTATTAAATTATTATATTTTTTATTAACATATTATCGCTAATAAAATGCTTCTATTACGTTATAAAAGCAAGATCGACGAGTTAGCTGCAAGAATGTTCGTTGCATTATTGTTAGCGCCACGGCCGGAATTACAAACCATTATCATAACATGTCTACGAAACTAGACGTGCATATTATAACTGGCGCCCAACGTGCGTTATGACATCGCCCATATATCCTATAAAAATGTGGTCGCACCTATAAACGTGAATTATTACATTTTCCCGGTTGCATAAAGTTTACACGATGTCTCAGATATAATGTCGTAAATAGTGCAGCTTTTACATATTTATTAAAGATCTGTCGTTTCATGTTTGTTATTAATGTAATAAATATATCAACAGGAATTACTGTGATATACAAGTTTGCTCAGGTATCGTTTTTTTTTACGTTTGTAGACAAATATAAGTCGATGTTTACCTAATTATTCTTGTGAGGTTTAAAGTTCTTTTTCTATCTCTTTGTTATCTGGAATTATCTGATTCTGTTGACCATTTTCAGGACCAACATGGCTTAGTTCATTCAATCTAGAACATAGTATCATTTTCGATCCCAAACTTATCTTTATTCCTCAATATTTCAGCTAAAAATGACAATGAAAGGTCGTCTTCATTATCCGAGGTTTCTAAGTTGTCTCTTGTATTTTCACAGTTAATAGAGTGTGTAATTCCAGATTTGACGAAGTAGATTTGAATTGTATTCTTTGTTATTCGATTCCATGCATTTTTTATGAGGTAAATTGCATGTAAAACGTGTATTTTTCTTTGATAATTCTTGTGCTGATGCCGCAGTATTTATGGCTATTAAGAGTTGTTTAACAATAAATGTTTTATAATGCTTTGAAGCTTTTAATAATGCCCTGATCTAAAGGCTGAACAACAGAAGTACAGTTAGGAGGCAAAAAAAAATCAATTTAATATTTTGTAACTTTATGTCCCTTGGGTGGACCATCTTCCTGTCAAATTGCATCAATCATTCTACCATCAGTTCACTAGTCATTCATGCACTCATAACATAATCTATCTATATTTCTTTTCCTATTCTTTTAGAAAGCTTCTTTCCTCATTCACGTTGATGTTTGAGTGAAATTTGCTCAGTACAAGTTCTTTATTTTTAACGATATCAACTGCCTGTGTTTCTCCTATTTCAAAGCATTTTGCTAGATCAGGCACACTAATTTTTTTTCCTATCAAAGGCTTCAATTTTGTCAATTTTAATCAATAATACGCGTCGTTGATTGTTTTTGCTTTCTGAAGATAATCAATGAAAATTATCCCAGAAAACTGACTCTATGACCTTGCTGGCAGCTGGAACTCTCTTCGCCTTCTTTGTACCCGATTCTTCCCCTTTCAGTCTATTGTTTTCATTGTTTCTTGGTCTCAGGTGTGAAGTGATGAACCTATGTTTCATACATGGTTATGAATCGCAAAAATTCTGCTTTATTGCTGGGAAACTTCGCCAAACACTCGATTGAAACATCATCACGACCCTGTTGCTGTTCTATTGTGAGTAATCGCGGAGTATCTGCTAGCTCTCGCACTTTCACTCGACGGTTATCCGATACTATTTTGAGGAGTTGACCACGTCATAAATTCTAATCTGGTGTGGTCACCTTATTTGATCGACCACTGCGATGTTCGTCTTGGCAGCTCGTACAGCCTCGTTTAAACCATGCTACCCGATACTTTACTGTTGTAAAAGAAAGAGCAGACCTCCTTAGAATAGAATCTAGCTCCTCTTTAATATGGGTTGGACTGAGGCCTTTCAAATGAATTTATTGTATCAGATAACGATGACCTATTTTTTCCATAAAGTGATGATTGTCAAACAAATACTGAACAACGTAGAGACGTCATTATTTTCAAAAAAGCAATTGCCATCTATACGTCAGGCTTTGATTCCATTCATCTATAGTTCAATTTTGATGTTCACGCACTTCTTCCATGCCATTTCATACACTAAAAGTAGTCATTTTCGTGGTTCTTAAAGCATTTACAACACGAAATCGTCCGACCTAAACACTCATGTGTATACAATAGAAGGAAGGCATCGTTAGCAGAGCCCCCTCAGCTTCAAATCCTACAATCAGATGACTTGCAAAGCTAAAAGCTCATGTATGATATCAAGATTTAACTATTATTTAATAATGGCTCTGAGGAGGGGTGTGCTCTTTTGAATCACTTTAGATGTTTGTTGGAAATATTAAGATGGCGAGATATGACTGCTGGTCAAGCTTGAACAAACACCCTGTATATACTATATAGTAAGAACGATCAAATTTTTAGATGTCGAATAGTTTTGGGACAACTGGAGGGTGGCTGCGTTTTTTTTAGAATGTAGGTAAGAGTAGACGTCATTTTATTATGATTAAACAAGAGACACGATTAACGATTAGGAAAATGTCTATGCAGCCAGGGATATGCTAAAGTTGCAACTAACACGATTGCTTTCGTGCAATTTTTGTCACTCCCAGTCTCCATCATCATTAATGTAACACACGTCCACCTATTTCTATCGGTGTCTAAGCCAGACGCCACTATTTCAGGTAAATTTTATGTTGCAATCAGAATATGCATCTGGTTGAATTGGTTTCCATCCAATCTCTCGTCCTAACCAGTAGAAGTTGGTTAAAAGACTGTATGAGAGTCAATCTCGTTAAAATTAGGTGCCTTTAACACATTTCCCATCTAAAAAATGCTATGTAATGCTATTCAATGCTATAATGGAGTAATGATAGACGCTTCTGCGATCAATTGGAGATCTGCAACTCATTGTGGACCATGGACGGGTCTTCCTTAAAACGAATTTCTGATATTAAAAGTAGTAATTCCTCTATTTATAATTGGTGATGACATCAACTTCATCGCTTTTGTCTGAAACTGTCCACGTAAATCATGTTCTGAACATGATACAACTCCCACTTCCTCCAATTTTTGGATTTCTTCCTGGATCAAACGAAATTATGCTGTGATATATTGTAGTGCTACTAAAGTGCTCCTCCTATGTTTACTGATACTAGATTAGATTAGATTATAATTACTGGTGAATATATGGTGGAATATTCTTAATCTTTTAATCCCAAGTGATCTTCAAACTTCTAAAGAAATTCAGGATCTTCTTGGGGGCTATGAATCTGATGTCAACCGGTTCTAAGTGCGCCTGTTCGAGGTGACGGTGCCTTTGTTCACTATATTCTGAGAAGAATCGGAATTTGTCGCTGTCAACCTTGCCCATTTTCTTAAGATGACACCTGAGAGGGCAGTGGCCAGTGAATAAAGCCGTGATGGTGCTAAGGTCTCTTTTATTGAGGTTCAGCAGAGATTTTGCCTTGGCAGCCTTGCCTTAGTTTTGGAATGTTAGTCCAATAGGAGATTTTTTGCTTAGTCTCCCACTGTTGAAGATTAGCTTTTATGTGGCTTTTAGTAAGGCAACAAAACGACTCTGGTCCAATAAATCGAGACAGTTTCGTTCCCTTCACACCCCCAGTGTCTTGGTACCCACATCAGTGTAACTATGTTTCTTTGGAGCAGAATTACCATCATTACCAGTAAAATTCCATGTTACTTATATGAAAAAATTTCCTTCCGCACGGATGTCCACAATATCAATGTTAGGTCACGAGGTTTAATTACACCACCATTTCATAAGACATCTTTGTTCGAGCGATCTTTCTCTTTCAATGTTTACAAGCTATACAACGCTCTTCCCTATTTAATAAAAAGGATGTCGTCGGCTGGTTTCAGAAATTCACTCTTTCATTATATCTACGAGAGACAAGTTACAAACTTATCTTTGCCTTAATGCTTGCCATTTGCTAATATGTAGATAAACATGTAATGCATACCTCTTTTGTGTATGAGCAAAAGTTATGTTTTGTTTAATTCTTTATTATCTTATTTTGTTGCTTTGGCAGTCACAGAATTTAGTTTTAAGGATAATTTTAGGCACAGTGAATCAACAAATTATAATTGAAAAATTATAATTGAATAATCTCATTCTTGTAATACAAGGTTAAGTGGAAGAATGGCAAGGGGTTGACCAACTTGCTAAACTTTACCTTGAGATTTTTCGTATAGCCCGCTTTTTCTTTTAGATGAATTGTAGATTAATTTATACTCTATGTTATATGCGATACGGAAATAAAACCTATTATTATTATTATTATTATTATTAATTTTGAGGGTTAACAGACAGTCTTAGATTAGCCTTGACTTAAAGGTACATGGCCCTAGAGCCTTTAGCGCTGCTTGACTGTCTGAAAAAATGCAAATTTGTTTACCTTAGGACCTTAGGTCACTGAGACATTGCATCTCCTCCCATAGATACCTATTCCCACTCTTTACTGATACTAACGTAATGTTTTCATCCAAAATGTTTGTTACTTGCGCTAGGTAATGAATAAATAGTTCACTTCTTGAGAAGCCTTAGAACTACATCCTCATCATTAAATTTTGCAGAGATATCTGACACATCTGAACTTCATTGTTTTTTGTTCAACTTTCTTGGTGATGTCACCAAAGAACGCAGGATTCTTTGCTGATTTCTACAATTTTATTTTCCTTCCATTGAGCCATTGGGTATTTCCTGTTTGGAAGTATCCGGACATAATTGTCATAGGCCAACCCTCTAACTTATTTGCATCTTTTATGATGCTTTCTGTTTTCAAATTAAAAGAAATTAGGCACTGAAGTTCGAAGTCATATTTGCATGATAGACTTGTGTTTTAAGATGGTCTTGGGTCACTAAAATTTTACCTTCAATTTTCATAAATTTTTGAGAACTGAGAAAAAGTGGAAAATGTTATCTCCACATAAGGTGTCACTAACCGCTCCGACCACCCACCCTGATGGATGTTAAGCTTAATAGTCCTAGTCCTATTACAGTTATTACTACAGTTTATTAATCTTTTCAGACGTTTGGTCATTTTTAAGAGTTTCTTTTCTAACATTATATTTTAATTACAGTCACGTACTGAGATGTCCATTGAGGACACGTCATCTATACACCAGTCTCCAACAATATAATCTCACGGTCTATACGGTCTCTTATTGTGCCCGTTGAATAGACGTAATAATTTAAGACAAGCGCCACATACATAGAAAAAAATAGGTTTTAATTATACCGTATGACGCAAACACTTTATATTTTAAATTTAGTCGGATGAGTAATATTAATGGTCTTCATTTTATATAGTCGTCTCGAGACTATGTATGTTATATGTAGATCCTTTTAGATCGCTATATGAGAGTGTATTATATATTATGAGGTGTGTGTTCTTAACTTCATACAACCTGATGCCAACAATGACGACACTGGCATTCAATCACTTCCTAGATATCAATCTAACGACACATAGCATCGCAAATACCATTCCGTAAAGATAAGACAACACAATACGGTAATCAAAGCGACAACACACACATACACACCTCAATATAACTCATACGCTCGCGACTCGAAATAAATCGTAGCGAATTTATTCAGGTATAATAATTGTGATAGTCTAGACGAAGTTTTCTCGGCACATTTCGGCTTTTTTAAATAAAATAATAGAACGGCAGGACGGATGTACTGCGATAGAGGTCCGCGAAGAAGTAGCACCGGCTATTGTCATACGTTCTTAGTGAGTGATAAAAATAGAACGATGACCGAGTGCTTCGATCCGATTTAGTAGAAGCATCGGCGTTGATGATGAGGTGTTGTGCGACAGCGTGATTTCCGTTTTCTTTCGATGGAAAACCTGGAGGACGTCGCCGATCGCGCGGAAGCCGAGAGGCAACAGAGCCTCAGGGATTTGGAGCAGCTGTACGAGTGGTTGCAACAGTTCGAGGATCCGCCTCCAGCACCTAGACCGCCGCCGCCTCAGCAGTTCAGGAATGGTTTGTGTTGACTATTTTATTTTATCTTTACTAATATATAGGAGGTTATTCAAATTTTGTTACGCTATAATTAAGGAAATCGAACATCCTGTATATTTTGATGTTTTCTGAAATTTTGCAATGGGAAAAATGCAAATTTGTTAACAAAGTGTAGGCCAAATTTTAGCAGAAAAAGTTACATAGTGTGTCCGAAACATTCGAATCAATGTTTCGAAATTAAAATGAAAAATCATTTTTTTATGGAAACTCCTTTTGTTTATGTACCTACAATGAATCTGATTGAAAAAATAAACAGAAATATTATCATGGAAACTAGATTAAGATACTTGCAAAAAAACTTGAAATTTTGCACCAACTTTTAGCACTATTAAGTCAAAAAAGCCAAAACGATGCAAGAAGGCCCTACCTAAAACGAGTTATATTGTATGTGGATTTTTTGGACCAGAAAATAGAAGAATGTACCCCTCCCCCTCCCCACCAGAAAGGGGCTGGTAAAATGCTTACATACGAAACGTCAAAAAAATGCAGCCTTTGAATTTTTTCATTTTTGGAGATGGAGTAGCCACTTTTGTAAATATAATCTATATACAGGGTGTTTCATAATATATGCAGGATGTAATAGCTTGTCCAAAAATTTGAAAAAAAGTTTCTATTAACTTACACTTTAAAATGCACCATTTTCGAGATACAGGGTGTTGAAATCTAAAAAAAAAAATAATTTTTTTGGAAATACATATCTCCCGAATCGTTTATCGGAAGCAAATGCCAAATGCGTTACCTTTATGGCTTGGAGAATTTTAAAAAGACCACTTTTGTATTTTTTTAAATTATGCAATTATGCTTGCTTTTCTTACTTGTTCTAACGTTTTAATAAAATTCTTATTTCGAAAAATTGGCCATGTTTTTCAACATATAAGTTGATTTCTCTCGAAAACGGTGAACTTTAGAGCTGATGACCAACAGTACCGTTTTTGTGTAGAAAACATTGGCGGTTTAAATGGGCGTCTCAAAACAGTACTTTTTCCAGTGGCGTAGAAGTTGGGAAGAAAAACAACCACTACCTATTCAAAATCTTCACCAATTATGATTTAAATTTGTTTTTTCGCGCATACAACTTAGCTTATTATGAGTAGAAAATACTTACAAAACCTGTTTTCTTTACGATAAACGGTTCCGGAGATATTTGCAAAAGAAGATTTTTTTTATTAAATTTCAACACCCTGTATCTCGAAAATGGTGCGTTTATAGTGCGTTAGATGGTACGTTAATAGAAACTTTTTTTTCAAATTTTTGGACAAGCTATCACATCCTGAAGTCCTGCGCATATATTATGAAACACTCTGTATATTCTGAAAGCTGAGAAAATCTGCTATCGGACAAAGTATTAGTCGCGGGGGGTTTGGCGCTTTTTATCTACAAAGACGTTTGTTAAAGTGCTCCTATTCGGAATTGGAGCATCCGACCTACGTGCTATTTTTATGTTTTTTTGGCCAAACGAAGCCCTTCAGCCCAAATCTGATACTGTCATCGTATTTAGCATGATCAATTACGTATATGTCCAAAATTTGAACAAAGCGATTTTGAAGAAAATCTCGACCTTCTCGATTTCCCTGAAATTTTACATAATATACAGTGAAAGCTCTCATAAGCGGGGTAGATGTCCGCTTATGGGATAGATCAGAGAAATCTTTATTTGATGCACATTTTTAAGAACACATTTTTAAGAACGACATTTATAAAAACATCAAATTGCTGCAACCATTCAGACATGTCTCGCGTCATCCATGCCTTTCTATTGGATTTCCAATTTGCTGGTAGGTCCTTAACTAAAAGATTTTGAATGCTCGAGTACGATGAGCTATTTCTTTTGCCTTGCCCTTTACTATAGGTCAAGAAACGGGTATGTTCTGGCCTCTAGCTTTTGCAAACCAATCAAAGTACATTTTATGTATACGAGAACCTTAAGGAAACTTTTCTTCTGGGGAATATTTATACCAGACTGACATTTGCGACGAATATTCGTTAATTTTTTGCAATTTCTGCAGCCTGTGCTTTCCCGATATTAAACCTTTGCAAAAATATTTACAAATGTAAGAAATTTTTTAAATTTCCTAAATAAACCTTACATTTCCGCTAGTTCACGAACAGACCACTTTTTTTTCTCCAACGTGTTGATTATTTCAATTTTTTCGTTCAACGAAAGCATATTTTTGTGCAAAAAGAGCAATCACCAAATTCGTCGTGGTTTAAAACACGTACTAGGCATACGGCTACGTAAAAACGGGAACACAGGATTTATCAGGATTCCTTTTTGGGTATTGCATACTTAGAGAGTGTTTTGTGTCCGCTTATGAGAGATGTTCTGCACGAAATGTATACCGGGTGTTTCTGGGAGGTGGCTCGACCCTATAATTTCTAAACTATTTGAGATAGAGAAACGAAATTTTCCCTTAAATTTTGAGTATATTTCATGTACCATGGTCCTGTACCAAAAATTAATCGATTTTAAGACATTTCAATTTGTTTTAATTTTTCGAAAAAGATGCAACTACTCACTCGACATGGACACGCTGTATAAGCTGCATCAGGAGAAACAGTGTTCAATTCGGCGGTTACATTTTTCTTAATGTCTTCTATGTCGGCCAATTGTTTCCCTTTGCGCACAGTTTTGACTTTAGAAAAAAGGAAAGAATCCGCTGGTACCAAGTCTGGTGAATTGGATGGGTGATTAATCTAACAACTCCATGTTTCATGAGAAATTACCTCAGAATTAGTGAAGAATGTGCAGGTGCGTTGTCATGTAACAAGAACCAACTACCCTTTTCTGGAAATTGTGGTCGCACTCGAAAAATGTGCTTCAGTAATCTCTTCATCACTTCAAGGTGGTATGCACCATTGATTGTCCTTCCGGTACAAATTCTTTATGGATTATACCCTCCGTATTAAAAAGTACAATCAGCACGTTTTGATTCTGGATTTTTGCAACCGAAACTTTTTGAGTCTTGGAAATGTTTTTCCAGCCCTTTGTATGCTTTGGCCATCACCAATGACAATACAGTTAAGAAAATTTGCATTGTCGCGACAATTCTGAACAAAGTCTTCGCACGCTGCAACTCTTCTCTGTTTTTGTTCCTCCTTAAGATTGTGTGGCACGAACTTTGCACAAATCTTCCTCATTCCCAAATCTTCATGCAAAATTTGTCGAATCGTCGCCTTATTGATGTTCTTCTTTTCTGCCATCAATCGATCTCGTGCCACAAGTTCACGCACTTTTGCGATCGAATCTGCATTTCTAGAGACCGACGGATGTCCAGTTCTAGCGTCATCTGAAGAAGAGATTCCGCTTAATCACGAACAAAATTAGCTCGAGAACTCTGAAACTAAAACAGTTAGAACAGTACTCTCCCGGACTTTTTTGTGTAAAATTTCATGCTCTACAAAAAAGGTCTTATAAGTTTTTTTGATATTTTGTGCGGTTAAAGCTGGATTCACAAAAAAAAGGAAAATATCGCAAAAATAACTCTAATTTTCCCTTTCTTTGCAGATGTAGGCTTAACAACAGAAGATACCAAAAACGTTGTAAGACCTTTTTTGTAGAGCATGAAATTTTGTACAAAAAAAGTCCGGAAGAGCACTATTCTAACTGTTATAGTTTCCGAGTTCTCCGACTAATTTTGTTTGTGATTAAGCGGAGCCTCGACCATAGGTTGTACGATTTGCTCGATATAATAGTTTAATATCTAATAAATAGTTTTAAATCTACACCAGAACCAAAAAAAGGTTAAAAAAAGGATACACGCGGCAAGGAAATATTATTCTTACTTATTCCTGTTTAAGCGAAAGCATTACCATTCCCACGCGTACAATTTCAGACGCCAATTAAAAACAATGGCCGAAATTAATATAGATTAAGGCCAATTTCGCCCGGTATCCGCATGCTTAAAACGTAGAATTATAGTCGGCAGTTCCACAACAAGAGGAGAGTAAAAAAAAAACGGCGAGCACTAAGAGAAAGATCGGCCCGAATGAAAAATTGACCTTTTCATTTGGGCTCCTCCTCTCCCATCGATGTTCTTCTCTCTCGCTCGTTTATTCTATTTTTCCACTAGATATTTCGTTAATTTCGTTAATTCCTTTCTTCAATCCCCATCCTCTTATCAAACCCTCGTTATATGCCATGTCTGCTATCGCCCTTTTACATCCGTTTTACAAGACGTTTCGCAGACACGAGACATCGACAAGGAGGTAATAGTGTGACCGTTTGCTACGTAGGCGGTGATTTAAGAGTTTAAGGGAATTTAGGTCGTAAATGGTTGATGCAATGCTTGATATTCTTTTCTTTGTTCAACTTATTTTTTATACGAAAAAACATGTTTTAATAATTTTTTTATGTATTTAACAAATGCTATTAATTCAATAATATAAAAAGAGTTTTGGGAAGTGAATACCCTATGCAACATTAAGCCCCAATTTTTTTTCTTTTTATGACTACCAAACACTCGGATATGCCCAGCCGAAGCAAGTTTAGGAGGTACCCAAGTTTCGTCATCTTGATCCCCAGAAAAATTTTCTGTGAGAAAATCTACTCAACCTAGTTCCTAACCACGTCTATATCTGAGTTTCCATCATAAGGAAGATCTTGGATCTTTACATCTCCTGTTTGCAGTAGGTACCGAACGACAGGATAACAAAGCTAAAAAACAGTGGACTTTGGATTTCCACGTTTGAGGTTAAGTTTCTGTGGTGCCCACGATCTGGGTTTGAGCTGCCAAGCAGTTTCTGAACAATTCCTGAACGGTTTTTGAACAACTGTTTTTATTGTAGATAGCCGTTCAGGGGATGGTGGAAAGCTGTTCAGAAGCTGCTTAATACTAAGAAGTAGCCATATTTATGTTAAATCTGGTGGGATCTGGTTTTAGAACTCGTTTGTGCTCCTCTACTGATTACCAACTCTTGACAATTACTGAAGCTGTTTGATATACTATAGGGGTCAGAAAGAGAGGTTCTTTTGACACGCTTCAGCACTGTGCCCTCTTGTTCTAAATGATAAACTCTGTTGATGTCTCTAGGGTCTCTGCTGTTCTTTTGCCAATTTATGCGGTTGACAAAAACACTACTTACAATATTAACTGGGGACATAATCTGTTAGCCAACCCCTCAAGTCCTAAATGTTGGCTAATGATGATAATCTTTGATATTTGGAGTCTAAAAAACTCTACTACTTTTGCTACTCTACTACTTCTGTTACTTTTCCAGCTTGTGAGATGTGGATCTCAAAGCTTTTATTACAGGTTTATGTCTGTTGTGGCTTCCGGTTAGGACTGAGTCACTAATGCTGCGCTGACCAAACTTCCGAATGGTATTGTACACATCATTCTGAAGTTCCCACAGGATTCTCTTCTTCGACGAAGTTTCGATATACTTACGATAAACACTAACTTATTTGTACAGGCTGGAAGCCCTCTTAAACTAGGTTATTATGTTCATTTTAGGTGCCCTCTGATTTGTAGGAAAAGTCAAGATCTAGGAGTTTCATCCGTTTAGCGTATTGTGAAACAGATTTCTGTTAAGACTTTTGTAATCTCACAATCGTCTGAAACCACACCACCTCTTCGACCGACAACTAGAAGGGTCCATCTTGATTTTGAAAATAGCTTTTTCATTGGCTATTGCATCAAATTTTTACATTTTTTTCCTCTAATCTTACAGTCACACAGTCTGAAGGGCTGTCACACCTGGAAGACAAGAGAGTCCCAGGAGCAAACATGTTTAGGTTCAGAGGTATGATTGATCTGATGGATGATCATGATGGATCCGAAATTATTTCGACGTGACCAACTTTTTACACTTTTTTTCGAACTCCACTCACACAGCCTGGAAGGTTAGTCATACCTGGAATACGAGAGAGTCACAAGAGCAAACATGTTTCGGTTCAGAAATATGATGATGGAATATGTGTAAGAGTAAAGCTTGGTGATTGACTGATTAACTTAAGATGACGATACAGCCAAAATGCTTTATAGCAGAGCTACCAGTTTTAGTGCAGAAGCCAGTTTGGCATTAGAAGATTTTTTCTGATCTAACGTCCTCCTAAAATCGTCGATCTGACATTGACTAGACTACATTCTCGGACGGCAATCAGAAATTTTTACACTTTTTTTTTAACTCTACTCACGCAATCTGAAGGGTTGTCATACCTCGAAGACAAGGAAAGTTTAGAGGCAAACATGCTTTGGTTTAAGCATGATTGATTATGATGGAAATAGATAACAATAAGGCTCTATCTTGACTTCAAATGACGCTACAGCCAAAATAGTTTATAGCAGAGCTACTAGATCGTTTAAGGAGCTATTCCTCTCTAATCTATTAAGATTTTTCCCAATAGCCGTCCAAAATCTCCGATCTAGCGTCAAGCAGACCACCCTCTCAGGCGGCAATCAGAAGAGCCCAACTTGACCTTGACTATATCTTTGTGATTGTACGAAATGTTTCCACCGTGATGATCAAATCACACCTCGAAAGCAAGAGAAGCTTTGAAGCTAACACGTTTGGGATCAGAAGGATGATTGATTATGATGGGAATGTCTAATTATGAGGTTTTATTCTGACCGGTCACGCTACCGTCGAATTGGTTTATAACACAACTCCTAAATTTAGGACAGAATTCAATCTGGCTTTGTACAAGTCGTTTAAGAAGCTATTGTATTCAAAGCCAGTGAGATGTTTTCTGACTGAATAGCTGCCAAAAACGTCCTCCTAGTGCGGTAATCAGAAGAGTGACCAAATTTTTTCATATTATTCTAACGCCATACCCACAAAGCTTGAAGAGATGTCACACTTCGAAAGCAAAAGAAGCTTAGAAGCCAATACGTTTGGGATCAGAAGGATGATTGATTATGGTCAAAAAGAAAGGAAAATATTGGGATAGGCAGCCAAAATCAAACGATGATTTAAAAAATCTCCATTTAATATTCTAAGCTTTCGGTAATTAATTTTTACCTTCTTCAGAGAAAAATTGTGGAGAAGACGACGCTAACACTGATTAAATTAGACCATCGATCATCAATCGATTTTTTTGAATAAATACAATCGTGTATTAACATATTTCCGATTTTAAATTTTTTAATATTTTATAATGTGTTTTTGGTCTGGTAAAGTACATGTTTAAATCTAGTGTTAGCATCCTCTTCTCCACAGTTTTTCTCTGAAGAAGGTAAAATCCAATTACCGAAAGCTTAGAATATTAACCGGAGATTTTTTAAATAATCGTTTGATTTTAGCCGCCTATCCCAATATTTTCCTTCCTTGTTGACTATAATCAATCATCATTCTAAGCCCAAACGTGTTGGCCCAAAGTTTTGGACAGGTTGTTTAAGAGGCTATTGCACTCAAATCCAGCGAGATGTTTGCTAACTGAATAGTCACCCAAAACATTCTATTTAGAGTCGAATAGACCACCCCTTCGGAAGGGAGGGAGGGGGGGCAATCAGAAGACTGACTAAATTTGTACACATTTCCTCCATGACTACGAAGCCTGAAGAGATGACCTGGAAGGCAAAAGAAGTTTTGGAGCAAATAAGTTTGGGCTCAGAAGGTTGATCGATTATGATGACGCTACAGCTAAAACGGTTTATACCAGAGCCACCAGATTTATTGCAGAAGTTAGTCTGGCTTTGGTGAGAAGACCTTTTCTAACTCAATAGTTGGCTAAAACATTCGATCTACAATCGAATAGAACGCTTTTGGGGCGACAATCAGGAAGATCCCATTGATGTACTGAAAATTGAAAAAGTGCATGAGCATTCAATCTAAAATCTATTCAGTAGAGGCCATTTTCGCATTATTACACCATAGAGTAATAAACACCGGAAATTGGCTTTCACATTTAATAAAGCGTCGAATGGAAAACATTAATATTGGTAGCTCAAATGGGTAATAGTTGAGTTTGTCTACAAAACGAAATTTTAACGGCATCAGCTCGCGCATAGTTTTTGCATAGCCTTTTTCCACAACGTTCCTTTGTGTAATACGCGATGGATCCATCCGACCGGAGAGCGTATGCAGCTTGCAGAATAATGCATCAGAGAGAACAAATATGCTTTTGTTTGAATAGAAAACATACCCTGCCTTCGGCGAATTATTCCGAGCATCTAGCAGTGATTTAACCGGAGATATGATTGCGAAACTAATTAATAAAAGGGAATCCTCGTCCTTTAAATAATATTTCTCTAACATTTTCAGCCAGGGGAATTACCTGCGTAATAGCCGACGTGGCTTTAATACCACGACGGTAGTAAAAACAAGCTGTACTATAAACCTACCTATTCTCGCTCTATCGTACACGTAAAACAGTAGGTACAATTTACTAGAGCCCTATTACTCATATCACCGATTCCATTAAACGTTGAAGCTGGGGCTAATGCGAAACGGGCCTCTACCTCCTCGGCATCAACGCAGGCATTTCGCAGCCTTCATCCGGACGAAATAAATTTAATTAAAACGCCATTCCGCTGGTTGTTAATTATTTCGTCTCATCCCTTGTACCCTTATTCGCTGCCCACACTACATCTCGTAAGCTCCTCTGACTAGGGTATTAATCCGCGAATTTTGCGGATTTTGTTCAACCTATGTAGGTGTCTAGAGATGGTTGATAAATGTGTGTTTTTTGGGGAAACAAAATTGTCTTTAAGAACTGTCGTATAGATTGGAAGCCACTGCAATTGCATCCGAAACAGATAAAGAGAACCCCATCACACTACATCAAAGAAGAGAGAGAATAATGGAATCATTTTAGCTATAATAAACACCAATGCAAGCTCAGACCTACAAATTTCGAAGAAAAAAGAAAATAGAAAGATTAGCTTAACAGTCAAGGTCAGAAAAATATCAGTTTAATTACAAAGCCAAGTTAATTAATAAAATGAAAAAGGGCATTACAAAAGAAGACAAAAAGGACTCTCTTTCCAAGACTGAATCTGTTTGTCTCCTTAGCCTTCTCAATTCAGCTTCTCAATATCTCGAAATAATGTTGAGGTCTTGAGATGCTGGTGTCATCCAATGGAAGTGGTTCAACATGTAGTTATGAAGGATGTTGTCTGCTGTGGCATACCTACCACCACCTCAGAATTAAACTTGACGGCTTGTACTACAGCTTATTTGTCATTTATGCGGATCCATCTTCATGTTGGCAGCTTAGAATGATTTAGTTGAACTGGCAATCCTGAAAAATGAACCATCCTACCAGATTCTAGAGCTCGTACCTCGTAAACGTTTTCTAAGTATCAGGATTTGCAATCACAAGCTGTTACTGTCTCACTGCTGCTGCAGTGAAACTGATCAGACTGTACCCAATCTTGTTCGTTATCGTAGATAGTAGTACGACCTGTTCAATGTACTTAGAAGGAAACATCGGGTAACGATCGTATTTCGGCCGACAGAAAGCTTTACAGATTGAGGGAGTACCTCGGTTGAAGCACAAAACCATTCTTTTGAAGCATGTATTCTGTCGTTTCTGCATGCCCATTCCACATCTCATCTAGATTCAACCTGTCGTGCAAAAAGGAAGGATCTACACGTGAAGATCTTAATATAATAACAATCATGCAATCTACAAGTTTTATAAAGAGCTACAACACGAAGATTAAAAAAAAATAAAACAAATGAAAACAGACAAGACTGGAAAAAAGAACAGACAGACACAAAATATTGAAGCTCTTTCTTATCGACTTTCTTGCGTTGGACAGTACAATCCAGATATTTTCTATAAAACCGTGTAGAAATGATCGTTCCTACAATTTGACAGCTGTCAAAATATCTCAGCAGTTATAAACGTCAAATTAGAAAGATATAATTTATTTCGAAATTGACAGCTGTCAGAAATGTTTTTATGGTTACATTTGTCAAGACTTTAAAAGCAATTTCTCAATTTTGGCAGTTCTTAGAAGTACTAGGCGAGAAATTTCAAACAATGGACATCATCCGCAGGTGTTTAAACCGTGTAGAAATGATCGTTTCTACAATTTGACACCTGTCGAAAAATATCTTAGCAGTTATAAACGTCAAATGAGAAATTATTTCGAAATTGACAGCTGTCAGAAATGTTTTGATGGTTACATTTGTACAAGGATGAAGATCTTAATATAATAACAATCATGTAATCTACATACGAGGGCAGTTCAGATATTATTATCTCTGACATGGAATGAAACGACTTGGGGATCCCCTAAGACGTTGACACATTTGGTATAACGATGGTAAAGAACTCTAACGTGCTCAGAAAAAGAAGTTTTGTCTTGGCCTGAAAACCACTCGCTCACATCTATCATCATCATCTTATTATCCTGAAAGTGAATCCCACCGAGGTGTTCTTTTACTGGGGACTAAATCTGGAGAATTGGCTCTGTGTGCCATTAAAACACAGTTCTTGTTCAGCAGAAGCGTTGTCCTAATGAAACAGCACATCCTCGCTGACCACGTGATAAAAAATCTAAAGATAATTCCTTCGACATCCAAAAAAAACTGTGGCCACGACCTTTGCCGCGGATGCTTTCGAGGGGGTGGTCAACCCTTGTGCCTCCATTCCATGCTGTGTCTTTTTTAAACAGAATCATAATAGTGAACCCAGGTTTCATCTACAGGAACGAATCTTGCGAACTGTTGCTGCTGAAAACTTTCAGGATCTCGCTTAATGATGGCCAAATTTGTTTTTGAAGTGACAACTCGAACGCGCTTTCGCTCTGGCATCAACATTTTGGGTACCCATCATGCAGCCACCGTTTTGAGACCTAATTCTTGATTTAAAACGATTTCTATGCTGCTTGTTGAAAAAGCACAAGTTTGAGCTTGGAATTGCGAGTGATTCATCTATAATTCTTTGCAAACAACAATTTTCGGCCATCCAGTGGGTGTTTTAAGGGGGTGGAGTCGTTTCTGAATTATTAAGTTAATCACCGAAGGGTTTTGTAGGGTAGAATATCTTCAAAATTTGTACTATCGAAGATAGTGCTCGCAGGTGGACTTCTTTGCTCTTGAAAGATGACTTTCGATATGGATTTACATCCTTATAGCATAATAGGAGCTCTATATACGTTTTATCCGATACTTTCTAGATATATTTACATAAATACATCTATCTTTCCACGTTTCAACGAACTATCAAGATTATTTCTCGGAAACCATGACCGCATTGCGTTCAAGTCGTTCATCCATCACTATTACATTATCAACTCGAATCTCCCATTTCTAAATCTCTTCCGTTTCGTGGAGGAAGAAGCCAATATATATTCTCGGGATGTACGAGGTGCAAAAATTCGCGTTTACCCTATCTGAAACGCTCTACATACATACTAGAGTTTAACGCGAAATTGTGGAATTGGGTCAGACATGTTGCGGTAGTAACAGCGGATATTCGAAAACCACTTCACTATATAATACCCAGGATTCGGTAACATGCAGAGCATGCAGACCAATAGTGGTAGAGCCGATATACTATACTGGTAGCAAAGGCGCTTTGTTCTAAAAATAATAGCACGGCTAGCGGCTAGGCGAAACATCGTACGGTGGGTTCGGTCCCGATATATGTATATATATATTTTTTTTATTACTCTTCTGAAGTCTGAAAATTCGGAAGCGCACGGAACAGTAGTTTCAGCACGTCTTCGATAATAAAATCGATGTTAGCTGCTTCGTGATGGTAAGGAATAATTTAAGAGCGTCTTTAGACGCTAAACATAGCGAGAGAGTGAGAGAGGGTTTTTTTTTAAATAGAGAACATGAGAAGAGGAAACCATCGGAAGCTATTAAGGGATCGATACATTCGGAGAACAAGCTCGAATTAAAAATTCTTGCCGACTGTATATGTAGGGTGATACCTTCGCGTGTTATTGTTTCCCGTTAAATTATAACCGTGGAAATTTTGAGTTAGGTCAGTAAGTAGGTCGATGGAGTCATGCATAAATAATCCTTCTGTTTATAAAACATCATCCGTATCTACAGTAATAAATCCATCTGAGTTGACTTTGTAGCCGTTTCACTGAAAGGCTTGATTCAAGTGGATATGTTATTTTTATATAAAAGTGATGTTAACGTTTCTGATGTAATCGTTTGGATGGTTTATTTATTTTTTTTTTCTCCTGGATATTATATCTGAGAGTTGTGCGGATTTAGAGTAGATCTATTTTCGGGTGTCGTACGTTTCTGGTTGTCATAATACGAGACGATCATATTTTTTTTGTTATTTCGAAAATGTAGGGCAACGTTGTAATCGTTTTATTGCAATGGTTTTATTCGTGTCGACAGTTGGGTTAAATTAATTGGAACAGGATAAGTCAATTTCGTATTTTATTTTATTACGAATCCTTTTTTTAGATTTGGGAAATGTTGAAATCTTTCCTAAAGAATTGCTTCGCAATCGTAAAGTAATGCAGTCTCAATTCTTCTTTAGATGGTGTCGCAAAATCTTCTCGTTTAATTTTCAAACTTCTAGATAGTTAGATCATATGCTGTGGTACAACATTTGTCGAGGGTTTCCAATGTCAGGTGGTGCTAGGACAATCTTGATCTTTTTTTCTTCTTGAGTTCCTCAGTAAGTTCAGGATTATCTCATTAATATCTTCCTCGCACATCATTAAAATCAAATCCTTCTCCAAACAATGACTTCCCTAAATCAACAATTTCTTTTAATTTCGTCTTGGATATCAGGTATCTCCAGTATCCATTTAAAGACGATTGCTTTAGGGTCATACTTATAGTCCGTGCTTGAGGTTGTGTCGATGCTTGAGCACGCGATTTTGACGTAAATGTCATTACAAATTATATCAAAATCGCGTGCTCAAGCATCGACACGACCTTGAGCGCGAACTATAAATATGACCCTTAGTTCATCAAGCGATTGGTTTAATGGTTTTGATGAGTCGTGTAATAAGCCTTCTAGGCGGCAATGATATACTAAACCAAGGAAATTCATCTTTATCGATGTTCTTCATAGCACGAGGATTCAATGACTTGTACACTAACAAAGATTTAATCAAGTCGGTAATCTCCAGATGTATTTGAACACAACAAAAGTGTGAGACGATCCTTTTCTGCTTTAAAGTCAGATGTGGTCTTTGTTACGAGTAAATGTTCATTTACCTTGCGATATAATAATAATAATAATAATAATAATAATAGTATATTTGCCCAACAGACTAACATCTAATTACAGGACAAAGTACAAATTAAGTTTGCTTGCGCATATCCTAAATATAATTACATATCTAATGAGAGAACAGAGATACAAAAAAAGAACAACCTAACCTATCTAACCTAATTCTAATCAAATAACATCAGCTCTACAAATAATGGTAGTGAGTGGTACAACTGCGCAAAAGTGTCGACAAAGCGGTAAAATGAATATCAGTTTCCGGTTCAGCAATAGAATTGAAATATGAGCAGAGTCTATGCAAAGGTGATTTTAATCCCAAATTTGTTCTAGCAGCATTACAATAGAACGTATTAGCCTTTCGCGTAAAAACTACAGGTACCATAAAATTGATTTGATTAAGCAAATCGGGAGCATCAATACAATTATTAAGAAGTTTATATAGAAATCTAATGTCAGCCTGGTGTCTTCGCAGCTCCAAAGTATCCATATTAAATGTTTCAAGTAATCGAACATGACTGAAGCCTTGTTGCGGATAAATATGGTTTTGTTTATAATACAGGTATTTTAAGAATCGCCTTTGAACACTTTCTAGTAAATGTACATTAGTCTTATATAACGGTGACCATATTATTGAGGCATATTCAAGTTTGGACCGCACAAAAGCGTAGTAGATTGCTATTATACTTTCAACTAAAGAGAATTGTTGAGTGGCTCTTATAATAAAACCTAGAGTTCGCAACGCGGAACCAGTAATATTCGATATATGTTCGTTAAATGATAACTTCGCATCAAAATTAACTCCTAGATCAGTTATTGATTGACATCTATCAAGAGATAGATTATTTATAGTATAATTATAGGTAATACTGCTCGTTTTCCTAGTGAAAGTCAGTACTTTGCATTTAGATATGTTTAGTTCCAGGTTGTTGTTGAGGCACCATGTGTTCAATCTATCAAGTTGTTGCTGCAACGAGATGCAATCATGAATGTCATTAACAGCTGTATATAGTTTTAAATCGTCTGCAAACAACAACTTCCGACAATCCAGCTGCTCACACACGTCATTGATGAATAATAGGAACAAAAGAGGTCCGAGATTGCTCCCTTGTGGAATTCCAGATTTAGATGTGAAACATCTGGACCTATGTCCTCTGTATACCACGAATTGCTGTCTGTTTGAGAGGTATGATGAAAATAAGGAAACAACAGCAGGAGAGAAACCCATAAGTTCAAGTTTTCCAAGCAGCAGCGCATGATCTACTCTGTCGAATGCCTTTGAAAAGTCAGTGTATATTACATCCACCTGAGTATTCATATCTAATTGCTCTGACAAAAATTGGGTCAAGGTGACTAAGTTAGTGATGGTTGAACGCTGACGAACAAAACCATGCTGCTCGACGGATAAAGATGTTTTAACTTGTGGGTATATAGACGCAAATAAACACATCTCAAACACTTTGGCGAAATTATTTATAATGGCTATAGGGCGGTAATTTTCTATAATATGACTGTCACCCTTTTTAAAAACAGGAATGACTTTGGTGATTTTCCAGCAATCAGGAAATATTCCATTATTAAGTGATAAATTGAAAAGAATACACAGAGGATATGCAAAAGCTCCAGCGCAGTCTCTAAGTATAAAACCCGGAATAAGGTCGTTGCCCATTGTAAAGCTATCCCTTACATTTTTTAGTTTCAAGAATACTTCATGTTCATGGAAGCTGAAAAGTGTTGTAACTGTGTGATGTACATTTTGCGTATTCCCATGTACTGATGTGCTAGAGGGGACTGAGAACACCGATTGGAAAAATCTGCCAAATTCTTCAACAATAGAAGTAGGTGTCGCAAATGTATCATCACCAGAATTCATCATAGTACTAGGTATCCCAGTAGAGTCACGCTTTTGTCTAATAAATTTCCAAAAACCACGAGGATCATTCTGCAGAGAGTCCTGAACAGTTTGAATATAATGTTTGAATAGTACCTTAGAATTGGTTCTAACTTTCTGTCGTAGATTTTTATAGGCGACGAAATCATTGGGAGATTTAGTAGTTTTATATTTGAGACGGGATTTATGTTTCAGTTTGATATCACGTATATGTTCCTTGGTAAACCATAAAGGGTAACTATAGGTGGTTTTATTACGTCGTATTGGTACATATTGATCAATACATTCAAAAAGCTTCTCATAAATATATATCTATAGTTTTATAAATATATAGTTTTTAGGTTCCGATATGCTTCGATCTGACTTCTAATTCCTTCCTCATTTTCCTTTATGGTAAGTCAGTGGTTTACTTATTATTTTCCCCTTGTTCGTTTGAATAAGCAGTTGCAAGTTGTCAATATAATGAATTCTTCTTGATTAAGAAGAGGTCCTCCGACATCTCTACAGGTCACATTTATTTCATTTATTTTATTCGAGTCACTATATTAATCATTGGATAAGCCGTCGGCTTAAATTGCTGAAGTTAATTATTTATTTTCCTCTGTTTGCATGTAAAACGTAAGTTAATGTCAAAGTTCTTAGTCTTTAAATGATTATAAAATGAAACTTTTCTTTTTAAATTCCAAACTGTTAATTTATTTTTGGTAAAATTGACTAGATATAATTCATTTGTTTCACCCAATTTTTGGCTTTCGTAAAGTACTCGACATATCTTGCTCGAGATACATTATTATTATTTTTCTAAATTATTTACCACCTAGTATACTTGCATGGTTCAATCTGTACTATTATATTTCCAACTAATTTGAATTGACATAAACATGTAACAATTTTATGTGAGGTAACAGTCTGCAGATTGGAACTGGTATAGTGTGTTCCTAGATATATACAGATATAGTCCATTCCAAAATATTTAAATTTTAACAAGTCACTTAAGGAATATATTTACGAATTTTATTTATTTTTATTATTATTATTTACAACGTACTGTCTTCAACATTTGTTTTTTTTTATTTTTTTTTTATTAAATAACTGTTTATGCCTACAAATTTACTTGCGTTTGACATGACCGTCTTCACTGAGATAAGCCGCCTTCGAGGATTCGATCCCCACCATCAGGTAGGTCGAAAGTGTCGGTGCCTAACACTATTTCGAATACCTTTCCGTGTGTCTTTTCTTATTTTATTTATTTTTATTTTCGTCTCTGTTTTTGAAACCGATAGCCGCGTCGCTCGCGCCCTGCGTGTGTCGTCTGCGCGTAACATCTTCTCCTATTTTGATAAAAATGTGCGCTTTGGTATCTTCTTCCAGAACAAACCAGTCTCGTCTTTAATGATTTTTAAAAGCTATCCAGGACATTCCTTTTGCTTTTGCATTAATAATTGCACGGAGACAAAGCTTTTTTTAGCCATTTCTGCACATTGCCGAATATTATTAGATAGTAGACTATGACGAATTTTGTCTTTATTTTGACGGGTCATTTGTAATAGCAAATTTTTCAAAACATTTTTTATACTCATCGGCTAAAATGGCCTTTAATATGGTTATCTTAAGATATGTGACCCTACTAACTAGTTTGACTAATAGATAAAAGGATTAGGAAGAGGTTATTTAAATATTTAACTGTTATTGTAAAAAAGAACGAATATCATTAAATTTCACCAGAATTTATCAAGCAACATTATTAAAAACTACAACAATTTGATCGAAGCAAACGGTTTCAATGATATCATCAAAATTTAATTTAAGGTTAGACTCTGATTATTGACTTGCTTTTGTTTTATCGCAATTGTTTGGTGATTCAATAACAGATCCTCGTTCTTGTAAAGCTTTGTTGATTCAGTTCTCAAGTTGCTGAAGAAAGTTATTAGCTTTGTAATTTTATAATGAATGTGTCTCGTTTTTGCTCTAACAAAAGAATTTAATGTCATTTCGTACACAATATACACATATATTAAATTAATTACCTTACGTTTTGGTAAGCCACTTAAATATTTTCTTGATGTCATCGTCTACGTAGAACAATATTCACTAAAAATATGATACCCAAACAGTTTCATTTTTAGTAATTAATCATCTTAGGGTTTGCCTAAAAAACGATAATTTTAAATTACTATAACTTAATAACAAATTAAGGGAATAACAAGAAATAAATAAAATCTAATTTCAACAAATGGGATTTAATAACAAAACCAGTTAAATAAAATCTAAATTGCATCCAAGAAATGTTGGATTATAGTATTTCCTCCAAATTGTACACAGCATTCTATAACATTTCTGGTTAAATCGCTCGAATTTGCTCCATAATATTCTATTTTAATTCTTGTAGCATTGCTGGTCGTCTTCTAAACACTAAACTTCTTAAGTAACCCCACAGCCAGTAATTTGCTGCGTTAAAATCAGGTGATGAATTTCCGAAATGTCTGCTTAACACACTATCTTGAAAAACGTTGATTAACAATTCTTTGACTGGTCGAAAAATGTCATGGAGTCCTTGTGTTATTATTTATTACAATAACATTATTCCACTTGAACTATCTACATATGAGGCGTCTATTTGCAAAACTCGTTGTTTGGTTTGTAACAAGTTTGTCAGAAAAGGAAAAAATAATTAATTTTGCAAAAAGCAAACCTCGGTTTTTGCAAGTGAATTATGAACGTTGACAAAAAAAAAATCTCCCAATTTCAGCAAAAAATTACATGTATTAACATTTTGGTAATAAAAATACAAATAATTAACATAAAGTAATAGCTATTCGAAGATTGTGATTGCAAACTATTCAAACAAAAGTATCGCATTGATTTTGGCACTGGTCAGAAGTCACATTATTCTGATTGATTGTGTTGGCAGAATCTTTTTGAATTAAGTGGTTCTTGTAGAAATATAGCTCAGGAAGGTTTGTCCAGTTTTCCCCATAATGTTTGATCAAGAGATTATTAATACCACCTTCGTAATATGCACACGATGCCTCGTAATCAATTTTCGTCTTACTTCAGCCGACGTTGTGGTCTTTAGTTGTCCTTAAACAAGTAGAACAGCAGTCAGTCTTAAGGGTTCCAAATTATATGTTGTAATTATATAGCATTTACATATTTTCTTAGCTTTACTTGCATATTACTGAGAACTTTTTAGATAGAAGATAGTGACTATAAAGTTTTTTGAAATTCAAGTTACTAGGAAAGTAAACCCTAACACTGGATTTACTTCTACAGTAAATGAGACTCAGTACACTTTATGAACTCTATAAAATTCTTAATAAAAGTTATTTTTTCGTCATTTTTTGGACCAACTCTGTTGCCACCCCTGCGTAATTTGAGTGTCTCTCGATCGCATTTTGAAAATTGCATACAAACACCTGTCTTGCCCGTTTTGTTACATTTCTTGTATATTGCGCATTAGTGCATTTTTGGCTATCATTAACTTCAATGTCGATTAACGAATTTTGCAAATAATGAATAAATTTCAGGTCTGAATTTTTTGAACAAAAATTGAAAAAGTAATCGAAGAAATTCAACAGTAATTGTATTGTACTTTTCACATGACTGTATATGTATGTTTATAAAAAACCAACTCCAACAATCCAGTATTTTGGGTGATTAACGAAGTTTGCAAATATGGAAAAATTTGTTATTATAAGTTTTACGAGAAAAAGTAATCCTTTAAAAAATCTAGGTAGTAGGAAAACAATAATATTCAGCTATTAATTTGACATCGAATAAAGGATGTCCACAATGAAAAAGCTCGATAGGAATTTTTTTACCACAATTTTAAATTAAAAAGAAATTAAAATTAGTAACCTGTATGAATAATGACCAGTATGTATAATAACCAGTATGTATAATGACCAGTATGTATAATGACCAGTTTGAATAATGACCAGTATGAATAATGACAACTATGTATAATAACCAGTAAATCAACAGCTTAAAGTCACTAACCTATGAATAATGACCACACATTAAAAAAAAAAAAAAAATGTATAATAGTGACCAGTGTGAATAATGACCAGTATGAATAATGACCAGTATGAATAATGACCAGTATGTATAATGACCAGTATGTATAATGACCAGTATGAATAATGACCAGTATGTATAATGACCAGTATGAATAATAACCAGTATGAATTAAAAAAAGGTCAGCATTGTCTGGCACGAAACGCGTTCAAATGTGCAGTCAAAATTCGATAGACTCTGCGGTCGCTTGGAAGAATTTCTTTGACTTTCTCGATGTTTCCTTCATCGCTGGTAGTTTTTGGTGCTGCTGTAATCGGTAATCGTCCTCACAACCGTCACGGAATCGGTCGCACATAAATTGTGTTTTCTGGTAGGAACTTAGTTAAAAAAAAAATACGAGTTTTTGCAGCATCTATTCTGAAAAGCCAGGAATTTTAAAATATAATTGACCGAAATCCGTCTGAGTTGGGAGTCGGTACTTATTCCCTTGAATACAATAATCGTTTGGCAATCAGTCAAATTAGAAACAAGTTGCCAAGTCGTTTTCATTACATCTCATATACCACAATTGTTCCAAACATAACTAACGGAAGAAACAGCTGCATTATTTGTTCCCGAAAATATTTACTCATACCTTAAAGAAAAATGTTTTTACGATCTCAGATAATAATATCGCTTTCACATCTACGGGCGTTCAACTTTCGCGATAACGATAAGTATTCGTTAATTTTACGCTTCCCCCGATGATTTAGCTACAGCACTTAGTATTTTTATGTACTATTAACGCAGCTTACACCGCGATTTTAAGTATAAAAGCTCGGGGAGCACTCAAAACCGTTACGCGTAAAAGACTCCCCAGCTGGTCTTACACCCGAACACACTAACCTACCAGGGGCTACTTATTAAACGCCGCATTTTCGCTATAATATACCGACCGGCTCCGATAAACAATCTCCACACTTAACCCAATCCCCATACCTCCCCAATCCTGAAGCATAGCGAGGCCTAATTTACCACTCCATCTTTAAAGGTCGTAAATTCTTAGCTCCGGGTCGGGGTTTCACTTCCAAGTTTCCGGTTAAAGGCGAAGGCACCGCTGTAGAGAGAGGTTATGTTTATGTCATTGTCTTCTTTTGAGGGGAGGGGGTGAGAGCGAGAGAGGGTGAGATATCCGTTCAGCTTGATATTCAACAGTCGAACGTGGAAGCTGTTCGCGGGATGGGCGGACGAGGTGGAGGTTGGCACCACTGCGAAATGAAACGACGCAGTAAATATCGAAAAACGGGTCCGCCGGGGCCTCGCGAATTGTTGCGATTTCGCTTATATCAAGGACGTTATGTGCAGCCCCCGGTAGCGCGATAAAATTTTATTTTTTCCTCTTCCTCCGTAGGAATTCGCCTTAATGAGTTCTCGAATTAAAATCAAGCTCTATCGCGTCGAAATTGTAATTAGGTCGGTTAAAAAAAAGCGTAAATCTTAGCGTATAGGGTGAGGAACCAGTAGATGAACACCCACCAGTAAATGAACACTTTCCTTGTTGTTGTTTCATATTAACATTACAGAAGTCTATAGTAGGGTTTTAAGGTATTTGGGTTTAACTGTGTGGTATCTGTTAGATGGCAGTACTGGTTAAACCAGCATTAGTAAATTGCAGCATCTGAAACTTGTTTCAGCATATGCTGTGTTTAGTGAGTGGGTTGTTTTGAGACAAATAATTTACAAAGCGAAGTGGATTCAACTTTTGAAAGAAGTTTTGAAGTGTTCTATTTTGTAAGTAGGTACTTGCTTTTATTAAACACTTGAAACTAATGAATGAACATATTTATTTCTTCTTTAAAAAGCTGTAAGGGTAGGTACCTATGAGGGTCAAACATTAGAGTAAGTCGTTGTATGAACACCACAATGAACACTAGAAAAATATCTTACAACAGGTTTAATTATAGTGAAGAAGATTTGCGAAAAGCACTTGATTCTAAAAAAAGGCAGAATTAAAGGCAGAGTTCTTTTGCAAAGAGAAATGCGACTGAAACTGTCTTAAAAGCTGAAGATGAGAACCGAATCGGAAAATGAATCTTAGACAAAGCCAAGTTAGGTTTCCCAAGGCACCCCGAAGATGTAAAAGATAGCGTTCAAGGTATACTAAAAGCTCTTAAGCAAGAAAATCCGTTCGTAAACAGCAGACTGGACAAAAAGTGGTTGCAATTGTTTTTAAAGTGCCATGCGAAGATTTGCAAACGCCAAACGGAAATAACCTCCAAAGCTCGTGCTTCAGTTATGGAAGAAATGCTCAGATCATGGTTTGACGAATTGACATTTTTTTTGAGAGAAGAAAATTGTTTAGACCTACTGAACGACAGAACTAGAATTTTTAATTGCGATGAAACAGGAATTCGGACTTGCCCAAAAACTGATGTGCTCTTAGGACTTAAAGTTTTTTTTTTTTTTGGGGGACCGCACGGGCGGACGAGCCGTAAAGGCAAACTCGGCCATAAGAAAGATCTATTGTGCCCCCGTGCTGTTTTACTCCTCTTAGCCAGGTTGCACTCGGACGAAAAAGTCCGCAGCCTGGTCGAGAGTTAATTTTCTTAGTCCAGGATCGTCCAGACGCCCGACCCCGAAGTAACTTCGCCTCTCCCTGTGTGGATTGGAGTTTCCTCCGCATTCTCACAGTTTCTGCATAGGGGAGAGTTTACTATGCCCATGCGATGCAGGTGTTTGTTCAGTGCTCAGTGACCGGTTAAGATTCCTGTGAGTAACCTCAACCTGACCCTGCTCATGAAAACTGTCTTGCGCAGTTTTTCATCATACGGGCGAATCCCGAAAATTTAGCAGTGTCTCATGCCGGCAAGTGCATTCCAGTAGGAGCAATGCCTATCAGCGAGTTCAGATCTGACAAAGGCTTTGATGCTGCCATAGGAGTTCCCACATGTAGGTTCTGGACCCACGAGTGGTCTCTCACTGACGCCTCTAGCTAATTTGTCAGCCATTTCGTTACCTCTGATTCCAGAGTGACCTGGCACCCATCTCAGTGTTGTATTGAGGCGTTCCGCCAGTTTTGAGAGAGTTTTATGGCAGTGTAGCACTGCCTCGGAATCGAACCTGACAGCCTGTAGTGCCCTAAGGGCAGCCTGACTGTCAGAAAGAATTTCCACTGCTCCATTAACCTGCGGGCAGTTTAAAATGCCTTCCGCGCAGGTCTGGATTGCGATTACTTCGGCTTGGAAGATGGACGTGGAGCTCCCTAGGCTGAAGGCTTCACCCTCGGTTTCACCATCTTTCCAAATTCCAATTCCCGTGCCGTTAGGCGTTTTAGAGGCGTCCACAAACCAGCGAGATACCTCCCGTCTCGGTTTGTGGGCGAGAGTTTCGGCAATCTCTCTATTGGAGATGTTTACGTTGCATCCCCCACTGAAACTGAAAGTGGGCGGGATCTTGTCCGCCCTCATGGACAGTGGTACTGTCTGCTATATGTAGGTGAAGATGCTGGTATGATCCCGCGTTCTACCGGAGAAGCCACTGCATCCACTACATTTTGCTCTGTAGGCCCCTAAGACTGCCTCCGACCACAAAACAAGCTGCAGCTGAGGAAGCCCAAGGATCACCTCCATCGCCGCAGTCGGCGTCGAAGCCATGGCTCCAGTGATGCCTAAACAGGCAATCCTCTGGACTTTACTTAAAGGTTACACTAATTTATAATTAAAAATTTATAATATTGCAAGTGAGAAAGAAAAGGAATCGATTACAGTTCTTTGTACTTTTTCTGCTGAAAGGAATATTTTACCACCCATGGTCATATTTCCTTACAAAAGAATGCTAACCCATATAATAAATTCTGTTCCCGAACATTGGGCATGGGGCAGATCTGACTCTGGTTGGATAGTGTCAACAAAATTTTTTGAATATCTTACAAGGTCGTAAGAAAGCACAAACAAAATTCAGGAAAAGATATCACAAAATCAAATTTTTCTACAATATTTAGGGAAGCTTTTGATAAAGCTGTAAAAAAAGAGATAACACAAAACGGTATATTAAAACGTAGATATGAATTACAAGAATACCAAGTAAGTGACATCTTAAATGAAGATTACGCTGTTACCAAAAGAGTCTTTGAAAAGATAATTGGTCCAGAAAGAAGTTAACAATTCAAGCAAGAAAACAGTTCCACCCTGAACAAAAGTGCAGTCCATTTTTGATGTTGATTTGTGAAAAACATGCTTCAGAAGAAAATGGCACATTAGTAAATAATAATGAACAAAGTGTCGACAACGAAATATTTGACATCGATTCCCTTCCAGTAGACATTATCGACCAGAACTATTGCAAGCTTAATTGTGGAAGATGAAATTAATAATATTGATAGTTTTCTTTTAAAAGAGCAAGGTTATCTTGACAATATAAATAACAGCGAAAATAGCGAGAATTTACCGGTGACACAATATGACAACGGATACCTACAGCTAATAAATAATCAGCATACAGTGTTAGAAAGGAGCTACCTAAATAGAGAAGTGATTAAGCAATGTAATAAAAGTGACCATTTTAACCAAATAAATAATATTTCTAAGCCAAGTAAACAAGTAAAGCGTTTGAAAATAATGGAAAAATAATGAAAATGAAAAAGTTTCTAAGCAATATGGAAAAGATGAAAATGGTAAAATCCAAGCAGAAAATGAAAACAACCAAAATGAAGAAATAGTAAATCAAAACTATGATGAAACTAGAGAGAAAGGCAACGCAAATGAAACGGATGTTACAGTGTCGAGAATGGACCAAGAAACTTTAAAACCAAAGGACTGCACTCAAGAACAAACAGAAAGTTTTTGGCCTTTGCATTTATCGTGGCCAAGAGAAGAAGAGAAATCAGGCAAGGAAAGAAAAAAATCTGAAAAAGTGTCGTTTGCAATAACTTAAACAAGATGGAGAGAAATACAAGAAGAAAAGTTTAAAGCTGAAGAATTAAACGAAATGGAGCTACTGGAAAGAAGAGAAGAAAAAGAAAAAACCGAAAAAGTCAAATTTCCAATACAGAAAGTGCAACTAAAAGAACATGTAAAGAGGCTGTTACAAAATAGAAAGGATCAAAAATCGAGAAAAAGAAAAAAATGTATTGTAAAATCCTACTTCGAACAAGGTGAAAGTTGCAACTAAAGAGAGCAATAATTCAAATGAAATAGTTAGATATGCAATCGGCAATTACGTAATTGTCTTATACGAAGAAAGGCATTTCCTCGGAATTATAACAGATATAGAAGGAGGAGAATATGAAGCAAGTGTCTTCTAAACCAAAAGATCAAATTTGGTATCACGAAAACGCCATTGTTAAGAAAATTGCAAGGCCCATTCTCGATAATAAAACAAAAAGTTTTGCTGTATCCTTTTAGACATTACAATTCTTTCTTAAGTTAAGTAATGACATAATGAATGTTAAGTTTACAGCACTAGCTCATAAATTTGAAGTAGCAGAAAATTCAGTTGCCTTAGATTAAGATTGAGATAGATTTTGTTTTCTAGAAATTTAACATATTTGTTACTGCTCTTTGTTTAATAATGTTTATCAATAAAGACTTTTATTTTAATTTTAATTATCAATTACCTTTTTATTAATAAACACTTAAGACAATTTTCTATACTGAGTACGATTTCGCAATAGTGACAATCTATATAAACATTGATTGTCGTAGTTTTTCAGTTACGACTATCAATGTTTATATATTGTAGATTGTCACTATTGCCCTATTACTTTGCTTAGATGGCCATCCCAAAAATCTTAAAAATATTAAACATCACTATCGGAGTTTCTCTTAAGAGGCCTGAATTTGGCGCCCAACGATGGGGCGCCTTATTTTTAGAAATACGAAGGTCTTCATCTTATTTGCGCGAGCTTTTTTTTTAAATTTACGCTTGTATCGTCTTACGACACATCACTTCGGATCCTTTTAGATATCATTCCGACCCTTCTCCACCTTTCTCAACCAACGAAACCCCGTCACCTGGATAATGCACGCAGTAACAATTTATCTCCATTCTCAGTTAGCTCCGACTTAATTAAATCTGCTCATCAAACTTTAACACGCCGTCCATTACGAAGTGCACGGTTCAAGGGAGAAAGATACCCCGACGACCTACCATCGTCTGTTACTGTTGCTGCCATCATCCTAATCCGATTTTTATCCCGGATCGAACGTCCTCCGTTTCATACGTCGGATAAACAGGGATGGATCTACTACTAGAGCAACAGTACCCTTTTAATTCTGTGCTCGCCAACGTTGACCCTTTTGCCGTCGGAAAATCCGATGGAATTCGTGGAATCGCTATGTAACACACGTACCGAATACTGAACTGATCTCAACATGTAAGATACAATAGTTGGAACAGCCTGTATAATAAAATCCGCACCCTGTTAAAAAACGAGACGAGTCTGAGACGAGACGTGTACAGGAGTTGGAGCAAGAGTAAAAGCTAGGTATTTTATTAAAATTAGTTATCGATCTCTCGTAGAGGAGGAGGTGGGGGTAAAGCGCGAGGTTGCATGTGCCCTTCTTCGCGCTACCGAACGGCTTTTATATTTAGAAAACGGTGAAGGAGCCCTTTCCAGTCTGGAAAGTGAAGCCTCAGGAAATTGGTACGCGAGATTCGACGACGAGAAATAAGAGATAAGGTAAGTGAAGGGCTTTCGCGTAGTTGGCATCAATTACACTCCTTCTTTCCTGCATCTCGAGCAATATCCACGACCGCCGAAAGACTGGGGAAAGACTGGTAATATAATTTCGCGAAGAGGGACTGCTAATTATTATTAATTAGAAGTTTAACTCGATACTGGAAAGTTGCTTTGGAATGAATATTGGAGGAAAACACAATAGGATGTTTAAACAATAATGTTTGTTTGAATATACACTAATGGTCATGAAATTAATCGCAGAAAAAAGAAAAATTGTTGGGGCCCCCAACATTTGGGGCAAAATATCTTTTGCATCGTCCTTGACTTATACTATTTTTGTAGCAGTTTGTAACGTGTTTTGTGTTATTTTGTATTGCTTTTTTTCTTTGACCATTCATTATTATACATACGCAATCTATGCTTCGGAGTTATTCGGTAAAAGGATGGGGACTAATGTAACCTTAAGATTTGTAAGAATTATTTTATTCAATTAAGTTTGCTTCTCTTAAAATAATTTTATATTTTAATTCATTTGATACGAACAATCATCCGTAACACCAAACACCACAACGCTTAACTAATTCGAGACAGTGCTGCGTTACCGATACACTTAAATAAAACAAAACGTACGGAGACAAAAGTACTGAAGCTTTGGTAAATGTCGACGCTTACGAGCTAAGTAGTGATGGGGGATGGATTCTCTAAGACGGTTTGTTCCAGTGACCGTGTTCAGTATGTGTTATTTCATATTTAGCGCCACTGATATCACACGTGTTTCGAAGAATCTTAGAGAAAATATTTTTTCTCTTTTGAGGCCTGAAAATATGCAGATCTCTAATAGATCAACGTGGTTTCGACCTACCAGGTCTTGTCAGTGCCTCTACGATTGCAGGACCTAATTTCATTGCAGTTAGCTATTCAACCTGTATTGTACAGCACTTGCGACAATGGACTAATACCAACCTCATTCCCTCTAGTGGACAAGGTCGGAAGTAGCACTGCAGGGTGTCAAACAACACAGCAGATGCAGATATAGCTCGGACAATTTGTAATTTATCAGTCCCTCTAAATGTCCTGTAGGGATCTGTTAAGCAGTCTAGTGGTGATTCCATGTACGGTTTACTATGACGCAACATGTTCAAAACGACGAGCATGCCGCAATATATATAAAAAAAAACAAAAAAATGCCTGTAATAGGTGCTTATGGCATAATTGTTGCAATTACTCTGCAAGCGAGTGCAATGAAAATAGATTAAGCATTAGAAGCAGACTACGCTTCGACTTCGTTGATCTCGTCAGTGCCTTCCTCCGCTCCCCCTCTACGAATACAAGACTAAGACCTAACTTCATCGCAATCCGCTGCTGTTGCCGTGAACTTTGAAGGAAAGCGGATAGTCTGTCTTCTATCTCAGTTATCTCTGTCTGTCCTTTGCCGCTATCTTTCTTTCTTTTTCTTTGCCTAGCATGATCGTTTTTATGGAATCGTCCGTACGGAAGTACCCTATCGCTTGTCATAAGTTTCACCAAGACTCGCATTGGCGTGGCTGCGCGCATTCGTCCATTTTGCACCGTCAAAGAGCGTGTGTTCTGGTGTGACAATACAAGGGATCAACACTTTTGTCTACCGTGTATTGCTCTCGTTGTTATTCTATGCTTCCTGACACGTTTTTACTATCTTCTCGTGTTGCTTTTGTTTCGATCTGCATTACGATGCATCTTCGTCCTTTCTTCGAGTAAGAATTCAATGGGTGGGATTCTCACAACAACTTGCTTATATAGCCATAGCCGTAACATCTTCTTGAAGCCCGGCCTTCTAACATTGGCTGTCACCTTCTTTAATTGTGGGGCCATTTCCTCAGCTTTCAGGATTTCTTTTGTTATGAGCGGAAGCTGCATTCTTCTTTCTAAGTCAACAAGAGGGTGACACATTTTTACAGATCTGGTACTGGATTTGCAGAGACATTTGGGACATTTTCCAATGCGACGATATTTCTGGGAAATAAGTGCGTATGGCGGTCGATAAATTTGCAAGTGGCATTTTATGGCTGATTTTACATCTTCATTCACTGATACGTAGTTTCCAAAAAAAGTTTTAAATTCGGCAATTGATCATGTTTGTATATGTCGATCAAAGATGTCCAGAAAGAATTTTTTTTTGATTGTTGACTCAACCTTCTCCTGCATAGGGAATATGGTTGTATCCTGAAGCCTTGAAGCCCCAAATTCAACTCATTTCAATATCTGACAAGTAAGCCAATTTTTGTAGCCACAAAGGATCGATCAGCATCTGTTTATACTTATAATGTTCCTGCTCGGTCAAAAATTACTCAATTTCATGTCTCAAGTCAGATGTTCTCGAAACAACTCTTCCTCTGGATAGCCAACGCACTTCAGTATGTAACAACAACACACATGCTCGCTGCCAAGTTCTTTACGAATGTATGTAAAAATTCTTGAGTTTGTAGCACTGGCCTTGATTAAATTGACAATTTTCACATTATTTTTAAGAGTACTATCTAAGCTATATTTCTTGAGGAACGACCCCCCCACTCTCCATGAACCTTTTTGGAATGAACATAACGAACATATGTTAAAAGTTGAGCTGTTGAGTCTACAACTCTTACGTTTCTCAGATTCTCTCTTTTTGGTTAAACGCTTGGACTCTGTTTGAGTGGGTACTCCGGGGAGGAGGAAGAAGAAGGGAGGGGGTGGCATACTTCCGCTGGTACCACATATCTTCCCCCAAGGTCTATCAACCAATTAGACAGATTGACGTCTGTGAGAGTCTTAAATGGTCAACCTCAATCTCAGTCAGTTTTGTATACGGATCCCAAAAGCATCGTAGCCTTGACCACATCCTGTATATGTACAGTGAAATCTCCCTTGAACGGACACCAACGGCACCAACTGAAGATGTCCGTTCAGGAGGGGTGTCCGCATAAAAGAAATATGTAGTAGATACAACAAAAATCGTGTTTTAACGAAAAATGAATATATTTAAGAAACTGGGACATTTAAATCGTATATGTACATATATAAATATTTTTAAAATAAATAAGAAACTTTAAACTTAAGAAAAAAAAGTTTATTTCCTTTAGATATATACAAAGTATAATATAATATGTACATAGATACATAGATGTAGTATGTAATACAAAACAGTGAAATGAATAGTCACTTTAAGGACGCAAAAATTCATATATTGTTGTTTGTCTTCTCTTTTTCTTTAAAATGGCGTCTTGAAATCGTATTTCTAATTTAGAAAGAGGCTTCGAAGACTCTGTATCTCCGTGATTTTCGACAAAACTTTTGAGCTGCTTGGTCAGGGTAACAGCTTGACCATAATTTGGGATAGCTTCTGTAGGCACTGGAACCTCATCGACATCAGAATCTTCCGAAAGTTCTTGTATTTCAACTAGATTTGCAATTTCTTCTTCTGAATCTGGATCTTCAACATACAAATCTTCATCTACGTTCAAAAAATCATTAAGGTTTTCATTATCCGTCAATTTCAATAAATTCTTATTTTTGAGGATATCTGAAAGTACACTAAGAGGCAAATCATCTTCTAGGCCAGATGTATCAGCCTCAGTTAACTGGTCTTCACTTTGCATATTTGCATGATTAAATCCTGCTTTGCGGAAGCAATTTTGAACTGTCTCTTTGGTTACTTTGTCCCAAACGGTTTTTGCCAAATAAACTGCATCCAGTGGTGTAATTTTCTTTATTAACTCAAAAGCTGTACCGGCAGTTTCAATGGTTACTAGCAGATGTTTGAGTATTAGAGTTCGGTAATAAGTTTTAAAATTCTTTATGATCTCCTGGTCAAGTGGTTGACAAGCTGATGTACAATTAGGGGGTAAAAATGATATTTTTATATTAGATTAGATTAGATTTAGATATAAGGGTGATGTTGCACCGCGACCGTGGGTCTATTGTGCCCCCTTACATGAGGTGTAAGCTGCTGGGTTTTGCCCGCAGTTACAGCTCTCCATCCAGCCTGAGGGCTTTAATAAACTGTAACAGATGTGATGGTTTCAGAGAGGGTATTTCTTCCTCGTCTATAACGCCTTTGCCAAGATAGTTGGCGCGAATTTCTTCAATTTCTGTGCAGTTGGATATCAGGTGTTCCGGACTTTCATCTTCCGCCCCGCAGAACCTGCAGTCGCTATTCTGTTTCAGACCTATTCTCTTCATGTGCTCCGCGAGGTGACAATGCCCTGTAAGGAAACCTGTGAGAATGCGTAATCTGTTCCTGTTTAGTTCTAGCATGGTTTTTGCTCTCTGCTTGTTGAAATTTCCAAGGAATACCTTGGAATGTCTCAGACCAGGAAGATTGTGCCAGAGGGAAGCTCTGACGTCCTCTTGCCTGTCTTTAAGTTCTTTCTTATAGGTGCTCATCCCTATTCCACAGAATGGTTCCGGTCCCACAAACGATGTTGTGGCGGCCTCCTTTGCTAATGGATTAGCTTTCTCATTGCCACTGATTCCAGTGTGTCCTGGTACCCAGCACAATGCAACTTTGTTTTCTTTGCCCAGGTTGTTTAGTTTATCCCGGCATTCCCAAACTAACTTGGAGCTGATGGTGTTAGAACTCAGCGCCAATAAGGCTGCCTGACTGTCGGAGAAGATTGCAATATTCTCCTTCCGATAGTTCCTGTCAAGATTCACCTGAGCACATCTTCCAATCGCATTAATCTCCGCCTGGAAGACACTGGGATATATTCCCATCGGCTCTGAGTATTTGGTTCCTGGCCCGAATACCCCTACACCTGTTCCTTTTTCAGTTTTGGACCCATCCGTGTACCATTTGATGGTGTTTTCTTTTAGAGAGTAGGTGGAGGATTCTCCTTCCCACTCTCTCTTGTTGCTCAACTTCGTTGAAAAGTTCTTTTCGAAGCTGTATTTCCTAACCATTTCGTCGCTTGGCAGATCCGAAAGTGGGGAGAGTCCCGCCATGGATGACAAAGCTCCTTGGCATAAAGTCTCGCCCCCTCCCGTCCGTGCCCTGGCTAGTCGGTACATATATTTTTATATTATTTAAGCGAACGTCTTTCGGATGAGATCCCGCATTGTCTAAAAATAACAAAATGTTTCTTTTCTCTTTAGCCATTTTCCAATCTAGGTCTTGCAACCACTCTGTCATAATTTGTCCTGTCATCCAAGCTTTCTTATTGTATTTCCAAGTTACAGGCAGGTTATTTATGTTAATGTTTTTAAAAGCTCTGGGTTTAGCTGCCTTACCAATAATTAGGAGTTTTTCTATTTCACCCGCCATATTTGCATAATGCAAAATTGTAAACCTCTCTTTGGTATACTTACCCCCAATATATTTTTCCTTCTTTAATGGGAGCGTTTTGTCGGGTGGAGCCCTAAAATACAGACATCTCTCATCGGCATTATAGATGTCTCTCGGTGAATATCCCTTAATCAAAGAAAGACATTTTTTTAAAAACGATGAATGATCTTCAGCATTAATCGAAGCTCCTTCTCCCGAAATCGCTTTAAAACTTATATTGTGACGGATTCTAAATTTATTGAGCCAACCAGAAGAAGCACTGAATGTAGAATCTCCCAAAGAAGCCGCTATTTCTCTTGTTTTACATCGTATTAGAGGACCTAAAAAAAAAGTTTTTTACGTTTTTGTCACGACAAACCTATTGGTAATCTCACTCTTTTTATCTACATACATATTTTAGATTTTAATATGAAAAGAAAATCAACGCATTAATACAAGAAATCCTTATCTAAAAAAATCATATGCATACCTGTCAAAGGAATCCCCTTATGGCGAGCTGCTGTAAACCAGCCATAACACAATTTGTCAATTTTAGTACCATCACCCGTCAAAAAGCTTCTTTTTTCATTCAAATTCCTGTTCGACATCCATTTGTTTAGAAGGATTTGTTTATGTTTAATTATATCTGCAGCTTGTGTTTCTCCAATATTAAAACGCTTGGATAAGTTCCTTACACTTAATTTCTCTTTATTGTAAACTTCAACAATCTCAATTTTTTGTTTAAGCGTGAGAATTTTTCTATTTGGAGCCATTTCTACAATGAATGTGGGCGACACATTCTGTGTCTTTTCCGCATAGACGTCAGACTAATATTGAATGCAGATTCAATCGAAAGCGTGCACCCAAAGTATAAGAACGGTAAATCCCCGAGACCAACTTGGGGAAGTCCTTAATTCAGGCCAGGCAGAAATGCGCGACATAGGCTGCGTTTGTACTGAAAGATTAAAGTCGATAAATCTCCGGTTTACTCGGGGAAGTCCCAGCGAAATTGGCGCGCGGCGCCATTGAGAAATGCAGTATCAATACTCTCGATAAAAAACTAAGATAAGGCGTTTCTTTTTATTTTATTTTTTGTCCGGTTAAGAGCACATTTTCTCGTGTCCGCGTCCGTTCAAGGGAATGTCCGTCCAAGAAAGAGTTAATACAATGGAAATTATATGAGAGCCGGTCGGAACCATGAGAAACTGTCCGTTTAAGGGAGGTGTCCGTGTAAGATGGGTGTCCGCGAAGGGGAATTTCACTGTACTCTTATATTCGAGGAAGCTGCTTTGCTTGTATTATTGTATACGGAGGTTAATGTTGACGTCATCTATATATAATATACATAATTCACCAACTTATAAAGAGAGTACCATCAGGTTGTTTACGTGTTAATCAAATTATTTTAAAATCCATTTCAATCCAAGCTCCCGTAATTTCAAAACGCGACGTAGTGTATTTTTAACGCTGTTATTTATTCATTTAATCTGACACATCTATACGTAGTTACGATTTGCATAGCATAACCAAATATACATACATATCTCGCTAAATACAATCGCGAAATTCCATTATTCATCGGTGTATAGCATGCAGATATATGCTCGAAATCTCCCTATTCAGGCCGAACCGAACCAATCCATGGCCAGGAGACGAGGGCCCGCTTTAAAACTAGGTTTTACATTTTATAACCAGCTGATTTACGTAGGCGTAAGCCGCCCCATTTCGATACTGTAATACCCCAATCGACGCGGGATTTTCCTTTTTTTTGGAGGCCGAGGATGGTGCATATTTTTTAATAAAAATTTAATAAAAAGAAATCGGCTTGGACGTTGAAACCTCTATTGATTTCGGACGTTTATATAAAATGATGTTTGGTTTAATCTGTGATATCGAACAAGGATTAAAATGTAGTTATCTATGGAACGGATCTGCATCGCCTGAGTTGCAGGGCTTATATTCTTTTGTACAGGTTTCAGGCGTGCTTGAATAATTCAGCCGGTAAAATTCAGTTTGGGGAAGAGATCCTATTTTAATTAGATTTATATTCATGTTGGTAATATACGAAAGCAGTCTAGTTTACTTATCTTCTTACCTATTAAATTATTTTCTCGAAATTATAATCAATGCTCGGTAAAATATAATACCTTTACTGAGTTGTGTAAATCTAAGCATACTAAGCGAAGTTCTCAAATAAATTACAACAGAAGCATGTACACTAAAAGATGCCAGAATTTTGTGTGCTTAACTTTATCGGTAATTTCTTAGAAGGAAGGCTAATACGTCAAAAACTACCGGCAATGAAGAAAGCATCAAGGAGGTCAAAGAAATTCTTCGAAGCGACCGTTGTAATGCTGCGAGACTTAACGAAGAGCAAACTGGGACACCGACGTCTTAAGAACTTTAAGAAATCTAACTATTTACATTAAGTGTCCGCAATGAAAAGAAAACTTATTTTGAGTATCTGGTGAAACAAAATATGGATAAAAGCTCTGGACTGAGTTTAGACGCTTGCCCGTAGCCAAAAAAAGCTCTCCTGAAAGTTACTCAGAGCTAAGACCAATCAATATCTTACCTGTGGTCTCGAAAAGGATGGAAAAGGTAATGCGTCATCAAATAAGTAACTTTCTTCCTAAGGAAAAAATACTTTCTAATTGTCAATCAGGATTCAGGACTGGCCACAGCTGTGAAACTGCACTTCTGAACATCACTGATGATGTTATTACAGCTACGTACAAGGGTAGATTAACGGTTGTAACCTTAGTAGATTACTCAAAGGCTTTCGATATTAAAATAAACTGCACTATTTTGATTGCGCTAGAGAAGCTGTGAACTTAATAATTGTCAGTTATCTCGGTGGGCGAACTCAAAGGTTTCTCTTATCATCTGATCTCTGTGCTGTCCTCGTCCAATTACTAGAGGCGTTCCGCAGGGATCCATTTTGGGTCCGACACTTTTTAGCATATATGTTTGTGATTTTCAAAAGAAATTGGATCATTACCTTGATTTTTCTCCGGACCAAAGTGCAACTGCTCTTGATAAAATCTATGCAGACTTGACTAGCCTTTATGAGTTTCCATCATGCATTCATAAGTATTGCCTCAGAAGTAATTTTACTGTTTTGGGAGATGCTGCTGTTCTCTTTCGCCCAACAGAAAGTATTGCATTGAAACACTTAAACCTTTAAAAAATTTATGAAAGGGCAAAAAGTTTTTTTAAAATATTTTTTGAGGGATGCCACCTTCTCACGCAGAAGAAAAAATATATTGAAGAATTAATGATTAAAAATTATTTGCTTAAGGTACGAAAACTAGTAGGAAATTTTAAAAATAATGTTTGCAATCTTAACACGTTGACGGACACCAACGTCTATCGACGTCTTTGCCAATGTGCGTGATGTGACACCTTTATTTAAGGACGAAGGTGCTGATAAATTATTTGCTTCGAAGCCTATTTTTGTATAGTTTTTTGTTTCGACAAAAACATTTTGTTTGGATGTGCTGAATAATTCTTATTCAGGTATACAGGGTGAGTCATAACTAGCGACCAAAAATGTACCAGCCTATTTAGATAGTTAGTTAGTAATGGATGAGGGAACAGAAAAAAATTCTTAAATTGGTACGATGAAGTTGAAACTGCGTCTGAAAGTTATTCGCACAGTGATGATGGCGAATTTGACAGTGATGCCGACTATGAGCCTTCTACTTCTAGAGACAAGAATCCACTAGAACAGAATATGGACGACAACAATACGTGGGAAGATATAACATCTGATATCACAGGATCGGCTTACAAAAGTTAGAAATCTCGTAAATCTGCTCATAAAAAAATAGCAACTATATAGATTTAGTATATTAAAAACAAGAAATCTAAATTTGGAATTAAATTCTATGAATTGACTTCCTCTCATGGTAGAGATCAAAATCGACCGGATCCAGAAACTAATTCAAAAACTGAGCAACTGGTTTTTAGACTTCTTGGACCATACCTCAATAAGAGTCACCATGCCTATATGAACAATTTCTACAACAGTATCTCCTTCTCTTCAAAATTACTGAAACATAAAACTCATCCTACAGGTACCCTAAGAACAAATAGGAAGGGTAATCCTTCAGTAGTTGCCAAAAAAACAAAAAACAAAACGTAAAGGTGAACATGTTTGGAGAAAGAAAAAAAATGAGAGCATCAGTGTGAGCAAATGGAAAGACAAACGCGAAGTTGCTGCAATTACAACATGATACAAGCAAGCATACATTTGCTTAGCATGCAGTGTTTCATTGAAAATCGACTGATGTCCAATGTGACAACAATGTCTATAGACAATCAACACATAAATATAAATTTTACAGTAATATTCTGATATTTACCTTTCTGCAAGTGTCCATTAACGTGTTAAGTGAAAGAAATTGGAAAAATATATTCTTTATGTTTCGGGCTGTGAATGATCGTGATTTCGATTATAAAAAAATATACAGGATGGAAAAAAAAATGGACTACCCCTAATAATTTGGTAGCCTTCAGGTTGACATTTTGACAAAATTATTTTGTTTTTTATTGACATCTGTCAAACGACATTTTTCTTAAATGACAGTATAAAGTTAAAAGAATAACTTTCTTGATTTATTAGAGAAAAGCAAACTATTGAACATGGTTTAATTATCAACGCGTAATATTAAATAAAACAAAACAAAGCATAAAAATAATAATAAAATAAGAACGATATGTTGAGAATAAAACACATGAATATAAACAATTTATTACAGTAAATGCTGAAAGTGACCACCGTTGACTACTTGGCAGTGTCCAAGTCTAGAAACAAATTCTTCTTGAACATTTTGTATCATTTCTGGTGAAATGTTTTGTACTTCAGTTCTAATGCGACACTTTAGATCATCAATATTTATTGATCTATTTAAAAAAAACTTTGGATTTCAAATAACCCCACGAAAAGAAGTCCAAAGAGGTCATATCAGGTGACGTGACAATCCATTTGTCTGGAAACGTCAAATCGAGATATTCCCGAACTTCTCTTGCATAGTGAGGCGGGGCTCCATCTTGTTGCAGCGAAATTTCTGGACTGGGCAAATCAGGATTATTGTGGTCAGGATACAGAGTGATTAAAGCTGGTGGAAGTTGAAACTGACAAAAATTTTGGTAGACTTCACCAGTAAGATTTTCTTGAAAGAAAAATGGTGCTATCACTCTATCTTGCAATATACCAGCCCATACATTAAGTTTCTGAGGCTATTGACAATGAGCTTCTTGAATCAAGAAGGATTTTCTTGAGACCAATATCGACAATTTTGCCTGTTTACAGTACCGTTGAGGTAAAAAGTTGCTTCATACGAAAATAAAATATTTGCGACAAAGTTCTCATCTTGATTACAATGTGGTTGCATGATTTCGCAGAACTACAGTCTTCGGTCGAAATCATCCTCATTTAACTCTTGTACCGGGCTGGTATTTTTCTTTATGCCAAATTGTTTGCACAGACGTGTGACTTATACCCATATCAAGTGCTACTTGCCGACTGGCACGATGGGGATTGTCTTCAACAGCTAATAGGACGTCAAGCTGAATATTTTCATCTACCTTTGGCCTTCCACTTGTAGGTAAATTTTTAACATGGCCATGGCATTGTGAAATTGGCGTTCGATCTGGATGAATTTCATTGTAAAGTTGAGACGTACCTCGTTAGTAGATCTGCGACGATCTCCGTAACCAATCAGCATAAGAATTTCAATACGGTCTTTTTCACTGAGCGAGGAATTTTCGAATACAACGCAAACACAGTAAAATCTCACTAGTTCAACAAGCAAGAGCTTTCAAATGATGTATCGCATACCATATACTGTCATTTAAAAAAATGTCGACGACGTCATATTTTTGACAGATGTCAATTAAAAAAAAAAACAAAATAATTTTGTCAAAATGTGGGAAACTGAAAAACTAAATTGATGTATTCGAGCGTTTTCCATAAAACCTGAAGGCTACCAAATTATTAGGGGTAGTCCATACTGTTTTTCCACACTGTATATTGTCCTATTTTACCTGACAGAAAAAAATCGAATGATGGCTTTTCATTCAAATTTTTTAAAATATTGCATTTTTTTTTTCCGGAAATACCCTCGCTGCCTTTCGTTTGGGTGAAGAAAATTTTTAAGATACGAAAACGCTGCAATTTTCGAAATATATTTTTATGTTTTTTTTTTTGGAAGTAGCATTACCGGGTCGGTACAGCAGATACCGATCTAGCTCGGACAATTCGTGGATTGTCAGTCCCACTAGCTGCCTCAATTTGCAGTGTGTTACGTCCTGGTAAGCAGAACATGGAATCACTACTAGACTGCTTAGCGGATCGATAGATACCACTTCGACAAGTGTAACTTCTTGTGATCGTTGTTACTTTAGTTTGAAGATTTTTCTAAATAATCAATTAAATTTGAGCGATGGGGACATGAAACTTTTAATTCGACAACTGTACAGCCCAAAATTAAAGCTAATTTAATTTATTTCTAATTATTTAAAACAGCATTTATGATGAAGATATTTAAATGTACTAATTTTTTCTTCTCTTGTTTCAGGTAAGTTCACCAATCGTACCTCCCTGGAAAATACGAACTTTCCACACATTTCGAAGTGATCTCTCCGCGTTCCATCATCACCAGAGGTTCGTGTGATAATTATTACGTAGAATTCTCCTCAATACCTTCAACAAATTCTCTCTAACATAAATTATATTCTACTGCCGGCGACAGCTAATCTATTAGAAAGGCTTAACGCTTAATCCGTATCGACAACGGTTATTATTCAAAGCGGCTTACCTTTTGTACTGAGATTAAATACGTCGTCGTTGTACGGCTGAGCAATACTAGCCAACCGTACTCGGGTCTATAAATTCCATTCCTTCAATTAAGTATTAGAAGACGTAAAGCGAACATTGTTTTAATACGAAATATTTTATTGCAGACATGTATGTATATAAATTCGACGCCATTGTGTACCTATCTTAAGACGTTAGTTTCTAGGAGAATACATTTAGTCCTTAGGACTTAAAAGCGGTTCATTCAATGTTAAAATGCTAAACTGGTGGATTTATATAAACTGACTGGTGGCCTATTTGCGAGTTTCTACTCCGCATACAGAAGCTTTCGGAGTAGGGAATTATTAATGTTGATTTGCATAATTCGTGATGGACGGACTGGCAGTCCTATTTAACCGTGGAATTAACGATAGTAGTACCCGTTGAACGCCCTATCTAGTAATACATAGTAGGATATTGTGGGCTGTGAAATATTAACAAGCCGTGTTAAGATTGTTTACTTTCGTATAAATAAAAAAAAAAAGAAAAAGAAAGACGACCTCACTGTAGATACGGTACCAGATGTTGAAGAGGCCTGAAGGACAGCAAACTCCCTGCGGGGTTTCTAGATATAGCACTTGTAAAGCAACCTTGATAGATACGTTTAATCTACCATTTTATCGTCGCTGTAAATTTTCCGGGCACATCTCCGGTGCTGATATCTCTTGCAGGGAATTGTAGCGTCCTGCGACACTTTTATGAGAATTCCGGGAATGTAGTGCTACCCAAGAACCGGATTTTATCTGTTTTCCTTTCTAATTTCGCAAAGTTTTCTTTTTTTACGAGTGCGTTGGAAGTTGTGCGTTTGGCGTTTCTTCTACTAAGGTTGAAACTGTATTATACTATGCGTTCCGGAAATAAACGCTTAAAATTTGACATTTATTCTAACTTCATCGTGATACTTGTGTATTATTTAGCTGGATGCTATTTGGTGTAATAAACAATTGAATTACGAATTATTAAAGATCTGTTTTCAATATTAATATCTGCCTCTAATTACTAATCAATAAAAGTCTGGATTTCATAAAATTGCTCAGTAAAGTCTCTGACCCTGAGGTCTCTACTCAAACGAATTACAATTGTCTTCGTCCGTTTGAAAGAACAAAAAGAGCACTGCTGGAGAGGAACATCATAAAAACATCTACGGCTTTGTTAGGAGAACATCATCTTAGATCGAGGTGACCAATTCGAAAACCACGACTGATTTTGGTTCATAAAAGAAACTGATTGGTGTTTTGTTCAACACCATGTACATAGATTGAGAGATGGAGCAGTGGTCGCCAGTGCTTTTCAGCGATGAGTCAAGATTTTGCTGGACACATTGTCATGGACGTCTTCGAATTTGGGCACATACAGGTGAAGGACTGGTTTGGTACTGCTCTTATCTATCACTTATAGGTCCTAGATTTCTGTTCCAGCCTGATAATGCCAAAAGACCACATCTAGCAGGTCAAACAAGATAATTCCTGGAAAAACATCAAATTCTAGTTATGGATTGGTCACCTCTTAGCTCAGATCTAAATCCGGTCCAGCATTTACGGGATGTGGTGGATCGAAATCTCGGAAGTCGATCAGAGGCTCCAGAAACTCTTCAACAGTTTCTGATGGTACTTCAAGAAGAATGGTTTGCCACACCCCAAGAGGACTTCCGGAGATTGATTGAAAATATGCCGAGCAGACAATCTCTTGGAGAAAATACTCGTTATTAGATTCCCTTTAAAGCTTAGTTTTCTTTATTTTACTGAAGTCTAATTTGTGAGTTCATGCAGATTTTTTTTAGTTTATTGTATTGTTTGGCTGTGCTTGATTGTTCTTTGATATGGAATGTTCAAAGTTGATTGATTTTTAATTCGAGATGTGGGAAAGTTATCTCTAGCGGTAAGGATATTTTGTAACTTGAGTCACTATTATTTGTCCAGAAATATTTTTGAAAGCCGTTTCTAAAACATTTCAGAAATATTTACGAGTTATTTCAGTAGTTTTTAAAGATATTGTGAAACAGTTTCACCACCATCGGAACCACCATCGGATTCATACTGGAGTTCCTCAGGGTTCGTTAATGGGTCCTAAGCTTTTCATTCTTTTTACTAGCGACATATCGAGTTCGATGTCCGCTCATCTGGCTGTGTATGCGGATGATACTGTCATATGGACCTCTTCCAGAAACGACACTCTAGTGTGTCGTAGACTGTAGAGGTCGATCAGAGAAGATCTGCACAGGCGACCAAATGGCGTCTCACCATCAATGCCGATAAGTGTTTTTGCAAACGCAATCCCTCTCCGTACTAACAGCACTATTGGGGTTATAATAACGTTCTATATACAGAGTGTCCCATAAAAAACGCCAACAATTATAATTCCGTTATTTATTATCCGTATTATTTAAACAAAAAGTAAATTTAATAGCATCAAAAGTACTATAGAATAGCAGCGTTTTATTTGTTTTCAGTTGTTTTCATTAATGTCAAACGATACTCATTTTTTTATTTTAAACACAACATACATTTTTGGCTATATTCGGATTGGATTTCTTTTTCTGAATTCAACGATGTATAACATGTCTACTTTTCATAAACGTTTATTTTAAAAAAACATTTCTCAAAATCAACTTTGTTTTTAATAAATTATGTATACATTGTCGAATGTACCATGAAATGTATTATAAGAAAAATGAGAAAATGTTATTAAGATAAAAGTTGATGCGCATGGGGGCTATACAGGGTGCAAGCTAAACTTCCTTTATTTTGAATGGAACACCCTGTATATTTTTACTGTTTACGATTCTTCTAGGTTTTACCTTTATTATAATATACGGTTTTGCTATGTTATTCAGTGCACTTTAGAAGATATGGGAAGTTTTGCATGAATTTAATAAAAAAAGTTGGCACCTCCTATCGTACTACGGCTTCCACATAAAATAATTCATGTGTGCTAGAGAAATTTCTAATATGATCACCGTTCATCAGAAATTATTTATTTATCGGCGTATTCAATATTTATATACAGGGAGAGTCATAAATCGGAATGTTTATTTTCTCACTTATTTCAAATGGAACACCCTGTATTTTATTATTGAAGTAAACCTCTCTCTTCACGCACTTTATTATTTATTCAACATTCCCTACAGCTAAATGCTTTAGTATTTGAGTTAAAAAGTTTTGGAGATTCCTTTAATAAAGTGTTATATTTTTCTTGATTTAATCAACCATCTATGAAAAATGGCCCAATTAATTGATCGCTTAAAATGCCACACCAAAAATTTACACTGAAGCGTCAATGACAAACCTCGAATTATCTTGGCTCCATTGTCGATGTATGTTTCTATTGAAAATACCATTATTGCTAAAAGTGCATTCATCAGACCAAATTATCATTCTGTAAAAATTTGGGTCGGGTTCTAAGGCATTTAAATAAAAACGACTGAACTGTTTTCTTCGGCCAGGATCATTTTGTTCTAATGCATGAACTTTTTGAGCTACATACGGTTCAAGTTTGTGCTTTCTTAAAATACCATGAACTGTTGTTTTTGATGCTCCAATATTATTTGCAATTTCGCGAGTCGAAGTTCGAGAATGTTCTTGTACAGCAAGAAGAACATCTAATTCCTTATCTTCGGAGAATTTACGTTTTTGCGTTTTAGGCTTCTTAAATGATCTATCATTTCTTAAATTCGTTTCAATTCTCTGAAATATTTTCGACTCTGGAATTATCGCATCATGGCACACTCACAAATTTATAAATAATAGATCACAAAAAAGAAATTTATTAAATGTTATTTTTTTTCAATAAATGTTTATCAAAAATAGTTATACATCGTTGAATTCAGAAAAAATAATCCAATCCCAATATAGCCAAAAATATATACATATGTATATTGCCGTTTAAAATAAGAAAGTTGACTATTGTTTGATAATCAAAACAACTGAAAACAAATAAAACACTGCTCTTTTATAGTACTTTTAATTCTACTAAATTTATTTTTTGTTTAAATGAAATCGGACAATAAATAACGGAAATATGACGGGACAGTCTGTATAACTAGGTTGACGTTTAACCCATTATTGCCCAAATTAACTTTATGATGGGGCCGCAATCGACCCCTTGGGCTTTGTAAAGTAAAAAAAAAATTTTGTGCCACGAAACACGAAATAAAAAATATAGTGTAAATAACAAAATTGGAACTAAGTATACTAATTATTGTTATGATACTCCAAAAAGCACTTATCATGAAGAGGAACTTCGCATGCACCCCATATTTAGAAAGAAGTTCTCTTGTAATTTGTCGCCAAAATTCTAAATTATTCTTAGTACTATTGTATTGTCTGGCTAAATTCCATGCATTTGATGCGCAAACGTCAAATATCCAATAAATAATAGGAATGTACCATTTATTGCCTCTCATTCCTATTCTGTAGTTTGAAACATGGTTATCAAGTTGATCCAGCCATCCCATCTATTGATTGTAACGTTTTATAACAAATGGTTGGGGAATATCTACTTTCTTCTTTTCCTTAGTTGAATATCTTGAGCACTTCTGTACAGGAAGTCTTCCATATTCGTTTGAGAGTATTGTTACGATCCTGTTATCTTTCCAACGCACGCCCACTACTGTGTTACTTTCATCGACGGCCACATCCATTTCACTTCTGTCCAATTTCTTCATAACAGCATGGCTTTTTAGAGGACATTTTTCCATTCTATTTTCTCGTACAGTGCCTGTAGCACCAAAGCCTTTTTCGGAAAGACTACAAATTAGTTTCGCCGAGGTAACAAAATTATCGAAGTAAAACGAAAATCTTTATCCCACATAATTTTATTTCAAGAGCACAGCGAACCTGGATACTACGGATTCTCCAAGACCCATTGTTTGTCTTTGTTCTTTGTTTCTTCTACCCTGGTAAATTTCAAATTGCAAGCAGTACTCGGATTTTAAAGCAGCAACCCAAGCTTTATAACTAAAGCGAATTGGTTTCCCTTTAATATATTGCTTACAGCCGTGTCTTCCATAATAAGGGATCATTGCTTCATCCACAGATATATTGGGCTCAATTGGCGCGTATTTCAAAAATTTTTTGTTGATACTGTCAATCAGAGGTCGAATTTTACCCATTTTATCACCTTCAGGCAAATTATCGTTGTCGGCAGCATGGAGAATACTAGAAATTTCTTCGAACCTGTTACATCGCATTGCTTGGGACACTAGCTTATTGTGGACGTCTTCGCTTTCTTCCCAGTATATTCGTCTTCTTGGTAAAGGGACATATCCGGATAAAAGCAAAATTCCAATAAACACATATATTTCGTTAGTAGACATTACAGTTTTCTGTATTGTTTTTTACAGCATACATGTTGGAGAATATAGTAAGATCTTCCACAATATCAGACGATAACAATAGTTAAAAAAACTGCAATGGAGAACTGTCTGCACTTAGTGTTATTGGTGGAGTTAGATTGGTAAATTTTTCAAAAACTTTGGGCTGGAAATCATCCTTATTTCAATTTATTTTCTTTGTATAAAACAGCTCAACGTGTGATTTACGAGGTAACCGCTTTTGAAGTGACAGTAGGCATGGGCTGTGAGAGTCATGCAAAATTGTTAGAAAAATAAATAATTTTTTATATTTCTGGGTCGTTTTCGACCCCGTGGGCATTAATGGATTTTAAACAGCATTTTTTCAACCTTAGCTGATTAATCTTTTCGAGCACATGCAGCTCTGGTTCCTCTCATGCGTTGAAAAAGCTTTTAAAACCAAGCTCATGATTGTCACGGTGTTTCGCCTACCTACTCTCACTTACGATGTCCTAATCTGGTCCACCGCCAGTAGAAGCCAAGTCAAAATGGTTGATATCCTTCGTGAGCAACGCTTAGATCGATCGTGATCTCAATTTTCCTTCCTTGAGCGAATACCCGATGAAGTTGACAAGGGAAACATATCAAAGGGCCTTCCGGTTGGAGAATCAGTTCATCCAACACTTGGGAGAGCTAGATTCCGATTGACTACCACCCCGAGAATCTTATCGATGGCAGATTAACACTAGGTTGTGATTTGATCCCCACATACCTATCTGACGAACCTCGTGTCGAAATTTAACCGCAATGGAAGTGATCGATAAATTAATAGCAAGAAATCGCTTTTACGCGCGGATATTCGAAATTTAAATTTAAATCATTACAATATTAATAGACTTCATAAATTAAGCAGCATCTTTTAAAGAAAAAAACACCCCACAGCTTTTTTTACCTTAAACCTCATTTCCGCCAGGACTAACTGTAACTAAACAGGAAGCAATTATTCTCCACTATAAAATCGTCAACCATTAAGAAACACTAACACAAAACGCTCTTCTTTTAAGTGTTTGTTGTCTAAACAAGACAATAGTACTATAGTACACACATAAAGAGTATAAAGATACGGGGCAGCAGATGTTCGCTAGAAAGGAAACTATAGAAGACGATGCACTCCGTGAAAGATAAGCGAAGAGTTACCGAGGAGACGACTAGAGTAGAAAAGAATAAGAAGCAGAAAAAAGAAAAAATAACGAACAAAAGCAAGAACTAACGAACCTTAGGAAAGGGGAAAAAAATAAATAAGCATCATCTCGGCCGAGATGATGCTAGAGTTATATTATATGTAGTATACGGTCCAATGAACATAACAATGTATTTATTATGTGTTATAAGGGTCTCTAGATGTAATAGGATACTCCATTTCTACTTTCCTCCTTCTCTCCGCCTTCAGTACGGAGTCGTCTGCGCTTGTTTCTCGTGGAGAAGCATCAAGACGTACGCCTGCTTCTGCATGGGCGTAGAGTAACATGATACCAACGACTGAGTCGTGGGAGATTTACCAGCCATTATATTATTGTTATTAATAGTCCACCTCTTCTATCTTAGACGGACGTATCGATATCATATCTGGATGATGTATTTAACATCCCGAAGAATCCGCTTCGTTAAAATCGAAAGAAACGTAGGAAACATAATGTAATATCCACGGTGACAAAAGCAACTTAACAAACGTTAACGGATCGGAGAAATTGCCTGGTGCAGTTTACAATCGATTTACTAGAGTGTGTGTGTGTGTGTAGGGAGGTCCAATCACGTCTCGTATAAACTGGAGGACGTTAACGTGCGCTTCTCTTTACTGCCCCACCGAACGGCTGCAACGCTATTCGACGACCATATACCCAGGAGGTCATAAAATTCAATCGACATGATGTCGCAAATAAATAAAATCGTCGATGTGAGGTATTGACGCTTTTATGGTCTTAACAATTCGATCAATAATTACGGGCGATCTTTCTCTCCGGGAAAATGTGCTAGAGCTATAAAATGTTGTTTGTTGAGATTAAATTAGAGATCTGTAATTTTATCTTCGAAATACTGAGAAAACGTTGCCGTCCACGTATTTAAATGGAAAATGTTTTGAGTTTAAAATATAATAATAAGCTCATTCAAAATGCCTGGTAAGAAATTCCACAAAAACAGTTAAAGTTTACTTGAGCTGTCCTTATTCTGGCTCTTCAAGAAGTCGAAGATGATGTTTCTGAAATTATGAATGAAATTGTGGTAACTGTCAGAAGCTTAGAATTGGAGGTAAACGAAGTTGACATTGAAAAGCTCATAACAAACCAAGAAGAGGAGCCGACGATAGAATACCTACAAAACCTTTGGGACGAAGAACACCAAGAGAGCGGGGGGATGTTAGAACAACTGTCTTAGAATGGTACCTCAACCAGCTTGGGAATCTCTACCATGAAAATGCAATTCATCATTTTCGGAAATTGCTGAAGAAGAAAGAATCGAAATCGACATAGGACAAGTTCTTTAACACTCCCATAGACGAAAAAAAAATAAGGACTGATTTTGATAGCATTTTTTATCTAGTTCTTTTTTGAAATTAAGGGAGAATTAGTTTGGGGACGTGGTTTAGTCCCTTTTACTTGTTTTTTCTCCATTTCCTTCACCTGTAATCTTCCTTCTTTGTAAATTATTTCAAAACGGTTGATAATCACATGGTAGAACTCACCCCATCTGGAAAGTAATCAGAGTAGTGTCTCGACTAATTAGATGCCTACTTTTGAAAAAGAGCACAAAAGGAGACCGATGCCGACATCTGCTATTAGATATATTTTTTACCGAAGCGGGGGGATGTTAGAACAACTGTTTTAGAATGGTACCTCAACCAGATTGGGAATCTCTACCGTGAAAATGCAATTCATCATTTTCGGAAAGTGCTGAAGAAGAGAGAAACGCAATCGAAATTGGACAAGTTCTCTAACACTCCCATAGATGAAAAAAATAAGGACTGATTTTGATAGCATTTTTTATCTAGTTCTTCTTTGTTGAAATTAAGGGAGAATTAGTTTGGGGAGGTGGTTTAGTCTCTTTTACTTGTTTTTTTCTCCATTTCGTTCATCTGTAATCTTCCTTCTTTGTAAATTATTTCAAAACGGTTGATAATCACATGGTAGAACTCACCCCATCTGGAAAGTAAGCAGAGTAGTGTCTCGACTAATTAGATGCCTACTTTTGAAAAAGAGCACAAAGGGGGACCGATGCCGACATCTGCTATTAGATATCTTTTTTTTCCCAAGTGGGGGGATGTTAGAACAACTGTCTTAGAATGGTACCTCAACCAGGTTGGGAATCTCTACCCTGAAAATGCAATTCATCATTTTCGGAAAGTGCTGAAGAAGAGAGAAACGCAATCGAAATTGGACAAGTTCTCTAACATTCCCATAGACGAAAAAAATAAGGACTGATTTTGATAGCATTTTTTATTTAGTTCTTCTTTGTTGAAATTAAGGGAGAATTAGTTTGGGGCGGTGGTTTAGTCTCTTTTACTTGTTTTTTTTCCATTTCCTTCATCTGTAATCTTCCTTCTTTGTAAATTATTTCAAAACGGTTGATAATCACATGGTAGGACTCACCCCATCTGGAAAGTAATCAGAGTAGTGTCTCGACTAATTAGATGCCTACTTTTGAAAAAGAGCACAAAGGGGGACCGATGCCGACATCTGCTATTAGATATCTTTTTTTTTTTTTCCCAAGTGGGGGGATGTTAGAACAACTGTCTTAGAATGGTACCTCAACCAGGTTGGGAATCTCTACCCTGAAAATGCAATTCATCATTTTCGGAAAGTGCTGAAGAAGAGAGAAACGCAATCGAAATTGGACAAGTTCTCTAACATTCCCATAGACGAAAAAAATAAGGACTGATTTTGATAGCATTTTTTATTTAGTTCTTCTTTGTTGAAATTAAGGGAGAATTAGTTTGGGGCGGTGGTTTAGTCTCTTTTACTTGTTTTTTTTCCATTTCCTTCATCTGTAATCTTCCTTCTTTGTAAATTATTTCAAAACGGTTGATAATCACATGGTAGGACTCACCCCATCTGGAAAGTAATCAGAGTAGTGTCTCGACTAATTAGATGCCTACTTTTGAAAAAGAGCACAAAGGGGGACCGATGCCGACATCTGCTATTAGATATCTTTTTTTTTCCCAAGTGGGGGGATGTTAGAACAACTGTCTTAGAATGGTACCTCAACCAGGTTGGGAATCTCTACCCTGAAAATGCAATTCATCATTTTCGGAAAGTGCTGAAGAAGAGAGAAACGCAATCGAAATTGGACAAGTTCTCTAACATTCCCATAGACGAAAAAAATAAGGACTGATTTTGATAGCATTTTTTATTTAGTTCTTCTTTGTTGAAATTAAGGGAGAATTAGTTTGGGGCGGTGGTTTAGTCTCTTTTACTTGTTTTTTTTTTCATTTCCTTCATCTGTAATCTTCCTTCTTTGTAAATTATTTCAAAACGGTTGATAATCACATGGTAGGACTCACCCCATCTGGAAAGTAAGCAGAGTAGTGTCTCGACTAATTAGGTGCCTACTTTTGAAAAAGAGCACAAAAGGGGACCGATGCCGACATCTGCTATTAGATATATTTTTTACCGAAGCGGGGGGGATGTTAGAACAACTGTCTTAGAATGGTACCTCAACCAGGTTGGGAATCTCTACCGTGAAAATGCAATTCATCATTTTCGGAAACTGCTGAAGAAGAAAGAATCGAAATCGACATAGGACAATTTCTTTAACACCCCACAGACGAAAAAAACAAAGGACTGATTGACAGCATGGATTTATTTAGTTCTTCTTTGTTGAATTAAGAAATTAAGGAAGAATTAGTGTGGGGAGGTGGTTTAGGCTCTTTTACTTGTTTTTTTTTCTCCATTTACTTCATTTGTAATCTTCCTTCTTTGTTGTAAATTATTTCAAACCGGTTGGTAATCACATGGTAGAACTCACCCCATTTAGTAATCAGTAATCAGAGTAGTGTCTCGACTAAAAACAATTAAGAGGGAAATAAGAAGGATTTGCTTCTCTCTCGTTAAAGTAAATGCTCTACGTCGCTTGCTGGTATAATCTCTTCTTCTGATCGAAGTTTTGATTAATTTTTTCTCTTTTATTTTGATTTTTGATTCCTGTTTATTTGAAATAGTCTCCTTTTGAGTCAATACAGCACAGGAAACGTTCAACAAATTGCTGTCTGGATTGGCCTTTAGTATGGTAGTATAACTCTTGTATGATCGGGATGGTATCGAAATGATTTTGTTTCATCGCCTATTTCAGCTTTGGATATAGCCACAAGTCGCATGGAGCCAAATCAGGGGAATACGGTGGATGATAATAATAATAATAATGACTCCTTTTTTTGGGCAAGAATTCGCGTAGCATGATGCCTTTGTGCGATAGTGCATTGTCGTGGAACAAAAACTAACTGCTTGGGTCTGGATATTGACGATGATCAAAATATTTATGTACAATAACAAATATACAACAATAAACACACAAAAACTACAGTTGTATGTATACATTATATACAGCGTGTTCCAGGATGGATGTTACAAGAGGTGTGTGGAACTAAAAATCTTTGAAACTGCCCTTCAAAATTACACGAGAATATTCTATTTCGTTTGGGTTTTCTTCAGCCCACTGAATAACCGTATTCAAAGATTTCAGTGCTTCATCAGTGGAAATCAACTTCAGTTTCATCGTCATCACCAACGCTGTCTTTATTTTCAATTTCAGTTGTGACTTCATCTTTCTCATTTTCTAACTGACGGTCCTCATTCCAAACTCCAAACTTGAATATCATGTGGATCATAAATCTATAAATTAATTTTAAGAACCTATGCAAGTAGATATGTATTTAATTTTTTTACTTCAGAGTTTATGAGGTTTAAGTTATTCATAACTTCAGACTGTGCATATTCTGGATCTTCATTACCGTAATGAATGCGTCAATGTTATTAAGTTCTGTCACCGGTGGATGGCTTCGAGCATTGTCTAACAATAATAATGCTGTTATTGGCAAACTTTGACTTTCTAAAAACTCTTTTACCTAAAACTGCATGTGAAGACGCTGCATTAAAACATCTGCAAACTTGCCTCAGGAATAATAATAAATTTGATTTTAAATCAACGTTTAAAAATCCCTGCTGTCATTCACGCTGTTTTGGAATGGTCATAATTAACAGGACGATTGAAGTTTTTGAGTGTTTGAGGATTTTTATTTTTTCCTATGACTAGCTACTTGGCTTTGTGTTTTCGAGAAGCATTCGTACAAGCTAAGAATGTTACTCTTTGTTTTTCTGCTTTTCTTCCAGGAGCTGTTTTTTCTAACGACATAAGTTTTATCAGGCAAGAGTTCCCAGTATTTGTTCTAAATTAAGTTGAAGTTCTGATATTTTTTCGGATAATTTTTCTTTAAATTGAGCGATTAGTTCTGGCTGGGATGGAGCAAGTTATAAAAACCTTATTCTATCGCGTTTTTTAAATTTCTTCGACCAACCGTTGCTTGCATGAAAGGAACCTGTGTAATATTTTGCATGCCTTCTCTTTAGGTATTTCTCCGGTTATATTCGTGTGTTGTTCTCTTTGTTTCAAAAACCACTTGTAAAGAGCTTTTTCCATTTTTTGATAAATCGATAGTTTGAATATTTTTCTTTTTCCTGGCCCACTAAACGTACTATCAATCGTTTTCAAAATCATACGCCTTTTGTTTCTTATCGAAATTATTGTCCATTTAGCAACTCCATATTTCCTGGACAATACTGCAGATGCAACACCCTGTTGCAATGATTCTAAGATTTCTGCTTTTTTTCCCCCATTTTAGATGCTTCCTTTTGGTGTGAGGCAATTGGAAAACATAAACACAATGTACACTTCACAGTACGTCTTCGTAATTGTTAACTTGTATTACAAAAATATTCACTGCAAAACACCGAAACTCCCCGAGTAACTGCTAAATCAGAATTGCTGAATAAACGCATTACACATACGTATGCCTTTCTCTCTCCGGGGAAGTCCCTCTGTATGTGCTTGTGCAACTCACTCGAGCGAGGTACAATTTGTTCACTATTTCGAGGCCAACACTAATATTTCACTGTTCACTGATAAGCATATTCCGGTCGAACTCGTCGAATTCTGCCCCGAAATCGTTGTAGAACTTCCACGTAATATTCTGCGTTCACCGCCTGATCTTCTGGGACGAATTCACTGTGAAAAATTCTATTTGAATCGCAGAAAACAGTCTGAGCATTGTTTTGATTTTGCTCTTCTCTTTTGGTTCTTCTGGTAACTTCCAAGCCACACTCTGATGTTTTGTTTTCGACTCTTATTAAAAACACCATGTTTCATTACCAGTTACAATGGTTGACATACTTGCCGGTTTCCTTTAGGACATTTTTAACACTCCAATTTTTTGGGTCGCCTGTCAGAGAGTGTGGCACGAAACTCGTACATTTATTTTGTTTGCCCAAATCTTCAAAATTTGATAGACTGTGTCTTTCGATATCACAGTTTCCTCTTCGATGACTCTCGCAGACGTACAATGCGAGTGGTTTTTGGCGTCGCTACTTGATAATCGTCCCCAGAAGGTCCTCGCGACCGTCGCAAAATCGGCCAAACCAACTGAAAATCTGCGCACGGGACATGCATTCATCTCCCTACACATTTTTTAGCGTTTCATACGTTTCTGCACTACTTTTACCTAATTTAAAAAAGCTGGTTCTTAAACATTCAATTCTTCGAAATATGCTTCGTGGTACTAAACATATTACAGCAACGCCAATCTCTCACAGTCACATTTAAAAATATCTTCGTTAATTTCTCAATGTCCTCATCATCGTTTTAAAATATCCTGAGAAAACCCGCTACCTTATTTGCAAAACGCTAAAGGTTAATTACCATTGACATATTATGTTGAGGGAATTCAACGTGAACGGTTAAGAGATACTTCAATAACCGTCAATCTTAGAAGAGGAGAAGCGCACCAATAAAAACTTACGACCCAGCAGTGTTAATTTATCAATCAAGCACAATTAACCTATCCGCATACCGTCCATGCATACACTCGAGAACCCGCATAATTGCCGGATCATCGTTGTAAATTGCTTGTCAGATTTTGCAAACCGCCTTATTGCATTCCTCGAACTGCACTCTACGTTTCAATTGACAGTGATTTATGTAAATGTTTAGTTTTACTTCGAGAGAAAAGTTACACTAAATTAGTCATGTCTGTAGCGTATGTTTTGAAATTAATAATAATAATAATCTACTAAAGCAATGAGGAGGAGTAAGCTCTTTAACGCTAATAATTAAAAAATGCACAATCAAAATGAGAAAAAGGAGTTTGGGTATCTAAGAAGAATCTCAGAAAGAGCCGGACGATGCCGATGTGATGATTATGGCAGGAACTGGAAAATTTTTTTTGCATCCATTTCAACCAGTTCTCAAAACATTTTTTTCCACTCTGGAGGTTGTATCTCAGAAACATGGTTTTCAAAAGTTTCGGCTGCTTCTTGAGGCGTTGAAAATCGCTGTCAACGTATTTTTTGTTTCACAGTTGGGCACAAGAAGAAATAATTCGGCGACAAATCAGATGAATATGGGCAATGAGACATTATTTCAACCGATTTCTGCTTCTAATAGTCAACTGTTGGAAACTCGCATGATCGTGATGAAGAATAATCCGACGTTTTTGGTTGTTCTTCCTGATTTGGTCTATAACTTTTGGCAAATAAATTACTGTATACCATTTAGTGTTAACAGTTCTTCTCGACCATTTTCTTAGAAGTGCACCTGAAAAATGTCAAACTTTAAGAATATAGTGATTATACAGGCTGACAGAAAAAAACTACAATGCATAGCAACATATGATAGAGGTCTAAGAAATATCAAAAAAAGTTTCTATGTTAGGGGATTAAGGTCGGGACTACGACCAATGCAGCTATTTCCAAATTTTCGTTACAGAAATTCCCTTACTCTCTCAGAATAGTGAGCTGGCGCTCCTTCAGGCATGTAGTACATTCTTCTTATAATATTCAATGGAACATCTAATAAAGTATTCAGTTTATTTTCCAAAAAAATTCAATAGAGTTCGCCTGTCAATCGTCTGGGTACTCGAAATGGACCAATTAGAAAATTGTCGATTATACGTGCTCACGCATTAAAGGAAAACCCATACTGGTGATTCAGTATTACGTTCTGATAAGGGTTTTCATCGCTCCGATAATGCCATCGCGACTGAAACATGCTTCATCAGTAAACAAAATTAATGGCAGAAAATTTGGCCCTTTATTTTGCAACCATTCTCGCAAAATTGTAAACGCGGTAGGAAATCCTGTTCCAATAGATGATGAATTTTTTGGAAATGAAATGGATGAAGAAGTCACGATTGACATTCTGTACAGCTGCACTTATTCTAGGATTGTCTTCTACTATTTGCAAAATAGGTTCTTTATTTGCAACAGTACGACAAGTTCTCTTAACCCCAGAATCATATTTTGGTTTTTTAAAGCAACCAACTTCTCCCAAACGCCTCTGTACGCCAATAAATATCCTAACATTAGGAACTTGCCTTCATGGGTATCTCTCTCGATACATGCGTTGAACTTCGGAAGCATTTGAACGAGCTTCGCCGTAACACATGATCATGTCCCTGTATTCAACGAAAGCTTTCAATAAACTAAGTTAATACTGCTTCACATTTACCAAATGTTTTGTTTCATGAAAAAATATTTTTTATTGCCTAGATAAAAGTGAAAAACAAGAACAATATAAAAACAATATAAAAAACAACCGCCAATTAATTAAACATATTTTTATTTTAAAAATATGTCGTCCGGAGGTGGAGACGAACCACCGAGTATGGCTATCGCGGCCCACTCACACACACCGTTACGCTACCCGACGACTCGACTCCACTTAAACTTTCACAAATATATGTGAACGAGATGTAAAGGCCTGGATAGTCAACAGGTCGTCGTGAGTGAGCCGCGATAGCCATACTCGATAGTTCGACTCCACCTCCGGACGAAATATTTTTAAAATAAAAATATGTTTAATTAGTTGTGGGTTGGAAAATTGCATTCTATATACATGTACTTATGCGAAGAAAAATAAATACTTCGGTGTTAAAATATAAAAAACAGTTTGTAACTTGAAAACAAAAATCAGTCGGACATGTGTGTAGGTATAGGAATTTTTTTGTTATTTCTTGGTCCTTGATCACATGTTGCTATGCATTGTAGTTTTTTCTGTGTCACCCTGTATATGTGTCCGTCGTAATACTAGAGATTATCAAGAAAGGGCAATTGAGTTGGCGGATGAACGACACAATAACAGTTAAGCAAGTATAGGAATCCATATTGAATGATAAGTTCGTGTGCAGGACTCGATGCGAAAACAAATTTAAATTAAAAGTGACATTTTCCTGACCCACTGTGTTTACTTGAATTGTGTTTGTGCAGGGGCTGGGACTGTTTCAAAAAAAAATCGTACTAATATTCAATTCTGAGTTAAACATGTGGCCGTGCATGCCCACATCGCAACACTATCTCCAAATGGTCTCATTATTACAAATGAGGTGGTACAGAAACCACCACGCAGACGTAAGAAGGACGACCTCCATTTCGCGTTAATCCGAGATTAACTTAAGAGTTAAAAGCCATCACCGACTGTCTGGTGAGGAATCCTATAGCAGGATGCCTACAACACATTATTAAAACGCGTCTTCAATTCAGAAAGATTTTGGCAAAGTGGGTGCCGAATGGGATAATTTATTAGACAATCTGCTAACTGTCGATGAGATGAACCACCACAATCATCGCCAAATGACATTCAAAACATGAACCTTCTTGATGTGGTCAATGCCGAGATCCCGGTTAGGAAGCGCCGTAATGTCAAATTTTGTACGAGACGGTTGTTCAACCCCTAAACCAATTTGGCACCCTCTGATTATTACTTCGATTTTGCATTCAAAGTGATAACGTGTTTTCCAATGCAAGAGGTGACATTACTTTTGAAACTGGTTGCACTATAAAATGCAATTATCCCTAAAAATACCCTGGATGCATCTCCGCCGTTACAATGTAACAAACCTACGTTGGAAATTTTTAAAACGACCCACTATATCTTTATTGTCGGCATTAAATATAACCTTACTTCTTCATGGTAAACGCCATAAAAAAAACTCTTTAGTGTCATCTTTAGACAGCGGACAATCTCGGTTTACGACTCTTCGCGTATTTTATATTCCGAACGGCCTTCCATACAATTTTAGGGCGACGACACCATGAATCCGTATCACCAGCTATGTAACTTGTTCCGAGGTGGAGGTTGTAAAAAATTGTTTTGCGAGGAATCTAAGATAAGTTTCGAAAACTACGATAAAGGAAATAATTTCCTCTCTTGACAGTTACATATGAGATCTAACCGTGAAAGAGATATTAATCAGGATTCTTATTCAACAACTTCGCTACGTGAACGCCGCCGCGTATAAGCCGAAGATTAATCGTGGAAAGTGTTATTAGCTTTACGAACTAATAAAACTTCAAATTGGCTGTCGGTGGAGTTTGTATTACGTGTCCGTACGTAGTATGTGCACGTTTGAGTTGATTACACGGATGTTTAGTAACGTTTGATTGCATAATCAAATATTCGCTCGTCTGAGACTTGTCTACAAACTATAGAGGTATACGTCTTCTCTCGGATCTACGAGGTGCATATCTAGTTGTTTGTTGTCTGCTTGCACTGTGTTATGAATTTCCTGGAAAGGCATCGAAACTTTGTTGCGTTAACAATAACCCAAGTTTCGATGACTTTATGTACTGATACACCCGAGAAACTAACCTCGAGGAGTTAATTAACACCACCTTGATGGGCAAAGGTCTGTTACAGATAGAATGACGTTCACAAATTGAACGGGGGAATTATTGAAAACTTACTTCCAAAGTGGTGAGTCTTCTTCAACCCACAAAACACCACAAAACTTTTTACTAAAAACCGACGCGTGTCGGCAGCAAAACTGTCATTATTAGAGTTGATTACTCTTAAGTCTTCCAATCTTTGTGGGGTAGCCCTTACCAGCTATGAAATGTGGTGGAAACTTAGGGGTGATGTTGTCCTCAGGGGCGTTGGTTTGAAATTAATCTGTTGGCGCCTGACCAATCACATCTTGGTCCCTCTTCAGGGACTCCAGTTTGCCCACCAAAACACTTTTTTTTCCATCCGTGTCCTCGGAAACTGCCCATATCAGCGGCATACATCGGATCAGCCTCTTCTACATCCTCTTTCGCAAGTCTTTCGATCATTAGATGGTTATTTGTTTACTGCATACGACCATGCTTATTTATGGCAATTTTTCTTTCCTTGAGATATTCCCCAACTATGTTCTTGAGGTATAGTGGGAACCTTCTCCTAACCTCTTGAGAGATCTTGCTCCAAGCTGCCCAATTAAAAATGCTCTTAATGTCTCTTCGAGCATTATTAATTTGGAAGCCAGGGGGTTTAAAACGGGTAATCTGTCTGTGATGGTTAAAAGAAAAAGGAGTCTCCTTTTTCCATAAACTCAATATTTCGCTCTTTATTCAGAACTTCCTCGGGAGTACAAAATTGGAGATGATATAAGTTGCAAGCTCCTGAAGTTGTACGGTCGTAGTACTTCTTTCCAACATTATTAATTTGGACACCTCATGCATTTAGAGACCACTAACGCTGATCATCCAGAAGTAAATCAGTTGTAGAAATTGTGAAATTCTGAAGCTTCAACTTTACCATCATCAAAAATTGTTCGAAACCAAGCAATTGAAAAAATGGAAGTTATTATTATTATCATTCGAAGACTGTAATCAGAAAGGAGTGCCTCTAAGTGGTCCTTTAATCTTCGAGAAGAAAAAGCGTCTTTACGCTCATTTTAAAGAAGCTGGTCATGAACCTACGAATGGAAAATTCCAAGCATCGAAAGGTTGGTTCAATAAATTGAAGATGCAATAATCTTTACATAATATCCAAATTGTTGGAGAAGCTGCATCGGTGGACGTTACAGCAGCAACAAGATATCCAGGAGAAGTCTTAAGGTTAATTACTGATGGTGGTTACAGACTTGAGCAAGTGTTTAATGCTGACGCACCTGCCTTGTTTTTGGAAAAGAATGATTTTCTCTGGTTTTAAAGCAGCAAAAGATAGAGTTTACATTGTTTCTCTGTTCTAATGCGTCAGGAAATAGCCCCTTTAAGGGAAGCCCCTAGTCCTTTACAGATCATAAAATCCTCAAAAAAATAAGGAGGCAGGGTGTCCTTATTTTTTTAGTGTTTTGGCGTTTAAACAAGAAGGAGTGATCCTGGGATCCAGTGAAGATCGTGTTCCAAACTGTTCTTAATGTCTGTTTTGGACATTATTATTAATTTGGACACCTCATACTTTAAGAGACCACTAATGCTGATTATCCAGAAGTGTGCAGTGTGTACTTCTATCTCTCTCTTACCTACCACTAACCTTTATTTTCAATATAGTTGTCCGGTCTTCAATAATTTTATACTCGCATGTGTTGGTCATTGCATTCCCGATTTTAAAACATTTAATTATAATTTTAATATGTTTCTCTCTGTCGTAACGGTTAATTATAACAGGTCTGAAGAAGGAGCAAGAAATACCCCGGAAACGTCACATAAGTTAATTGCGTTTTATTCAAATAATAAACCCAAATTCTGTGATTAATCCACAGTAAGTACTCAACTTTCCATACATAGGGAACCAGTTTCAGAAGCTGCCAATTGATCGGTTTTTACATTTTCCGCTATAACTATTATACAGGGTGTTTCATAATGTGTGCGCAGCACTTCAGGATGTGATACCTTGTCAAAAAAATTTGAAAAAAAGTTTCTATCAACTTACTTTCTAAAATGCACCATTTTCGAGATACAGGGTGTTGAAATTTAATAAAAAAAAATCGTTTTTTGGAAATATCTCCGGAACCGTTTATCGTAAAGAAAACAGCTTTGGTAACGATTTTATATTTACAATAAGCTAAGTTGTGTGGGAGCAAAAAAAATTTTAAGTCATAATTGGTGAAGATTTTGAAGGGGTAGTGGTTGTTTTTCTCCCCAACTTCTACGCCACTGGAAAAAGTACGGTTTTGATATGCCCATTTCAACCGCCAATGTTTTCTACACAAAAAAGGTGCTGTTGGTCATGAGCTCTAAAGTTGACCGTTTTCGAGAAAAATCAACTTTTTTGTTGAAAAACATTAGGACAATAAGTAAGAACAGCAAACGTTAACAATCTAAACGTTGATCAATAGTACCTTTTTTGTGTAGAAAACATTGGCGGTTCAAATGGGCGTCGCAAAACCGTACTTTTTCCAGTGGCGTAGAAGTTTGGGAGAAAAACAACCACTACCCCTTCAAAATCTTCACCAATTATGACTTAATTTTTTTTTCTCGCACACAACTTAGCTTATTGTAAGTATAAAATGGTTACCAAAGCTGTTTTCTTTACGATAAACAGTTCCGGAGATATTTCCAAAAAACGAATTTTTTTTATTAAATTTCAACACGCTGTATCTCGAAAATGGTGCATTTTAGAAGGTAAATTTATAGAAACTTTTTTCAAATGTTTGGACATGCTATCACATCCTGAAGTCCTGCGCATATATTATGAAACACCCTGTATATACACCGTGTTTCATGTAACTAGCACATTAGAAGTTTTTGTGCTTACAACGCGAATTTTTTCCAGAGTTTTGCTTTCACATAACTGACCGCAATCTTTCAAGTTAAAATATTTTTAAACTCAACTGCAACTTCCGGTCATACCGGAAGTAGGCGCCATCTTTGATATTTTAAATGTGACACCCTGTATTTTATTTGGGATTTGAATTGCTTATTTAAATAGAAGAACAGACAGAACAACAAACTTGTTGCTTTAAGCAATTTATTATTTATTGCATATGAAACATTGATGGATGTTTCTAGTGAAATTGATGAAACAAAAAATGCTCATTACTGTAGGCATATTTTATCGCCAAAATTAAACCTCTTTTGTTATTTGGCAAAATATCGGGCCTTCAGGCTGACCTTCCCAATAACTCAAAAACCTCTAGAGATAGGTATAGGGAATGTAACAGTGGATCGAAAGACAATTTTTTTCTGCTTCAGAGAAGGCGAAAATATACATGGTGTTTCGTTTGAAAAAATTGAGTTTCTTGCGTTTGAAATGTGTATAATTGTAAATTAATTAGAGAACACTCTGTGTAATATTATTGCTAAACCTGGTGATATTCGAATAGGACAATAATTTGACTATCTCAGGAAGAAATTTCAATTGTTTATCTTTTTTCATGTCTCAGATTAAGAACTTTTAAAATTTACGATCAAGTGCCCTAAAAATGGAAAACAGTTGAATATCTCCGAAACGGTTGACTTTGACATAATCCAACCCGGTATCTCTGTTCTTCTATTTAAATAAGCAATTCAAATCTCGACTAAAGTACAGGGTGTCACATTTAAAATAACAAAGATGGCGCCTACTTCCGGTGTAACCGGAAGTTGCACGAGTTTAAAAATATTTTAACTTGAAAGATTGCGGTCAATTATGTGAGAAGGCAAAACTCGCGTTGTAAGCACAAATACTTCTAATGTGCTAGTTAGATGAAACACCTGTATATAATAGTAAACTTTGACACGTGATTTAGGATCGTATTTATAGTTCATGCTTGAGGTTGTGCTGATGCTTGAGCACGAGATTTTGACGTAAATGTCATTACAAATGTGACAAAGTCGCGTATCATTATTATTGTACATTTAAAATTATGCGTCACAAATTTAATAACAATACACAGCGTAGCAATTTCAAAAAAAAAACAAACAATCGTAATCAAAACTTACCCCGAAATCTAGGAGAGGAGGAGACAATGAAAGAGGGAGAAATCAGAGAAATTCATTCTCGTATTAAACCAGTGACGTTGGTGTCAACAGCTCGCGTCGACCTGTCCCAGCTCAAAATTAACGGTAATTGATGGCGACCTGTTACCGGAAAACTCCATTAGAGGACGCTCGGGAGTTACGGGCGAAGATAGCGTTAGTAGAAAAAAGTCTGCGTATCGTACGACATCACTGTCTGATAAGGTCGTTGCGTCAAATAATTTAGGATGTAGGTATATGTAGAGTGAAGGTAACCCCCTCTCTCTAGTATAGAAGGAAAGAAAAATATATTTAAAAGAAAACTTTAATTGCAGAATAGAAATACTGAAAATAAACTGATTGGAACGGAAGAGGAAAATCGAACTAGGGAAACCAGTTTTAAGTGGGTCGTCTACATCCAATTAACCGACGAGCAAAATAAAATTTCGTATTAATTCCAAATATATCCTTTTACGCATGACACTCTAACTCTGGTCATATTTGGTTTCCATTTCGTGGGAAAAGTTTTATTTACCTTATTCCAAGGCGAATACGATGTATTTATGTATGTTTTAGCCGACGGTAATTCAATCGGTTTAATTAAAAGTTGTGTCGTGAACTGTTAGCGTTTTCCCAACGTTTTCGGTATAATAATTTTCGATAAATATACTCGGCTTAAATCGACTATTTATGTTGCATAGAAACTGCATAAATATGATTGTTTGTATGACATATTTAAATGCAGGTAACAAATTGGTAAATATCATGAAAATATTTTCCGTCCGGTTTATAAATCTGCATTCAAGTATTGATTAAAATTTTCTCTGGCGCGTTTAAAATTGAAAAATCTTTAGTTCTTTGTTTCTTGGCTTTTGGTATTCTGAGTGGAGATAGGTGATGGTGCTTAATCATTGCTGGGATGGTCCAAGAGCACTTCGGATCATCATCCTGGGCGGAGGCCTATCCGGATCGAGCTCGGTCAAATAGGAAATCAGTGGGTTGCCTCAGACGGCCGCCTTCTCAAAGATGTTGATGGCAAGGGCTCTGAGCTGGTCCTTGAGTGCACCCACGATCAATGTTAGCATTTTGTTCTGGAGAACTTCTAGTTTTTTTTAGGATCCCTTTTGGCCAAGCTCGACCAAGACAGCGACCCATAAATGGTGCTTGAATTTTTTTGACTATCTTCTTGGTGTGCGGTTTGAATATTAATTTCTGATCTAATATGCCACCGAGGTAAAGAACCGATTGACTTTTTCGTGAAGCGGATACCGACACACTTTGACTTGTTAAATTTAAGCTTCCACCTCGATCCTCAGCGATCCCTCAGGCGTCCGCTTGACCCTGTAGGCGTCTACAAACGATTTCTTAATTGCTGGAAGATTGACTGTAAATTAAAAATAGGATTGACGAACACCTTCTCCTTTAGCCTGCTCAGGATGACAATTTCGGCGGCTTTAGCATGTCGGGCGGGGGTGGGGAGGGGGTGGGAAGAGGGAGTGAAGAGCGCATTATAGGTAACGGGGATTGGAAGTTGTGAGGGTGAAGATTTCCTCCCATCAAGCTTCTTCGTGAAACTTTCCTAACGCTTTTCTGAGCCTGCTAGAAAGAGCATTGACATCGTTGATGTTCCTGAGGTGTTTTCTGAGTCCTTTATCTCGCGATAGGTTTTTCTAAAGATGTCACAGAATTATTTTTTTATATCCAGCTCCTATATTAGTTCTGGAATGCCACAAGGCTCAAATTTAGGTTCCTTATTATTCAATTTAGTTTACGCAGATGACCTTAAAATATTTCATAAAATTACTTCAGAATCAGACTGGATTATTGTTCAGGAACAATATTAACATAATCAGTGATTTGTGTCCAAAAAATTAAATACACTTAAATTTGGAAAAATGCGCTGTAGGTATTGACTTACTCGAAGAAAAATCCGTACGTATTTCATTACTCTGTAAATCGGATCCTTGTGCCTAGATGTGTTCTAATAAAGGATCCAGGTGTTGTATTTGTCTCTAACTTGTCTTTCGCCGACCATATCACTTCAATTAAAAGTTCTACCTATAGATCTTACGGTTTGTTAATAAGATCTTGCAAGACTTTTACCAACCTATCAGATTTAAAAGCTTTATATTATGGAATACGCCTCTGTTGATTGGTATCCTCACTATAACCTATCAACAAATTAGTTTGGAAAGAGTACAAAAAAGATTTTTGACATTTTTATCATTTAAGGTAGATAATACTTACCCTGATAGAGGCATAGATTATAAAAGTTTACTTGACAGACATGATTTCTGCTCTCTTGATGCCCCTTCGTTGTTCGTTATTGTAGCGTTACTACGTAGATGTAAATGATTTGGAAAATTCTTGAGCACATGCATTGACGAGTACAGTGGACTCCTTCCTAACCGGCCACTTCGGGACCGGGACCCAGACCGGACCAAACATTATGCTACTAGTTCAAGTGCGGCTTTTGCTTCTGCACGGACTTCTTTTTACAGTCTCCTCTTCAACAACTTCTTCATTTTCTTAGTTATCTTTACCAATAACTACCTGTATTATATCATCGTCACTCAAAAACTCGTTTTCAAGGTTTTCGTCGGCAGCAACCCATTCGTTCACATCTTCTGCATTAAGACCAGCACATTCAGGAAGTTTTTGCAAATCAATGAGTGGTTAGTGGCATCAGGTTGATCTGCGTCTGTAGTATTCTGCAGAGCTGTAGGATTATCTTCTTTATTTTTCCGATAGCTTTCAAAACACCTGGCCAGAGCTTTTTCCAAAATTTGGTAAACGTAGTGGTAGGCGTTTTTTCGTAGGCTTTAGCCAACATGTAGATCACATCCTTAATATTGATAGTCTTCAAAGCAGCGATTAGTCCTGTGTCTTTATCATTCAGCTTTGAGAGGATTTCAGAAAGAAGTCTTTTTAAACTTGCAATGACTCCTTGGTCTACGGGTTGCAATAAGCTTGTTATATGTGGAGAAAGAAATTAAATTGTTATATCAGCTTCAGATGTGAACACCTCCGTATGTGTTGGAGCATTGTCAATGACTAAAACAGCTTTGATCGGTAATTTCAGGGTTGTGAGGTGTTGTCTTACTTCTGGTACAAACTTTTCCGTAAACCATTCTGTAAACATATAACTGTCCATCCATGCAGATTTCTGTGCACTTTAATGTACAGGAAGGGATGACATGTTCACTTTTTTGAAAGCGCGGACCTTTTCAGACTTTCCAATTACAAAAAGAGGAATCATGTGTTCCAGTGGCGTTAGAACAAACTCCTATAGTTAGTCATTCTTTGTTTGATTTCTCCTGATTTGTAGCGAATGTTTTCTGGGGTAAAAGCTTGAAGTTAAGACCAGTTTCGTCCATATTATAGACTTGTTCTGGGTGTAATCCTCTTTCTGTTATATAAGTTTCAAATTTAGTGCAAAAGTCCTGAATTGATTTTCGATTCTTCCGCTAATCGTTTACTGCGCTTTTTCCAACATCTAATTCGTCACAAATTTGCTTGACTGACTCCTTTATCGAAACGCTCCAGAGCATTTAATTTTTGTTCCATTGTCACTACTCTACGTTTCCTTTTCTCACTCATCTCCTGAACATACAGTATTCACACAGAATACGAAAGAAACACGTCAGCGCCAGAATAAATCAGCAGCTCATCTCAACTCAATAGGCTACCGCCTAGAAACATATCGCGACAGATTTCTAATAGGCCAATAAAATTAAGTCAAAAACAATCCGTTTTGAGGAATTAATTTCCAGCAAGCTGGAAATCGTTTTAAAACCTCTATTTGGTCCTAAATGCGTGTAATCTGAGTTTGCACCATCCCAGGTGGTGAGCTTAACTTTTAGTAGCCCACAAACAGCTAAATTTTTGCACCTTTTTTTATTTTTTTGCTTGTAGCTGGAAAACGGTGCGTCTAACGGAAAATGTCATTCTATTTAAAAATACAGAGGACTAAATTCTGCGTCGACTGACATTTAAAAAATCAAAATCGATGTTAAAAACGAAAAAAAAAATCGTATTTTGGTGCAACTTCCAACGACAATAACAAAGAACGGCTGATTTCCATACTGCGTGAGAAATTGGTACAAAATAGGTATAAAGTAAGGCAAAGTGTTGAGGATGCTGATACCCTTATTGTCAACACTGCCAATCAGTTGACAGATAACTTTGCGACGGTCATCATAATCGGGGAGGACACCAATTTATTGATTCTATTAACCGCCAAAGCACCTAATTCATCCGCCATTTACGTCATGAAACCTGGAAAGGGAACCTCTCAGAACACCTACTCTCCCAAGTACTTCAACTTCTCGTCCGTTGTCAAACAGAATATTCTGTTCCTACATGCAATCAGTGGATGTGATACCACCTTTGCATTCAATCGCCAAGGCAAGTTGAAGTTTGTCAAGCTTCTTCAAAAGAACACGACATTTCAAGAGACTGTCAAGGTTTTCCATCATGAATATGCCGATCCTGAGGTTCTCATTTCAGCAGGCAACGGTTCTTGGCAGCCCTCAGGCAGATGAGACCTCCCTGGACCAAATCCGCTACGAGCTGCTACGGCCGCTCCGGCTTGCTGGAAATTAATTCCTGAAAATATATTAATTTGATTGGCCTATAAGCTATTATCGCCTCAAAAACTCGTTGCGATCGATTAAAACGGAGGCGGGTTAAAAGGTAGTCGGTTAAGAGGGAGTCTACTGTATTTGAAGCTGGTAAAGCTCCATCTCACCAAGAGACATGCCACCAGGTATTTTAGTATCATTACGTTTATTGTTAATAAATGACCAAAATGTTTTTGAATTCCGAATAATTTTATTTTCAGTTCTATGGAGATAAGATAAACAAAAAATACAGCTAGTTTAAACAGCTGTGTTTTCTGTTTTAGTAGTTCACGAACTATTTTAAATTCTTCGTAATAACAACTTGAGTTTGACGAATTCTATTTCCTGAAATATATTTCTTTCGTACATACATATCGTAAGCTATTGATAAACAAATTTCAATATCGACGGTTACAATATTTAATTTTAGGTACATCTCTTTTCAGTAGTGAATAAAGCGTAATGTAAAAGTTCTTCGTAGCATTATCGACGTTTGTATGTGTTAAAAGAAAAGACCAATTAGATTCGGCCAATGCATTCTGGAGCTCTGATGGTAACTCAGCTCTACGAAAATTATATTTTATGTTATCTTTCGAATGAAAATTCATGTATTTAGGAGCCTGTTTGATATCGAAGGTTATAGAAAGTGGGGGATGGTGTAAATCCTCCGGCACCAATGGATCGAAATCATGCACAATGTCAAAATTCCAATCTAAGTTTGTGAATATTAAATCTAGAAGGCGGCCATTTTAAAAGGTTACTATGGCTAGCATCATGTCTATACTAAAAAGAGGAGCATTCAAATCACCCATCAGAAATACATTTTTGTTCCCCAAAGCATTAAGAAGTATTTCATAATCATCACAACCAATATCGGGTGGGATATAAATATTCAAAATATTGTAATGGATCATTACATTTAAACTGAACATGTAAGATAAGTTGCCTATACGTATAGGGAATAGCAATTAAAAGAAATTTAAATTAAAAAAATGTCAATAAATAGAATTACAATTGTCAAAATTACACTAAGCAACCATTTAGTTAAATTAAGATAAACTAGATTTAAGTTGGCGACACGAATGACAGATCGGACATTTACTCTAACTGACATTTCGATAATTTACATTTTTAAAATGGAAAACCATCGACGATAACCCAATTACTTACGTGACATCACCTAACATAATTTCCAAAGTTAACTTCACATTAATTCCAGGAATTTGTGAATCCATATCATCTGTGCCAATTTCTTAGTATAAATCGACATTTTCATCCAAAATAACAGACAGCCATGAACGAAAAAAAAAATATTTAAAACAGACGCGTCCGAACCACGAATGCATCCAGACCTATGTTAATTTCATCTCTAAAACGTAAACAACATATTAAAACATAAATTTACCAATAAAATCATTATATCTTCCTTATCCGAGATCCATTTAAAATTAAATCTCCTAATCCTGAAGGGAGACGACCAATTTAATTAAAATTTTCTATGAAAAAATTTCCAAATTAAACCTCCGAGACACCAGGAGCCAGATATTTTTCCATTCCGAGGCAGAGCCCGAAGAATTTCTTCCACGTCGAGAGCCCGAACACCCATCCAGCTTGAATTTAGAGCCCATACGGGGAGAATCCAGCCATAGCCGATCCTGACCATTTCCGTCCATTGACCGACTAAGACACACTCGAACGCCCCTCTTAACAGATAAGTGGTTATCGAAAAAAATAAGTATTAGATCAAGAAGTTGTTTTTTTTTAATATAAAGAAAATTAAAAGTCAATCCTACAAAGACAAATTAGCCTCAATTAACTAAATAAAACAGAATACTCACCAAGTTAGAGAGAATCCTAGAATTTAATTCATTAGATTTAATCATAGTTGATTAATTGTAGTTTTGGCGTCCAGAACGTGGGGCCAGAATTGGACTTGTCATCTCAACCATAGACAACCAAACACACACAATTGAAATTCAGATTTGCAATTAAAAACACAGGTCCGTAGTAGACAAATTTACTGAAAAGAAATTTAAGGGAAATTTTAAAGAAAATATTTATTATTGAAATAAAACAACCCATTGTGTTTATTTATTTATTTATTTACATTGTTATACATTTATTGTTTCTTGTTTATTTAATTTTGTGTGTACCATTGAACATTTATTTCTTGTAAAAAAAAAAAACCATTTGTAACACATCACGACACATACATTTACATAACACCTTCCCGAACGTATCTGAAAAAGAAAAGATCTTGAGAAACACTCCCAGCGAGACGTTGTAGCCATCAGCAGAATAGGACAGAGTTGCTAATCAGAAAACTAAACGATCTAGCCAAGTTACGCGACATCGCACCACAATGGAAAGAAGACACCGACGTTCAGCATCTTCAGGAGACGCCACGGTAGACTTGAACCAGATCGCCTCAATGTTAAAAGCTCTACAATCAAACATGCTAGCTACAAGTGAACAGTTAAAAGTAGACATACAAGCGACTAGCGAAAGCTAAAAAGCAGGCCAAAAAACTACAAATGAGAACATCAAAGCGACAAATGACAATATCCAGGCTACGAGTGAGCGCCTTGATGCGAAAATCGATGAGATACATCTCAATATCAACGCGCAAATACACACCTTGTGCGCTGATCAGATGCAGCTAAGAGACAGCCTCAATAACACCATCGAGACTGAAATGGCCAAGCATAAAGAAGAGGTAAACAAACAGCGACAAGAAGACATCGAAACCATCATCAAAACCATCGATAACAAAATCTACACAGTCACGCAACAGGCATCCACGGAAACAAAGAGACAGATGGACGAAATGACCAAGGAAATGAGTCAAGCCAGAGTAGAAATCGAGGAAAACTTACACACACTCAAAAAAGAAACCAACAGAAAATTCCACGACACCCAAACCGAAACACAACAATTTAAAGAACACATACACGCCAACATCAACATGCTAAACGACAAAACAGACCAAGTTCAGACACAAATAAAAGAAGTCGAAACTCGAACGACAATCATTGATGGTAACCTGACGAAAGAAACTACAAATCTTCTCACACTCATCAGAAACATACAGAATGAGAAAGGAGAAAAATTCGCAGCCATAGAACAACAGCTTGCCCAGATAAAGCGAACAAATCGTCAAACCACATGCAGCGGAAACACGAGCTGGAATCCTCTATTGAAACCAGACAATTGGCCGAAATTCAAAGGAGCAGATGATCAAATACATCCGATGACGTATCTTAAGACAATTTTACGTCTTTGTGAAGGTATCACCGACGAAAAAACAGCTCTAAGTTACATCAGGCTTACGCTAGAACAACGATCAGCAGAATGGTATGAAGCCATATCTGAACGCTGTGAGACCGTCGAAGAATTCGCCGACGCTTTCAGAAGACAATACTGGGGAGAACTTCATCAGGATAAACAGAAGATCAAGCTAATCACCGGAAAATACTCAAAAGAAGGAAGATTAAATAGGGAACTATACGCTTATGATTTGTATAACAAATGCAAATACATACCACACTTAAGCGAGCAAGAAATCGCTCGATACTTACTGAGTCATTTCTTCCTATCCGACAACCAATCGATTGTATGCCAAGACGTGCAAAACATGGACCAATTGACCGACATACTGCGTAAGTTAGACAACTTAACCGCTTTACAACGAGCAAACAATCATCCTCATAACTCGCGGAACAATCAACAGAATTCGCAACAGCACAATTCGAGTAACGCATACCACAACCGACATAATTACTCGCCCAACAACCAGAACTATCAGGGTCAGAATCAGAACAATCAAAGACCGTATCAAAATCATCAAGACAATTATCGGGGAAATTCAAACCAACATCAGTCAGACAACAACCATCAGGGCCACAATAGAAATTAAAATTGGACGTACCACCGAAATTACAATAATAGTAATCAAAACTATTACAACAGACATTACCAAAATCACAACAACCACAATCAGTCACTGAATCAGAATCAAACGTCACAAAATCACACTCGATACAACAACAGTAATTCACAAAATAGATCGTATAATCAAAATTCATACGAACGACAGAATGCGGAATTCTATGGACCAAACAAAAATAACGCGTCAGAAAATAGGAGAGATGGTCAGGCGAACGTGAACATGTCTTTCCGAAGCCAATCTTACGAACGCCGAGGACAAGAATTGCTCAATACTCCATTCAAAGGGGATGACACATCACAATTAGCTTCTTCACAATCGGGAGAAGATGGGAAAAAAACGCCAATTTCAGAAGGGAGATGGGACCAACCCAACACTTCATCTGCCCCATATTAAAACCGACACAGATAAGAATTTCACCCGGATATGACAAAACACCCCGATTTTACGACAACATTCACAACGTAATTGACATTGAAGAAACATTGCCAGAAGAAGACGAATATTTTACTTTCCCTGGTATAAAAATCACGTTAAACGACTTAGAAATAATATCAATTGTTGATACAGCCGCAGAGATATCTTTATTAAACAAGAACATTGCAGACCAGATACCACAAATGAAACAAGAAACAATACAGATCAAGAAGATACACATCATTTCGACGAATGGAAAGAAGTTAGGAGAAATTACCCACAAGGTCGAGCGACAATCGATAAGAAAGAATATCCGTTGACATTTTACATATTTCCACACATGAATTTTCAAGCGATCTTAGGAATCGACAATATTAGACCATTAATGATGATATTAGACTTCGAAAAAGAAGAAATAAAGATACAAGAACATACCATCAATTTAGAGAAAATAGACAGCCATAAGAAAATTTGTAATTTTTGGATAAGAGCATGAGAAAGAGTTGTTAAAACAAATCAATTAGCAATTGTCCAAGAGCACGCCCAGCTTAATATGTATTGTAACAAAGCCAATGGCATCTACATACATGAAACTAAATCTATAATGCTGCTGTGTTAGTGTTATTGATTTTTATCTTACCAGCCCACAGTTCTTGAAATGACGTTTTTTGGTGGATTGACTAACACGTTTTGTATCAATTAGCGCAATTTCTTACAGAATATCATGATACATAAAACTTGTGTGCTTGCAGAAGTCTTAGTGTTAAGTCAAGGAGTTGTGATAGAATTCTAAGCGTACTTTAGCTTCTTATCTTGTCGCTTTTTAACTCATTCTTTTCCTATAATTTAATGCAAATTCCTAATCTCAAATTCAAATTTATTTCTTTCAAATCCACTTACTACGATTAGAACGGCATGATGTTTGCATCGAAACTAACCAATTACCGGCTAATTTCCAAAGTGTAATTGTTCGAATTATCCCCTTCATTTCAATAAATGCATGTATGCAAATCGCGAGTACACGCATCAAACTCCATGTTTTGTATATTGTGCATCCATTGATCGGACTTGCAAATGCCTATACTTAGATTTAAACACGCACATTATCAGCCTACAAAGAGGAACTGCAATTATGTGACTCTAATGTTGAAAATGTAAAACGCATACAGCAGTCGTATTTTGCATACGATTACTATAGACTAGCTATGTCGTCTGCATATGGATGTATTATTATCCACCACTAAATACGAATACAAAATAGTCGTAAATAGCTTCTGGTCGTCCAAGGAACGAGCTCTGTCTAGGTTATTAAAAAAAAAGGAAAGAACCTTCGAATATATTAGCCAAACATTCTCAACAACAATTGCTCGACAAATTTTCCCAACACCCTATAAACATAATAGAAATTTACAACGTATATAACCGTAGAATTTCGAGACCGTTCGCGGGGAATCCCATTTATTCTTCGGTGTGCATAACTTTCCATTACTATGTATAGATATTCCGGAACGCGATATGGCAACAGCCCTTTCCCGAAATATCGACTGGGATAATGTTAGATTATGTGGTGGCACGTGCTTCACGGATCATCCCCCGACTCCCCCTCGCTCCGGTCCACTAACCGGAGTTTATATCACGGCACCTAATATCAGTCCGATAGCGCGGGCCCCCTTACGCTCCAGGAATGTTCGATAAACGCTCCCGGAATTCGGTATAACGTTAGGTTGTAGGCCAGTAGGGTATAGGCTATACCCGTCAAAGGATCCCCCCATAAATAAGTGAATTAATCGGTAGTGAAATTGTTCTCGGGTAAAACGTGCCCTTTATTTTTCGGTACCGCTTTTGCCAACCTAAAGGAAATAATAATATCGGCGACGTCATGCCTATTTTGGGTTTTCGTATTTGCTGAAATGGAAACGAGAGTCCCTTTCTATATCTACAGATATATTTGTGTCCGTATACGTTAGTTAAAGTATCGGGAATTGTTGAATCAAACACTGTTTTATCTTTATCTTCATATCTTCAAGTGTGTTCGATTGATTATTGTGCAGTAAACTTTTAACACATCTCAATAGAAAGGAATGCACGCTAGTTAAGCCTTACATTACACATTTAAAGCTATAATTATAGTCTCTCACCTTTTCAAAACATTAAGAACATCAAAAAGTACCAGGAAATGTTTTCAAGGACAAAATGTTTGTTGCAGAATAGAATTAACCATCCTTTGACCATAACTAACCATCAAATTTTTTTGACAACTTAAAAACAGGCACAAGGAGTGATATCATTTCAGTGTGACCTGGAAGTGATATAACAGGAGATTTTATGAGTTGGACAAAACCTCAAAATGTTGCAACATGTTGTGTCATACCTTTAAGAAAAGAAAGAATTTTTCAACTTCAGGATCTTTCGAATGGTACGTTGTCCTTAAGGTCTCAATGGGATAGCTGAGGGATTTTTATTTTACTTTAAATTTGGTTTAATGTAGCTTAAATGAATTAAAATTTTTTATGTTAAAAAAAAGAGTATCAAAATGTTTTTGCGTCAGGTGTTAGGGTCTTCTCGAATTAATCAAACGTTGTGGGGTTGGTGTTACCGATATTTTATCTGTATCCGACCTTGAAGCTACATATAACAAATTACCCACAAAGTTCATCATGCTATCCACAAATTTTGAGAGTTGGTTGGATCGTCAAAATGATAGAACTTGTTGCTCCATACCTTTAAACAACAAAGAATTGAAAATTATCGTTTGACCACTCCCTGGTTAATTTTTATCCGTGCTTCAAGTTACATATAGAGTTGGCCGGCTCCTGGAAAAGTTATAACTTGTTGTTTTATACTTCTAAATAATAAAAAATGGAAAATTATCGTTTAACCTAACACTTGTTAATTTTTATTGGATCTTGAAGTTGTGTATAACAAAGTATTTAAAATTTATCAGTAATTCCACAGACTTACAGTTGGTTGAACTCTGGAAGGTTACAACTTGATCTTTCATACCTTTAAAGGATAAAAAAGGTTTTCACAGACTGTGAGAGACTTGATCAAATCTGAAAGCTTCTGAAGTCTTTATAACTTCCAACTCGTATAGAAACTAGTTTGTTTTTCTTTTTCATTTTCTGCGATTTCTTTTTGACTTTCCAGAAAAATCATTTGGTGATCAAACATACCCAAGTAATCTACAAATGGTTATGTACAGGAAACATAACCTATAAAAGCTGTGCAAAGATGTGCAAAGTTCTGTTTCGGTTTTCTCTACCCTCATCAGTACACGATTACGTGATTAATTCTCCTTTATCAGATAAAACTATTAGCTTTCGCATAGTAGAGCAAAGTATAGGCTACTTATATGAACATGCAGATTTGTCTAGTTGCAAGCATTTCTGCTGGGAGAAATCTACATATTGTGGAGACCTATTTGGTTAATAGATGGCGCGAGCTGCTCTCACGATAGATATTAAGCATGCAACCTATATGAGATGTCGAGTTTTATCTGGTATTATGGAATTAATCACATCGTGTACTGATGAGGCTATAGAAAGTCGAATATATAAAACGTCAAACTTTTACTTTTCACATCTAGTAGGATGTTAATGGCAAGTATAGACACTTTTAAAATATCAAATGTCAAATATGAATAATTTTGAAATATCAAATGTCAAATATGCACAATTTAAAATGTCAAATCTCAAATATGGATAATTTTAAAATATTTAATGTCAAAGATGGACAATTTTAAAGTCTCAAATGTCAAATAGGAATAATTTTAAATGTCGAATGTCAAATACGGGCAGTTTTAAAATATGAAATCTCAAATCTGGACAATTTTAAATGTCAAATACGGGCAACTTTAAACTATGAAATGTCAAATACGGGCATTTTTTAAATATCAAATGTCAAATATGGACAATACTAACATATGAAATGTCAAATGTGGACAATATTAAATGTCAAATGTCAAATATGAATAACTTTAGATGTCTAATGTCAAGTATAGGCACTTTTAAAATATCAAATATCACATATGAATAATTTTATGTCAAATGTCAAATATGCACAATTTAAAATGTCAAATACGGGCAACTTTAAACTATGAAATGTCAAATACGGGCAATTTTAAAAGATCAAATGTCAAATATGGATAATATTAAATGTCAAATGTCAAATATGAATCATTTTGAATGTCTAGTGTCAAGTATAGGCATTTTAAAATATCAAATGTCAAATATGGACAATTTTAAAATATAAAATGTCAAATATGGACAATTTAAAATGTCAAATGTCAAATATAGATAATTTTAAAATATTTAATGTCAATGATGGACAATTTTAAATGTCAAATATGGATAATTTAACACTTCAAATATCAAACACGGACAATTTTAAAGTATCAAATGTCAAATATGAATAATTTTAAATGTCGAATGTCAAGTATAGACAATTTGAAAATATCAAATCTGAATCATTTTAAATGTCAAATGTCAAATACGGGCAGTTTTAAAATATGAAATCTCAAATCTGGACAATTTTAAATGTCAAATTTCAAATATGCACAATTTTAATGATATGTCAAATACGGGCATTTTTTAAATATCAAATGTCAAATATGGACAATACTAACATATGAAATGTCAAATATGGACAATATTAAATGTCAAATGTCAAATATGAATAATTTTAAATGTCGAATGTCAAGTAGAAGCACTTTGCTTGATTATTTACAAATAACTTTCAGTTTCCATGAAAGACAGTAGTACAATTTATTTTTTTCCTGGAGATTCAAGTTTAATAAAGAAAAAAGTTTTTCCGATTTCATTCGAATTCGTATATGACTTTCTTGAAGCTTATATGCTTCATAATTCTGTTTAACAAACAAGGCACGCTGATTAATTTTTGAGTAAAAAAATCACCCTGTATAACAAATTCTCAACGTACAGGTGTACTATCTTTCCTGAACTACGCATCTACAACATTCAATTAACCCAATTTAAAGAAAAAAAAGAAAGAAAACCGCAATCCATAATGTAATAGCAATGGCCGGTAGTGTAGGAATCTATTCAAGTTAATAGTGAACCAACGTTCTATAATTCAGAGCACGTATCAATGCCATCTCACTGAACTGGCCCTTTCGATCTTCGGAGCTCATTAAAACGTTTTTTTCCCCTTTCTCCTCCCCGTTTTTATCCCTCTCAACGAGTCCTCCTCTACTGCCATTTACTCAGCGACGATAACCGCTTTCGTTAGCGAGCTCTGATGTATACGTAATTAAAAATAACACGTTAATTAATTGAAAAACGCGGACAGCTCCGAACGAAATATGCCAAGATTTCGCCGTAAGTGTGATGTAATATTTTTGCCTTTTTATCCCCTCCCATTTTTCGGCACTCCCTTTTTTTCACTAATTGATTACGGGATTTTTTCCCCCTGCTAAGCGGATAAAACAAACAATTCGTTTTGTTTACACACGTTGCTTTTATTATTTAAACTGCCTGGATTTATAGGGAGTCGAAGCTAATACGATTTAATTCAACTTTTTTAATGAATTGTCGTTGCAGCAAATAAAACATAAAAATAACTTCGCAAAATCTAAGGACGTTTCCTCTTTTCGAAAAGGGACGCTTTTAGGTGGTTTGGCGCGCAACATTCGTAACGTCGGGTATCCGCTGGAATTGAGCAGTTGTGGTTTTGTTAGAGGGCGACGGATCGCCTCATTAAATAAGCTGAAACGATCCTTGGGTCGAAATCGTTACGGTTTACTCGCTTAACGCAATCCGGAGGGTTTGGTGACAAATGTAGTAATACAGGATTAAATAAGAAGGACATTGCTCTTGTGTAAAAGGAATCGATTTTAGAAATCCGTATTCTATCAACTCGAGGGATTCGAAAGTGTTCGCATACAGGGTTTGGTAACAACGGAGTCCAGAGATCTAACTGTAAAACTAGTAATAACATAACATACAATTTAAATGTCATTTCTGGACAAGTTTAATATTTAAATCGTAATTATGGATACAGTATTATTCGAATTAATGTGAGCACATCAATTTTACATTTGTTGCAGTTGGCAAGAAAGTGATGTTAGTGATACTTAGAATTAACACGATTTTTTGAAACAAAAGAAAAAACTAGAACAATTGAAAAGAAATAATTAGAACAATATAGACAAGTTTGACATTTAAATGTCAGATGCAGACGACTTAGTTATTTCAAATGTCAAATATGGACAACTTTAAATATCAAGTGTCAAGTATGGACATTTAGGTGTCAAATATAGATAAATTTGATATTTAACAGAGAACTTTAAATGTCAAATGTCAAATATAGACAATTTTAAAGTATCAAATGTCAAATATAGACAATTTTAAATATCAAGTGTCAAGTATGGACAATGTCAAATACGGGCAATTTTAAAATATAGAATGTGAAATATGGACAATTTAAAATGTCAAATACGGGCAACTTTAAAGTATCAAATGTCAAATATGAATAATTTTGAAATATCAAATGTCAAATATAGATAATTTTAAAATATCAAATGTCAAGTATGGACAATTTTAAAATATCAAATGTCAAATACGGACAATTTTAAATGCCAAATGTCAAATATGGATAATTTTAAATGTCGAATGTCAAGTATGGACAATTTTAAAATATCCAATGTCAAATATGAATAATTTTAAATGTCAAATGTCAAATACGCACAATTTTAAAATATAAAATGTCAAATATGTACAATTTAAAATGTCAAATGTCAAAGTTGGACAATTTTAAATATCTAATATGGATAATTTTAAACTTCAAATATCAAATACGGACAATTTAAACTATGAAATGTCAAATACGGGCAATTTTAAAATATCAAATGTCAAATACGGACAATATTAAAATTTGAAATGTCAAATATGGACAATATTAAATGTCAAATGTCAAATATGAATAATTTTAAATGTCTAATGTCAAGTATAAGCACTTTTAAAATATCAAATCTGAAATATGGACAATTTTAAAATATCAAATGTCAAATATGGACAATTTTAAACGTCAAATGTCAAATATGAATAATTTTAATTGTCCAATATCACGTATAGGCCATTTTAAAATATCGAAGGTCAAATATGAATAATTTTGAAATATCAAATGTCAATTATGTACAATTTAAAATGTCAAATACGGGAAATTTGAAAATATGAAATGTCAAATACGGACAATTTTAAAATATGAAATGTCAAATATGGACAATTTTAAATGTCAAATGTCTGGTATGGAGAATCTTAAACGTCAAATACGGGTAGCTTTAACATATAAAATGCCAAAAATAGACAATTTTAAATGTCAAGTGTGGACTATTTTAGCCATCGGATACGGGCAATTTAAAATATCGAATGTCAAATATGAACAATTTTAAATGTAAAATGGCAAATATGGACACGTTTGATATGTAAATCATAAATACGGCTACACCCTTGATATTTAAATGTCAATTATGGCCAGCTGTCACATTAAAATGATAAATACAACTACTAGTTTAGCATATCAGTGTCAAATAGGGATATAAGTTTAACATTTGAATATCAAATATGACAGAAGGGACACAAGATTAAAGTTTGAATGTCAACTATGCACTAATTTTATATTTAAATGTCAAATAAGGACAAATTTGACAGATACACGACAAGTATGGTCAACATTTAGGTATTTTGGTATCAAATAGAGACACAAGTTTGACAGTTAACCAAAATATGGATAAGTTTGGTATTTAAATGGTAATTATCGACACAAGCTTAAAATTTGAATGTCAAATATGCGCAAGAGTTATATTTAAATGTGAAATACTTGACATTTAAATTTCCAATATGGAACAGTTTGGCATTAAATGACACTTATCGACACTAGTTTAAAATATCAAATATGCACAAAATGGAAATTTAAATGAATCGTATGGACAAAATTTTGATATTTAAATGATAAATATGGATAGTTGGAAGTTTGACATTTCTATATCGAATAGGAACACAACTTTGACAATATCAAATGTGGACAAGTTTAACCCTTAAATAATAATGATAGGCACAAGGTTAAAGATTGGGTGTCAATTATGCATTGATTTAATACTTAATTGTCAAATTTGACAGATACAGAATAAATATAGACACAAATTCGGTATTTTATTGTCAAAATTGACATTTAACCAAAACATGGGTAAGATTTGCATTGCAATGTCAAATATGAATAAGTTTGCGATTTAAATGTCAAATATGGTGCAATTTGACATTTAAATGATAAATACGGACACAAGTTGGACATCGACATTTATTTGCAATTGGATATTTTGTCTCTCCCTCTCTTTATTATTAAAGTGAAACGAACCAGCGGTTTTGGAAGGTTTGAAAAATAAATGAATGTAAATAATAATCTGATTCTACAAGAGCAAAACTTTTTACGTCAGTTCAAACCAACGGTCATTTCTATTTGAATTTACAAAGTTGAACCGACTTTTTATCCAATTTCTAAACCTATTATCTGAATTAGAATTCCAAGTTTCACACTTGGAAATACATAAAACATTACGCACAGATTTCTGCTGTTTTTTTGTCTTATTTCCAAGTTTTCTTTGCGCCATTCTATTTCCACGTTGATGTTTATTGCGACTTTTACTTGGAGCGTAGGTACAGCGGAGAAACGGCAATAACGAAAGAGTCTAGCTTTAAGTGGATTAACGGATTCGCGAAACATGTAATATATATGTATATATCTATATATAGATCTGCACTTCACGAAAGAAGGCAACAAGAAAGAGCAAAAAAACGCGACGACGAAAAGGAGAATCACGCTGAGAACCATCGGCGACAACGGATAAACTCGACGTCGAGCGTCGGAGTGCCTGTACAAAGGGACAGCGCCACCTAGAATTTCAATTAAGAACCGACGAGTTTGGCTAACAAAAGAAAAATGATTCTCGAGAAAACGAGTCGCTCCCTCTCTAAAGAGGAGACGGAAGAAACTGAGATGGCGATGCGATATGAAATTTCAGATGGGAAGCGAAAAGGTTTGCGACGCCCGGAAAAATATATAAAGAACGCTGGCGTAAGAAATGCTGATGGAGAGACGGGCGAAACAGAATTTACCTGTTTAGATGTGACATGTTCATTATTTACTCTGTGATACTCCGTGGAGACAATTTAAAAAGGGAGGAAGAAGCTGATGGAACGTGGGAGAGCACTGAATTTGTCGAGTGGCGATGTTAGCTTTCTAGGACAAACATAATGGGAATAAACAAAAATTTATTTGCTTTTGTTGTTTTTATGAATTAGGTTAACAATGACTATTCGTTTAGGTACATGAACGCATATGAAAGTTCTGCAAAATGGATCCTCCCTCAATGTTGACCAGGAGCGTGCAAGGTTGAAAGCATCACCTTCGACCTGTGCTCTGTTTGAAAATGATGCAGACTTCTTAAGCCGTAGTGTTACTCTGGATGAAACTTGGGCACATTTCTACGACCCAGAAACAAAGCAACAATCGATGGAATGGAGACATTCGGGTTCTCCAAAGCTCAAGAACTTTTGGGTTTAGAAATCTGCTGCTAAAGGTTTTGCTTCAGTTTTTTGGGATTGCCATGGAGTAATCATGATTGATCTTTTGAATAAGGATGGAACAACAACTGGGAATTATTATTCGACATTTCTGACCACTCTACGAGAAAAAATTATGGAGAGAAGACGCAAAGAGTTGTACAAAAGTGTTTTGTTTTTGCAGGACAATTCGAATTATTCCAATACCATATTCACCAGGATCGGACGATCATGTCTTTCCTCAACTGAAAAAAAAAGTTGGGGTCGTAAATTTTATTCCATCGAAGAGATAATAGAAGCTGTGGAGGCCTAGTTTGCAGAGAAAGATAGACATTTTTTTTGTAAGGCCTGGAGGCGTTGCAGATTTGTTTCAAATTTTGTTTGCTTCCATTGATGAACGAGGAATCTTAACAGAAATTAAGTCAAGACAATCTAAAAACCAGAACCAGAAGTCCATCCAGAAGTCATGAGAATGTATTTTCAACAACTGGAACTTGCACTGGATGAAATAGCACTTGATGCAATCATCAACTGTTGGCACTGTTGAAGCCTCTGCAGGATGCGACGGTCGAACGATTACTGGTCCTTCTGATGTCAACTGGTGTAAAATCAGATTTGTGTCTCCAGCTCTATTGTGCCTAGTTTCTGACAGCTTCTTCACATCTGACATGTATCGTCTATAAATTTGCCCATCCTTGGATAATGTCATTTCATTTCCATGTTTCTCAATCACTTCAAACTCTTCTCTTCTAAATGTATAATACTTGCTAATTTGTTTGGAGCGACCATATTTTGCACTCCCTCTTCTACGTATCTTTCTTTTGCTCCTCTCGCTTTGTTCTCTCCATCTTTCCAATTCTGTTTATCTTTAACTTCTTCGTCTCCTTCTGCATGCCCCATATTATGTATTGATGGGATTTTATCTCTAATATTTCTTCCAAACATCAATTCAGATGGCCATTTTCTAGAAAAAAAAAAATTGAAGTTCTGTTTTGTAGTCCTTTCCTTATTCATATTTTCTACTTCTTCGTTTGCTTGCGGCCAATATGGTGTAGTATGTATTAATTTTATATTGTGATGATTGCAGAAGTTTTGAATCTCTTGGCTAACAAATTGTTTTCTATTATCCGTTCTAATATTGTTTGCTTAACCCAAACGTCAAAATAGTTCTGTTAACCTGTTTTTAACTTTTTCTTCACCAATTCTTTCGGATTTTCTTTCCTATTCTCTCGCAGGATCTTAGTAATGTAGATTTTGCACTACAGTAGAGGGTCGATAATCCGGATTAATTGAGACCGAACCTCATCCGGATTATCAAAAAAACCGGATTTTCGAAAATAGGCTACATATTTTTATGCTTTAAAATTATAGAAACTAACTGAAACCTTGAGAATTCGCTTATATCTGTATGTAAACAATTATAGTAGGAGCTACAGTTAAAGCTGTTGTGTATTTCTTAGTATTGCACTTTAATGAAAGTGAAACAATACAGAATACAAAATGTGAAGTACAGTACCGGTACAGTACTGTAAAAAACTAAACAAAACCGTGCACTACGAAGTTAAAGAATATTATCTATATCTCTATACATTGTCAGGGCTCGTAAAAAGTCTAATTGATTTTTGTACTGCAGTAGTTGTTCGCTTTTTTGCAGCCAAGTCCTTAATACGTTTTAACAGAATGAGCTGGGAAGGTATACTCTTCTTCTGTTTCTCGAGCCATGACGTCAGAGTTTCTGCTGCCGTAAATGCATCTGAATGTGTCGGCCCTGCCTCTTCAATTTCGTCTTCAACTTCATCATCTGATTCAACTGGTTCTACGTCGTTTTCATACACCATAGCAGCAATTTCTTCGTCGGTCAACATCTGGTATCCAGGATCGTTAACAGCTAACCACTCACTGGCGTCATTCTCATCGCATTGTTCAAATCCCGGGATCTTGCTGCATATTCCTGTCACTTCGTTAACACCACCGTCTTCATTATCATTTACATCGTCTTCTCCAGCACTTTTTTCTTCAGACCATAATTTATTCCATGCTCTTTGCAAGTTAGTTTTGGTTAAGGTATCCCAGGCATCAGAGAGCATGTAAATACTATCTTTAATGTTCATTTTTTTTATACACTGTACCTCACTCTCTTCGTCATTTTCTGACAGCAAAAGACAACGAAGTAGCTGCTTCCTGTAGAATTTTTTCATTTTTACAATCACTTCCTGGTCCATTGGCTGCAGAGCTTGGCTCTAACATTAGCTGGGAGGAATTGAACTTCAAAATTATCATTGATTGCGTTCAATACTTAAAGAGGGGGATGGGTAGGTGCGTTATCAATGACAAGCAAAATCATGTTTCTTGTTCTCCTCACGATACTTAGTTACACTAGATATGAATTCATTCTTGTACCAATCTAGGAAAGTTACAGAAGTCATCCATGCACTCTTCTGTGACGTGTAGGAAACTGGAAGAGTGTGCACATTTTTAAAGCACCTTGGGTTTTTACTTTTGCCGATAACCAACAACTTTATTTTCAGACATGTCAACTGGCTAGCTTGAGACAGTGACTCAGGCGTTTGTTGTGACTCGCGTCTCCCCCTCCCTGCCCTCCCTCACACACTGCGCCCGCACACCTGCCCTGACCCAACATTCCTTAGTAGCGCCACGATAATGAGCCGCGCATCAGTGCATTTGACATTTTTTTTTAATTTCCGGACGTGAATCCGGATTATCGACGGTCCTAGTTATTTCTGCATCTTTGCTTCATCTAAAAATTACAATTAACTCATAATGATGTTTGGATGACCTAAAAGTGGTAGCCTCAGCCAGGAATATTGCACTTATCCATTTCCATTCCGTTGGCCATATCCTACTCGAAATTTTGGGCATGAACAAGCTTTCGGTGCGATGGGTACCGCATTTGCTCACACCAGAGCAAAAACGAAATCGGGGAGTGTCTGGCCAGGATTCAACGCAATCCAAGGAATTTCTTCATGCGTTTCGTAACCGTGGCTGAGACGTGGATCCACCACTACATACCGAAGACCAAGAAACAGTCTGGGCGATTAAGCTCCGAAGAAAACAAAGACCGTTCCATCGGCCGGAAAAGTCATGGCGACCATTTTTTGGGATTAGTGTGATCCTCATCGAGTATCTGCAGAAGGGAAGGACAATCAGGGAGCAATACTACAGCGATTTATTGACTCGATTCTATGTAGTATTGAAAGAGAAACGGCCTCGTTTGCAGTGGGAAAAAAGTGCTTGTCCACCACGACAATGCACCGGTTCATTTTTTTTGCCTCAAATGAGGAGCTCATCGGTGCTACAGATGATTATTTTGCAGATCTCGAAACATCCTACTTTTCATGTTGTTTGAATTCTCTGTGTCTGACTTCAAGCTTCCGCTACAATTAATTTGAGCCATTACAGAAGTTTATTTCTCTTTATTAGTCATCGATCTCCAAAGTAAAAAATAAACATTGATTGTAAGTAATAATTTTCCAACCACACAAAAAAACCAGACCCTTCGCCTATTTTTCACCCCATAAAACCTGAACACAACCCCTTAATGGAAATGTTAAAAAAATCTATTCTATTCCCTCCCGTTCGGGCTTCACAGCAAACCCACAATAACTTAAGAGTGTTTATTATCCACTTCATATACTATATACATTTTTAGACTGTCGCGACAACCCGAATAAAATCATCATTCAATATAAAGCGCCGGCCTTCCGCAGGGGACTTACTCAGGACCAATTATGCCGTATTGTTATAAATGTATGTATAACTATATATACAGGACCTGAAGAAGGAGCCTGAAAATGTTCCTTTTTCCGGATTTTAGCCGTCCCTTCATTTTCATAAACGATTCCCGTTTCTCCTACTTTATTCTTATACCTTTTTTTTCGCTGTATCATCGATGCCTCGTTCGGAGCTTTTCAGTAATTCAGATTTTTTTTTCGTTTTAGTTTTGCCCACTGAATGTCTCCCTTTTTCACCGGACGATTGCCGTATACATTTGACCGGATTCAACTTGCCGTATTCGGCGAGGCGAACAAATATTTATACTCGTTGGAGTCGTGATTTATTCGAACTTTATTTATTAAGGGGTGTTTCGCTAACTTCCCGTTAGGCGTCGTTCCGGTGGTTTTATACCGGAAACGCAAGAGGACGGCGGATATTCGGCGGTTAATTTGGGGGTAAATTTATCCTGATATATGTCACTAATTAGATTTGTCAAATAATGTCGTGAGCAAAAAACAGAACTCGTTTTATAAGTTCCATAATTGTGCTTAAAGCTCATCTTATATCCCGGAAGGAAACCAACATCAATATCCAACTCTTTAACAACACCAACTTCAATCTGAATATCCTTCTAAGATGAATCTGATTCAATCTCTCCGGCTTAATTTAAGATGCGATTATTTTTTTGTTCGATTTCGTCCACCTTCGACCAAAACTTCCACAGAAGGAGCTGGAGAACCGCTACCGGCCGTAAAAGAAAATTGGATCACGGACGGCGGCGGTTTGGGTGGGCTGGCGTTGTTTTTCTTTTACCGTGACGTTCTCGCTTCTTTAAAGGAGATGCTAACCCGTCATCATTGTTCGATGAGGAAGTCGGAAAAAAGTTTTCACGGAAACGGAAGGGTGGGCGTCCCGAAATTATGAGGAATTTTCGGTGGAGTTTTATGAAGTGATGCGTTGGAGCGATTTTATTTGAACAGTAATAAATACATAATGAGATTTCGAAGTTAGGTTGTTAAGATATTTATTAGAGAGTGTATGCTTTATCTCTGCTTGCAATGACTAAACGAGTAGGTATACTCTTGAGACCAATTTCTGTTTGGATATAATTATAATTATAATGGATATAATCTTTAATACATCATGAATCGAGAAAGGAACTTCTTTCCAGAAATTTATAAAAGACTGGATGCGACTACATCCTGGACGAGCCATAATCTCATAGATAACCTGATAAAGCCATAACTGATATAGAATTCATGTATAGACGGACATTCGTACCAGCAAAATTGTCCCCAAATTCAGTACTTGTGGACTGTGGCGTTTAAATCGACTAATCTTAGGAGGAGAAGTCTCTCAGCCATCTATAGTAACCAAGTCCACATGGATTGCATTCAAGTTAACAGAAACAGACTCTGCACATAATAACTCCAAACGATCGCTAGTCAGTGAGCTAGAGGTAAAGAGAAGCACCAAATTAAAGAAACAAAGAAAATCTACCATTTACACACAAGCACACCAGTAAAAGAGGAATCAGAAGTTGCAATCAATGCAAAATTAGACCAACGTGAACGGTGCTTTTATAGAAAGAGTGTCCGGATGTTATATCTAAGTAAAAAAGGAGTTTTTATGAAGGCCAACTATATCGGCTCCTTCAACATATAATACGTGGGGGCCAACTATATCGGTTCTCCTACTGGAAAGAGCGCGAAAGCCAACTACATCAGCTCCTACACTAGAAGACACCTACAAGCCGGCTCCATACAGGAAGACAAAAAAAGAACTAATGCAAATAGTATATACAGGGTGTGGCATCTTCCTGGGATCGGGTGATTGTGGCTTTGCTATTTATTTTATCGAAAAATTTTCTTAGTAAAAGATGTCTAGAATGAAGTTCTCTCTTCTGTTCAATTTTATCTGTACGAAAGGTTACTTTGTTTATTTAAATAAAACACCCTATATATTATATTATACTGGGTGTTTAATAATCGAACGAAAAAATCTGCAACAGCTAGCATAAAGTATACAGGGTGTTCCCTTTGAAATAAAAGAGTTTTAGTCGTTTGAAGGTATTCAATTTCGAGTTCGATTGTTAAACACCCAGTATACTATCATATGAATGTTTAGTATGGAAAATAAAGTTTGAAGTATCATTATAATAATACTCACGACCCCCTCCTCCTCCCTCCTCCACCTCTATCGACTTTAGTATAGTGCCAAAATTTCAGATAATTCCTAGCTATAGTTTTCCCACAACCACCCTGTATAGCAACGTGGTTTGATAATAAAGAAAAAAGTTTGTCATCTAACTAAGGTCTTTATCAAAAAAATAAAAAATCCATGCGATAAACGGTTAGGATCACCTGCGGTGAGATGATGCGTGTAACAAAGCCATAAAACACTCTACACAGGCATAATTGCAGAGCAAGAACTGTAGCAATAGTCGTGACTAGCAATACACTTTATGGCAACGAATTTGAACTTTATGGTAGAGTAAAGGGGAGGGTGGAGTAAATTTCTCCATCTTCGACCCATAATGTCCCAAACTTGCTCAATTGGTGAAACATCTTAAGATCTAAATTTACTGCATTGAAGCTAAGGTCTTACATATGCTTTTTCAAAGACAATTGAGGGTCTTGTTCTCACATTTGCTCGACCATCTTCCACATCGAAACAAAATCTGGAATTGACAGCAAAATAATGGTGACACAACATTGATGGGTACACTGGAGCCATGCGCTCCACCACTTTGATCAATATTATGTCCATAAACTTTTTGGTGTCCTTTCTAAGTATTCTTTGTTGTCGATGTGTTTTTTGTTGTTGTTCGTTTCAAGTACAGCAGCAAAGTAGAGTTGAGATTTTCAGGAAAATATGAAGCAGAAAAATTCCGAAGACATCGGCATGGGTAACACCAAAACCACAAATATCTTTCTTTCTAAATCTGCTTTTCCTTGTTTTGTTGACAATCTTCCATATTCTTATTTTTACTGTTGTTAACATCTCTCTCTGTCTTTGTGACAATTTTGTTTGGATAAGTTGGTTATTTACATCTTTGCTTTTGTTTCAAGATATTCGATCCATCTACTTTTTACAAATCTATGAGCATTTCCATCTTCTCTGAAGACTTCTTCTGCAAATTGCCTTAATGTAAAGATTGCCTCATTAACATGAGATTTCCACTGCATTTTTTTACTGTCTCTCTCTCTCTTTCTCACTCTGCCTTCTTATAGATTGCTGATTTCTCTGCTGTAATTTATTCCTTCGAGCAGTTCATTAATGATAATTTTTTCTTGAGACCTTGCAAATCTACTTCTTGCAACACTTTAGTACCAATATGAGTAAAGTGTTGTCTTAACTTTCTTTGGGGCCCCTTCCCGTTTTAGCTCACAGCTTCACCTCACGTTTTGTTTCTGATCTGGCTGTTTCGGTGATTCCTCCGGTGATACAAAGAATGGTGGCAGGGCTGGTTGGACATATCTTTTTTTTTGCCGAGGACGTCGGCGAGGCGCACCTCCCAACAAGAGGCCCTTCCGAATAATCTCCCTGGTGTTTCATCCGGGAACCATCTTACTTGACATAGCATCAGGGTGAAAATGGGTGTCGGATAAAGAAATAGGAGCACTTTGACCCCGGTTTTTATAGATAAACCGTGCCAAACCACGCGACTATTCCTTTATGCGATATTAAATTTTCTCAGCGTTCAAAATATATGTAGGTTGTATTTACAAAAGTCGCTACGTCAACTCCAAAAATGAGAAAAACTCGAAGGCTGCATTTTTTGACGCTCCAATTCCGTACGTAAGCATTTCACCACTCTTTTCTAGAGGGGTTGGCTTCATTTCGATGGTAGATTCGGATTGTCCTGGGTCAGTATACATACTGTATAAAATTTGGTGACGATCCATAGACTATTTTACCCCAGGTATTTGGGGCAAAGTGGTTACTTTCCATTTTTTTAAATAATTATTTTGACTTATTTTAAATTCAGAGGTGTACAAGAATAGTTAATAAAACTGAAGCATCTTGGATCTGGATTCAGTCTCCCCTACTTGGTGCAAGTTTTGTGAAGCCACCTCCCACATCTAATGCACTGAATCCAATCATCATGTTATCGAGATTAGATTGATCCTCGTCATCAGTCTCGTCATGAACTGAAACTTCAGCACCCGAATCTAAAGTCAAGTCAACAATAACCTTTTTAGATTTAGACAACTGCTGTTTACCTTTTGTTTTTTTGCTTTTATTTGTTTTTCTGCTCTTCTTTTAATTGATGGTGGTGTTGTTACTCTAGACCAGCCTGGCTGAGGTGTTTGAGCTCTATGTGGCCCGGAGAAATCTGTTTGTGGCACTGATCTTGATTGAAAACAATAATGCCAGTTGATTTGAAACCTGATACCGCGTTTTGATATTTTGCTGCAGAATTCCATGCCTCTCCTAACAACTTTCCAAACTGAAGTCGGTTTATCCTCTTTGTAGGATTATTCATCATAAAATTTTTACACCCACTGTGATAATAACTTTTAAGCGATTTAAAAAACGACCTGTCCAACGATTATAGAAAGTAGTCTTCTCCTTATTCCAACATTTCGACCGAGTTGCAGTGGGAGGTGTGATCATCCAAAAATAATAGTCCCTTGGCTTGCAAGGCACAAAGTGATGCTTCAACCAGTCAAAAAATATGTCTGCAGCCTCTCCCTTTTCACCCGAAGTTATTATTGGTATACTTTTGGCACCTTTTACAGCTATTACTTGGCCAGGCTTCTTATTCAACTGAAGTCCGCTCTCGTATAACATTGTAGAAGTTACCGAGCTTATCAAATAACTGATGTTCAGTCTTCCTCTACGCCTTACATGGTCTTACATGGAGTCCCCCAAGGAACTGTCTTGACCCCTTTGCTGTTTAGTATATACATATACTTCGAAACTACCATCTGTTCTAACAGCCAAGACACATGAACGTCCAAAGTTTTCTTTTTCCATGTTTTTATTCGTCAGTCGTTTCTTCAGAGTTGATCTGGGAATTGAGAATGCTTTGGCTGCTGCGTTGACTCCTGTTCCATTTAACATGATTACATATGTATATATGTATTTAAAATTTTCGGGAAATCGAAGAGGTCGAGATTTTCTTCAAAATCGCAAGGGGTTGGTATGGGAAAAATGTGGATTTTTGATAATTTTTTAAGGGCATTCGATTTCGTTCAAATTTTGGATATATATGTAATTGATCATGCTAAATACGATAACAGTGTCAGATTTGGACTCAAGGGCTTCGTTTGGGCAAACAGACATAAAAATAGCACCTACGACCAACACTCCAATTCCGCCTAGGACAACTTTGACCACAGGGATGACAGAGTGGCTTCAGCTGTCTCTGTAATATATCTGACGTCTGGGCCGAACTTTGGACATATTAGAATAAGCAAATTAAAGACGATTTGCTTCTTCTATATATATAGGATGATCCATAAGGAAGACCAAAAGGTAAACCATCAAGGTGAAGGCAATATTTGAGTTAAAGCTAGTTAAACGAGCGGTTTAACTACCTCCAGCGCTGGAGGTTCTAAAATAGACACAATTAGACGGACGAATTAATATTACATATCTCAATGCAACCCTATCGACACGTTCCTGCTTACGTAGTAGCACACTGGACTGTATGCAGTTAGTTCGTATACCTTATCCGTCACACCAAGTACATGCACTACATTTACCCGATGCACTGTTTGCGACAATTCCACCGACTGACTGAAGCGATTTACGCCTCACCAAATACATCACGCTAAACTCAATTAAATCCAAAACTGACGCCGTAGCAGAATCGACCAATTTCCCCCCTACCACCCCCTATTTACCACTCCAGCAGAGCGGCGAATTTGCATAAAATAATTACATTCCGGGGAATATAGCGCAGAACAAGTTGGAAAAAGCGCAGCATCCGATAAACTCGTTGCAGCACCATCTTGACGTCCGTCGTCGAATTTTAGTTTGGAAAACGCAGGCAGTGGTAAAAAAGAATTTTTTTTTCGACGTCGATCCGTTTTAATTAATAATACCTGCGTGTTTGCGAAACGACACACTCCCTAAAGCCAATAAAGCTCCTCTTCATCCGTCTTTACAAATTCCATCATCTCGAGATTAATTCCGTAGAATTTAATTAAATTCGAGATTGGCCATCATTAGCAATTTTTACTGATTATGGAATCTTTTCATTACTACCGTTGTTGCTGTAAGTTCTTTCGCTTTCGCTTCGTCTCCGTCTTACGGAAGATTCTTCGTATGTACGAAGAACTTCTTTAATAAAGTAGCGTTACCTTGTCTTCCGCCTTTATTAAACCGCGGACTTTACGAGTTTGTAGATGAATCCTGGTTGTTTTGAGACTCTTCTAGAACTGGATGTGCTTCTTCGTCGGTATAAATTAGACTATGTGTATTAATAAGAACGCCAGTGTCGTAGATATGTTAGAAATATTACAGTTAAAGTAGTTTATTATATCCTATTTTAATCCCTATCTAAGAAACTTTATATTTTGTTTTTTTTCCTCACAAATTAGTTACCATAATGCAAATTAAAAGAAGAAGTAAATTGGGTGAAAATATTCTCGCGTGGTTGACCTTAAACGGCCATATAACAATGAATCTTCTAATTTCGATACAAGTGTCGTATCAAATAGATTTGTTTTTTATTTATTGTCTGTAATAGACTAAGATTGGATAAGGAGAAATTTACAATATTTTATCCAGGAGATAAAATCGAGGAGTAGCTTTCATGATACTAGGAAAACTAAGACAAAATGTGATGGAATTCACGCCAATTAATGAAAGACTAGCGTACATGAGGTTGGACACAAAACCACTTAAGCTATCGCTATTGAATATATACGCGCCGACTGAAGTTGCAGATGAGGATGTAAAGGATAAGTTTTACGAAAGTGTAGAAGAGCAGATCGAAAAAATACCTAAAGAAGACACAATTAGTGTATTAGGCGATTTCAATGCACAGATAGGAAAGGAAGAGTACATCAAACTAGTAGCGGGAAGACATACAATACACAGTGAGACCAACGATAACGGGTCTCGCTTGTGTAACCTAGCGGAAAGAGAGAACCTAATTATTAGTAGTACTAAGTACGAACACCAGAGAATGCATAAAGTAACATGGAACTCACCAGATCAGAAAACACAAACGCAAATCGATCACGTACTAGTCAACAAACGAAAGCAGTCGGCCATATTAGACGTAAGAACATATAGAGGAGCTTGTGCAGATTCGGACCATTTTATGGTGACAGCAACAGTTAAACTGCAGATAAAAAGAATAATGCAAAGTAAAAAGAGAAAGGATAAATGGAACATAGAGGAATTGAGCAATGAGAATTTGAAAAAAGAATACAGAGAAGAAATAAAGAAGCAGTTAAAAAAGCGAAGCAATGATGAGGACAACATAGAGCTAAGATGGAAGAATATTGAAGGATGTATTAATATAGCGACAGAAAAATACATTGGAAGAAAGGGGAAGAAAAAACGCAAGGAATGGTGTAATGACGTATGTCACATCAAATTAGAAGCAAAGGTGGAAGCAAGGAAGAAGTGGTTAAGATCAAGAAAAAATAAAGATAAGGAAGAACACGAAGAATTGAGGAAAGAATGTGAAAAAGCTTTACGAAAGCGGAAGACGAGATGAAAAGTATTGAAGAAGAAAATAAAAGACGAAATACTAAACGATATTACCAAAAAATCAATCAGCACAACAAAACATACAAACATAAAACGAGTGGTATAAAAGATAGCGGAAGCAAGGTAGTTGAAGATGAATGACAGGCAAGACGATGAAAAACCAGTTGAAGAAGATGACAACCAAATTGTTATACAAGAACCAACTCTAGAAGAAATAAAAGAAATCATAGAAGCTAGTAGAAATGGCAAAGCACCAGCAAGAGATGGTATAAAAAACGAATTATTAAAGTATGGTGGAGAGGGTCTACACGAATACATGTACACATTGATACTGAAAATATGGAATGAAGAATCGATGCCAAATGAATGGGAATCCGGTGAAATAGTGACTCTGTACAAGAAAGGAGACCAACAAAATTGCAAAAACTATAGAGGAATTACACTTTTGAGTACAACATATAAAATTCTATCATCAATAATACAGAAACGATTAGTAAACATAACGGCAAGCCTGATCGGACAATATCAATGTGGATTCGTGAAGGGAAAATCGACTACGGATGCAGTGCACAATATCAAACAAGTACTAGAGAAAACACACGAATACAATATGGAGTTAGAATTTTTATTTATAGACTTCCAGCATGATAGCATTAGAAGAGGTAAGTTGGTATCCGTAATGAGAGAGCTCGAAGTACCTGCGAAACTAAGACGGCTTATAGTAATGACACTAAAATCTACAAGGGTTAATATTAGAGCATCTAAAGGAGAAACAAACGAATTCGAAACAAATAAAGGTGTCCGGCAGGGGGACTCGTTATCTGCGACGTTATTTAATATAACATTGGAATATATAACAAGAAAAATAAACAAAGGAACGCTAAGAACACGAGGGAGCCAAATTGTAGCATATGCGGATGACGTAGTAGTCATAGCAAAAAGAAGAGAAATAATGGTCAAGATATTAAAAGAAATAAGAAAAGAAGGGGAGGCCTTAGGCCTAAAAATTAATGAAGCAAAAACTAAGATAATGAGAGTTGAAAAAAAGGGCCCAGAAGACAGAAGTATTAAAATAGAAACTTTCACATTTGAAGAGGTCGACAAATTCAAATACTTGGGTGTTAAAAAATTATGGCAGTAAACAGAGCTTTTTACGCCAATAAGAAGTTATTAAAAAATAAGAATATTTCTAAAAGAAGTAAAGTAAGAATATATGATATCATAATAAGACCAATTCTAATGTATTCAGCGGAAACGATGACAATGACTAAATAGGACGAAGAAAATTTCAGAGTATTCGAACGAAAGATACTAAGATCAATAATGGGCCCTATCAAAGAAGCGGACAACGAATTTAGAATAAGAACGAATGAAGAATTGCAACGAGAACTAAAAGGAAAAGATATAGTGCAAAAAATAAAACAACAAAGAAGAAAATTGCTTGGGCATGTATGGAGCTCAGGAGAAGAATCCGTAATCAAATTATTAGTGGAATGGAAACCAGGTGGGAAAAAGAGAAGAGGTAGGCCGAGATCAAAATAGCTAGCAGAGTGCCGAGGCTGCTGAGTTCTGGTCAAACAGAACTCAGTATCCAATTCTCAATTTCAATTGAAATCAGTCGGTCCCAATTTCATTTTCATTCATTTTGGGTTTTTTTTTTCGTGATGCCTCCAGAAACAATGACTCTTGTGTTTTCATTAGTGTCCGCAGCGTCCTGAATTGAACTAACTAAACCAAAGCCCGGGTCAACATGACTCGACTTCAATTTCATAAAGGGAGTTATAAAGTCTGGGTAACAAAACTTAAAAAAAAATCTATTTTATACATTTCTAATTAATATTTAACGGAAACCAATTCAATTTTTGTAAATTTTAATACAATAAAAACTACTACACTCGTCTCTTCATCTCTTAATATTGTTAAATAGACGCTGTAATTGATATTATGGATTTCTTGCTCCCCAAAAGATGCAAACAGATAAAAATCGAATTGGGACTGGTCATAAGTCAATGTTTTCATGAAAAAAAAAAAAAATAGGAGCAATTACACGACGTCCATACATTGGTAGCGAGACCTCAACTTGGATTTTGTGGATGTAAAGGAGTGTCAATAAAATAATCAGGTCTTTCTGTAGCCCTCCTTTAAGTTTTGCTGTTAAATAGAGTCAGATTCCCTCTGTTACACCTAAAATATCATAAAAAGAATTGATTACAACTAAAAACAAGCAAATAATAAATAAAATAAATCTATATAACGAATCAGACAGGACGTTGACAGATTGAATGACAATGGTGTGACAATGGCCACTTTCAACACGTTAAATTTTAAATAATTTACGGCCGAAAATTTAAACTATTGTCAATTTTTTTAAATCAAAATAATAAACGCGGAAGTACAATAGCAAGTACATAACAAGTATGGGCCCATGAAACACCGACAATATCATGTCTATGCAAGAGAAAATCAATGTTAACTGACATCCAGGTTTGGTTCCTTTTTATGTGAGTGGAATATGAAATTGGAAAGGGCGAAATTGAAGATCGGGAAGGCCAGTTTCTTTGTCTGTCTCCGAAAATTTTGATGCCGTTTTAATGACATGATTTTGTCAGATCATCAGTGAATCGAGCTAAAACGAACATCTGAGGCACTGAATAATAATAATAATAATATTATTTCATACGAACGCGTCCATCATATAGTTTACCTCGATTTGGACAAAAATTTCTGCAAAATGGATTCCCGAATACATATCTGAATGCGTGCAAGGCTGCCTTGCCGTTCGATCTATGCTCGGTTTGAGAATGATGCGGAGGTCTTAAGCTGTATTGTTACTATGGCTGAAACTTGGGCACATTTCTACGACCCAGAATCAAAGCAATAATCGATAGAATGGAGACACTCTAGTTCTGCAAGCTCTAAGAAGTTTCGTGTTCGAAAATCTGCTGAAAAAGTTCTTGCTTCAGTTTTTTGGGATTGCCATGGAGTCATCATGATTAATTTCCTGGATAAGGGTGAAACAATAACTGGAAATTATTATTCGACATTGCTGACCACTCTACGAGAAAAAAATTATAAAGAGGAGACGCGGAGAGTTGTCCAAAAGTGTTTTGCCATGCAAACAATTCCTGATTTAGGATTCGAATTACTCATAGAAGCTGTAGAGAAGATATTTTTTTTAAAGGTCTAGAGACTAAAGAAGCATCTTTTATCAACCCATTTATTGTTCCAGCGAGAATAACAATTGTGACGTGTAGAAAAACATTCAAGCATTGAACTGTATATATAAAATTTAGTTTGCTATTCTGTCATAGATAAATACATCCTGTATTTCTAGAAATATTTAAAAAATATGGTCTTGTATACAGGCTGTTTGTTTTTACTTAATATATCCACTTTGGAAAAAATTTAGAAGAATGAAATTTGGCAAATAACTGATGCTAATAAAATGGCAGTTTTTGAGTATTTTTGTTACCCTAAAATGTAATCACAAGGGGCTGAAAAAAGCAACCCTTATAATATTTTGCATCAGAACTTTTTAATGCGCCTATACATATTTTCCTATTTAAAAAATTGATTTAAAAAGACAGACTCAATCTGCAACTTTTTTATGTCTTGACTTTTTATCATAAAATTGTTAGTTTCATCACAAAAAAATGAAATACTGGTCAGACTCTTTTCCCATAAATTCTCAAAGAGGTTATTATTTATTTAAAAAACTCAAGTAAGCTGCTGTCAAATGAAGTCATATGACAAATAGTTTTATTGTTTCATTCTTCTAAATTTTTCCAAAGTGGATAAATTAAATAAAAACAAATTTTTTTACCTAATTTTAAAGGGCTGTAACTTGGAAGGAAAAGGGTGTTGAAGACTAAAGACAGTCTTTAGAGAACTTCTGAAGAAGCTGACAGTATGATCAGCGAAACGTCCAGTTTGTTACAACTACCACGGCAATACCCGAAAGATACATCTTTATGGAACAGTGGCCGTGAAAGCCTACATTCGATTAACATGGTGATTACTTAAGTGTAGAATGAGTAGCCTTCTACAAATTGGTTATAATATGTATTAATCAATAATTCGTCTCTTTAAATATTGCTTAGTTTGCCCGATGTAGCATTTGTTATTAATTGTATAATAAACTAGTGCGTTTAAAATTGTTAATTTTAATCTTTTATTTACAGGCGATATTACGCAAAAAGGATACGAAAAGAAACGAACAAGACTGCTGTCTCCCTACGTGCCTAAACAAAATGCAAGTAAGTACAAGAGCTTCAAATATTTCTTTTATTATAGAATAATAAATACTATAATAAATATAATCACATTACACACGCGAATTTAACATTTAATTTCTTTAATATATACAGGATGAATATTTCTTTAAATATGAACAGACTACATATGTATTTGGTCAACCTGTATATATTAAAATTCATTTTCACAATTTTTAATTATTTTTCATTATTGATCTTGATTTTATCACGAAACTTCCCACACAGAATAAAAAAGAAACCTTCCCTAAATGCGTATCTTTTTTTTTATTATTTATACACCATCCCCTATTTCTTCATAAACGTATTCACGTAGTATAGGGCTTGATGTGAGACCACTATTCTTTTATGATGTGTTTCTATGTATAGTATATATACCTATATACATATATATCTCGTTTTCTGTCCCGTGAATCTCTATAGCGGGAAACAGCGGAAATGAGGAGGGAAATGACAACGGAAACGGCGTCCACGGTCCCAAACAGCACACTAGAAGACGCACACAAAGGCGTGTCACGCACAACGAAAAGCGATATCATTCAGGTTCGAAGTTCTTTTTCGCTCCCCGCAGATATGAACCCTACTTGTCTGTTCGGCGGGGGGACGAATATTTACGAGAACGTGCTAATATAGCGTAGCCTCACACAGTATTATTCACCCCGATATATAGTGTCCTCATAGCTTTCCCAAATAGAGAAAATGTATCCTCCAGTGACCTGGAAATTTTCGATGTATTCTATGTATTGTTACGTTGCATGATTTGGCAATGATGTGGTTTCCCTTTTATCCACTCGTATATTGAATAGTTTATTATAATAGATTTTGATCGAGATAAAATGTATCGGAAAGAAAAAGTTCAATATTTTTTAAAAGTTTTATTAAATTTAATTAAAGTTAAGCTTGAAACAGTTTTGCTAGCTATAGTGGAAAAACTAACTCAAAAAAAACTAGATTTTTGGGCATTTTCCCAAGAAATTTCCCAAGAAATTCGGATTGTTGAGGACTGAGGATTCTTTATTTGGTTCGAGTGATTCAATTTTATTGACTCTGTACCGATCTTGAGCAGTTTTCTAAATTGCTACTAAGGAAGCAAAAACATAACTTTGATTTTGGCATACTCAGAGGTTTGCTAATAATAACATGACACCAGCTGGCAACTTTTGCTTTTTTTGTACCAAAATCAGGTTTTTTTTTTGCGGAAAGGGTTGAATTTGGAAACATTTTATAGTGCAGCCCTTTCTGGTTAATGTTACAACTTTTTACAAGTATTAAAACACATTGAGTATCAAAACATACAGGGTCATCCACGGAACTGGTTGTAATTCAACATTTCTGAAAACTTGTAATTTATCAACAAAATTATTAATAGCATAAGTACCTATATTTTTTTGGTTTTTTTGTATTGGGCATACAATTCTGCATCAAAACTTACTAAGAAACCTATGTCAGAAATCAGCCGTTTTTGAATTCCAATTCAATTTTTTTTTCAAATATAGGGCCAATTGCAACGTTATGTTCAAAATTCTGTATTTCGAAAGGCATTGCAGCTAAAGACCTTATATTTGGCATGTTATTAGCCGAAATAGCATACATCAAATTAGCACCCTAAAATTTATCGTAATTTATACAGGGTTGTGCAAAATTAACGTTCATTTTAACTCAGTTCACATCGATAAAAGTCACTTTTTTTTAATGGATCACCCTATAGGGTAATGACGTACAAGAGTACGCACTTAGTAAACTTTCTTCTATATTTCGTCTATTAAACTCAAAACAACAAAATGATTGAAACCAATGTGAGCCTGCGTTAATTTTGGAACAGTTTATTAATACTTAAGCCAATTTAGTGTTATTACAACTGAAACAAAAATGGTTTTTAAAATTTGTACAATTGCGTACTCTTGTAAAGCGTGCTTATAAGAGTACGCAGTAGTAATTATAAGAGTAGGCGATACTAGACTAACATAGTTCGGATGTAAAATTTCCTGCTTCATAGGAAGTACATTTCGGTCAAAAGGGAAGGAAAATATTGGGATAGGCAGCCAAAAGAATCAAACGATGATTTAATTGATTGGGCTGCCTATCCCAATATTTTCCTTCCTTTTGACCTTAACGTCGTACAGCCACTTCCACTCTACTCGAAGTGCATTTTTCATGCCACCACTTATTACACTTAGAGCACTGTATCCAGTCGTCAGATGGCGGATCTGCATACAATCCATCACAAAATGGTCATAATATTTCTTCTGTTGCATTTTCTTCCTTTACATTCTTCGGGCTTTGATGCTTTCTGCCTGCCGTTTCTTTTTTGACGTTTGTGTTTATTTTTGAGGTAGATTCTTTAAGTGTTTTTCTTTGCTTAGCTTTAGCTACAGGCTTTTCTGATTTCACTGAACCAATTTTTCTTTTAACCTTTTTTGTTAATTCAAATTGCTTTGCTTCCAGTTCATCCTTTAACGGTGTGCTTTTTAAGATCTCTGATTTCTGACTTCGACGTTTTCTGGTTTGCTCCGTTGGACTACATTTTGGATATGGACGTAGATCTTCTGGTTTTACAAGAGCTTTAACTTGCTTCGATCGAGTGGTTTGGTTAATATCATAAGAAACCGGAATATTTTCACGCTTGTTTTCTTTGTCGTCGGTCGTGGAAGGTCCAGGTTTCATGTTGTTTTCGATATCCAAATATATTAAATTATTCAAATTCTCTGTCTCTGTAGAATTAGTGTCCTTTAAAATTGAAGTTACTATTTGTTCTGCATATTCAGGATTTACAAGCAATCCTGTGGTAGCATTAAACTCAATTTCAAAGACTTCAGTCTTGTTAGCTGTCTCATCTACTTCCATGGAAATGCCAGCAGCTCCAGGAACCTCTACAGCTTCAGGAACTTCTTCACTTACATTTTAAGGTTTGTCATTTACAAGGGAAGGAGCAAAATCTTCGTCATTAAATTGATCGGGATTGTAAGGCCAGATTCCGGTAGTTTCAAATGCCCGTACTGCTTTATCGAGATTGGATACTTTATAATATGCCGTTTTAAATAAACCGGCGACTTGCTTTTGAGTAATAGCTTTACCAGGATTGGTAACTAACCAATTGTCAGTTGCTTGGCTGTATGCAGTTTTTAGTGGGCCAAAATATCCTTTATCCAATGGCTGCATTTTATGACTGGCATGCGGTGGCAACGATAGAAGATGAATTGAATTCTCACGACAGTATTTGATAACATTAAGGCTTCGGTGAGATGAATGATTATCTAATAGTAATAAAACAGGAGCATCTTTGGAAGCTTTAACATGTTTTTGGAAATGCTTCATCCATTCAAGAAATAATTCGGAATTTATAAAGCCTGATTCAGAAATAAGTGGTAAAGTTCCTGAAGGCGCCTCTGTAAACAGCTCTTCTTTCATTCTTTTCATAGATGGCGATATGTTACTGCATACTTTGTAAAATGCAATGCGTACTCTTATGTGCTGTTACCCTATCTTATATATTTAAAAGTTGAATTTTAATAACATCAAAAAGTTTTAACGAACCAGTTCCGTGAATGACCCTGTATATTAAGTAAATAATAATAACGAAAAACAACATGAGAAAAAAATAAAAACTAATAAACCTTTGTTGTTTTTGACAAAAAGAACACCAAAAAAACAAGTGAGTAAGTTCCAAAAATTGTGAAATTAAGCCAATCACTCAAAAATAAACCAGAAACCTTTTGTTCTGACACCCACTGCTGTTTTCGCCATTATCTAGGTCCACGTCATCAGTTTCTGGAGAATTCATCTGTTGTTCAAAAAGATCCAGGTAGATTTGTTTTCTTTTTCGAGTCCCGTAATCAATCAGGTAATACTCGTAGTATCAAGTAAAGATTTAAAATTTTCAAGTTTAGCCGTTGAGATCGTATTGGAGGTTTCATATAAGGGATACAAAGATAACTCTTTAGGTAATCCATTTTTTTTTTAATTGATAATCGAACTTCTTTATATGTCTTGATCATTTTAACTTTTTTAATTTAAATTTCTGGGCACCCATCACTGAACAGGAATAAATTTTCATTTAGATCTGAATATAGTGTGTGACTGTAGTCTTCTGACATTACCTACTGTTATTCCATGTAGACTAAGGCAGACTTGAATGTAAATAGGTTGTTTGTAACTTGGGGCTTCGTCTTCCTCCAAATTTTCAATTCTGACTTTGTAGGAAAATGCAGCGCAATGAGTTTTCGATGCTTCATCATTTACATACATCTATTTTTTGTCTAGGTTTTCTTCTGGTTATGTGTTTTAAAGCAATAAGACCACACAAATGAGAACCTTGTTCGTTTTTGTCTTTCATGGCATTGAAACTTTCTCAAATTTAGGATCGTTGTAACTCATTAATCGCTTGGAAGCAATTGAGGCGTTTACAATTAAAAAAAAAACATTGAAAAATCACTACATCCGAACATAAACATTATAAAACAGTAATATTCTTGCAGTCTGGATCAATAGTTCTTGCTTTTATTCCTTTTCCAACGTGATTTATATGATCCTTGGCAAAAATTAGAAGCATTTAGGACCAAAACCAAAATTTGGCAAAAAATTAAGATTCAAGCTGTAGAAATGAAGTTCTTGAGGAGGGAATATAGTCAGAAGTCAAGCCAGTTGAAATGGTGAAGACATTTAATGAAGATGGACGGATCTAAATCTATGAGAAGGATCTGGGAAGCAAGCATACAGAAAAATAGGAAAAGTGGAAGGCCTCGACAAGCATGAGCTTTGATGGAATAGCCAAATTATTACAAAAGCAGAACCAAGAGTGGTTTGATGCGAAAGGAGTAGCCTAATATAGTTGATGCAAAAAAACAGTTACACTAAACTATGGTAGAAGGAGTCAGTAAGATTTTGGGCATTGAATGGTCTTATCACTAACACTTCAGTTACCAGCAAAGATTTGTGGGCATTTTTCAAAGTTCTGAACACACGAAAGATAACATCTTTTAAATGACCTCCATTTGCCTTTTTACAAAGGTAAGCTCTTACCACCCTCTTCATATTATCAACCTCGAAGAAATACAAACCAAACAAACGCTTCTGATTTATTTCCTCACCAAACCATGACTTAGAGAGGGTGCAGCTCGTGTTGATGAGCCACTCTGTTGGTTTTGAGTTTCCCTAAATCTGGTATTTAGTTCATTCACAAAGCATGAAGCTGAAGGACTTCAGTTGTAGGAACTCTCTGGGTGAGTTTTAGAACCAAATTATTGCTATTACTTCGACCGATTGTCTTTTATAATTCCCTGTGCTGATGTGCTCAGAGTTGCCAAATCACAAGGATCACCAAATGCCAAATCACATTTGGATATTCTTCAGAAACAGAGGTGTTGGTAGTATTGACGTCTTCTCTAATGATCTCTTCATTGATTCATCTCGAGGAGAATGAACAATCAATCTAATATAAGATAGAATGCCAGCACTGGAGCAATAGGAAAGAGCATATAGAAAGCTATGGGCTTGACTGAAGTTCTTTGTGTCAAAACTGATGTTGATGACCCTCCCAGATATGCTCTAATCTCACCATCAACTCCTGGTTTCTTCATGGACAGGTCTTCTCATTTTGTTCATTTTCAGAAAATGATTCCTCAATTAAGGTCCTTTGATTCAAAATAATGAAGTCATCATTGTGACTTTCAGTGTAGTCAATAAAATATCCTCCAGCTGTTGTGCTAGGGGGTGGAAGTCAAGTCTGATTGCTTCGAGTTTGACCTAGCATTGCCCACATTCGAATCCTTGTCTTTTGGGATTTGTCAAGAAGGCAGTCTTCTATCATTATAGTTTTTGTCATCCGAACTTGTTTGTTGGAAGCCCACGTTTTCGGCAGTTCTTTAATAAGCACATTTTGTTCTATTTCATCAATCATATGATACAAAATCCTCTCTACTCGTTTTTGGGCTTTAAATGGAAAAAATTTGGTATAGGCACTATTGACATTATGGGTCCGAAATCTAAGCGTGAGTTTTGTACTGTAGCAACCTAATGAAATTTTGCTCAAAATGTAGAACTATACAAGGTGTTCCGCAAGCAATGACGTTCTTCTTTGCCAGAACAGCCTGTATATTTAGATATTTTAGATTGTTTCTGAACACCCTGTATATGATCACATTTTCTTGTAGAGAAATATGAAAGGAGCACAATTTTAGTTGAGTATTTGCTTGTGGAACACCCTGCATAGCAAATAATATCAGCACAAAAGCTTTTAAATATATTGAACTTGGTTTTATCTCATATCTAATACCAAACATTTTATACTATCGAGACAAAAAAAGCGGATATTAAAAAAATACCTAATTAGTAAAAATTTATCTTTCCCTGAATAGAACATTTAAATAAATACATCCTTCTCTTTCGTTGTAATTGTCGTTCGCATGTTGAGTGTGTTTTTTTTTTCTTTTTTTTTTGTTGTTTGCATGTAGATGTCGGTGTTTCTGGTGTTACCGGAGAAAATAGGGGCGTTAGCCCCGCCAGTAGAGCAATGCGACGTGGCAACAGGCGGCTTACAAGAAACGAAAGTAGATACCATTCAGGTAAGGCTGCTGCTGCAGGCTCTTCCCCCTTCACCACCATTTGTTTTCTTTTTAACTTTTTAATTTTATTTTGACCAATAATTTCGCTCTCCTCACACACTACAGAACCTGAAATTATACGAAATAAAACGCATCACAAACGCTTCTTACGTGTTCCTCCCATTGACATGACATGAATTATTTACCTTCTTTTTTTTTGTTTGGTTATGGCGTGATGGCATCCTCAACAGAACTAACCGACACACCTTCACAATTTACTTTTTCATTTCCTTTTCATTTATAACTTTACGATTATTTCTTCTTGTAAAAAAAAACACTTCTTCTTGTTCATTTTCTTGCGCTTAACAAAGTAACAAAGTGAAGTGTACATATCTGTTACTAGTACTACTTTCCATAGAGATTGTCAAGCTCTCTTGGCTTAAAGGTGTGTAAATATAAATCACTCCTACTGTACTATCTAATCATTATAATTGGTGGTTTTTCTGGTCTGGTTGTAATTTTTATTTCTTTTTTGTTTTTAGTATCTTTCCGGCTTGCAGTTTGTGTTTTAGCATTTTTGCCTGGTTCTTTGTATTGCATAATGTTTGTTATTTGTTCTGTGTTTTGCTGATCACTAATATTGATTGTTGTATTGATTTTAATCATGTTTCGACAGAAGTTCGACAGGAAGCTGTACAACAAGCTCTCGCTCAAGCAATGCAAAATAGGCACAAGCTCCCGATGCCTTCGAAGAGGACTTCTGTCATGGCGAGGAGTCCCGATAGGGATAGACACGATTCAGGTACGTAATAGTCTAATTTATAAAAATAACCTTGACGGATTAGTACAGTCCAGTCTAGTCGACTAGTCGAAGTCTAAGTTTTCGGGTTGCCAAAAAAATGGTCTAACTTCAAGTGAAAACTGTGGTCTTTCTTGGTGTCCACCCCCCATTTAAAAATTAAAATTTTGAACGTACTTTCAAGTTTTCTAGTTTTCCTGAACATTGTACCAAAATGTTGGCCTTTTACCATGATGTCGGTGAGAAAATTGGAGAAACTGAAGTTTTGCTGGCCTTCATTCCTTTAAAATCGATGATTTAGGAATTCCACACAAGTGATTGTAAGATTTTGGAATCAAAACTCAAACTGGGACCCGTGGAAATTATTCCAAAGTTTTAGTCTTCCATCATGGAATGGTTTGGTTCTTCTTCTGTTGCTTTGCTCTCTCAAAGGTTGAGATCATCTGTAATACTCACGCTTTTAAGAATTTTTCCAGATTAAGTTGTTTATAGTGCTTTAAAGTGGTGAATTGTTCCTGGGTGTTCAAGAATTCTAAATCAAAACTAAAATAGTTAGAGATTTGAAAAATAAATTAAATTCTTGCCAGCTCGCCTTTCATGGAAAATGAAAATTTTAAAGGCTTTAAAGGTTGTGCAAAGTTGATTTGGCTCTGAACATATTTCTCTGCCAGTATTAGAAAAGGAGGAAAAGGTATTTCGAGTTAAGGGGAATGAAATTTCACTGCCTATTTCGTTTTTTTTTTTTTTTTTTTAGTCAAGCATTTCAGACTTGTTCCACATTAATCTAAATTGCTTCTAATTTGTTCCAAAGTTTTAGTCTACTATTTTTTGACTAGTGCGCGAACATAAAATTTTGCTACCTTTTCTTTTTTTGAAAATTGACGTTTTGGGATTTGACCTCGAAATCGACAAAAATTGCAAAAAAACGATTTTGTCCCCTTTTGCTCTTTCCTTTTTCAAAATGTCAGAGTTGTTGCAGGTTCTTCTAGTTTTTTTTTTGCGACTACACGGGCTGGACGATGTCGAAAAGGCAAACTCGGCCAAAAAATCGGCTGTTAGGCCGTTGGATCTGTCCATTGTTGGGCAGCTATGGTTGTTCTAGTTAGTATTTCTCCACTTTTTTGAAAATCAAATTGTTTTTGTTTGTTCTGAATTATTCAAGTTTAACCATTCAGTTTTAACCATGTTTAATTTATGAAATAAAGATCAAAGATACTTCAAACGCCTGTCACATGGTTTTGTTTTAAAATAGGTTTGTTCCATAATCCTTCAATAGCTTAACGGTTCATTCAATAAGTGATAAAGATGACATTTTGTTGATTTTCCTTCTTTCTTTGAAAATCCAACTTTTGAGGAGGGTGCACAAAATTTTGCTTCGGTCTCTGTTTGTTTCTGAACATCCAATTTTCTTATCTGTATGCTACATTATTTAAAGTTATTGTCGTCTTTCCCCCTGTCTGAAATAGTTGTGGTTCCAGGTTGTTCTATATTGGTCAAAACTTTTAATTATTCATAGTTCATGAACTAATTTAGAAAGATGAAATCGTAGTTGGTTTCTCTTTTTGGAACTTTTGAGAGTTTTTCTAATTCGTCGTAGGTTTATTCTACAGTTCTAGCTTTCAGTCGTGCATAATAAAAATATGTTTTTGGAAATTACACTTTTAGAAATGGTTTAGGGAGTTTCTATTTATTTTAAAAATGAAACTTTTGGAGCTGTTCCAGGTTGTCCTAGGATTCTTTTGTTGTGCCAAAGTTTTAGCCTTTAACGATGGAACGTTAGAGGTTGGTGATCAAATTGAGAAAGATGAAAATCAGTCTTACTTTCGATCTTGCTTTGAAAATCGAACTTTTGAGTATTAATCTAAAGTTTGTTCCCACAGCTCATAGAATAATTTAGAAAAAAAAAATACTTCAAACACCTCCACCCTTCTTCCTTTAAATAGAACTTTTAAAGATTGTTTTGGGTTTATTATACCTTGTTTCGGAGTTCTAGCTTTCATTCGGTTTATTGCATCTCGGTTCATGCAATAAGTGACAATGACGAAATTTGTTTTTTCTCCTATCTTGGCAAATGCAACTTTTGAGTTCAGTTTGTTCTAATTTGTTCTATATTGGTATTTTAACCTTGAACCGTGCCTATTTTAATGGGATAAATGAAATTTCACCATTTAATAGTGTTTGCTTTGAGGGAGTAGGTGGAGGATTCTCCACCCATTCTCTTGCTACTTAGCGTTGCAAGAAAGTTCATTTCGAAGCTATATTTCCTAACCATTTCATCGTTCTGTAGACTTAGAAATGAGGGGAGTCCCGTTTGATATAACCGAGCTCTTTAGTTCGCAGTCTCCTCCCTCCAGTTTCTGCTCTGATCAGTCTGTGCAATGCCGTTAGGGCTACTCCTTCCACCACTATGTGGAGGATTGTGAGCTTTAGGATGATCTCTAAGGCCACGATTAGGCATGTTCTCAAAGCTCATAATTTAGTCGCTTCCACCACTCGTTCCTCATTTGAAATGTCAAAATGTTAAAAGTTATGTCTTTTTTTTTTTAGAAATAAAATTTTAGGCAATGATATCAGATTGTTCTACTTTGTTCTGTATTAAGTTTAAAAGTTTAAACCTCCAATTAAGCATGGTTCATTAAATAATTGAAAATGGCGAAATTTTACTGCCTTGGTCCCTTTTTTGAAAATCGAACTGTTGAAAATTCTGCCTTATTTTGAAAACCCCAACATTCAAAAGTTCTCCACTTTCATGAAAATCGAACTATTGACAGCTCTCTATTTTGTTCCAGGTGATTTTAGGTTAGTGTTGCAGTTTTCCCAGTGTTCGTTTTCTACAGTGGATAGTTCAACAATGGATAAAAACCAATTTTTGCTAGGCCCCTTTTTTAAATTTTTAGAAATTGATACTACTTAACTGGTTTGTAAGATGTCTAAGATGAAAAAAATATCTTTTCAAGCGCCTCACCTTTTTCAAAATTTTAAAAGACAAAATTGACAATTTGACGGTTCTTCTAACTTGTTCTGATTTTTCCGAACATTGTTTCCAAGTTTTAATCTTGAGTCGTTGTTGTAAATTGTTCTAGTTGTTCTAAATAATGTCCCAAAACTTTGGCCTTTTCAATAAAACCAAATTTATGATATTCATTTGGGACAATAAAATTTAGCACACTATTCAATAGAGTTAGATTTATTTTATTGTTCATAATCGAAACTAGTAGGTTCTTCTTAAAACCTAAATTTAAATTATCGCAATCGGTGACGTTTCTTGCTCTTTGTACCGTTAAACCCGATTGTACTACCTACGGAACATCACCGGGACCTGTTTTGTCAGTTTTAAAACTGCATACAAAACGTATTATATGGTACATATCTATATATACATATGTGTATATAACTTGAATGTATTTTTTCGTGGTAAAATCGCACTCACCACACGACGCTAACTCGATCACTGGTCGTTTTTCTTTCTCCTTGTCTATTTAGCGATTGTTGCTCCGTCTAGATAGTTAGCTCTGGTGCTCGTCCAGTTCTTTCTTCGTAACGCTCGTCGATATCTCATTACGATAATTGTTATCTGAGATCATAGTATGCGGTGGACGGTAGTCGTGCGTTTCATTTAATTCGTTGTTCTATTGTTTTTCGAATCGAGGTTGTGTCCGATGTTTAAAGTTAATCGTGTGCGTATGGAGCGTAGCGATTTCGTTTTGTTTACGTTTGTATGTTTTTTCGGATATTGTGTTTCGGATGGTGCGTTTTCCTGTTACGATACGGAATTTTCGATCACTTATGTAAGTGGCTAAAAATATATTTTATTTTCAAGGTGGCAGCGTTTTAAAATGTATTCGCTTTTATTGATGCGTTTAAAGATATTATTTTTTTCTATTGTAATTTTGCTACAATGTTGTCACCCGTTTACTGCAGGTCATAACGTGATTATAGTTCTTATGATTCATTTCGAAGAAGCGTGTGCCGCATAACAAGGCATTAAATTGTCAATTTAAGCGAATTGTTGATGAATCATTGTTTCACTACCGAAGATCGAGATGATTACAAGTTGTAAATTGTGTATAAATATAAATTACTTAGTTTATACGTATATAATGTGATTAATACAGTGGTTTGCGATAACATTGTATGGTGTAGTAAAAATAATATACAAGGTCTTACTATAAAGTATAGATATTTCTAGAGATAATGGCACTTGATGATTGATCAGATTATGTTATAATAAGGAATCTATAAAATTTATTTTTTTAATCTTTTGGAGCAGATGCAACTTTAAAAAGTTTTGCTTACTTTTCACTTTTGCATGCTGGCATTGGACTAGGTCAAGGCATCATAAGTTAATATTCGTCGGAGGAAAGTTCTATAAATTAAAAGTTTGATTTTCAAGCTCAAGGAGCTTTTGCTGCCTAAACACCTGCTTCGTATCAAGTGTTATGCCTAGATATGTGACGTCTGATAGCCATTGAAGCTCTTCACCTTCTATCAAAATGCTGGTGAGGGAAGGGTTCTGCTTGCGTGAGAAACGAATAGCCTCACATTGGGAAGGATTAATTTTGAGCCTCTACTTATGGGGGAATGTGGCTGAGATCTGCTTGTTTTTCAAGTCCCTGAGCCTTCTTGTCTTTACGAGTTGTTTAGGAGTTCAGTAATTCAGGTGTTCTAGTGTCGAGCTGTTAGGTATCCCTTCTTAAGAGCAGTAATTGCTGGACCAACGGTTTTTCCAAAAATGTTCAAAATCCGTTTGCGATTCAATTTCGGCAAGTTTTTTCCCGTTTTTAATTCTTTTGTTTGTTCCGAACTCCGTTAGGGTATTGATTGGTACGTGAGTCGGCTTCAACAATTGATTTTCATTAATAATGGCTCATAAGCATGTCCACTAGAATGGTTTTCTTCATTTATTGTTATAAGAACTCGAATTAAACTCCCTTTGATAGGTGGAACAAATTTGGTCTAAACGCTAAATGTATGAATGTTAATTAATTATTCATAAATAATAATTTAGAGAAACGTGTTGTCGTTTTGACAGGATTGATTGACAAAATATGATTTAATAATGTATGTACAGAGTCAAATATTTTTAATTTTCTGCAGCTTCTTTTGAATTTATTTTCGGCAAAACACAATACCCTATATTCCCTATATGGGAACCAAAAAGACCCAGTTGTACTAAACATTCTTCATAATTATTCGCCACGAAATTCAAAATATGGAATTTTATGCTACCTTAACAAAAATTACTTCTTTTGTTTCCCGAAATATAAAAATAAAAATCTTAATTGAAAAAAAGTCATCGGAGTCAATTCCTTTGTAAGTGGCAGAGAATACACAAAATTAGTCAAAAACCAAACATTTTTGCATGTATATACAGGGTGATTGGTGAGAATGGCCTATTAAAAGTATTATACAAACGGATCGGAATTTTAAAACAAAATTTTGCAGTTGGATATGGTTCAATATGAACTATCACGTGAAAATATTTTTGAATAAATATCACTTCCGGTTAACCGGAAGTGGGCATCAACTTCGATTTTTTAAATAGCATGCTATAAAATAAATTACAGATTCAGCTTCTATGATAAATTGTACACATATTTCGTGTATCATACCTTATACCTAAATACCATTCCTTCTGAGTTATTCGCAATTAAAGAAAAAAAGTGACAGATACCGATCGTACTTTATAGTGATATTACGTCACGTAGGAGTAAATGAGGCGAATGAAATTTTGCAAACGCACAGCTTATATTATGTAGTTATACAGCATTTGAAGTTTTTTTCTGTAACATTATACAGGGTGTTTAAAAACTTAGTTGCTTATAAATAAGTTCAATCCGCGGAAAGTACATTTTCTTAAATGGAAAGGTATATATTTTATTAGATATTATGATTCTACAAAATATTCTCTTTGAATCCGTATTAGGTATTCCTATACCTAAAACGTAAGGTTAATAAGTTATAACGATTTAATTAACCTCTGTACCTGAAATGCTCAAATATGTCAATTTACAGAAGCAAGTGTGCTTAGCTCATTTGTTTTACATACTTATTTGTCACTTATTTTGACGTCTGTCATTTTAGTTAGTTGTTCTCGCGTACACTGTGAGAAATGGATCTGCACCAGTACAATAATTAGGGTAAACAATGCGAGTATTTACAGTCCCTGGCCACAATATTAGGGCCACCTACTGATAAGACGGTTTTATTGAAATATTTAAACAAATGAAAAGTTTAAACGGATAAATTTATTGAAGTGGTCTAGGAAAATAATATTTCCACGCATTGTATTAACAACTAGTAATTCCACTCCTATTCTTGATCACATCCCTGATCCTTTTCGGCATACTGTTTGATTTTTGGTAATTTTGCCACACATCTTCAATGTTTGCTTTTAATTGTGCAATAGTATTGTTTTGTCTGGAACAAACAATTGATTTTAAAACTTTCCACACTAACAATAATCTTCGATATCTTTCACAAATAAGCTGGTTATTTTTACAGAAACACAGCCGGAACAATACTGAACCCACTTGTTAAGACACCGGCGAAGGGGCACATGACAGGTATAAAGTAATTAAGCGGCACTCTAGAGATTTATTAAGCAGAAATTTACATCTGGTGTTATTTGCTTAAAGGATCCCTTATTCCTGTAATTCAATGGGAAGAATTTTCGCAAATACGATTAACAAAATGACAGACGTCAAAATAAGTGGCAAGTGAGTATGTAAAACAAATGAGCTAAGCACACTTGCTTCTGTAAATTGACATAGTTGAGCATTTTAGGTACGGAGGTTAATTAAATCGTTATGACTTATTAACCTTACATTTTAGGTATAGGAACACCTAATACGGATTTAAGGAGAATATTTTGTAGAATCATAATATCTAATAAAATATATACCTTTCCATTTAAGAAAATCTACTTTCCTCGGATTGAACTTATTTATAAGCAACTAAGTTTTTAAACACCCTGTATAATGTTACAGAGAAGAACTTTAAATGTTGTGTAACTACACAATATTAGCTATGCGTATGCAAAATTTCATTCATCTGTTTTACTCCTAAGTGACGTAAGATCACTATAGAGTAAGATCGGTATCTGTCACTTTTTTTCTTTAATTGCGAATAACTCAGAAGGAATGGTATTTAGGTATAGGGTATGATGCATGAAATATGTGTAAAATTTATCATAGAAGCTGAATTTGTAATTTATTTTATAGCATGCTATTTAAAAAATCGAAGTTGATGCCCACTTCCGGTTAACCGGAAGTGATATTTATTCAAAAATATTTTCATGTGATAGTTCATATTGAACCATATCCAACTGCAAAATTTTGTTTTAAAATTCCTATCCGTTTGTATAATACTTTTAATAGGCCATTCTCACCAATCACCCTGTATAGAGATAATAGAAGTTAGAGTGTTTAGGAAAGTTTCAATAGAGGAATTACAATTTAGAAACAATATTTTCGCTAAAACAAACAAACATACAACAACAACAACATGTTATCTAGCTAATCCTAAACAATCCGAAATCCTCCTTAATTACATGGAGTAAGTTCACGTCAAAATATTACGAGTCATAAATTTGAACGTGACATAAGAAATAAGTATGTATGTTTCGGTATTTAAACTCTAGAAAGTAAACACAAACAAGTACACATTCCCTTTTGTAGGTGTGACAATAATTATGTAGACTATCTAACATACATATTTTCAAGCTAATTTACAGGATCTAAAGTCTTCCTTTTATATTAATCGCATAACAGTGGTAAATATAGAAATATATTCTACAATTTTACACTACAGCTTCACTAAATAGACGTGAATATGCCATGATGTCGATTTAATGTAATTATATAGCAGGTTGAGACATTCTTTTATATTCCCACAACGATGGAAAACAATATAGACGGTTTAGCTAGCGATAAATGCAATCTTCATATATTGAAATGTACCAGTAACCCTTCCCCCCTTCCCCCTGTTTTACCATCAGCAGGGAATTGTGGTTGCTTAGACATACATTAAAAAAGTTATAATGTTGTACCTTCAGAAACTTTTTATTCTAACAATGATAGTAACATCCTTATTTTATTTCTACTTTTAAGCCTGTTCTACACGGTACTAGATTCGTTTTTTCCATACTAGTTTCTAGTAACTAGAAAAAAAAGTTGAAAATAGTATCGTGTAGAACACGAATATTGTTCCAAGTTTTCATCCTGTCCTAGTTTTCATACTAAATTGAAACTAGGAATTTAGCGATCAGCTGATCATTAATCGTAGCTGCATTTATTTAAAAGTTAAGTGCGGTTGGTAATACTGCAAAATTTTTCTCCAATATCCAATTTTTATTTCTAGATTTGCAGTTTTCAAACTTCAAGGTTGAGAGCTAGAGTTACTAGAAACTAGAATGGAAAAAACACGAATCTAGTACTCTTTAGAATAGGCTTATATACCAGTGACCATGAGTTGAGAATAACTCCATTTCCTCTTCGTCTTGGTTTGTTGTTTTTCAATCTTGTGTGGTGTTTTGTTGTTTCATTTGTTCGATTTCCTGTTTTTTTTTATGATCCTTCTCGATTGGATTACGTTGAGCTGTCGTGTTGAATTGCTTTCAGTAAGGTGTTGGCTGTTCTTCGATATATAATTTTATCGACTGTATCTATGTTGAATGTTCTTTATACATGGTTTCATTGTCATGTATGTTGGTGCATTGGTAAAGTATCGTATTATACGAGTGATTTTTCCCTGAACCTATCTTTGGTCTTCGAAACCTTGGTACCAGAGTTCCCCAGCGTGGGTGGCGAAAAAATCCTAATCATGCTACGATGTTTAAACAAGACAATTCTCGTATTTTGTTAAATCCACATTAAAACAAACATTGCTGCCCTTCTTGAAGTGCCTCCAAGTGGACGAGGGGGTGGAAGCTTTGTTATAACACAATGTTTTGCAAAAATGTACGTCTTCTCTGTTTATGTAAATTTAAGTAGAGGAACAATTCTGTTAAAATATAGAATCAAATATTCCTTATCTATTTCCTGGATTATTTTCCCGATCGAATATTTTATGGATCTATTTTCCTCATCGACTAGAACAAAATCGTCAATTGAGATTGTTAGAAAGTCAATCTCAGCTTCGACCTCACTGCTTTCTGCATGACATATCTCCTGAGGTGTCACTCCCTGACATATCCTCCTGTAACTTTTTTTTCTTTGGCTTCGGCCAAACCTTTCTTGCTACTTTCTCTTTCTTCGCATTTTTTACCTCACATCTTCTATTCAGTTCAGCTATAATTTCATCTTTAATAGGACTCTCGGTTAGTACTAAACTTTCACCTTTTCTCCTTTTAGTTATTGTCTTTCTAGGAACTGCTTTAGGAAACGGTCTAACATCTTCTGGTGACAATATAGAAGCACTTGCAAAACTACATGATGCTGTAGATTCCTCTGTATTATCACCTATGTGGATGTACAGGTACGATAAGAAGATTTCCAGACCAGAATTTGGTGGTGTGCGTAGAGGTAGTGCTGTATCATCATTGTTTGAGGCTAACTATTCTTCAAAATTAACGTCTTTGTTGTTGCTTTGATTGTCTGGCATTAATTGCCCATATTCCATTGCACCAATCGTTACATGAGATTCGTGGTTATCCAATATTAGAACCACTGGATTATCTTGGGTCATTTTCACGTGATTTTCAAAATGACAAAGAACTTCCAGAAATATTTTGCCGTTTATCAATTAGCACAAGCGGCGGTTATATATTTAACGAAAATTTGTTCCCAAATAATGTAATAGATGACCCTACGAGCTAATGTAACATTGTTGCCTGTGTAATACTGTACCCGCACTTCCGGGTCGGCGTTTACCCTATAGCGTCGACCCTTAAAACTCTGCGGCTGCACTACCCAATCCCTGATCTCATAGTTTCAGGGCAACGGGCGTGGCGGGAGTAGACTTCGTATATAGGGGAGGATGCTTGGGCGTAGGCACTTCCCCTAAATGCTAAACAGAAGAGGCCCCAGAAAGGATCCTTGAGGTATTCCTGGTCGAATGTATCTTGATGTGGATGTGTCTTCGATTTTTACTGAGAATGTGCGGTTGATGAGGTAGTGTCATATTATATTGGTTACTGTTGCTGGTATTCTGTGTAGTCGCATCTTTCTGATAAGTCCATGGTGTCAAACCCGGTCAAATAGTGTCTTCAACACTTTTTTTAGGCTGTTTGTCCACTAAATCTCATGGAAAGACTATCTATGATTGTTGACTAATTGACTAATTTAATGTTTTTTGCGTTTAACATTTGAAATTGAGGATGGTGGGACCAAAATCTCTGCTTTGTGACAATTTTTTGATCGAAAGTTTAAGACTCACTATGTTCAACTATTTGACCGATTAGATGTGAGGTTATGTTAAGGTACTCACTTGTTTACTATTGAATATTCAACTAATAAAGTTATTACCAACTACTCAGTGTTGTTAACTGAAAATTTGTTCTGCCAACTTTCCAACTTGGAATTGCTCACCCAGTATATATTCTCTCGAATAATTGCTTAAATAATGCGGTACCAATCGTAAATCATAGTTGTATATGTAGTCGAGAAATCGTTCCTAACGTTCCCCAACTTCTTCGGATTCGCATTTGAACAAAAAAAAAAGGTATAGTCTTGATTTTTAGACCACTTGTAACTCTTCTAGTCATCTGACTGTAAACAGTGTTTCATAATGTAAACATGTAAAAACACGTGACTTGTATTATTAAAGTATGTAGTTAATATATTATGAAAGATAAGAGAAATATTTATACAACGAAAGGAATATTTTATCTAAATAGAATAACTTACATTGTTTACATTCAACAATATTAACACGAGTTGTACACATAATGAATAAACAGCAATCTTATTATTATTTAATTACAACGAAATTATTTAAACTTCATTCTAATTTTCACTGCATTACACACGGTTGCTTCACTCTAAATTTCCTTTTTAATCTTTTAGAATCATCTTCTGATGAAGATAGTATAGTGAATGAAGAGACAGTCGAGAGCACACCAGAGAGGGAGAAGGCCAGAGATCGGAGTACGCCTCAAATGCTACCACCACCACCATTATCGGATACGAGCAGTACAGGTTCGCCACCATCCTTACATCCAATGCATCACAGGCAACGAATGCCACCACCACCCATGTACACGAACTGGGACCATAGGAATAAGAACGAGATCACCGATATCACCGACGTTATGCAGAATTTAAGGCCATGTAAGTCCAGAAATTTTGACCCATATTCCTATTTCCGATTCTTATTAAATCGCGATCTTAGATTCGCAACCACCGGACGTAACGCACAATACAGCTCAAGGTGGTAGGAGACCGACGGCCGCTGATAGAGTGAATAGGTACGGTTCTTCAGCATCCGACGATACCATAGGCACGGGCACCGGTAGGTGGAAAGTCTCGGCTAAAATCCAACAGTTATTGAACACGTTGAAACGACCGAAACGACGACCTCTACCGGAGTTTTACGAAGATGACGACATCGAACTCGAAATCGCTGCCAATCCCAAAGATCCCAACGCACCGAAACCTGAAGGTACATCATTTAATCCTTTTTTTATAGGTTAGTTTTTTATTAAAATTAATTTATCGATTTAGGTGGTTGTATGACCCCAGCTGTAGGCGACCAATTAGTGATACCGTCTGGTTTACCTAGAAATCTCGAAGCTGCAATTACTCGTTATGGCTCAGGTTCTTTTAAAGCGCCAGTCGCGACTGTCTTAGATCCAAATGGAAAATTAACGACTACATTAACGTATGGTGAGTATCCTAATCGAAGCCGTCGAAATGGGATCTAATTGGGTTAATTTTTCAGGTAAATTATTAAGTAGATCTTATAAAATAGCATACGCACTATTAACGAAGCAATTTAGTAAAAATGGTGATACAAGTTTGAAATCCGGGGATAGAGTCGCCCTGGTTTATCCCAACAATGATCCCATCAATTTCTTATGCGCTTATTACGGTTGTTTGCAAGCTGGGATTGTGCCTGTACCTATCGAGGTACCCATCACTAGAAGGGATGCTGGTTCCTTGCAGATCGGTTTCCTCCTAGGCAGCTGTTGCGTACAAGTAGCCTTAACATCGGAAGCATGCCTCAAAGGATTGCCCAAGAATACATCCGGGGAAGTTATACAGTTTAAGGGTTGGCCGAGATTGCAATGGTTCGTCACCGAACATCTGACGAGGACACCTAAAGATTGGTCACCGGCACCTAGATTGAATGATGATACTCCAGCATATATCGGTATGTCTTAACTCTTTATTGCATAATTTCAACGAAAATAATACTCTAGTTGCACGGGATTTTCTTTCTCTCTAATTTGGAGTAAAGAACGATATTTCTAAGATCTAAAAAAAAATTAAATTTCTGCATATTTCGTATTATAAATAATAAAAAAATGATGGTACTGGTACCGCCATGTAACATAACAAAATATTTAGGAAAATAGAAATGGAAAAGAACAATTTTTGGTTTCTTTTAAACATAAGGGAACTTGGGATAGTGTGCACATCCATTTAGTTCTAACTTGTTGTGCTTTCGTACTACAGTGAGCACATCGTCTTCTGGTGGACAAAACTGGTAAGTGTAGCCGAATATTGCTACTACTGGTTTGGATTTTATTTTCTTTGCATTTTTGTTGGTAAGAATTTCAGAAATAAGCCCATTGACGCCTAAAATTCTGTAAGCTTGTGACTTTTCCGGTCAATTTCGTAACATGATTTTTTTTTTGGGGTGATTTCAAGTACTGCGGGCTCGTAGTAAACAAATTAAAACATCGGTATCACCAAACACCACAATTTTGATTAATTACCTAGGACACGTGTTTCGAGAACGCATGGATTCTCATCATCAACCGAACACTGAATTAATCAAAGTTGTGGTGTTTAGTGGTACCGATATTTTAATTGTTTACGACTTTTTTTGATCGAATTTGTCCACTACGTTCATATTCGCGTTATAATCCGTTAACATAACGGGGCAGGGCACATCCTTGCTAGATCCATCTTTAGCTTTACGTTTCACAGTAGTTGTATGTTGGGGATTGTGGAAATTTGACATCAAAAGTACTGCTCTCTTGTCTTTCCATGTAAATGTTGGTAAGTGTTTACGATTTTTGTTTATGGTACTACATGCATTAATATTTTACTTCTTAAGGTCATTCATCAAATTGATAGAACTGAAATAGTTGTCAAAGTAGATTATGTGTCCTCTGTTTTCTAAGCCCGAGCATAAATCTTTGACTACGCGAGGTCCTAATGCCTTTTCCACGTTATGATCTTGTTTTCCAGTATAAATCTAAAATTTACTCTTAGGTAGCCCGAACTATCCGCCAAACACCATAATTTAAAGCCTTTTTAGGTTTATTTGGTAGATACTGTTTAAGGGAGCTTCTTCCCTTGAACTTAATCATGGATTCGTCAATTGCTTCAGTGGCATTTAGTGGGTGTAAAACATGTTTGAAACTTTTGTTGGAGAACACCTAAAAAAGGCTGCAGTTTGAAAAGTTTGTCAAATCCAGGCTGACTTTTTTTGGACATGACTGTATTATCATTCAGGTGCAAGTTACCAAGTGACCAATTGAATCTGTTTACATCACTAATGTGTTCACTCCACTAATATGTGCATCATGCAGGACTGGAGAAGAGCGAGCTCCAGTAGTCTCGATAATTGGGCAAAACTTTAATACCCATTAATATGTTAATTCCTAAAAATGCCATAATTTCACATTTTGTAGTTGGATCGATAACACTCGCTTTTTGTTTCGAAAGGTTTGTTTGATGGGCATAAAGATTTCTTTGAAAAACAATGTGTTCCAAAAGCCCGTCGTCCATAAAAAGTTGGAAAAGTTGAAAAGGAGTTCGATTACGAGATTATAAAATCGCAGCACAATGAAAACGTGGGTTTGGGCTTTGTGTCTTGTTCCAGATGACAGCCATTGGTCCTGGGATAGTTGTCGAGGCAGGTCTTGCAGGTAATATCTGTATAAGTGGTAGATCAGATTCAGATTCTTCATCACTTTCTTCAACTTCAATATTTCTAATTTCATTCATTTCAATTTCTAAATCACTACTATCGTACCGAATATCAGGTGCAACAGACTCTAAATATCCTCCTCCAACTCTCTGTGTAATTCTTCTTCAGTCATGTCGACAAGACTGAATGGTAATGTAGTACTGCGCCGATTCATAATGATTGAAGATTAACTATAATTCGAAGAAGTATTTATAATTAATAAAAATCAAAAATGCACACTATAATTTTTTCTGAAAAATAATTCCTAAAAGTTGCATGGTGGTACAAATTTTGTTAAGTAAATCGTTAAGAAATTATAATCTACAATATGCAACATTACTTAGGATTAATAACATTTAATCTGGTACAATGATACACAGCAAAACAGTAATTTTAAACAAAAGTACAAACAAAAACACTGTACATAAAGAGTGGGCCAAATCCGATACTTTTAATAGGGAACTTATTTTCAATTTTTAATTTCCCCTCAAACAGCAATTTCCTCTATTTCTTTGTCTCTATTTTGAGCTACATAGTTTTTCGGTTTCGGCTTTCGAAAGGATTCAAAATTTATTAAATTTTTCTTTAAGGAGAAAATGTCTCTGAATGGTTGTTGATGCAGCATCCTCATTCTTATCACCACTTTATCAAGTGGTACGACCCATATATACCACTGCATCACACAAAACAGGTATACATACTTAGTTGGTACTGATGATGGTCCATTAAGCCTGAAAGAGTTAAATATTACTGAGAACATTTGAGCATGTTTAGGACTTCTTGGCCTTACAACATTGCCGGTTCTAGATAATCCAGTTCTTTCTCTTCTTTATTTCAAGGTTTAAGGATGGTTTCAAGAAGCAGTTTCAGCAATTCAGTAAAGAGGCAATGGTAAAATTTTCGGCATATTATTGACCAATAAATTTATTATTAATCCATATGGTCTTCTATCATTGCCCGTTCGTTCTAGCTAATCCACTTTTTTTACTTTTCTGTAAAGTGAATCTGTGAGTGATGATTTTAAAGGTTACCAACTTTTTTCTTATTATTTACAGAGTACAGTACGGATCGTGACGGCTCTGTTATGGGCGTAACAATAACCAGAGCAGCAATGTTATCTCACTGCCGCACATTAACGATGGCTTGCAATTACACCGAAGGCGAAAACATGGTGTGCGTCCTCGATTTTAAACGCGAAGTAGGCTTGTGGCACTCCGTTCTAACAAGCGTCCTCAACGGCATGCACGTCATCTACATACCATACGCTCTAATGAAGGTGAATCCAGCCAGTTGGATGCAAATGATTACCAAATACAAAGCTAGCGTCGCCGTGGTAAAATCGCGAGATTTGCATTGGGGATTGTTAGCCACAAAAGACCACAAAGAGATAAATTTGAGTTCGCTGAGGATGCTACTGGTGGCCGACGGGGCAAATCCATGGTCTCTCAGTTCCTGTGATCAATTCCTGACAGTATTCCAAAGTAAAGGGCTTCGACCGGACGCTATTTGCCCTTGCGCTAGTTCGAGTGAGGTCTTGACCGTCTCGGTGAGGAGACCAGGTCGAGCCGGGGCTAACTCCACGGGGAGAGGGGTGTTATCGATGCAAGGTTTAAGTTACGGCGTCGTTAGAGTCGATCAGGAGAACAGTTTAACCTCTTTGACACTTCAAGATTGCGGTCAAGTCATGCCAGGCTGTGTTATTGTCGTCGTCAAGATGGACGGACCCGCTTACCTGTGTAAAACCGATGAGGTCGGGGAAATTTGTGTTAATTCAGGAGCGACGGGGACGTTCTATTGGGGCCTGCAAGGGCTTAGTAACACCACGTTTAAAGTGCAACCGTTAGGAGCTGATGGACAGGTTATCGGTGATGCTGAGTACACGCGATCCGGTCTTTTGGGTTTCTTAGGCCCAGGTGGAATGGTGTTCGTTTGCGGGTCCAGAGATGGATTGATGACCGTCACTGGTAGGAAGCATAACGCCGATGATATAATAGCGACGGTTTTGGCTGTGGAACCGATGAAGTTCATATATAGAGGGAGAATAGCCGTGTTCAGTATAAGAGTGTTAAGGGACGAGAGGATATGCGTCATCGCCGAGCAGAGACCGGATTGTAGCGAGGAGGAGGTGAGTTTATCGTTGAGATAAATTAATTTTTTTTTATTATTAAATCATGTTTTGTAGTCATTCCAATGGATGTCGCGTGTTTTACAAGCGGTGGATTCGATACATCAAGTTGGCATCTTCTGTTTGGCTTTGGTACCGTCGAATTATCTACCGAAAACTCCGCTAGGTGGCATCCACTTATCGGAGACCAAACGGAAATTCCTCGAGGGCACTCTTCACCCGGCTAACGTCTTAATGTGCCCGCATACTTGTGTTACCAACCTACCGAAACCCAGGGAGATTCATTCTGGTAAGTTGATTTTTTGATTATCTAATTTTTTTTTTTTATTTTGGCAAGGATTTATTATCTTGTTTAATGGTTTAATTCTGTATTTGCCTTGCTTATCTGTGTTATTGTTTTTTTTTTTACATTTTTATTGTTGATGTTCTATCATCAGTACTTGTTTAATTCTTACCTTCTAACTGTATTGGATCTATTCTTGTTTTGTTTTTTTTTTAATTAACTGAAGAGGTTAGAATAGTTGTGATTGACTAATTTTATACTTGTGCGTTTTATTGAAGCTGTGTTGCGAAATCGGTGCAAATTTTTTCCCAAAATTAAGATTAAGATTTCGTTAAATGGGTGCGGTTAAAGTTTGCACCGATAGATGGCATCACTAACGTTGCACGAGTTCTGTCATATTCATTCTATTTATTAGGTGATGTAGTCATTTTTCGAATTTCATACATTCATTATCATGTCTTCTATTCGATTATATTGCTTTCGTTTCTCTTAATAATATTAAATAATTTGAATAGGTTTGATTAATGATTGAAATAAATTAAAAGATCACATCGTTAAACAAACAGTTATTTGTTTTTTTTTAAGTTAGTTTCTAATACGAATTTGCTACCTTTTAGATTTATTTTTTTAGTAGAGGTAACCTCAGGATATTATATTTAGTGATATTTTTTTTAGTACTAACTTGGTAATCTTGGTCGAAACTAAATTTGTTAAACGCAAGCTTTTACATAGTTGTATAAACGTACTAATCGAAACATCGGTCCTAAACGAAAGGGGTAAAATGCGTGTCAAAAATCTAAATTACACATCGAAGTGACAATTGTATTAGGAATTTATTGCAATATCCGTATAGTTATAGCAAACGAAAGGGTCAAGATCGGTTAAGGTCGGTCGACGTTCATCAACACTTTTCCTGGCTTAGAGAATGGGAAATAACATCTCATCCTAGAGGAATCAGCAAGAGCAATTTTTCATTTTTAGCGATTTCTTCAGTTTCACGTACTAATTGCATTATTAATGGTCTGCAAAATTTAACAGAAGATGGTCGGTCCCTTCGTTTATCAACACATAGTCTCCAGTGGCAATTTTATCAAAATTTGTATCCATCTCTCCATCATCATCACTTATAGGCTCAACGCTATCGCAACTATCGGCTACAGATACTGAATCATTCTCCGATTCTGAGCTACTGTATTGTTGAATTCGTTTAACTAATGTCCGTTTTCCTTTCACTTTAAATACGTTGCATCCCACCGGTTTTTTATTCCTTAGATCTTCTATAATTTGATTCTTGATAGGAGTATCTGTGAGAATCTGACTTTTTCTTGTTCTTTTCCTTTGAACTGTATGTGTTCTTGGAGAGGCCTTTGGATACGGGCAAATTTCAACTGATGAAATCAGTTTTTTAGAAGGCGTCACTTCCTGAGGCTGAGACAAAGGTTGTAATGAGACTTCGAGAGTTTTCTGAACAGGCGACTGTTTTGGAGTGATATGTCCGATTGAAAGCTCTGAAGATGACTGAATCAGTGATTGTTGTGAAGTTGAAGGCGTTGGTGATTGTTGTAAGGGTGAGTGTTCTGGTGACTGTACAGAAGGAATTATGGGTTGTTGTGTTATCGTATGTGGTCTATCGGATACTGCAGAAGCTAAGAAATCATCGTCACTAAAAATATCTCTATTTAAGGGCCAAATACCGGTTGATTTAAACCCATTGGTGATATTGTTTGGCGTAAAGGCTTTGGGCTAAGCAACTCCAAGTAGACCAGCTATGTCATAAATTGTTATTGTTTTCCCAGGGTTTATGCTCATCCAATCGTTGCAAGCACTATTGAAGTTGACTTTAAGTGATTTATAAACAGTCTTGTCCAGAGGCTGGAGTTTTCCACTAGTGTGGGGAGGTAATGTTAATAGTAAAATACCATGCTTTTTGCTGTACTCAATAGACTCTATTGAAATATGCGACTCGTGATTATCGAGTATGAGCAGTACTGGTGACTCTGGTGTACTTTTAACGAATCTGTGGAAATGTTTCAAGATCTCAATAAACAATACACTATTGACCCACCCACTCCTTGCAGCGCCCCCAGCAATTTATCGCATTTATGAAGCAGCACGCGGTCACAAGTACGCCTCTTTCACCTGATGTTACTTGGCCGATTTGTTTAAGACCTTTTTGGCCAATGATGTTAGGCGGATTATGGACAGTAGTCAATGCAGTCTCATCAAGGTTCTAAATATTCTCGGGCAAAGGACCTTCTGAGAACTTTTTATACGCCCTGAATAAATTATCAAAAAATTCATTGACATTGGTACGGTTAAAACTTGTTGCACGCCCTAGACTGGTAGCTTCTGGTTTTCTTATGGCTAATGTTGGATTTCGCTTCATAAATCCGCTTAACCAATCAACACCAGCCATTTGATTTTTACCCCAGCTAGACGGATATTTTAAATTATTCTTCTTGGCCAGCTCGTATGCCAAGCACGTCACATTTTTTCGTGTTAAACCATGGTGCATCCGACTGGCAGTGAGCAAATACTCTCGTAATTGCTCTTCTAGTTCATTCGAAAATACCTGGTTTATCTCGTAATTGGGTTTAAAGCGTGCTTTTGTACGGTTTGCGTCAGAATCATTTTTGTATCAACATATCTCTTCAATGCCATGTGCACTAACCCTTCGTTTCGTGCTGCTGATCTAATCGATATACCATTGTTTACAACGTTTAAGACAGCCCTTTTCATAGCTTCTTCGTCGAAGTTAGCGATCTTTCTATTCTCTTTCCTGTTTCGCACCATTTCTGAAAGAATGTGTCTCATTTAATTAAATGTTCAAAGAAAGGGGCACAGTGTTACATGTAACAGTGCTCCCCTCAGGAAAGTGTAACACTGTTCCCCAATAGTAGTTTTATCAGAAGTTGAGTTTGAGTTCGCTGTTGCTGTGGTGATCATAGGTGGGGTTAAAGTTGTAGTGGTGTGTTTGTACAGGTCGCCAACAGGAAACATGACTATATTTGTTGACAAATTATTTGACTTACTTGATGATGTTGTAGACAAGGGTGAAGAAATGGTAGTATCATCGTTCTCAGATATTGAAAATAAACTGTTTACAGCGAACTGAACCCATAGTCACATATAGACGTAGCTTTATCCAAGATAACATTTTACGATTCCAATCCTTGTTATCTAACGAAAAATGGTCGAATGTGTTTAGTAATGATCAAAATAAATTTTATGATATTTTTCTATACTACTTTAATTTAGCATTTCCAATTACTAAATGCCGTGTAAGTAATAAACCGTGGAATGAATGGTATACTTCGGAACTTGCCTTAATGTATGAGCAACTCAGGGATTTACATAAAATATATAAAGCTAATAGTAATCCAACACTTTCGCACGCATATATTCTTCGAAAACAAAGTTATATCACTACGGTAAATGAACCTAAAAAAGCATTCTATCAAACTAAACTGGTAAACTCTAATAATAAAAATAAAACGGCGTGGAGCATTATAAATAGTGTTAAAAAGTCCCCAAATAAGAATGATCACTTAATTTCACTCTATAATTTAGCGGGAGACATTGTCAGTAAGCCGAATGAGGTCTGTGAGCTCTTCGCTCAGAATTTCTATAAATTCCAGAACTCAAATCCAGTACTGACGCCCACTTCTCTACAGAATACTATGCCATGTGTATCTCATAATTTATATCTTGCACCAACAGATAACCATGAAATCAACAGAGTTATTTTGCATGTGAGTGAGAAGCACTCTGCCGGCATAGATGATGTTCCGTGCTATCTACTTCATTTTGTTGTATCGTACATAACAAAGCCATTGGTTTGCATTATAAATGATTGTTTTTCGAAAGGTGTCTTTCCTGATAAATTGAAAATTAGTAGGATAATTCCTATACATAAAAAAGGCGATACACGTGTTGCTGCCAATTATAGGCCAATTGCTATTCCAACTGCATTTGCAAAGGTGTTCGAAATGATTTTAAATACACGTCTAACAGATTATCTTAGTAAAAAGAATATAATTTCAAACAATCAATTCGGGTTTGTTCAAGGAAAATCAACAAGCGACGCAATTTACAGAAGTTTAGACTACATATATAGAGAAATAGATTCAAAAAATAGTGTAGCTGGAATATTTTTCGATTTAACAAAAGCCTTTGATACGTTATGTCACGATGCCTTACTTTCCAAATTGTGGAGGTACGGCATACGTGGAGTTCCACATGACCTATTTAAATCGTATCTCACCAACCTCAAATCAATTATAGCCATCAAGGGTCGCCAAAATAGTGTGGAACATGAATTCCATGCCTCTGCTATATGTGTTACCTATGGTGTCCCCCAGGGCTCTATTCTTGGGCCTACGCTGTTTAATATGTTCGTAAATGATCTCCACGCATCGCTATCAGGATGTTTACTGACGCAATACGCTGACGACACTAGTTGTATAGTATCCAGTCACTCTGTGGCGGAGATCTCGCGATGATTATCTGTCATTACATCACAAATGTCCACGTGGTGTGGCAGTAACGGACTCATTCTCAACGTCGAAAAGACTACTCTTTTGAGATTCTCGGCGAGTTCTAGTATTGAGAGCGGTTTGTGCGTCACGCTTGAAGGTAAATCTGTACCCTCGGAAGAAAGTGTCAAATTTTTGGGACTAACTCTTGACAGTAAGTTAAGATATAGTGATCACTGTTCAGTGCTTGGAAGCAGATTATGTTCGGCATATTTCGGCGTGCGCAACTTAAGGAGTGTTTTGGATATAAGTAGCTTGCGCTTATTTTACTTTTCCTATGTGGAGAGTCGGATGCGCTACGCTATTATCTTCTGGGGTTCGGCGAGTTCTGCTAATAAAATATTTCTACAGCCAAAAGAGGTAGTTCGTTGTATGGTTGGCGCGTCTTCTAGAGACTCCTGTCGTCCAATATTCAAGCACCTTAAGATACTTCCTCTATGGTCACCTTACTTGTTTGAAACCCTAATGTTTTATAAGCGCAATGAATGTATGTTTCAAAAGAACGGAGATATATTTAGTAGAATGGTTACACGTTCACGCAATGATTTGCTTATGCCGGCTCACAGAACAACTTTCTACAAAAATAATCCGTACTATAGGTGCGTCATATATTTCAACGCATTGCCTCCCCAACTCAAAGCATTGGCAACAATAAGTGAATTTAAACTGCAACTAAAATCATACCTGCAGGATAACTGTTTTTATGGCGCTGGAGAGTATTTGGGTGATAACCATGTATGAGTCCACATACACATGTATATAGAATGTTTAGTTGCCATGTATCTATTTATTTATTCTCATGTACACTTTGACAATGTCTATTCGTTGACAATAAAAATTATTATTATTATTATTATTATTATTATTATTAGAAAATGCCCCTTTCTACGAAAACAAAGATTATCTAGGTTATGTTTCACAAGCCATACAAACCAACAAACATTTCTCTAAAGCCGTGAACTATCAAGTTTGCTATATTTTATCTTAAAAAACGCAGTATACAATTTTGAAATGTAACAAATAAATTACTTTTCACCTATAAAAATACAAAAAACTTACTCTGAACCTATTAAACACTTCACAAATCACTATACGTCCGTACAATTGAAGATCATATACTCAACTGAAAGTAAATTATATACCAGCGTGGTCCTGCATCAAGCACGTTTGTAGTACCGAATGTAACACTGTACCCTCCTTTCCCCTACATGATTTTCATTGTCAATTAGCCTCAATAGCACTAAAGAAGTAATAAATATACACCTTCACTTTCAAATTTTTGTTTATGTGTGGAAAAGCCAGAACTACCATCAAAGTCCCACTTGCATAGCAAAGTTAAGTTTGCATTTTCAGGTTCCTGAATACGTCGATCGCAGTGAACAGATTCAAGAAAAATAATTTCTTCCTGTAGCCAACCATTATGCTTTTTTATAAAAACACTTGATGTTCTATTGGACGATTTCCAATATTGAAAATATCTTGGAGAAACATGTGTTCAAGCCAATACAAAATATTTTTACTTGATTTATCTTCTTCGGCAAGCCCGTATGTATCAAGTATAAACCGATGCATTGCTCGTATTTTACTTTCAGTCGATTTATCATCATTTTTCTTAGCGACTTCGTGTAATACCAATCGACTTATTTTCTTCACGTCCTATATGTTAAAACTAAAAAAAAAAAACTATTGCAACAAAAACACAATCTTTTGAAAACCACTCTAACTTCAGAAATTTCGAAAATAGCGCACAGAATAATCTGCATAAAGTTTCGACTTAAAGTTGAGTTTCAACTGTTCTGAATAGGCAAATATTGGCACCTAATTTTCTTGAATGTACAAAGCCAAATATCTAATTTACTCATACTACTTAAGGCAAATTTTTATAATCCGATTACCTGTTACAAACAATTAATTTTAAAAATATTATCCAATAATAAGTAATACGACTTAATAATACACCTAGCAATGTATAGTCTTTTTAATTACACCCTAATTTTGATACGCAGAAACGTCTCAATTTTACTAAACTTTGAAAGCAAATATAGAAAAACTTAGGTAAATAAAATGCATATTATTTATATCATCAAATAGAGCAACTATTCAAGATTAAATTACTGCAATTTTAACTTTGTACGAAGAAGTTGAAAATATGATTTTCGATCGCGGTTTTCGCGTTCTGAACCACTGTGCGACACTAGAAAGGAACCGCGAGTCAGAATGAATAGGCAGATAGGTGGTTCGATCATATGGGCAGCCATTGGCTTTAAACAAAAAAAAATGATGTGTTTTGTGGCAGCAAAATGTATAGATTTATTAAGCGAACACCTACACGCTTCTAATAGATACGCTAGATGAAATTGCGTCTTTCAGCAGGATAATGCATCGATTAATAAAGCACGTATTGTTATTGCTTGGTTGGAGGAACACAATATTAAACTAGAAAATTTTTGGGGTGTATTGGCTCGCCGACTTTACGTCAGTGGGCGTCAGTATATTTCAATTAGCTTCTCAATTTTAGTTTTTAGTAGCAGGCCCTTCTAAACCTTCAGAATTGCCATCAAAATATGCTCTTTCAGCTCACTATTAAGAAAGTCCATGGTCACTTCTAGATGAAACATTTCTAATCCTATCGCTCTCTGTTCCCACTATCATGGTCTCGATTAAGTCTCGTTACGATTTCTTGCACAGAATCAGCGTAATGGATAATATCGACATGTTGGTAAGTTACAGATTCACCAATATTTCTTTAGCCTAGCTGTTTTTTTTCGGATTCTCTGCCAATATCTGGGGTCCTCGCAGAAAAAAAATCTGTATCCATACTGAAACTTATCTTCCTTAAAACACTATACAGGGTGTTATAAATTACATTATAGGTATTTATTAAGCGCATTTTAGTTATGGAATCTAAAAGAAAAATGATCGTCCTACTCCGGTTTAAACCAATTGACGATGTGGTTGTTGTTCAAGCAGAACACTCTCTGTATATTTTCCTGCATTTCTGTAGGATACTAGATTACCTATCAAAACTGTAAATCTGATCTAGTTGCTTTTTATATTATGGAACGAGTCAGCCCTTCAGCTGGCAAATTCTGTTGTGGTGGATATGTATTAGTTTAAAATTCAAGTGACCCAACCTCCGAGGCCACATCTCACCAGTTGATACCGGGCCTGCAAATCTCACAAAGTCACCACTTTTTGTTTTTTCTTTTTTGCTACCACACAGTCGGGACGAACTCGAAAGGCAAACTAGCCCAACGGAGACGCCGTTTTTATACTCTACAACAGGTTGCACTCGCGGACAAAGAAGACCGCAACCTGGTCAAAAGTTCATTGACTTATTCCGGGATCATCTAATCGATGATTCGGTGTTGTGCAGTCAGCGAGGAGATAGGCCGGAGTTTCCTCCGCACTCGCACAGTTTCAGCAAAGGGGAGATGTTTCACGCCGGCAAGTGAAAGACTTTGATGCTTTGATGCTATAAGAACTGCCACACGTTGGTTTTGGACGTATGAATGGTGATTCGATGGCACCTTCGATGGCTAACTTTTCAGCTATTTCATTGCCTCTGATTCTAGAGTGGCTTGGCACGCATCTCTAGCGTAGTGCTGTGATGTTCCGCCAGTTGCCTGAGTGAAATACCACCTCGGAATCAAACCTGACAGCCTCTAGAGCTCTAAATCTTCGCTATCGGGTTCTTCATATCTCCAAATTTCCATTGCCGCTTCGTTCGGCGTTTTAGAAGCATCCACAAACCAGCGAGAAAATCCTCGTCTCTGAGTAAATAATATGCAGTATTCATATGATAATGAAGGCCTTCGAAATACATGTCCAGAATTAATTACCTTGTGGTGTTTGCTGTTACCGATTGATATTCAGAGTACGGGCTGTTACGGTTGTCTTGACAAACTTCTCCAAGACAAAACTCGCGATATTTCTAGTAATATTTAAGTATGCCAACGCTTCGCTCAAAACAAAAAACATTTTTTGTGGTAAGTTCACCGGCAACGGCTTCCCGATGTGTTCATGTAGTAAATAAGGAATCTAAATCATCAAAATTATTATTAAAAAAATGTCGACTTAGGCGGTGAGAAGATTGCCAGCTAATGAAGGTGTTAATTAAGGCTCCAGGGACAAATTATTAAAACTTACCGCAATGACGAAAAGGACAGGTTCGAGATAAAATGACGATAGTTGAGTGTAGGCTTTCACGACCGTTGTTTACAGCTGTGTTCAGAAGGTTTTTAAAAGTTGTTTTTCTGCCGCAACTACAGGAATTAGATTATAAACCATCTTTCGATCGGAGTGCAGATTAAAGTTTAATACCGGTTTGTACAAGTTCCGTTAAACAATAATACCATCATGTACAATTTTTAAATAATTAAACAACTATATAAAAGCTTGCGATAATATTTTTATTTTTTAAACATATAGAGGGCAGCACCTACCACGTAATTTTTTCCAACACACAACTATATAGGTATAATTTTAGCAGAATTATTATTGATACGGCTGTACCCTGTAGATATCCACCATCTACTTACTACAGCTATAATTTTCTTATTTTCTCCTATTTATTCTACTTCACAACGCTACTACGGTACCAGTATAGCAGTACCAGATCTCTCTCTATCGTACACACACCATTATATCACCCATGTATACCACCCCATTCGGCCATACACCATCACTGAACTAACAAAGAGCTTGAGCTTGACTGATGCTACAGCATGTTGTTCCTCTGCCTTTCAGCAACCGACTGTGTTTCAGACGTTGGCCCTGCGTCTGTGATCGTCGGCAACCTGGTACAAGGCAACAGGTTGGCCAGCGCTCAGGGTCGTGACATGGGATTGGCCAGGGATGAAGAGAACGAGGATTCGCGAAAGGTGAGAGTTCGAGATGAAGGATCTCAATATTAATTAATATTAATAATTTTTAGAATTCCTTTTTAACCGAAATCCTACGATGGAGAGCCAATCAAACAGCCGATCACAACCTCTTCACCTTGCTCAATAGTAAAGGTTCCGTAGCGAAAGTCCTTTCATGCTCAGAACTGCACAAGAAAGCCGAACGTATAGGCAACCTCCTCAGCGAAAAGGGGCGGATAAATACCGGCGATCACGTGGCTCTAATCTTCCCTCCTGGATTGGATCTCATCTGCGCTTTTTACGGTTGCCTCTACGTCGGAGCCGTACCCGTAACGATAAGACCGCCTCACCCTCAGAACCTTCAAACTACCCTGCCTACCGTACGGATGATAGTCGACGTTTCGAAATCCGTGCTCATCCTCAGTACGCAAGTCGTTATTAAATTATTGCGATCGAAGGAAGCTTGTAGCGTTATAGAAATTAAATCGTGGCCCATTATTTTGGATACGGATGATATGCCGAAGAAGAAGTTGCCGAATTCGTATCGGGCGCCGACACCCGAGATGCTGGCTTATCTCGATTTTAGCGTTTCGACGACGGGGATGCTGGCCGGGATCAAGATGAGTCACGCTGCCGTCACCGATCTTTGTAGGAGTATGAAATTGGCTTGCGAATTGTACCCGTGCAGGCATATAGCTTTGTGTTTGGATCCGTATTGCGGATTAGGTTTCGCGTTATGGTGAGTATTAATATATTTGTATTACGAGCTGTAGGTCAAATAAAATGAAAATTAATTAAAAATCAATTTATTCTAGAACAGAAATTATCGTTTTCGTTCGGTTGGTCGTCTGGAATAAATTGATTTTTAATTAATTCCTGCTATATTTGGTTTCTAAGATCAACAACAAGTAGCCAATTGAGACACTCAATATTTTGAGCAATTTTTATTGGATTACTTTAAACGACAAAATTATTAATCATGAGACTCATTCAATATGTCAGTGAATAAAACAGAACTGTTTAAAAATATTTTTGTACGCATGATAAATGGATATGCACTAAAATGTTTTTGTTACTAAAAAACGGTACGTCGTACGATAAAAAGTTAAGAGAGCTTTTTTCTTCACAATTGAACAAAGAATAAAAACATATTTTTATTTTTAGAGAAATCAGCGGCGTCCTATTTTTTTCTTGAAAAATAGCCTGTGACGTGCCAATACGCGCGCCACTGGTACGACTAAAACATCGTGTTGTATTGCAAAGTATGCGTCTCCCACAGCTATTAACACGCCTAAAATTTCATTATGATATCTCAAGCCGTTTTGGAAAAATATAATTTTTACTGTTTTTTTTTAAAATTAAACTTCAACACGCTGTAGATCGGTAACGATGCGTTTGCGGACCTATGTTTATAGGAACTTTTTTATATAAAATGACCTGGGCAATCACCCCCTTTAATATTGCCGCATCCTTTTTAAACACCCTGTGATTTATTTAAAAATAATTTAAGCTTATTTTTATAGGTATAAATTTGGGATTATTGTATCAAAAATAATAAAAAAAATCAGATATAACATAATTACTAGCAGACATATTTTACTAATCTTCTTCGCTACTAGCATGTGGATGGTTTCAGGCAAGAAACGTTTTCTATTCTTTTTAAAAGTTTTTCGTTGTGCTGAAGTAAATGGATCAGCAGTCAATAATAATCGATTTAAAATATCAGTGTTGCAATCTCTCCTATTGAATTTTCTGGCGTAATTTTGACAATATAAGCGAAAATGTTTATTTCTGGCTTCAGCTGCTTCTTCGGAGGAGTCCTATTGGCAGTAATGCATGCTCAACGACTAATGGTCCGTGAATCAATATTTCATGCATGGTGGGTGTTATGGGATATTTACTATACAATTTCACATACAGCTCTGCAATTTCTTGAGTAAATTTGGCCACGTTAATTTTGTATCCACTTGAGATGGATCTTTGAAGAACCTTACCTTCTGCTGGTATTTCCAAAACCAACTTTGGGAAAATCCACTTGAAGGCCCAGCCTCTTTCTAAATTGTTCTTGAATCTTCTCCTTATTTTCTTTAATTATTAATTTATCATTAACACACGTGATCTCTGTAATCGTTCGGAGAACGTCTAGAGATCTGCCCTTATTGGTGTCCAGTTATCGCCCGATAGAGGTCATGGAGTTTATCTTCTGATTTTCTTTCGAGTAATTTCAGGATATAACGGGTCCGGGGAATACGTTTGTTGGTTCATATTCTTGTATCACGCACTGATGAGAACTAATAAGTTCGAAACACGTGTCTGTGTGTCAGGATTGAACTTTCAAACGTTTTCTTTTACGGCGTGTGGTTAACGTCAAGTTCATGTGCTTGAATTAGGTTTTCCTTTTTCTTTGCTACATGTTTGTATTTTAACCGTTCACCTATAGAGTGACTTGCACGTCTTTACACATTTGTGTTTTGTTTATTGTTGTTTATCGGGTAATCCGACAGATGACGTTAGCATTAACACACGTGATCTCTGTAATCGTTCGGAGAACGTCTATAGATCTGCCCTTGTTGGTGTCCAGTTATCGCCCGATAGAGGTCATGGAGTTTATCTTCTGATTTTCTTTCGAGTAATTTCAGGATATAACGGGTCCGGGGAATACGTTTGTTGGTTCATATTCTTGTATCACGCACTGATGAGAACTAATAAGTTCGAAACACGTGTCTGTGTGTCAGGATTGAACTTTCAAACGTTTTCTTTTACGGCGTGTGGTTAACGTCAAGTTCATGTGCTTGAATTAGGTTTTCCTTTTTCTTTGCTACATGTTTGTATTTTAACCGTTCACCTATAGAGTGACTTGCACGTCTTTACACATTTGTGTTTTGTTTATTGTTGTTTATCGGGTAATCCGACAGATGACGTTAGCATTAACACACGTGATCTCTGTAATCGTTTGGAGAACGTCTATAGATCTGCCCTTGTTGGTGTCCAGTTATCGCCCGATAGAGGTCATGGAGTTTATCTTCTGATTTTCTTTCGAGTAATGTCAGGATATAACGGGTCCGGGGAATACGTTTGTTGGTTCATATTCTTGTATCACGCACTGATGAGAACTAATAAGTTCGAAACACGTGTCTGTGTGTCAGGATTGAACTTTCAAACGTTTCCTTTTACGGCGTGTGGTTAAATTCATGTGCTTGAATTAGGTTTTCCTTTTTCTTTGCTACATGTTTGTATTAATTTATCTGTTTCCAACCGTGAAGGCCAATTTTGAAGGAGCAGTTTGTATGCTATATGCAAAAGATTTTCGAATAGCCGTGTCCGGGCATGTAATATGGACAATCCGAATCGTAAACTTTGTCAATCAACTTCTTAATAATCGTGTTTTTTTCAAAAACATTAAGGACACTGTCATTAAAATCGTTCTCCGAATCCATAGGGTCTGTGGAAGATGGTAGTTTGGTAATCAACGTCTCCCAGCTTAATGGCCATATTTCAGTAGCCCTGAATTCGCTCACAAGCTTTTTCCTGTCAGATTCTTGTATTACATCCAGCAATTTCTTCAACAGTGCAGGAAATGTATCTTTTTGTAAACCATCTTTTCCGGAGGACATTTTAAAATCTGCTAAGATGCTACATCCAATGGTTGAGCAATATGTGTGGCATTAGGGGGTAGACAAACAAACTTAATGTCATTGGCTACAGCGAGCTCTATTATCTCCTCAGAGAAATGGCTGGCTAAATTGTCTCCAATTAACAATTTAGGTCCTGGGTGGTGTTTCACGTTAGGTAGAAAGATACTTCGGAATCAGTTGACAAAGGCATAGAGTCATGAGAAATGCGATTGTACCTGCATTTATCTGGACCGCCTTCCGTCCAAGAGCTCCACATATTTTCGGTTTTACATACAACATACAAAGGGGGTAATTCTCCTTTTGCGTTTACACAAAACATTAGTGATATATTTGATTTGGAATGAGCCATAACCCTTTCTGGCTACTTTACTCCTCTGTTAAAGAAACACTGTTGAACTAGGCTTGTCGCTTAAGTTAGTCTCGTTGAAATTATAAATATTTTCGGGAGATGGATCAGATATGACATAATCTTCTTCATTTTGGGAAAGATTTTGTTCTAGCAGGAGTCGAGGCTCTACAGGGGCAGCTATGATTAGCTTTAACACCTCGGCACACAATCTACCCTCCTTTTTTTTAGGGAGTTCCCGGAAGTCATTGATCAGAGGTTCGGATGTTATAATTAACATGGATAATAGGTCTATTTGTTGCTATTCGTGAGCGCTTTCTGGTATTATGTTCGCGGAACCTGCGACAATCTTTGTTTCTAGCTTCCTGGGCTTCTTCAGAAAGCAGTCCAATTGGCACAATTGCAGTTTTTATCACCTCTGTATTATGTATCAGTAATTTATGCACAGTGGCAGAAATATAATACCACGAATAGAGAGTGAGGTAAAGAGTTCTGATTTCAAGGCAAAAATTATTAAATTCAACTAAATTAATTTCGAAACCAGAAGACAATGTCCTCAGCAATACATCAAATTTCTCGATGAGTGTAACATCCAATCCTGTGATTTCAGCGCTTACCAGGTGTGCAAGTATGAAACCGGAATTTTCGTACAGAAAAAACACGTTTATTGTAATGATATGATACAAAGTAACTTATTCAAAGTATTGTCCGTCGGTATCTATACATTTTCCCTATCTTTCTAGCAATTTGTGGATTCCGCGCCAAAAGAACTGTTGCTCTTTTGAGGCAAACCAGTCATCGAGCCATTTCCGTACATCTTCGTAAGAAGTAAAGCGCTGCTCAGCAAGTGCGTGTCCCATCGATGCAAACAAGTAATAATCGGATGGGGCAAGGTCCGGTGAGTAAGGCGCGTGCTGAAGAATCTCCCCACGGAACGACTCTATCGTTTCCTGGACCTGTTTTGCTTTGTGTGCTGGTGCATTGTCATGCAGCAAAATCACCTTGTGTTGTCTTTGTTGGTATTCTGGTCGTTTTTCACGCAAAACTCGATCCAAATCGGTCATTTGTTGTTGGTAGCGTTGAGTATTGACAGTTTCCCCAGGTTTCAGCAGCTCGTAGTAGATTACGCCCTTCTGATCCCACCAAACACAGCAATGTCTTTCGTCCATAGCGGTTTGGTCTTACCGTCGATGTTGATGGTTCACCCGGAGTAACCCATGACTTTTTGCGCTTAGGATTCTCTAAATACATCCACTTTTCATCGCCAGTCACAATTCGATGGAACCTGGCGAGCAGCATTTCGCATGATGTTTCGCGGTTTTCCTGCTGTCTTTCGTTGAGTTCATGTGGAACCCATTTCCCCACCTTTTGTATCTTTCCCATGGCTTTCAACCGAAGGGAGATGGCTTCTCGGGTCACCTTTAACTGATCCGCCAGTTGTTGTTGTGTTTGAACGTCGTCTTCGTCCAACAAGGCTTGCAGGTCAGCGTCTTCAAACTTCTTCGGTGGTCTTCCACGTTCTTCGTTCGTCACGTCAAAGTCGCCACTTTTGAACCGTTTGAACCACTCGAAACACTGTGCTTTACCGAGACCATGCTCACCAAACGCCTCCAGGAGCATTCGATGCGATTCGGCTGCGGTTTTCTTCAGATGAAAACAGAAAAGTAGTGCTGTCCGCAAATCGTAATTTGTTGGCACAAAACTTGACATGTTTATCTCTAATAAACTAATGCTACTGAATGAAACTCGTGTTATTGTGAGTTGGAAATCTTTGTCGGATATCAATACAATAACAAGACACTGCTGGCGTGATGTGTCGGTAACTGCATCGACATCTAGCGCCACCTATGGGCAAATTCCGGTTTCATACTTACACACCTGGTAATCTTGGGTTCTCAAAAAAACGACGAGCAGTGTTGCCGTCATTACTTGAACCAAAACCTGGCTTTGGTTTATCCACAATAAGTCCCATCTCGTTCGTGAAACGTTGCTTGATGTTGTCGGATCGCTGTTTTACTAGTGTAAAACAGCGATCCGACGAGCTAGTGCTTTATCTTCCTCAGTCCTAGACTGCTTTTTATGTCTAATTTATAACTTACGTGTAAAAAGCACTCAAAACAACGAATCCAAGCATGAAGTGTTGATAAACCGAATCCAAAATGATTTTGGTTGCTGTCAAATTGTCTTGATTCAACGTTCATCATTTGTAGTGCTACCCCCACACTACAAATGTAACACTTCTGCGATGAATGAGTTTCCGTTAAAGCATGGCACACTCTTCCGTCAGTCATGGTCAGCAGTAATTCGTGCTTTACAGAAATTTCATCATCATTAAATTTACGAATCGTTACTAAATTATTTATTTCTTCTAGGACCTTTTTAGTCTCTGTTTTTGTAAATTCTGTTGTTTCCTTGGCAAAAATAAACTTTATTGGTTGACAAAACATCGTGGATGATGGTCGAGGATTTTGCCAAATGATGTTATTGCTATTGTCTACTAATCTAATTGGAACAAATGAAAATACAAACAGAAACTCATCAGTATTCGCAAACTTCTGTTTATAAGTGCTGTGACCAGAACTTCCATTACAGCCCCATTTACTAATGAGGATAAACGATGAATTAGGGCATACATTTTCAATCACTTCTCTCTGACTATGGTCCTCGGAGGGATAGCAGGCCTTTTTTGATTTAGCCAAACAGTGATACTAAACTAGTCTGCTTGTAGGTGTGTGTTATAGATTTAGAATCTATGTAGTATGCTAACGCTTCGTCACCACTTAGTTGCCTAACACCCTGTACGGAACTAGTACTCTTGGTAGAAACTGATTCTGGTCTTTCATTTATGTCTCTAAGATGTTTTGCAACATTTCTATTTCCTGTTGAACGCACAGCTACTTCTGCAGCAGTCATTAATTCTTCAACACTACGCGTTTGAACGAAATCATCAACTCTACGTTTTTTTTTTGTTTTAAATGATAAGTCTTGGAAATCTTTTCTAGGTCTGCCTATTGAAACAAGATCGCTAGTTGATGTAGAAGGTTGTGGTTGATGACACTGCACGTGGAATTCAATATCCTCGCCTTCTATCCAGGTTTTATTAATAGGCAAGAAACGTTCCTTTGACTTACTCGCTGAAATCTATTTGGTAGCAATTGGCGAAGAATAGCTCGCCAATCTCATTTTGACTTGCCTTTTAGATTCTTCAGTAATCCCACAAAAATTAAATTTAGATGAAACAAAGTCATAAAGACTAGCGTTCCGGTCGTGTTTTTTGTGTTTGAGCCATAAGATAGTTTACTGTTATCACCTATTACTCAACACTATGTAATGTTAGAAGTAAACAATTCTTGGAACTGGACGTCTAGGGTATTGTTAACGACAGATAATTAGCCCTTTCATGGAATCTGACAATGACTCTTGTCCACCTAGCTTGTTCTACGCGAAACACTGTGAACCGGTGCCCAACATTAGCATAGTAATTTGTTTATTATTATTTATTTTTATTTTAGAAAATATGGGATAGCTAGTTGCTTATATACCATTTCGTTACGCATTGAGATATTGCGAAACCATGTTAAGTTAAGTGCAATTAAGTTACAATGCTGGTACCAATAAACTACCTACTAAATTAGAGTATAAAAGGTAATTAAACCAATAAAAATTGCTCAGAATATTGGCCGTTTCAATTGTCTACTAGTTACATCATCGAGCACTTTTTAAGTTCGATCAAAAACAAATTATTGACATTACTTTCGTCCACAGGTGTCTTATCGGTATATATTCAGGCCACCATTCCATACTTATCCCACCATCTGAAGTAGAAGTCAATCCAGCACTGTGGTTAACAGCCGTCAGCCACTATAAAGTTAGAGACACCTTCTGCTCGTACGGCGTTATGGAATTGTGCACCAAAGGTTTAGGATCATCCGTTAACCAATTAAAATCACGCGGGGTTAACTTGAGCTGCGTCAGAACCTGCGTCGTAGTCGCCGAAGAACGACCCAGGATCAGCTTAACGAGCAGCTTCTCGAAATTATTCAGCGCGCTCGGTTTGAGTCCCAGAGCCGTATCGACATCGTTCGGTTGCCGAGTTAACGTCGCGATCTGCCTACAGGGTGCGGCCAGTCCCGAACCATCGACAGTCTACGTCGATCTACGCGCTCTGCGTAACGATAGAGTCACCCTGGTCGAAAGAGGTAGTCCGCACAGCTTATGCTTAATGGAGAGCGGTAAATTATTACCGGGGATCAAAGTGATCATCGCTAATCCAGAAACTAAGGGTCAATGCGGGGATTCCCATTTAGGAGAGATCTGGGTGCAAAGCGGGCATAACGCTAGCGGTTATTATATGACTTATGGTGAGGAAAGCGAATACGTGGATCATTTTAACGCGCAATTGGTTACCGGAAATACTGGGGAGGTATACGCGAGGACGGGATATCTAGGATTTTTGAGGAGGACGGAGGGGAGTCAATCGCAAGTGCCTGAGGAGACGGTTATCAGCGGAAGTGATAACGAATCTGTTGGTACGCAACATAGTATCACTGCCGATTCACCTGAGCTGCATGATGCTGTGTTCGTGGTCGGCGCTTTGGACGAGACGATTATGCTGAGGGGTATGCGGTATCATCCGATCGATATAGAGAATAGCGTGCTTAGATGTCATAAGAAGATTGCTGAATGGTAAGTAAATATATCAGGTACTTAGATTTTACAATGTGTTATTTGTTGTCTTGACAATTTTACCACACCCCATTCTTTCTTTTTCCATAAAGCGCTTGTTCACTTTATGGAAAGGGAAAGAGTGGAGCGTGGGGAAAATTTCGAGACGGTTCACTGTCGATTCGACGTGGTTCTACCCCTGGCACGCGAAAAAACGTGACATCTACGTGGATCTACATGTTTTTAAGTATTAATGAATGACAAGAATGTTTAACTCAATTTAATAGTTAAACTACTCACTTGTAATAATTTTTTTGAAATTATTCAAACAAAAATATATCGGAGAATGATTTTAGTTAGGTAGTTCGCTACTCCTCACAGTATTGTCTGTAGTGTGGATAAAATCCAATAGTTCTCTAGTTACGTGGAGAAAGTGCACGAGGGCAGCGAGGAAGACATCTAGGCCGTCCTGGAATCGTTCCGGATATTCTTGACAAAGCTCTCTCTTAGAATCTCCCCCTGTTTTATTCAGGTGGAAGCCATAGCTGAATTATCATCTGATCACAATCCGATTCTGGTTGACATCGGTGGTGTTTTTCGCGTAAACAACTCTGCCGTCAGGGCGATGGTATTCTGGCCACAACTTTAGACGGAAACTCATGACCTTACAACGAATCTGGTCCCCTTAATAACGTTGATTCTCTTGAATTGGCTACTCGAAACCTTCAAAAGCCCCTGACCAGTGGCTCGCAAAAGAAATTAAAACACTACTTCAAGACAAACGCTTCGCCCCCTTGATACTCAGTACGTTAATTCACTGTTCACGAAACTTAGAACTGAAACTTAGAAGGATTTCCGCGAGAAAAAATGGTGGCAAAAGGTATCTTCGATAATGACTGACGACGGCTTCATATGGAGAATGTTAAAAGCTTTAAAATTCAACAAGCAAGACACTTATTTATCCACTCTCCTGAGCCGAGGTGCTGACGGGCCATCTCTCCTCGGTACATAAGACTGTTGTCAAGGTCGACTCGGACGGTGATTTGGAGCCTACTCTTCCTTGAAGCTAAGAACGTCTCCGAGGGCACTAGGGACGAAATAAAGAGATTTATAAAATAAAGAAAAACTACATCTAACGCTCTCTCTTGGTTGTCGAATCAGTTAGTCGACAACGTTAATTCCATCACACGTGGTTGCCATACCGAAAAGGGACAAAAACCCAACGTTCTATCATAGAAAGGCTGCACAAGAAGACCACTAAAGATGCTGAACTGAAATTGGGAAGGGTCATTCCAATATTTAAGGCTAGCGACGGAGAGCGAGCATATGGACATTTCTAGGCCTATCTCTATAGTGCCTGTAATTTCGAAGATTCTAGAGATATTGGAGTGATTTCAGGGACTGTGGGCTCGTAATATACAGATAAAACATCGGTATCACCAACACCACAACATTTGATTAATGGTGGTGTTGGTGATGCTGATGTTTGATCATTGATTAAAGACACATTAATGGAATACTTCCGGAAGTTTAATATCATTCAGTTACACCAACATGGCTTCATGGAAAATTGGTGCACCTCAACTGTGTTGGAATATATGGCGGATGCTTCTGACCAGGTAGCGGAACTGATGATGTTTTGTTTAGATTTGGGGAAAGCTGGACTTATATGGCATTAGGAGAGTAACCAATATATTAATAGAATCCTATCTCAAAGAGCGCCGGCAAGTGGTGTCGTGGAGGGACCGGATTTCAGGATCTGTGCCGAAGATTTGTCAGAATGATCTTGCATAGAACATTCCTGAATTCTATACGCGAATAACACAACTCTCTTGTTGAACATGACAGGTTGGGGGTGGGAAATGGATAAAGCCATTGCGGAGGCAGAAAAGTGGTTTAGAAATAATGGTGTACAATTGAACAGCGGTGAAACTCAACTTCTTATCAAAACAGATGCGAATTTAGAACAAAAGGCTCGTTTCTTGGACCTTAGATTAGATTAGATTACTCTTCACTGCGACCAATGAGATCTATTGTGAATACCAATTGATCGCCAAGCTTCTAAAGATTCAGGATTCAGGATCTCCTTGCGGGCTATGACTTTGATGTCAGCCGGTTCTAAGTGCGCCTGTTCGAGGTGACGGAGCCTTTGTCGGGCTATCGCCACGCAGTCACACATAAGTGTTCTGCTGTTTTACTATGTTCGGAGCAAAATCGGCATTTATGGCTGTCTACCTTGCCCATTTTCTTAAAGTGATACCTGAGAGGGCCGTGGCCAGTGAATAAAGCCGTGATAGTACTATGGTCTCTTTTATTGAGGTCCAGCAGAGATTTAGTGGCTGATAAAAAAAAAGAACCTTTTTGATTGCCTCAGTTTTGAGATGTTAGTCCAATGGGAGATTTTTTGGTTAGTCTTAGTAGGAGATGAGCTTTTATGTGGCTTTTGGTAAGGTCACAAAACGGCTCCGGTCCAACAAATCGAGATTCCGCGCTTTTCTTTGCAAGATCGTCGGCAGTCTTGTTTCCTTCGCACCCCCAGTGTCCTGGTACACACCTCAGTGTAACTGTTATTTCTTTGGGCCAGAATTTTGAGGGTCAGCAGACCGTCAAAGTTTAATATCGCTGGGAACACTGTTCAATGACATGTATTTCTGCCCGAAAAATGGTTGGCGGTCTTGTATAACTACTTCGAACTGTTTGTCGAAGTCAAATCTAGGAGTCATATAGCCTTTTAGTTTTGCCAGCTCTTCCAGTTCTTGTAGAATTTGAAGACAGCCTAGCAGATCTCCTGCCTTGAAGATCATGTTCCGTTCCAGCCTGATGGCGCCCATCATCGTTTCCCTTTTCACCTGTACGTGCAAGGGAATAAGATCGATTAGGGCCTCCATCGCTGCGGTTGGACAGGATCGCTTAGCGCCTGTGATGCCTACACAGGGAAGACGCTGTATTTTTTGCAGCAAGTTTCGTCCTTGCTTTTCTTTTGTTTTTGGCCACCATACTGGCAACATACGGCTGACTATAGCCGTATAGATCCAATGCTCCTGTGGCTCTTTTCGGCGTCCTTAGGAGGTGAGTGCTCCAGGTAAGTTTCTGGTCTCATTATTCTAAAGTTGCCGAGTGTTTTTGTTCTGAGTTGTTCGCTGCATGTTCATCGAAGTGACTGTATACAGAAAAATTCCGACATACGTGGCGACTGCTTTATTTATTTCCATTTTTTGAAAAGGAGTTAGCTGACTACCAACTATTACGCTATCAAGTCCTATAATAAGCTTCCGAAACAAATAAGGTGTAAAAATTATAAACTCTTTAGAGGCCATGTTAAACAGATACTGATGGAAAATTCCTTTTACTCCATAGAAGTATTTTTTCTTAATTGTGTTTATATAGTCTGTATTTAATTAAATGCATTGAAAGTTTTTCTAATTCATTACTCTTTTGTTTATAGCGCTGTTTTCACCTGGACCAACCTATTGGTAGTCGTGGTAGAATTAGACGGTAACGAGAGCGAAGCCTTGGACCTAGTCCCGCTTGTAACGAACACTGTCCTCGAAGAACATCACCTCATCGTAGGCGTAGTGGTCGTAGTCGATCCGGGAGTCGTCCCCATCAATTCGAGGGGCGAAAAACAACGGATGCACCTCAGAGACGGCTTCCTAGCCGATCAACTAGACCCGATCTACGTAGCTTATAATATGTAATAGAAATTGAACCTCCTACATTAAACGTCTGGGGTAAAAGAGATCATTTCGTAAAACATCACTTTCCTCCTCCTCCTTGAATAATCATCGTTCTTTCTCTATCTTTAAAAAAAATCGTCACAAACACAGACACACAACACACCGGATTTAGGATATATGATAGATCTTAGTCGTTCATTAGATAGTGACATTTTTTTTTTGATTTTTTTTTTTGTTTAATCGTAGATGTAACGAAAATATCTCAAGAAGGAATTACGATTTTTTCGGCTCAAATTTATTATAATTTTTTTTCTATTAATAATATGATATCTGTCTCAATTTTTAAATAGAATTAAATAGAACAGTTTAGCGAGGAAAACAATTGATATAAATTAGCTGCGTAGTTTATATAAATAATTTGTAAATATATACAAATTTTTTGGGCCTAAGGATTTTAAAACAGAACCGCGATTTGATAATTTACTATTATAAATGATAGGCTGATGAAAATAATAATAATAATTAAAAAAAAATATTAAGAATTAAAGATATGGAGTATTGTAAATTTTATATTATTGTAAACGTTAAAGTTGTAGGTAACAAATGTTGTACAGACTTTATTATTATAATTATTACTATTATGATGTATTGCATTTTTTAAAAAAATTGTTCTCCCTTTCCCCCCATCATCATTTTAATTTTATTTTTATCCCCCCCTTTCAATTTTCATCGTCGAATATTTAAATATGTATAAATACTAAACCGTGCAATACCGAGATAACAGCAATTGAATGGAGAATAAATATAAAAGTGTACGTTTGAAATTAATTTTTAATTTAATTTTTTTTTAGATAAATTTAAACTTAAGTGTAATATGAGGAAAAAAAAGAAGCTTGTGATTAATTTTTTTTGCTATTTTATTTTTAATTTTAATCTTTTTTTTTAGTTTATAATTCTACGATATAAATGTGTAGCGAAATGAGATAAATTAATCGGTTGTATTATAAACATCGATCGAGGAAAATCAATGCAATTCGATATTAATTTATAGAAGATATAAAACCGCAATGGCATTTCGGAAAACCTGGTTCGTTTCAAAATTATTTCGATTTCCTCGATCGATTTAAAAAAAAGGAAATAAACATCATCTAGAGTATTTGTTCGATGCTGGTGTACTTGCAAAATCTTATCTCTTGTCGCCATCAAATCCAATTCTTTATCCGAATCTTCTTTTTCCCTGATCAATATGTAACATTCCGATAGTTGTTTAAACGGGGACACATCTTATATCTCATCGAATGATTTTGCAATTACGACCATCACACATAGTATAATACTTTATGTATTTATAATGTATATGTCTAGTCCTATTTGTTGTATGCAAAAGTAAAACAAAACAAAAAAAAACAAACAAACATTGCTGTTTCTATTATTTTTGTAGTTTACGTATATATTTGTAAGATTATATTATATATATGACAAGTTGTAAAGCGTAGTCCGCTCAAATTATTATGGATATAGTTAATTTTTTTCTAATTCGTTTTGTGGTGCATATTTCTACGATAATAGAATTTTGTTTTTCGTTTTAATTTTATTCCTTTTTTTTTATATACATATATATAAATATAGATAAATATGTTTTACATTTTGTTCGTTTACTTTGTAATGTGCATCTTTTTGACAAATTTTTGACAATATACCTTACATACACTACATAAATGTTGTAATGTTTTTTATTTAAATTTACCAGTTGTCGAACAATGTTTTAAGGGTACAGGTAAGTTGCTGTTAAAAAAATCTGGATTCATTACTAGTCGTTTGAACTTTTAAGAATTAAGTTTGATTCTGAAGAAAAATTCAATCTAAAATACAAATATAAAAATGCTATTAATGACGACCCTTCAAGATAATACTTCAGAGAAAAAAAAAAAATTGCAATGAGTAGTAACGTAACTAAATAAAGTATATTCAATTAAAGGTTGCAAAGAATTGCTCACTCTTAAGTAGATCCGAAACAGAGCGTTTAAAAGCAACATAGCTGAGCTGCTTGACAGAGACGGGCAACTGGTTAAGCATACGGGCACAATGGTACCTGAAACCTCTCTTAAATTGCTGGGTGCGGTGTTTAGGAATATCAATAATATCTTTCCTACGGATGTTAATGTTGTGCACGTCAGTTCTAAATTTGATTTTATTAGTAAGATACGGCGGAACATTATTGTTAACAATTTTATAAGCAAAACAAAGAAAATCCAGTTTCCTGCGTCTAATCACATTGAGCCATCCCAATTCTACAAGCTTATAAGAAATTCTGTTGAATGTTTTCTACGAATACCAAAAATAAATCGCGAACATGAATTCTGCGCCACTTGAATCCTCCGAATGTCGGCCTGATCCAAGCAGCTTCCATAAACTGTATCGCAGAAATTAAAGTGCGATAGTACCAAAGAGTCGCAAAGCTGCTTCTTAACATTCACACACACTTCATGCCTATGAGGATACAACATTTTCAAATTGCAGTAAGCACGACGAATACACAAATTAATGTGGTTTTTAAATCGTAAATTATTATCAATGTGTAATCCTAAATTTCGAACATTATCCTTAAGGGCAAGTTGAAAACCGTTAACATATAATTTAACATCGTCAAGAACACGCGAGCGACTCCCGGCACTACCGAACACTACACAGCACGATTTTCCCTCATTCAAGGACAAGCAGTGACGTCTAGCAATATCAAACAAACCTTGTAGATCTTGATTAATCTTTTGGATAACAACCTGCACATTTTCAGGAGAAAAGGAAGAATACAACTGCGTGTCATCCGCATATAGATGGTAAGAACAATAAAAGTTGTGGAAGAAAAATAAGTGAGACGTGTAAATATAAAACAGTAAGGGTCCTAAAATAGAGCCTTGAGGTACCCCGGCCGTCATGCAAACTGTATCCGAACCGGAAATGCCAACAAAAACCCGTTGCTTCCTGTCCCTCAAATAACTCCATTCCAATGAAGTGGAGGATACTCGACAAAACCGGTAAGATGCTTATAGGCCTTAGATCCGTATAGCTAGTTGGATGATTATTTTTGGGTATTGGAATAACGCGTGCAGTTTTCCACATAGACGGAAATACATTGCAGGTTAAACAAAAGTTAAACAAATGTGTCAAGATAGGAAGGATAGTAGGACAACACAGCGACAACATACGTGGAGATACATTATCGACGCCACACGAACTGGATGACATATGATTAATGATAGATTCAACTTCTGCATCAGAAGTTTCGATAAGGGAGAACATGTCCACTCCGGGTTTGACATTAAACTTATAAAAATTTGTAACATCGGTATCAGGAAGAATACCAGCATTTGACACAGCACAAAAATATTTATTTAATTCATCTGCATTTAGAAGATGATCAGGAATATCTGCAGAGGGCCTTCGATAAATGTTTAAATCGCGCAAATCTTTCCAATTGTGCTTGTTTAAGGTATATATATGGTTCGATATAAGTGATATGATAAGTTCGATCATATCTCTTATAAATTGAAAAGTGTCTCTTGGCTTAATATGTACTACCGACGTCGTCTTCAAACCCTGACTCTATATCATAAAATACTTTTATTAAAAACACCTCCATATCTTTATTGCAAGATTCGTTATAGAACAGATGTTCACAATTTGCTAACCAGGTTTCGGGGCAAATTATCTCCGCCACCCCACAAATCAAGCTTATATCAGTCCTCGTTTACTTACCAAATATATGCTTGCTACAATAGCTTACCTGAACATGTTGTATCAGCATGTTTATATGTGTTTAAAAATAATTTGCGAAAACTTGCTTTTGCTGAACAGGGGCGTGGTTGATGCATGCCTACCAAAATTTTTTTTTTTTTGTTGTTTCTTTTTTTTTAACGTGTGTAGTTACATTCTCATGTATAATGTGCATAATACTAATGTTAATATTTAAGTTATTGGGAAAAGCCAACTTAGCGGTAGTGTGTGGTAATGTATGAAGGCTAAGTTTTAAAGCAGCGTGGCTGAACTTCGCCTTCAGGTTACGCCAATATTTCTTCTGTTTTGTTTATATATATTTATTTATATGTACATATGTGTTTTAGCGTAATAAAGACTATTATGATTATTATTATTATCTATCGAAAATTTGTGGCATATTCTTGAAACAAAATTGCATGGTCATCGAATATCCAATACAAATGACCTAAAAAATGTTTTGTGAGCACAAAATACGAGGCACGCTACGCTCAGTTAATATGAAGTGAAAAGAAACACATATTCAGTTCAGTCTTTTACCAAAGTCTTCGTGTGAGGAAGCTATATTTACTAGCCTTAATGCACTAATTAAAGAAATAGACGTCAAATGGTAACTCTGGTCGACATTAATAGATATCCAACAGCGCCTACAGCAGCTGACCTGGAAGCTGGAGTACCTCAGGGTTCAGTTTTAGGTCCATTCTTATTTTTGCTGAAATTCTGATAGTGAGCACCTCTACTATGGCAGATTTATTGTCAATCGCAACTATATATATTAAGCTATATTTACTAGCCTTAATGCACTAATTAAAGAAATAGACGTCAAATGGTAACTCTGGTCGACATTAATAGACATCCAACAGCGCCTACAGTAGCTGACCTGGAAGCTGGCGTACCTCAGGGTTGAGTTTTAGGTCCATTCTTATTTTTGTTGAAATTCTGATAGTGAGCACCTCTACTATGGCAGATTTATCGTCAATCGCAACTATGTATGTTAAAGGTGATTGATGTGAAATTAACCAATTAAACCTTAATTGTGGTAAGACCGGTCTGATGAGATTCGGAGGTTTGGCTGCGTAATCTGTTTGTATTCTTTTGTGCCAGAGATCAATCTCTGAGTATAAATTGGAGAAGTTCTTCGGTATTAACATTTTGTAAAAATTTTGTTTGTAGTTAATAAGCTTTTATTGTTTTATTTCTGTTTTTATTAAAGTAGACATGGTTTTACTAGAGTTATTACTAGAGTTGGTACAGCACTGTTGACTTCATCTAACCATTATCAATAAAAGTTTATGTATTTTGTAGTAAATTACTTATATCTCAAAAGGTATTAACTTTAGATATAGGCAATATTATAAGCTATTGAAAGGGAACTTGAAGCACTATTAAATGGTATAAAAATATAGAGGATGTTCCATTTGAAAAAAACGTATTAAAAATACAGTGATTAATTTTCAATTTTGAAACACCCTGTATACTATAGTGAAGATATTTGGGTATGGATTGTTTAACTTAAGGTAATGTCATGATTATAACAAATATTAGTACAGACGCAATTAATTTTCAAAGTAACTACAGTGAAATTCCCCTTCGCGGACACCCCTCTTACACGGACACCTCCCTTAAACGGACAGTTTCTCATGGTTCCGACCGGCTCTCATATAATTTCCATTGTATTAACTCTTTCTTGGACGGACATTCTCTTGAATGGACGAGGACACGAGAAAATGTTCTCTTAACCGGACAAAAAATAAAATAAAAAGAAACACCTTATCTTGGTTTTTATCGAGAGTGATGCTGTTGCATTTCTCAATCGCGCCGCGCGCCAATTTCGCTGGGACTTCCCCGAGTAAACCGCAGATTTACTGACTTTAATTTTTCGGTACAAACGCAGCCTGTCGCGCATTTCTGCCTGGCCTGAATTAAGGACTTCCCCAAGTTGGTCGGGTATTTACCGTTCTTATACTTTGGGTGCACGCTTTCGACTGAATCTGCACTCAATATTAGTCTGAACGTCTATGCGGAAAAGACACAGTGGGCGACACATTCATTGTAGAAATGGCCCCAAATAGAAAAATTCTCAAGCTTAATCAAAAAATTGAGATTGTTGAAGTATACAATAAAGAGAAATTAAGCGTTTTAATATTGGAAAAACACAAGCTGCAGATATAATTAAACATAAACAAATCCTTCTAAACAAATGGATGTCGAACAGCAATTTGGATGAAAAAAGAAGCTTTTTGACGGGTGATGGTACTAAAATCGACAAATTGTGTTATGACTGGTTTACAGCAGCTCGCCATAAGGAAATTCCCTTAACAGGTATGCATATGATTTTTTTAGATAAGGTTTTCTTGTACTAATGCGTTGATTTTTTTTTCATATTAAATTCTAAAATATGTATGTAGATAAAAAGAGTGAGGTTACCAATAGGTTTGTCGTAACAAAAACGCAAAAAACTTATTTTTTTTAGGTCCGCTAATACGATGTAAAGCAAGAGAAATAGCCGCTTCTTTGGGAGATTCTACATTCAGTGCTTCTTCTGGTTGGCTTAATAAATTTAGAATCCGTCACAATATAAGTTTTAAAGCGATTTCGGGAGAAGGAGCTTCGGTTCATGCTGAAGATGTTTCATCGTTTTTTAAAAAAATGTCCTTCTTTGATTAAGGGATATTCACCGAGAGACATCTATAATGCCGATGAGACAGGCCTGTATTTTAGGGCTCTACCCGACAAAACGCTCACATTAAAGAAGGAAAAATGTATTGGGGGTAAGTATCCCAAAGAGAGGTTTACAATTTTGCATTGTGCAAATATGGCTAAACCCAGAGCTTTTAAAAACATTAACATAAATATCCTGCCTGTAAATTGGAAATATAATAAGAAAGCTTGGATGACAGGACAAATTATGACAGAGTGGTTGCAAGACCTAGATTAGAAAATGGCTAAAGAAAAAAGAAACATTTTGTTATTTTTAGACAATGCGGGATCTCATCCGAAAGACGTTCGCTTAAATAATATAAAAATATTATTTTTACCCTCTAATTGTACATCAGCTTGTCAACCACTTGACCAGGGGATCATAAAGAATTTTAAAACTTATTACCGAAGTCTAATACTCAAACATCTGCTAGTAACCATTGAAACTGCTGGTACAGCTTTTGAGTTAATAAAGAAAATTACACCACTGGATGCAGTTTATTTGGTAAAAACCGCTTTGGACCAAGTAACCAAAGAGACAGTTCAAAATTGCTTCCGCAAAGCAGGATTTAATCATGCAAATATGGAAAGTGAAGACCAGTTAACTGAGGCTGATACATCTGGCCTAGAAGATGATTTGCCTCTTAGTGTACTTTCAGATATCCTCAAAAATAAGAATTTATTGAAATTGACGGATAATGAAAACCTTAATGATTTTTTGAACGTAGATGAAGATTTGTATGTTGAAGATTCAGAACAAGAAATTGCAAATCTAGTTGAAATACAAGAAAAATTAAACTAATAGATCAGGTATAATAGACCGAGCTCATATAATAGGCACGCCCTGTATATGTGGTGTTACTATAAAGCAATTATCATATATAATTCGGAGTGATTTCAAGTACTGTGGGCTTGTAATATACAGATCACCATCTTTTGATTAATAATTACTCGGGACACGTCTTTCGAGAACGCATGGGTTAGTTCGAAGTTGATTAAAATCGAAATTTCAAAGAATTGTAAAAAACCGTCAAGTTTGATAAATTGTGCAAGGTAGCTATGGTTAAAAAACGAAATAAGCGATCAGTACTTCAGATGTAGTAAGTTAGAAATTGAATCAAAAATTGGTCTAACCATTCGTATTCGGTTGATGATGAGAACCCATGCGTTCTCGAAACATGTGTCCCGAGTAATAAATCAAAAGTTGTGCTGTTGGCGATACCAATGTTTTTATCTGTAGTTCTGTACAGTTTTGAAGTTTCTGTTACTGGTTGTTCATTTTTTTAGTCAGATGGAGAAACATTTCTAAATACAACCTATATGTGTATATTCTGAAAGATGAGAAAGTTTGCTATTAGGTCCTATTTTTATATTTTTTGGCCAACCAAAGCCCAACATGATCAATTACATATATCTTGTTGCTCTACGACCTGATTTTAAGTTTTTGAAAATATTGTCAGCAATTTCATACATTCTCATAAGTAATGCAAGGAGAGAGGTTGCAGTAAGTTATCTGACAATTTTAACATTGTCGCACTTTTAAAGCAATTCTTTCTCGACCACTGTTTTGAAACTACTTTTTTCAGTTTACGTTTTTTTTAGATCAATTTTTGAATAGTACTGTTTTTTGAGTTACCCCATTTATTTTTTTGGCGCCCACTTTTCTCACTTGACCCTACGTTTTTAGGACATCCTTTTCCTTCAAATCCACCTTTCGGATCCTATTCTTTATGCCCACTTTTGGGGGTCCCTTTTTTTCCATTCCACATGTTTCAATCTTCCATTTTAATAATCCTGTTTGAGCCATGTTTGCTGCAGTTCTTTTTTCGCGCCCATCTTTCTAACGCCACTTTCTTTAAATCCACTTTTTTGGAGCACATTACGGCCGCGTTTTCTAGCTCACTTTTGACTCAACTTTCTGCAGCTTGCAGCTCATGCAAGAGATCACAATAGATCTATTAATTAGATTTAAATCTATGCTTCACTAGAACGACTAATAGGTTTAAATTGCTTATTAACAGTTTCAGCCTAAATTAAGGGAATTGGAAGAAATAATAATAAAACAAAATATTCATAATTTTCACGTTTATTTTCTTTCAGTAATCAAGCAGGAAATACTGATTCAGAATTTAAGAATCATTTCATTTTCAGTATACACTAAAAAAAACCTACGTGGAAAGGGAGATAACCTTAATCACTAAGCATGTATATTTATAATGAGAATATTTTAAGAATAATAATAATATATCATAAAATGACTTATCGATCTATATACTGTACATATTTATAATTCAATTTCCATTCACTAAATAAATTGCATTAATAGAATAATAATAATATTCATAGTCATAATAATTAAAATAATAATAATATGTAATTGAATGAGATATAAATAAAACTTACAAAATAAAGTAATAGTTTTTTTTTTTAAGTTAGAAAAAAAAAAGATTTAAAAACAATCATGACAAAATGATCGCGTCAAAAGGTCTCTCATCATAACATTTTCCTCGACCAAATAACATCTAAAATTTGATTATATTGCACTAAATAATAATATATAGTTGCGCTAAAAATATCATATTCGGACTTTTATTTTCTTGTTTTTAAATAAATAATAATAATATCAATTTGGTAACACTCTGATGATACAATCATCTAATTCATGTTCTTCTTTTTTTTTATTTTAAAGAGAAAATGTGTTACGCGGGATAAAAATATATTTATAAACGAAAAGGGTCCTAAAGTGTCGTGTTTTACCGTTGCGGTTTTTTTTTTCTTGTTTTGGGGTAAATTTCCGACTCGTACAATATATAGTAACAATATGAACGTAATCACTAAGTTGATTTTCATTCTTTGTATAGATATTGTTCGTAATAATCACAGACACTACTAAACGAAAATTAAAATAATTAAAAATAATAATAATAATTGGCAAGTCTACATTTATGTAACAACTTTGATGTCCTACTAAAAACTAGTCACTAAAGGAAAAAGACTGTACAGATGTTTTTTTTTTGTTTCCTCTTGTTATACATACTATTATAATTTTATAAATAATATTTTCTAGCTTAAATATTACTGCAAGCATTATAATAGTACTGACGATAAAATCAATAATAATAATAATTAAAAAAAAAACAATTAAATTTATCATCACAGATTTGCAATGATAAATAAATTCTACTAAGATAGAATTAGTTAAAAAAAAACAAAATGTAAATGTGAGTGGGAGACACAAACAGGTGTTTCAATTGGCGTTAGTACTGTGTTACAGGGTCTGTTATAAAAATCATCTATATACAATTTTACTTATCCATATTAAAGATATATGTATGAGGTTAATAATGTACAACTGCGCATTTTTTTCGGCAGTTTCTCTTGCAATTCCCAGCGGAATTTCGTTTGTGGAACTTTCCATAAATATTGACTGCGGTGGGGAAGCGTGGGAGACATCCGGGTGGGGTGTGTGGATCGTAGTTCCTTTTCTGTGATGTTTAATCGCATTTTTTCGAGTTTGTATTCACTTTTTTTTTAATGAACACATCACTTTATGCATGTGTATTATCGTTAAACAAATAGACTACATAGTTTTTTTTTCGCAGATCTATATCCTGAAACAAAGAAAAAAAATAAACTTAGTAAGGATTAATTAACATTAATGAGTAGATTATAAAGTGTAATTAAAGATAATTTTGAAAAAGTACATACATAAATAAATAAAAAAATAAGTCTTTTAGTGGACATGTCTAAACATGTCCTTGTCCGTTTACTACGTCACAGACCTCACTTAGTGAATCAGTCAGAATTAAATGACCTTATTCGAGTTCTGAACTTGTCAAAAGAAGGAGGAAGAAGGTCTTTCATTCTGCAATAATATCGCCGATTTGATGTCATCCATCCCGGTTAGCTACGCGGTCTATATGAAGGAAATTTATCAAAACATGACTCATCGTCTTCTCGACAAAATTAATTACAAAGTGTACAAATGGCAACATATCAGAGCTGACCTCAATAAAGTTGTAGCAATTCTACTCGGTTCACAACTAAGAGACACAAGGCATTGCTGTTTTCTTTGTGAGTGGGACAGTCGATCGAGAAATTCCACTACCCCCTGCTAAAGATTGACCAGTCATCAGGGCTCAGTATATTCCTGGACAAAATAATATACAAGGTAGTGCAACCAAGATGGGGTGGACGATTGTAATTAAACGATGAGGAATTGCGAAAAATCTTTTTGGAATTTGATTGATGGCTACATAGGCTACGTTTTAAAAATATTTTCTTTATACAAACCAGTCGGTGACGAACCAAACTTATGTTTTTTTTTAAATGGAACACTCGGTATTAGAATATTCATCCAATCGATTATGCTAATTAATACAAACAATTTGACTTGCTTTGCTGCTTTGGCTTGCTGACTCCAACTTCCTTCATATTATATATTATTGTTATCGGTCATTTCTCATGTTAGAATTTAGTTGGTCGTTGCAGTTTAAATCGTTTCTAAATTAGAATTTAGTTGGTTTCTGAAATTTGGATTTACTTTGTTTCGTTTCAATGTAATTTTGACTAAACGCAAAGATTAGATGATCCTAAACTAAAGGGACAACACTTTGATTAGACCACTGATAATGTATGCAGCAGAGACGATGACAATGTCCAAGAAGGATGGGGAAAATCTAAGAATACTAGAGAGGAAAATATTAAGAACGATAACGGGGCCAGTTAAGATAGCAGAGAATGAATATCGAATAAGAACGAATGATGAGCTGCAGCAAGAAATTAATGGTGATGATATTGTGAAAAGAATTAAAAGGCAAAGAATAAAATGGTTGGGGCATATATGGAGGGAACCATAACTAAGATGTTATCGGACTGGAGACCTAGTGGAAAGAGGAGAAGGGGCAGACCAAGATCCAAATGGTGGGATGAGGTAGCAGAAGATTTAAGAAGAGCAGACGTGAACAACTAGCAGGAAAAGACCAAGGATAAGGGAGTGTGGAAAGAAATAAGTCAGAGGATATGAAGATACAGAATGGGGACTGATCGGCGAAGCCCCAGAAGGGGTATTAAGCCATTATATAATAATTTATCGACAAGATTATTTTCAGTTCTTGTTTTTTCAGTTATTTCTTTAATGGAGCTTTAGAAACACAACTGATACAGCAAACAACCGTTAAAGCCAAAATAAAGCTTTGAACATAAATCCAACAATAGTGTCGGGATTATGTACCAAAAATGTCGATTTTTTCGCAACTGCAGCAAAATTGAAATAATAAATATACTAAATGATGACGTGAATTCACGAATGGTGGTGGAAGGGTAAAAGATATAAATGGTGAAGAAGACAATGGAAATTTGTTTTATCAAGAACAAAACGATAACGAGAAAAAGAAAAAAAAGAGAAAGTAGGGATAAGAAGATAAGATAAGGAAAAGAAGAATATAGATGAAAATGTCCTAAACGAAGAGAAAAGAGCTGATAAAGAGGACAAAAGTGTAAGACAAATACCAAATGAGGAGAAGAATAATATAAGTGACGATGAGTTGAGTAGAGAGACCAGGGAAAACCCCAGAGAAACCTGAATTAGTAGGAGAATTAAATATTCCATCACCGTTCAAACGTGTTATACTATGGGCTTCAGATTTGAATGCCAAAAAAAGACAGAAAAAAGAGAAAGTTCCATCTGTAACCACCTCCCAAGCCTGGAAAGAGTATTATAATAGAAGGAAAGAAGAAAAAAGAAAAATTGAAGAAGGAAAACTGGAGAGAAAACGTAAGAGAGATCAGAAACGAGAAGAAGAAGCTAAAAAGAAAATAAAGAGGAAAGAGATTGTGAAAGCTAAATTAGAGCAGGCCCACTACCTACTGCGCTCAGAGATTGGAAACTCGGAGATCATGTCATAGTACTCTTGGATGGTATTATTTTCCAGGAAAAAATAACGGGCGTACACAACGGAAGGTTCTCCGTTAGTGCAATGGAAAAGAGCACAGAGAGGAAATGGAAGTGGGCCAGCCCCCGTATGAGAAAACAATATTGTAAGAAAAATGGAGCCTCCAGAAGAAGTAAGCAAGAGAGGATTTTTCATTGTTAAGGAGATGGAAGCTTTCCAAAGTTTTATGTATGATTGAACGCTTGTATTAAATTTTATTTTTCTACTTAAAAAATCTTTCACTTTTCATTTTATATATCAAAAAGGTCCTAAGTCACTACAAAAAACGCTCTTCTTTAAGTGTCGAAATTAGAGACCAAATTTGTCGAAATTATGTTCAAAATTAAAATCCGGTGTGTCAAATTTATGTTCAAAAACATATTTTTCTAAAACTGAAGTTTTGATAGGTTCTCTGACTTTTTATCAAAGAATCTATGTGTTCTGGGTGTAACACTCGCTATTTTTATTACTCAATTAATATATTTATAGTAATAAATCGACTATTTAGTTATTAACATTAATAACGACGGTAGCTAAAACCAATTATCAACACGTTTCAACGTAATTTCAAGAAAGAATAAATTGTTTCGCGTTATTATAGTTAATTAAAACATGCAACAGAAACATTAGTGAGTATTAACTTAGCTATTACATCTTAAGCGAAACCGCAACGTACAATACACAACAGACTATATAATCTGAAATTAATTGCAAATATTTATTTGTCATTTTAATGGAGTCTATCGCGAGTATACTCTAAGTATGTATACAGCGTCAGTAAAAAGTCCCGGAACGGTCGAATAACTTTGGTTATTTGAAAATTATAATTTCTGAAATTTGGTATGGGGATATAGTTAATATAAATACATTTTATGCAATACAGTTTATATTTTTTTCACTTCACGTCCAACTTTTTTTTTTTAAACGGAACGCCCAGATTTTTTTAACACTTTTGAATGCAAAATAAAAAACTACGTTCAGGAAATATTAAGATGTTTATTTTTATTCACAAGAAAACAGTTAAAAAATTTAAAAAGTGTCCTAATACAGAAAAAAATAAGGTACCTTCGAAAAAGTTGTTGTTTAGTGTTTGCATTCTTTTTGCCGTCACATTTGACAATTTTAAAAGCGTTTTAACTTTTGCATCGTTATAAATTTACTTATTTTAGACATTGACACATTTGAAAATGGCAGTAAAACTTACTGAATCAGAACGAATTGAGATACTAATGATGCGTGGGTACGGTGATCGTCAACGTTCTTTTGAAGAGGTTCGTATTTTGTTTAATACTGTTTATCCGGATCGTCACATTAGTAAAAGTACGGTATGCCGAACAATTCAAAAGTTTGAAGTCTTTCGTCAGGTGAAGGATTTACCTAGAAGGGGACGTCCATTAACAGCAACAGATGAAGAAACTAGTTTGAATGTATTACTTACAGTGGAAGAAAATCATCACGTGTCCACAACAGAATTAGGTCAAATTCATGAGATCTCTCAAAAATCTGCTCATAAGATTCTTAAATCAGCAAGAATGAAAGCCCCGTCCGTGAGTTAACTGAAGATGATCCAGATCGTAGACTACATTTTTGCGAAATAATGACGGAATTGATCGAGCAGCAGCCTAATGTTTTAGATCACATCATTATTTCAGATGAGGCAACGTTCTGTCTCAACGGCACTGTGAACAGACATAATTGTCGCTACTGGTCAATTGAAAATACGCATTGGATTGAAGAAGTCCATACACAGCGTCCTCAACAGGTGAATGTCTGGGCTGGTCTTGTTGGAAACAACATCATAGGACCATTTTTTATAAGAGGAAATTTAACTGGCAACGTCTACTTAAATTTATTGCGAAATGAGGTTGTTCCAGGACTTGCGGCCCTCTTTCCAAATGCAAACATAGGTGATCACCCTAATGCACATTTTTGGTTTCAACAAGATGGAGCTCTCCCCCATTTTGCCCATAACGTCCGCGATTATTTGAATGAAATTTTTCCGGAACGTTGGATCGGACGTAGAGGAGCAATCGAATGGCCAGCACGTTCGCCGGATCTCTCGCCATTAGATTTTTTCTTTTGGGGTCACTTGAAATGTCAAGTGTACAAAAATCGTCCCCATAATCTTGAACAATTAGAAGAGAGAATAGTTCAAGAAGCCAATCGCATCACTCCAGAACAAATACATAATTCAATAAGAAATTTTACTGCACCGTTTACATTTTTGTCAAATTGTAAATGGAGAGCATATTGAACAATTATTGTAATCGCAAGCTGAATTAGGCAGGTATCTTGATTTTTCTGTATTAGGACACTTTTTTAATTTTTTAACTGTTTTATTGTGAATAAAAATAAACATCTTAATACTTCCTGAACGTCGTTTTTTATTTTGCATTCAAAAGTGTTAAAAGAATCTGGGCGTTCCGTTTAAAAAAAAAGTTGGACGTATTGCCGATTAAACCGGAAGTGAAAAAAATATAAACTGTATTGCATAAAATACATTTATATTAACTATACCCCCATATCAAATTTCAGAAATCACAATTCTCGTTCCGGGACTTTTTACTAACGCTGTATATGTATATAGGTTTCATACAACGGATATTTGCATAATATACAACCTCTATTTCCACGAATGAAAATTAATAAACGTACTAATACATACATACAACCATACACACTACTTGTAGTATGCAATTATAATTGTGGCAACGCTGTAGCCATAGCTTACGTTCCGATACGCTAGAATAGACTTTTTAAAGAAACCGGACATGCAACGGTCCGTGTCGTGATGCTGAAATTAAAATAATCAACTTATGATGATGACGGCGAAATTATGTATAATTTCGGTCCGAAAAACAAACATGTACGCTGGAGCATTGTAATAGAGAACCTTGTATAGCTATTAATTCGTAACGGGTATCGGGTAAATAGGAATTAATAATGGATGCATTATTTTGATTTTTTTTTGTTTGCTTTTTGTGTGTGTGGGTATTGTTGCTTTGAAAGCAATAGGATACAGCACTCTATTGTTTTGTTGTCCTTATTATTATGGTGTTCAAAAAAATCAAGTCAATTTGTCTTTGTTTTGTTTGTCTCTCTTAAGATTTTCAGCTGCCAATCACTCGTTCACTAGGTTTGTTCCACGCAAGGAATGGCATGTTCTCATTCGATAACCAAACAGGATATCATTGATTCCAGTTAAGTTAAAATATTGATGCAGTTCCTGATATGATTTTGTCAGACTGTCGAATTGGGCTAAACAGAATACCTGACGTCGATTTGGACATAAGAAAAATAGCTGAAAAATGGATACCCAAATGTCTGAATGTTGACCAGAAGCGTGCAAGACTTCTTAAGCCATATTCTTACTATTGATCAAACCTGGGGACATTTCTACGATCCAGAAACAAAGTAACAATCGATGGAATGCAGACATTCTGGTTCGCCAAGGCTTAAGAAGTTTCCTGTTAAAAAATCTGCTGGGAAAGTTCTTGCTTCAGTTTTTTAGCATTGCCATGAATTGATGATTGATTTTCTAGATAAGGGTGGAACCATAACTGGAAATTATTATTAGACGTTACTGACCGCTCTACGAGAAAAAAATTATGGAGAGAAGACCCGGAAAATTGTCCGAAAATATTTTGTTTTTGCAGGACAATGCTCCTAGACACAAATCGCGTGTTTCTGTGAAAACAATTCATGATTTAGGGTTCGAATTACTCCATCACCCTCCTTATTCACCAGATCTGGCTTCGTCCGACTACAATGTCTTTCCTCAACTGAAACAGAAGTATAAAAGGTCGTAAATTTTCTGTGATAGAAGCTGTGGAGGCCTCTGGTTTGCAGAGCAATATAAAAATGTCTTTTTGAAAGGCCTAGAGGGGTTCTATTTTGACTTTCAAATTTTGTTTGCTTCTACAGTAGCCTAAGAGTTTTCCAATATTTTCTTGTAATTGACATAGCATCTGTACAACTTGTTTGCAATCCTCCTAGGCCCACAAGGTCTGTTTTTGGTCTATTGTTAGAATGTTGTCTTTCCCTGTACTTATATCTTATTTCAAAAAGAGATAGACAAAATTATAAACAGCCTACCAGCCCAAATCACAACCTCTACTTGATGAATTATATAATATAGTAAGTAGAACGATAGAAAGTAGTTTTCATTTTACAGCTATAACAGCTCTCTGAGATGATTTTCAATGAAAAGTTCCGATATCTGAACCTATTCTTCAAGCCAAAGCTTCACAGTTTGTAAGGCTCCATCGAAATCAGATACTAAATTAAGAAGAACCAAAATCTTCAACGATGGATTGACCGGTTCAAATGAAGATTTGACATCCAATGTGAAACAATGCATGAGGAATGTGCTGATGTACCGAGTTCTTTTTAAGATGATTCTCGATAAAACTTATATCATTGAGTGGAGAAAAGTGCTCAGAAGCAAAAATGGCTAACGAAGATCTTATTCTAAATTGATAATTGAATTAATCCTTTTTTTGACACTAAATGCAATAACCATATTTCGTCTTATGTATCCACGGCTTATATGAAGTTCAAAAGCTCATTATAGACAGTTATGATGTTAATCAAAAGAGTGGAAGCGTGTGCCAAGCAGGCAAGATTATGGGGATTATGAAACGAAAGAAGTTTTAGATGACGAATCTGATAAGCACCAAGGTGGATTTGAATCTAAATTTAAACGCAAAAGGTATCGCAGGGATCATTGTATCGAGGAGCAGCGTTTTCTTGGTGGTTTTAAGACTGAGGCACCGAGCTGGTATTTATGGCTTCAATGGAGCAGCAATATATAGATACTCTCCTCCTAAACTAACAATTGGATTAGTGTGGTGGATTTCGTAAAAATTAATAGAACTGGTTCGAGTAGAATCGCTTGAATTCATCTGCTTCGGGTGTATCCGGTTTGACTGGGGAGGAGTTAGTTTGATTAGGCTGACTGTGCCGGGTTTGGCTGTTAGTTGGCGGTTTTTGTTGAAATGAAATTAGAATCAAATCTGTGTTAAGTATTATCTATAACTTAATTGCTGTCATTGCTGTGAAACAAAATATAATAATACGAAACAGCCTTAAGAAGAATCAAGAATCGAATTTTTATTATTGGATCCAACTCCAGGCATCCCTAATACGCTGGAGCAATTCCGGCCATTGAATTACAACCCAACCCCTCAATATCTCCCTTACCCACAATCCATGCAAACTGGGAAGAACCGGCATCAACTCTCCAACTCTTCTTCGGCAAAATCAACATCAAACTAATCTACGATCAACTGAAGAAATTCTACACTTTTTTCCGCTGCAAACGAGGCCGTTTTTCCTTCAATACCGCATAGAATCGGGTCAATAAATCGCGGTAGGATTACGCCGTGATCGTCCTTCCCTTCTGCAGATAGTCGATGAGAATCACACCTTGGGAATCGCAGAAAATGGTCGTCATGATCTCTCCGGCCGATGGAACGGTCTTTGCTTTCTTCGGAGCTGATTCGCCCGAAAAAGTCCATTCCTTCGACTGTTCCTTGGTCTTCAGTATGTAGTGGTGGATCCAAGTCTCATCCATGGTTACGAAACGCATGAAGAAATCCTTTGAATTGCGTTGAATCCTGGCCAGATACTCCTCCGAAACGATCACCCGATTTCGTTTTTGCTCCGGTGTGAGATTCGTGTAGGAGATGGCCAACATGTTCCTCTGAGATGCCTGTCGTCGTTGCTATCTTTTTCAGCTTCAATCGGCGATCGGCTAACATGACATCATCGACGACATCGACTTCATCACGAAACTTCGGTGGGAATTAGCAAATGAATATGTAAACAAGACTGAAGATTTCTGGAATGCAGTCATGTTCTTAGATGAAAGCAAATTTAATATTTTTCACTGTGACGGTTGCGTAAGGATTTGGAGAAAACCAAAATGTGAAACAAGGGGGTGGAGGAGTTATGGTATGGCGCTGCATGCGGACAAAATGGTATATTTAGATATTCTCAAAAACAATTTGAAGCCAAGCGCACAAAAGTTAAATCTTGGGGCAAACTGGTATTTCCAACAGGAAATGACGCCCACCACCTATGTTGTAAAACATTGGATCGTATACAACACACCTCACACTTTATCCACTCCTCCACAGTCTCCAGATATGAACCTGATAGAGCACCTATAGAGAATACTAGAAATCATATTTCCAGTAAACCAGAGCTTAAACGGATGCTTTCAGAAGAGTGAGCCAAAATAGATTCCGAGGTTACAAAAAATTGATTCATTCGATGCTAAATAGATTAAGGGAAGTTTTACAACAAAAAAGTGGTTCACCCAAAAATTAATTTTAGCATATTTTGATTTTCTTGTATATTATTTGGACAGAAAATGTATTTTTTTTTGAGTGTTAGAAATAAAATTTAATTCATTTATTAAATATATGGAATATAAAGAATGGCATGTACTTTTATTACAAAAATACACGCACGCAAATACCTCATTTCTAACTTATTTACACACTTTTTGCTCTAAATGGTGCTGCTGTGCACTTATGTGAGGCACTGTAGCTAATCGAAAATTACAATGCGATGAAGTAAGACTTTATGCAATCATAATAAGTGTGTGTAATCTACATTTTATCCTATCGAAATAGAAAAATAGATTTTTCGACATTTTACGTAGCAAATTCTAAAACACCGGCATCATTAACCCAAATCGCATATTCTAGATGCTAACTCACCCGAAAAGAGAGAAAAAAAAATGACAGCTAACCGAAATAAATAAAAAAAAAGATGCTAATTTAAATTATTCTAGGAAATTTAATAAAATGTGACAACGAATTCGAGATTGTAGATGAGATAATATATATAAAAAAAACATTTTACAGATTTCATTTCCGCATATGTATACATATAACATAACGGTTAACGGTAAAAGTTAAGCTAACCTAATTTAAATTTTACATCTGGAAGTTTGTTCACGATTTAATTATATTTAAAAATCTCGAGGCACACGACAAAAAATACAACCATATTACATATATGTATACATATACTTTAATATATAAAAAAACTATTTCTTGGTATCACGAACATTTTACGTTAAAGAAAAACATACCAGATTTCAAGTAATTTATTTACAAAGATATTGGCTTTCTTAGAAAGTTAATTTTATATATCCATATATGATTATGTATATACAGCGTTAGTAAAAAGTCCCGGAACGGTCGAATAACTTTGTTATTTGAAAATTATAATTTCTGAAATTTGGTATGGGGGAACGCCCAGATTCTTTTAATACTTTTGAGTGCAAAATAAAAGACGACGTTCAGGAAGTATTAAGATGTTTATTTTTATTCACAAGAAAACAGTTAAAAAATTAAAAAGTGTACTAATACAGAAAAATCAAGATACCTGTCTATTCAGGTTGCGATTACAATAATTGTTCAAAATGCTCTCCATTTACAATTTGACAAAAATGTAAACGGTCAGTAAAATTTCTTATTGAATTTTGTATTTGTTCTGGAGTGATGCGATTGGCTTCTTGAACTATTCTCTCTTCCAATTGTTCAAGATTATGGGGACGATTTTCGTACACTTGACATTTCAAGTGACCCCAAAAGAAAAAAATCTAATGCCGAGAGATCTGGCGAACGTGCTGGCCATTCGATTGCTCCTCTACGTCCGATCCAACGTTCCGAAAAAATTTCATCCAAATAATCGTGGACGTTATGGGCAAAATGGGGGGGAGCTCCATCTTGTTGAAACCAAAAATGTGCATTAGGGTGATCACCTATGTTTGCATTTGGAAAGAGGGCCGCAAGTGCTGGAACTACCTCTTTCGCAATAAATTTAAGTAGACGTTGCCAGTTAAATTTCCTCTTATAAAAAATGGTCCTATGATGTTGTTTCCAACAAAACCAGCCCACACATTCACCTTTTGAGGACGCTGTGTATGGACTTCTTCAATCCAATGCGTATTTTCAATTGACCAGTAGCGACAATTATGTCTGTTCACGGTGCCGTTGAGACAAAACGTTGCCTCATCTGAAATAATGATGTGATCTAAAACATTAGGCTGCTGCTCGATCAATTCCGTCATTGTTTCGCAAAAATGTAGTCTACGATCTGGATCATCTTCAGTTAACTCACGGCCGGGGTTTTCATTCTTGCTGATTTAAGAATCTTATGAGCAGATTTTTGAGAGATCTCATGAATTTGACCTAATTCTGTTGTGGACACGTGATGATGATTTTCTTCCACAGTAAGTAACACATTCAAACTAGTTTCTTCATCTGTTGCTGTTAATGGACGTCCCATTCTAGGTAAATCTTTCACCTGACGAAAGACTTCAAACTTTTGAATTGTTCGGCATACCGTACTTTTACTAATGTGACGATCCGGATAAACAGTATTAAACAAAATACGAACCTCTTCAAAAGAACGTTGACGATCACCGTACCCACGCATCATTAATATCTCAATTCGTTCTGATTAAGTAAGTTTTACTGCCATTTTCAAATGTGTCAATGTCTAAAATAAGTAAATTTATAGCGATGCAAAAGTTAAAACGCTTTTAAAATTGTCAAATGTGACGGCAAAAAGAATGCAAACACTAAACAACAACTTTTTCCAAAGGTACCTTGTTTTTTCTGTATTAGGACACTTTTTAAATTTTTTAACTGTTTTCTTGTGAATAAAAATAAACATCTTAATACTTCCTGAACGTAGTTTTTTATTTTGCATTCAAAAGTGTTAAAAAAATCTGGGCGTTCCGTTTATAAAAAAAAAGTTGGACGTATTGCCGATTAAACTGGATACCAAATTTCAGAAATCATAATTTTCATATAACAAAGTTATTCGACCGTTCCGGGACTTTTTACTAACGCTGTATATATAAACATTCTTATGTAAATTGCTTGAAAATTACCGTAGGGAATACCCAATTTCATGTATGCTGAGAAATTATATGCAGTTAAAGTTCTACTCGTATATATGTATATTTATTCAGTATTCTAGAGATTAATTCTGAAAAATATTCGCACAAACGCCAAGTAGTACTGCAGATAAGTTATCTTCTTCAAGCGCTTACTGAGAAACGACTTCGTTGTTAATCGTTTCTTGGAATTGTTTGTTCTGTTGTTTCGCTTTCTAAAACCGTTGCAGATTTTGTCCTTGGTTCTGTAGATAGAGGGTGTGGTATCTAACATGGGCCAGACTGTTTCTTCGAAAACGAAAAATTGCCTATTACATCTTAATTATATATACATATGTACATACATATATGTACCTAGTACATATATGTACACTGCGATCATTTTGAACTGTCCTGAGTTGGACATACTGATTTTAATATGATTACACTATGTAATTGGCGAACCTGTTTATCTATATTTTGTGGTTAGGTTTATTATTTACATTTTACTTGTAACAAATGTCAACTTATTGTTAATAAGGTTACTTATAAGTTGGAGAAATATTGTAATGTTCCACTGGAAAAGTGAGCCATTACTATAAACGTATCCTGCTGTATCGTAAAAGGCATTGGGGTATATTGTCTTGAAAAAGATAGAAAAGCGGTAATAAAACACGAAGAAAATATGAGAATAAAGACACTATAACAAAACAATACACAGAAATGACAGCTAATAGATAAGTGTTGACACTATCGTTTTGACATTTCACATATAAGTCCAGTATGGACAATTCACGAAAATAAATATTTCCCAATTTTTATGAATCCAGGGACTTTTTCGTTGCCAACTCACAACACTTCAGAATGATCGCAAGATAAATAGATTTGGTAAAAGGTTTATTGGACTTGCATGCATTTTTTAATTATTTGGTTGGTATTAACTTTAACAAGTAGAGTGCTATGCAGTACTGAAACTAGAAAAATTCTGTAAAACACCTTTTTGTTCATTTATAGTCACATGTAATTCAAAACCAGTTCCTTCTCCTCATTTATAGGAGAAGCATCTTAACAGAACACACAAAATAGCAAAGTAAATCATTCTAGATATCCCAGTTAGCGTGCTGACGTAATTTTGACGTCTAGTCGCCCTCTAAGAAAAAAATAAATCGAAGATCCCGACTCTTCTGTAAAGCTTCGTTAATAGTTTAGGTGTCTTGACTGTTACCACGATGGAGGAACTGGCGAAGAACGAGGAATTTCTTAAGCCAAAGCATTCTTATTAGTTAGACGAAATTAAGTCCTTGCTTGACGCCTTTGCAGATACTCGCACATCCCTGGAATTTAAGAAGATTGAAGCTAAGCTCCCGCAAGCCACTAGTCAGTTAGGTCGTGTGGTAGCCACTACGAATGCAGAGAGAGAGAATCTCTAAACTTTTGGTAAAATTTAGCATCTTTTCGTCAGGCTAGTGTTGTTGCTCTTTTAGGGAGGTTGGCTTGCTCAACTTCTAGCTCCGATAATGACGACCTGGATGCGGATCAGGAAGACCAAGGTGGTTTCGTCAGGAATGATTCTTTTTTGCGTGGGATTACTACGAAATCATGTGGTGATAATTCGGTATTGTCTTTAAATGCTTTTCTTGAAGGTACGGAAGAGCTGATGAGTGCACGTATCATGGGTACTGAGCAAGTGGTTGGGTAAACCTTAGATCTCAAATTTCATGTTGGGATGAACTTGTCCTAGCCCCTGAGGAAGAATTTCAACCGCTCGACTATGATGAACAGATCTTTGTCGAAATTATAAAACGAATGTTCCTAAGGAGGTCCTAATGAAAGCATAGGCATGTATGTATCCACAGTGACGAATCTCTTATTTAGGTGGTGAATTAAAATTCCTGAGAATAGATCATGGACAAAAATCTGTCTACTTTTCATCAGAGTCAACTGGGATTACGTCAGTGAAGTCTAATTCACGACCCTATCCTAAATATTGGAATTGCAATCAGGAAAGTTAAGTGTGCTCAATCGAACGCGATGTTATGGTACGAAATTGCCATAGGTGCTCTTTAAACGCAAATCAGCCGAGATAAAAACCTGTCCTCGTGCCCTATCAAGCAGCAAATTTTATTGGATTTCGTTTTGGTGCATGCTCAGAGAGATGAGCTACCTTATCTATCCGTACCGATTTTTGGACGTATACAGTTTTAGGTCTTTTATATTCTGGGGCTTCTCGGACCATTATGGATTCGTTAGGATAAAGGCGTCACAGTTCACAAACAACACCGTCGAAAAAAAGGATTCCATTCTTCAAATCTTCCTGGCTCAATATTACAGATAAACGAAGAAATTGATAGTGAGGAACCTCCCAATGATTTTATACCACTCCACCTTTATTACTAAACAACATTATTTTGACATTTTTTCGCACTAATATGACGCCATACGAACATAATAACTATGAGATTACGACACAGCCCCTACGACGTCATTTTAAAGGGTGCTAGACGATCATATTTCTGGTTGGGAAAATTTGATGTCCATCGAGAGGGTGGTAAATGTATTTTCATCTGATGACGTGTCTTTGACGTTGTTTTGACCGTATGAAAAAAAAATGTCATCAACATCGTCGTCAACAGGTAATGTGCCCTTAAACTAACGCTAAAAACACGTCACATTGTTAGTTTATATTTCAACGTTATCATGACGTTTTTTATAGAACATTATCACGTCGATGACGAATAATCACCATAAAAACATCTAAAAATGACGTCTTATTGTTTTCTGGGATATTTATATTAAGTAGATCTTGAAGATTATTTTGTTATTCCCCAAAATTTGATGACGTCAATATGACGTCGTATTTTAATTATATTTACGTCGGGAGGTTGACGGTAGATAAAAACGATTGAAATTCAAGAAACTAACGTCGATTTCTCACAGCCAGAAGATGTCATTTATTGAAGTGCAAATGTGATCAACATTTGACAAAATAACTTTGAGATATTACGTGCAAATAACGTCATGTTCATATTACTAGTTATAGAAAATCTAGTGAGTCTGTCCAAACCATCAATTTCTCTCAGTTTGGCTACTGTGTTGCCATCTTTGTTCATCTTTTGTTCATGTGTTTCAACTTGCTTCCCATTCAATTTAATTTCTTCCATCTTCCACAATTTTGATTCCTTCTTGTGATGGTGATAATGGTTTTTTTGCAGGTAATGCATTATTCGATGTGGAAATTTTATTGGGAGACTTAGATAAGTTGTTTCATTCGTTGAATGATGGTCGTGTTTGTAGTAACAGCCACGTTTAGTGGTATTACATCATTTTTTCTTTTATGCTACATATATGTATGTATAATTAGACGCATAAGCTATTAATTGTTGCATATTTAATTACAAATTAAATACCTTTTTAACTCCACGTTCTGACCAGTTATATAACTCGTGCATGTTATAACTCAATTGAATTAAAACAAACTTAATTGCGTGTATAAAAATTATGCTAATGTCGATTTTAATTGATATTCCTACACAAACAATCTTGCAGTAGGTTATATTTTATTGGCATTGCATCAGTATCATTCTGAAAACTCAATAATACGTTTCCAGCGATTTAAAACAGAATCGAAACCACCTCTGCATGCACCTTGACGGAAAAAAATAACTTAGCGCGTTTTCTTTAAATGAAATTATTAAAGTCTCTTATATAGAAAACGAAATACGTATCGATATAAAATGGATTTAAAATTGAAGATTTTTACGATCGAAAATGATGATTCATCGCTTTGTATATTGAATTTAATTATAACCGTGTAATATGCTTGCATAATTTGAATCGTGCACTTTATACTACGTACTGCAATTCTAATAATAGCTATAGTCTTAATAGTTATAGCTCGTATTAGCATAATACGGCAATAATCGTAATGTGAGACTTGACCATAAGGCACAAATTACGCTATAAACACGGAGGTTAGCATATAAATGTATGAATTAAATCTTTAAATGTAAACGGCGATGATTGTCTTCTTTTTTTAAGTTACGACATCTTGAGGACAATACCTTTTATTGTTCCTAAATTGTTTTAAAAATGGAGTTTAAGATCTTTTTAATGGGACCTTTGTAGTTTGTGGTCAATTGGTGGTGTTGGGTTTAGAGATGAAGGCCAAGCAATTAGTCCTCAAAAGTCTTTAGTTGGAGAATTTTTCCTCTGACGGGCTAAATAAGGAACATCATTTCAAAAGGGGGAATTTTGCTGCTACCTAGATGAAGTTTTTGAAATCAACTTTTGAAAATAAAGGCTACTTTTCAAAATGGATTGAAATAGTGCGGCCTTTCTCCTTTCAACTAGAATAGATAGAAGAAGGACAAGAAACAAGCGATATAAATGGGGAGAATATTGTTACTACATCATTTATTAATTAGCACAGTATTGAAGTCTAGCAGAACTGCTCATTTAGCCTAATGACAATCCTCAAGGGATTTACGAATTGCATCCCCACAAGAAACCACTGTTTGATGAAGTTTCTGAGCTTATGAGGTAAAACCAATTGGTCAGACCAAGGTTGTAATTGTTAAATATTGATTTGCACAATCTTTTCTTTCCACAAGATGGTGCCACATGTCACACATTTCTCACGGGATTATCCAATTGCTGCGAGAAAATTTTGTTTGGCTGATGATTTCTGTCTTGTCTAGAGGGATAACTAAAGTTTCAAGTCTACGAGAATGAACCATAAACGATTAGTGACTTTGAGAAGAAGATTACACGCTCAGTTCAATATCTAGAGTGAGAAATACCAAGACTGTTGTCACTGGTTGTGGAAGCTTTGTTATATGAAAAAGAAGAGGTTGGCAGTAAAAAAGAAGACAGGAAACGAAAGCGGGAACAAACAAAACAAAGAAAGTTAAGCAGAAGAAGAAAACAACAAAATGTGGGAATACGATGAAGAAAAAACTTTTTTAAAAGAAATCTAGGGACATCGAGTCAAGCCTACAAGTAAGCTTCAAATTTTCCAAAAAATTATTGACGATTATGATCTTCATCCGGACGTTGTTTTCAATCTTGATGAAACGGGCTTTTATTGGAAAACTATGCCCTCCAGAACATACTTTGTGCGAGAGGATTGGGAGAGGATTTCGGATTTCAAGACAGCCAAAGATCGCCTTACTCTCCTTCTTGGTGGCAATGCATCAGAAACTTAACCGCTATTAGTGTACCACTCGGAAACACCTAGAGTAATGAATGCGAAAAATGATGAAGAAGCTGTCGTCACAAATGAGGTAACCGAATTGGCCAAGCAAGTGGGCCTTGACAACTTTGAACCCGAAGACATCACTAAATTGCTTCAAAGTCAACCCCTGTTCACTGAAGAACTAGAAGAATTAGCACAACAGTTGACTGGGAAGCTGAAAGAGCAACAGCATGATAGAGAAGATGAAGCTGTAATTAAGCCAATACAGACCAATGATTTACAGATTCTAAATATGTAGAGGTTAGAACTCATCTCATTGAAAAGAAGATTCGTTATAAAACTGTATTTCCAAGAACGCATCTAGGTCTTAAAACGAGACCTTACTGTATTTTTAGAATAAATGGAACCAGAAGCTTTTGGTGATGGAATTATTTTGTCAAAGCTTTGCTAAATATTTCTAAACTAATTTTAGATTTGGAAGCTTTCAAAGTTTAGTTTTAGTTCCAATGCTTTGTTGTTGAATTCATGTAAATGTAAAATGAACCTTGAACTTCTATGCTCTTCCTATTAATCTTATTCTTCCTCATTTTGAGTTAGTATGACTCTTAAGTTTTCAAGTACAGCCTAGCATTTGACAGAATCAAGTCAATCAAGTCAATCAAGAAAAAAACACCCAATAACGACAGTTCTGTTGATTCTATCTTCTAACAAGATAACTGTTTAGTGCATAAGTCTTTTGTAGTGACTGAATGGTTTCCTTCATTAAATCTATATCTTTCTAGTTCTTAGGTTTTCCCTAATCCTTTTAGTAATAATGTAGATCCCCTTTTGTATACGGTCGATAATTAAGAAAACTGTCCTCTTTAAGTAAATACATTTAAATTTCCCTCTGTACATTTTTACAGTTATTGGTTAATGGACTATCCCAACAAAGCGTTGAAGACATCCACACAGAAGTGATTTAGGACCACTACACATCTCATCCATCCAATGCTAGAAGCAGGATCATGGGAATGACAGATCGAAAGTTGACATTTGAGAGTTTCTAAACATGGAGGATTACACGATAGAACAACGAGTCCTTATTGTTAAACACTATTAGCAAAATGGTGAGATTTTGATTGCCATCATTCGTAAAGTGCGTTCAATATTAACTGGTTTGGTTAGTGATCTGAAACACATGATACAAACTCGTAGAGGTCGTTCAGAAGAAAATATCACGGCAGTTCGCTAGAGTGTGGCCGAAAGTCCAGAGACATTGATTCGTTATCGCTCACAAGAATTGGACATCACAACAGCGTATTCTCACTTAAGATTTGCATCTCCACACCGACAAAGTCCAATTGACTCAACAATTTCGGCCAAAAGACCATGCACAACGAAAAGGATCCTCAAGCAAACGGAAGTGAGTGCCGATTTAGATGAGGCCCATTTTCACATCGATGGCTTTGTTAATCGGTAAAAGTATCACATTTGGGGCTCAGAAAATTGAGCCCCAAATGAAGCATTGAAGACCGAAATTAGACGCTCAATCAATCAAATACTGCCACATGTATGTTGAGTGAACTTAACAGAGCATTTGAATCGCTTTTTGCAGAAAGCTCGTAAGTCATAAAACTTGGTTTTGAGAAAAATGAAACAAATTGTTGCTAAGTTTTATGACTTGTCAGTTATGCAGTTTCGTCGGGAATTTTTTTGGAAATTTTGGAATGGAATTTTTTTTATAAAAGTTCGCCAACCATGATTTAAAGTCCAATACTTCTTTTACTTGAAACTTATAGCTTGTTGATGCGTTTGCAATGATTTCTGTCAAATGATGGACTGTATAAATTTTGTCACGTTTCTGTGCCCATTTTATTATGGAAAAGTCTTTGTCACATGGTAGAAACGAATGTTCTCTTATGGGAAAAAATTGCACGATTTTAGAATATCTTCTACTGTCAGAGCGAGAAGCATCCTTATTAACGTGTGACTTTTATTTTGACCCCAACAATTATCACTATAAAGATGAATTTCTCTCGAGGTTATCTGATAAGCTGCTAGTGTCTTTAGGGCCGCTTGGCTATCCGACAGGATATGAATCACCTGACCCCTTGGTTGTCTCTCTGATGCCCTTAGAGCACATGTGTCTAGCATTTCCGTTTGGTATACGGTGGTGTACTGCCCTAGTGTCATATATTCTTTATAATTTAGAGTTTCACTATACCTTGACCCATCTGCGTACCAGATTTAGGTTTGGCCCCCTGGTTTCTGTTTTCCTCCCCACTTATCCCAGTCTAGGACGACCTTGAAGGGTTTATCGAAGAAGAGTTTGGTAATCATTGAGTGGGTTTGTGGTTTGGGTTTGTGATTTCAGTCGTTATGCCCCCATTCTTGCTTCCCCCCTTATATAAATGTCCAAGGGGGGTAAGTTTAGCATGGTTTCCATAACAGCTGTTGGCGTGCTTTTTGTCGCCCCAGTGATACACACTGCAGTGTAGAGCCAATACATCATACGTAGCTTTAATCCCCATTGTTCTGCGGGTGGTCATTAGTGCTCGTTTGCACTTTTCGATTATCTGTTCAAGATGTTTGTTCCATGTTAACTTCGAGTCAAGAGCTAATCCTAAGAATTTCGCCTCTTGACTGAATTGTACAGTTTCATTGTAAAGCGTAGGTGGTTTTAGGCCATCCAGCTTTCTTCTTTTCGTAAATGGAACTAGTGTTGCTTTCGCAGGATTAACTCTTAGGTTTTCCTTCATGCACCATCCCTCCGTTGTTTTCAGAGTATTTTGCATAAGTTCTGAAATAGTACTTGCACTTTTTCCCCTAATGAGTATTGCTATGTCATCTGCATACCCCTGGGTATAGTGGCCTGCATTGTTTAAATTTACAAGCAGTTTGTCGATGACGAGATCTCACAGTAGGGGCGAAAGAACCTCCCTTTGTGGGCATCCCCTGCGCACCAACACCTGCATCGTATCACCCGCTAGTGATGTTTCAATGAGTCTTCCTTCCAGCATGGCCCTGATCCATTTACAAATAGTGTTTTCCACGCCACGGTTGCTGGCAGCTCTTATCATTGAGTTAAAGGAGGTGTTGTCAAATGCTCCTTCTATGTCCAGGAATGCCACTAGTGCAATCTCCTGATTGTTGATAGTTGCCTCTACTCTTGATACGAGGTGCTGTAAGGCAGTATCACATGATTTTCCTGACTGGTATGCATGTTGATTAGGGTGTAATGGCCTCCGTTCTAGAGAGGTTTTCCTCATGTATTTTTTCCAGCAGTTTTTCCATTGTTTTCAATAAGAATGATGATGGGGTTATGGTTCTGTAAGCTTTAGCCTCCGAATACGAGGGTCGCCCAAGTTTGGGTATAAAAGCTACCCTAGCCCTATTCCATACTTTCGCTACCTACTATCTAGGTAATAGAACTCTCCACTGGAATAACGACTATCTTTTTTAGGGAACGATTCGGGATCCTCCCTCATACATAACTTTGCTGCCTCAGGCAACGCATTTCCACTAGCATTTCTCTCTAGTTTCGACATATTTTTTGAGATAATTAACCGTGCCCTAATCTACATCACTGATAGATTTCCCCGAGCGGCGTTGGCGTTCTGTGGTGATTTTAATCTTAGTTTCTCAGATCCTGACAACAGAACGAAACAGGTGCTGGACTTATGTTTACAGTATAACCTGGAAAGTACAGTCCATGGTTTTACAAGACAGGTTGGAGACTCAAAGTCTCGTCCCGATAATATTTTCTGTAACTTACCGTGCAATAATGAGTCAGAAATAGTTGACCTCGGGATATCGGATCACGACGCGCAAATACTGGATTGCTCTATGGGCAATGTGGACAATGGTCTAACCAAAACAACGTTTCGTAAATTCTCTAATGACAACATCAGTACACTTAATCACTTTTTGAATAAAGAGACTTGGTCTGAGGTTTTCACTGCAGATGAAGCCGTTAATAAAGCGGAGGCATTTCATAAAATTTTTATGTTCCACTTTAATAATTCGCTGCCAAAAATCATTAAAAAGAACAAACAAATTAAAGACAAATCTTGGTCAACTCCAGAAATAAAAAATCAAAAAGAAATACTGATACTTTTACATACTAACCTAAAAAATAATCCCTCAGATTATAATAAAGACATTTACAATCTTCAAAAGGTAAAGTATAATACTTTGCTGAGTGTGGCTAGGCGCGAGTATAATTATAACAAAATAGTTAGTTCTGAAAATTTAAGTAAAGCGATATGGGGTGTCATTAACAGCGAAACCGGGCGAACCAAGACATCAGCTATGCCAGCTGTCGGGGCTGATGAGTTGAATTGCTTTTTGTAAATCACGCGGACGAGGTAGTGAAAAGAATTCCACGTGGTAGGAAAGTTAGCGTTGATATTAATAATCATGAACAGTCAATGTTTCTTAGACCAATCACGGCATCGGATGTACGTTGTTGCATAAAAAATCTAAAAAATAAGAAAACCTTAGATATCTACGAAATTTCTACAAATATTATTAAAAATTGTGCATCCGGTATTGTTGAGTCACTAGTTGAGATTATTAACGCTTGCTTCATGAACGGTTGTTTCCCCAATGTGTTTAAATTAGCTAAAGTTATACCTATCTATAAATCTGGACACCCAGCCTTGCCAGAAAGTTACCGTCAAATTCATATATTGCCAAGTATTTCCAAAATTATAGAATATGTAATTTTAAAACAGTTTACAGATTATGTTGAAAAACACAATATTCTCGGTAATAGTCAGTTTGGATTTAGGCGTGGTAAAAAAACTTCTGACGCAATTATGACGTTAATAGATTCCATTCAGGAGGCTTTTGAAAATAGAGAGTCTTGTGTGGGTGTATTTACAGATCTCTCCAAGGCTTTCGATTGTGTTAACCACGAAATTCTGTTGGAAAAGCTACAACTCTATGGGTTCAGGGGAATCACCAACAAACTTGTGCGTTCATATCTCTCAGACAGAACACAGATTGTGCACCTAAATCACGTAAAGAGTACACCACTTCAAACAAAACGTGGAGTCCCGCAAGGCTCTATTTTGGGGCCATTTTTGTTTATAATGTACGTAAATGATCTGCCGTGCCATATGAATACTTTCAGCAGGTCTCTGTGCACAACCATGTATGCTGATGATACAAATTTTACATTTCAATCGCACGATGGTAAGTCCACGAATAAAAATATAATTAACCAGGTTGTCTGTCATGCAGAAATCTGGTTTAACTCTTGCGATTTATATATGAATAAAGCAAAGACCGAGGAATGCATATTTTCACTTAAAAGTGATACGGGGTGTAGCAGAGTAAAATTCTTGGGAATCTATTTCGATGCCCATCTCTCGTGGATTCCTCAAGTTGAAGATCTCTGCGGTAGGCTTAATAGCGCAGTGTTTGCTATTAGGAGAACAGCGGCATTGATTAATGAGGACGCGGCCCTTAGAGCATATTTTGGATTATTTCACTCCGTACTTAGTTATGGAATACTAGCGTGGGGGAATGCCTCTTTTACCCAGTTACAGAGGGTTTTTCGCATACAGAAAGCAGCTGTACGTAGTATTGTAGCTGTAAGCTTTGACGAGCACTGTGTGCCAATTTTTCGCCGGTTGGGCATAATGTCATTGTTTTCAACCGTCGTTTATGAAAATTTGTTGTATATAAAGAACTGTGTTGGCGAGATGCCCTGCCACCGGGACCTGCACAATCACGACACTAGAACAAAAAATAATATCGTACCAGAACGCCACCGAATAAATAGATCACGATCTATGGGAATCGACTTCTTTAATGCTCTGCCTCGGGACCTGGTTGCTCTGCCGATGTTGAAGTTTAAAAAATCTATTAAAACAATATTAATAAACATGTGCCTCTATAATATAAATGATTTTTACACTGAAATCAGGCATTGGAAATCGTCAGCTTGCAAACTCTAATGTGTTTTAAATCTCCTCTCTTTGCTTCCCTATTATGTATTTTGTTTTGTTGTATTTCTGTATGTACTACTATTAGATACATCTGTACTAATACCTTTGACGGGTCCATAAATGTGTATTTAACGGACAAGTAAACTATCTATCTATCTATCTATCTATCTATCTATCATTTCGTCTCCTCATTTTCCTTGAACATTTTTGTAATTCTTATACCTAAGTCTTTTTTGTGTTATTGACAAAATTGACAGAAATGTTTCTAACCCCAGTTTTCCGCATGTAGTATTTATAATAGTAGGATCTTTCTTTGGGTTTTTTTTTTCTAGGTCGTCGTTTCTGAATTCTCGAGATTCTCCAGCCTGCTTGCCAGCTTGTACTGAAATTTTTTTGTCAAAATGTGACTTAAGTCCTTTCTGCATAAAGCGATTCATTTGTTTTATGAATTTTTGAATAATAAACGTTAATTTGTTCCACTGAAGTGGTTTGATTGACCTATAAGCGGAAAAAAAGGGAAAAAATATAAATTTTGTTATGTTTCACGCTTTCGTAATTCCAAATTACCAGTTAGAACCCATAGTACTCCGGTCGTACAAAGAAAATTGTTATATCACCTATCTATATTGTCACGAATCGACAATTATTACAACAAAAATTATCGGAAAACTGACACAAGACAAATACATGCTTGCAGCTACAAATTCATAAATCTACAAAACATTCTTTTTTATTTAGTAATTTTTGGCAAACGCTAGAAGCTATATTCTAACATGTTGTAACCATGTTATTATATAAAAATTTAACGTTGTAATAGATAGAAAATTACAGGATCAAAAGTAGGTACATACTTTCAATTATTTCGTGGAGAAGATTGTGTGTTCGTTGTGTAATTGTCCGTCTCTCTTTTTATTTTATTTTTTTAATAATATTTACGGTAAAAATTAGATGTTTGACGCAAACAATTTAATGCTCATAGCTTTCCTTGATTTAATGTCTAGAGTGTTGTACAAAACGTTTGCACACTTGTACCAGATGGTCGTATTTAATTCGCCAAGGTAACGAGCTGTCATTTATATTTAATAACAACAATACAATCGCTACAAGTTATAGGATGCGTCATTAATATACACCGTTGCGCATGAAGATATGTTATACGAGATAATAAATACTTACATTTTTACAGATGCGTGACGATAATATCGTCATCGACGTCGTCCTTTTCGTCGTCCGTTTCCTCCGGTTCCGGTGGACTCTTCTTGGCCTCCAAAGCGGCCGCCTGCTTCTCCTTCTCCTTCTGCCTCCTGATCTTCCGCGCGTGTAGGATTTCGACGACGATGTACATGACAACGCCTATCTCCAAGACGACGAGCATCACGTACAGTTTCATACGTGCGCAGAGATGCGTCGAATACGCGTACGCGATCACGAATCCTGTACTCTCCCACAGCCTGTAATTGGAGAACGCTGCCTCCTTGTTTCGCCTGAACAACGTGCCGTATAGACCTGAAAATAGCAAGAGTAAAAATTCATTTTTTTTGTCGAATAGAACATGAATGGAACTGGAAATGTCAATGAACTGTTAATTGGCGTATTAGCAACAATAACTAACGAAAAAAAAGCGTTCTATTTCCTAATTTAATTGACCGAATTTGTTTATAAAGCGAGAGTTGTAATTTTTTTCTAAGTTAAAGTGGATATAATTAGCAACAATTAATTAGATAGGATTAATAGAGTGTTGTCAATTTTATCCTAAATTGAAAAACGTCAGTCACCATCAATTATTTTAGACACAAACATTCTAGAAGAATGAAAGATATAACCGAATAAAAACTATTTTTAACATTTTAACGATTCGAAGATTTCCAATAATCTTGTCGCAAATTACAGCATATTTCAGGTATTTCTATGGACGTCCTAGTGTCAGCATTCTTACCTACATTTCTGATTTACTCATTCTTAAAATAGAATAGTTTTTTCTCGACAAATAAAGACGACAAATGTAATACGAACATGATCGCTTAAAAAAAATCTATAAAATCTTGAATAGAGTAGGTATTAACTTGCAAGTGATATTCTCTGAATTTGCTCATCAAATAGGAGATTACCTTCGATGATGAAATCGTGTAATCTTGCCAGCCTCTAACTCGACGATAAAGTAGAGAAAATACATTTGAACAAAAATGCAAATACACTGATGTTTTGCTATATTCATGACTCTTAACATCGTTTTGATCGGACTCATTCTCAATGGACAATAAAATTCGAAAAGCCCTTGCCCCAGGGCTCTTCGAATTTTCTTCACCCAGCGACAAAAATTAGGAGATTAGGGCAGGATAAAACTTCTTCGACGGCAGGAGAAGCAGAAGATGAAAAGTGACTATAAATTTTTGGTATAACATGACATTGTCCTTTATTGAGTCAGCAGTTTCTGATGCACATTCAAAAAAATCTAAAAGTTTTGATTGAAAACCTTCTTTCACAGTAAAATAATGGGGTACATTTTATGGCTTCCTTTATGTATCAGTAGAAATGCAATAAAAAGTGTTTGACTCTCTTCACTAGTCGAAGATTCGTTAAAAGCAGAAGCAACTATTTCTTCTGCTTTGGGACCAAGAATTTCCTTGACTATGCTTTCTGTTTTAGTTCTACCACACGCAATTTTCTTCGCAATGGTCGAACCAGATAGTAGTTTCATATCATAGTCCAATGAATTATAAGACACGTTGTGTTTAACATTATGAAAAATCTCTGCAATTTCATAGTAACGGCAAAATCGGGGCGGGTGGCAACCCTGCTTGGAAAAGATTGGACGACTCAGCACGGTACTCAAGATCCGCATCAGGATATCAATGGCGCTAGTTGGTAACCTCTTTAGGGCAGTATTGGCTATCGCATCCTCGCTGGGAGTCTTACCGTTTTTGCGAAGGACTATTGGTCTTAAGATCTCCTGCTTTCCGACTGAAGGGAGTGGATCGACAAGAACACCAGCATCCTCAAGGAAAAGATCAACCTCACGGTGTAGAGGACCATATTGAGGTTGACCCTCCTCACTCAGAAAAACCATACTGACGACCGTTCACTTTAAATTAAGATATGAAGGATGTCCCAAAATTAATGAAAATAGGGTTATTTATGGGATAACACATCGGCCTCCACGATTTTTCTGACGCATACTCACTCAATTTTTCATTACCTTTCAGCATAATTGTGGCTGAATTTCGTTGATGCTGCGTTTAATTTCCTCTTGTAATGCACGGCTGGTTGTGGACTTGTCGACATAGACCTTTGGCTTCAAATAACTCCATAAGAAGATATCTATTTGTGTTAAATCACACAATATAGAGGCCCAATTCTGGTCAGTGAAACGAGACACCGTCTTGTTCAAATTTCTAATTTCGACAGAAAGAACATTGTTATCATGTTACGATATCGAGCACCAGTAACAGTTATTGCTTGATCAGCCTCATTTCCAAAAAAAGTATCCGCACCAAAGAGTGACATGTTGTGGGTGCATTTGTCGTTCGACAATCACATCTGGCTTCTCCGAACTCCAAACACGGCAATTTTGGCGATTAACAAAGCCATCAAGGTGGAAATGTGCTTCATCGCTTAGGATGATTTTGCTCGAAAAATCTGCATCCACTTGTTGATGTTCCATAATCCATTCAACGAACTCTATTCGTTCATGGTCATTAGGCTTCAATTGTTGTGTTAACTGAGTTGTTTGTAAGCATGGAGGCATTTGCAATTTTTCTCCATGACGCCGAATTGATGTTCCTGAGTTTTCACCAACACTCTCACGCACTGCTTCGATATTGACATTTGAACGGCTTGTTTTTGGACGACCGGTGTGTTTAGCGTCTCCAACTGATCCAGTCTCCATGAATTTTTCAATTAATCTTTTGACAGTTGCCGTATCGTAGAATGCTCTATTTTTACTAACCTTAAACTCTCAGATGTCAAATTGTTCTTTTTTTCAGGGTTGCCAACAATTTACTGTAAAAATGGCGGCAAATTCAAAACAGTATTAAAAAAAAAATGAATTTGAACATGGTTCAGCATTTCCTAATTTTTAGAAAATAGGACGTCCTTTTTTAGGTATAATTGGAAGATTTTTTGTAATATTATTTAGGCCAAAATTGTTCTTAGTTAGCTTCATGAAGAGGGGCTTAGAATTGAAGGTTACAGAGATGACTTGGTCGTTACCATGAGAGACAACTATAGAAAGGTTATTATTAAGCTAAGGCAAAATGTATCAGAGACGGATTAAAGTGTGTTTATCTAATTCCTTCAATGGATCTGCTGCTAAAATATTGGACTTCACGAACCCTTTAGGGCCATTTCAAACGATCTTGCTTATCTAAACCTAAGAATGTCGAATTAGGTAATATTTCTCAGCTAACTGTAAATTACATGGTGTGGGTTTCAGGGTACCAGAAAATGAGAGGGCGAGGAAAATGTTAAGGTCGGTGAATTTGCAAAATAAACTTTTGTCTGGTGAATATCCTTTTGATAATTTATAATGGACAACATTCAGATGAGCAACAAACTGACGCCTGAACGATGGGTTTATCTTCATTTTCATCACTTCCTCGGTGATTTTTTCATCATCAACCACCCTGTAATATTCTTCATCGACATTTTCACCCCAACCCCCTCCCGGAATTGACACCAAGTGAACCAATGTAGTGGCAGACTGGTGTTCAATTTCTTCCTGCCAAGTGGTTTCGTTGCCATGAGACACAATGTTGTAGATGCTGTCTAAAAATTTCAAACTTTTTGAGATTGCATTTTTCTTCGATTTTTGACATTAGTTCTCTTCATGATTGCAATAACTCCCTGATCCATTGGTTCATTAGGAAATTTTCTTATCCCAATAGGATTACCATTAGATAGATGAACTTGCCAAAAATTTGCGTTTTGTTAAATTGGATCATCTTTGGCGTTTCCACAAACCAACTGGTTGTAGTCGATTGTTTTGCTTGAGTCCATCCTTCTATTCTAGTAGCTTCACTTTAAACAGCTCTTTATTTGAGACAGTTACTCAACAACTACGATTACGTTCATAGCAAAGTGACGAAATGACAGACTAGAGAAAGGTATTTACTTTGCTTTCCAACCTCCCCCTCTCCCCCCGCTTTGTTTGCGACTTATATTTAATCTAATCAAACGTTGGAATCCCTCCATCTTAGCGTCACAAATTAACCATTTTGTAACGTTCTTTTCATCGAGATTATGATCCCCCGCAATTGACTTCAGTAAGTCAATTGATGTAGTGGCAGAGAGATCTTTAGTTTCTTCTTGGGAAGTGTTGAGGTTGTCATTTCCCCTACGACTCTTTCGTAAGTTTTTCAGAACCCTTGAAGATCGCATCTTTCGATTTTTGACATTACTAGCTTTGTTTTGTAAATTCTGTTTACGATCCCCATCCCCCTGATCCATTGGTTGCAACTTTTTTGAGTTAGATGTTAGTAAGATAGTTATGCACTTGAGGCAAAAATTTTTCCTGAAAAATTTGTTTGTTCATCCATTCTTTTAATTGGTTAAAATAATCAACTAGTAAATCTTCTGTTCTTGCCCTTTTAAATGACCTTGGTTTCAACAACTTACCAATGATAAGAAGCCGTGTTGATGTATGACATGACATGATTATTATTTTCTTCTTGCCGTTTTGGTGTACTCTTGTTTGAAGTTTCAAATGTCAGTGCACGAGTCGGACGAAGGCATTTCCAAAAAAGTCCAGTCATTTCCGTTATAAATTTGTTCTTAAGAAAGTTGTTTAGGCAACGCAAACTTTGTAAAATCATATTAACCAACAAGGCTAACAAATCAAAACAATTTTTTTTCTTTCGCGATAATGATGATGATGATAAAGATCAGACAGGATCTTCACATCTAGTCCTCCACCCCATTTGCTACGCATTCAACAAGAATAACTTCTCTTTTGTTGTAAAAGACGATGGCCATGACTTTTCATCACTTTCCATTCACCGAATGATTGAATAAGAAGTGTCTAAAGGCGGCTTCTAGTTTTGTTGTTAGATACCAGTGATGTATTTGAGTCCTGCTTCTGCCATCTTTTCTGAAAACTTGGATCTGTTTGGAACCCAACCAACCTTACTGAAATTTCATTTATGATTTGAACAATGGTACAAACATTGGATCGACAATTTTTAAAAGTCATAGTTTCCACTTCTATGCCAAGATTAGTATTAGCTACAGTTAAAAGCAGCCATCTTCAACTCATGCAACTGTAATCCTTTTTCGTAAACGGCTAGAGAGAACTGAATTCGTAAAAGATAATTTTTTTAGGCCCACTTCGCGGGGGCGTGGAGGGTTTGCTAGGCAATCCATTATTTCATCAAGTTAATATGTTCTAATCGATTTTTACCGAAAAACAATTATTTTACTGTATAAATACTATTCTAAATCAGGAAGAAAAATTCAACTTGTCGTCCTTACGACGACGTCAACATTACCGAGAATTCCAAACAATTGAATCACAAACACGCATGCAATATTCATGGGTTACCTACCAATAAAGAAACCAGCATGGAATTGCGCGAATACAGCAAATTACACACACACCCAATATTATTATTTACGTATTTTTACCTGCATGTATTACGTACAAGCCACATGTTCTATTCCATAATACATAAGGTTTATGTAAACGGTGATCGTTTATGCTTTTTGCTACGTAGCGCGTGTGTTTGCTAATCGACTATGTATATATCTACATATATATGAATGTATATAGTTGCTGGTAGCGGAGCGATTGAGCACGTTGTAGTGTTTTCTCAGGTGATTTTCCGTTGCTATTTCCTTGTATCAGGTCAGTTAGAACCGCATTAAACCAGTTTCGGTTTGTTTACATTTTGAAAACCGCTTCTTTCCATTTTATTCAGTAATAGAACAGTACCGGATTGGACGCCAATTGTACCTCCAATTTACGATAAACAGAAGCTTCCTTTCATCATTAAAATAAATTGATAATTTTTTTACACCCGATTACTTGGGTAAAATTAGGATAATAATAATAATAATAATAATAATGTCTTTATTGCCCAACAGAGAAAACTCCAATTACAGGACAAAAACAAATCAAGAGTACAGTGCTAAATTAAAGAAAAATTTCAATGATAACAATAACAAAGTACAATTCATTACACAATATATAATAAGCCAAAACCCACAATCCTTAATACTAGACAACAGTGCAACAACACACAAGGGGTGATAGGTAAATTATTTAATAAAAAAAGGATCATCATATAATACATTAGCATTCTAGCCATATGCGCTAACGGTGCTTTGTATAAAACATTTGTTCTAGCTCTACTTGTGACAAAAGTGTCTGAAGACCTAGTGCCGTACTGTGGCACAATAAAATTCACATTTGATAACAATGACGGGGCATCTGTAACGCTTCTTACCAACTTAACCAGAAACAAGCCACTAGCTCCAGTTCTGCGAGTTTCCAGAGAGCAGAAATTGTGTCTCTCAAGAAGACTTTTGTAATCTGTGCCTCGATTAGGATAAGTGTTGTCTATTTTAAACGATAAAAATTACAAAAATTGTTTTTGCACTCTTTCGAGTGTAAGTTGCTGGTAGGTATAGTGAGGATACCACACTACTGACGCATATTCCAATTTACTGCGAACTAGAGCGCAATACAATGTTTTTAAAGTTGCTAGGTTTGTGAATGTCTTACTAGATCTTACTAAAAAGCCGTAAGATCTGCAGGCCGAATTTCTGACGGCAATAATATGGTCAGCAAAAGTTAGGCGCGAATCAAACAGTACACCAAGGTCTTTAACAAGTGCCTGCCTAGGCATAAGTGTCTGATTAGCATAGTAGTCAAAGATATACGGATTTTTGATCCTCGAAATTTAACTTAATTTCGTTTTCCGTGCACCAAGTACTGATGAAATTGATGCTATTTTGGAGACGAATGCAGTCTGACATCGATGTAATTTCTTGATATATTTTCAGGTCATCTGCGTAAGCCAACATATTGCAATCTAGCAACGGAAAAAGGTCGTTGATATATATATTAAATAACAAGGGACCCAAGTTTGAGCCCTGTGGTACTCCAGACGTAATCTTAAATGAGCTTGATGTAAAGCCATTGTAATGGACATAGCAGAATCTACTATCGAAATAAGATCTCATCAAATCAGTCACCTCACCAGACAAACCCATGTCATCCAATTTATGTATTAGCAAACTATGATTCACTGTGTCGAAAGCTTTGCTGAAGTCTGTGTAGATTACATCTACTTGCCGTCGTCTATCTAAACAATCACTAATATACTGTGTTACTTCCACAAGATTAGTAATGGTAGAACGCCCAGGAAAAAATCCGTGTTGGTTATTGGATAGCTGAGACTTGATCTTGTGAAAAAATCTACTATGCAGTAGGTGCTCGAAAACTTTAGCGAAGTTAGAAAGTAGAGTAATTGGTCTATAGTTCCTAATGTCACAGTGATCTCCATTCTTGTAAACCGGGGTTATTCTACCCACTTTCCAATTATCAAATTGTACATGGTAGCCAGAGGTCCCGCAAATATAGGTGAACAATCTCCACCGTGCAACTTAAAGCACCTTGAGAAAATTGCCTTGCAAAAGTCTCCACAATGTCCACAGGATTCTCTATAACATGACCTTCGGCAGTTAAACAACCAGGTATTCTAGATGACTTACGTGTGCTATTAATAAATTGCCAGAATAGTTTTGGATCATTGACAATACCATTCTCAATAGTGATTTGGTATTCAAGATAAGCACGAGGATGATTATTTGTGAAATTTTGATAGTTTAAATGAAATTTGTTGAAATCTTTTTTGTGTACTAAATACTGTCCTGTATATTGTGTACAACACGGTTGCCATTTAAATGTTTTCGCGCTTTGTAATTCAGAGCAAAGTGCGGACGACCTTTAGCGACAACACACGATGACGCCCAAACTTTCCCAAACATTAGCATTAATGCCAATTGACGCCATAGCGACAGCGGCAATAACCGACGAAGAAAACGACAGCTATCAATACATATATACATAAATATTGATTCCGGGAAGCAATTTCATTATTCCGATTAAGATTTCTGTTAATTGGTAACGTAATCGACGAGTGATGTAGAGACAATGGAGTCGATGAAAATAATTCTCGAATGGAATTTTACGCGAGTACGCGAAGTAAGGTTGAAAATTCCGAGAAAAAATCAACGTTTGACACAATAGAATGTTGTATACATTCGGGTCTTGATTTACCTACTTTTGCGGTTTTATACAAATTAAGTGTGGTGGAATGGTGCAATTACCACCACGTATAAATAATAATAAATCCGTTTATTAAATGTTAATGAGTTGGTTCGTTAGAATTGGAAATAAACATCGATTTATTCATTAGTTTTCTCTTGGAATTTCGTATTGGGATATCGGATGGATTCTTTCGTAATATTCAAATTATTTATTTATATTTTTAAGAAATGCTGTTTATAAATCTTCAGGTAATAGCTCTTCGTAATTCTGTATAATTGAATTTATATGTAAATAAAAATATTTTTTATATTTTTTCTTTGAAATAAATATGTTTTATCGTGGGGATTCCTCACAAAACGGCTCCCTTTCTGTTTCTTTCTTTTTGTTCGTTTCTTATCATAATAGAATTAATTGGATCATATTTGGCGTTTCCACAAGCTAACTGGTCATAATCGATTGCTTTGCTCGAGTCCATCCTTCACTCATTTGAAACAGGTACTCTACAGCTACGGTTACGTTCATAGCAAAGTGACGAAATGACAAGACTAGAGAAAAGTCTTTACTTTGCTTTCCCAACCCTCTCTTCGCTTTGTTTGCATTTTTTTTTATCTATGAAGCATTGTAATCCCTGCATCTTAGCGTCACAAATTAACCATTTTATAATGTTCCTTTCATCGACATTATCACTCTACGGAATTGACTTCGCTGACTCAATCAGTGTAGTGGCGGAGAAGTCTTCAGTTTCTTCTTCCCAAGTGTTGTGGTTGTCATTTTCTTCGACTTTCGTAACTTTTTCAGAGCACTTGAAGATCGCATCCTTCGTTTTTGAACATTACTAGCTTTATTTATTTTATTGGTTGCAACTTTTTTGAGTTAAGATGTTTATGCACTTAAGGCAAAAAATTTGTTAAAATAATCAACTGGTAAACTATTTGCTCTTGTCGTTTTAAATGATATTGGTTTCAATAACTTACCAATGACAAGAAGCCACGTTGTTGTTGTATTACATGATTGCTATTTTCTTCTTGTCGTTTTTCTCTACGCTTGATTGAAGTTTCAAATGCCAGTGCACGAGTTGGAAGATATTTCCAATACAATCCAGATTAATCTCCGTTATAAATTTGTTTTTAAGAAAGTTATTTAGGCAACGCAAACTTTGCAAAGTTAATATGATAACTAACCGGATGACGCGGTAACAAATCAATTGTTTTATTGCTTCAGTAATTTTTAAGAAGAAGAAATGATCAAAGAAAAATGTAAAAAATATTATCTGATAGAAAGGCAGATCATATTTCAGGTTCACCTTTTTAAAAAGAGTGAATTGTAAAGAGGGAGTGGAGATTAAAATCAAATTATTTTTTATTTTTAATATTTAAGAGTCTTGAACAATTTTTTTTCAAATTGATACAAAGAAAAAGGCAGACAGTTCCTCATACATCTTGTTAAGAAGCATGTATGTGTAATAAAGCACAAAAATGGTAAGAAACAAATTATCAGGAGTTAAAATAAAACAGTTTTGTGTCAATCATATAACGAGAAAAAGAAATCCTGTTTAAAAAAAATTATGGGACTTAAGATAAATGTAACAATAAAGCAACAGTTATTATTTCTAGAAGGTCAAAATAGTTTTGTTTTGTGTCAACTTTACAAAGAGAAAGAATCTTTGGTTACGTTTTATACAGGGTGTTAAAAAAAGGTTGTCGGATATTTTACCCAATTATAGTACTGGTGGAAATAAACAAAACAGTTTTAGTCAACATGGGTCCGCAATTCAACTGTTTTTGACATACAGTCGATTGCATATTGTTTTAATAGGATAAAAATTTTCAAAGAAATTCTGATCGCAATGTAAATTAAACAAATGGATATTTAAAGTAAAACTAAAGAAATTGTTCTACATGTCCACCGTTAATTTCTAATACACACCTTCTTATGAAAGATCGACGCACTCTTTCGAAAATTCCTGGAGTCCTATATATAAATATATAGGCTATATATAGGCCTCAAAATGGATTTCAAGTAGATAGAAAATTATTTTTATTCCTATATAGAAATATGTAGCAGCAATAAGCAGTTTTATTAAGTTTTTACACAAAAAAAAAATGTTGAAAATAATTATACAATTGGGGAAGCGGGGGAGGGTGGAGAATAATTAAATTAAAACAGGGGAAAGTGTGTCCCAAAACACAGGTAAAAATATCAAAACGTTTCGAATTGTGTTCAATACAAAATGGCAAGCCTGAATTTTTTGGTACACAGGCTCCTGACTTTTTTCTTGAACAAGGTGAGAAAGAGTTTAAAATTGTAAACGATGTGGGCAAGTGTAATGGTTCCCAGCCCCAGCATATCTGTAAGTTAATTAAGAAGTTTAATTATAAGAAAACTGTAAAAGAATCTACGACTTTTCGAGAGGATGTTAAAGCTCCACCCGTTGTGATCCTCCCTTACGCTCCCATTATCACTAAAGGTTTGAGTCAAATCTTTAAAGAGCTAGATCTCAGAACCCTAAAGATAAGATACAATTTTTAGAAAAGATTGTAATCGATTCATTCAGAACATTTTTTTAGATAACACGAGACGGGTTTTTTTGTTTCTTCTTTTTCTTTCCAATAATTTTTTCAGTGTAAAATTTATAAAATATTTTCTTTTTAAGCACCATAATTATAAAATTTATTTATGGTCACTTCTTAGAATTTAGTTCTTAATATTTTCCTGCCTTTTTATATTGTTATCCGTTAGGATTTTTTCTCCTTTTTTTCTCTTTATACAAATTTGAAAAAATTCTTTTAGTTCCTCCTGTCACTTTCGTCACCCAAACTGTGTCAATATTAAAAATGTCTTCCTATAACTCTTCTTAAAAATTAATAACACTTTATTTCATTTAGTATATGAGATATTAAAATTATTAGAAAATTGAGAACTTGTTTCATACAAAAAGAGGGAGGGAGCTAAAGCTTAAGATAAGTTTTTGATAATTTTATCTGCATGAAGTTGACAAGGACAAAGGTTGATTTTCACAATTCTTTTATAGTTTCCATTGTATCAATTTAATAAAATTTGGTCTTTTCTCTAGAAACTGTTTCAAATTTTCTCCCTTTGGCATTTTTGGCTTTTTCCAGCGGATGGGTTTGCACTCAAGAAATATGATTATAGATTTTCAGCTAAGCTTAGGCCTTCTCGTAATTTTTTTAATGTTAATTTATTATTACAATCGTTATATACAATCGTTTTCGCACTTTTCAGAATCGACCTGATTTAGACTTCTAGAACTCCCACTTCCACTTCCAATTTCATCCTCCGTCAATAAATCGTGAATGTCCTGAATAGCTCTTATTTATAAGGGTATAAATAACAGCTTGATCTAATGATTGAATCAAAGAAGTAGTGTTTGGTGGTAGAAAACTTACTTACAAACATCAAAGTATGTCTATCGATATATTACGTTTCGTTCAAAACAAAAATTCTAAGTATTCATCACAAGTTAAGAAAAATATACCTACGAAGAAACATACAAATCCTACCACATTCGAAAGAAATCTTCAAATATTAAACAACGACTTCTTTAAAATTCCAAATAACTCTCTTAAGCTTTATTTACAAACCAAACATAGCAACACCTAAAAAATTTAAAACAAAACAAAACAGAAACCACAAGATCTGAGGGCTTTTCTTAGTAAGTTTAATTAGCGCCTCGTGAATGGTGCATACGACGAAAAAATCAACATTTATTCAAGCTGTAAAGAAAAACAAACACAGCGAAGTGACAAATCCCACAGGTCTCTCTTGATTTCTATTTAATTCTGTTTTAGTTTTCTTTTTTTTTGCACAATTCACATACGAGAGGTGCATGCACGCAAAGTTCGGCCGCTTAAATTCAGAGATATTGCCAACGCAGCTGGAGAAGAAGCAAATAAAAGGATCGCTTGTTCGAGACTAGTCCCGCCTGAAGCCATACGCAGATCTGGTTTCTAGATTGTATATCTCGTTGCTTTTTTTTATCATGTTTGAAGAGGTTGTATTTGCTAATGCAATATTAATTAAATATTCGAAAGAAACTGTTTAAAGTAGATTTTTGACGGGGTTTGCTTGGATTACTTTGGATATCATCACACTCTCAGCGCTACAGGTTTCAAGATTAATAATAAAAGAAAATTTATTGGCTCTTTATCCCTGTATATATGTATGTATAAAACTGGTTTGTTCTTGAGGGCGTTTTATACGTCGAAGACGGCTTTTATTTCAATTCAAGCGAGTCTATTGGGTGATTTCAGTGGGTGAGAGAGTCGAGAAAGCGAAAAACAAGTCAGTAAACACTATACAGATGAGATCGTGTAGTGTATCACAAAAATAATGTCCCCAATTTAAATATAATATTGCAATTATTAAGAATAATATTATACAAAGGAATGCAATAATAACAAGACGTTTTTAGCAGTGCTAATTCATCATATAATCAAGAGTGTTTAACGCAGTAGGGGACACTATTTTTGTTAGCTTCTGTACGTATCGTACATGTTTTATGCATGCTGGGTTTTCCAGCGTAGTTAATGCCGTTTCGCTGTATCGTTTTGTTCGGGTGTATTGTTTGTGTAAAGACAGGATGATGGGATTGATGTATCGGACATGCACGCACGGTGTGCTCATTGTTCGATGGGAGATTTCGACGGGAGATAAAGAACGTAACCCGAATTTATTGCACGTGTAAGTTGTGGTCGTCTGCGTGAAGGTGTAAAGTACTCGCAAGGTGATGATTAATGGCGAAAGAAGTTGTTTATGTCGGATGGGTTTGTGTATTTTCTTTAGGTTTGCAAAATTGCCTCGAGTTCAGGTAGGATTATTTTTTACAAAACTACATTATATATATACAGATAGTAGTCAAAGTGGAACCTAAGAAAGTGCAAATTCAGGGTCATCTAACACCCTCTCCTCCCCTAGTTCTTTCAAATTTTGTAGTTTGTCTTAGGATTGCCTTAAAATATAAATATTTATGGCTGTCCAGGACTTATTTGCTACTTCCTCGAATAATAACCAAGCTGCCATTTCCTTAATGGTCATTTTCGTTTCAAACTGTAGCTCTTCTATTAATTTGCGGATATCAGGGCCAAGAAATAATCCCTCTTTGAGTTTTGTCTTGGACGATGCAGTGTATTTGCTATGCAGATATTTAGTTGCAAGCTGGGGTTTTGGATTTAGATATGAAAAGACCAGCGCTTGCGTCCAAGTGATTTGATTTCTATTTAGCAATAGACCTCATGACCATATCCCCAAATGTAGATGAAGCTAACGGATTTAGAAAAAAGCAAAGCTTTCAGTATACAAATTTACCAACTTCAAGAGAAAATGTCAGTTCATCGCCTCCATACGCTGCATCTCGATACGAGGTGGTGGCCTGTTTGGATCCAACTCCTCAAGATGCTGCACCAACGGGTTCTCCGACCCTGCGACTCTTTCTAGAGTTTTTTTTGACCACCGCCAGGGCATGAGCGTTCAGCGATGGAAGATAAAGAAGAAGAATAGTGCAATAGCACCATACCAAGATACTGCATCTAGGATCTCCAGAACAGCACTTGTTCCTCAATGGTTGATGTTAGAGGGAGGACGGTTGCGCTTTCTGGAAAAGCGGATCGCCACACCTTTGGCAGCACAACTCACCAACAGATCTTTGCAATCTTCTGCACACAAGTGCATCGTCCCTTGACGAAGTATAGATCAACAAGGGAGTGTTCATATTAACTGGTGCATCGCTAGTGTATAAAATAAATAATTCGGGCCCTACCAGCGCACCTTGTGGTACGCCAGCGTCAGCGCGTCAAATCGCGGAATATTCGCCGAACTTCTTAACGTAGAAGAGATGAGGGGTGTTTGTGGGAGAGTTTAATGAGAGGAGAAAATGATATACCGGGTGTCCTAGCTGGCGCGGATTTTTTGATAATTTGTTTTTTTTACAGTATAGAGGAAAGAGTTTCAAATAAAAGATGGCCCTGTTTAGACGGCGCATATAATTATTTTATTTATTATTTTAAATGGACCACTCTGTATATTATATATTTTTTGGATTTTGCATGATATTTTAAGTAACTTTTATTAAGACCTTCCTAAACCTGCGCTTTTGTTTGTTGTTCTCTTTTTTTTAATGGTATCCTATATCTGCTTATAGGGTTGGATTTAAAATTAAATGCGCTTTGTTTTGGTATCAAAAATCCATAAAAAGTAATCACAACTTGTTAATTCTGGTGGTCCAATTCATCTACTGGGGGAACGTTTCATTCAAGAACCGGGGCACTTCTACAGTATTATGAGGAGGTGCTCCATCCTGCTGCATCCATATCCTACACAGAACTACTAGAGGAACGTCGTCTAATAAATTATCCAACTCATTTTGTAAAAAGTTCAAATATATGGCTCCAGTTAGATGTTGGTTAAAGGGAGGGATGAGGGTCCAAGTATGCGAGTACCTAATATACCTGCCCACACATTTAGGGACCATCTTTGTTGGCTACCAGTTGTCTGGAATTGATGGGGATTGACGGTGTCATAATAATGATAATTGTGACGATTAACAAAAAATTTTCATCGTTGTCAATTTTGTCAATAAGTTCTGACGACGTTCAAAATCAGTTGCCTCATACCAGTGTGCGACTACACTGGTATGAGGATTTTTTCGACTGCAGCCACTAAGAATTCATTTTCTTTCGTTATCGTCATACTAATACAAATTGGATTGGTTTTTTTATAATTAATACTGTTTGAATTTTCAAATCTTTCTTCCAACAACTCAAACGCTGTACTTCAGGAAAAATGTTCCAAAATTCAAAATGACTCTTGGATTGTGGTACTTACTACTCTATATGTTTGACATTTACAAATGTCATTTGTATGAATTTGTAACTTTAATTTTTTTTTGATAGTGTTATGTTAGCCTACTCAGCTGTATTTTGTCACGAAATAGAAAATAATTACTTTTTTTATAAAAGGATTGTGAACAAATGTTATTATCCTTATAAAGTGTTCCGTAACACAAAAAATGAAGCTTATTACTTGTGTATAATTATAAATGGTACAAATTGTTCTTAAATATAATATCTGCCATAATATTACTGTTACGTAGCCTACTTCATGCAAATTGAAGTGGTCTTTTTCGACATTAGCAGAAGAAATATACATTTTTCTCTAAAACGGTTGAAGATAAACGGGTACAATTTGATACCAAAAGAAAGAGAATTTAATTTTACATCCAACCCTATAAGCAGATATAGGGTGTCCCATTAAAAAAAAAAACAGAGTTATTGGCATTTAAATGTTTCCAGGATCCGTGCATGTTAATATAGGAAATAGTAAACCAATTCACGATGTATCAATTTGCAAAATTTTCTACCTTTTTTAGTTTTGATGCTACAGCACGTTAGCGAGAAAGTTGCAATGGCAAAATTTTTAATAAAATATTTATATTCTCGAAAACAAAAGCGCAAAGTTTAGAAAGGTCTTAATAAAAGTTGCTTAAAATATCATGCAGAATCTAAAAAAGATATAATATACAGGGTTTTCAAACTTAAGTCGGCACTATTGCTAACTTTGTTATTATTGGAGCTACAAAGTTGGTTAAATAGGCAAACTAGTGTAGTTTTTCAAGCAAATTACAATGGCATTAAAAAAAATAATTGACGTACTGGGTCACGTGATATTGTGAAAAATGTAATTTTTTTAAATGGGACACCCAGTATACAGTTCTCACGGTCGACAGAAAATTTAATTCTGAACAAAAACTTTCCTATGAACTTTTATCCTAAAGTCAATAATAACAGGGTTATTGATGATTTTTCAAATTTGCCAAGGTGGCTGTTATTTCATAAACAAAATTCGTTTGTTTTGCAAATGTCATCAACATTGAAATATTGCATTAAACCTCTGTCAGTAAGCAATTAACATTTTGTGTTTATTGATGAAAAAATGCCTTTCACGCATTTAGAAAAATGTGATATGATGGAATGTTACATCGTTTGTAATAAAAATTCCCTGCAAGCTCGTGAACGTTACGGTGATTTATTTCCTACGCGCAACTTGCCAGATGGAAGGTACTTTTTACTTTTGTACATTAAGTAAGTTTCGATCAAATGAAAATGTGTTCAAGAAAACTAGAACCAAAAAACAATTTATAATAAGTGAAGCAACTGAAATTAATGTCTTAGCTTTCTTTGAAGCTAATCCTAATAATGCAATTAATGATTTAAAGGAAGAAAGTGGACTATCTTTGGGAACTATTCACAATATTCTAAAAAAACATAAGTTTATGCCGTTCAGATACAGACCTATTCAGACGCTGGTACCGGGAGATCAAGAAAGACGGACTCAGTTTTGTCAGTCGTACATTAATCAAGTTAGACTTAACCATAATTTTTGGAGTGACGAATCAAATTTCTCCAACAGGGATATGTATAACAGGAAGAACAGCCACTATTGGAGTCGAGAAAACCCGATGCTTTTCCGTCCTTGTAATCCGCAGAGACGCTTTAGTGTTAATGTTTAGTGTGGCTTGATTGATTCAAGAATTGTAGGCCCCGTATTTTATCAAGGTGCATTAACTGGCGAGAGGTATGTCGAAATGTTAACCGCTACCCTTGGAGAATTCTTGGATGACCTGAATTTAATGGATAGACAACAGATATTCCTTCAACAAGATGGCGCTCCTGCCCATAATGTTCGCCAAATTCATAACTTATTACATGACCTTTTTGATGGCCGACATCTATCAACTAACGGGCCTATTCGTATGCCTCCCCGATCACCGGACATAACACCTTTGGATTTCTTCTTTTGGGGATTTGTGAAAAGGATGTGTGTATGAAAGACGGTATGATACTCTTGAAGATCTCCAGCAAAGCATCAACCATGCTATTAATAATATTGATGGTAGAATCATTGCTAAGGCTACTAGAAGCGTTAACAGGCGGGTTCAAAAGTGCTTGGAGCAAGAGGGTGATGTTTTTGAGCATCTGCTCTGAATTTAAAATTTCTTGTTTTTTTTATTTTCGAAACTAATAAAATAACTTAAAATAAACAATACTGTTTTTAGTTTCTGTAAAAACAATAATCAATAACTCTGTTATTATTAACTTTAGGATAAAAGTTCATAGGAAAGTTTTTGTTCAGAATTAAATTTTCTGTCGACCGTGAGAACTGTATACTGGGTATCCCATTTAAAAAATTACGTTTTTCACAATATCACGTGACCCAGTACGTCAATTATTTTTTTTTAAATGCCATTGTAATTTGCTTGAAAAACTACACTAGTTTGCCTATTTAACCAACTTTGTAGCTCCAATAATAACAAAGTTAGCAATAGTGCCGACTTAAGTTTGAAAACCCTGTATAGGGCGATCCATTTAAAATAATAAAGTTACATACACTTTTTCTATAATTGAGACACCTTGTATATTTGAAAATATTTTCTGGCTATGCGTCGTCTAAATCGGGACAACTTTTATCTGAAACTCTTTTCTCTATACTGTAAAATAAACAAATTATCAAAGAAACCGCGTCTGCTGGGACGCCCTGTATGAACCTATAGTAGACCCTAACAATTCGGCCTACTCCTATTTGGTAAGTCTAAATCTCTGGTGGTCATTTCATTCTGCTTGTATCAACAATTGAGAGTCGTTGGTATAACTACTGAAAAGCCACTTGAAAAACTGGCGGACCAGCAACAGCCCTACTCTGAGATGACTGCTAAGCGAGAAGTTTGCAAGACGTGCCAGCAAACGAACATTCATAGGTCCAGAACCGATGGCAGCATCAAAGTCTTTGTCAGATCTAAACTTGCTGCTACTGTAAAACTTTGGGGATCCATCCAAATGAGAAAAGACTTTGCAAGATAGTCTTTATGAGCAGGGACAAGTTGAGGTTATTCACAGAAATCTTAACCAGTCACTGCACACTCAATAAACACAGCAGCTAGCAAACTGTCTCCTGTGTAGAACCTGTGGGAGAGTGGACGAAACTTCAGCACAATAGGTCTCTCTTTTAGCTGAAGTAGCTGTTTGGAGCATCCGCACCGTATCGCTATATGTTCTAAGGAAGCATTGATCAGAAACAAAGTAACAATCGTCAATATAATTGGCTTCTTTCACATTTTGAAGCAATTTAAAATACATAAGACACAATTAAAACCATTCAGAACATCCAATTAAGCATAAAACAAACACTAATTATGTCATAACAAAAGAAACAATAAAACAATCAATTCGATTCATTTAAAACATATTTACGTTAAATTTAGTATCTTAACGACACCTAATTAGTGTTTGTTACTTTTTCTTTACTTCAAAAAAAAAATCACCAATCACATATTTAATTACTCAGGGAAATCCTTATTTTTAAAACCAATTACGTTCTAAACGCGACACCTTGTTTATGCTTTCATTGATCCTAATTCGTTCGGGTTACCCATAAAATACGAAAAGGTGAGAATTCCTTCGGAAATATCCAACGAGAACAACCAGTTTATGATCAAAATCGAATGGCATGCGCCAAATTCGGGAGCCACTCGAAAAAATAAATATCTTAAATTCCACAGATCGCTAATATGTTAAAATGTGCTCGTAAATATGTTAATGCCACCTCCGCTTTGGCAAAACTGTTTTAAGCAATTTTTTCTCTATTATAAACATGTTCGTAGCATTGTTTGTTTTTTCAGATTTTTTGCTTAGTTTGACGCAAATCGGAGGATTCCTTCGAATTTAAATATATTCTTAATAATAATTTATATTAAATTTACTCACCATTGACTTGCGTCTGCCATACGGCATCGCCGACGCCCCAGAGACCCGATGCGATGAAGAATACGGCCGGATTCGATGGGTGAGGTTTCCAGATTAGGAACCAAGCAACTAGAGCCGTATGAACTATGGCGCCCAACGCCATAATCGGCTTCCTGCCGATATATTTCATCACGGATCCGAATAGTAAGCTGCAGATGGCGTTGACGACCCCGAAACAAATCATAACGTAGCCTACGGAGGGGATTCCCAAGGCGCACGAGACGTATGCTTGGGTGAAATCGGCTCCGATGAATGCCTGCTCCATACCTATCCATATTGTCATGGGGATGAGTAGCTGTTGGTAAGGTTTCTTTAGTTGGTAAGCTGTGGCTGATAGTAGTTGGATTCCTGTTAGTTCGACGCCGCTGTTCCGCCTCTGTTTCTCACCGTATCTGGAAGGAAAAGAAGATTTTTGTTATCAATCTATATTATCTTTTTAAGTTCAAGTGATAAAGGTTTTGAAAATACTATTTTTAAAGATTATCATAAAGTGTTGATTCTTGGGAAAAAATACCAATCTTACCATCTTTTTCTGACTTATCACTAAAAACCACTGAACTTAATCATTACTTTATTGAATCAGCATACAATGCTTTAGCCCAGGACACCACCAACCAAAAAAGGAGAGTACGTTCGCAATATATTTCATAATTCTAAGTCAATCCAAATATTTGATAAGGTTACCTTAACTGAATTAAAAATGGTGATTGTGGGCATTGGAAATAAACATAGTGCTGGGTATGATGAGGTTCCTACTGCTATTGTAAAAAAAAACTGCCGATAAATTAAAGCATGCTGCAGTAAAGTCATTGATTAAAAAAGGAGATCCTAATTTAGAGGAAAATTACAGACCGATGTCTTTATTGTGCTGATTTCTTTTCTTTACGTGCATCTCTCAAGGGCTCTTAAAGTCCAACCAAATATTGTTATTTGGCCCTCTTAGATTAGTAGTGGGTTGTGTAGGCAATGCTGCCCACTAATTTTCCTGATGTGAAAGTTGTGTTTCATTTCAATCTGATTGAGCTCATCATTGCTTCCTTCTGCATCTGCAGGTGATGGGTCAAAATCATTGAAGAGAAGAAATGGCGAAGATCGTGGACTCCATGAATATAATCAAACCCTTTCGGCTGCTCTTCTTTTCTCTCCTAAAATAGAATGTTGTGTTGGGTCATCAGGTCCAGGCATTACATTAATACCACCTGACTCAAAAGCAGATATAATTTTATTGTTTGAAGAGGTTGGCACCGAGGTAGTGGCTTCATTTTGCTTTCTTTAACCCCTTGAGACCTGGTGCACATGAGCATGTACATTGACTTTGATCTTTTTGATTACGCATGTCTATGCATTCTTTCGGAGTTGGTATGGATCTCAGTATACACTTATTTGATAGATTCAACATGCTTGTGCCGCCCTCTGCTAATCGAGAGTGACACTATTTGTTTTCATTCCTACCGAACCTCTGTGTTTGCTGTTGTTCACGTGGTAAGTACAATTTGTCTACATAATGAGTGCATGCATTTAAAAAAAATTGTGATAAAATGTATATATCAAAATAAAAGTTGAAAAAACTTTTATGACCATGTACAAATGGTCTTCTTTGGTGTTGTTGTTCCTACATGAGCATGTACAAATGATATCAATACCATTAAATGGTTATAGATAAAATTTCAAACAAAGCACTCAGAAAGAAGAAGAAATGGATAAACTGAAGCCAAAATATAATTTATCTAATCCAAATGATGTTCAAGAACTTAGAAGCAGATGATTTATCAGATATCGAAGTGGGAGCTGGTGACAGTGAAGAGGAAGATGACATTGTGATGAATCAAGAATATCAAAGAGTTGGGCGAGAGCCTGATACTATATCAAGGATGAAATTAGGTCCAGACGACAATTAGGAGCCTGAAGAGTCGAATGATGAGTTGAATACTGAAGAGGGAAACAACTCCGTTAGAGGAGGAAAATCTAACAAGATTCGGACAAGCTGCCAGTGTTGTTCTACATTTAGCTCAAAGTATTACTAAGCCTGGTCATAAGATATTTTATGATAATTACTTTTATTCCTATAAGTTATTCAATGAGTTAACAGAACAAGGGATTTTGGCTCCACGAACTATACGACTGAATAGATTTTTTAAACCACCTCTTACTAGTGACAAAGCGATGAAAAAGGAAGGAAGCGGTTTTTCTGAAGAGGTAATTAGCACAGTAATCAGCACATCATAGAACGGTTTGCTTAGCATCAAATTATGTGGGAAAAGGTGTAGAAGATAATCGAGAGACCTGAGATAATAAAAAAATTAATTTATTCTGTGGGAATGTGGGATTTAAATAAATCAATTTTTATTAATTCGATTCTGTTATTTCAGCGAACGATACCCTATAAGAAAACAGTTTTCTCATTATCGCTAATATTCCTTTATAAATGCAGACACTGGCATCGATACCATATAGAAAATTGATCAAGTCGTAGCATTAACATTTCGAATCGATAAACAAGATGCTGATAGATAAGACTGGTTTCGAGTGAGGTTGTTACTGTGCGATGTTGTCGGTCGAATGACCCAACGCAACAACTTTGCTCATTTTAGGCAAGGCCGCGTACTCGTCAGGAATGTTGAAGTTGTCTGCGTAAGCTGTTATAATGTCCCCTATTCCCCACTATTCCAACACTCGCACAAATTATATATGTACAATATAATATACATGCGTTACCTTCTCTTGTCGTCAGAGATATTCAAGTTAATCCATTCTTTAAATCATAATAATAATGACCTTTTTTACATAACGTACGTTTAGGAGTCCTTACGGACCAAACCAGTAACAGTAAGAGAGAGAGATCCTTACTTAAGAAGCAATAAAGATGTCTAGGATGTTAGTGAAACGTTTATAAACGAGTCTATTTAGCGAGATACACAAGATTGTCGGTGTTGGTTTAACCTTCCATCATTTAAAGCGTAAGTAACAGGATTTTCCTCAGTTGGGATATTTGTACGAACGTTTCGTAATAAGTCAATGCTATTGTCGTTAGAATAACGGTAAACAGTAAATGTTTGCGATGAAATTGAGGTTTGTTTATGCGGGTTTATTATGTATACACTCAGATATTCTTTATGTGCTATTTTTATTTCTAAATTTATTGTCGATTGTGTAATATATTAGTCAATTTTGTTTTTCACTCGCGTTGTTTTGTCATTGTTTCTTTATTAATGCAGGTAATATGTTGATGCTACCTAACAAGAAGCATCAACATTATATCTTCTAAGATTAGCCAGAAATGCCTTAAAACATAGTTTTTATATAAAAACAGAAATTTTGTGACAATTGGAGACAAAACTAGTCAACACTCATTTAGACAAAATTCCTCCACAAAGCAAAATTGTGTTCTGGACATCTTAAAGTCTTAGCCTAGCTTCCACCCCACTACCATTCTAAAGAAAATCATATGGCAGATTGACTTGCAAAGCAGGAAGTCAATATGGATTGAATTTTTTATTTGGAAAGTTCTTCTTTCCTCAACAGAGATATGGTTAAGTTTATATTTTGCAACTGTCCAGAAAAGTCTTCAATATCTACGACAGGCTGTTCTAACGCCAGAGTAAGTCAAAGACCTGGCATCCTAATCAATCCCAAAATGATTGGACGGGTACCAATAGAATTGGGTGATCACTAAGTCACAATGAGTACAATAAATGCTCCTAATTGGAAAGATCTGAAGTAGATAACTGTGACAATAGTTTGCTAAATACTAAATAAATAATTGATTGCTGCGTCTTAAGGAATTATTTTATAGATACGTCAATTTCTATGAATAAAATGAAGATTGTACTGCAAGAAGGATATGAGTCCAGTTTGTGGTAAAAATTAATTAGACTTCAATTACGTTTCTCGATCTAATTCCAGAAGTGCTATTTTAGATCTTTCTTGCCACAATTGAATGTCAACATGTGTTTAAAGTGAAGAAACTCAATTAAGTGACAAAAAAAGATGACCAGACCCATTCAAATGTAGAAAGAGATGTTTCCAATGAGTTAATCGTGGGAAATCAGAACAAATTTTGCAAAAAATTCAATAAATTTGGTCCAAAGTCTATTCAAGTCTTGATCAAGAAAAATTTGGTGTTTGTAATATTGCAAATTTGACAAAATCTCCTTCTCTCAACTCAATACTTGTAAACTTCATGAGCTAACGCTGAGCTAATTGTAAGATCTTTTAAAGCTTATCCAACTATCGCTCTGGATATCCAAGATCTAACACATAGCAATTTTGCAACACTTAATACGGTGGTAAGGTTCTATTAATAATTTCCTCCACTCATGCTTTATTGAATCAAATAAGGTCACATCAAGAAATTAAATCAGCGATCTAGGTAGGTAAGAGGGCTGGAGATGCATTTTATCTGCAGTTTTTCATATCTTTACCAGAGAACTTCACAAAAGACATATTGGGGGTAAAAAGTAAAAATAAACACAAAATTTTGAAGCAAGACTAACAAAATGCAGAGGTTTTTTTCCTAAAACTCCTTACAGCACGATCTTTAAATCGTTTATCCTATTGACCAGAATTAGACTCACTGCAGGGAGTCAATGACCAGCCATGCTAGATTATAGTAAATTGATGAGCATCTGCTTAAAAATAATTTGCCAAAAAAAGAAGTGGAAAACCAAGAAAGGAAAAAGAAGAAAGTTACAAAGTTTTCTGGTTTTCCAAGGCAAAAAGCTTGCCTAAGTTTCAATCAGCTTCAGTACCTAGTTAAGGCCGTCTTTTATGCTCTATGCTGTTTACAGTGTGAAGTTCGTCTTTCTATCACGACATATATCAAAATGTCGGAGTTTTGAAATTGAGACATTTGAATAAGTCTAATTTGGATGTCAAAAAAGTGCTCTCTGAAGAAGAACGAAAAAGTTTACTAGAATCTATTTAAAAACGTAATCAGAATGAATAACTAGCGCACTAGTTCACTCCTAACAAAGAAATAATTACAATAAAATGATTAGATAGGAGCAGAAGAGGGGTTTCATAAGTCGCCATCCGGACAGGACAACTAGTTTTAATAGGACAATATGGAATTGTGACAGAAGTCCAAACTCTAACAACATTTTCTTCATCATGAGGTTGGAAGTCGTACTGAGAGGTTAAGGAGGATATCTTTCTTCAATTTTTAACAGTTTTTATAAAGCTCGTTAAGCTTTTAAAGGAAGAAAGAAACATTCAATTTATGAGCATCGAAGTAGGAAATTTAGCTTCTGATTCTAGTGTAGTCTTTTTGGCTTTTCAAAACTTTTTATTAGAAGGATGTTGATGCGTGGATGATTAACCATCTGGTGTAAACGTTTAACATTTATGGTATAGCAGAGGTGGTGGAGCAGATTTCATTTCTAGCAACATTACAAGGATTTTAAAAAAGTATTTGTTTTGGTAAAGATGATGCTCTAAATCTGCTACCATTCAAGAAACTGTAAGTGTTTCTATTCCTCTCAGTGTTTTTCAAGATATTTCTAACTAGCAGCGCACATTTTTCTCCAGGAAAAATGTAATTTTAATTTGAGGACGTTCAATTTTTTTCAAAATTTTGTCAAGAAAAAATAGTAAAAAATAGAAAAAGCATGACAATGATTGGAATAGATACTCCGAAAAAATTAGCTATAAAGTTGACGAAGAATCATAAAAAGTGGACCCACACCTTCTATAATTCTTTCCACAACTGAATTTTAAACACCGAATCAATCTGGCTACTACTTCCCCAACACACAAGTCTGTACAGCATCACTGACTGCAACAAACCGAAATACATTTGTTTCATGACATTCACCGTTACTGTCTTTCGTCTTATGTTCTGAATAGGTAAACCACTGAACTTATTTTTGCAGTTAGAGACCAGTCCACGTCAGTCCATACAGTCCACATTCAAACCTAAGATTTGTCTGGCTTGTCTGGCTATCACTGCAATTCTCGCAAGTATAGGAAGGTTATTATTAAGCTAAGGCAAAATTTATGAGAGACGGATTAAGGGGTGTCTGTCTAATTCCTTCAATAAAACTGTTGCTAAAATACTGGACTTCACGAACACTTTAAGGCCATTTTAAACGATCTTGCTTGTCTAAACCTGAGAATGTCGAATTAAGGTTTTTCAGCTATCTATAAATTACATGATGTGGATCCCAGGGTACCAGAAAGTGAGAGGGCGAGGAAAATGTTAAGGTTGATGAATTTGCAAAATAAACTTTTGTTTGGTGGGTATCCTTTTGATGAATGGACAACATTTAGACTAGCAACAAACTGACGCCTGAACGTTTATCTTCATTTTCATTTTGCTCTCCGCTCTCCCTCCACTTTCTTGGTGATTTTTTCATCTATGAAGCGTTGAAATCTCTGCCGGTTAGCGTTACAGTTTAACCACCCTGTTATGTTCTTCATCGACATTTTCACCCCCACCTCCCTCCTGGAATTGACACCAAGTCAACCAATATAGTAGCAAACTGGTGGTCAATGTCTTCCTGCCAAGTGGTTTGGTTGTAGATGCTGTCTAAAAATTTGAAACTTTTTGAGATTGTATTTTTCTTCTTCGGTTTTTGATATTAGTTCTCATCATTATTGCTATAACTCCCTGATGTATTGGTTGCAGCAGCGCAGTAATAATCAATACGTTGGCGTACTTGAGGCAAAAGATCTTTTCGAAGAATTTGTTGATTCATCCATTTTTTCAATTGTTTAAACTAAATCAACAAAATTTTCTAGTTTTGCCCCTTTAAACAATTTTGCTTTCAAAAAATAACCAATGATAAGAAGCCAGATGTCAGATGCCTTGCTGTATGACATGATTGTTATTTTCTCCTTCAAATGTCAGTGCACGAGTCGGAAGACGTTTCCACAAGAATCCAGAGTCATTTCCGTTATAAATTTGTTCTTAAGAAAGTTGCAAAATCATATCAACTAACCGGACGACGCGTCAAAATTACACCTTGCAGGATTAATAAATAAAAAAATGTTTTTTTTTTCTTTAGACGTAATTATGGTGATGATAAAGATCAGACATGATCTTCACATCTAATCCTCCGCCCCCATTTGCTACGCATTCAAAAATAATAACTTCTTTTGGTTCTGAAAGATGGTGGTCAGGACCTTTCATCGCTTTCCATTCATCGAATGATTGAATGGCCTGTTAGTGTCATTTTTTTTGAAAATTTAGATCTGTTTGGGAGCCCACCCACCTTGCTGAAACTTCATTTATTGAACAATTTTGTGCAAAGATCTGTCCACCACCCTCCTGCCCAGGCCTCCTAGTCTTAACAAATCAAAATTTTTTCTTTAGCCGTAATTTTTTTGTTTATGTGTGGTGGTTGCTATATTACTTGTCTGTCTATCACTGCAACTCTCGCGGTGTAGTTTTGTGTGTGTAAATTGTGTTCAAAGTCAGGCCTCCTAATCACTGTGGCTATCGACGTTTGATGATGAAGATAATAATGACGAAGGGTGTTTATTTTGTTCTTGAGCTTATGAAAATGATTTGACAGAAGAACAATAGATTAGATTCATTATCTGGAAAGAGCTGGCACGGGAAAGAATGGTTGGAAGACATTCATTTGCGAGTATTGCCCTGGTATTTGATAAATTAATGATAAATAGACTTGAACTTGATGAGCGTTTGTTTGTGAGTTGCCAAAAAAAAAAGAGAAATAGAAAACCAAAGAAGGAAACAGCGTTTTAAGAGAAGTCTTCCATCTGACGAAGAAGATGAAAATGCAGCTGTCATAGCTATGGGAGAAACAGAACATGCAAACTATGAGGATGTTGATCAATATTCAGAACGTCGATCAATATTCGAGAAGTTAAATCAGCTATCTGGGTAAGTAAAGTCTGTAAAGTTTTCTCTGAAGATGCATCTTCGACAATTTTTGATATCTTTCAATTTTTTCCAGAGAATTTTGTAAAGGGAGACATTGGGGGTAAAAAGTAAAAAAAATCGTTTATTCTATTTTGTTTGAATATATGATTAGCTAAAATCAAACTCATTTCGGGGGGTCAATGACCAGCCATGGCAGATTCTGGTAAATTGATGAGCATTTGGTTAAAAATAATTTGCCAAAAAAGAAGTGTAAAATCAGGAAAGGAAAAAGATTATTAAGAACAAAAAGGGCTGTTCAAAATCTGTCATATGATGAAGAAGATGAAGACGACTTCTTAACTTGCTTCAGAGATTGTATAACTTAAGATGTCATAAATAACAAAGTTACAGCTGTCATAGCTATGGGAGAAATAGAACATGCAAACTATGAGGATGTTGATCAATATTGAGAACGTTCATCTCATTTGCCAGTAGTATTAATCTTATTGTTGTTTCTTTTGTGCTTTCTAATCTAGCTATAAGATATAAACTAAATCTATATTAATTAATCAATAATTTGCTAATTTCCTTGCTGTACACCTTAGTTAAAGGCTGACCTATTGAAGCAGGCTTATAACATAACCTATTTATTAGAAGGCAGTTTAGCTTATATCTAATTTACGTGCGAAAAAAGAAAGCAAGGATGTTGAATTAACGAGAACGATCATGACCCGCTATTGAATATATTTAGCACGTAAATTATACGATATGTGCAAAAATATTTCGTTTCGTCAGTCACCTCACGGCTCCCTAGCAACAACTAATTTATTTGAAAGATCTTTTTCAGAGATAAATTTGATCGACTTCCAGCCGATGAAATCATCTCGTGGAGCTTACTAATAAAGATATAATGTCACTCCGTTATTTTTTTTTATATATACATATACATACATACTGCTATCAGATCATATAACTGTTTATATTGGAATTTATAAATGTTAATTGAAGCGGGCATGTTTCACATATGTATGGTACAAACGACGAGAATGTTAATTGTCTTCTAATCCCACATATTTTTCTACCTGCAGGTCAATTAAAACGGGGAATTAATTAGTTAATTTTTAAAATCAAAATTGTGTCGAGTATCTTTAAAATCAAAGAAATAATTCCTCCGATCCCCCCTGCTTCAAGCGAAACTTAATTGGTAAGTAACTATTGCCGATTTCTTAATTCGTAATTTTAAAACGATTCATAACACTTGGAATTCGTATCTCTCAAACGTTGAAGGCGGACAAGATGCTTAAGGTATTCGGGTCAAGTACAGACGCGACTTTTCTTTCCTCTTCTCCCACCATCTCCGCGCATATAATTGTCTAGCTGAACGTTTCGTGAGACAATAAATCGTAGATTTAAAGATGCGTGAGAGACATTGAAGGTGTATTTTTTTTATTTTGTTCGCTTAGCGGTCATTTATGTTTAATTAACGTATGTAATTATCTCCGAGGAAAAAAAAATTCATCTTGTTTGTTTTGATCCTCGAAAGTAATGGTCGTGAAGATCACAACAACGAAACGATATAGAAAAAAAAAACACCTGAACAATAACCAATTTCAATAAATCAAATTTAAGATTATGTTTAATTGTTATTTGCGGTGCTATTACGTCATTGTTTGGTGTCGGTTTGAACAAAGATGCGTTTATATTCCGGTCGTGTGTTGAGAGAGATAGGGAGGGACCGGTTCGTTTCAGTCGAACCGAATTTGTTTAAATTAATTATGCGGGAGCAGCTGAGCCGTGTGGTTCTGTAATTGCGAATAATAAATCACTTAATTAGATGAGTTGTTGCATAATTAAAAGAGCGCAATAAATAATGTTGAATAATGCTTTTAATTTTGTTAATATCAGGCTGATATCACATTAAGATATAAGACAAAAACTTCTTTTGAAATTGTCAATACAAATTGTCAAAATGAAAACAAAAATCTGGAAATCAGGAATTTTTGTTCGTTAAAAATATATTGCTAATTAAAATATGTAAAATTAAGAAAAATTACTACAGTTTTGACTGCTGTTAGAAATGTATGATCGTTTTGATTGCCTTCAATATTGTAAAAAAGTTAATAGTTAAAACGTCAAACTGACAGTATAAAATCTGACAGCTATACAAAATATTTTGCTATTTAAAACGTCAAAATTAGAAAAATAATGACCATCAGTGTTTGATTTGTGCTTTGAATTTGGCACCTACCAGAAATAACGATTTCCTAATTACGAACATCTGTCACAAACATTTTGACAGTGAAAACATCAAAATGACAACTAGTAGTATACAATTTGACAGCTATACAAAATATTTTGATATTTGAAACGTCAAAATTAGAAAAATCATGATCATCGGAAATGTTTAATCTGTACGACACTCAATATTACAGAAAATAATGGTTTTATAATTTGACAGCTATCAGTAATATTTTAATATTTACTAAACCTTATTAAACCTCAATTTGAGATAAATAACTTTAACAATTTCCTGTTTATCGAAAACTTCTGACTGTTGCGACGCATAACTTTATCATCTCACACCTGTCACAAACATTTTGACAGTGAAAACAACAACATGACAAAATAAACTATTTCTTAGAATCTCGACTGTTAACTGAAATTTTTGATCGTTATGATAGTCAACATTTTTTTAAAGCGTGGCAGTTTTACAGTTTGACAGCTGTCAAAAATATTTTACTACCATTTTAACTGGCGTTAAAACTGTGTGAACGTTACAACAGTCAACGTTGTATTGTAAAAAACACAAATAGTTTTAGAATATCTTGATATAGTTAAAACGTCAATCTAACAGTAACAATAACTTTGACGGCTATCAGAAATCTTTGATTGTTACGACGAACATTTGAAAACAAAACATTTGACAATTTAAACGTCTTTAGTGTCTTTAACAATTTCCTGGTTAAAAAAACTTTTGTACGTTGCAATACACAACTTTGCAATATGACACCTGTCACAAACATTTTGACAGTGAAAACACCAAAACGACAAAACGTTACGACAGTCAACGTTGTAAAAAAGAATACTTTTACAATTTCACAGCTGTGAGAAATTTTTGATCGTTACGGTAGCCAAGATCATTATAATTTGACAGCTGTCAAAAATATTTTGTCAAAATCGGAAAAAATAATTTTGATGGCTCTCAGAAATTTTTGATCGTTAGGACGAATCTTGCAAAAAAATAGTTTTTATAATTTGACATCTACCAGAAATAATTTGACAGTTTAAACGTCAAACTGGGATAAATAACTGTCTTTAATAATTTCCTGCTCATGAAAGTTGTCACAAACATTTTGACAGTGAAAACATCAATATGATAAAACGAACGAAATTTTTGATCGTTATGACAGTAAAAGTTGTAAAAAATATTTTTACAATTTCACAGATGTCAGAAATATTTTAATAGTTGATATATTAAAATGAGAAAAATAACAATCTGGGGTCTGTCTGAAATTTTTAATCGTTACCGTAGCCAGCATTGTAATAAATGACAGTTTTACTATTGACAGCTGTCGAAAATACTTTGAGAATTAAAACGTCAAAATCCGAAAAATAACTGATTCCTACAATTTTGTCTTTAACGGTATCCTGATTATGAAAAATTTTTAACCGTTGCAACACAAAACTTTGCAATCTGACAACTGTCACGAACATTTTGACAGCGAAAACACCAAAATGACAGAACAATACTACAGTCAATAAAACGAACATTTTTAATCGTTGCTTTACCAAACATTTAAATAAATGACGGTTTTATAATTTGACAGCTGTCAAAAATATAATGATGAAAACGTCAAATTCAGAAAAAATAACTGTTTCCTACAATTTTTACTGTTATTAGATGTGTTTGATCGTTACGACAGTTTTACGATATCTTGACAGTTGAAACGTCAAATTAACAGTATACAATTTGACAGCTATTCAAAATATTTTACTATTTAAAACGTCAAAATTAAAAAAAAAGCAAAGATTATCAGATAATTTGACAGTTTAAACGCCAAACTGAGATAAATAACTGTCTTTAACGATTTCCTGATTATAGAAAATTTTGCGATCTGACGACTGTCACGAACACTTTGACAGCAGAAAACACCGAAGTGACAGAACAATACGACAGTCAACGTTGTAAAAAATAATACTTTTTACTATGAAATTTTTAATCGATGCTGTACCCAACATTGTAATAAATGACAGTTTTATAATTTGACAGCTGTCAAAACTACTTGAACGTTACTGTTAACGGTTCATTGTTAATGCCTTTGTAAGATTTCCAGATAAATCCGCTTTGGATATTTTCCAAACATATCCAAGCATATGGTAAACCTCCAGTTTTGACACAATTTGATCCCAAAGAAACTATAACCCTGATGATCAGCGTCGTTATAAGATGGTAGACCTGTAGCATACTCGTCAGTGAGTTTAAACTTATGGGCTTTTCCACCGGAGGGAGTAAGATTTTTTCACGAAAATATCTTAATCGTTGTTAGTTTAATAGTTGTAGTCAATTACATAATTCTTTAATAAATCCATCAATTTAATTCACGCCAGGATAGATCACAATCTAATATTAAAAATTGCCTCATCTATAATTATCTAATTTCCAGTTAACTACACGAATTAAATCGCCTGATCGACTCCTCTTTTTTTACAAGAGGACCCGTTTCGTATCTTTCACTATCCAATCATTAATCAAAGATCTCTATCATTAATCAACTTCTTCGTACATAACCACTAAACGAGACTAAAAAAAAAACGAAGAAGAAGTTACGCAGCGCGCTTCAAAATTAAACGTTGCCGTCAGTAATTTAAAATTAAAGACTTACACGATAGGACAAAGAAGGAGATATCACATGCTTACCTTGAAAGGGGATCCACTAGAACGGCGATCAGCAGAACCGCGACTATAATACACGCTAAGTAGATTCCTGATATTTCGTAAATTTCGGAATCGTTGGGCCTAGCTAGGTTTTCGTTTCCGTTCGTGTTGACGACGCAGAAATTGGCACCGCACGTGTCGAAATCTGTCAGGATGCTGTCGTTTCCTGACGATACCGGTCCACCGTGTGGGTTACTTAAAACTGGAAATAAGATTTGATGAATGTTTGGATTGAATTTTGGCGATTATGGTTAGTCATTACCTAAAGATGAAATTAGATTTCCCCACAGCTCAGCCGTCTGCCAAGCTAAGAAGAAGAATCCGAAGAATCTGACGATAATGCCATCTACCGCTTGGTCTGTCAACTTGGCGTAAACTCCAGCCACTTGAGTTAAATATGTCGCTTTCGATGCCCACATAGGAGCGGCGCCGATACCCAGAACGACACCAGCTGGCACTAGGGTGTAAAATCGCGGATAAAACTGCGATCCAATATAGGGGGCGTAACAAAGCATAGACAAACATAGAGTCCATTTAACGGTTAACCTCTTAATCAGAAACGTGGGCACGAAAATACAACTGACTACCAACGCGGCGTATATGGCACTAAGCGAAACGGTACCCAGACCATCTTTGGCATTGATGCTGCTTTGTAAATTGGCCGTCCCTTGGAAGGCCGTAAATTGTATCATGAAGGCGAACGATACGGCCGAAACGTTCTTGAGGATGCGCCATTTTTCGCGTCGTGATAATTTGAATTTGCCCTGTTGTGATGCTTCCTCGTCGGTGAGTTCGCGTGGTTTTTTCACGATGTCGTCTACTGTGTCGCCGTCGCCTTTGAAACCGTCGTTATCGTAGGCGCCCGTCACCGAAACCGTGTACACAGAATCCGCGTTCGTGTCCGTCTTGTTGGCGGCGCCGTTGCACGGTTCGCCGTCAGCGTTGTTGCCCATCGAAGCGGTCATGTCTTGGCCGCTTGCTTGTTCCTCTTCAATCTGTAACGAGAAATAAAAAAAAAATAAGTTTGGTAAATTTTGATTCGTATACGATTAAAGGGTGCAGTAAGTGGAAGAAATGAATGCTATAATGGTTTGAAATTTAAAAGTGGCATAACGGCATAATAACTTATGGTCAGCCTACATCCTCCTGTAATTGGCGTAAGTTGTTGGGGGATGGGAAAGCATTATTATTATTCCTTCTGGCTTAATGAAGGCAGTCCAGTTTGACGATTGGTTTGAAGATATTTTTGTAAAAGCTACTGTTACATTAAACAGACCAAAATTACCAATCTTTGATGGTCACAATTCCCACATAATGCTATCATTTACAAGCACATGTTGGCGTTGAAAAAAAGAAACAATCACCGTCTTGTTTGTCCGCTAAGACTTTGGACGAGTCACCAATGTCTGTATCAAGACCCTTCCTGAAGGTAATACATTTGCGTAGACATCTCAGGCCGTATGAGGGGATGTAACGAAATGAAAACAATCCAAAAACAAAAAAGGAAACATGAGTGTTCTGTAATGGTAGAAAATAATTGTGACTAACCAGAAGATGGCTTGGAGATTGAGTCAATTCACCAGAGAATGGAAATTTATGGTTGTTGCGATCAAAGCCTCCTATCTTAAGATAATCTCATTGTAATACTGGGTGAACGTCATATTAAGAGATAAATTGTTCTTGAGATTAACTAGACTCTAATGTAGTGTTTTCAAATCGATTGGTCGAAATTTCTTAAGAGGATTGTACCAGTATAAAACACATTAGACGCTGAATCGACACAAGATTTGAACTGAATAGTTCTGAACAATTGCTTTGACCTGATTCAGGCCAGGGCAGATTGGTTTTGAGCAGCCCAAAACCTGTTCAGATTGAATCTAGTCTAAATCAGATCAATATCTGTCATAACAATCATATTATTTGTTCTGCTATCCCATGAGCCACCTGTCCCCATGTAAAATACTTGAGGTTAGAGCGAATTCTTATTAACTAAATTGGTGAAACCGTTCATGGTGTATTGATGGAATTAAATGAAAATAAATCAATAGTTTCGACCTCTGAGGTCTCGTCAGCGTAACTACGAATACAAGACCTAATTTGATCGCAATTCGTACCTCAATCTTAATTGTATAATATGTACCTTCGATAATGGACTAATTCTAATCTCATGCCCTCTAGTGGGCAAGGTCGGAACTAGCACACTCCAGGACACTACATTATTTTATGCTGAACCAGTGTCTCAAATAATTTATTTCCCTCGTTAATTCCGTACCTGCAAGAAGCCTTCTATTTGCTCCATTTAATTTTTTTGTTTGGTTCCATCAATTTCGTCATTTCTGTAAAATATTGTGGGTTCCGGTTTTTTCTTCATGTTTGCATATTTTATTATTCAATAGAATTACTATTTTTATGATTTGGTAGCTGTCAGAAATTTTATGCCAGTTATAGGTACACTTGTTAAAGTCATAAAAAAACATTTTAACAGCTGTCAGGATGTATTTTAATAAATCGGTTAAGATGGATAGTTTTGCAGTTCCGAAAGCTTTCACGCTTCAGTAAAACTAGCCGACAGGTCTATTAGGCAGCTGTCAGAACTATTATAACTGTATAGAGTGATGTTTTACAATATAGTTATCAGACATGTTTTGATTTTCAAACATTGAAACAATGAACCACACTACAGCTGACACGAATGTGGTTGCTGGACCCCAAAGGGGCACCCAGCTGCCGACCGACCGTAAGGTATGCGGCGTCACGGAAATGCACACACTCCTCAGGACAAAGAGGTACGAAACCAATTGCCCGCACGAGACCGACACCTCTCGGAGAGGCCCGGCGAACCGGTGGGCTCCTCTCCTCCGTGCTACCCATGTTAGACAAGTTTTCTTGTCAACGTTGGACGGGTCACCGTTGGAGACGCTTTAGCGAACTCCTACCTCACATCTAACCCCACGGGGCCTAGGCCTCCTTGCGGATGGCTACTATCGGCCAAGCGTGGGAAACGGAATCTGGCCGTGAGGTACAACCAGCCCGCCCGTGAATTAAGCCTGAACTACGGGGACGGCCGGGCAAAAGCCCTACCCCAAAATGCCAACCGCGCCAACTCTTTCGCCTCTCCGGCGATCAAGTATCCGTGGCAGCTACAGTGAAACCGTAGGGTCCCAGAATCACCGAGTTGTTTTAGGATGAAACCGAAGGTTTCCCCAACCAGACAACCAGCGGGCGGACTACTCCTCGGCGAACCGACTTTTATCCTCCCCTACTATCTTCGCCAAGTTCTCTCGCCACGCCCGTTTCCCTGAGTGTGGCCACCAAGGATGGGGTAGTGCAGCTGCAGAGTTCTCTAGGTAAGCGCCGTAGGTTGCCTCACTTACCCACCGTATATTCCGACGGTTAGCGGCCGGACACCGGAGCGTATGCCCATGCCTACGCCTAAGCATCCTCCCCTATATACGAAGTCTACTCCCGCCACGCCCGTTGCCCTGGAACTATGAGACCAGGGATTGGGTAGTGCAGCCGCAGAGTTTTAAGGGTCGACGCTATAGGGTGAACGCCGACCCTACAGCTGACAGTTTGGCAGATGGCAGTGTATTTTCATATACAATTTTCGAATTTAAGATCATTATAGACCAACCAACGAAATCAAATCAAAAAATGTCAAATAAAACAACGATTTGACAAATAAGTAAAAGATCGATACACAAAACGGGACTATAGGCAGTTGTCAAATATGACAAGTGTGGGTTAGGAGGGGTGCAGAGCAAAACGTTGGTTTTTGTTATGTGCGGTGGGTTGTACAGGGTGGTTAACCTGTAATGTTCTTCATCGCGATTCTCACCCCACCCCTCTCCCGGACTTGACACCAAGTCAACCAATATAGTGGCAGACTGGTGTTTAATTTCTTCCTGCCAAGTGGTTTGGTTGCTATGGTTGAATCTCATGCAGACGCAATGTTGTAGATTCTGTCTAAAAATTTGAAAATTTTTGAGATTGCATTTTTCTTCGATTTGTGACATTAGTTCTCTTCATGATTGCGATAAGTCCCTGATCTATTGGCTGCAGCAGCGCAGTAGCGAGGCAAAAGATCATTTCGAACAATTTGTTGATTAATCGATTCTTTAAATTGTTTAAAATACTCAACTAGTAAATTTTCTGCTCTTGCGCTTTTTAAACGACTTTGGTTTCAAAAACTGACCAATGACAAGAAGCAAAAGTTTATAACTGTCAACCGCATTGCTGTACGACATGATTATTATTTTCTCCTTGCTGATTTTGTGTGTACTGTTGATGGGAGTTTAAAATGCCGGTGCACGAGTCGGAAGACATTTCCGAAAGAATCCAGAGCCATTTCCGTTATAAATTTGTTCTTAAGAAAGTTGTTTAGAAAAATAAAAGAATTAAGTTTGGCGAATTTCGATTCATATCAGATTAAAGGGTGCAGTAAGTAAAAGGAATGAATGGTAATGGTTTGAAATTTAAAAGTAACGTAATGGCCAATACACTTTTTTCTAGTCAATTTGATCTTATCAATTCCTCGAAATACGCAGAAAGATAAAATCTTCAGCGTTCATGGCAGTTTGATAAGAGTACTACTGGCAGCCACAAAAGGAAGAATATTACTTCAAGTGATTAAAGAATAAAGAAGATATTGAGGCAAGAGGAACCAATCATCCTACAGACATAACATTAACATAATCCATCTTTCATGGAAGAAATTGATTTTGATTTTCATTTGATTCTACTAATCAACTTAGATATTCCTCAAAATAGAGACTTTTACTGACTTTACTGATTAGTTTGCAGCCCTGTATAATAGTACAAAGTATTGTCTTTCTAAGTTTTAATTGTTAGTTAAATAAGAGAGAGATAAGTTTTATTTATATTTTAATCTCAGATATATGTCTAAAACTAGAACTTCTTCTTTCATTTACATAGCAATCTGTCTTTTTCCGAGGCCCTCCTTTCGTATCTTGCAATCTTCTAGCATTCTAGTTCTCTCCTTCTTCCTCTGGCAAATCTGACAACGTTTCCAATTCCACATTCCTTATCTCCTCGTTTTAATCTTATCCGTCCTTGGTTTGCTCGCTATTGTTCTCAGAGTGTTCATCTCTCGTATCAGGTCTTTAATTTTTCTTTTGTTTTTCCATGTGGCATCCTTATAAGTATCTCGGTCACTTGAGTCACTAGGTTGTTAATTTAATTTTTAACAATTGTTATTTCACTTTGGGGGAGGGGGGTCTTCAATTCTAGCAATAATTACATCTGGTCACTTATTTGACAACCTCATTAAATATTTACAACTTCAGTTTCGATTTATTTACAAATGTGTGGATAGTATTGATTGTGCAGTACTTTCTGTTGTGGTAGAGACAACCTTAGAACGTTAGAACGGCTTCAATAGTAACATACAGTAAACAGGTACCTGTTGTAAGCGAGTCTCAACACTATTTTCCGCGAAGGAATCGTAATAATTATTACCCACTCTCCAGCATTTGAAAACCTCTCCATTTCGGATGTTGTGGGAACAGGAACTGAATTTTTCATTTCATTATCTAATTCGTCATCAGAATCTACATCAATGGTATTTTTTAAACTTTGAACAATCTTCAAAATGTCTTTGTCTGCCATAATTGGGGCTATAGACACATTATCATCATCTATACTGCAATAAATTCTTCCGATGATAGTGTAGGACACTTCAATAATATAGAAACTTTCTCAAACATTTCATTAAATGTCGGCTCAGTTTCACTATTCTCCCCCTCCATGTCTTTCGGCGTCAAAGAATCTGCTGCTTTTCAGAATCCTGTGCGACGACAACAATTTTCAATCGTCTTAGGAGTCCCTGAATTCCATGAGGAGTGCAATATATGAAGTGCATCTAACAAATTGATGGAGAAATCTTCATTTGCTTCGATTGAGAGTAAATATTTTCGGAGCAATTGCTTTCGATAATAAAATTTTAAGTTTTGTGTAATGCCTTGATCACATGGTTGGGGGCAACGTCGAGGTGAGAAGGAGGAGTTTTTCAGAACCATCCGAATTGCATCCTACCAAAACCGTTCTTTGGAGATTTTCTCCCCTCAACACGATTGTCCCTTAAACGATAAAGTTTTGTTGGGTAAGCAGCGGTAAAATAATCCAGTTTCGTCGGCGTTGAAGACATCTTTCGCTTCATATCTTTTAAGTATTGAAGGCAACGCATAGTGCAACCAATTTGTTGTCATAGTTGGTAAAACTCGATTAGCTTCACCGCAAACATTTTTTAGTATCCCATGCCATTTCTTTTCTTGAAACGTTCCAACCATTATCCTGAACTTGCAGAAAATATAATGCCGTACATTTGTTTAGCAAGCTCATTGCTTTTTTCCAGTATTAAAGGTCCTGATATGGGAGCATCCTGAATCCTTTCTTGTTTAAACCAAACAAGTAAAAAAGATTTTAAATCTTCGTGTTTGGTCATTCTCGTACGTTTTCTTTCTGGCTCAAACTCATTGCGTTCAAACATTGCCGTAATTTGATCTTTTTTTCTTAATTATTGTTGATGATGTAGAATTGGCAATACAAAAATGTTTACAGATTTCCCTTTTCGACTTCTGATTTTGATCAACAGCCTTAAGAAGTTCCATCTTCGTTCTAAGCGTAATAGCAGTTTGCTTTCCCCGTTATAAAGTTAAATACTTTCATTTTCACTCTTTACTATTAGATTTATCGATCATGCATGTTCAATTGGAATGAAATAAACGAAATCTAGTTATTCAATCATCAAAACGTTCATGAGTTATAACATAAGTACGTTACCGACTACATCTAATACAAGAAGAAGTGAAGTACATTGAAGGAGCGGCTTAGGAACCTTGAAGCATTCCCGGTGCGATACGATCATATTAGAATTGTATGTGTTCTATTACGTAACCCAAAGTATATACTTTAAGAAACACATATGAACGTGCTAATACACAACAACTAAATACTTCCTGTTTATTTGGTATGCGCCATATTCGGAATATGGTTGGCAGATTTATATAGATTTTCGGTTAAACCTTTATTATTTATTACAATTAAAAAATATTGCTAAAGGATATAGAGGGTGTTTAAAAAAGATGCGGTAATATTAAAGGAGGTGATTGCCCAGGTCATTTTATACAAAAGTTCCTATAAACATAAGTTTGCAAACGCTTCGTTACCAATCTACAGCGTGTTGAAATTTAATTTAAAAAAAAAAACAGTAGAAATTAGATTTTTCCAAAACGACTTGAGATATCATAATGAAATTTTAGGCGTGTTAATAGCTGTGGGAGACACATACTTTGCAATACAACACGATGTTTTAGTCGTACCAGTGGCGCGCGTATTGGCACGTCACATGCTATTTTTCAAGAAAAAAATAGGACGCCGCTGATTTCTCTAAGAATAAAAATATGCTTTTATTCTTTGTTCAATTGTGAAGGAAAAAGCTCTCTTAACTTTTAATAAATGGACGTACCGTTTTTTAGTAAAAAAAAAAAAAAAAACATTTTAGTGCATATCCATTTATCATGCGTACAAAAATATTTTTAAACAGTCTCGTGATTAATAATTTTGTATGTGTCGAATCTGTTCAAGTTCCTTATCATGAATCGCTATACGAATGCCGAGATGACCGACATGCACTACATTTATGGAGTTGCTGATGGCAATGCATTAGAAGCTAGGCGGTTGTGTACTGGAAGATTTCCTGGCCGTATTGCTCCTGATAGAAAAACTTTCGAAAGTATTTATCAGCGTCTTTATGAAACAGGCACATTAAGACGAAATGGAGGAGCAGGAAGGCCGAGGACAGCAAGAACGGTAGAGCTGGAAGAGGATGTGCTAGGCATGATTGAAGAAGATCGAGGTACTTCTACTCGAAAAATTGCTGACGCTTTGGATGTAAATAATTGGACTATTTGGCACATTCTGAAGGAAAATTTGTTGTATCCGTTCCATATACAACGCGTTCAAGCACTTCTTCCTGTTGATTTTCCTCCTCGCATTGCATTCTGTCAATGGCTTTTGCACAAAATTGTTCAAATCCCTCAATTCCTGATGATGATTCTGTTCACCGATGAAGCGAATTTTTCAAGAAATGCAATACGCAATTTCCATAATAACCATGTATGCTGTGACGAAAATCCACATGAAATTGTTGAAGATCGTTTTCATCATCAGTTTTCTTTGAACGTTTGGCTTGGGATTATGGGTGACTGCCTAATTGGACCGGTATTTTTACCAGGGAGACTTACCGGAGAGGTCTATCGCGACTTTTTGGAAAACACGCTCCCTGGATTTCTGGAGGACGTACCATTAGCAATTAAAGATGCAATGTGGCACGAGGGCGCAGCAGCCCACTTTAGTCAAGTAGCTCGTGATTTCTTAACACAAGCATACGGAAATCGCTGGATTGGCCGAGGTGGACCTCACTTATGGCCTGCACGTTCTCCGGACTTAAATCTCCTGTGAGGCCATTTGAAGTCCTTGATGTACGCTACTCCATTGGAAAACGTAGAAGACTTAAGAAATCGAATCATTGCTGGGTGCAACTCAATTAAAACCGATCCTGGTGTTTTCGATAGAGTTCGCCAGTTATTGAGGAGAAGATTGGATTGTTGCATCCGAGATAGAGGTGGTCACTTTGCACAGTTTTTGTAATTTTTGGTTGGTAAAATTGTTGGTTTGGTAAAATATTTGTTTTTGCCCTTGAATAAAACCCATGTTCTTTAAAAAAAATTTCTGTAATAAATGGACATGCACTAAAATGTTTTTCTTACTAAAAAAACGGTACGTCGTACGATAAAAAGTTAAGTGAGCTTTTTTCTTCACAATTGAACAAAGAATAAAAACATACAGTGAAATTCCCCTTCGCGGACACCCCTCCTACACGGACACCTCCCTTAAACGGACACCCCCTTTAATATTGCCGCATCTTTTTTAAACACCCTGTATATTACAAGAGAAGAAAAAAAAATTACTTACAGTTAATGAACGTGAAATATTTAGTGTTATAAAATATATTTGACCTCCAAAATTGTATTAAAAAAAAACCTTCATTTTCCTGCTTATTAATAAGATTTTTTGCTCTAATTTATAATATCCTTTACATTCTTTTCATGCCAAATTTACTTAATGGAATTTTAATTATATATAATACATAATCATGCATGCCAGGACGTCTCTCTCTAAAAAACAGCAGAACTTAATATAAAAACAATTACACTTCTATAATTTAAAATAACAGGAATATGTCTGTACACAGCTGATGTTTTTTGTTGATAAATATCATCAAATATAGTATCATCCTTCCCTATATTCGCTTCAACAAATCTGAGCATATCTTCCCAACGCAGAATGGTGTCGTCTTTCCGCAGAACTCCCAACGTATTATCATCGCAGCTTAACATATCCAGAACCCTACAACCACCACAAATGACATCATTTCCGTCGATCTGCACAGGGATCGGATCGTGCTTGTAAGATACGCTTGCGCATTTCGTCCTGGGGTGTCCTTGCGTCTTGTTCTTGTGCCACCATATATGACCGGATAATCCGACGCCTACGAATACGGGCAGGTAAGCCACGTCCTTGGAAATAATCGTTTCGTTTATTACAGCGGTACAATCTCCCATCGTGTCTTTTCCATTATAGGCTATACAAACTTCCATGTTTTTCCTGTCAGTTATCGCTTCCGGTTGCGTTACGGCAGCTACACCGTTTACTAACATTCCGGGGAACTTTCCTTCTTTAGATTTGACGTATAAGACGAGGGAGATGATGTGATTTTCCATAACTTTCCCTGCTTTTAACTTAGATCCTATGTCTAATGACCAGAAGTTATCTGCGTTGGTGCAGGCTATAAGTAAGAGAAATAAGATGATGTTGCTCATTTCATATTTATTTAAAAAAAAATCGGATAAAATGACAGTGACAGCTAACCTTTTTTTGCATTAAGTCGGGACTGTCATGCAACTGTCATTAATGACAAACAACTTTTCGTTTAAAGCTCGTAATAAATTTACTTCTAAAAGAGGTTTGAAATCTCTTGTCACGAAGGAAACTAGATGCAATCTCATAATCCTTTTTGAGGACAGTTCCTGGTCAGTTCAAAATACTTTTGAAACAGCTCTTTGAAGTTTGAAATGACCTGCTAGTTCATGGGCTTTCAAACCTGACGAATGAGTAGATTGTCGCGAATTTTTTTTGACACTTGCATGCAGTAAAAAATACTTAATTGTCACATTCAGAATGACAGTTTGTTTCGTGACTCAGGCAGTGCCTTTCCCTCCTTCTAAAACAATGCCTGAATTCCTAAATTAGACTGGTGACAACATATTTTAGATTATACATAGATGACATTTTTCCAAAAAAAAGCTTGGAATGAATCTATTGTTGTGGCTGCTGAAGAATTAGGAGTTTGACATCTGTTGTGCAGCTCTTGTGCGGCAAAAGAACCGCAAAATTCCTTCATTTCGATTAAGACTCTCTTTGTTATCTGAATATCTGACAGTTTCTTTGGAACAACTTTTGAACTGGTTGTACTTGATTTGGAGCTTTGGAACATTATTGTGCTTTTAATGGGACAAGAGAGGAGGGGGAGGAAGGGTGGTTTCCTCTTTTAAGAAAACTGTGGTAGATGTTCATTTCGATTAAGATTCTCTTCGTTATCCGACTATCTGACAGTTTCTTTGGAATAACTTTTGAACTGGTTGTACTTGATTTGGAGTTTTGGAACTTTATTGTGCTTTTAATCGAGCAAGAGCGGAGGGAAGGGAAGGGTGGTTTCCTCTTTTAAGAAAACTGTGGTAGATGTTCATTTCGATTAAGATTCTCTTCGTTTTCCGACTATCAGACAGTTTCTTTGGAATAACTTTTGAACTGATTGTACTTCTTTTGGAGCTTTGGAACTTTATTGTGCTTTTAATGGGGCAAGGGGGAGGGGGAGGAGGAGCGGTGGCTTCCTCTTTTAAGAAAACTGTGGTAGATGAGGTTGTCGATCTTCACAGCCAAGCAGCCTTTTCCGACCACTTCAGTGCTTTACCATGTTGTCATATCTAGTAAGTTAGGTGGAATTCGCTTTCAAGGACCCGTAGACTGTTAAAGTAAGGAATTAACGTTTGGTGCAAACTTCTTGTTAAAAAATTAGTCTTAATTTGTTGATGTTTAATAATATTTTGATTCAATTTACACATCGTGAACCAGTCTTTAAATTTTGGAAGTTATTGTGATGCAAATTGACAGTCCATATGACAGATTGGGAGCTAGGAGACGTTTTTAACCCTGACTTTATAGGAGCTGCCCAGTCTCACTTTAAACATGTATAGTAGCCTGTCAGATCGAATAAACGCCGGTGTACACTTAGTTACCAAAAAGTAGGACAACTCTTATAATTAAAGACACATAATGACAGTTGCAAAAAAAGTAGGACAATTCAGTTTACTCAGAGACAGTTCAGCTACCCTCCAACCCTCCAACCGAAGAACGAAATAACACCTGTTGGTGTATTTTGACTGAAAATAAATTTAAAAAATGTTTTGACAGTTTGGTAGTTGTGTTTTGACAGTTTGGTAGTTGTCAGATTTTTTCTGCTTTCTTACAACAAAAACAAAAACTGAAATGATGCTGTTATTACTAATTGACAGCTGTCACAAAATTGTTGACAGTTATAACTGTTAAAACCGGAGGGACCCTTTTGCAGTCAGAGAAAAAACAATATGGCGGCCGTTCACATCAAAGTTCGTAACCGATTTTTGACATTTACCATTTTGACGTTGACAGGTCGAAACGTTCAATTTCCTAAAAACTCGAATAAAAAAATTTCTTATTTCTTCCTGACGTTACGATTTCAAAAACCAAGATGACAGCGGTTCGCGTAACCTATTATGCTTCGTTTTTGAAACGCACATCTACCAGATGAAGATTGCTAACCGTATCGATATAAAAAATGTCAATTTCTTTCCCTTGCCGAAAACAGAAATCCCGAATCCTGGGAAACAATTATACAGCTCCATTAAAAAAAAAACAAGTTGGCGTCGTTTCCGGCGAAAGAGCCGATCGATTTTTTAATGGACTTTTTAATTCGCTTCAGCACGCCTTTAAATACCTCAAAAATGTTTATTTTCTTCTTCCCTTTGTATGTTCTCCTCTTGAGATATGCGATTTAGTGTAGTTGAAGTAGATATGAGCTTATGCCAAGCTAATTTTGTTTGGAGAGGCTGCAGTCCCTCATTTAGCCCTATCAATCAAGTTGCTCCTGAAAAATTGAGATAAAACGATCCAAAATCCAAATGCTGGCTGACCTGAATCTGAGAATAGAGTAAACACGAGTAATGATAAAGTGATTGAATTGGTACTTAAGGAGAGATGGCGTTACTAACCTCATATCTGTCAAATTAATTGTAACTGTCACTGTCATTCATGATTATTATTTCCAATGCTGGAAATGGCAATCAAACTAACAGTTATCCTAATCTTAATGAGCATTATATTACCGAATATGACGCAAACAATGCTGATGGACCTAAAAGCGTACAGATTCTCCCCCCACGTTATATTCGTCAGGTCGAAAGGCAAGCACTATCCTGGTATGGTAATAAACGGTTTTGCAGCAGTTACTGCAGCAGAAGCGAACAACAGTCATTCTCTAATGTCGATTTGTATACCAACCATTACATTTAGACCAGAAGTGGACAGCTTATGCTTCAGAGCGTTAAAAGAGATGATAATCGACACAAACGGTATAGGATACGTTCCGACGTTTTTAGGCGCTGCCATCAGTAACATGATAAGAACGAAATTGAGGCTGGATAGTAAAGCAAAACCTGCAGAATGCGTAGCCGTTTCGATAAATCACGATCCGATTGGTGTCGCCTTTACCGGAAACAACGTCGATTGTCCCGGTTGCATGCATATGGATACATTCATCTGCGATGTCAGGTATTTGGGAGTTTTGCTCCACGGTAACAAGATAGTGTTCTGGCAGGATATGCTGAAATTCGTCGAGAAGCATATTGGAAGTGATAACGATAGAAAAATGATACGGACTTATCGTAAGCTTGGAGTTAAAGATGGGAAAATAGAGGAGATGATAGTCAGTTCATCGACGAGTGAATCGAGGTTTATTAGAAGAATGATGTTTAAGGAAATTGCTGCTTTTATTGTTGCAGTTTTTCTTAGTTTCTTAGATATTAGTTAATCTTATATATTCCATGAATGTATGTATATGTCTCTTAAATGATTTAAACAAATGCTAAATCAGTGTCTCTCATTCCCAAATCCGGAATCTGTTCCACCGGAATTTTGAAGAAAACATACTTTACTGCAGCCACTTCCCACATCCGCTAGTGGCGCTGAGTGTTGAATGCATATTCCCAAGAGGGTGATATTGCGCTGCGACCGATTGATCTATTGTGTCCGCTCTCAAAGCTCCCCATCCAGTCTCAGAGCTTTGATAAACTGCAATAGCTGTGGTGGTTTTTGAAAGAAGGTCTTTCTTCGTCTACGACGTGTTTGCCGAGATAATTAGCTCCGGTTTCCATGATGGTGGTAGAGTTAGGGTGTCAGGTGTTCCGGATTTTTATCCTCAACCCCGCAGAACCTGCAGTCACTATTTTGTTTTAGATCTATCCTTGCCATGTGTTCACCGAGCTGACAGTGCCCTTGAAGAAGATCTGTGAGGATGCGTAGTCTGTTTCTGCTTAGTTCTAGCAAAGATTTTGCTCCATGCTTGTTGTATCTTCCAAGGAATATCTTGAAGTGTCCCAGACCAGGAAGATTCTCCCAGAGAAATGCTCTAAGCCTCTCTTCCCTCTCTTTAAGTTTTTTTTGTAGGTGCTCATCCCTACACCACCGGTTTCGGTGCCACAAATAGAGCAGTGGCGACCATCCTTGGTAATAAATTAGCTTCTTCGTTGTCTCTGATTCCAGTATGTCCTGGGTACTCAGCATAATGCAACTCTGTTTTCCTTGTTTAGCTTGTTTAATCTGCTGCCTGACTATCGGAGAAAATTGCAATCCTATGTTTCCGATAGTTCCTGTCCAAGTTCAGTTGAGCACACCTTCCAATGGCACTGATCTCCGCTTGGAAGACACTGAAATATAACCTCATTAGCTCGGAATATTTGGTTTCCTGGCCCAAATATCCCTGCATCTGTTCCTTTGTCGGGTTTAGAACGGTCCAGATACCACTTGATGGTGTTTTCTTTTAGGGAGCACGTGGAGTGTTTTCCTGCCTTAGCTTAGCTTGGTAAGGAAGTTCCTTTCGAACGATGAAATGGTCAAGAAATCCATTTCATCGTTCGGTAGACTTAGAAGTTGGGAGAGTCACGCTTGAGATGTCCACGCTCTCTGGCACAGAGCCTCGCCTCTTTCAATCCCCACTCTGGTCAGTCTATGCAACCCCGCAAGGCCCCCTTCCTCCGTCTCTATGTGTAAGGGGGTGAGGTCTAAAATTACCTCTAGGGCCGCAGTTGAGCATGTTCTCATGGCTCCGGTGATGCATCTCCCATTGTATATAGTCTTTTATTTCGGCGTGGATCTGGCCTCCATCGTAACGGCAACATTGTGTATTCGAATTTTAATATTGACTTTTTGATTCCACGATTAGATAGGTCAGAAGAAAAAAACAGTTAAGAACAGAGCTTTACATTTTACACTTTTACAAAGTTGTCTTGAACTTAATATTTTTTGACATAGTGAATCTAAATATGACATCTCAGCCGCACTGTAGCAGATTCACTACTTTTGACAGCTTCCTGTTAAGGCTTTGTCTCTTGGATGTCATTATTTCAGTGTCTTGGAATAATCGCCAGCAGTAGTCCACTATCATACTAGCATTCTAGTGTCTCTAGTATCTCCTGTCATTTTTTTAAATTTATTCTTGAAAACGCTCGCTTTGCTCTTCGCTAATGGTTTCTAGATTTTCTGGAAATTAGTCTAAGTGGTAGTGAAGAAAGTGCAAGTTGAGGTTCCTCGAGTACTTCAGTTCTTTCAAATTTTATAGCATGTCTTTGACAATTCCCTTGAAATTTGGGCATTTATTGTTGCCAATGAACTTGCTTACTACCTCTTTGAATTCAACATTCAATTTAAGGTTTATCTCGGACAGTGCAGGGAATTTGTTACGAAAATATTTGAAACAGTCCCTGTCTTTAGAGTGAGTCTTCACGAACTGCTTCATTACACCATTTTGGTATGATGTGGAGGGACCAGTACGTTTAAGGTTGGGTTCTTCATTCCAAATTCTAATCCAAATCTCGTTGCCCTCGTTGAGTAATCATACTCAAGTTCTGGCAGCATTTTCTTAATGTATTATTGCAGAACAATAATACATCACTCAATAAGTTCTCACTCTGACACATATGCGGCAACATTGTTGACAGACCCACGTGATTCCCCGGATAGTACTAACCTTCAAATAGTAAATGTCAAAACTTCATAGCATTCTGAGTTTCTTAGTTTAGAGAATACAGTCGTTTTAGTGAGTCCACTTTTGTAATTTTCCAAACAATTGATAGAATGGAATTTCGTGTGTTGATTAAATACTGTTTTTTGATGGGCAAAAATACTGGTGTGGCTTGATTATTAGCATTATGGGGACTCTACACCAAGGAAATCAACTATTATTGACTGGTATGCTGAATTCAAACGCGGTCGTACAAGCACCGATGATGCTGAACGCTATGTGGTCGGTAGCTGTTCCGGAAAACATAAAAATTGTCCACAAAATAGTTTTAGTTTAGAAGATATCAGAAGGCAAAGTCTTTAAAATTTCACATGAAAATTTGGGCATGTGCAAGTTACTTTCGAAGTAAGTGTCGCGTTTGCTCACACCGGACCAGAAACAACAACGCGTCTACGATTCAGAGCGCTGTTTGGAGTTGTTCAAGCGAAATAAAAAGGATTTCTTGTGTCGGTGTGTGACAATGGATGAAACAAGGATCCATCACTACACACCTGAATCAAAAAGATCGTAAGCTGAGTGAGAAACTGAAAAGATGTTTCGCCATATCTTCTAAGGAACTTGTTGGAGGAGAATTAATTTTCAAATTATATCGCTCAACATAGGTCAGGCAAAAGAAGCAATCATCAATAGGATTTCAGAGCTACCTCCACACTATTCGAACTTCAAAACGAAAAATATTTCTTTTTACTTTAAGACTATTGTCGAAGGTATTTCGTGCAAATACAGCAAACTGTGAGCGGAGCCCATGACTTATCCTGATCACCCAATCCCACATCGAATAATGCTAAATAAACGTTCCTAACGAAGGCAGTAATGTTCGCTTGTCTTATTTCTGAGAGAAGAAAGATGACCATCTTTCTTCATACCGTTCATATCACAAGATGCACCACCAACTCTCGAATTATTGAGCAACAGAGTTATTGGCGCCCAACAAGAGGTATTTATTGAAACTTAAATTAATTAAAATCTCAATGGGATTTTATTGTTGATTTTTGTATTTCCGAAGACCAACAAATTAATATATCAATAGTTTTAAATTTGTATATTAATTTTCGCCAATTTACTCGTACTTGTTACATTCAAAACATGTACTACGAAGCGCAGATATTCATCGTAGGTGGCCAAGGTCGGCCGCTCGGCAGAGCGCCGGCCATCAACCCCGCCATCTTGCGCTCTACAGGTTGATCTCTGACAGGTTAGTAGTTTATGGTCGAGACATGTTGCGCTGTCAGGCGCCCCCGATTTAAAACGAACCAACTCAGTCTTTTCCTTAACTCTACCAGATCGCGATAATACTTTCATTTATCCACTCCACTAACTAACATTTGAATATTTTAAATTACTCGCGGAAACTTTTGCATGCTACTGTACATGTATACGTTTACTACGTGCTTGACGCGTTTTGAATTGTTTACCGGAGCTCTCTTCTTCTTCTGCATGCAAACTTTTATAAACGGTAAGCGTTTACGTCGATTTGCCGCATTTGTATGCGGCGAGTCGAAGCAATATTTCGTTCACTGATCGTCTGCCCGTGATTTTGCAGCGATTAGAAAACTGTCTGGGTCTACGCGAGGTGTATTTATAATAAAGTCTGTACTATACGATTGTTGGTAATTGCTGTCTATCACAGAGATGGATTTAAAGATTTCTTACGATAAGATTTATTTATGTGAACTTACTGCGTTTTAGGGTAATCGTTGGAGAGATCCAATTTAGGCTTACCTGGAAAATAAAAAAATAAAATTAATTACAAGTAATTAATGCCAACACGCGATGCACGTGCATGATTTTATTAAAATTTATTTATAATTTGAAAGGAAATGAAAAGAAACGTCTATTTTTAATATATTCTAACGATTCTATAACAATTACGATTACGTAATTTGCATTCAATAGCACAATAGAGTTTTCCATTCTAACTAGACACATCCGACAGTAGAATAAACCGTGACAAATTTATGACAGAACATAACTTTGATCTCTGAGATTTGACGAGAAAAACAAAAGTCAATGTCGGGGAATAAATAAAATTTTACGTCGAACTTTTTTTAATTAGACAATTAGACATGAAGTTGTAAATTGTGTTCGCAACTAGATGCATATTGTGTTCATGAAGTTTTGTATTTTTATGTTGTTACCTATTGGACAGCATCATGCACTTCTCATTCTATTCTCATTGTCAGAAGCAAAGCATGCCATTCTTTAGCAAGACGATGGATGATCTTTGTATTTTAGGACTAGAAGGTGTTTTATTTTAACTAAGGCTGGACACGATGTAATTTAGCCTTCTAGATTTTGCGGGTGCGGTTCTCTATCTAACCTTGGAACTTTGAGTGCTGTTTGGTAACTCGTAATACCTGTGAGTGGACGGCCAAGTCTCGGGAGTCTCATTTTCAGGATCCTTCGCGACCTGCGACCGCGAGGCTCTTTGAAGAGCTCTTCTGGCCAGTCCTTTGACATGTAACTTGTTAGTGTTGGACCAGGCTAGGACACCTGGAGACTAGGACCAAGAAGGCTCATCACCATCTCTAAGAGGGAACTATGGAAGGACCTGTGTACACAACTGGATCAGGACATCTAGGGACAAACTGGCAACAAAGCAACCAGGAGTATATAGGATGCCCTACAACATCAGCGCTAAAAGGAAAGCGGAAATAATTTCAGATCTCTTTCCTACCGAATCTGATGCATGGGAGAGGAATGGCACTAGGGAGGAAGTGCCACCGTTTTATAATGGTGGAACTGGCGGATGCTAGCGCTAGTCTGGGGTCAGGCAGGGCTCCCGGGATAGACGCCATCTTGCCTGAGACTGTCAAAGAAGCGGTGAAGCCTCGGCAAGCATATTGGAACTGATGAATGGCCTCCTAGCTTCTCAATGCTTTCCACCTCGGTGGAAACGAGCTAGAGAGATAGTGATTCCAAAGGGAAACTGCGAAGACATGGATAGCACCTCTGCATAGAGGCCAATATGTCTATTAGATGCCATAGAAAAGCTGTACGAGCTACTAATTAGAAAAAGGCTGACAAACGAGATAGACGCCAAGGGTGGCTTTTCAAGCAGGCAGTTCGGTTTCTTCTTCATGATCGGCGACGCTGCAGTTGTTCCCCAGAAAAATACTTGGGTATCTGGTTGGACGACAAACTAAGTTTCAAAGAGCACATCAGGAGAACAGCCAGGAAGGCTGAAAAGAGTGTTAGCGCATTGTCCAGGATAATGCCAAACATTGAGGGTCCATCATTAGAAAGGAGAATGGCATTAGTAGGCGTACCGCAATCCATTATACTGTATGATGCTCCAGTTTGGAGAGGGTTGCTACAGCACAAAAATATGACCATGCTGGTTCCAGGTTGTGGTCAGCGCAGTGCCATTGGATCTGCTAGTTGAAGAAAGGACAAGAACACACGGAGTGGAAATGGAACGTCTGGAGGAGGAAAAGAGGCGAGCCGGGGAAATATCCATCGCCAAGTGGCAAGAGAGATGGCATAACACAAGAGATGTAGCACAATGGATAAAGGAGCTTATCCCAAATATCAGTAGCTGGGTGAAGTGCGCACACAAAAAATAGAATATTTTTTGACACAGTTCCTAACCGGCCACGGGTGCTTTAGAATTTATACTTTCCGGATAGCCAAGACAGAGGACGAAAGATGTCTGTACTGTGGTGAAATAGACACTCCTGCGCATACATTTTTTGTTTGCAACAGATGGGCGAATACGCCAGCAATTCTACTTAGAGCACGCGACCGCTTTGAACGCACAAAACGTAATAACTTAGATGCTGGAAAGCGAAAAGAATGGAGAAATATCCATAATTTGATAAAAACCATCTTAAGAAAAAAAAGAAGAAGAGGAACGCCAATTACGACAACTGCCATAATTGTAAAAGACTAAATTGACAATAGGGAGAGACCAGAAAGAGCGAGGGGTATCCTGAAGTTATGTCTAGGGATCAGTACCAGGATACTGTAGTGGCGATGGGGTGGTTTTAGTGGGTACACGAACTCAAGAGGGTTTCGGACTTCCACACTTCCTGGGAAAAAAAGGAATAAGTACCAGGAGCCTATAAAAGGTTTCCACCCGACAAAAAAAGGACACCCTAAGTTAGTATAGATCGGAGAAACACCTCACATGTTAAGAGCTTGATACTCAAGCTTAGAGAGCTTTTCCGGCACCAGAGAGGAGCAAGAATCGCACGTGCACACCAGAACGTCGAATAAATAGAAGAAAAATGTTGGCCTACAGCAATCTCTGACCCCCAGATGATGATGTTAATTGGAGGAAGATTACGTTCGATGGAGAAAACACTTAAGAGCGTTGATCGTTAGCCGCCATTCTTCTTTGGAGTCTCGATGTAGTGCAAAGCCTCGTGGAGACGGATCTAGGAATATCGCTGGTAAACAAAATGAAAAGCTCCGGGCCCAATAGCGATTCTTAAGGAACTCCAGCATGAATATGATTATCGTCCATCTCTCCTCACGCAGGCATACGCAGTCGCAGCCACCAACGCGACGTTATCAAAAGTAGATGATTCTTCAACAAACCAACGTCAAACCATATGTCGCTAAGATTACCAAGATTTATTTTGAAAAATTCGATTGGAATCCTGCCATCCAGTCCAAATTTGGCTCGTTTCGGTTTCCATTTGTTTCGGACAGCCAAAAGATCGTTTAGGAGGCAAACAATTTTAACCCTTTGAACTCTGAATTGCTTTTACGTAAAATAAATTTCTTTTCGTTTATTTATTTATCAGAAATAGGAGCACTTTTGACAATTCTGATATTTTTTGCGGATCAAGATTATAGGATCCTGGGAAAGGATAAGCGACTACGCGTTTGAGAATGTACTAATTACAGTAATATATGGCAAAACTGCATCTGCAAAACTGGATTTGTCTCTGCTGGAGATGTCTACACTAAATCTGAAAATGGGCGAGGTCTTAGCCACCCTTCAAGATAGAGGTACAGTTTGTTCGATGTAGTCTCTCGTTTTATCTGGAGAAATGCTTCTGACTACAACACGAACTGTAGTGGAGGAAACTCAAGGATCGTGTCCGTTGTTGCAGTTGGCGGCGAGGACAAGGCCCTCGTGATGTCTAGGCAGGCAATACTTTGAGCCTTGTTAAGTGCGTTGGTCGCAAAGCCCAAACTAGGTTTGTCCCACCAGACTTTGTGAGGTTTCAGTTCCCATGTTTTACCACTCCTTCCTTTACAGGCTTAAAAAAAGTTACTGCCTTTTCCTCTGTGTGTCGTCCTTCAACTACAGGATACATCACATTTATTGCATAGAAATATTGCTGTTACATGCGTAATATAATTGCAATAAATATTATGTTTCATATTTGCTTAAATCTCATAAGATAATCTCAGTAAACATTGATCAAAATAATTAACGACATTATAATTTATTCTATTGACAAGTTTCATTAGCGAGGTGATTATAAAAACAAAAAACGAAGATGTATTAATGCGCTTTCATGACTTCCTTTTTCGGTGGTGATTTATTACCAAATAATCGAGAATTCACTAACGATAAGTTGCTTAATTTGGCGGTTATATCAGAATAATACGAATTGCTAATTTATTCAATACACGTGTTGCAAAACACCCTGTATATCAACGCCTAGTTATTAGTAGTTTTCCCATAATGTGGTATGAAATCAGAAGTGCATTTTTATTGCAATAATTTGATAACAATTTCAAACAATAACATACCCAAACGTAAACGTTACTCATACATGTTTTAAAAGTTAAACAGGTTGGAAAGTTAACTCCAAGTGGATATTTCCAATATTAGTATCAAGTATTCGTATTAGTCATAGATAGAACTTTTATTTAATAATTCAGAGACAAAATTTAATATTGATGATTTGTTAACTCACCTAGAAGGAACAGTTCTGAGACGTTTAAGGTTCGAGGTATTCCAATCGTAATCGAAAAAATGCGCAAGGTACACGTGTTTCTAATTAAAATTCAAAGATACTGGTATCATCCCATAGCATCGATAATTAGTTGTAACTGTAAAGCGGGATATAAATGAGCTTGACACCTATACACAGGTTAAAATGTAGTGCAGTAATTGAGCATGCATGCCATTTTCTAGCAATTTGTACGTAATGCGCACTAGGAATTTGAAAAGATTCATTTAAGGTTTAAATTTGCTATAATTTAACTGTATACTGTTATGTTTATTGCATTCAAATTGTTCAGATTTCCCGTCGAATGTCAGTATTCCTCGCAAATTAAGGGGCCGCTAAGATTAACCTGATGATATTATTTTGTAAGGGAATTGTCCGCAGCTAAACGAATCGGTAGAAATTGCAGCTGACAGCCAGGCTGTCTTAGACCACTACAGAACCACACTTCGAAAAACTTTGCTCTACAAGACAGGCCCAAGAGAGTCACTAATAAATATTATTCATGTTTAGAATTCAACATTTTTTAGTTGATTACTAAATAGATTGTGCAGTATTGATACAATCCTATTTATCGCGCCCCGAAATACCGGCAACGTCCGCTGGACCGTGACTTTGGTATCGTGCGAAAAAAATAGTGCCGACAATAGACGCTAGGCACGATATATTTAATAATCTCGAACGGAGCGCATACATGTATACATTATACCTGTAATTATTAAGAGGACACTGCGACATTGTCAGGGATGCCGTCCGGAGGAACCGTGACGAGAGCGAAACGAGCACAATGAACGGGACCTTGGTTGTGTATCTATATAGTTGGCGGACGTTAATCGCGTGTTTCCGATCATCGGGAACAAATCTGGTAGCTTATACTTATGTATGTAGTTGTGTCCGTTTCGCGACCAATACGATCGGAATAATTAGCTCGGCGATATGGGAAAATTAGATTTGTGTCGTATACAGAATTGTTTTCAGGTTTGTTAGAGTCTAAATTTATGGATTATGCGGTAGCACTTTATCGGTTACATTAGAATGGGCAATTTTTTTAAAAGATTATCTAACAATCTAATAGAACACTTCAAAAAACTTTATCAGCACATTATCGTCTCTTAAATGATCAGCCAGGTCGTTAATGTATATTAGGAATAGTAAAAGTGCCAATATGGAACCCTGCGGGATACCTGTCTCGACCGCCATTGGCCCCGGACGTAGAGTCATTTACTTTCACATATTGCGTTCCGCAGTTGGCAGTAGCAGTGATACCAACCCCTCTGACCCCGTAATTTTGCACCAATTCTTAAAGATTTAAAATCGAATAGAATTGTGGAAACTAAAGAGCCGAAATATCAAGAATTTGATTGATTATTTAACGAGAAAAATATAGAATGGAAGTAATTCTCTATTTTCTTACAAAAATTTTTAATTTACTCCTGATACATGTTTCGGCAATTAACCATCATCAGTCAACATGGAGTAAATTAAAAATTTTTGTAAGGAAGTACTACAAGACGTGGTTTGGAAGAACAACCAGATAATACAACATGTAACATTGTCTCCATTAATGATAAGTGGAAGCAGGAATTTAACGATATAGAAGAAAAAGAGAAGAGTGAATTACACGAGAAGGAAGACGGGATGTTACTCAGAATAGAAAAGAAGAAACTTAAAGATTTTGAAAATAAAATTAAAGACGAAAAGAAAAAGCTGGGTTAAGGCGTCTCAGCGCCCAAAGCCAAAGGGAAAAGAGAACTGAATAATAAATTTAAATTCAGAAATTTTTGAAACTGAAACTTAAATAATTACGAGGCGGTATTGAAAAATTCTTAGCCTACTATATGTAGAAGCAAACAAAATTTATTACAACGAAGCTGCAATATCTTTGGACAACCCTCCGCGTCTTCTCTCCATAATTTTTTGTCGTAGAGTGGTCAAAAACGTTCAGTAATAATTCGCAGTTATTGTTCCACTCTTATCCAGAAAAACAATCATGATTGGCAATCCCAAAAAAATTGAAGCAAGAACTTTTTTTGAACACAAAACTTCTTAGGCGTTAAAGAATCGCAGTGTCTTCATTCCATTGATTGTTGCTTTGTTTCTGGGTCATAGAGGTGTACCCAAGTTTCATCTACTCCCTTGCATGCTTCTGATCAACTTTCAGATACTTGGCGATCCGGTTTTGCAGACATTTTTGATTCGATTTGTCCAAATCGATGTATAGTTGATGGATGCTTTGAAATATTCAGTGGCTCAGATATTCGTTTTAATCTAATTCGACCGTCTGTCTAACAAAATCATATCATGAATTGCATCAACATCTTTGGAGACGGACACAGGAACTGGCCTTCCCGATCGGTGTCCATTGCAATCCAATTTTTCACGGCCGCATTCGAAGGACGTTGATCGCCGAAGGTATGAAGCATTTCTTTGTAAATCTCCTTACCTTTCAACCGTTTTAAATACGAGTAGTTATTGATGGTTACTCTACGCTAGTACTGGTAAGTAACAGCAATTAATACTACAATCATCTGATGTGGTTTTCCTACTAATTCCCCTGACTAAACCAAACGTGAGAAGAACTGATTATTGTTTTTTTGCTTGCAAAACGAATTTTGACTCTTTTTCTATGATTCACTTAAAAATTGCACCAATTATAGCTCCAACGTGTGAGTTACAGAACAGGTACAGGTTGGTACCTGTATTTACGGCAAATAATAGCAACAATACTACTAATAATATTAATAAGACAAAAGCAATCAGCGTAAACCGTGACATAATAGTAGGTGTGCGATTTAGTTGGTGCCAATCATTGTTAACGATTAAATAATAGGATTTATTATTACATTACAATTATTTATTTGTTTTTCGAATAATCCGCTATATACCAGCTGCGAAAACAATCGCGATAAAATCCACGATTTTCTAATGCACGCAGTGTTTCAAAGGCTTGAGGTGTTGAATTATTTATTGCATTGTAATCAATCGTATATTAGAAGTAATAGTAATTCATTATAATTATCGCAAAACATTTGAGCAGATTTGATCAAAGTTTTTTCTTTAATTTTAGTTTTTGTTAAGAACATATTGATTCTATTTCTATTCTCTAATTCTTCTTGTGGTATCATCTTACAAGGTATGTATTTGTACTTTATAGGTAAACGTTTCTAAGATGTATTGCTGTATTGACCATTATTTTCTTCAATTAAAAGATGTCTTTGAAGACAATTAGGAAACGATTAGACGAAGTGAAAGCAACACTAGTTTTCTTCACGAAAAGAAGAAAGCTGGATGATGTAAAACCATCAAAATTTCATAATGAAGCTGTACAATTCACTCAAGATGCTAAATTCTTAGGTTTGGTTCTACACTCTAACATGGAATCAAGATTTTGAACAGATGATGTAAACGAGCAATGAGAATGGGGGTATACAGACTAAAGTTTGGTGGCGGAGTAGCCATAATAGAGACCGAAATCACAAACCCTATCTTTGAAATAGGCGTCCTAGATTGGGATGAGTGGAGATTAAAACAGAAACCTAGGATTCGAAACCAAATCTGGTACGCAAACTCTGCAGCAGATTTGTCGGAAAAAAAATCTAAGGGTGAGCTGTTATTCTATCAGGATAACCTGGAAACTAGTTTGGGATTGCCTGGAAAATCTAAAAACTTTAACCAGGCACCACCAAATCACTCTGGCAACGAAGTAGCAAACAAGCTGGCAAGGAAGGATTCTGAAATAACATTCACAGGACCTGAACCGGGTCTAGTGATAACCAAGTCCACGTCACAGCATTAAAATAACTTGCAAATAAGTTAACCAGATTTAGAACAATGGTAGATACCATTGATTGAGTGGGTTTTTCTTTAATAATGGAGAGATATGTTCATGAAGAAAGATTCGTATTAGTGTGGGAGGGAAAGGGTTATCGTTGCAAAATACCTTTGTCTCAACTTTTATTTTTAGTTAAATTCCTCAATGAAATTACATCTTTCCATTTACATTATTGTACCTAAAGATAATTCTATTTATTGGTGAATAATTAAAACGTAGGGTGGAAGCCAGTATAATTCTATTGTCTCTCGAATCAAGAGCAATATCAGAGGAAACATGAATCTCGTGGAAAATGTACATGTTTAGAATTTTGGTTTAAAGGCAAGCAGATCAAAAGAGAAGCAAATTGTTTGCTGCTCGGATATAACAACTGCTTTGGAAAATAAAATTAAAAGATTTAAAATTGTCAGATCAGACAATTGTCGCTAGTTCCAGATACTGAAGAGATCATTTACCTATTACTAGATTCTGATACCAAAACTTCTTAACTAGAAACTTGTTAAAGAGAACATGATGTGGAGAAAGGAGACCAAATAAAAATTTGGATAACAATGTGGTCGTTAGACATAACAGATGCTTTGGAAAATAAGATTAAGAAGCAGCAGCCCAAATTATCTAAATACAGGGTGACATAGAAAAAAGTACATTGCATAGTGCCACACAATAGAGGACACTAAAATAAGAAAAAAAGTTCCTATGAACATGGGTCCGCAAGACCTTCGGTTAAAAGATACGGGGTGTTGAATTTTTTTTAATTTATTTGCAAAGACAATGATTAATTAAAACAAAAAATTAAGTTTTTAGAAGATGTTCAAATTGTTGCCCTTGTACTTCAATACATTTTTCCATTCTTCTTCTTAATGATTGACGGCATCTTTGAAATATTCCTGGGTTATTACGAAATCTATCTGCCGATTCCATAATTCTTATCCACAATTGTTCTTCATTATGTATTTCTACAGCATAAACGTCATTTTTCATAAATCCCCAAAATGAAAAATCGAGGGGATTAAGGTCGGGACTACGAGCTGGCCAGGGTACAGGCCCCCCTCGACCAATCCATATATTTCCAAATCTCTTGTCCAAATATTCCCTTGCCACTCGAGAAAAGTGAGCTGGCGCCCCATCATGCATGTAATACATTCTTCCAGTAATGGCCAATGGGACATCCTCTAATAATGTGTTTAAATCATTCTCCAAGAAATTTCGATACAGTGCACCTGTCAATCGATTGGGCAATCGAAATGGGCCAATTAAATAATTGTCAATTATACCTGCCCACACATTAATTGAAAACCCATATTGGTGACTTCGAATTACAGTTTGATGAGGATTTTCATCACTCCAATGGTGCATGTTATGTAGGTTCAGTATACCATCACGACTAAAACCAGCTTCGTCAGTAAACAAAATTGATGAAATAATGTTTTGTCTTTGGTTTTGCAACCATTGGCAACAATTACATCAGTTTGACAAGTGTCATTATGACACATTATTCAATTGTTATTTTTTGATTAATTAGCGTGCTTTGTCGGCTTTCAGATGCATTTGTACTGGAACCATAGATATTCAAAAAAAACCCAAAAAAAGAAATAAAATTCAACACCCCGTATCTTTTAACCGAAGGTCTTGCGGACCCATGTTCATAGGAATTTTTTTCTTATTTTAGTGTCCTCTATTGTGTGACACTATGCAATGTACTTTTTTCTATGTCACCCCGTATATGTATTGGGTTTAGGAGAAGGTGCTTACTCTTTGTGGTGAACTTTTTATGGATACAAACTGGAGAGATAATTTACCAACAATAAGATTCTGAAACCAAATCTTATTAACCATCAAATTATTTCCAAGAAACTTCCACGAAACGTTAATCAATTTATCCAAACATTATTCAAAACAATGAATGTCCTGCTCCTCGAATACAACAGCAAGCTTTGCAGAATGAAATCAGGATTTCAACCAACTGGTGTTTTCGCAGTATACTTCCAACAACAGTTACACCTATAACATCATATTTCTTCATTGATTTTAGTTACTAACTTGGTCCAAGTAATCGGTTGACAGAGCTGTTTCGGAAATATCCAAATAATCTTCTGAAGATGTTCAAAGGAAGAAAAAATCCTCAAGAAGTGTTCAAAAATATTTGCAAACAGAAGAAATGACGAAGAAAATAAAGAACACGAAGAAAGAAGAAGTACAAATAGTAGAAGAAAATAACATTTCTGAACATGAAATTGGTATAGACGTTAAGCTCTTCGTGTTAATCTGATAAGTGGATCAGATCAATTTGGTATGAGAGATTGATGATTTAATTTCTATGGATCATTAACAAATTCAAAAGATCTGATTTTTTTTTTTAATAAAAGCGTTGTCTTAAACTAAAAAAAAATTTGACTGTCAAAGTACATAGATATAGGCTTCAATATCTCAAGTTTCTAGTTGCAGTACTTGAGGATGGAAGGAATCAAACTTATGTACCTAACAGGTCGGGAAACTGGGTCGTACACCCTTCGACCTGAAATAGGTCCCCAAAGAAGAACGTTTCCTTCTCTTGAAAATTATAAGAAATCGTCATGGAATCGCTGATGGTCTCAGAAATCAGCTGTAAGAGAGATGCAATGTTAGTGCAAACGGAAGGAATATTAGAAGGACGTTGGAAGAGCCAATTCTGACTGCACGGAGACCGGCTATGGGAACACCGAGTTGCCCGGTTACAATTTGGAGTTGTGTTTTGTTTATCGACGAATCATGGTTTAGTCTTAGGGACCAAATGGTCATGGCAGGGTGTGGCGACGATTTTGTACTTTTGTGTACTTTTAGTGAAGTTCAGGAGGTTTAGTCATGGTATGGGTTGGAGTATCTATGGAAGCGCGAACTGATTTGTACGTTCTCATGCACTGACTGACTGACAACGTTGCGAGGTCTATTGAAGAGGTACTGCAACACTAGGTTGTCGCTTATGCACAATTTATAACTTCCTCCCTTTAACATGTGGAACTTTTTTGTTCTTACTTCTTATTATCTCATCTTTCCATAGAGGAAATTAGAAAAAGTAATACAAGCAAGTTGAAGTCCAAAAAAGAAGTGAAGAAGGCCAATAAATCATGGTTCCAATCAAAAAACTACAAAATTAAAGGAGGAAGTAGATGAAGATTATGACTCAATTAAATTATACTCACTGACATTAGAAGTGTTCCACCCAGAAGGAGTAATTTGTTCAACTTGATTTTTTGGCATAAAAATGATTATATTTAAAGCATGCCAATTTTCGATCGTTGATACTTTTTTGCGAAAAAAAAATTTCTCTTATTTTTTGCGAACACTTCTAAAGAAAAACACTGACTATTGTTATTATTTTTTAACATGGGACAAAATAAAATTAGAAAGCAGAGAAAGAAGATGCAATTGGTGATTCTAACGTGTATTATTCATAGACGATATCAGTGTTAGAGCTAAATATGTATGTTGTAAGAAGGATGACTGTATTATTCTGTGATTCAGACAGAGATAATTAACTAAAAAAATAGTAATTAATCATTGGTGTATTAATGATGATTTTAAATTTAATTTCTATTAAATTTCGATGAATAAAAATGAAACAAAATTATTTAGTAGTAGCGACCTACCGTTCATATCAGAATAAATCCAATAATAATATTAATTTAGGGCTCCTTCGGATAAAATTGACTCGTATACAGATCCATGTTGTACGTGTAAACGCAGCAGGTATGTACTAGTAAATGGAACCACACACCGGCAACACACAAACATATTTTTTTAATCTCGTCACTTATTGGTAAAGTAATTGCGTGATAAGAACGAACGCAGTGCACGCGGGTACACCGCTGATTGCAAAACAGTATAAATCGCACACACAGAAAAAAACAACAATCGTAAAATTGTCGCACAGTGTACTCATACTTTCCACATTAAAGATAACACGAAAAGATGGCAATAAAAATGGTCCAGAATGATGGTAATTAAAACCCGCGTGTTCGGGAGACAAGGCCGAAAAAATTAAAAATTAGAAACAACGAAAAGAAACAACGTTTGAGGTGCCCGTTCACTACCTGCATACATATTAGGTGTAAGTTGGGCGCAGAACTGAATTCATATATTACTTATTTCTGGTCTGTTGTATTCCTACGACGAATACATTACGTTTTTTATTAATCGACAGACACATTCTTTTGGAATAATTGAAATGTATAGAGATATAGAACGGATAACGATTTGAAATATTGTTCGATGGTTACTAACGTCGATTGAAAATTATACAGAAATATTATTATTAAGGAGAATGTATAGAGTGTGGAAAAATTATGTTGTGAGTTTAATTAATAATTTTTTATAAATAATAATAATTTTGGATCCCAAAAACCACTTTGGAAAGGCGTCTTAAATCTTAAAACTTTTGCAAAGGCTCTTTGGGTAAATGTTCACTATTGGGCACTAAGAATGAGAAAAAAATAGTTAAGCACATACAGAAACTGCCCCTACTAGGAACTCTGTTCGTTCCTTGGCTTATGATTTGGCAGAAAGATTGAAACTAAAACATAATTTTAACATGGAATCCAAAAAAGCAGACTTTCTTGCTTGAAATCTAGAACTTATTATTCGTCAGTCTGAAGCTATATCAATCGCAAGAGCTAAAGGACTAAATAAAAAAGTAGTTTAAGATTACTTTAAGCTGTTAGGAGATGTCCTAAAAGGAACATAGCTTAATTGACAACCCATTGGCTACAGCCATTAGACCGCGCTTTCTTCAAGTCTATGAAGAGTAATTATTACTCTGCCTGCAATAATTACATGACAAATATCCCCATTCGAAAAATTTCTCGACTACAGTTTGGCACGTTACTTAGCTCAACTTGGGAGAAGTCAGCAAATGTTGATAATGGTGTTAGTGGTTTTAGAACATGTGGCATAACTCCTTTTGAGTTCCAAGCGATACCAGAGTTTGCTTTTCTATATGAAACAACTGCCTCCGCAGAGGTTATTGCCAATCAAAGTGTCCCAGTAGGTGTACCACCCAAAGGCAATGAGTTTTTAGAAGACAACAACAGCTGCTAGGCCTAGTAATTTGTTAAATGATTTACTTGCTGTTCCTGGCTCTAGTTCAAGGAGTGATGTGGTTTTAGTGTCTGAAAAAGAAACTCCCTTAAAGCTATTGGATAAAATACATCCAGTGCCTTGTGCCAAGTTAGAAACATTAAAGAGAAGGGCTCGAACTGTATCAATTGTGTTAAGCTCACCAGAAAATATTTAATCTCTGAAAAAGAAAAGGACAGAAAAAGAGGAGAAAATTAAGATTACAGAAGAGAAAAAAAATACAAAAGAAAGGAGAAGAAACTAAACAAGAATATTCAATATCAAGTAGATGATCATTGGTCCAACTATCCATTGTGGGTGGTCCATCTAACCGTATACCTTTCGGATGGATGGACCACCTAACACTTTGGAAAATAATTTTTTGGCCCTTAAGTTTTCTATGTAACATTCAAAGACGTGAACAATATTGTGGAGTAACAGCTCTGTACAATTGTCGAAGTTCAATAAAAATGTTCAAATATAAATGGTGTTAAGAAAAACATATCATCTAATATATTTATTGCAAATTCTAATCCATTCGTAGGCTGCTATTCATTTCGTACACGTACAAGTTTGGATATATCATTGATATATCCAAATTGTTCCAATATTGTTGTGTTCTGAATCACTTTGGGTAATACACTGTTGACATAAAGCAGGAACAGAAGAGGTCCTAAAATTGTATTATACAAAACCCCATTTACATTATTTCGAATGCACTTCTCTCCCTGACAAATACGACTACAATCAGTCTTGAGATATTTCTCTAAAACGGCCTACAAACGAAACGGTCTATTGTACGACTTGTTGTACTACAAGTTGCGAATAAAAATGTAAAGACAAGTTAGTTACGCTCAATCGTTTCGTCTGTAGGTCGCTTTAAAGTATCGAATCGACTACTGTTTCGTCTGTAGGCGCCTTAAAGCCCATAGCCAAAAGTTTTCCCACTAAAATACCATTAACAATAAGTTTATTAAATGGGCTAGAGGTTCGGCTAAATATTCAACACACTTCTTTAGTAAACCTCTCTCGCCATCTCCAGAAAAGCTAAGATAAGAAATAACAAAAACGAATGGACATCATGGTTAACAGTAAGGAACATTGGGATACACTGCATGCAATGATTAGGAAGATTATGAAGGCTAAGGAGGAAGATGAGCTAAAATTCCAAAGCAGACAGTAGCGTAGCGAAAGAACTACTCAACGGTTCCATGATGCAGATATCTTGAGAGATGGTTGCATAGAACTTGCCAGGAGGACATATGGTGGGAGATGATTGGATCAAATATTTTTCAAAATGCTACAGGCGATGTTGTAACAGTTACTGGTGATCGCTATGGGGACATGTTAGAATACATTTTAGGGTCCGAATTGGATCCATTACATCTACAGAAAATACAGTTCCAAGAAGATGGTGGTCATTATCAACAGGCACACAGTTACACAGGACATCTGGGACGATATCAAAATGTTCGGGATCAGCCGCTTAAGATTAAGCGGCTGTTCTACCTTCCAAGCACTCAAAAAACAACCGAACACTATTCGAGCCCAAACGACTTAATACTTAGCACATATAGATAAATCTAAGGCAAGAGTTTTGCAAGCGTTGTATTCCAGACACTTAAACAAAAGTTAAATTTTGAGATATCAGACTCGCACAGAACTTTCTTTAAATGGATATCAAGACAATGTTTACTTCTATATAGAACCTTTAAATTGTTACGAGTATATATAATTCTAATTACGCGATTATTAATTTGAATTTTAATGTTTTCCATAACAGCAAATCTACCTTTTGAGCGTCCAAAAACCAACACAGAAGTTTTACTAGTATTGATTCGATGGCAATGCTTCGAAGAGACATTAACCAATGATTCAATCTCCTCGTTGTATTAATCGGACAGAATTTTTAAGTCATTTAAGTTGATATATCATTGATATACATAATAAACAATAATGGGCCTAACTGCGAGCCTTGAGCTATTCCCGATGTAGCAGAAACAAAATCAGACGCAAAGCCATTCAACTTAACTGGGCGAGTTCTATAAGGCGATGTTCTCAAATTGGGGACCACTACCTGAACAGACAAAATAAGTGCATCGAATTGGGGACCGTACTAAGGATTAAAATAGGTAATGAGGGTTCGGATTAAGAACGTTGATTGCAATTGTTATTCTTAAAGAAAAGTGCGGTAATACTAATTTAATATTTGCTCCAAAAATTATTTTAGCTGATTATGAACTAGCTATTCACAAAGCAATTTCTCTATAACGGCCTCCGACAAAGATCACAGGATGTAGGTTTCATCTTGGACAAGCTTGGTAGATACAGGAAAATACAGAGTTGGAAAATGGATGAGATGTCTTTTTGGATTGTCATTTTTAAAACCCGAGGAGGTTGGAGATTGTTTTGCTTTGGATTTCGCCGAATTTCAGCCCAATCATATGCATCAAGCTGTAGTAGATTTAGCTGACTATTTAGTAGATAATTATATTGGGTAAAATTCAACTTTGAGCAGAGTCAACACCATGATCGTTAGCGAAAACAAAATCAAGAATTCTATTATTGAGATTACTAACAGGATGAAATTGCAATAAGTTACAATATTCAATAGTATCAATAAAAGTTGCTGCAATAGTAGCATGAGAAGACGGTGTCATGCACTTAGAGGTAACCCATGTAATGTGAGGCAGATTAGAATCATCCAGTATTAGTAGTGAAGCATCGATATGCACGCTTTTCCAGTCATATGATGCAGTCAAATCTCGGAAGCTTTCGATGACATTAAAAGTGAGACAGATTAATTAGAATGTTGTGCATTTCAATCAATCAGAATAAAAAAGTTGTGCCGATTTGTGGGAACGGAGACGTTACCATCAAATGTCGTTGATGATGTAATTAAATATTTATTATTGCGTCATAAAGGGTTAAGAAATGAAGGCAAAAGAAGCATTTAACATTATGCCATAAATTCTTAATAACATTACTTATCACGTTTTTACAATTATCGAGCGGGAAAACGGCATTAAACATTTAAGGCAGCTATTTTAATTACCATGGAAAACAATCAACAATAACAAGAGAAATTAAGTGTTTAAACAAATACAATTATATAAAAAATAAAAAGAGAAATTGCGATTAATGTATTTATCAAATAACCTTGAAACGGAACTAAGTAATATGTATTGTAAAAGTAAAATTATTAATTTAAAACATCAAAATTAACTGAGATTAAACACTTGCAAAGCAGCAAATTGTTGTTGAAGCTCAGTACAAACAGAAATTTGGGAATGAAGATACCTCATTCATTTATGTTTGCTACATCGTTCGTACCACTGCAACTTGTGTGTTGTGATCTAGAATCGCCAGATAAAATTATTGTGTGGCAAAATCCTCTTCTCCACGTTTCTGCTGATCAATTTAGACTACAGGTAATTAGTGAAACTGCTGCCATAATACAACAAGAAAGAGATTATATACAAAAACAAGTATGTAGATAATTTGACTCCCTCTTGCATCGAGATATAGAGGAGAAGCATTTTCATCAAGCTTATTTGGATGTTTTTCATGGTTGATGGAATAGAGAATGCTGCAGAGATTGCTGGCATCAATATAAATTTAATTGAAAGATTTCATATGATTAAGAAAATTTGAAAAATAAGCGATAATTATAATAATAAATTACTAACATTTTGCGATTTCTACATCATTTATAACATAAGACAAAATAAACTCCGAAGTTTTGGCCAGCTTTTCTGGTTTTTGCCCCGAATTGATGGCCGCAGTGGTTAGGCGGCTGACTATCGTTGTGAGAGGACGGTGACATTTTTTCAGAGAGTTTAATCCCCGATCGACTTGCCATTCGCTGTTGGGAGCAAAGTGATTAACAGCGCGGCATCATAAAAGGCGATATGATGCTGTCACAAAGCCATTTGAACACAACTTACACCAAAACTACACAGCGAGAGTTGCCTTGATAGCCAGACAAGTAATACAGCTTACAGAGTCACTGCAACTAAGCACCCACAACACATAAAAAAAAAACTCCGGAGGTTGTAGACAAAATTTTGGCCTTGGCTTTGAGGTAACACGACGGTCTATTATAAGTAGGGATTGCAATCCGGAAAACCGGATTCGGTAATCCGGCGGATTGATAAAAACAAATATCAGAAAAACTATTTAAGTAGGTAAACTGTGTGCCTATCAGCGCAGTCACTCATCGTGGACACGCTGTATAAGCTGTAATTTTGACAGCTAAAACCTGTCAAACTGTCATAATTATGACAATTTACTGGTTTTACACAGGTTTTAGCTGTCAAAATACAGCTTATACAGCGTGTCCACGACGAGTGACTGCGCTGCTAAGCACACAGTTTACCTACTTAAATGGTTTTTCTTGTATTTGTTTTTAAAACATATGGGGGCGTGTAGAAATATGAACTTCTATCACATATGTCAAATATATATTTTTACTCTTATGCTTTTTAATTTTGTTACAGGTAGGCTCCTTCATACATGATACAGTAGTCTATTATTATTCGTGTACAAGTTTGAAAACATGTCACTTTCGAAGCTAAGCAAGAATGAGGAGATCTGTAGTGGGGACAGTGAATAATTTTATGGAATTATTTTTAAAAAAAGTCAACGAATAAATCTGTTAACGCGAAATGCAAATTGTTCTCTAACATTTAAAAAATAAGCAAAGGTTCATATAAAGGCTTAAAAACACATTTGAAAACAAAACACTGCATTGATCTGACTTCAGGGGGGGATAGTCAATTAAAACGTAAAACCAACTTAGATCCGTGGAAGATATACCAAAGAAAAAAAGAGTTATTTTAAGAAGGAAACCTCGATGGAAAAGATGATCTTCAGAATGGTCTCCAAAGATGGTGTACCCCTCAGTTTATTTCGCACATATCGACAGATTTGAGGTATTCGTTTTTGAAAAGCGGATTTCAACTTCCCAATTCACCAAACACCATAAGATCTACAGTTACAAAATTTGCAAATTAAACGTTAAAACCGACTTGGTAATTGGGTTCGAAAGTCTTATGAAAGAAGTGTGATCTAGAGTGGTCGAAAATAAAAGACTTGATTGACAGTTTGCAGCCATTTAAATTAGCTGTAAATGCATTATGCAGAAGGGATTCGACCCTATTAATTGCTGAGAGAACACTGAAATTCGTTTTAGGCAAGTGCCTACTTAAAAAGATTTATCAGAAGCACTTAAAACCAGAATTAAAGAAGGTCGCACTATTGTAACAGAAATGTTGATATGCTTACAGAATCCAAAGAAATTTGATGAACATTCTAACCAGGCTGATAATACTTTTACTATGATAAAGAAAAAAAAACATAAGTCTAGAAATGAAAAAATTTTTGTAAAGACTAAACAAAGACAATACCTCTAACGACGACAACGTTGCACTCGTAGAAGAAGTATTAGAGAAAAATGTAGATTCACAATTAGAGAAAAAAGATTTAACATTACAAGAAGAGTTACAGTTATAGATCCAGCAAGAAGGATTGTGAGAAAATACTAAAAAAAGGAGATGAGTGCATTTGAAAGTGAAGGAGTTAGAGGAGAATACTCTTGTCTGCTGTTCATGATTTTTTGCTAACAATTAAACCGACAAGCGTAGAAGCTGAGACAGTTTTCTCGGCCGCAGGTTACATTTCAAGCTCTATTCGAAGTCGATTAGCAGATGACAAAATTAACACTATTCGTTTCTTAAGATCGTTTTTTTTATGGTTTTTATTTTACACTTCATTAACGATTCATGTTGGAACTTGGAACAAAAAAAAGGATAAAAAAAAGATGGTTAAATCAATTCGGCCGGATCCAACCGGACTCGGCCGGATTGAAAATGACACTGGATTGCAATCCCTCATTATAAGTCTGTATGCAGAATGTTCTTAACGTAACATCAATCCACAAAAAATATCTGTGGTACCTTTCACTAAAAGAAAGAAGCTATCCCTAATAGGCCAATCAAATTAATATATTTTGAGGAATTAATTTCCAGCAAGTTGGAAATCATTTTAAAACCTCTATTTGATAAATGCGTGTAATCTGAGCTTGCATCATCCCAGGTGGTGAGCTTAGCTTTTAGTAGCCGAAAAACCGCCAAATTTTTGCACCTTCTTTTATTTTTTTGCTTGTAGCTAGAAAACAGTGCGTCGGACGGAAAATGTCATTCTATTTAAAAAATACAGAGGACTAAATTCTGCGTCGACTGACATTAAAAAAATCAAATTCGGCACAAAATGTAGCAGCATTCATGTTCGCATTTTCTTAGATGTTGATGGTCCTTCATCTGAGGAGCTCGGACAGCGCGGTTGCATATCAAAGTCCTCTTTATCGGAATTATCTTCAATTGAACTATCCTCGCCAATTTCTGCTTCTACGGCAATATCAGTCACATCCTCATCCTCGAAGAATGCTGAATTCGAGCATAACTGGCCGTTGCAATTGAGGCATATTCTTGAACATGTCATGCTTACTTTTCGGCAGCCGCACTTCCCTGTACACTCCTTTGTACATTTACTGGAAACAGTGTTGAGGATTTCAACTGGAGCTGAATCCTTAGTGTTTATGATGGGGAGAATGCCAAGGTCCGTCCTCCTCCATCCCCTATCATACCAGCCCTGGATTTGATGGTACACCCGCAGAATATGTTGGGCGGCGACTGCATTTGTTGGAGGTAGAGAAGCCAGCTCGAAAGTTGGCTTCGTTAGTGATCTTGAAAATGTCTCGGAGCGGATTTGGTCTAAGGAGGTCTCATCTGCCTGAGGTGAGGGGCTGCCAAGAACCGTTGACCTGCTGAAATGCATGATGGAAAACCTTGACAGTCTCTTGTAATGTCGTGTTCTTTTGATGAAGCTTGACAAACTTCAACTTCCCTTGGCGATAGAATGCACATCCACTGATTGCATGTAGGAACAGAATAATCTGTTTGACAACGGATGAGAAGTTGAAGTACTTGGAAGAGTAGAAGGTATTCTGGGAGGTTCCCTTTCCAGGTTTGATGACGTAAATGGTGGATGAATTTGGTGCTTTGGCGGTTTTTTTTTAATGTGGTGGGTGCTTAGTTGCAGTGACTGCGTAAACTGTATCGCTTGTCTGGCTATCACTGCAACTCTCGCGGTGTAGTTTTTGTGTGTGTATGTTGTGTTCAATTGGCTTTGTGACAGCATCATATCGCCTTTTATGATGCCGCGCTGTTAATCACTTTGCTCCCAACAGCGAATGGCAAGTCGATCCGGGATTAAACTCTCTGAAAAAATGTCACCGTCCCTCCAGAGAATTGAACCCCTGCGCCTATCGTCCTCTCACAACAATAGTCAGCCGCCTAACCACTGCGGCCATCGACCCGTTAATAGAATTAATAAATCGGTGTCCTTCCCGATTATGATGACCGTTGCAAAGTTATCAGCCGTTCTTTTATATTGTCGTTGGAGAGAAATTGTTCTTTCGGCATGGTTGCGTTCATCGTTTCAGTGAACATTACATTTGCAGAAGAGTACTTGCTTTTACGACGAAGCCGCCCAGCTGATTTGGTACTCTTTACTGATGCCGCATCAGGATACCCATCAAAAACGATGGTTGTACTGGCAGGATTGTAGTATTTCTTAACGTAGTCCACAAATTTTAAGAAAATTTTTCCTAGGTAAGGTTGCACCAAAATACGAAATTTTTTTCGTTTTTAACATTCGATTTTGGCTATACCACTAAACCGAATTTGATTTTTTAAATGTCAGTCGACGCAGAATTTAGTCCTCTGTATTTTTTAAATAGAATGACATTTTCCGTCCGACTCACCGTTTTTCAGCTACAAGCAAAAAAATAAAAGAAGGTGCAAAAATTTCGGCCACTAAAAGTTAAGCTCACCACCTGGGATGGTGCAAACTCAGACTACACGCATTTAGGACCAAATAGAGGTTTTAAAATATATTAATTTGATTCTGTTGCATCTTATTCAGACAAATAATAGATAAATAATTTCATAATAATAACCCCTAAATTTATTTTAATCGCTCTAAACAAAAAAAAAAGCAGAAATTACCCAATAGAAGCTTCTAACGACGGATAATCGTCTTTGAACACGACATTACAAGAGACTGTCAAGGTTTTCCATCATGAAGATGCCGATCTAGAGGTTCTCATTTCAGCAGGTCAACGGTTCTTGGCAGCCCCTCACCTCAAGCAGATGAGACCTCCTTAGACCAAATCCGCTCCGAGACATTTTCAAGATCACTAACAAAGCCAACTTTCGAGCTGGCTTCTCTACCTCCAACAAATGCAGTCGCCGCCCAACATATTCTGCGGGTGTACCATCAAATCCAGGGCTGGTATGATAGGGGATGGAGGAGGACGGACCTTGGCATTCTCCCCATCATAAACATTAAGGATTCAGCTCCAGTTGAAATTCTCAACACTGTTTCCAGTAAATGTACAAAGGAGTGTACAGGGAAGTGCGGCTGCCGAAAAGTAAGCATGAAATGTTCAAGAATATGCCTCAATTGCAGCGGCCAGTTATGCTCGAATTCAGCATTCTTCGAGGATGAGGATGTGACTGATATTGCCGTAGAAGCAGAAATTGGCGAGGATAGTTCCATTGAAGATAATCCCGATAAAGAGAACCTTGATATGCAACCGCGCTGTCCGAGCTTCTCAGATGAAGGACCATCAACATCTAAGAAAATGCGAACATGAATGCTGCTACATTTTGTGGCGAATTTGATTTTTTAAATGTCAGTCGACGCAGAATTTAGTCCTCTGTATTTTTTAAATAGAATGACATTTTCCGTCCGACTCACCGTTTTTCAGCTACAAGCAAAAAAATAAAAGAAGGTGCAAAAATTTCGGCCACTAAAAGTTAAGCTCACCACCTGGGATGGTGCAAACTCAGATTACACGCATTTAGGACCAAATAGAGGTTTTAAAATATATTAATTTGATTCTGTTGCATCTTATTCAGACAAATAATAGATAAATAATTTCATAATAATAACCCCTAAATTTATTTTAATCGTCCTAAACAAAAAAAAAGCAGAAATTACCCAATAGAAGCTTCTAACGACGGATAATCGTCTTTGACTCGGTGGGGACACCATCCTCTTTTGCACATACGCCACCGTATCCGCTAACTTGAAGTCAAACACCATCTTGATAAACGATGGGGGAGTCCTTCACGCTCAACAGTCCAATTTAATAACAGTAATTCGATATTTAACAAGTCGAAACAAACAACACGAAAGCTAGACTACACGATCTTATTATTATTATTATTATTAAAAAAGCAAAAACGAAAAATATTTAAACGCACTATAATCACTACAGATTTTAAAAGATTTTAACATCGATTAACGCATATTAATTCTAAATGAAAACGTATAGGTATCCTATTTTTTTTTTACGGGTATATGGTTTTCTCACAATGGAAGATCTTCACGAACTGAACAAGATTAACATATCGCATTGCATAATATAGATATTTTTTCCACTTTTTTTTAATAGTTCTATCCACACAACGCGCGTTTATTGTAGAAGACGCTCGAGTACTCATAAAAAATATATGTGTTTTTCTATAATCTGTAAAACCGGACACACTGGTATTTATATCATTGAGCACCGAAGTTATGATGGTGAGGAATTTCTAAAATTATGTTAATCGGCGTCCTTTACACGTAATATAACTTGATCAACACTTAACGACACAACCTTATACAGGTAGCAGGATGTTATTATCACCGAATATAATATCGAAGAAAGCTCTCAGGACACTGGACCGATTCTTTCTGCACTAATTTCTATATCGTATACGTGATAAATATACATGTATATAATTGTGTTGTTGTGTTGCTAATGTATATGCACATATAACGTGAGTTTTCTAAGATCTAGAATTAATGGCGAATAATTATCGCCACAAAGTTAGAGGCGATATACTTTAGTAATTAAACGTGAATTTTATTATTATTTCCTTCTGTGTGTTCGTGTTACGAGTGATTTTTATGGCGTTTGTCGCCACGATACATATGCAATATTGCCGTGTAATAGATTTAGATAATATCAGTCACGTTATAATACTATATTGTGTACGGCTTTTTCATCGTACGCTGACGATTTTGTTTTGTTCTATTGTGTGATCACATTTAGTTAATATTATATCTTTAAAACGAACGTAAACGATTACGACGTGACGTCAAATTGGTTTGAAATACGTCCGTCATCCGGGAAAACATTTTACAGACGAAATCTGTCAACACTCTGTATCTCACAAGGAAACACAGGGAAGTGTCCCTCACCGATTTAAATGAAACTTGGTGAGTTTGTAGACTGATGCAATGTAAGAACAACGGTAACTTTCAGAAGTGCTAAATCGAGGGGTGGAGTGTCCTAATGCTAACGTTATTCGCTATTTGCTTTAATATTTCCAAAATTATAAGACATATAAAAAAAAGACAGATATACAGTGTGACCCATTTGTTCTCGAGCCACCCTGTAAAATCTTTATTTATTGTACGATTTTAACTGTATTCTTGGAACAAAAAGCACTACATTCCTACTATACATAAAATGCAAGGCTTGCTACGTCAGTTTTTAGGAGTAAAATTTAAAAAAATCATATTAGCGATTTTTTTAGAAAAAAACTGTGCATGCCACTGGATTGAGCACCCTTCAAAACGGGTCTGTACCAAACTTTATCGAAAACTTTTAAGTAATACCGATTCTGTAGCCAAATTAAAAATGCGCTCATCATTTCCATAAATTTGTTCTAAAAGTCAAGTTATCCATGAAAAAAAAAAGAAATAAAATTAAACTACAGTAACATGACAAATCAAAAAAGAAATAGAAACTAACAAAACTGAAACAAAAAAAAAGAAAATTCCTTTACAAAAATTACAAGATTCTCGTCGCTTCTACCAATCCACCATTTATTTCAATACACTTCTCGATCCTTTTACGGACGTGCATAGTTACTTTTCATATTTGTTCTGGAGTAATTTCTGCGCAGACTTGTATTATCTTATCCCGTAGTCCTTGTACAGTTTTCGGTCTTGATTTGTATACATTATGCTTTAGAAAACCCCAAAGAAAAAAAATAGAGTGGCGTCAGGTCTGGGGATCTCTGGGAGCCACACAATCAAAGGACTGTTTCGCCCTATCCAGCGATTTTCAAAATTTTCATTTAAGCATTCTCTTACAAAAATAGCGTTATGAATAGGACTACCATCTAACTGAAACTTTAAATTACGCAGACTCTGTAATGGTAAATCATCTAATGCGTTCCAAAACTCGTTCCCAAGAAAATCAAAAAATCTATTCGCATTCATATTACCCTCAAAGAAGAAAGGACCAATTATTCTATCTTTCAGTAGTCCGCACCAAACGTTAATTTTTTGCTAATACTGTCTTTTTGCATTTATGACGAAGTCCGGATTCTCAGCTGACCAGTGACGGCAATTTTGACTTGAAACCACCCCATTTGTTATAAATGGGGCTTCATCGCTAAATAAAATATCATTCAAAAAATTAGGATTATTTAAATATTCCCCTTGTAGCCAATAGCAAAACTCTAATCGCCTTTCCTCATCTCCCAATTCCAATGTATCTATGCATAATTTTTTGCTTAAAAGCCTTTATTTTGTTTTTTCTAGGCATCTTCTAATACTTTCTCTGGGGATATTAAGGTTTAAACTTACAGTTCTAATGCTACACCGGGGGTTGTTGTTAAAATATTCTATAATTTGGTCATTATTTCTCAAAATTATTGGATAAAATTAGCTGAGACTTCATCATCTGTTGAATGTCCAACCCAGTCCACGTCTCTTCCAAAATACGTTTCTTGACGTTCTTCTTTTGCATTTTAGAGATAACCTTAGACCTATTCTGTGTCTCTTGGATTCTTTTTTCGAGTTCAACTTTTATTACCGAGCTGGTGATAATGGACGACTTTTTTTTGCGTATTGACTGTCGATTAGATTTTCTTCCCAAGGCTTTGGGAAAATTCCGGATGTCTTCTGGTGATACAAAAGCCCTTGAAACAAAGCTGGGCCGCGTGGATAGTGAACTGCAATTGTCCTTAATCACTGGACTTGGTTCTGTCGAAGCACGTCTTTCAGTCAATGGAACTTCAAAACCTAACTCTTCAGAAGATTGGGCTTCTGATGTGGAAGGGCAAAGGTGACAGCAGCTTCTATAAAATCAGCATCTGTGAAAATTTGGTCATTGAACGGAAAAATACCCGTTTTCATGAAGCCAGATTTGATGTTTTTTGGCGTCATCGCTGCATCATTACTAAGCTTGCGATGTCGTAGATAGTAATTGGCTTTCCTGGATGATTCAGCAGCCATGTGTTAGCTGCAGCGTTGTAAGCCGCCTTGAATGGCCCAAAGGGCTGCAGCTTGTGGCTGCAGTGGGGCACGAGCTTTATCGATGACTTCGATGGACAAATGAGCATCTAAGTTATCATAAATCAGCAGACTTGGATTTTCTAGTGCTATGTGATAAACTGATGAAGTGGTCCATCACTTTTGGAAATAACTCGGATGTTAACCAGGCTGAAGGATTGGCCAAGCCCAGTGTCCCATGAGGTGATCCATGAAGCATGAGCTGCTTAAAAAACTTTCGGGGAAAGATGATAGCAGGTGGGAGGAATGTGCCAACTGCACAAATAATGGTACTAGTTGTGACTAAGATTCCCCTCTCACCACTGGTGCTGGAACTTGCTTAATCCCTTTTTCTGCTATAATTTTCTTTGGATTCTGCACAGTTGTTGTGCTTGTTTCATCTAAATTGTATATTCTTGATGGATTTATTAACTTAGGACTTTTATTAAAAACTTCCTTCAGATTAATAAAAAAAGTTGCAACATTGTGCTTATTGAAGGACGTCATCCTTGATAGGCTACATCCCTCTGGCTGCCTAATGGATAACTTGTTTCTGTTGATGAAGGCCCGTAGCCAATCGTCTCCGGCTGCTTTGGCTTGGGTCCAGGAATTTGTAATTTTTTTATTATTTGCCATGGCATATTCATAAGCCAGTTGTTTCACTATTTTAGAATTTAATCCATATGCCATTCTAGCACATACCAATATGTAGTTTTTTAATGCATACTCCTCATGCTTTATAAATACTCTATTTACAGTATAGTTTGGAGCCAATCGTATATTCTCATTTTCTGGTTCGTTTTTTATCTTGCTCCAATATCGCTGCAGTGTTGCCCTTAGTATTTCCACCTCTTGTTCAACAACACGCAAAGATTTCCCTTTCTTAAGGGTCTCTATATAGTAAGTTTTCTATATAGAAATCAGTTATTAATTATTGCCAATAATCGTCTATTTGCGTACCTCTAACTTTGTATTAATTACCAGTTATAAAAAATCGTTACTTATAATTACACGTAAAAGATCTTCACATAAAACAAAGAGACGAAAACAAATCATTTAAAATAATTTATACAAAACACTTATTTACACGATTCATATAAACTGTTTACACGATCTAATCGACCTTCCGATAAATTAATAGCCGGTGTAATTTAATAATAAAATGACTGAAATACTTCGCTACAAAGTCATAGACTTCGCAGTGTCGATACAAAACCGTACACTTCACGGGGAATTTGTCAGTTACTCAGTCGATAATAAAGACAGCTTAATAAAAATTAAAAAAATAAACGTCAATCATTTTGACAGAATTGACGTTTCTATCGCGTTAAATTTATGTTATGTAGTTCCGATCAAAATGAAGAGGATATTCCTGATTTTATTTCTTTTGTTGAATTGTTACAACGAAGCTAGCCCAAGAAGAGTGACGAAACAAACTCAACTGAATCTGTTACCATTATTAGTAACGGTACACTCGAAAGGAATAGTTTTTAATAGCATGATAATAAGCGGAATCGCAATAGTTACCTCAGCTGCAGCGATGACTGATGACCTCAACGAAATAAAAGTCTGCCTAACTTTAGCCGATAACGAGGAAGAAGCATGCGTATCGGTAGAAGATCAAATCCTAGACGAAATTCACGAGGTACTATACTTGATAATAGATATGGGACTAGGTGTCTCGCATATGATAAAAGAAGAACTGAAGAAATCCATGAACGTCCAGCTGATAGAATGTATCGCTTCATCAGTGTACCATCCGCCTACCAAAGTGATTGCTTATCTAGACAGTGTGGTATGCGAGTTTTGCGAGCACGTGGATACCATCATTTGCGATTCTAAATATGTCGGCGTTGTGATTAGAGGTAGGACTTTGTTGAGTTGGATCGAGATGATAGCTTACGTGGAAGCAAATATTGGGACGGATTTCGATCGAAGATCGGTTAGGGGCATGCAAACGCAACACCTATTAAGATCTGTCGGGCATAGTACCCTTACCATTAATAGTCATCATCAGATGGTTGCTGTTGTATTTATCGTGAGTCTTCTCAGCTAGGAGACAGTTATCTTCCAGCCTGTGTAATGTACAATTAATCATCAATAAATTTAAAGTATTCATCTAATAATTCTTTTGAAGGTTGCAAAATATGATTTGGAGTGGAATAGAATTCCTAGTCCTATAACCAGATTTAATCCTGAATCTACCTCAAACGTAGTTACAGTAACAAGTCCAAAAAGGAAGCTGTAAGATCGAAGATAATGGATTCTTAAGTCTTCAGCAATACCAGTAGCGATAGCATCGCGAAGACTCATATGAAGACTCTTGAAGTACAGGAAAACTATAAACCAAAAGAGCCTTGTGGTTTGTACCAAACGTCCAGCTATGATCCCACCTCCATCTCCCATCTTTAAAGGATCATTTGACAACGTTGGCTAGGAAGACACTGGTTAGGGTAAACTCCTCAACCCTCTGATAGCGTACCTCATGGGACCTGAGCCAAATCGACCACCTTCTAGTGTAAAAACCAGAAGAGTGATGAATATAACAAACTCCTAGAAGACTCACAACATCAGAGACAACCTTATAACAGTGGGAGGACATTATGGAGGAACGATAAGCAGCAAATAAAACTGGAGCTAGTATTAAACCATGTGGAATTCCAGAATTGGTAAGATCTAAATTAAATAATTTATTATGAATGCTAACCTGTTGAAACGAAAAAAAAAATTATGGCAGCATCATTAAGCATTTGGACAACTGTAGGTGGATTTAAACCCGAATTAATAAGTTGGTTCGAGCATACTGAACAATAGATCTAGTCTTGGGTATCGGTTATCATTAGGTAGCGTTTCTCGCTTTACTACAGTTCTTCTTCTTCTAATTCGGTTTGTTTTAGGTCTGCTAGTCTATGGTATGTCCTGTGATGTCGATTTCCAACTGTCCTTCCATCTCCTGGTGTTGCATTGCCTGCTGGTCTTCCTGATGTCTGTATTTCTTATTGCCTCTCTCTTCGCATATTCTTGGTTGCGCTTGTTTCTTCGCGTGTCTCTATTCCGTAAACCATGACAAGTCTTATACAAGTTTTGTAGATTCTTATCCTGCTATCTGTTCGCATATATTGGTTTCACCAAACTGACTCTCCTGATAGCGATGTCGTTTTATTAATCTGGTTCATTAGATTACCATTATTTTCCAAACATAAGTATGATCTTCTAGCTGTAGAATGCATGTAACATCTATGGCGTAATATTATTAAATGCTGCCGTTGTAGATTCTAACAACTGTTGCTCATTTTTAAAGGAACGTCCATATTGGTACTTTAAATTTTTAATATAACCCCAAAGGAAAGAATCCAATGAGGTTAAGTCCGGAGATCGAACTGGTCAGGACACTTCACTGGGAGTACCAATTCACCTTTTGGGGAACCGCTGAGCAAGATACTCACAAACTAGTCTAGCATTATGGGCTGGAGCACCGTCTTGTTAAAACCAGTAATTATTAATCATCGCCAAAAGTAGATCATCTAAACTGTCTTCTAAATCGTGTTGCAATAAAGAAAGATATCGTGCTGCAGTTAAGGAGTTATGATAAATAAACGGACCCAATATTTTTGTACCCAGAATTGCACACCACATATTGAATCCAAAACGATGCTGATATCTGGATATTTTTTAGCATAATGATTTTCTTGAACCCACTAGTGAGCGTTGCGGCGATTGAAGATTCTAATCAACTTATCTTAGAAATATTTTAGCATACTGTGAACGAGAAAGGTACTTTCCCTGAAACGGAAATAGATCTTGTTCAACTGTCAAGGCCTACGTGATTTTACAAAGTCGAAAGTATACTAAAAATAAGTTTTAAACCAAGCAGGGCTTACTTACAAAAGATCAAATTGAGATTCAAAGATTGTACACACTGTATATTAAACATGCTATAAAATAACTCAATTTATTAAAAAAAAACAATAACATGTATGTAGGTATACAGGGTATCCAAAAATTTGAAAAAAAGTTTCTATCAACTTATCCTCTGAAATGCACCATTTTCGAGATACAGAGTGTTGACATTTAATTTAAAAAAATCGTTTTCTGCAAATATCCCCGGAACCGTTTATCGTAAAGAAAGCAGCTTTTGTAACCATTTTCTACTCATAATAAGCTGTTGTGTGCGAAAAAAGAAATTTAAGTCATAATTGGTGAAGATTTTGAAGGGGTAGTGATTATTTTTCTTCCCAACTTTTACGCCACTGGAAAAAGTACAGTTTTGACATGCCTATTTGAACCGGCAATATTTTCTACACAAAAAAGGTGCTGTTGGTCATGAGCTCTAAAGTTGACCGTTTTCGAGAAAAGCAACTTCTATGTTGAAAAACATAGAACATATTATTTTACTAAAACGTAGTAGTTACTAAGAAAAGTAAACGTGAACTTCATAATTGCATAATTAAAAAAAATTAAATTTCGCATATTTCAGCGTTTGTGTAAAAAAATGTACAATTTGAATTTGTGTTCTTATTAAATGTGTGTGCGGTGTGTGTGGATATGTTAACACCATAAGTTGTTTCAACAAATTCACTAACGACTATGGGAAAATGGAAGTTTTAAAAGGAATACTGTTGATAATGGGCAGCCAATGGAAGTTGCAAATCCCCAAGTAGAAGAGGCTGTCCTCAACGAAATTGGTGAAAATCCGATAACAAGTACCAGAAAAATTACTCACAACTTAAACCCATCTCACTCGACGGTTTGGAGAATTTTGAAAAGGCAACTTTTGTATCCCTACCACATCCAAAGAGTACAAGCCTTATTGCCAAGAGATTTTCCGCCAAGGTTGGCTTTTTGTAGATGGATGCAAGGCAAAATAGCTCAAATTTATTACTAAATTAATTAAATTTCAACACCTTGTATCTCTAAAATCGTGCATTTTAGAGGATAAGTTGATGGAATTTTTTTTTCAAATTTTTGGACTAGCTATTACATCTTAAAGTCCTGCGTATATATTATGAAACACCCTGTATATGTCAATAATCATGTTACTTATTGTTATTGATGTGAACAAATCGTAAGTAAGTAGATATATATCTAACTAAGCAAGTTAATACTTGCAGTTTTCAGTTTATTGACTGTCGAAAAGTGTTTCTTGAAGTCATGAGAATCAACGTTGCTAATGTTCATACAATTCTTTTACTTTCACTTTGTGTAATAATATTGAATACAATAAAAATATAGTGCCTAAACTAAACTAACTAACGAAAATGGAGATAGTGAAATTGGTACCTAATAACAATTTTAATGGCAGTAATAAAATCTATAAGTTTTATGTGTATAGTCTCGATTATCCGAATAGGTTGGGACCTGGACCTCGGTTGGTAACCAACTCTATATTTACGGTTGAATATCTCAGCAGTGGTGCACCCTAGCAAAAAAAGATATATAGACAGACAGTATTATTTTTACATAAACTGTATGTATCCGAGATATTGCCCACATATTCATGGACACCCTGTATATACTTCATCTACCGTATGCGTTCGAAAATACTACCGATTACAATGGATCGCTTCTCGGAAATTTTACCGAACTTATGCATCGATTGTCCCAGCTAACACGGTTTCTTTGATAATTTGATTATTTTACAGTATAGAGAAAAAAGTTTCAAATAAAAGTTGTCCCTATTTATACGATGCATAGCTAGAAAATATTTTCAAATATACAGGGTGTCCAAATTATAGAAAAAGCGTATGTAACCATATTATTTTAAATGGATCACCCTATATATTATATTTGTTTAGATTCTACATAATATTTTAAGTAACTTTTATTAAGACCTTCCTAGACCTATGTGCTTTTGTTTTCGAGAAAATAAATATTTTACCAAAAATTTTGCAATTGCAGCACTCTCGTTAATGAGCTGTAGGATCAATTCTAAGAAAGGTAGAACATTTTGGTTTGCGCAAATTGATACGTCTTGAATTGCTTTATTATTTCCTTTATTAACATGTACGGATCCTTTTGTTGACATACAGTTACAGGCGCCAACATTTGGAAACATTTAAATGCCAATAACTCGTTTTTTTTTTTAAATGGCACACCCTATATCTCTTTACAGGGTTGGATGTAAAAATAAATTCTCTTCCTTTTGATATCAGAATGTACTTCGTATAAATAGGGACAACTTTTATTTGAAACTTTTTTCTCTATACTGTAAAATAAACTAATTATCAAAGAAACCGTGTGTATTCATCCAGCAAATAAACATCTAAAAATTTTAAAAAAATACGGGGGGTGGGGGTTGTTTCTGGAAAACAAGAACTATGACAGGCAAACTATTGTCTCTATGCTTTAGTACTCATAAAACAGATATACAGTGTAACCCATTTGTTATTGAGTCACTCTGTAAAATCTTTATTTATTGTGCGGTTTTAATCGGATTTCGTTTAAATTGTAGAGCTTAGTGGACTGTATTCTTGGAACAAAAATAGCCACATTTCTACAAAATACAAGGCTAGCTACGTTAGTTTTTAGGAGTAACATTTTAAGAAATTATATTAGCGATTTTTTTAGATAAAATCTGTGCACGCCACTGGATTCACCACCCTACAAAATGGGCCTGTACCAAACTTCATCGAAAACTTTTAGGTAATACCGATTCTTTTGCTAAATTAAAAATGCACTGATCATTTCCATAAATTTCTTCTAAAAGTCAAGTTATCCATGGAAAAAAATTGAAGCAGTTCATTGTCAAAAGTGACATTACTGTATAAGAAAGATATTACAATTTGTCTAGTGTTAATAACCATGGAAAATCTAACTTTAAGAGACAGAATTGAAATAGTACGTCTTGTTGGCGATAATGTGCTTTCAGCAAGAGAAGCTGCAAGAGAATTCAATAATAGAAACCCAGATAGACGAATAAGTCGGAGTACTGTACAACGCATTAACAAAGTTTTTAATGAGAGAAGGTCTGTTTCAAAAAATTTGCTTAGAAGTAGGTATAATGGAATTGGACCCTGGAAAAAGACGAGGAGTGTACTCCTTTCGTTGTATTCAAGAGTCTCCACCTTTATGACACGTGGAAGGGGAATGGATCACGAGGTCTTCCATGTTGTGACAAGCAGTTAGACTATCGAAAAGCCTTAATTGGTGATAACCTCTCATCCTCCTCAATGAAAGAAGTGTGCACCAAACACTGTCGGAATGGAAATTATAAAATACGCGATTATCCACAGTTCCCGAAGATAGATTTGCTAGTCTATTGAGGAAAACTTTGACTACCATGGATGCAAAACCTGCACGTGGTATTAATCAACCAAGAGAAAGAACTGACAATAGACTATCAGCAATTAAACTAAACTTAATCAACGCCTTCTGTGCTTCTGGTATTTATCCGTTGAATCGCCAACAAGTGTTTAAAAAATTGCCATATGAGGTAGAAGATCCTACAATCGAGGTGCAATCGAAAGTGCTCTTACTACTTTTCCAAAAGAGCAACGATTTGCAGAATCAAGTCGCCCCCAAAAGTAAAAGAAAAGGACTCCCAGTTGCACCTGGTTGCAGCATATCTATACAGCTACCTTGGTCTAATATTCAATTTTAAAGAAATTTTTCCAAATGCAGCATAAAATTTGATTAATTTCAACATGATTGTAATTTACTTGATAAAGTGAGCAGTAATTAGTGTTTTTGAAAGATCTACCAGTATTGCATTGAACACATACAAAGTGCTGGTCGTGAAAGATATCTCAAAAAATAGAATTAATAACGAAAGTTGATTATTTTAGCCTACCACTTTAATAAAACACTATTATTTATTGATTATTCAACTTTATTCAACTCGGAACACACTAAAAACATAATTGGAGCATTCCTCAAAACTGAAGATTTCAGTCAACATCTTCATCTTTTGGCGAAGCAGCAGTGGTGGTAGCCGCTTCTAGTTGACGATAAAAGTTTTGGGAATCGAGAGGAATCAAATTAACGTTGCATAAATATAACGCTGCAGTTTTGCCAACGGAATTTTTGGAGGTTCGTCATAAGCTCTTTTGAGGCATTGGCATTGAGATATTGATAAAATTATATTCTCTACTGCTGTATGATCTTTTGCACATTATCACGTTTGGAGTGTCTTTCTCAAATCGCAATATCATAATATTATTGCAGTCTGCCTTTTCTCCTGATTAATTGACATTAAAATTTTTATCAATCTATGATGTCTTCTGTCTTTATTTCTATGACATCGAATGGCTTGCCAGTTTCAGCAACATCACCACTTCAGATGGCACAAAAATGCGCCATTTCGAAGAGCTCGCTTTTTTCCCTTTCTATTAGCGAGTGCCTGTTATCTGCTTCCTCTGCTTAGTGTGGCCAATGACTAAAAATTCATTGGTAGTAGCTCTGATCGGTAGATGTTCAACAGCATACAGATACATTGTGGCAACAAATTTATTTTTCTGCTGACCCACAGAATTATCTGAGTAGAATATTAAGTCAGTTTTTGCACCAATGCTTTCCGAAAAGAAATATACATAGCTGCCTATTGCATTAGCACCCCTCTTAGCAATACCCTCATGCCAGGGATAGCAGAAGCCGTCTCTATTTGACATCTTGAATATTGTAAAATTTATCGCGTTGATTTTACTCTTATAATAAAAGTCAAAATCTTCTCCGCAAGTCAAGGAAATTACCGCCTCTAAATCGTAACAGGCTAGAATCTGAAAATTGCCTTTGGATTTAGCAATATCATCTGCTTTTTCTTCTCTAGATTTAAGTTTTTCGGCTAAATGATGTTCATGCCTATCTAACACATCTCCCGTACACTCGAGTGGGCTAAATGGCTCAATATGAAGCATAGGAATGAGTTCCTTTCTACTCTGTTCTGCTTCAAAATCATATTTTTCAAGAAGTCTTGAAATCACTGAAGAGCTGGAACCTGCCATCATTTAATTATCAACTTATGAATTTGTATTACTCTTCGTCTAGCCTGTTATGATTTCAAACACGCATGAATCAATCAGAAATAAGAAGTCAAATTATAGTAAATCGAAACAAACGCCATGGTTGGGAAATACAAAATAACAAAAAAATGCATTAAAAAAAAAGACAATTCTGGAAGTGAAGAACAATCTATGGTACGTGACTAAAGCGAGAATTTACATTAAAAGCAATTATTTAAATTTTTCCTAATCTGATCACAACATTACTTCAATGACGGCAAAAACACCTTCTGCGCAATCAAGAGGTATTAATTAAACAAGATAAACGTTTGTTATTGAAAGAAATAATATATTCCAGTTTTATTCATTAATTTCGACAAAAACAAAAAATTTTAGATGCTGCTATATCTCGCACGTAATAATAACGTCTATTAAACGCGCAAAAAAAAACGAAAAAATAAAAATCATCGGCTAGAAAGTGTAACGCGGACCTACTTTTGTCAATTACACCCAAAGCACGTAGAATGTGTTAACAGATTGGAAAACGTACGACAGTTGAATAACTTTATGTTATTCGCAGTGGATATACAGCGTCGTGACAAATTAACGAACTATGTTCGGTTCGCAATAACAATCCTGCAATAATAAATATGAAGTCGTTAGTTATACCTACATATATTAATTATAATTATTAATTTAACGTTAGTATTACATCAGACTACGCTTGTGCAGATATTCCAAAAATATTTGCATAAACGATTTTTTTTTTTTAATATTGAACGACATAATAACGTCACCAATATAATTGACGAACGAAAGAAATTTCAATGAAGTGTTTGTTTCTTTTGTATAAACGTGGAAAGATGTGAAATCGTAAAGGACTGAGTAAACGACCTTGCAGTACCTTATGTGCAAGTTCCTAGAGTGGTGACGTGTTATTCATTCGGATTTGGTCATATTATTAATGCTTATATACATATATATATATATATATGTACGTGTACGTGTTCAAAGTTCAGTTCGGCTAAAGTAGGTTGACTAACGAAATTAACGATTGGCTAATGATATGCACCTTTTCGTAAATGTTTACGTAAGCTGTTGTTGTTGTTGTGGTCTATTGCGTCCGTTGCTCCCATATTTTCTTATTTATCTGATTTTGTATTCAATATATTTTATATTGGATTGGAAAAGTACTGAAATTTCAAATCTCCGAAATCGGAGTAATGATTTTAACACGATGGTTTGTATTTTGTGCTCTAATTCAAGGAGAAATTATAGATAGTCCTTTCATTACACGACACTTTTTTTTCTGACAAAACAGAAGGCATCGCTTTTTATAAAAACTATCGAAAAGGCATATTAGAACAGATATCCTGAATCAGATGCCATTGCATTTTAGCCAAAATGCGTAGCAGACAGGCAAATCCACAGAGACTGCACTGGTGCAGCTGAAAACAGCGATTCAGGACGCTCTGCAAAACAAAGGAACAGTATGTGCTTTTCTAGACATAGAAAGCTTTTCTAGACAGACAACACTCCACACGAGGCGATCAATGGAGCATTAGAAAATAGAAGAGTCGATAATGGGACGTCCAGATGGCTGTCTCTCTCTCCGAGAAACTGTTTCAATCAGTACAACCACTCATGTGGAATCTAACGGTGGATGAGCTCCTCTACAGCCTGGTTGCCATTAACATATCCTGTCAGGGGTATGCCAATGACAGATTTAATGAAGTCGACTCCGAGAGCATATGAGAGCAATTGGGCTAGCAGAGACAGCAGAATACAGAGTGTGATGCACCTACGATCTTGCGGAATAGAAGAGGGAGACTTATCTAAAACCAAACCATCTCACATTCTGAACTTTCTAAAGCAGATAGGTTTAGCATGTCCGCTATGAAGGCAAGAAATCCTCATCCACACAGCAAGCAACGGGAGACATAATAGACCTTCTAGACTTAATGACATATTTCTTATTTAATGACAATTCCTAACGATAGGAGGAGGATGAATCTGAAAAATCATTGTGTATGGATCGATGGCGGTTTAGCAGCTAATTATAGTCAATACAAAGATATGTTATGTGTTGAAACTTTTTGAGTTGACTTCTCTGGTCTATCAGGTTTGTCATCTAGGTGGACAAACTCCGTCAAATTCTCAATACAATAATGAAATTGAGCCATAATTCTCAATCGAAAGGAATGTACTGGAAAAGATGATGTGCATAACACTTCTGTAGTAAAAAAAAAAGCATGAAAATAGATTTCTGATGATTCAGAAATATAATCATGTGGTGGATGACAAAAAAAATTTGCTACTCCAAAGGTGTTTTGTCCAAGTACTTTATCCATGTTGTACAAAATAGTTCTCCTTTTTTATTTTGGTACCTTTCACAGTCTAAACGACCCAATTGCTTGTTCACGAGCAGTATTGATATTAGTTTAATGAAAATAGTTATATAATAGAGTTTCCATCTATTTGAGGATGCATCTTCTAACATCCAACTTCAAGCATATCATTGTTTGGAGCGCAAAAGTTACCGCCACCAGCTGCTGCTGTTTCGACTGTTATCACAAACGTTAATGCTGCGATCTCAAAAATATATGCACAATAACAGACACTATAAAATAATAATAATAAGCCAGACTAAAGAAATGCCTACTGGCATTATATTGGCATTTTTTCGACGTTTTTAATGAGCCAGACATTAATACTATTTGTGCTTGTGTTTTTGAATAATATTATTTAAAGTCTTGAATTAAAATGTTGGAAAAATAGTCTTAATCGTGTTTAATCGACAGAGTTTTTAAGAAAGCTGGCAATTTAATGTTTATTGTGCAGGAAGAGATGACAGCCCTGACATAGCTGATGTGATTTTACCAAGGGAATTTCAATGGTAAGTTGGGGCGGCAGTTTGATTCAATCTGCTAACTGTCGAAGATTTTTCTGCGCCCTCCGCATGTTTTAGGTTATGTTGCTGTAATTTCAAAAGATCTTAACACACGAGGGCAGGTGGATTTGATAGATTTACAGTCTGCTCTGGATTGAGAATTTAAATGCTGCAGAAGTAGCCATGGAACTGTTAAAAATATTCTTGGAATTTGGCCCTCCATTTATATTACAAAGTGATAATGGAAGAGAGTTCACAGCGGATGTTATAGAAGAATTGGTGTCGATGTGGCCCGAATGCAAAATTATTCACGGTAGTCCTCGACGTCCTCAAACGCAAGGCAGCGTGGAAAGATCAAACCAAGACGTGGAAAATATGTTGCGGTATTGGATGCAAGACAATAAATCTACTAAATGATCCCTTGGTTGTTTTTTTGTTCAATACTATAAAGACTCCTCTTACCATCGCATAATTAGCAGATCCCCTCACCGTGCATTATTTGGTTCTGATCCCGTACAAAGAGATGCGTACGTTTCAAAAACAAAAATCTTCGTTCTTCAAAGTGTCACCAAAGTTTGTCATGCGCCAACAAATGACTGAAATATTGTCTTCTTTAATTTTTAATTCATATAAAAATTGTTTGTGCATTCCATATGATCTTGGACTAAGCAAGTTCCTGACACATTCTAGATTTTTCTTAAATATTTTATGGACACCCCATTTCCATGATATGGCCAAACGTTGATGACAAAATCGTGAAATATTAACGACTTATTGATCTGGTCAAATTCTCGAGTATTTCATGATGTGGGCAATTCTACGATAAGGCCACGACATATATATATGTTTCATAATATATACGCAGGACTTCAGGATGTGACACTTTGTCCAAAAATTTTAAAAAAAGTTTCTATCAACTTACCCTCTAAAATGCACCATTTTCGAGATACAGGGTGTTGAAATTTAATTACAAAATCGTTTTTTGGAAATATCTCCGGAACCGTGTATCATAAAGAAACCAGCTTTAGTAACCATTTTCTACTTATAATAAGCTAAGTTGTGAGCGAGAAAATCTTTATTTTTAAGTCATAATTGTTGAAGATTTTGAAGGGGTAGTGGTTGTTTTTCTCCCCAACTTTTACGCCACTGGAAAAAGTACGATTTTGAGGCGCCCATTTGGACCGCCAATGTTTTCTACGCAAAAAAGGTACTGTTGGTCATGAGCTCTAAAGTTGACTGTTTTCGAGAAACGTCAACTTTTATGTTGAAAAACATGGTAATTTTTTTTAAATAAAAGTTTTATTTTACTAAAACATTAGAACAAGTAAGAAAAGCAAACATTAACATAAAAGTTGATTTTTCTCGAAAACGGTCAACTTTGGAGCTCATGAGCAACAGTACCTTTTCTGTGTAGAAAACATTGGCGGTTCAAATGGGCGTCTCAAAATTGTATTTTTTCCAGTGGCGTAGAAGTTGGGGAAAAAAACAACCACAACTCCTTCAAAATCTTCACCAATTATGACTTAAAAATTTTTTTTCTCGCACACAACTTAACTTATTATAAGTACAAAATGGTTACAAAAGCTGTTTTTGTTACGATAAACGGTTCCGGAGATATTTCCCAAAAACGAATTTAATTAAATTTTAACACCCTGTATCTCGAAAATGGTGCATTTTAGAGGGTAAGTTGATGGAAACTTTTTTTCAAATTTTTGGACAAGCTATCACATCCTGAAGTCCTACGCATATATTATGAAATACCCTGTATATCGCAGATTTGTTCATCATTTATGCGTAGGATACATCATGGGATGTAAAAGGAATACACAGTGTTAGTTCTCAAAGCACAAAATTTCAAAAAAAATCGTGCAAACAAAAAAAAATAAAGAACACTCTCCCCTTACGTCGAAGCAGCTTTTTCGCATCCACCACACCCAGTGTAGACGTCACCAAAAAGTGACGTCTACTCTATGTACGCTAACAAAATAATTTTCTAATATTTTGAAGTGGGTCACAATATCGTGAGTGCCGACAGTTTCCACCATAATTAATTACCTCTGCAAAAACAAGCGAAGCTTTTTCAGATTGTTTGTACAAAAGCAGAAAGGGCAAATATTTATGTTTGAGTAGTTTGAGACGTCAGTTGCAAATGAATTCTTGAGTGATTTGGATTTTTTATTTAAAAAGTATGTAATAGAAAACGCTATTACAAAACTGATATAGCTTTATAAGAGCTTTGTGCACCTGTTTTTTCGATCACAGCGCCATCTATGTGTGCTTATAACGAAAAGGCTTCTAATATATCATTGATAAATTTAAAAAAATGCTACATATTAATCCATCATTATTGATCGATGAAGAGTAATGAAGTGGGAATTAAACAGCTTTGTTTGAACTAGATCGTCAAACTAGAATACCACCAATCACACTTGATCTTCAAGACATACACGTACTAACACGTAATTTATATCTTGTTTACATTAGGTAGTTGATTTTCGTCAAAACATAAATCACCTTAATCACATAATTCGGTATCGGGAGCCATCATCTAAAATGGCGACTAATTAACAACACAATAGAAACACCTGTTAAACAATGCAAATTTTTCGGAATCCTACCCGGATACCCGGCCGAAACTAACGACTTCCTCCTATTGTATAAATCTATCTAATCAGAAACATATATTATATAGGTATTTATTAGAGGGATTCAGGAAATAAACATCTAATAAGTGTGTGCGTACTATCTCGTTAAGGTTATTATGAACGTCCATATGTGTATAATTTCGTAATCTTCGGTTTCGCATAGGACTTTTTCGTACACGTCACGAATCGATACCGCAATACTTGCAAAGTTAATCGAGTTCTGTTTCATATTCTATACCATTCGCTCTATCTGCATACGTACTAATTACCACCTATATAGATCTAATGCATCGCATGTGTATCACCGATCTTTTGCGCCTGTTGTTGGATAATATGACCTTTAATGGTCCGATGAAGTTCGCCGAGATATGTTTATATGAATGGGTTTTACGCTAAACGGTGTTTTTCGATTCATGAAATGATGATCCGACGTCTAATTTATAGGTATGTAGATATTTTTATGGGAATTTTATGTTTACGTGAAGAATAACAACAATTAATTTTAATTGTTAAATAATTATATATTTTTTTTAACATCGTGGAATTAAGTCATACTTTGAAGGCATTAGATAACCCTCATGCAGTTATACAGTATGAGAGCGTCGAAGATAGTGGCGTACGTTGTTGGAAAGCAGTAGTTGCAAATTGATAACAGAGGTAGTATAATTGGAGTTTGAATTTAACCCTATTATCCTTCTAGCTATTTATAGATCAATAAAATGATGAGGATGAAGTGGGATAAATGTAATCGAGGATCAAGTTTCTTTTTTCAGTTATTCTTAACGGCTGCCATCCCACTATCTTCCCCCATGTTTTTGGATCTTAGCGTTGTACAACCAGTACTTCTACTCAACCTCACGTTACAGACAGGATTTTTGAAGGACATTTCAGGCAGGTACGGCCTACATGCCTCCAACTTGATGAAATACTTAATTAAAAACAACACCAGGCAAGCGAAGAAGCGGAATCGAAGACACCTCCTCCTACGTTGTCGTAAACTTCACATCATTCCGAACCATATCAAGAACAAGTCACGCAATTTGGATATGTTGCTACCAAGAGGATCGACAACAGTCAAGATCAATAAATTTAATGAAATCACTTTCCGGGTTACCTGGTTCTGAAAACAGCTTATCTGGCTTTGACCTAGCACAAGAGTTTCTCTCTCCTCTAAAATTTTTCTTTTCATATGTAATCTTTCTACCTTTCATTATCTTTATCGTCTTGAACGATTAATAAAAAGCAATGCTTATTATTTCATTCTTCTTATTATAGTATCATTCTTCTTTTGCCTCTTTTTCCAATTTTTTCTTTCGCTATTGCTTCTATTTTTTTTCTTGTCGGCTGATTCGTCTTTTCTATTTCATCTTTGTATTATTCTTAGTAACTTTCTCTTCTGATTACTTTGTTTTTCTTGCTATATTATCTTTATTTTTCATTTCATCTTTGTATTGTTTCATCTCTTTTCTAATTTAATGTCTTATTTCTTCTCGGTGCATATTAGTCGTGTTTCCGTTGAATTTTCAGATCTAATAGCTTTGCTTCCAAATACCGATTTGAAAGACTTTGGTGGGCAAAACGCGTACGTTTCTAACCAAATAGTCGACATTAAAGAAATGTAGTATTGTCTCATGTTCTTTTGAACTCAATTCCATCTTGTAATCCATATTGTGCGTCGTAGTTCTGAATGCAGTCTATTTTCGAAATAATTTTGAAAACTGTGTTGGTTCAACCTTTCTTGCACTCCTCTGCAACTTTTCCTAGCTTTTCAGCAGCTTCAATATCAGCAGAACCAACCAGGAATTGCATTGAATGGTTTTACATTATCGTCGCTTTTAATGCTGTCAAATATACTCTTTGCTTTAGCAGAATCGATAACCTCACATAGAACATTGTGACAGTTCTATTCTATTGTACCGACCTGTGTTGTGGGGTTGGAACTAGTCCATTGTCGAAGGTATTGCACAATTACGGTTGAGATGCGGCTTGTGATGGCAGCTCTTGCATTCGGAGTTGCGCTGATGAGATCTAGGAGGTCGAAACCACGTGATCCGCTTCTAATACTGGATCTATTTTCATTGCATTTTTTTATACTGTGGCATTTATCAACGTTTTCACATATCCTAAGAAGCTGATTTGCAAGAAATCAAGAAATGTAGCTTTTTGGAAAGCAATAACTCTTGCTTTCGCTATCCCTTCAATTTTGTTCTCGTCCTTTTTATTTTTTCTTACGGCTTATTTGTCTTTTCTATTTCATCTTTTTATTTTTGCGTGTCTTGCTTTCTTCTTTTTCTAATTTAATATTCTTCCTCTTATTTCTTTGCGATATATATTGTTCGTATTGTTTTTTTTCTTGTTTCTTTTGCCATTTTGTCATTAGCTATTTGTTCTTTCTTCCTGCCTTTTTCTGTCATCCTCTGGCATCTCGTTCTTCTTTCTTTGTTTTCCAATTTCATTGTTGTTGTGCTTCATATAATATTGGTTTCGTCCGTTCATTCATTTCTGTTTGCTGTTCTTCTTTTATCATTGTATTGATTTGGTGTCCTTCCTCTTTGGTCTTCCATTGGTGGCAGCCATTGTTTTTCTTTTTGTTCTATTATTTTGTTGCTCTCTTTTGTCATTAGCTTCTTTGTTCTACTGGTTTTTCATATTTCATTGTTCCTTACTTGCTTTATTTCATATTGCGTAGACTTTGCAAATTTCTTTGTGGTGCTTGTCCTTTATTGCTTTCTTTATTCTAATATGTCTCACCCCCTCCCCCCCCCGTCTCCACCCCTCTCCCCCCATTTAATTTCTCTCTTATTCACTTTTTCTAATGGATTCTCCTTGTTGATTTTTTCTCTTTTATTTCTTCTCTCTGTATACACATTCATTTTGTTTACTTTTTTTTCCTCCATTCTTTTGTTATTTTGTTGCTCTTTTATCATTAGTTTCTTCTTCTTGCTTTCATCCTTTTCTCTTGTCATCTTGCTCTATTTCATTTGCTTCCTTAACTCATGATTGTTTCGTTGCTATATTTCGTATTGGTTTCTACTTTCAAATCGGTTTTTCTTCTTTTTGATTTGTCTATTTCATTCTTTTTTTATCCATTCTTCTACTTCTTCTTTCTCAGGCACATTGTTCGTTTTGTTTTCCTACTTCCTTTTCTACTTTTCAATCTTTCACTCTCTTTTTCATATTTTCTATTTCACCGTTATTCTCTGTTCTCATTATTTCGCTTTTTTTTTATTTTTCTCTACCTATAGATATTGTTCATTTTGTTAGTTTCTTGTTCTCTCTTTCTTCTCTTTTGTCACCAGGTTTTTGGTGTTTTCTTTCATGCTTTATTATTTTATATCACTTTTTGTATTTTCTCCCTATTCTATCTTTATATTTTTGGTTTCCTTCTTTTTGTTGTAGTTAATTGCTCTTATTCCCCTTCTATTTTGTTTCCTTATTTCTTTTTCCTGTTTGTTATAGCTCATCGTTCTTTTTTTGTTATTTATTCTTTCTTTTTATTCTTTCTGCCTGCAGTTTTTTTCTCATTTTGTTATTCATGATTTTTTCCCATAAAAACTCGCACAACACTGTTTCAAACATGTTACTTCCAACAATACCTGTCCACAGATTGATTCCGGTTATGGTAACTAAACATTTCATATCAATGCTGATACTTATACGATATTAAAGCTCAGAAAAACAACATATTATGGGACTTTGTTCAAAAATGGAATGCCAGGCAATGATTAGGTTAAAAAAAGGTATCAATCACAGCCAAAACAAACCACAAATTATAGAAGTAGCCACTAGTAGTAGACACAAAAGGACAAACTTAATTAAAAAACGTTATTAAATCCTACTTGATATACATCAATCTACATAACAGACTAAAAAATTTTAATTAGCAAGATTTTGAGTCATTGCCAAAAAAAAAAAAAAAACGAAAAGAAACAAGACCAGAGAGACACGAAGACTGGTTTCAACCAATACATATTCGTATACTAGTAATAGCGTAGTAATAACTAACAGCACGTACAACGGTATACAGTCGGTTCAAAAGAGGAAGGGGTACCATCAGCAAATAGACTGGTTATTTAGAAGCTACGAGAGCATTACATATATCTGAAAAACGGTGCAGACTTAGAAATGATACCGAAAGAAAGAAAGGCGCTTATTTTACGACTCTTGCGAACTCGGAGATGATGCCGCTGCTGCGTGGTAAATGAACTTTATTTACCAACCGGTTTCAGCTGGTTCGGGCGTTGTGTTTTTAAAACATTTTTTTTTTGTTTCGTTTAAATTAATGCACAACTCCGTCGTAATATTTGTTTGTTTACTATTACTTTGAATTGTTTCGATCAAAACAATAAAATCTTCTTTTTTTTTTTTGTTTCGCCGATAATTTCGGAGTTTTTTTTGTGCGCTAATTGGAAATTAAAACGAATGCGGTTTTGTAATATCTCTGTTAATCTAGGTAAACATGCGTAAATCATAGAGGAAATTAAGTAAACATGGGAATTTTGTTTGTGTCTTTTAAGTGGTAAATAGGATCAAAACATCTTTTAAATGTCACTGCTATATGATGCAAGTCTCTCGAAACGAAGATTCTGTCACGTACATATGTTTACAAGGACTTTCTATAAATTCAACTTTAAGTAATCATCTTTATCTATTAGAAATCTATGCACAGGTGAAGTATGATTAAAATCATTTTTCATAGATCTGGATGTGTGGAGATTTTAAAGTGCTTTCCATGCTTTCTTGTTCATCAAGGAGAATACATTAAATACGCCTGTTTCTAATGTGAGTGGAGGGAGTCGACCCCCACCAATTAAAGATCTACAGTTTGTGGAGAAAATAAATGATAAGGAAAAGGTTATAAAAGGAAATGGTAAACTTCGTTCCTTGGCAGCAATAAAGACCTAAAATTTCAAGGCAAACGGCGAAGACGTACTACAAAATTTGAAAGATAGGAACTGGGTTCACTATAGATGTCACACAATCATAAACGAGACGATGATGCACGCAATTAGGCATCAGCAGACGTTCGTTGCCACGAATTTTGGTCCCCTACAAAGTGCAAACTGTTCAAAAATTGCTGCTTGCTGACCCTCGCACCCTCTTACTGCATACTCTATTGAACTTGCTGGAAGAAATGAATGATTTCGTATCAAAAATCATAATGTGGGACAGAACACAGTTCCACTCCGTTTCTGGGGCACAGAGAATCCACTTGAAATGCAAGAAGAGCTACTGCATCCGCTCATAGTGACTGTTTGGTGTGGCATTTGCGTGAAAAAGTGATTGGCCTTTATTTTTTTGAAGACATCGATGGCATCATCGTAATCGTAGATGGTAAGCGTTACAGGTAGATGCTAAACAAGTTTTTTCTGCCGTAAGTTACTGCATTGGGTCTCGATTGTTGTTGGTTTCAACAGGACGGAGCAATCGCTCACACAGCTCGGGCAACTATGAAGATTTTGACACACCAATTTCCAAGTCGAGTGATCTCCTGTTTTGACATCTGGCCATCCAGATGGCCAGATCTAACAGCACCAGACTTGTTCCTCTGTGGCTTTGTAAAATCTCGCGTTTGCCACAACAAACCGCGAACCTTGCAAGTCTTGAAAGCTAACATTGAAGACGAAATCGCCAATTTCGAGCCAGATGTTTTGCGAGCAGCAATTCAACATGCCGTAAAACGAGCCGAGGTGGCGATATTTTTTTTTCCAATTAATCACATCAATTTTACACTTTCGAATAAACTTTTTGTGATAAATGGCAGCCAATTGAAAATATAACATTACTTTTGCGCCAACTTGTAGAAACTGTTAACAAGAAACTAAGCTAAGAAACGAAACCTAGAAGGTATTGCAACACCTACTCGAAAAAATTGAGGTTAGACATGACATTCAGGACATCTAAAATAAATACCTACGAAATTGAAAAAAAGAACTCAAACATTCAAATGGACGAATGTTTCATTGCAGAAAACTTTTTGAAACAATTGTAAGTGAGTAAAGCCGTCATGGTGCTGAGATCTCTTCTGTTGAGTTCCAGCAGAGATTTGGCCCTGTTAGCTGAAAAACTAATCAACTTGTTTGATTGATTTAGATTTGGGCTCTTATATGGCTGTTGATGAGACAAATTCGATGATTTGCTGGACGGCTTACCACTAGCCATTCGACGTGATATGTGGTTTCAACACGATGGTGCATCCCCACACAATGCAAGAATTGTTCAGGATGTTCTACAACAAAAGTTTAGGCATAAAGTGATAGCAAATAGTGTTCCAGAATCTTAGCCACACAGATCGCCCGATCTTTCTATGTTGGACTGTTTCGTTTGGGGATACCTCAAACAAAACGTTTATTTAACAGTTCCGGTAAACCTTAACAATCTCAAAGATCGAATCACCGAAGCCTGCCGTCAAGTAAATCCTTATATGTTGCGAAAAGCACGTAGTAATTTACTAAGAAGAGCTTGAGTATGTGTTCAAAATAATGGGGAGCATTTTGAAGACGTACAAATCTAAAACTTCCTACCCTATGATGAATGTACTTAGTGGTGTAGTTTGTTTCTGTTACAGTTTTGTATTTGTTTTCTAAGGTTGCTAATAAAGCCTTTTTTTGCAAGACCATCGGCAGTTTCGTTGCCGTCATACCTTCAGTGACTTGGTACCCGCATCAGTATGACTGTATTTCTCTGAGACAGAGCATTGAGGATAAGCAAATAAGTCCAGTTTAATTTAGACTTCATCCTCCTGAGGGAACTTAATTTTGAGTTTGGTAGTGACGAAAAATCATAGACACAGAAGAAACTATAACACAAGACTTATACAGCAGCGAGTCATCAGCAGAAGAAATCGATGAGATGTCAGATGTTGACAAAGAAAGTCAACTTGAAGATGATTACCGTTTATTTTTTATTTTTTGGAAGGATGCTATAAATAAACATTTTGGATAAGCAACAGAAGAGACAACAGCGGAGACAATAGAAGAGACAACAGAAGAGACAACAGCGGAGACAATAGAAGAGACAACAGCGGAGACAATAGAAGAGACAACAGAAGAGACAACAGCGGAGACAATAGAAGAGACAACAGAAGAGACAACAGCGGAGACAATAGAAGAGACAACAGAACAGACAACAGAACAGACAACAGAACAGACAACAGAACAGACAACAGAACAGACAACAGAACAGACAACAGAACAGACAACAGAACAGACAACAGAACAGACAACAGAACAGACAACAGAACAGACAACAGAACAGACAACAGAACAGACAACAGAACAGACAACAGAACAGACAACAGAACAGACAACAGAACAGACAACAGAACAGACAACAGAACAGACAACAGAACAGACAACAGAACAGACAGAACAGACAACAGAACAGATAACAGAACAGACAACAGAACAGACAACAGAACAGACAACAGAACAGACAACAGAACAGACAACAGAACAGACAGAAGAGACAGAATGATGTAGATGACAAAACCGAAAAGTCACTTCTAAATTTAAATTACAATGCCACAAGAAAGAGCTGTCGTTGACCAAATGTGCGCTTTTACAGTACATCTAGAATAATTACAAGAAGATGGCCGTTTACAGTTTTCTTCAGATATAATGTGGAATAAATTCAAGAGTCATTTTCAAATTTAACATCATTGATAACAAAGACAGAAGAAGACTATTTTTGAAAAATTACAACTCATGGACGGCTATTTGAAAGAGAGGGCTCAAATAAAATCGCTTCCCAAAGATGTCTCTGCAATTTTATCTAAATATGGAGTGAATGAATTACAAACTAAACCACCAAGAAGAGCAGCTAGCTGTCACATCTGTGGCGCTCACAAAAATAACAAAACAATGTCAGATTGTCAACATTGTGTGATGATTATAAATTCGTTTCTTTAAATATTACTTTGTTTGACCGATATATCATTTACGCAGTTTTTCCAATCTAATTTATAGACGGCTTTGATCATCCTTTTTTAGACTTAATACTTATGAGTCATAGTGTATTCACCAGGAGGAGCACCTCGGCAACATTAGCCGACTGTGTCTATCTTGCTCGACACGGCGAATATATCCATATACGGCAGAAAACTGCTTAAGAGTTCTTTTTAGAGCGTGGCCACTACATCCAGTTTGAGAATCGTTCTCTCCGAGTACATAATATACAACGCTCATATATAGGTACACATTATGTTCGTGTATAGCGCCAAACTTAGTCGAGATTGCATGGTTGGAACCAGTAACATAATCACGAAGACGGCTTCTATAAATAACCTCCGGACAACAACACGAAAGCATGCAGAAGAAAAGAAGTACCAAAGAAGAAGGTATAAATGTGTAATCGCTACATGGATGTTCGGTATAGGTAGGTATACAAAAACAAAATCAAAGAGATGAAGTAGTAGAAGAAGAAGGAGTAGAAGCAGCTGAATTGTTGTTTTTTTTTTGTTATCCTCCTTATGGTAGTGTGGTAGAGCTATTTAAGCTAACAATGTTGGTCGCCGAGAATTATATCTGCAAGATGTGGTGCTAAAAATAGACGGTGGAATCTGGTTGTTCTTGTCGAATATCCAGGGTTATGTTTCTAGGAAATTACCCCGAATCGATTCGGTTTAATGAGGTTATACTGTATATCGAATCAGTGTCCTTGACCGTAACGCTTGCACATTCGTTCACAGTTTATAAGCACAGACCTCACAGCAGAGTCTCGGCAACTTTCATATCATACAATTTTGTGCAGCGTGTTATATTTTAATGGTAAATAAATAGATCAATTTTATCTATAGTATAGTATAATACGATTGCCAATTTAATCGTCTAATATCTCAGAAAATTGTGTTTATATTATATTGATCGTCGTCCTTGAAGGTGATAAATTAATATTAATATCGCAATAACGATTGAAAGTTTAGCGTTAAATGGAAAGTTCACAGCGTTCGCAATGCTCTTACGAACTGAAGAATGTCAAGAATTAGTATAAAATAATAATGTTTTAACTTTGACATTGATTTCCAATACGGAGATAACGTTTATTTGAACAGTAATCACCTATTACACCATACAATACAAATAATAGTATCAAACAATGAATTTAATATTTGTTACGGGCTAATAATATGTATATATGTCTATCGAATATTGTGAATATGCCTTAAGAGATGAGTTTATCGAGAAGTTTCGTCAATTGGATTCGGTTGAGTAAGAGTTGTGTTTCAATTAAAATCGATTTGTGTTATCCGAAAACACAAGTGAAAAAAATGATTCAATCTAATAAATAATTGTTGTACAATGCAATGTTGCAATGGGTGTCGGTTGCAAACGTGATGATGATTAAGTACAAAACATTGTTTAACCTACTTATTAGATTTAAGTTAATTGAGAAATTAAACTGTCGTAGAATTGTAGAATTGTTTACTCATTCTCATTTATTAATCTGATCACGTTGTAAAAAGTCTATAAGGATCATTCCTTTGGCATCCTAAAAAATTGTGGCCGTGATTTTCCTCGCAGATGCTGTTGCACGAAATTTTCGAGGGGGTGGTGAACCCTTGTGTCTCTCATCAATCCCTTGTCCAATTCTGCACCAACTCATAATGACTTATCGTAATTAATTGACAATTAAGTGACATTAGTGACTATAAAAATCAACGCCATCTATATCAGAGACAACTGAGCTATTCCTTTTCAGTTCTTTTCTTTTTTGCCCCTCTTTACATTGTTCTTTTTGCCCTTGTACTCGTTTTCTTGTTGTAGTATTTTTTTGATTTTTCCTTTCCTCATCTTTTCTATTTCCTTTTGTTGCTCTTTATCTTTACCTCCTTGTATTTTCATCCTTTCTTCATTATGCATCTTAGTTGTACATTAAGTCTTGGACTAGAATTAATGCCTCTTTCATCGATCGAGATGTGTCAATTGACTTTCCTAGTTCTTTTTTATCGTTTATTTTGTTTCTTTATTTTACTCTTCTTTTACCTTTTATTCTATTTTTTCTGTCTCTACTCTTTCTTTTTACTTTTCTTGTTTTGTTTTTTCTTCCTAATTTGTAATTCCAGTACTTTTGGTACTCAGTACTTTGTGTCTGTTATTCCTTTTCACTTCTATTTCTATTTATGTGATTCTTTCTTTCTTTTTTCTCTTATTTCTTACTATTTTTATTTTCCTATTTCCTTTTCTATTCATAGAAGCCATCGGTTTTCTTTATGTGTTGTTATTTTATTGCTCTTTTATCATCAGCGTTTTGTTTTTTCATTTTTACTTTTTTTTTGTTATCTTATTCTCCTTAATTTATTTCCCTAGTCCATTGTTGTTTGTTTAGTTCATATTGCTTTCTTTCAAATCTTCTTCTGTTCTTCATACCACATATTTCATCTTTGTACTTTTCGATCTCTTTCCCTCATTCATTTTTCTACTTTAATATTCTTTTTTTAATATGTGGTGGATGCTTAGTTGCAGTGACTTCGTAAGTTGTATTAGTTGCCTTTCTCTAGCGGTGTAGTTTTTGTGTGTGTAAATTGTGTTAAAATGGCTCTGTGACGACCTTTTATAATGTTCACTTTGCAGCGAATGGTAAGTCGATCTGGATTTCGATTCTCCAAGAAAAATGTCACCGCCTCTGCGTAGAATTGAAACCCGGCTCCGATCGTTTCACTACAACGATAATCAGTATAGTATAATCTAAATATTGCAAGATTGATATGATCTTAGAATAGCTTAACCTAAAATGTAAACAAATCGACTTTGCAACATTGTTCTGACGTCCACGTCTTCGAATCGTGAATGCACTTTAACTATAAGCGTCATTTCGATGACATTCAACAATATCTCGACCACCGATGTTTAAGTTTTGGAGGGTGTCAATGATGTCAGGGATGATTGACAATTCAAATGACAGAAGCGGATTTAAATAAAGAAAAATAAAACTTTATTTGACACAAACAAAGCGTCATCATAGTGTCCAACTCGAAGTGCACCGGGTTGGCAACACAAAAATCCCTGCTTCGATGAAAAATAATTCTGTTTTATTTTTATATGCAGGCAAGGCAGACAATATTACAGGCTCACCAAATTAAATCTGACGTTGCCAACCTGGTACACTTAACCTTGGCCACTTTGTATCGTCGTATTAACTTAACAGTGTTACCACCTATTAAAAAAAATAGACAGAAAAATGCGTACTTTCTGAACGTGGCTTTAAGTATTTAGAATTGTCATTAGTGTCAATGTCATGTGAACAAGAATACGACTTAAAGCTGTATACCTAATCTGTAATAAAAATTTTGATAAAATTTCACGTTTATTAAGTCAATTGAGAAGTTCCAATTATCACATTGAATTTTTGAATTAGTCTCTCATCAATTATGCATCTACACTTAGGGGACAAGGTAGAACCATTTTTCTTAATTTATAGGTATGTTCCTTCATTTTTCTCATCTTATTCTTGTTGATTTCTTTTCCAAATCATTGTTGTCTCATATTTGTTTCTACTTTTTTAATTTATTTTTTTATATCGTTTCTTTGTATTGGTGATTTCTTTTGTTTTTATTTCTAATTCACTCTTCTTTTCGTTACACTTTCTTTGTCATCTTTGTGTTTTCTGGTTTGCTGCTTTTTCTCTTCTGTTTTCTACGTTAACGTTATAATTTCTTCTCTCTTTTTCTTTTCCTTCTCACTACAACCTATCGCTTTTTCTTTCATAATTTTTTCGTTATTTTGTTACTGATTTATCATTAGTCTCTTGTTTTTTTCCTTTCTTTTTTTGCCATCTTGTTCTTCTTAGTTTCTTTTTATACTTCATTGTTGTGCTTGTGCTTTTTCATATTTGTTTCCTCTTCTTCTCAAATTTCTCCTTTATATTGATCATTTCTTTTGCTTATCCCTCCTACCTTATGCCACCCCCTGCTAATTTTTACATATTCTGATCTACATCTTTCGTCCTTTTATTTTCTATTTTGATGTTCTAATTTCTTCTCTGTTCTACGTTATTAATACATATCCTAAGAAGCCAATATCGTCTTTTTCTATCGTTGTCTCTGCCTCGTTCTTGACGTCATTTTTATTTTAGTTCATTCGTTTGTTCTTGCTTTTTTTTGTTATTTTGTCTTATGTTTTTCTCCATATTTATTTATATTTTTGTATTTTTTCTATTGTTGTTCGTACGTTTTTTGCCACTTATGAATTTGAGTCATTTCATTTGTTTTCTTATTTCTTCTTTATTTGTTACTACTACCCATTGTATTTCCTTTTATTTTCTTATTGCGGTTGTTCTTGATTTCTTCCCAACAAAAAGCTCAAGTAGGAGATAGGGGGAGTAAGATATCTCCCCACAGATTGATTCAAACTCATCACATGCTTATGAAGAGTATCATCTAGCCAAAATTTCTGGTTGCGGTTACTAAGCATTTTACCCCAAAGAAATACCATTCAAGCGATGAACAAAACAATTATCGATGCTTTCCTCTTTTTTTTGGTATGCAGTTCCTTCGATTTGCTTATTTAATTAATAAAACAAATCATACGATTTCCATTTGTTTTATTCTACTGTACGTTTCGGAAAGTATGTGTATTTGCATTTTCAGACATTGGTTACATTAAAAACATGGCTATTTAGCCTTTGTCGAAATTCTTAAAATTATGTTTTTATTACAATAAAATCAAAATAAACGAGGACATTCTACATTTAAGACAAACAATTTTGAAATAAAATTTCATTTTAAATGTCGTATGATTTGTTTTATCAATTAAATAAACAAATCGAACGAACCGTATACCCAAAAAAAGAGGAAAATTTAAAACAGCAACTGCATAATGTTAAGAAGTGAAGCAAATCAAGTAAATCATTTCTCGGAGTACTTGTCAACAGGGCTTACATGTTTTTATTTCATTTGCTTCAGATCTTAACTAAATGGTAAGAGCGTTACTAGAAACGTTAGCTCGAAGCTGAAGAGGAAGGCGATTAATGGTCGTCATGAGACTTGCACAAAACACAGTCTTCAAATCTTAGTACGTCGTCTAAAAGTACTATTGGATCTCGGCTTACATTGATGTTGGTACCAAATAACTGAGGATGTGTAAGAGTAATGACTCTTACACATCTAACTAAGATAATTAAAAAAGTAGACGATAAGGTAGAGACAGATAAAGGAATAAAATTTGAAACAAGAAGCACTAAATAACATAATGATGCATTACATGGAAAGCAAAATTTATTCAAGCAAGCAAATATTTAGTCCTCAAATTACATAGAAGCGCACACATTATAATTACATTTATTTGCATAGGCAGGATTTTTATCTAATTAAATATAAATTTACAAATTTACACAGTTTATAACTTACATAATAAACGCCTGTAAATTGTGCAAATTAAGCGCTAAATCCATTTTAATTACAATTTAAACAATTATTTATTTAAGAAGCAGTATTTTTTAATTAAGTTGGCAGTAAATTTCATTCAAGTGCAAATAAAGGGCAACGATACAGATTTCGTCACGATCTTCATTGTAATTTACGATCGGCAACTCATCATTGTGTGAAATTAAATCTGAATAACATTTAACAACAGAATTTAATTTAATCTGGATTAGAAATGTCACGCTTTATATACAGCTGGTATACACATTAATTAATAATATCCACCTGTTTTATTTATCCCGTGCAATGCAACAGAAGAGAAAGTTTTATTTAAAGTTGTGTTTTGTGCATACCATTCAACAAGAGAGTTAAATCGTTTAGTACGTGGTTATTGGAGCGGCTCACGTTTAACCGAAATATTTATCCTGCTGACATAACCTGTTTAATTGTTATTAAATTAGGCTGTTTACTTGAAATTCAATTCATATCTGTAATCTATACATCGACCTATTAAAGTGGCATTAGCAAAGCGAGGATTTCTTGAAAAATCCTCACTCAAGGTTGATCGGGCACGATTGTTATTCTTGAACTTGTCTCAACTGTGAAATTATTGAGTTTTATATTTAAATTTATGTTTGTGGAAAGAAAAAAAACTATTAATTTTAATTTGATGTTTTGCTACAATAATAGCGATTGTTTTAAATTTCTTAAATATCCATTCTCGGAAATATTTATCTAAATTAATACTTACTCAGAAACGATTTAGACAACGCATTCATTACCTGTTTATGATAAATTTTCGAAACGTCACGTCAGTGATAGCGAATCAATTAGTGTTCAAGAACTGTTATTGTGCGCTTAAAAGATGTTTACCAAGTATCAAATTTAAGATTTATTCTTATAGTTGAGATGATGCAATCTAAACTGGCATAATATCGATGCGCCTTAACAAGGAAGGCATTCAAATAACTCCAACTAGAAGGTATTTTATCGGTGTATTCCCAGCTGTTCAATCGTTTATTTTTTTTTTCTACGTTTACATCATTTGACACGTCATATTAGAAGAAGATAAAAGCGATGATCAAAATGCCCTCCGTTTCATAATAATACCATAATATTGAGGTATTACATGGTCTAGGTTCGCTCTTTGGCGAAACCATTAAAATGTCTCCGTTTAAGGTAAAAGAATGTCGTTAGCCTCACATAATGTGCAATTAAAACACGTGCTTAAGGATGTAGATCTGTATATATTTAATTTATATTGTATTGCAATTCTAAACAAACAATGATCTATTGTTCCAGATGGTTTTAAGTATTAGGTTACTTACTTTACAATTAGTAGTGGTAAATAAAGAGCTGACTAATAAATATTTAATAAGAGAAATTGTAATAAAATTATACCGGATTAAACTTAAATATGTAGTTTATTCGAATCTACATAGATGGCGTGGAAGCCACCAGAGGAGCAAAATCAAGACAATACTGACAGTTTTCTTCGATTCAAAGGGAAGTTCTCTGGGAGTTCTACAACGATTGTGGGCCTGAATTTGACAAATTCGACTAGAATATCGAGAGACAGGCAAGTGGCATCATGGTACGTAAATTCTTGGCCAAAAAAAGGTGTCATTGTTATGGATCATCGTTTCGAAAATGACAATGTTTGGAAAAATTTGTTGAACAATTGCCTGCGATGTATTGACGCAGAAGGAGGATATTTTGAATAAACAAGAATAAAAAATCAAAGTAATGAATGCTTTGTATAATTTTTTTCAGGCCAGTCTTATTGGATCTGGGTCAGTCCATTGTAAAGGATTTTTAAGAAAGAGTTCATTCAGTTCTTAAAACTTAGTTTTGATTGGTAAAAATTTTATCGAAAAAGTGTTTAATGGAAGGATCTGCAAATTTTTTTTTAAGTTTTAGAAAGGAGTGTATTCAGCCTGTTTTGGTCAAAACTTTTTTCGAAAGAATAGGTTTAGAAAGCTTTAGTTAGGTGTGTTAGAATGCAGGTTTTGGAACAGTTGGAGGAAAGTTGTTTTTGATGTAAAAAAAATGTGCATTCAACCATTTTCAAAGAGCTAAGATCAACTCAAGGGGCGCTTTGCTGCTAGTTTTGCCGAAAAGTGACTACTACCAGCCTTGCATCCTTGAGAGCCTTTCTTGATTTTTTTAAATCATTAAAAAAGCGAGTGAATTAATTCTAAAATGCGAGGTTTTCAATGGAAACTTTGGAGGAACTTTTGAGTCTCTGAAACCTGTGCAATCTAGTTTTTTTTTTAATTAAGAAAATGAATCAAACCAATTTTAGTATCGTAAAGTATCGTTCAGTTGGTGTGTTCCAAAACTTTTCAAAAACACTCGAATGAAAGCGTTTTTGGGTACAAATTGTATAAAAAAAAAGTACAATCAACTTTAGCAGATAATATCCAACATCTTCAAATATCTAAATTCTAATCCAGTTGTTTTTTGGTACTTATATATTTCAAAATTAAAAAAAAATTGAACCAGTCGAAGAGGCTCTACAGATATGTTGTAAAACGGTTTTAGAATAGCTTTGCATCTCGTGCAATTAATTTTAGTAGACATTTTCTAAAAATATAAAAAGTCTGCATATTTAAGCCATTTTGGCGTCTCAAAAGCTTTTGGATTTCACAAATTTGTGAATCTTTGATTTTTGTATTTTTTGAAGAAATAGGTTTAGGAAGCTTTAATGTAAAGTTGTTTTTGATCGAGAAGAAATGGATGATTTCTATAACAGTTAAAATACCAGCACATTTCAGTCGAAAGTTTTTAAAACTTGAATCTCTACAATCGGTTGAATACAGTTATGGGTAACGAGTAATTTGATTTCAGGATTTTTTCATAAAACATGGTCTTATGTAAGAAATATTTTTTTCTTGAACTCCCTAGAACTTCATACAGCAATTTTGTACCCATTGGATACAAAATCCATTTCGCCCATTTTACCAGAAACTTTTCGAAGATTTCTGGACAAAACTATTTTAAAGAAGTACGTTGAGGAAGCTGTAGTTCTCCTAATTTTTAAAATCATTAAAAAGAGCTGTGGACTCACCTACTAACCAGACTTTTAGGCAGAAGTGCATTCAGCATCTCTTAGGAGACACTTTTACAAAAAATTCTTAACTCAAATAGGTTGACTGCAAAAACTTCTTTAAGGAAGCTTCTTGATAAAAATTTTATCAGAAAAATGTGGGTCTATTCTAGCTGAAATTTGCTAAAAGCTATTAAAGTCTCTGAAGTCTGAAGCTTTAATTTTCCCAATTTTTTAAACCATTAAGAAAGGCTGTGGAGGAACCTTATAATAAGAATTCTAGGAATGAATGCATTCCGATTATCTTGGAAGAAAACTTTTTCGAAAAATTACTTTTAAGAGGCTTTAGTAGGAACTTGCTTTTGACGCGGAAAAATTATTTTAGTAGACATTTTTTTATATTTTCAAACCTCTAAAATCTTATTCAACCGTTTTATAGTAGAAAATTTATCAAAAAAGGATCACTACAATTATCGAAAAGTCAATTTTAGTGGAAAGTCTTACCAGTTTTTTAAGTCATTGAAAAAAATGTATTATGAATGCCGAAAAAAACTTTTAGTAAGAAGTACATATAGCTAATTCATTTTAGTCGAAATTGATCGAAAATGTTTAAATCTTCAATCAAAACTATTTCCCAAAAGCTGTCTTTAGAAAGCTTTCGTATGAACTCGCTTTTAATGGGCAAAAATCAATTTTAGAAATACCGTTACAATTTTATCCAATCGCATTTTATCAAAAACAAAAGTTATTGTAAGGGAAAATTATTTGGAACAAGCTTATTACAAATGCTAATGAAACAATATTTTAGGAAGATGTACACATATTGAGTTCATTTTAGCAAATGATATCCAACATTTTCAAACTTCTAAAAGATAATCAGATGATTATAATGCAAAAATGTGCCCAAAAAAGTCAATTATATAGGAAGGCTGTTCCAAATTTTTAAATTATTGAAAACGACCGGATGCATATGTAGAAAAGCAATTCGAGATAGAAGTGGATGCAATTCATTTAAGACTAACTTTTCAAAAACTTCGAAGAACGCAGTTTTGGTCATTTGTTTTTATCCAAAAAAAGGACGTTCAAAAAGCTTTAATGGGAAGTTAGTTTTGAGTGAAAATAAAGTGAATTCAACCAATTTTAGCAAAAGCATTTCTAACATTTTCAAATCGCAAAAATAATCGACAACTTTTTAAGATTATTGGAAAAATCTACACGAGCAAGTGTGCATTTAGGTCGTTTTGGCTTTTTAGAAACTTTTGAATTTTACAAATTGGTGAGAGATAGGTTTGGAAAGTTGTTTTTGATGGAGACGAAAGTTTATTCAATCAATTTTAGCTTCTACAATTTGAATTTCTTTCTTTAGCAAGGTTTAGTGGAATAAAGAGAGTTTTTTTATAAAGTCTGTTCAATCAACTTAGGCTCAAAATTTCTAAAAGTTTTATAAACGTCGTAACTGAAGATGAACGAATTTTTTTTTGAAAAAAACGCAGGTTACTTATTCCAAATAGTTTTGACATTTAGTTGTCATAATTGTCAAGTACATACTGTCATTAAAATGAAATCAAATTTAGAACGAATAAAACATAAAATGATGTACTCTATTCGGGAGAGATAATTTTTGGCACAAACTTTATCAAGAAAGTGTTCCAAAAACTTCTCCAATAAGAAATTAATTTTATGGAAAAGTTTGTTTCTTTAGAAAGACTGTAAGTCTGTGTAAAAACGCAGTACAGTAGTTCTAATGAGAGCTCGAAGCGGTAACAAAAAAGTGTTGTTTTTTTGAGTCATTAATTAAATCATTTTGGGTCCATTTAGTAAAAAAAGAAGTGCAATCAAAAGTACAAAATTGAATAGGAAGAATTTTAAGAGGAGTTGGTTAAAATTACTCAGGAAAAATTGGAATGCTTCAAGAAGCGATTTTTATGAAACTTAGTAAGTTTATTTCAAACACTTTCAATGATGGTAAAACCTTCTTACAACCAAAAAATTCTCAGAACGAAATAATCACATAGAAGATGAAATAACGATAATACGCTTTCGACACGACACAATATGACACATCTATAATAATAATCACGACAAAAATTAAATACGTAAGTAGTCGTCCAAAAAACGTTGACGATCTTCACGATTAAATTAATATTTCGCTCCCATATTACCTGCATTTACAATTAGATGATAAAGTTGAAAATCAAATAAAAATGATCCCAATTAATTTATGTTTTAGGAGCCCTCATCGAAGATTGAATTATGTCGAAAGTAAAATTTTATTGACGACACTATATTGTGTGTTTGTTGTGCAAATTGCGCGGTGTAGAATGATTTGTTATAATTGCGTTGCATAATCAATTGCGACAGTTACCAGCAATTGCATCAGGATTATAAAACATACTTTGTGTGTGCATGTAGAGATAATTCTTTTTTTAATTTTGTCTTATTTATTTTTTTATTTATTTTTTTTGGTTTGAAAGGGAAAACCCTACCAAACCGACAGGATACCCAGAAAATTGCATTATTATTGAGATTATTATGATTAATATGCAACTGAATATTTTTACATAATTTTAATTTAAGAAAAAAAAAAGAACGAACAAACAAATCACTCATTCTGTTTGGTTTAAACTGTACGATAACAAAGGAGCTAAACTTCGCGGATAAATTAGAAAAATGCGTTTTGTTAATCCAGCTTGTCAATAAATCAATAAAGGAAAAATGTACAAACAAACATCTTTGTTGAAAAAACAATACTTGCAAAATAGGTTGTAATAGGTCGTAGCTAAATTAATTCAAATTTTTTTCTCTAAATTAAATATTATTTTAATAGAGAAGAAAACAGCTGTTGCACTTAATAAAAATAAATCTAGAAGGAAAAGAAAAAACTGAACTTACCTAATAGGTAACGTCGTTGCGCTTTTGTTTCCACGATTGTTTTCCTATCGACAGGACCAGCTGTTTTTTTTTTCCTCTTGAAAAAGAACCTCTTTCGAACGGTGCTTCGCACTAAGAAAATTGCACCCAGTTTTATGGGTGCAACGTTTCGAGGGGAAAATTATTTTCACAATTATCAATCGCGAAACTTCACCAGATTTAAAATTAAATTTAAATTTAAAATAAAAAAAAATCACTCGTTCAAGTCACTGGTTTTATAACAATGACACGTTTAATGGTTAAAATCGAGTTGGTCTGCAGCAGTAACCTCGATGTCTTTCTTGTGAAGTTATAGTAGTAGTACTACTGTACAAGAGAAAAGGCAGTTCAAGACTGATTCTTTGTCGGTTGTTGCAGAGTTGTAGTCGTGATTTCGTGGCTTGGTGTGTGGTGCTTGGTTGGTCTTTGCGGAGCGCGATGGTTCGGCAGGGAAATACAACGAAAAAAAAAAAAAGAATCGTCGACCACGTGGTTTATGTATGTTGTACCAAACAAGACTAGCGATTTAGTCCGTTATAGTTAACCGCGTATACAGAAGTGAGTACATATTAGTAGCGCCAAGTAATGTTAATCCATTATCAATGCGATTTACATTGTTTTTACATCGGTATGGAGGGGTTTATGCTTACATTACGTCACATAGTTTACGAAGTATTAAACTACCTACATTATGAGTACACCTTCGCTACTTTTAATTAATTATAAAATTAAAAACGACTTAACTTATGCAGACAAGGACAATGGAGTTCCCTTAACGTATGTATTTGCACGCTATAGATCTGTGCGTGTATCCGTGGTCGTTTCGATAGCCTAGCCGTGTAAGATGTGGTTTTATTAACCGTAGCGTATACGGAAAATTATAAGACGCGAATCGCTTAAGAATGAGTCAAAATCCTTTCGCAAGGCCGGCGCTCGTTTGGTGCACTTTGTTACTATTATCAGTTTAGATTCGATCGAATATACACGGCGTACGAAAAGTTTAGACTCTTTTTATTTAACGTGCAAACCTGTTTATTTAGTGAAATCTATAATAAATGTTTAAAAAAATGCTTCGAAATTTTAAAAATTACTTAATTTAATGATTTAATCTCTACGAAATAAATGAAAATGTTTTGCAGAATAAAACATTGCTTGAAGATTGATGTTTAGCAAAACAACTGGAGCAACACCAACGGATCTGAACTTTGTTTCGGGAGAAGCTACATCAACAACCTCCAAATTTTATCAAAAATTCTACGAGCGATGCAATATCACCTCATTGAAAACCAGAAGCTGAATGACTGCTGCCCCGAGTAAATATAAGGAAAGGTGGTCCTACTCTAAACTGTCTGGCTTTTACTAACTGATATTTTTTTATCTTACTGAAAAGTACTGGCAATATGAATACATTGCTTAAAATAAATGTAGGGGCTAAATTATCACAAACGAAGGAACCATAATCATAGAAAATGCTCAAAATTGTGAACAAAATTTCAGAGGACTTGAACGCACAGTGCACCATAAAAATATAGAGCCAGCAATTGTATTCTATTGCAGAAGGGTTGTGCGAGTTTTAATTACCAATTAACCAGCTTTTTTAACATCCACACATGTCGCCTGCCATAGACAATGAAAACTCTTACTTTGGAATAACAATGAATATGCTCAGCAGTCTCAGTTCTAAACTTTCCAAAATGAACACGTTTTTATTTGCTTTGCCCATCGTTTTGAGATGAAGCTTATAATTTTTTTGGCTTGAGTTTGTCCGATCGTAGTTCTCTCGATAGAGGCACATTCGTTTGATTTTCATTGTTCTCTTTTTTCCAGAGTTGGCGTTTAAGCATGCCAAAGTCGTAATATGAAATAATAATTTAGACATACGTTTGAATATGATTGCAAATATTATACACGATTTGAATACAAGAATATCTTTAGTGTATGGCTGCTAATAAAATAATAGAAAAAATCAGACTAAAATAAGTATTATAAATCGATTTGAGATCGTATTTTAAGAACTATACTAAACTTTCAGTGTTTACAGAGCATTTGGAAAATTTGAAATTAATCTAATCTTTCTTTCCTCACTTTCTCCTCCTTCTTTCCATAGTTCAAATTCATATAATCGCTTTTTGATTCTTCGTCTACTTCGCCTAATTTCATACCCGCTTTCTCACTGAATTGGTTGTGAAGTTCATGCTTCTGCCTGAAATCGAATTGGTTATCGTTATCTTACTTCTTTAAAGCCATAGCTAGAGAGGTTAGGAAGAAGTGTATTCAGTCTATTTTTGCCACAGCTTCTAAATTTCTAAATTGGTGGTCTGGTTTTTCCGAAAATCCAAGTTTGGGAAGCTTTAGTGGGAACTTAGATTTGATTGAAAGGAAAGTTCTTTCTAGTACAAATTTGATCAAGAAAGTGTTATTATAATGGACACTGTTTAATGATTTTTCTCAATTTTTTTAACCATTTTGCCAAAACTATCTGAATCTGAAACAGCGTCAGGATACAGCTTTTGTAATTGTATTGTCTTATTCCGAAAAAGTAGATTCAGAAAACGTTGATGGAGAAAAACTCTGAAACTTCAAGCTGTATGCGAATTATTTCTGCAAACTAATAAAACAGAATTCGCCCATAAACTCAATGCATTTAGACATTCGATAAAACCAGTTATCATAGCATAAATTCCACTCTTCTTGAATCATTTCAAATATAAAATATTTGAAGGTCTCCACTCCATCTTTTGGGCATGCAAATCGTACATCAAGCATTTTATCGCTTAGTCTTGAAAAATCATCAACTTTTCAATTCTAAAAAGGTCTCCAATCTCTCAAATCGATAGAACACATCTGTGGCAGAAGTTTTTCGCGAAAATACGTCTAAACTGTTGAAGACAAACAGTATGTGCGTGTGGTGAAGCAGTTTTAGGAAGAAGTGCGTTCAGCTTAGCTTAGTTGAGGCTTTTTACTCTCTTAAATCAGTTGACGCAGTTTTGGTAAAAATCTCAAAAAAAAAACAGGTTTTGGAAGCTTTAGTGGGACATCAGCTTTGATGAGAAAAAATTACATTCAATCAATTTTAAGACAAACCTTTTTAAACGTCTAAAATTGAATCAAAGCTCTTTCTAATACAAATTTGATCAAAAAATGTAAGTTTAATAGATAATTTCTATTAAAATATTTTTGGAAAATTCTCTGGGGAACAAGTCAGTTTTATCAGATAGTTTTCCCAATTTTTTAAGCAGTTTCAAACCCTTGTGAGTCGCAGAAATCAGTGAAGTTTATTTTTGATAATCTTTTTTTCGTAAAAACAGGTTTAAGGAGCTTTGTTAGAGAAAAAAATGCGTTCAACCAATATTGGAAAAGAAATTTCATTTTCAAACAAGCACTAAATCGAAAGAATAGGAAAAAGACAGACAGTTTTAATTGATATTGTGGAAATTTTCTAATTTTGTAAACAATTAAGAACGGCTAGTGAATAATTTTAGTAACAAGAATAAGAAGAAGTACATTTAACTTATCTTAGCAGATAGTTTTTAAATACTTTTTAATCTCTGAAATCGATTAAACACAGTTTTTTTCAAAAAAGTATACTTAGGAATTTCTCTCTGAAATAGGTAGACTGAATTCTGTTCTGCCAAAAACTTTTTCAAATGTTTACATTTAGGAGGTCTTAGAAGGACTTCACTTATAATTTATTTATTTATTTCAAGAGCTTTTTAGCACAGATGCTATCCAAAAAGATTTATTATAATTGAAAAGGTCAATTTCGATAACAAGCTTAGTATAAATGACAATCAAACAATTCCAGAACGAACTCTACATATTTGGCCCATTTTAGCAGAAACTCATCAACGATTTTTGAACTGTTTGCTATGGAAAATTTGCCGGGAAAAAATTTACACGAGCTTATCTAATTCTTTAAGCCCAGAATTTCTTAATTTCTGAAAATCAATTTCGTCAAAAAACTAGCATAAAAACAAAACTATTAAATTAATGACTTAATTAAAAATTCAATCAGAAATTTAATTGAAAATTAAATTAAATATTACGAAGTGTTAATTTTGATTATTATTATTGCTATACTATTTATTTTGAATAGGTGTAATGAGATCGTTGTTTACTGTTTAATATTATATATATTCAGTTTTTTATATCCCAACAGTGACAGTGACTTTACCACCTTTCACAATAACACTGCTTTGATTGTTATTCAGAAAAAGAATAACATTTCTTGCTTATTTTATGAAAGAAAAAGAAGCATTTTCTCTCTGTGGTGGGTGCAGCTGCAGTGGCTTCAAAGCTGTCTTGCTCACCGGGCTATCATTGTAGCTCTTGCTGTACATTTTGGGGTTAGATTTATGATTTTGGTGACTAAGTAAATGCAATCAAATAAAAGTGCAGAGGTCGAGGCACATATTAACTAATAACAAAGAAAGGAACTTTAAATAAATAGGATAAACTTTATTAAATATATTCCAAACTTTGGTTTAAGCTCTTCCACTAGCTAAACTTATTATAGAAACCAACATTAGCGGTACTTTTTTACCGGTTTTTTAAGGCGTTATTTTGGAGTTCTAAAATTATTCCCGAATCTAGTTTTATAACTGGCGGCTTAAATCTCATAAGAAGCTATATGCTTATGTATTTCCAAGAGACTATAGTACATAAACAGACACGGTAGTGCCATAATAATATTTTATAAAGTGAGATCTACAGAGTGCTCACAAAACAACCGAATAACCACACCATAGCTCAATAATGAGTGTATCCAAGCAAAATAAACTGTCAACTGAGTACTTTCTGTTGTTATTTGCTTAATTTGTCTCAGTAGAAATATATGAACAGAGATTCGACCAGATAGCCACTCAATATGCCCAGACGAGCATAGTTTGTTATCTAACACTACACCCAACTTGCGCTGTACCGCAAAGAGGCTCCCAAACTCGCTCACATAAATTATGAATAGCAAGAAGCCCAAAATCGGGCCCTGCAGAACCCCATATCTAACCAACGCTGAATTGGAGCTGCAGTGCCCACCTAAAGGGTTTTCCAATAAGAACGATATGATTTTAAAATGAAATAAAATAGAAATGATTCCAGATATAACCACACTTTTTATATTATCTCATAGTGTAATCGATAACGTTTATGTTTTGAATAGCACTTCGTTTAAAATAAATCTCACGAATTCAATGTTCAATCTCAAAGCATCAAGTGTGTGTGGCCTGTTTGCATAAACCTTAGATTTTAAATAATCCCACAAAAAGTAATCTAAAGGAGACAAATGAGTTTCCAGGACCATTCACTCTAACTGAAGCTCCAACCTCATTTTGGAAAAAAAATAGTTCAAGGATACCACCATACCATAAACCCCACTATACAGTTACCTACAGGGGATGCAAAAACTTCACGCGAATTTGTTGTGGATTGTTTTCACACCAAAAAACGGCAATTATTTACGTAAGCACTTAACCAAAAATGAGCTTCATCTGAAAAGATCATTTTTTGCGTAAAATTACGATCTCTTTCAAGTCGTTCTAAACTCCAAGCAGCAAATTCGTGGCGCCGACGATGCTCCAAAATTCGCCAAGTTGTTGTTTTTTTTACGTCCTAACTCTTGAGCACGACGAGGAATTGATAAATTTGGATTTTCCGCAACTCTTAGCTCTTAGAGCAGCAATAATCTCAACACTTCTGGCATTTCGACAATTTCTGGTGTTTTTACATCCTGAAGAGTAGAATTATTTTCAAATTTCTTAACGATAGGACGAATGACAAGCACAGAAGGGTGATTATTTAGACAAGTGATGTTGAAGCTTCACCCGTTGTGACCCTTTCTTACGCTCCCTTTATCACTAAAGGTTTGAGTAAAATCTTCGAAGAGCTAGATCTCAGAATAGTTTACAGTTCTGGGACTACTTTACGAAGTCTCATCGGTAACCCTAAAGATAAGGTACAACCTTCAGAAAAGTTAGGTATTTAGGAAATCAATTTTATAGACTGTAATGAAAAATATTGAGAAATTAAGCGTTGCCCAACACATTTTTGAAACAGATCACAACATCGATCATACGAATGTTAGATTTAGATTTAGATTTAGATATAAGGGTGATATTGCACCGCGACCGTGGGTCTATTGTGCCCCCTTACATGAGGTTTAAGCTGCTGGGTTTTGCCCGCAGTCACAGCTCCCCATTCAGACTGAGAGCTTTAATAAACTGTAACAAATGTGATGGTTTCAGAGAGGGTATTTCTTCCTCGTCTATAACGCCTTTGCCAAGATAGTTGGCGCGAATTTCTTCAATTGCTGTGCAGTTGGATATCAGGTGTTCCGGACTTTCATCTTCCGCCCCGCAGAACCTGCAGTCGCTATTCTGTTTCAGACCTATTCTCTGCATATGCTCCCCGAGGTGACAATGCCCTGTAAGGAAACCTGTGAGAATGCGTAATCTGTTTCTGTTTAGTTCTAGCAGGGTTTTTGCTTTCTGCTTGTTGAAATTTCCAAGGAATACCTTGGAATGTCTCAGACCGGGAAGATTGTGCCAGAGGGAAGCTCTGACGTCCTCTTCCCTGTCTTTAAGTTCTTTCAGCTGCTCATCCCTATTCCACAGAATGGTTCCGGTCCCACAAACGATGTTGTGGCGGCCTCCTTTGCTAATAGATTAGCTTTCTCATTGCCACTGATTCCAGTGTGTCCTGGTACCCAGCACAATGCAACTTTGTTTTCTTTGCCCAGGTTGTTTAGTTTATCCCGGCATTCCCAAACTAACTTGGAGCTGATGGTGTTAGAACTCAGCGCCAATAAGGCTGCCTGACTGTCGGAGAAGATTGCAATATTCTCCTTCCGATAGTTCCTATCAAGATTCACCTGAGCACATCTTCCAATCGCATTAATCTCTGCCTGGAAGACACTGGGGTATATTCCCATCGGCTCTGAGTATTTGGTTCCTGCCCCGAATACCCCTACACCTGTTCCTGTTTCAGTTTTGGACCCATCCGTATACCATTTGATGGTGTTTGCTTTTAGAGAGTAGGTGGAGGATTCTCCTTCCCACTCTCTCTTGTTGCTCAACTTCGTTGAAAAGTTCTTTTCGAAGCTGTATTTCCTAACTATTTCATCGCTTGGCAGATCCGAAAGTGGGGAGAGTCCCGCCATGGATGACAAAGCTCCTTGGCATAAAGTCTCGCCCCCTCCCGTCCGTGCCCTGGCTAGTCGGTACATTGCCGCACGGGCCAATCCCTCCACTACGAATGTTAAATTAATTAGAAAATATTTGAGATCAAAAATTTTGCACAACACTGTATATACACGCTTATCTCAATTGACAATTGCATTGAGGACGACACGCTCGAGAGATAAAAGACAAATATTAGGAAACTCCGCACACCTATAAGTGCAAAAAATTCACAACCTTATTAGTTAATAGTAATTAATGACATAAAGATTGCGTCTATTATTATACAATGTGTATCAATGATAATACTCCAGTCAAATTTTGTCAAGGATGCATTTGTAATTCTGTTTGAACTGTTTTCAATAGCTCACTTTGTATATACAATATCACACCACCATAATATTTATTTTTATATTAGAAAAAAATGTATTATCTAAAAATATGTTACAAGTGGTCTGTACTATTGATGTTAGTCATAAAATCGATAAAAACAAAAATAAATATTAAACTTCTAAGAAGTGAAAAAAGAATAAAACATTGCAAGATGTTATTTAATAAGTAAACATTGATAATAATTATTAATAACGTCCTCAATAATATTCTCTTTAATTGCTCATAATAAAACAATACCTTTCTAGTTAGCCAGTCTACGAAAATATTTTACGACGATTATTTATGAGTCATGTCGAAGAGATGTATTTTTCCACTCTTGAATCTATTTAGAAGTTTTTATTTTGTTTAGTAGGACAGGGTCTAAAAATAGCTTGCATTGAAATTTATCTATCTTCCATTTCTCATCTAGTATGTAGGTAGGAAAATCACTGAAGATAATGATTAGGTACCTCTAACGAAAACAATGTTTTTGTATTAGAATAGAATAGTGTAGTAGACGGGGATCAGAAATCTAGTAAACATTAATTATAGCACGTGCGTTGTGTAACCAAAACGAAGTTGTCATGTTAAAGTATGTACATAAGTGCTTTGTTGGTTTACTCGAAATGAACTGATTTTTAAATATGTGTGGCTTTTGTAATGATGACGAATTACTTTTTCAGATGAATAATTCGAATACAAACAAAATTTAGATGCATTTATTACAACGAATCTGAAACTCCTCTAGCGATCACAGTTGTCACTTATCATCATGGATGAACACAATTTGTGCAATATTAAAAAAAAAAAACAGAAGACTGAGAATAAAAAACAAAGAAGACGTGAGTGGGTTAAACCATGGGTTTCGAGACGTGGAGATCTGGGTAAACACCAAAACTTATTGAAGGAACTCAGAGTTGAAGATATGTCATGTTATAAAAATTATTTAAGAATGCATGATGCTACATTTCAGCTAGTTGTATCAAAAGTTGCTCCTTTTATTGCACGGAAGAATACCCATTTTATAAATTGCATATAAAATACCGAATACCACAATGTATGTACATAAGCTATATAATACCCGAAATCTGTGATGTCATTTATAAAGCACTTAAAGAAGATTGTTTAAAGGTAAGTAAAGGGAGTAAGGGAGCGTTTTTATATTCGCGGAATGGGGGATAAGGGGTGGAAATAAAAAAACCAAATTATTTTTCTTTTTCAATATATTCACCTGCAAGACGGATACATTTTTCACATCTTTCAATTAATTTATTTATACCCTCATAAAAAAATGATTTCTCTTTATCTGCGAAATACGCCGAAACTGCCTCCTTGACTTCATCATGGGCAGTAAATTTTTTACCCCGCAGCTCTTTTTTCATTTTCGGAAACAGGTAATAATCACTCGGGGCGAGGTCTGGCCTGTAGGGTGGGTGATTCACAATTTCGAAACCCACCTTATGCAGGGCAGCTAACGCAACGCGGCTCTTGTGGACGGGCGCGTTGTCGTGCAAAAGCAGCACGCCTTTCGTCAATTTTCCCCGTCTCTTCTCTTTAATGGGTTCTTTTAGTCGCTCTAATATTGAAGCCTAATATTCTCCGGTTATAGAAACACCTTTATCTTTATAATCAATCAACAATATTCCTTCCGAGTCCCAAAATACCGTTGCCATGAGTTTCCCAGCTGATTGTGACACTTTAAATTTCTTGGGAGGTGCTGTGCCCTTTTTATGCCACTGCATGGGGTCTTGTTTGGACTCAGGTACATGATGATGAACCCAAGTTTCGTCTCCAGTAACAATTCGACTCAATACACCATCCTTGTCTTCATTACAGAGGTCCAAAAATGCACGCGAACACTCTACGCGCTGTTGTTTTTGCGGCAGCCGGCGTGAGCATTCTCGGCACCCATCTTGTGGTGACCTTAGACATGCCGAGATGATCGTGTAGGATTTTAAAAATTGTTGTATCGGATACTCCAACCATTTCTGCGAGTTGTTTCTTCTTTAGTCGAGCATCTTCGAGTACAATTTTTTCAACTTTTTGGATAAGTGCTGGCGTGGTCACCTCAATGCTCCTGCCCGGCCTCGGGTCGTCTTCAAGGGATTCCCTTCCTTGTTTAAATAAACTATGCCACTTGTACACCATGGTTTTTCCTGGACAAGAATCGCCGTAAACCAATGACATCTCATTCATTATGGTCTCGACTGATTTTCCTTGCCTGGTAAGGAACTTTATAACGGCACGATATTCGATTTTTTCCATATTTCACTTTTCACTCCTGATTATGTTACTTGCTTGACGATAGCTCAAAGACTAACTGTCTAATAACAGTGAAACTTCGTATTTATACTAATTATGAGTCGCTGCACAGGCCACGCTCCCAATGCGCCTAATCACCCCCTACAACCCGCTCATTCCGCGAATATAAAAACGCTCCCTCGCTAAAACTAAATATTTAATTAGCAGTCCTCGTAGTCCTCATTAATAGGATCAATAGAAGCAGGATTTGTCCAAAAGTTTGACTGGTTGGAGTTTGATGTTGAACTACCCAATGTATTATGATCAACGATCTCATTTGTTATTATTGTGCAAGATTGCGAAAATTCTTGATTGACAAGACCAGTCCAACGACTCGAATAGCCAGAATTTGAACTCGAATGATCACTTGGTGATTTTATTACCAAGGAATCAATATTGTCCCAAGCTGACATTAACAAAGTTTGAATTTTCCATTTGGTTTGTCTAACAAACTGCTCATTAGTAGCCTTTCAAATATTTTTAAGTTCCGATGAAATAAATTTGCCAAATATGTCTTCAGCGTCCTCATTTTGTGCTGCTTTTGGCAGTGTTGGAAGTTCTGCCATTTTCGACATGGTACTTGTGGCTTCTTGTAACAACGAATCCATATTATCTGCTTTCAGCCTTTTAATTTTACATTTTTGCTCTTTATTTGCGGTAGAATTTAATGTTGTGCTTGTATTTACTCCCGCTCGAATGAAATCATTAACAGTATCATTGACTGACATCTCATTTTCCTACAAAAAAAAAAATAAACACAAAAATAAATAAAATAATAATAAATCAGGAAATCAAGTGACCACGTAAACTTAGTTGTCATTTTGTAAAGTGGTTGTCAAATCTTTAATCACATTTGGTCGAGTGTAGCTAACTTTGATAGAACTTTGAAGATATTTTATAAAAGTAAAATATCTTTTATCAAATCTTTGATAGGGTAATACCGGCCGTAGAGCTAGTTGTCTTGACGCTCTGTGGTACGACTCGGTTGAGACCAGTTAGTCTTCTTCGTGTTCCTATACCTTCTTCTGTCCGCACACACATTATTGTCATTGCAGTACAATTAACACGACGGCCAATTTCGCGGTAGGACAAACCAACATCACGATAGGCAATAATTCTAACCCTGTCAAAGTCACTAACACTGTGATCATTTTGACGTCTTCGATCTCGAGGAATTTTGTTACTTTAAATTGGCCCCTTTTGAAGCTTGCACTCTAATTATAATATCTTCTTTATCTGTGGAATCGGTCTAGGTTAACTATATATCAAAACATACATTACTATACATATTCATACATTGTTGAAACATAATTGGAAAATTTTAAATGACAACCTGAAATAGTTGAAATTGTGCTAACTTTACCGGTAAATAAAGATAAGGAAAGCTTAATTTGTTAAACAGTTCTATCTATAGGAAATTATTTTGTTAAAACGCTTATGTTTACAAACTTTAGTTTTCGCTAATTTTTTACGCAAATACAAGCCCAATTAGAACATTAGTAGCTGGTAAATGTATTCGATATTTTATGTCTATTTCCTGGCAAGAGTAACTGTAAATTTTATAAAAATGATAAATTGAAGATCGTAAATTTTAGTTGTTTATCAGAATTGGAAGGAAACACTAAATTATATACCTTACTCCTTATTTGTGGAAGAAATCAACGTTACTAATAAGCTAAGAATATGCTTTTGTATAGATTCATTTTCGTCTATTGTAGTTATATAACGCAATTGTTTTCGATCGTATTGCCTTTCCTAATTAGGTCTGTAATTAATAAACAAAAGACCAGCATAATGTATTAGACGATAGAAACCATGCGCAACATACTACGTAACAATATTACGTTTATAATAATGTATATACTACATTCGTAATACTTCTAAATGTGTACCAGCTATTTCTATACAGTGTGGAACAGCCAAATGGAATAAATTCGATAACAAATAAATGAGGGTGTATTGGGAAAAACGCTCGGACACGTCGATTTGTATTTTTAAATGCGCATTTTTCTCAAAAAAAAAAATTATACAGGGTGTGTCATGTGACAGTGGCTAATATCAACTTTCTTATTTTAAATGGAAACCCCTGCATATTATTTATTTTTTGGGTTCTTCGGAAAATTCTAGACATAATTCATGTATAATGTCCCATACCTATCTTCTACTGTTTCGGAAATATTAAGTGTTTTCAGATTTATTACGAAAATTAACATTAAAAAAAGAAAATTATTTTATTTCACAAATTCGCTACATTACACTAAAATCCTAATAAGTAATACTGATTATTTCTTAATAATATAAAAAAAAACAAAAAACATTAATGTCAATGTAGTAAATGTTCAAAATGCTCGCCGCGAACGTCTTGGCAACATGCTAATCTGGTATAGAAATGTCTTCTAACATTACTCAACATCTCGGGCGTGACTGATCTAATCGCAAGCGTGATTCGTCTTTTTAAGTCATCTAAGTTGAGGGGTTTAGTTTTGTATACAAGACTTTTGACATATCCCCACAAAAAGTAGTCTAATGGCGTCAGATCAGGAGACCGTGCTGGCCATTCTATCGATCCGCGCCTCCCTATCCACCGATTTGGAAGAATTTGGTTCAGGTACTGCCGGACATTGATTTGGAAATGGGGCGGTGCTCCATCTTGCTGAAACCATACTGTATTGGCAGGAACTTGTGGGTTTGCTGGATTAGGATATAAGTTTGCGAAAGTTGGCACGACATTATTTTGGAGCAGTTCTAAATATTTATCTCCATTCAAGTTACCATCAATGAACGATGTGATTTCCAACAATTCCTGGCCAAACATTAACTTTTTCAGGATATTGAGTATGTTCCTCTCTCATCCAGTGAGGATTCTCATTAGACCAATAGCGGCAATTTTGACGATTAACATGGCCGTGAAGTGTAAATGTGCTCTCATCAGAAAATAAATCTAATCTTCTAATTGGATCACATTGTTATCTAACATTGCCATCATCTGTTCACAAAAATACGTTCTCCTGTCGAAATCGTCTTCCACGAGCTCCTGAGTTGGCATCATTTTATAGGGATGCATTTTACTTTCCTTTAATACTCGAAAAATTGATGTGTGGCTAATGTTGAACAGTGGGGCTGCTTTTCGACCAGAATTATGTGGGTTTTCTTGAAACTCAAGCATAATATCCAATTCCGTATCATCACTTACTGCATTGGCAGCTACTTTTTTAATATGTCTTACATGACCAAGCTCGCAAAACTATTTTTCTATTTTGCTAATTGTTAACGAAATTCAAACGACAATAGCACTGACACTGATCACTACTGTTATGCAGGCAGACAACATGTTGCTGAGGCTATGAGTTTTTACGAAAATAAACAAAACGATCTTTGTATTTTTAAAATTTCATATCAGTAAAAAGGAACGCAGCAATGGTTTTTGCTTACTTTATCAATATCAAGAGCTAAATGGGAAATAGATTTTTAGTGTAATGTAGCGAATTTGTGAAATAAAATAATTTTCTTTTTTTAATGTTAATTTTCGTAATAAATCTGAAAACACTTAATATTTCCGAAACAGTTGAAGATACGTATGGGACATTGTGCATGAATTATGTCTAGAATTTTCCGAAGAACCCAAAAAATAAATAATATGCAGGGGTTTCCATTTAAAATAAGAAAGTTGGTATTGGCCACTGTCACATAACACACCCTGTATAATTTTTTTTTTGAAAAAAATGCGCATTTAAAAATACAAATCGACGTGTCCAAGCGTTTTTCCTAATACACCCTCATTTATTTGTTATCGAATTTATTCCATTTGGCTGTTCCACACTGTATATAAAAAGAAATTCTGAATATCTCGGGAATTATAACAGATTCTCAAGTTTATCTCTTAAATAACTTGAATTATTTCGGGAAAAAAATTAAGAACTGGCACTCCTGGTCAATAGCAGTTTAAAACTGTCACTTCTTTGGCATCACCTTGAAACGAAATCACCCACGTACAAGAATAAACACGTGCAATATTTAAAATAAGCGTTGTCTCTTTCTCTTTCTTCCATTCAGCTTCAAACGAAAATAGCAAAATGGTTGTTGAGATATCATTTCAAGTATAAGACGCAAAAACAACACAGAAGACTGTACAACAACATCTTCAACAAATCCAAAGACTCACTTATCTAAATGGGATCTGTCAGAAGTACTGCTGGAAATCACTTCGCTTCACATTTACATTCAAAAACAGGATATATCAAGTGCCTTATCTCTAGGCAGACTTCAGGGATTAAGGCAATTGGGACAGAATAACCATGTAACTCTATAGTGGGTCCCAAGACATCAGGGGATCGAAAGGAACGAAAAGGCAGATAAGCTTGCCAAAGAGGCAGCGAAAATGCCTTTCATTGGACCTTATCCCTATTGTGGACTGCAAAAGAGCCACATAAAACAAGTAATTAACAAGTGGGAGATCAACAGAAACGTCTTCCACTGGCAGAGTACGCCAGGACAAGGGGGACTTTAGACTGCTGACAGGTCATCTCGCTCTGAAGTACCACCTACATAATCTCGGAGAAGCTGAAGGTCAAATTTGCCGTCTATCTCAAGAAGATCTAGCTGCCAATCATACCAGACAACAACACATACACGTAAAGTGGTTGCTGGACCCCAAAGGGGCACCAGCTGCCCACCGACCGTTAGGTATGCGGCAATCAGGGAAAGTGCACACACTCCTCAGAACAAAGAGGCACGAAACCAGTTGCCCGCACGAGACCGACACCTCGCGGAGAGGCCCGGCGAACCGGTGGGCTCCTCTCCCCGTGCTACCCATGTTAGACAAGTTTTCTTGTCAACGTTGGACGGGTCACCGTTGGAGACGCTTTACCGAACTCCTACCTCACATCTGATCCCACGGGGCCTAGGCCTCCTTGCGGATGGCTACTATCGGCCAAGCGTGGGAAACGGAATCTGGCCGTGAGGTACAACCAGCCCGCCCGTGAATTAAGCCTGAACTACGGGGACGGCCGGGCAAAAGCCCTACCCCAAAATGCCAACCGCGCCAACTCTTTCGCCCCTCCGGCGATCAAGTATCCGCGGCAGCTACAGTGAAACCGTAGGGTCCCAGAATCACCGAGTTGTTTTAGGATGAAACCGAAGGTTTCCCAACCAGACAACCAGCGGGCGGACTACTCCTCGGCGAACCGACTTTTATCCTCCCCTACTATCTTCGCCAAATTCTCTCGCCACACCCGTTTCCCTGAGTGTGGCCACCAAGGATGGGGTAGTGCAGCTGCAGAGTTCTCTAGGTAAGCGCCGTAGGGTGCCTCACTTACCCACCGTATATTCCGACGGTTAGCGGCCGGACACCGGAGCGTATGCCCATGCCTACACCCAAGCATCCTCCCCTATATACGAAGTCTACTCCCGCCACGCCCGTTACCCTGGAACTATGAAACCAGGGATGGGGTAGTGCAGCCGCAGAGTTTTAAGGGTCGACGCTATAGGGTGAACGCCGACCCGACAACACATACAGGACGAAAATCCCAGACTAATTCTAAGGTTCATCAAAAGCCTCCACCTAGTCTAACAATTATAGAAGAGCAATGATACAATAGATCCACGCAGGTTGCGATGACTAAAAGGCAGCACTGCAACTTCCCTTATATCTAATATCTATATCTATCATTTCAAGTAAGGTCGATTTACAAGGTACATACACGATGTGCCACTGTGATCAAAAGATTCAAAGAAAGAACAAAAATAAATACAAATGTTGCTCTTCTATGTGAATACACGTCTTCTCAATTCTTACCGGGACCTTGAAAAAATTTAGAGTATTTCGCGAATATGATGACAGACACAGTTTGTTCGCTCCAGCAATTCGTTTCTGGTAGCAATCCTGTGTGCATAAACTAAATCCTTCAGGCGACCCCACAAGTAAAAGTCCAAAGGATTTAGATCAGGGGATCTTGCTGATCATGCCACAGGAGCGCCTCTGCCAATCCGTCTTCTAGGGTATTATTCATTGAGATACCCTCGTACCGCAAAAGCGAAATGTGCAGGAGCTCCGTCATGAATAAACCAGGGATTCATTGTCGAATAAATCTGGGAAAGAGTTTAGTAAAAACAATAATTTTCTCTATTCAGTCAAGTTGGCAATTCAAATTGACCTAACAAATTATTCCACACCAGATATTCACAGATAACTATTGCTGGTGCCTGATACAATTACATGCGGATTTGCATCAGACCAAATGCAAGAATTGTGGAAATTGAAAACTCCATCTCTTGTGAAGGTAGCTTCATCGGTAACATGTGGGAACTGTCCATTTCCGATTAAATTTTGCAATTCGAAACAGTCACAAACTTCCAGACTACTGCACAAACACAAATGAAGTAAATACTCAGGAGGAAGAGGAACTGTCATTTAATTCAATTTTTTTTTCCGGAAGGAGCCCCGCACACGGAGTTTCATACAACCTGTATATAGTTTTAATCACCAATTTGGTGCAATTTCTTCTCTCTTGGTGCACTCCATGTTCAGAAAATCATGGATAATTCTTCAGTATCTCACAGAACAATTTTTTAATTGATCTTCAGAGCTTGCGAGCTATGATTCTAATGTTAGCCGATTCCACGTACACCTGTTCGAAGTAGTGGCGCCTTTTTCCGGTCACCGCCTCGCAGTTGCGCATAATGTATTCCATCGTCTCACTATGCTCCAAACAGAATCGGCATTTATCATATCCCATCTTGCCCAACTTCTTCAGGTAATACCTCAAAGGGCTTGTGAGTAAAGCCGCAATAGTGCTGCGGAATTCTGTTGAGCTCCAGTAGAGATTTCGCCTTGTTGACTGAAAAAGTAATAAGCATTTTTGATTGTCTTAGTTTTGGAATGTTAGTCCAGTGGTAATATCAATAGTGTGCTAAAAACGGAGGATATAACGGACAAACCTAAATCAGGACGACCAACAAAGGTCCAACCAGTTTGTACGTTAAGACAAACAACGTGAAGATCGATGCATTCAGCGGCAGGTACATCGGTCCACAGTACAACAAGTTTTGCATGGTCAAGTTGCTCGTTGAAAACCACTGCTTAGGCAATTACTAGTACATCTGTCGTGTCTTGCCATCTACAGACAATTGTGCCATTTGCAAACTGAAATTGACTTTCTCCTCGTTCTAGTTTTCCAGAAAACTTAGGAAATTTTTTTTTGATTTCGCATAAGAATTCCAATAGCAGGAAACTAGTAAGTGAAAGGAAGAGAAAAACCTATCAAATGTCAAGTTGATTGTGCCTGACAATTTGAAAACAACTCTTTCGCCAAGTGTCCCTTCATAGACATCAATTTCTTTACCAGCATAAATATTTAGATCATAAACATATTCTGTGAGTATTGGAGCGTACCCAAATCTTTATGCCTAGTTTGATTGGTTTCATTGGTAAGTATTGCTTGAACGAAGATCGTCCTTTGAATTTCGTCATAACGATCTCTGGATATTGCTTTTTTTATTACGCTGTTGCCCAATGATTCATTATTAGACCAGTAGTTGTTGAATCCTGGCACACGATTGTAGCACATTATGATGGCTACACCTACTACAATCATTAATTCATGATAATCTATTACTACTCTCTTTTTCTTGGTAACTTCTTCAAATATTTTCAATCTGGCGTTAGTGCATCCAGGAATTCGAATAAATAGACTTCTTAGGTAAATCTTCAAGAGTACGTCGATTTCCTTCATTTCTTTGGGTGGATAAGAAATAGCTGGTACATTTGGGGGAATGGGAAATCTTGAAGTAAATTGTAGGTTACAAAATTTTACACCACCTGAAGCAGTAGTTTTCATTTTCAAGTATCTCATTACTTTCCTGGACAATTTCGTCGTCATGCTATATTTCATTTGCCGCCATTTCACCATCACTAGAGCTGTCAGACTTTTCAGCGTCGCCAACCTCGAGAGGAGGCGATCTGCATTCTCTCTGACAATCAGGCAGCCCTAAAGGCTCTAGTATCTTATTATATAGCCTCCAAACTAATATGGGAATGTCTGCAAAACCTAACTGTTTTGGCCAGAAACAACAAGGTTACCTTGTATTAAACAGGACTCAGCTTAAGGCACTAACATGTCTATTAACAGGACATGGTTGTCTGAGAGGACACCTGCACAAGATCGGGATCTATAAAGATGAACCCTTATGTAGACTCTGTAATGAGGAGGAGGAAACAGCCTCTCATATCATTTTCGAATGCGAAGCACAATGCTAGTGGACAATTACCAATAAAACTACATATATTGAACAAGTTAACCGTGCAAAATCATTCTGAACATCAATTCCTTCTTATTCCCCAGTTTCGATTAAAATTCGAAGCAGCACCTTAGCATTGCAATCTCCATATTTAGCGCAAAATATCTCTGAATCCTTTCAATTCGGTTTGTGATAAAAACCATTTTATTTCGAAGTAAATGGTAACAATATATTTAACAGGAGATAAGCAACGAAAAACCCAGAAGCAATACGCACAAGTTCACACGTATTTCTTGTCCGCACTATTATATACATATCGTAAATAGAAGGATACAGGTTTCTTATAATTAGCCCATTTAACTGTTCATTTAAGCCGATAAACACGGCAGAATCTCCAAGAAATTTATGACGGATCTAAATATAGACTGGTTATTTTATGTCTGTTTTCGTTTTATTATGCAGCAGGTTACAGGTTGGTATTTAATATGGCCGCTATTCATATACTTTTGCGGGGAAACTGCAATGAAAATGGTGTGTTAATGGTCGTGTTATTCGTAGTTAAAGGACGTGTAAAAATATTTAAAATTGCCTGTACAACCTACACAACCGTAAATAAATAACTCTTATAGCGAATTGCTGTTAATCCATCCGCTATTGCAGCAAAGAAACTTAATAAAGAAGAAGAGTAATTTTATTTAAATACAATACAATAATCAACCTTCTTCTGTTATCTAGAAATATAAGCTAGAAAGAAAACGTCTATCGCTGTAAACAATTTGGTCGTTAAACTGCGATTAGCTTCGTTCGTACAATATACATACACAAACACGAAAATAAACGAAAAATATTTTTTTAATTGCCAGCGCAACGTGTTGGACGTTGAACTACGTGACAACTGAAAACAATTACTTGTTTAAGAAAAAGTAATTAATTATCCGTTCGAGAGGTCATAACCTGCCTGCGGAGGCAGTATCGCTTAACACTTAATTGTAAGTAATTGTAATGCGGCTGTTTTCTTTTTTGGAGTGTTTGGAGTGTTTACATCAAATAGTCAAAAAATAACTTAATTTGATGCGATAATACGTATTTTGGCTCCATTAAACAATGCGACGAAAATGATTTATAAAATTGGAACAAATATTTTTTCTTCAAGTCGACTTTGATCTGTTTTACAGCTAAGATATGTTTGTGTTTTTTCTGATGTGCAATATTCGACGATTTCACAAGTTCTGATGCATTTCTTGCGAGAGAATTAAAACTGCAAGATTTCGGGAATAACTGTATTGTTACATTAGCTCACTTGACATCTAGTTATAAGTGTTACATTAGGTCATTTGACATATAGTTTATAAGTACATGTATACCTAGAGTTAGTTATTGTCGTAAATAGTGGGAATTCATTCTGAGTAACACGAAAACACACGTCGTTTATATAAAACGTTTTAATTGCACACTAATATTACATGACATGACCGTACATAACTGAAAACAATGTATATTGCTTGTTGGTTCTACCAACCTATGATAACATAAGTTACTAAGGGGTTTTGATGTTACAATACAACACCCCCTCTACATGAAAAACCCTTAATCCTATTTTATTCATAAATTTGTTGTGCTTGTTAATATCTAGACTTTTTGTCAGAATGTCCGCATTCATTTCATCAGTGGGTAAATAGCAAAGTTTAACGTTTTCATTATGAATAGCATCTCTGATGAAATGATGGCGTATGTCAATGTGCTTAGATCGCCTATGATACATGAGATTGGTGGCAAGTTTTTGCGCGCTCATGTTGTCGTTATATAATGTAACACAATCTGACTCATTGGTTAATTCATATAATAAGTTTTTAAGATATATGGCCTCTTTAGTCGCTTCTGAAATAGCCATATACTCGGCTTCCGTACCTGATAAAGCCACAGTTTTCTGTTTGCGACTTTCCCATGAAATTGCACAGTCAGATAATTTAAAAACAAAACCGGTATAAGACTTTCGATCTTGCTTGTCACCACCCCAGTCCGCATCTACAAATCCCTCCAGATTTATATCTGACTTTTCAAATACCAAACCATATTCTTTTGTACCTTGCAAATACTTTAATACCCTCTTGACACAATTCCAATGAGACTTAGTGTATTTATTATTGAATTGAATTAAGAAACTTACTGAATGAGCAATATCTGGCCTTGTCATGACTGCCAAATACATTAGCCAGCCTATTACTTGTTGATACGGTATGTCTCTATTGCAGACTTCAGCTTCTAAATTTAAATCTATATTTTTATCTAGAGGTGTAGCTACAGACTTACAGGCTGATATATTAGTGTACTATGTCTAACTACCGGGGAAAAATTCTCCTCATAGTATACTCCCATCTTCTGAGTAAAGCCTCTTGCGCCGAGCCTTGCTCGATAACGCTGACCACCATCACTATTTTTCTTCTTTTTGTACACCCACTTACAGTCAACAATGTTTGCACCATCAGGAGCTTCCATTATTTCCCACGTCTCTTCTTCTAGCAATGCCTGTCGCCACTGTTCTTTTTCGCGTCCTGATAGAGCCTCTTCTACAGTAACTGGCTCGTTGTCAATGGCCATTTCGTCTAGACGACACATGTAAGTTACATAATCCTCGTAGTGTTTTAGTTTCGGTACTCGTTTTGACCTTTGGGAATTCTCTTCCAGCACCTCTTCATCACGAAGATCCTCGGAGTTTTTTGTTAACTTACATTCTGCCTCTTGGTTGACTTCTACAGTATCTCCTGCCCTATTATCTTCAGCTGGAAGGTCTTCTTTTACTTCCACAGCAGGCAGTATATGAAACGGAATAAAACTATTAGTAATTTGATTTTTATCTTTCATTACCTGATTGAAGAACTGATCTTCCAGAAAAACGACATCTCGGCTGATTACTATTTGTTCTTTTATTGGGTCATACAATCGACAAGCTTTCGAATTTTCGCAGTATCCTACCATTATATAGCGGGTTGACTTTGCATCAAGCTTTCTTCTCTTTTATTTTGGCGTCTGTACCATTGCAATACAACCAAATTGTCGTAGACGCTTCATGTGTGGTTTCTTCTGCGACCACGCTTCTTCTGCCGTTTTGTAATCCATCAACATTCGACTTGGGGTCCTATTGATAAGGTAAACTGAAGTTGTTACTGCTTCAGCCCAGAAACACTTCTGCAGGCCAGCTCCTAGCAATAAACATCTGGCCTTCTCCAGAATGGTTCTGTTCATTCTTTCAGCCTTTCCGTTCTGTTCTGGCGTGTACGGTGCAGTCGTTTAATGCTGAATTCCAAATTTATGCAAATACTTCAGCAAAATTTCATTGCAGTATTCTTTGCCATTAACAGTCCGCAAAACCTGAATTCTTTTCCCACTTTAGTTTTCAACAAAATTCTTAAATTCTAAGAACTTCTCAGCAACCTCAGACTTTTGTTTTATGATATACACAAACACCTTTCTTGTAAAATCATCCATGAAAGTTAGAAAATATCGGGAACCACCCAGTGATTTCTCCTCCATGGGTCCACATACATCCGAATGTACCACTTCTAGGGCAGTACTTGTAGTGGACTCAGAATCTTCAAATGGCAGTCGAGATTGCTTGCCTTCCAATCATGTAATACATGGTTGTTTACTTTCTCGAGTAAAACTAATTCCCAAGACAGCTCCATTTTTCATTTTTTCTAGAGCGTTTTCTCCTGCATGTCCAGTTCTTTTATGCCAGAGATCATAAGCTTTTACAGCAAATGCCATGTTAGCAGCTTGCATTGGTCTATCCAGTTTATACATATTATCAATCATTGTTGCAGTAGCAATCAAATGGTTTTGTTTATAAAAAATTTGACATTTGACAGAGTCAAATTTGACAGTATTCTCTTGATGTACCATTTGGCTAACCGAAAGTAAATTAGCACATATGTTTGGAATATACAAAACATCACGTATACTGACATCATTTGTGATATTATTTGCACGCACCTTTAAATGAATATCACCTTTTGTCTCTATCTGCAGTTTTGAATTATCAGCTACCATAACTTGATCATTGTTCATGGTCGGAACGTTCACCAACCAGTCTTTCCGCATGGTCATATGCTTAGACGCACCGGAATCCACGTACCAGTTATCTTTGTCCATTAGTTTTGCTGTAAAGGATGTAAATAAATTATTTTCTACCTTTGTTTGATTTGCAGTCGGACAATTCTTGGAAATGTGCCCAAATTTATTACATCCGTATCATCTAATTCCTGTCTTCTTAGATTTCAGTCCTTGTTTCTTGTGATTTGCACTTCCGAACAAAGCAACATCATCATTTGCACTAGCTTCATCTTTCACGTCTTGTAATAATTTAGTTTTTATTGAATCAGCAGTTATTTTTACACCGGAGCTCTCAATACCCATTATCATCGGTTTATACTGGTCTGATAAACCTGCTAATAGCAATGTTCCTACCCACTCATCTGTGACAGTCATTCCAATTACATTTAATTTGTGAGCTGTCATAGTTATAGAGTTCACATACTCTTCCACAGAGGCACTCGATTCTAACCTAGTCGTTATTAGCTTACGGAGCAGACCTACCTTTCTCGTGAGACCTGAGTCATCAAAAGCAGCCTTCAGCTTATCCCATACCTCTTTGGCTGTTTTCGCCTCTCTAACGTGAGCATAATTTACTGGTTCTATTAGTAAAATTATTTTCGATTTGGCTTTCGCTACCTTTTTCACGTCAGTTTCAGCGCCCGTAACACAGCTCCACAAATCCTCCAATTCCAAATAGTTTTCTACAGCAAACTTCCATGAATCGTAATTTTCTCATCCTTTAAGTTTCTCGATCCCGCCAAGATTACTATTACTATTCGCCATGTTGGTGTCACCGAAAGTTTTAGTGCACAACAAAAAAACGACTGTCGCACTTTTTAGGTTTACTTAATGACCATGAATTCAATTACGGACTATTTCGTGACTGGGCCCATAAGCTGTCGTAAATAGTGGGAATTCATTCGGAGTAACACAAAAACACACGTCGTTTATATAAAAAGTCGAAGATCAAAATTGTCCACAATTACAATCACCGTCTCCGTAAAATATTTAGGCAGATTCGGAAAGCCCTCGAAGAGTACTTATTTTTCTTATATAATATCATATCCGTAACTTTAACCGTATCGCTGTTATTACTGTGTTTCTTCGCAGTTAGATCGTACTTCGAAATTTTTTTGGCAAGGACTAATTTATACCGATGGATGCGACGTTTCGGTTTCGAATTTAGGGATAGACTAAGACTACCTGCACATAATTGCTTTTTAAGTGATTTATGGACAGAAGATCATTTTTGATTGAGCTTTGCAAATTGTCATTTTATTCTAAAATATCAAATGAAAACCATAAAAAAACTTACACCGTTGCATAATTGAAACTCCAAGTTTTTCGTTTGAATAAGGGTACAGGGGAAAAAAGATGAATGTTACACGTTTAAGGGAAGAAAGATTATTGTCCATTTGCGCATGTACATTCTACACTAAGCACAACAAACATTTTAATGAACTTTAAAACATACGATGAACAAAACATGTACTTCGGAGGCTTAATATCGCATCATCCTGTGAGGAGACACCGAGGCAGACAACGATGAGGACGTTCAGTTTTTTCAAAAAATTTGAAATCCTATAAATCACCTCCGAAATCCGAAAACATTAAAATCATTAAAACTTTGCGGGAAAAAGATTGTTTTTATTTGAAAGCTGACAAAGGGAACAAGGTTGTTATTTTAGATAAAGAGGACTACTATGATCGGGTTAACGACCTCTTGAGTAGTGGTCCTTATAAGTCAATTTCAAAAAATCCTTTACCGAAAATGATTAGAGACGTCAACAATGTGTTTAAAGCTTGCAACAACCTTGTTACTGCCGATGTTAGACGTAAGCTACATGTTTCCAATCCCGTAATTCCTAAATTATATTGTTTACCCAAAATTCACAAACCCGGCAAGTCGGTAAGGCCAATTGTTTCGGCAATTGACGCACCGACTTATAAGGTTTCCAAATGGCTGACCAATGAATTTAATAATTTGCCAATACAGCAACCTAGTTTTGCAGTAAAAAATTCGTTCAAGAAATTCAAAATATTCAGTTGCTGGAGGGTAAAATATTGATTTCATTTGATGTTAGTTCTCTCTTTCCTAGTGTACCGATTCCAGACACCTTGACATACCTCGAGGACTTGTTCCTTCAAAATAGTTTGAGTCAACAATGTGTCCAGGAATATATTCGCTTAACTGACATCTGTATGAAACAGAACATTTTTCAATTCAACGGGAGTTTTTATGAACAGCTGGAAGGAACGGCAATGGGCCGCCCTTTTTGGCTAACCTTTTCATGAGCCGTTTTGAAAAGGACTTAGAATCTGAGAGCGAATACTTTCCTAGGGTTTGGTTGAGGTATGTGGATGATATTTTCGCTATATTTGACACAACAAAATGTAATATTGACGATTTTCTCAATAGATTAAATAATCGGTTCGAAACCATAAAGTTCACTTGTGAAAGAGAAGAAAACGGTCAGCTGCCCTTTCTAGATACTTTAGTAATTAGAAATAACAATAGATTAGAGTTTGACGTGTATAGAAAGGAAACCAGTACACTTCGCTACATTCCTTCAGATTCCCATCATTGTGTTCAACACAAAATGGCAAGTCTAAATTTTTTGGTCCACAGACTTCTCACTTTTCCCTTGAACAAGACGAGGTACGAAACTGAGCTTAAAATTATAAAAGATGTAGCCAAGTGTAATGGTTTCCAGCCTCCGCATATCTATAAGTTAATTAGGAAGTTTAATTATAAGAAAACTGTGAAAGAATCTACGACTTTTCGAGAGGATGTTAAAGCTTCACCCGTTGTGACCCTCCCTTACGCTCCCTTTATCACTAAAGGTTTGAGTAAAATCTTCAAAGAGCTAGATCTCAGAATAGTTTACAGTTCCGGGACTAGTTTACGAAGTCTCATCGGTAACCCTAAAGATAAAATACAACCTCTAGAAAAGTCAGGTATTTACGAATTCAATTGTAAAGATTGTAATCAAAAAGATATTGGGCAAACCAGGAGAGCAGTCTCAACTAGATTCAAAGAGCATATGGCTAATCTTAGATTTAATAGAATTGAGAAATCGAGCGTTGCCCAACACATTTTTGAAACAGATCACAACATCGGTCATGCGAATGTTAAATTAATTAGACAAATAAACAATAATTGTAAGTTTCTAAATGTTTTCTAAAGTTTAGAAATATATAAAAATAAGTCATGTGTAATGAACTGTGACAACGGACCTATCCCGCATTCGTCATTGTTTTCGTTAATCGGAAATTAATGATGCGTATCGGATTGACCGTGCATAACATTTAGGTTACTTGTATTTGTAGATTTTATTTTAATTTAGTTTTATTATCGCCTTGATAGTGACAGCTTTGCTGTTAAAACGCGTCGATGTTTTAGTTCAAACTTGTTTGGTGTTTAGTGGGTTAAAGTGTTTAGTATACTATGTTACAAAGCAATACTTGTATTACATGGTATTTCTGGAAAACGTCTGGACATGTTGAAGCTGACAAGCAAGATCGCCATTACAATCGACTATATAAACTTAAAAACTAACATTTAAAGGAAAGGAATCCCACTATAGTCGACATCATTCTGCCAGAACATATTTACCAGAAGATCTGAACGTTAAAAAGATGTACACGATGTTCGTTGAGAGCCACTCCGACAACAGAGTGTCGTATGAAACTTATAGAACTTTATTTTTAACAAAGTTCAACATAAGTTTGGTTATCTAAGATCCGACACTTGTAGCAGCTGCGATGAATATAAGGAAAAAAAGTTAAGCATGGCAAACGACCTTTCAGACAAAGCCAGCCTTTCACGTTGGGAGGCAGGCCATAAGCTTCATCTTTTGCAAGCAGAAACATTTTATAAAATAAAGCGGACAGCTCGCCTAAACGCACAAAAGGATAATAAAATTGAAGCAATAGCTATGGAGAATATTAGTACCAACGACGTGTACTATTAAAGGCAGCCTTCGTCTTCGTTTTATTCATCTAATATTATATTATTTGATTTTCTATTCAATCGCTTGAATAGCTCTGTAGAAGAATTGGAAATCTTCTGCAATTTATGTAGTGGCTAGAATAAAAACTATACATTATTTCGACTATTGCACTACGTTGTTCAGAAAACACATCCCTTAAAAATATCAAAGTCACATTTTCTATTCGCGACCGCAGCTATCTAGAATGTGACCGTAATATGGCCCTCATTAAACAAAAAGCTGTTGTCGAATTGCCTTCTCGTTGGAATACAGTTAAACTTAAATGTGTTTTTTTTTCTCACTTTTAATTCTGATAATGTTTTAATCATGTTCAATGTCTAATGTTGTCAAGCCATTTAGCCGATCCTCGGTAGTTGTAGTTTACAACTCTACAACTTGTAGAGTGTCAAAAATTTTTGATTAACTTTAATTTGAAGAAACTTCTTTCTCCACTTGTCACACTTATTGGGAGAGCAAGCAAGATTCTTAAAACTGTACCGAGATTTGGAGCAAAATCCATTTTTGAAATGAATTTTAAAATATCGATTCGACTTTCTTTTTTATTTAGTAAAGCCAAGACCGATACTATCTCGTCTGCCAGCTCCAGTGCGTTTATATCTGATGAATCCCCATCAGTTCACACTATTTCTCGATCTTTACAAATATAATAAAATTTAAATAGGTAATAAATATTGTACAAAAACTGGAAATAATTGCTGTGGGTACTGATCAAATCAAACTTGGATTCAAGTACATTGATAGCTTGGTTTAATGTGAACAAATAAAAATAAACGTCTGCCTTATATTTGAAAGTAGGATTTTCTATCGGATCATCTTGTGCATGATAGTCAAAATTAACATTACTGGGTAAGCTCAAAATTAGCCGGTATGTCAATTTTGCTGACTAAGATCCTTGAAAAAATTTTTACAATTTTTCAAGAGTTTAACAATAGAACTGCCTATAATCGAATGTAGGCTTTCACGGCCACTGTTCCATAAAGATGTATCTTTCGGGTATTGCCGTGGTAGTTGTAACAAACTTGACGTTTCGCTGATCATACTGTCAGCTTCTTCAGAAGTTCTCTAAAGACTGATGTTGATGTCTTCTGCTCCTCGTTATATACCCAGTCCCTGTTCCGCTCCAGTGATGCGTATCCGTTCCAGTCCGCTGAACCGTATCCGTTATCGTTCTCTGATCCGTGTCCGAAGCTTCTCCTCTTCTCGTGTTAGATGATCTCGGATGCGTCCTCGTTGGTCCTTGCTGCTTCGGGCTCTTCAGCGTTAACTTCCATACCTTACTCAATCTGTATCCGTCTTCTCGGTTGAAGTTGTTCGGATTCTTCATTATTTCCAAGGATTCTCTCACTATCCGTGGGTAGTAGTGATTGCTTTTGGCTAGTATCTTCACGTCATTGTAGTCGATTACGTGACTGCTTCCGGTGTGGTAGTGTTCAGCTACTGCCGATTTTCCGATTTTTTTTTCTACTACCGATTGTGAGCACCTGTGGATCGCGGACTTACGAACTAGCCAGATATATTGCCAAACAACTACAACAGTACGTGGGATTGACAAGCAGTTTTATAAAGAACTCTGAACATTTTGTGGAGATTCTACGTGAACATGAAGTAACCAGTGAAGACATACTAGTGAGTTTCGACGTGGAATCGCTCTTTACCAACGTGCCTGTGGAAGAAACCCTAGAACTCATCAGACAACGGTTTATACCACTAGGACTACAAGAGGATATAATTCACCTCGCAAGATTATGTTTAAACACCACCTATTTTCTATGGAATGGAGATTTCTACGAGCAGAAAGACGGCGCAGCCATGGGATCACCACTCTCACCAGTCATCGCTAATATTTTTATGGAAACCTTTGAAGAACAAGCCATCAGCTCTAGTGACAACAAACCGAAATGCTGGTACCGCTACGTGGACGACACATTCGTGATATGGCCTCACGGTATGGACAATCTACACGCATTCAAGGAACACATGAACAGACAACATGCCAACATCAACATTACGATGGAGTTAGAAGAGAATGGCTGCTTACCTTTTCTGGATGTATTGGTAAAACGCAACGACAGTGGAAAATTGGGACATGGAGTATACCGCAAGAAGGCGTATACGGACCGATATCTACACGCAACCTCACATCATCATCCACAACAGAAAAGATCCCTGGTCACTACACTACTACATAGGGCGGAAATGATTAGTGATGCTACCAACAAAACTGAGGAAATTCAACATGTGAAAGATGGACTCCAGAAGAACGGCTACAAACCACAGGAGATTCGGAGATTAGCCGGAGCCAACTCAGAACTAAAGCCAGCAGGATACGCACACCTGCCATATATTGCTGGAGTCATGGACAGGCTGAAGAAAACCTTGAAGAAGAAGAACGTCAACGTCAGGTTCGGCACAGTCAAGAAAATAAAAGAACTGCTTCCATCCAACAAAGACTCCATACCGAGACTACAAGCTAAAGGCATCTACGAACTTCAATGCCAGTGCGGGAAATCGTATATTGGACAAACCGGGCGCAGTATACAGTGCAGAGTGAAAGAGCATCGCAGAGATGTCGAACAGGGAAATACTGGAAAATCGGGAGTAGCTGAACACTACCACACCGGAAGCAGTCACGTAATCGACTACAATGACGTGAAGATACTAGCCAAAAGCAATCACTACTACCCACGGATAATGAGAGAATCCTTGGAAATAATGAAGAATCCGAACAACTTCAACCGAGAAGACGGATACAGATTGAGTAAGGTATGGAAGTTAGCGCTCAAGAGCCCGAAGCAGCAAGGACCAACGAGGACGCATCCGAGATCATCTAACACGAGAAGAGGAGAAGCTTCGGACACGGATCAGAGAACGATAACGGATACAGTTCAGCGGACTGGAACGGATACGCATCACTGGAGCGGAACAGGGACTGGGTATATAACGAGGAGCAGAAGACATCAACATCAGTCTTTAGAGAACTTCTGAAGAAGCTGACAGTATGATCAGCTAAACGTCAAGTTTGTTACAACTACCACGGCAATACCCGAAAGATACATCTTTAATAGAACTGCCTCTTTTCCCTTTATGATTTATCAAACAAACTACACATCTCAATCTCAATCTCAATTCTTTCCATAAATCACTCGAAAAAAAATTATATGTCGGTAGAAGAGGTCTTAGTGTATCCCTAAATAATTCGAATCCGAAACTGTACTACAATTTATTCCCTGCCAAAAAAAAAATGGCGACAAGTTTGTTCTTACTTTTTCGATATATTGTATCATCTTAGGTGGTACACTCTGTATAAGAGCTGGATAGTGTACCTTTTATGGATATTCAATAAGCGTTGCATTATTATGTACTTATGTACTTTATTACAATAATCCATTCACATTATTATTATAAAGCTAAATGACACAAAAGAAAAATAATCAAAAGATTATAATTTCCATTTAACGCTTTTGTGTAAATCAAATCATTGTTCTACATAGTTATAATTTTGTACGTGTATTCACTTAATGAGCTTGTTAGAAAACGATATTTATATTTATTGTTGTAATAGACTTAATTTTACGTAATTTTATAACAATTAAAGTACCACACGAGACACGTGGAACTGCATTCAACGCTGTCTTAAACCAACAAGGAATCCAAATATGTATTCAATTCCACACGAAAACGACAAATTTGTTTCTCTCATTGTTTCGTTCCGGCGAATCAAAACATTTCACGATTTCAAACGAAACATATAGCAAAGCGATTAAATTATAATATTCCAATACGCAAAACGCATGCTAAATACGCATTCTGTTCATTGTTGGACGCGAATAAACTTGCGACATTCAGGAACTAAAAGAATATTACACTCGGTAACCGTATCCGTCCGATGTAATTAGTTGACCGATACATATCTGGATCTAAACGTATGTATGTCATATATAGTTAGCAAAAAAAATCTTTAATACATATATTTAATGTGTGCATTATGTAAACGTTCTAATATAAGCTGCTAAATCGCGTACGAGGTGTGGTTGATTAGTTAATACTGCCTTAACTATTTATCAGGTTTTTGTATTTTGCTCTGAACTGGTCCTTGATCATGTCCGCAGTAAACTTTGACATTGGTGACATTTTGTGATTAATAAGTAACGAGAAATTAAGTCCACAACCACTCCTTTCTATCTGACATCTTTTCTTATACATATACAGGGTGCCCGGATTTCGTAGGGACAACATAACTAACTTTTTTATTTGAAGACATACAGAGACGGTTAAATTAGCCAAAAGGTGTAGATTTAAAAGCTCACTAAGAATCCATTTTCAAATTTTAGTTGTCATGCTTCATTTGTTTAATATTGGAGAAAAATTGAAATCTCATTTCTTTTATTTGCCGTAACTGTTTTGTTACTTGACATATTAAGATGCGGTTTGAAGCAATTCAAATTGTAATCTAAATACTTTTATTGACGCTTAACAAAACAAATTTCTTTTGCGTACATTTTTAGTAATTTCGCCTAACCTCAAAATTTTAAATTGGAGCCGTGCAATTTTTGTGGCTCTTTTAAAAGGAGATAGTAAATAGTAACACAAATTTGATGTGTGCTTATTATTAGTAACCTAATCTCACCTCAACATTTTTCATGTTCACCCTGTATACCAACGCTTATAATTCCGGTTTTGTTGAACCTAATTCTGCAAACTTAGTCTCGTTGCAAACAGCATCACTCCTCCAATCATATGCTTACAAATTCAAACCAATCTAATAACTAACGTGTATGCTAGAGGCCACTGTTTAAATTTGTTCGAAAATGTTATTATGTTTCGAAAATATTAAATCAAAATATGCATTAAAAAAGTAGATTAAATTACCAATAAATCAGCGAAAACCTCATATCCGGAGATATCTTGAGAAACGTGTGAATGGTAAGAATTTCTTTTATAAATTTAAATTATTCTGCTTCCCCTGAACAGGATTTAGTAAAGTCCGTTAGCTCTAGAGGGCTTTAAGAAAATTTAAATACTTTTGTAATTTTGTAATTTTTAAAAGAACATGTCCAATTTAGGCGGTCAAAAGTCAATTTCTGCCTACAATAATCGGTCTCTTGCGCTTTTTTCCTGGCCATCGTGTGGATCTCAGCGCTGTAGTGATTAGATCGTTCGAAGTTTCAGCGATAATCGAACGTTAAAGTGAATAATTCTCTTTTCGTGTTCATTTTTGAATTGAAAATGATCAATTCCGATAATGCGAATAATATTCTATTAAAATCAAATATTTTTGTTTATGAAATGTGGAGCTTTCAATATTTTATTTTAATTCAAAGTACATGATGTTTTTCACAGTATTTCATGCTGTGTGATTCAAAGACGTTTTTGGTTGTACTTATGGGTGAGTCCGGGCATTTCGTTTGAATTTTTCTTGAAGCGTATACATTGACTTTATTAAATAAAAAAAAGATAGATGCCGAAATTTGCAGACTATAGTGATAGAAATAAAAGGAGAAACATTGAAAACATACCCTCCACGGTGGACGAAAATGCCTAGCGGTGGCAGAAACAATAATATTAATCAAGTTGAATCACTAGCAGTAGGCTTAGGAAAATCAATGATAGTCTTCTTGGATACCAAACATTTCACGAATTGTTCTTTTCAAAAGACACAAAATTTACATATTTAAATGTTCTTAACGCCATCTAGCGTTAATGGACAAAATAATATGAAACAGTTACAATTACTAAATGTAGACCAAGGAAAATCCTTTATAATAAGACTAAATTCCGTTCAGGGAAAGCAGAATAATTTAAATATATGTATTACTATAACATTTTTAAAAATACCAGTTAATATAATGTAGATTAAAACTAAGTAACCTTTGCATATGATAAGCTGTCAATAAACGTTAATTTTTGACGTTCTATTGATGCACAGGTTGGCAAGGCCTTGAGTCTTGAGTGGAAGTTTAGAATTTGGAGAACATGATCTAAAAAGCGATTTTTCAAAATTTAATCCCTAAGGGGGATCACAAAGTTTGCATGGAAATAACGTTTTTCTTCGACACAATTAATAAAACACGTGTTTCAGCGTCTTTTCAAATTTAATCTCCATATGGATGACAGGATGTGGCAAAGATTCTATAAAAAATATTTTTGATGGTAAAATTTGCTTGAAACTTGGCATTGCTGCCTTTTGACACAACTGTTGTCAAACGTGTTTTGGCGTTTTTATTTTCTAAATTCAACCACCAAAGGGGTGCACACGACTGGCAAACTTTTTCAAATTTGTTTTCTAATCAAATTTATCCCAAACTTGAAAAAATTTACTTGAAACTAGATCTTCAAATATTCAATGAGACACAATTGATGAGACTTTTCTAATTCAACCCCTAAGAGGGTGAAAGGGGATGGTGAAGTTTCCCCGAAACTTGAAAAAACTTGAAAGTTGGTACTCATGTTCTTCGGTAAAATTCACGAAACACATTTTTTGGGGTTTTTTAAAAGTCATCCCCTAGGGGAGTGACAAAGTTTGTATAAGGGACAAGTGACGACATGAGAAATGAAGTGCAAATTAAAGACACACTCGCTTGGAACTGTCTGGAAAACCTAAAAACCCTGGCCATACACAAGAAAATCACTTCGACGTGAGTACCGGGACATAAGAGAATACTAGCCAACGAAATACTAAACCAGCTGGTAAGAAGGAGTTTCCTAGACCTGAAATGGCTGAGTGGATTATAAAAGCACACCAGTTACACTGAAGCAACTTTGGGAGGCAGATATAGGTACAACAAAAGGATGATGGAACAGCCATCAAGGCAATTAGCAGCATATGTGTTGGTTCTCAACCGAGTACAGTTTGATGTAGTGATGAGTCTGCTAACAGGACACGGCTGTCTCAAGAAACACCTACAGAGAATTGGCATCTTTAAAGATGATGAAAAAAACCTGACTCGTGCCCAGTGATAAAACAAACAAACAAGGAAAACGAATCTAAAGTCTGTATACACATATGTACCATCTTTGGCAATTTAAATGCGATTTTTTTATCGGGGAATTATGATTTTGTAAATAAAGGCTTCGCTTTAAAGTGAATTTAATTACTCTAAAGAAGTTCATCAAAGCAGTACTCTCTTTTAGAGAAATTAAATTTGCTTCAAAGTATAGTCTTTATTTAGTAAATGGAAATTCCTCGCTGAAAAATTCGCATTTAATTTGCCGAAGATGGTACATATATGGATATAAAATTGACGGATGTATGACCCTATCCTAAGTTCTTAAATATGTTACATAATGAGCAAAAAATTATGTCAAATGTCGAATGTTTTGTTTCATCTTCGATTATGTCTTAATGACAAGCAAATTACTGTTAGTGGATAACATCTAACTTATTCTAAAAATAGATATAAGTGTCAATGTTAGACTCATCGTAGGCTAACATTGACATAGTAAATGTTTTTTTTTAAAAACTCCTATTTATCTTAATATTTTAATAACATCCTGACTTTTTACTGTGTCTTCTAAGAAGACTATTAAGGTTAAGTTGCAAAGATTATTTATATTAAAATTACTCACCGCGGTGCGGATTTTTCCAGATATCCTGTCCAAAGGATAATAACTGTTAACAACAATTCCTAGGATAAAGGTACACTCGCAAAGAAAACGCGCACTTAACCACACCGCTCAAAAAAGAAACTAACTAGAAACATAGAAAAAAAAAGAATTTTTATTGTTCTCTTTACTAGGTAATAATCATACTTTTACGCCATTCCAGATAACATTTGTTTATCGTAAATACACCAAACGTAACCTGTAAGTAAACATAATTTATCGGAAATTATTACACAGACCGGTACAGTCCTTGAGATCAGGATAGGCGAGTCGATTACGTATAAATTTCTCGGCTCCTTATATTTTTATTTAATTATTTTTTTTTTTAATAAGGTTAAACATCATTTTTCAATATCGATGAGATACGGTGGTACGAAGGTAAAAGAGGCGGTCGAAATTGTTAGGTTTTTCTTTCATCTATACCTACCGTTAGAAATGTGTGTGTTGGTTAAGGAAAACCGACGTCGCGAGGTAAGGATGATAGATAAACATGTTGGAGAGGTCGGTGAAAATGCTACGTTCGACACTGACCACGATATTGAGTGTCGTGTGTTAGGAGGACGAAAAAACGATAAGATAGAAATAGGAAAAAAAAACAAGGAAGTAAAAGTTTTTTAAGTGATATTTCATGTTTTCTTAGTCGAGGATTTTCTTTTTAAATTGCACATGGTTTATTTATTTTATTATAATCGTAGTTTTATTACTGGTCTATGGTTTATTAATTTAATGAAAAATAAGGAAAATTAAAAGGAGAAAATCTTGTTCCATCAGAATAATACACCGGCCCACAAAAGGACAAAATTTAGGAATTTGACTATTCTCAAAATTAAAAAAAAAGTTCTCTGATTTAATTAAAAAATGTCTATAGTTAATGGTTTTTTGGCGATAATATTTTTTAAACTGTTAAGTTTTGGAATATTATGTATTGCGTTTAGTTTTCATTACATAATAAATCATAATATTAAAAAAATATACACAAGTGCAATTGGCCTGACGAAAAACTGGGGGGAAGAGTGCAGATGTAATACCCAAGGTATCAACTCTGCTTTTAACATTTCTGTGTTTTCTTAATTTAATTTATGATTTTTTGTGCTTGTCTCTTATTAGACCAAACTACGAAAGATACAATTTTGTAAAATACGTAAGGACTATAAAATTTGGTGCAAACTTAGACGTAAAAAAAAGACGAAGAAGATTCCTATCTAGCAACTCTGGCTGAACAGCAACATTTCGAACTGACTACAAGCAAAATATTTTATACAAGAGCGAGATCGCTTTGGCAAAAAATTTAGAAATCTGTGTTACCTACGTTAAGAGTTTCACTAAACCAAGAATATCCTAACTAAGTAATCTAACTCTAAGTTTAGGATATCTCCTACTCTTAGCTGTTTAGTCCAACTTGAGATTCCAACTCAAGATAAAATTGTGTCAAACTCAATTTAGAAAAAGAAAAAAATATATCAGAATCCACAGAAGAATTTCCAATATCACCAATAGTATTGGAAATAATCAAAGAGCTAGAAGAAGGAGTGAATCAATCAGATTCCTAAAGTTCTTAAGTTCAATGAAGAAAATATATTATAGAGAGAGAGAGAAGGAAGATGATACAACAAAGTAAAAAAAAATTGAAAACTTTATAGTCTTAGGTATTATCTATCATCGATTAAGAAATAATGGGTTAGTTTTTTAATATCTTTTGTACTCTTTCTAGTTTATTAATTTAAATTAAAATTAAGTAGAAATTAATTTTATTTATTTGGCTTTATATATATGTATTCAGTAATTGATTTTTTATAAAAGCCATCGTTTTCGCAATCATTATGAGTACGTCATTTGCTATAATGGCACTATTATTTCTAACATTATGTGATATTTGTTAATGAACAATTAACAGTATGCTCTCACAACACTAACCTTTACTAATCAATTTAGTAATACAACTATGATCACTATCATATAATGTGATTTTCATGCTACTGCCATAATCTTAATTCATGACAACTACATATGTTCACTATAAAATAATGGTTAATAAAAAAAAATTAACAAATAAATAAATCGATAAGAAAAATGATTTAGAATCTATCTATTGTAGAAATATCAGTTTATCTGAAATTAAAAATCGGAGTCAATTATGTCATCACCTTCTAGACTCATTACGTTAAAGGTTAGGGAATATAAAGCAAAATTTATAGAGATATTACTAAACGAAAGAGATGCTTGAAGATTTTGTTTGTTTTTTGTTAGTCCTAAGTCCTTCTGTTACACTACGATATTACCCTATTATATGTATATCATGTGTTGTCGTAAATGATGTTTTATGAATGGGGAAATTGTGAAAGGTAAATAGAACAATGTTTTTATTTATTTTTTTCTAAGGTTGTAATTGGCGTTTGGGAAAAATTGCATTATTGTATTTACATACGCCAAGAAAATAATACACTTCGGTGTCAAAAATGTTGCCTATCCTAGGTCATTATAACATCTCGTTCGCATATATTTGTGAAGTTTACTTGTGTAGTCGAAGCTCCCGGTGGTCGCAACGGTTTGCGGTAGAGCCGCGATAGCCCTACATGGTGGTTCGACTCCACTTCGGGACGGCATATTTTTATATAAAAATATGTTTAAATAATTGGCGTTTGGGAAAAATTGCATTATTGGAAATACCAATTGTTGGGAGTATTTAGGAGAATTCTTAGATAATCTAAATTTTTTACTGATATTGTTACACGTTGGGTTTTACTTTACACTTTGGATTTTACTTTTATTTTAGATACACAAAAGACTCTTCAATCAACTAATATTTCATTGAGTAAAAAAACGTTCAACAAAATATTTTCTTTTGGACACACTACTTCAACTGTTTTTTAAATATCTGCCTTCTTAAATAATTATAACTGTTATTATTACTTAACAGGTATTGTTCTTTCACCATTGTTCTACGAACATATCGGTCGCTAAATCTTTTTATATCTTAAAAATTCTTAGAAATTTTTGCTGATCATTGCTTGTCAATGGCAGTATCTTTCACTAAACGTTTGATACGTTTATTTCACTATTTCATTACATCCACTTTGCATAATAAATAAATTAATGATTACCTGATTTGGTCTATTCTCAATGCTAATCCATTCTAACACAATATACTGAGAAAAATGTATTGCACAGAAACGAAAACAATGTTATTACAGAGGTAAAATAAAAATTGTAAAAAAATACTAAGCTAACAATATATTTTGTAACAAATAAAATAATTTTTTGTTGTTGTAAAGTAAATACTCGCATTGTTTACCGTAATTATTGTACTGGTGCAGATCTATTTCCCACAGTGTACGCGAGAACAACCAACTAAAATGACAGACGTCAAAATAAGTGGCAAGTAAGTATGTAAAACAAATGATCTAAGCACACTTGCTTCTGTAAATTGACATATTTGAGCATTTATTTGAGCATAAAATATATACCTTTCCATTTAAGAAAATGTACTTTCCGCAGATTGACTTTATTTATAAGCAACTAAGTTTTTAAACACCCTGTATAATGTCACAGAAAAAAACTTCAAATGCTGTATAACTACATAATATCAGCTGTGCGTATGCCAAATTTCAGTCGCCTCATTTACTCCTACGTGAAGTAATATCACTGTAAAGTAAGATCGGTATCTGTCACTTTTTTTCTTTAATTACGAATAACTCGGAAGGAATGGTATTTAGGTATAGGGTATGATACATGAAATATGTGTAAAATTTATCATAGAAGCTGAATTTGTAATTTATTTTATAGCATGCTATTTAAAAAATCGAAGTTGATGCCCACTTCCGGTTAACCGGAAGTGATATTTATTCAAAAATATTTTCACGTGATAGTTCATATTCAACCATATCCAACTGCAAAATTTTGTTTTCAAATTCCTATCCGTTTGTATAATACTTTTAATAGAGCCTTTCTCACCAATCACCCTGTATATAATCACATAGATGAGTTAAAAAAAAAATCGACCTGTATTTTTTTATTTTGTTATAACTTTATTATTTATTGAGATATAAACGTTTAAAATTTCGTTTTTCAGCGCAATACAATTTAACAGTCTTGTCAATCTTGCTAAAGAAAATACTAGAAATGTTGACATGCCTGATTTTGTAATTCAAATGTGTCAAAACTTTGACAGAGCAAAAGTAATTAATATTGATCCATTTAAACAATTCTAACCCAAAAATTGTGCAGATTTTCCAAACTAAATATTAACTTCAAATCTTTATAGTCATTCGGAAATTAGCAGTATAACTAACCTACCACACTGTCCCCAACTGTTAATAATAAAATATTCCCATGGTTTTAGACTAGAGACGTAAAAATGGCGCGATTAATTTTCCGTTTAAAATTGTGAAAAATTTTAATCGAACAGTTTTGTGAAATAACAACGAAAAAACCGAATTTACGGATTAATAGATGAGGTATTGCCTATAACAATTCACAAAAATCAAAATGTGATAAAACCATCTATCACATTTTGATTTTGCAGAATGTGTCCTGTTCCTTATTATAAAGCTGTCAATTTTGACAGGTTGTCAAATATTGACAGGTAATATTTCTAAGCTGCACTTACACCAAATAATTTCTAGAAAATCTATTATAGAAAACTGTTTTTTTGTGGATGAAAATCACGTTTTGAGTGCCCTTAACTAATTGATAGGTTGAAACCATCCCCCAACTCTTTCTGGCTTCGGTGATTGAAGACGAACTCATTAAATTTCCTGAAGTATGCTTGTTTCCGCATTTCATAGGCATCTGATCGTAATTATATGACAACTTTTCTATATTAGTTAGCTCTCATGAACATGAATCTCTTCGCAAAAAAGTATCAATGATAAAAGGTTGACACTTTTAGTTTCTTCTGCTTCTTTTCTCGTTATTCTCTTGACTCCTTTCATATTCTTTACTATCACTATAACATTCTCTCGTGCGTCATCCATGGTTTCTGGTCGGTACTTATACAAATCATCATTGTTTTCTTTCTAACATTAAGATTTTTTTATACATCAACTTGTCTTTAGCTATGTCGTATATCTTGAACAGCTCGATAATTATTACGACCCATACTTTTGCTTGGTCTTTAATTTCTACGTCTGAGCAGAGACATTCAATGAGACTTATCAAAAATCAAAAGTAATTTACTTATTAAAGCTCTCAGGCTGGATGGGGAGCTGTAACTGCGGGCAAAACCCAGCAGCTTACACCTCATGTAAGGGGGCACAATAGACCCACGGTCGCGGTGCAACATCACCCTTATATCTAAATCTAAATCTAAAATTTACTTATTTAGTTGGTACTAAGTCTTTCTACCTTCCTGTGTAGGATTGTTTCTTCTTCTTCGTTTCTATCTATATATTCTTCTCGTTCATCGATTCATTATCTCATCTTGTTAAGTTAGTGTTTTGCCTTAGTTATTCTTATATATTCTTAGTTATCTTAGCGTGCTGTAGAAGAGTTTCTGGTTCTGTGCAAATTTTCCTGTATCCTTACTCCAAAACTTTCCTGTGATTTGCCTTTTGCCTTCCCTTTTTGTTTTTTCATAAATTTCCATTTGTTCTCTATTGCGGTAGTTTCTTTTTTATCTTTCTCTTTCTTCTTTTATGAATGATGAATTGATTCGGGATAGACTTATTGTAGGCATCAGAGACCATAAGTTATCAGAATTGCTGCAAATGGATGAGACATTGAACCTAACACGAACCATAGAGAAGATCAAACAGGCAGAAAACGTCAGGATTCAGAATAAGGACTTAAGAAAGAAGATGGAGAATTTGAGAGAGGAAACGGATGTGGACGCAGTGCGGGTAAAAGCAAGCTCAAGAAAACAGAGGTATGAAAACAGAAAAAATCAGCATGCTCAAAGCGGCAGTCAACCGACAAAGTACCCACAGTGTTTTAGATGTGGTGTGAAACCAAGCCATCCTCTAGCTAAGTGTCCTGCAGCAAAGGCGAAGTGCAACAAGTGTAGTGCTATTGGACATTTTAAAAACTGGTCAAACTGGTCGTATTCGTGAGATACAACAAGAATCGGAAGCAAGTGACAGTTCTAGAGAAGCTGCGGAAATTGTTATCAACAGAATTGAATCTGTAAAACCATGGACACTCAAACTACTAGTAAATGGTAAGCACATTGTATTTAAAATAGATACAGGGGCGGATGCGACAATATTATCAAAGAAATCGTTCGATGAACTAGGCATGGAAAATAAATTAAGGAAAACTAGCATCAAATTAATGGGGCCAGGACGAAAGGAACTGAGAACCATTGGAAAGGTGAAATGTGAAGTAGAAAATCGAAATATGAAAGCAAAATTAAAAATGTACGTAGTAGATACCGCAGAAAATTTGTTGGGCAGACCAGCCATAGAAGAACTACAGCTCATGGAATGAGAAAATGATAAAATCAAAATGCACGTCAGTGAAGAAATAAACAGTGTAGAGCAAGGCAACAAAGAAATATCAGACTCAGAATTTAAGGATTATATTACCAAACAATATAGCAATCTGTTTAAAGGAGTTGGTAAAATCAAGAATTTTCAATATAATATTCAAATAAACAGGGATGCTCAACCATATAGTGTAACCGTGCCAAGACGAGTGCCATTACCATTGTTAGAAGATGTACGCAGTGAGTTAAAGAAAATGGTGGATGAAGAAGTCATAAAGGAAGTCACAGAACCAACAGAATGGTGTTCACCCATGGTAGTAACAGCAAAGAAAGACGGGAAGATCAGGATTTGCACCGATTTTACGCAACTCAACAAAAGTGTGAAAAGAGAAACGTACCAGTTACCCTCAGTAGAAGAAACTCTAGGGAAAATTCAAGATGGAAAAGTGTTTTCCAAGTTGGATTGTTCATCAGGATTCTACCAACTACAGTCAACGAAAGAGTCATTCAAATATACTACCTTCATAACACCTTTTGGAAGATTTGCCTACCAAAGATGTCCGTTTGGCATATCAAGTGGACCAGAAATTTTCCAAAGGACTCTGCAGAATATCATCCACAGTAGCCAGGTTAAGGGTGTAGTGGTACATGCAGATGACATTGTAGTGAGCGGTCAGGATGCGGCTGATCACGACAAGAAACTGGAAATAGTGCTAACAACATTAAGGGACAATGGAGTAACGTTGAACTTAAGAAAATGCGAATTTAGAAAAACGCAAATTCAATATTTAGGTTACATTGTATCAAAAGAAGGTATTCAACCAGACCCAGCAAATATAGAGAGTATTATCAAGTTCCCAGAACCAAAATGTGTTACGGAAGTGAGAAGATTCTTAGGGCTCGTGACATATCTAACAAAGTTCATAAAAGATTATTCGGCGAAAACGCACGCATTGAGGGAGTTACTGCATAGGGATAAACAATTTGTATGGGGACAACCACAAAAAAAGAGTTTCGATGACATCAAAACATTATTAACAACAGTACCGACTTTGGCAGCCTACAATGTACAGTATCCTACAAGAATCTCTACGGATTCTTCTTCTTACGGCGTGGGAGGCGTTTTGGAGCAGCTACAACCAGATAGCAGTTGGAGACCTATATCATATTGTTCAAAGTCACTTAGCATCGCTGAGCAGACGTATGCTCAGCTAGAGAAAGAAGCTCTAGCCATTGCTTATACATGTAAGCGTTTCAATCAGTATTTATTAGGAAAACAATTCGAAATAAGAACAGACCACAAACCGTTGGTTCAAATATTAACAACAAAACCAATCAATGATCTGTCAGCTCGGTTACAATTACTTAGGCTGAAAATGACAATTTACGATTATACCGTGACTTATGTACCAGGCAAGGAATTGAGTGCGCCAGATGCATTGAGTCGTGCACCATTACTAATTGGAATGGAAGACGAAGAAATGTTATCAAAATTCAAAACAATCAATACAATCGCTACCATCCAAAATATCAACATAAAAGAAGAGAACACATTTGAGAAGCTTAGAGAATATGTGCAAAAGGGATGGCCAGAAACAAAGAATTGCAGACGAGATATTTTGCCGTACTATAAACATAGAGATTATATAACTATTGTAGACAACATGTTAACGTACCAAGATAGGATAATAATACCACCGCGTGAGCGAAAACAGTGCTTGAAAGAAATACATAGTGGTCATCTTGGTCTTAACAAAAACAAGTCCAGAGCTAAAGAGACAGTGTGGTGGCCAGGGATAAGTCAACAGATTACAGATATGGTGAATAACTGCGAAGAATGCATTAGAAACAGCAACATGAATCAAGTCGAACCAATGCTATCATTCGGCGTGGAAGCCCTACCTTGGATATGTGTTGGAACGGATCTTTTTGAATTCAGGGCAAAGAAATATTTAGTAGTCCAAGACTACTATAGTAAGTACTTGGAAGTGGTTGAACTAAAGAGTACTAAAAGTACAAACGTTATAAACCAACTAAAAGAAATATTTAGCAGGTTCGGAATTGCAAAAATAGTCAGAAGTGACTGTGGTCCAGAATACAATAACTACGAATTCCATAAATTTGCCAAAGACTATAACTTCGAATGGAAACCGAGTAGCCCGACCTACCCGAGATCTAACGGGTTGGCAGAAAGCGCAATGAAGACAGCTAAAAATATCTTTAAAAAATCGCATGATCCCAACCTAGGACTACTAGCTTACAGAAACACCAAGCTTAGTTGTGGCGCATCTCCAAGTGAACTTCTCATGGGGAGAACATTGCGAGAAAAAATCCCGATCCACAACCATAAACTACAGATTAAACCACCGGCTCAAAAGGTTCATAGGCAAATGAAGATAGCGAAAGAGATACAAAAACGCAATTACGACAAGAGACACGGAGCAAAAGAGCACAAAGAATTAGAGAAGGAGGACAGAGTATGGATTACCAATGAAAAAAAAGAGGGAATAGTAAAAAGAAAAATAGGAACAAGATCATACCTAGTGGGAACAGAAGACGGAAACGACATAAAAAGAAACAGATACCATTTGAAGAAATTGCCGGACAAAGACGAAGGCAGTCGAATGGAAACAGAAAATAGAAAGAATAAAGGGACGGAAGAATCAAACATCAAAGCAAGAAAACGGAAAAGGGAGCGACCAATTTACCTCAACGACTACTGTTAAAAACAATAAAAGAAAGGGGGATGTGTAGTCAGGTGAACGCGGAAATTAGTAGACTCGAGTGTACACTTCGGAGAGTAGTGTTGTCGAGTGTACATAAATAGAGGTATTAAGAAAATAGAGAGGTTATGTTAAAAGGATAGTAAATAAATGGATGTTATAAAAACACGTATCGAAGTTTGAATTCAGTAATCATAAATAATCAGATATTAGTAACTATCAGTAACGCATCAGAAATACTTAACACACATGGTGCCTTGGAGCCGTGGAGATGCACATTTTTTAGTGAGAATACGCTGAAGAGTGGCTCTGTTGTGATGTCCAATTCTTGTCTACGATGACAAATCGGCGTCTCTGGATTTTCGGCCACATCCTCGCTAACTGCCGTGATGTTTTGTTCTGAACGACCTCTACGAGTTCGTATCATCATTTTCCTTTCTGTTATACCAAAATGTCCATATCTTCTTCTATCATATCCTCCACAACATTTTTCTTTCATCTTAATAATCTTAATTGTTAATCTGTTTATGGAATATTTAGATACCAAATTAAAATGTTTTAATTAAAGTTGTTTTTTTTTAATGTTAGATAGAGGTACTGAAAGAAGCAAAGTAAAGAAGAAGAGAAGAGAATTTTGTTAAAACTTTTTATAAACTTCATCTACAGTTAAGAATTAAATTTCAATAAATTTTGGGAATTAATCATAATTTAATTTTTTTTCTAATATATTTCCACTAACATATTTGTCAAAGGTACCTATTTAACAGGAGAAAATACATTCGTGCACATAATTTATCACTCCGAGCGGACGTCATTTACGATGTTTACAATTTGCAATTTTTGGGCAAAAATAACTGTTATCTGAATACACACATATTTTTCTTCAACACGTTTCTCTTGTCATAAACAGAATTTTAATGTACTCATGTCGCCTTTATATTTTCTCGAATATTTAACTAATCATAAAACTATCACGCGCCAGTGCAAATAAATGTATAAAGTTGAGAGAGGAGAAAGAAAGAAAAAGAAGAGCCGTTAAGCTCAAACAACTCAATTTGAATATATTCTCGCGTGTAATAAATTGAGAGATGTCTGGCATCAACATTTTAACCATAATATTTCGAATCAATATCGCTTTGTTTACAATTAACAGCTGACAAAAAATGTAATTAAACATGTTTGTGTAGACGAAATAATTGGGACTATTGACAAAAGAACTTAATAAAAAAAAAGGAATTATAAAATATTCATTCATATTCTTGGGATAGGTTGTGTTAAATGTAAACAAATGAAATTGTGTTAATCGTGACAAAAAGAGATGCTAATTAATTTTAAAATATGCAAAAACTTAATAATAAATGTGTAGATATTTCAGATTAATTTAGACACATTTATTGAATACAACAAACACTTTTATTGATTAAAAAAAATTATTAAAAAAAAACGCATTTTTAATTAGCTTGCACACGAACATTCAATATTAATAACAATATAAACATTAAAAAAAATCTTTATGCAGCAATAATTCAGTATGTAACATTAAAGAGTCACTCTATGTCAAAGTTGTTTACAAAGAAGGTAAGTGCTTAATTAAGCATACCTTAACAAAAGTACTATAATTTGGATGTACGACAAGATGGCAAATAAACAACGAAGAAGGTTTAATATTGTTTGCTTTATGATCTCATTAGATGTCATTAGGCGAACGAAGGTGGTTATTATCGCCAAACAGGCTACTTTATTAAAACAATAGTAATTGGATTTGTCCTTGGATTTCGCATAAAATGTACGTATACATATCTTCGGCTCGTGATTGGTTGGCAATGAAATTTCGGGATACTAACACGCCGTAAACGTATCGCTAAATCTAATTGGTATACATTTTTTGCGATCATAAATACACCGGTCGTAAATTGAATCATGATTCGAGAAAATTCTGCGAAATTGCTTTTGGAATGTCCGGTAACACTATCAAATTGTTCTTCAACAGACGAGAGTGGGTTAAGATGATTTTTAAAATGATTCCTCCAAAATCTCCCCCAAAAATTAGAAAAACAGTAACAACAGTTCTTTAAAAATAAAAATACATAGAATTAAGTGTAGATATGGATTTTAAGGTTATGTTTTCGTTATTTGCCATAATTTAGCAGGTGGCCATATTATCCCACTTACCTTAGATAAATGGAAAACTAGGTTAATGTGGATCCTTTTACTTTCAGAAATCATACGTTCTGAGCAAATTCAAATAAACCTTCACTAAAATGGTAATGTCATATGATGTCAGAAAGACTCAGAGGGCTTCTTCTTACACTGAAGAAACTTTGCATCGTGCAGTCGCTGGCGTGAAACGTGGGACATTATCAATTAGAAAAGCAGCTACTATTCCCATAGAAAAAGAACGATAACTCGCCGATGGTCTGAATACACTGGAAAAGTAAAAGTTGGAAGAAAAAAAATGAAGACTCCATTTAAAAACAATGTTCCAGGAGAAGATTGGTTCCTAGGATTCAAGAATTATCATAGACTGTCGATACAAAAGCCTCAGTCCTTAGAATTTGTTCGGAAGAAAGCTGCAAACCCTTTCGTAACCCAAGACTACCCTTTAAAACCTCCTTCAAATTACATTGAATGACTTGGGTTTACATGACAAACTCCAACAAATTTATAACTTGGATGAAACAAGTTTTTGTATTGATCTATGAAAAACTAAACTAACTACTCTTGATCGATTTATAACGGACTGCTTGGAATGTATTTAAAAGTGTGATAAATAATTTCTTAGGAAATAAAAGATCTGAAGATGACGAGGAAATTGTTAGTGAACTTGTTAGAAGTTACCATGTCTTAGGCTGTAATATGAGTCTTAAAATACACTTCTTGCATTCGCACCTGAACTTGTTTCCCCCGAATCTTGGCGATGTTAGTGACGAGCATGAGGAAATATTTCATCAGGATATTTCCACTATTGAAAAACGCTATCTGGGCAAGTGGAATAGCGAGATGGTTGCTGACTACTGTTGGGCTTTAATTTCGGAATGTTCTTCATCCCAATATAAAAGAAAAGTGAAAAGAAAGACTTTCTAAATACGGCCCGAAATAACATAAAAAATATACTCTTTATGTTTATTCTATAATTTAAAACGTTGTAAGGACAAAACAACATACACATGCAAAGGGAATAATGACATACATAATGATACACAAAAATAATTATCACCGTAAGACTGATTGCCAATCCTGACGTGGAAAGGCAATTAGTTCAGCATTTAAAATTACTAGAATCTAGGTTATTTGGATTAACGCGAACATTTGTGCAAGAATTAGATTATGGGATGTCTGAAAGGAATGGTTTTCGCCATAAATTTAACCCACAAAAACAATGAGCTGGCCACGAATAACTGGAGGGATTAAAACGTAATAAACGGAAACCAGAAACTACTTCGGCAGCTTGTGCTCAAGCTTTTAATCGGCCTCAAGTCCAAAAGTTTTTTGAGCTTTATGGAAATTTGTTGAAGTTTGCACAGTTTAGGCCACATCGCATTTATAATGCTGACCAAATAAGCCTATCTACTGTACAAAAACCCCAGAAGATATTGGCTACTACTGGAAGGAAGCAAGTGTTCTACACGGCAGCACCATGATTATTTTCTGCCTGTACTAGACGTGCTTCAAGTTGAGGCAACTCCACAACTCCAACAGTACCTACCGAACAACAAGTCGATCACTTATCTGAGGTTACAAATATTGAACACGAATTTGTCTTAACACATTCAAATCAAAATCATTCATCTACTGCTAATAAAGAACATCCATCGTGCTCCACTTTCACTGTCCCTGATGAAGAAATTTCTCCAGTCCCTAAAGGACATTTTATAAGCGGACTAGGAAAACGTAATCTACTCCAAATATGATGGAAATTAAATCTAAAGACGAGACCAAGCCTCCTCCAAAGAAAAGGACACGTAAAGTTACAAAAGTATTATTTGATCAATACAACGTAGAAGAAAATTTGCCTAGTTACTTTCAAGATGATGAAGAGGACAGTCCATGCTTATATTGTAATGATGTTTTTTCGCGAGCTAGGCCTGCAGAAGACTGATTGCGATTGCGAACTTTGCCAATAATTTTACAGCTTTTACGTGTATTCCATTTTGTCCTTAGGTAATGTGGTAATGTAACTTAGAATTTCTTTTTTGTTGTTGTTTTTATCTTATAAATTTTTATTAGATTTCGTTCATAAATAACCAACGATGATTGGTGCAAAATATTATAGTGCTGCAAATACTCCGCTCTTCTGATAAGTAGACTTGACAAATAAGAAAACGAAGCAAATGCAAATTTTACGACACGATAAAAATCAGTTATATTAGAGTTATTCCACCAGCTACGCCCATAGAAAGAGACACGATATCCTGAATCTAATACCTCCGCGACACTATAGCATTCTCCGTTGCATAGCTCGAAATGTAAATGCATCGACATCCAGTCCGGAAAACTTGGATAATAACCTTCGGCGCTCAAGAAGTATACAAACGAACATCGTCGCAGAACTTCTCCAATAAATAACCACCACGACAGAGGGATCTTTACAGTAACGCGGGAGTAAAGGCTACTGATTACAACTCTCAAGGGAGATTTAATTAAGAAAACCGAAACATGACGTGAGGAAAATTAACATTTTCATCTCTTAAAATTACATTGAGATCGTTTCAATTTATCTCTTCATATTATTCGGGTGATTCAAAAAAATCTTCGAACGAAATTGGAATCTTGATATTAAACTGAAACTGGAGTGCTGGAGCGTTCTAAGCTTTCTTCTATAAGTTCTAAGCTTTGAACTTTCAAATTATCAATCATAGCCTGAGCCCTAGCACAATCCGCTTTCTGTTTCGATGTAAGCAGCTTTCCTTTAGCTTTTAACCGTTGTTTCCTTTCTTTTTTCTTCTTCTTCTTGTGCTTTCTCTCTTGTTCTAATCTTATTTGTTCTAATCTGACTTTCTCCGCTTCTTCTTTTCGGAGTATTCTTTCTGTCTCTTGCTTTTTCAAACGTTCTTACATCGCAGCAATACTTTCCTTATTGGGACCTCTCTTTGCATCCTTTACATCTTTTTCTTCAGCTTTTCCTTTCTTTTTACTTTCCTTTTCACCTTCATCGTCATCGCCTTTCCTATTCATGTCTTCATCTTCAGCTTTCACATCCACTTTCGTTTCGACTATCAATTTCACCTTTTCTTCTTCCAGAACAGTTGATTCTGTTTTTACATGAGAGGATTCATTTTTAACACCTGAATATTCCATTCTATCCTCGGCTAATATTTCATCGATATCTTCATTACTATCATTTTTCTTCTTCCTATTCTTCTTACCCTTTTTTGCACCGGTTTGTTCTTTAGTCCTGTCAGCTTTTCTAAATTTATTTTCTGCTAACATCGATTCTGGTTGCTTGTTAATTTACACGATATAAAGACCGTTTTCTTGTTTTCTTCCTTCCGGTACTTTCTTATCATCTTTCAGTATTGTCACTCTGTCTTTTGTAAAAATTATTTTACCTTCGTTTTCAATTATTGCATGCACAGATATTAGATTTCTACTCAGTTCCTGTACATAAATAACATTTTTAAGAATGCATTCTGTTCCCTCAATTGTTCCAATACCCAGTCCTTTCAGATCTTCATCGTTTTTCGCAACAGATATGTTTGTTTCGATCTGTTCTAATGACATGAATGTTTCTATTGAATTTGACATATGTGACGATGCTCCAGAGTCAACTACAAAACTTAAATAATTGCAATTGTCATTATTACTCAACACTCTAAACAGCTTTATTCTCTCGATATGACAACTTTCCATGTTTGTAAAAGAATGGTGTATGGTTGGGATCGTCGACAATCTTCATTGCATAATTGACATGGAACGGCCAACACAACGATTACTTGCATTAAACAGGACATGGCTGTTTAAGAGGTGACCTGCACAAAATAGGGATCTATAAAGACGAACCCCTATGCAGACTCTGTAATGAGGAGGACAAAACAGCCTCTCATATCATCTTCGAATGCGTAGCACTAAGTCAACGTAAGGTTGCTATGCAATGTGTGTTTGATCTACCAGTAGAGAAAAATTTACCAAATGGGCTTCTAAACCTGATCGAGGGAACTAACCTGTTTGAGTAAAATGGAACCAAGGTAGGAATATCACAATGGGCTCAGTCGGCAGCAGTGTTAAGGATAATTAAAGACTGCCCTGCCTTGATAGCTGATTTGTAGAACATTGTTCTTGACATAATACTAGGTCATTGTGACTAATATCTTCAGTTTGAACATCCGCCTTGGTATCACTACTACTCGTACCTACCAGGCATTTCACGAGATATTTCATGATTTGCATTTGGATCACAGTCTTTATTTTCAGTCTCAATTTCAAAAGTCATTGACAAATTATTGTCCACAAACAAATGACCTTCTCCATCAATCTGACATTCTATAATACTGTAGCTTTTCCAAAACTCATATAACGCTTTATCCTCGATGTTCCCGTTCCACATTCCACCTAGACAGTTTTGAAACATTTATAAATTATGCCTAAGTTTTTTCTCTATGAAATTTATGTTTTACTATCTTTTGAACCTTTTCTCTCTCTCTAAATTCTCACTCTAAATTCTAATAGAGATTTCTTCCAAGAAGACTTCAGAAGTCTAAATACTGATACATCCACTGGTTGGAAAATGTGAGTCGCATTTGGAAAAAGAGCTATTAAAATGGCATGGTAATAAAGACAATAATAGGAAATTCGATATTTTGACTGACTACCCATGGATAGAAAATGTTCACTTGTCAACTTTATCAAACCTTTCGCGAAATCTGCACAAATAACATCTATTTGTGATTTATTGGATATTGCATTTGATACATCATTAACGAAGATTAATAAATTTGATTCGGTCGATCTGCCACTTAGGAAACCATATTGTCTCTCACTGAGCCTAGCCCGACTGGTTACCGGTAAGATAGAGATTTTAATACTGGAACTATGTTTGCCAATTTGCAGTCGTCTCGAAATATACCAGAAGCCGATAATAGATTAAACATGTCTCAATTTATCAATTGTATCTATTGTCAAAAAATTGTTTTAGATATTCCTGAATATCTCTCATTCTATGTGCTGAAGATTTCTCATGCTGAAAGTAAGCTTGCTATAGTTTATTATCTTGTAGTTGTGATAGTTATTATATGAATTCATTTAGTCAGCCACGGTTCCTTTTACCTATAGGTATGCACAAATTCATAAGTTCAGTAATCCTGTGAATTTATAAGTCAAGAATATTATCATTATTTTAATGCTCATTAAATCATTGAGAAAATTCTTCTTTTAAAATTGATTGGATGTAAATGTTGCTAAAGATAGAACACCTTTGGCAATTAATTATCACAAAGCAGTCCGTTCTAAATCGCTGAAGGATACGTCAAATTCTCGATCCTGTTGTAACAGATTAATCTGGAGTCCTATAAAAATCCCCGCTTTAAGTTTTGCCTCAGATATATTAAGAAATTTTTGTTTAAGGTATCGAAATCCTGGTCCCTCTTTGTCCAATGCTTTGACGAAATTCTTCATCAGACCTAATTTTATGTGTAATGGCGGTAAAAGTATTTTATGAGGCTCCACCAGCGAATTATGGACTACGTTCGTTTCTACATGAGTATATTGTATTCTGGTTGGCCATTGCTTAACAGTATAGTGCAAATTTCTTGCTCGACTATCCCATTCACAAAGGAAACAGCAATACTTTGTGAATCCAAGTTGTAGACCAAGTAGAATTGCAACTACTTTGAGATCAGCACTGATGTAATTGATTTTATCAAGGAGATGTGTCATATTATCATACGTTTCCTTCATGTGCACGGCATGACCAACAGGAATGGAGGGCTAGATGTTTCCTATATGTAGAAGGACAGCTTTCAAACTCAATTTAGAAGCATCTATAAAAAGATGCCATTCTTCCGGTTGGTGTTTATAACCTAATTCTCGCATTAATCCGTCGACATTTTTGCAAAATGAAAAACTCTTAAGTTGAACAATACTGTGACTGTTCTTTCTGGCGATTTCTATATACAGAAATACGCGTACCCGGAGCTAACAACTTCCATCCGTGCAGTCTTGATCCTAATATTTCTCCCTGAGTTTTTGATAAATTGAGATCTCGAACTAGATCATTCAGTTCCAATTGATTTATTAAATGAGGCGTGTCCTCTTGAGATGACACAAATTCTTCATCTGTGTCCGACAACTCTGAAATGTATTCTTCTATCTCGGTTTCAATATGTTCTAGTTTCGAAACATCCATAGGACTTGATACTGGCAAAGCTTCCGAATGAGGAACTGGACGAGTGGCAGAAGCTAAATTAGGATAGGTAATTTTATCCTTATTTTTACTGGAAAACCAGAAGGTCTTTGTACAGCAAAAGTAGCAGTCTGTCGAATGATCCTTTTGTTCTCGCCAAATCATAGACCTACCAAATGGCATAGCTATGCTCTTACCTTTTTTCCAGCTCCTCAAAGTAACAGCACATTGTGCACAGACATTGTGAGGGGTCCACAATTTGTCTTGATTTCTAATTTTTAATTTAAAATAAAGCTTATACAGCCATACCTCGTTTTTCGACGCTTCGAGTTTCGTAGCTTCGCTCTTTCGTCGCTCGGTTTTTTTCGTTGAGCTTTTATCGGTTGCTTCGCGCACTTTCGTTGTCTGTGGTCACTACCGCTTGCCATCTTATTTTTGTATCGTTGTCGTTCAGTCTGTGAATTAAGATCGTCGGTGTGCACTGTTTCTTTTGTGAAATTGTCTGTCATTAAATTTTGTGTTTAATACATAATAATATTTATTTATATAACTATTTCTGTGTTGTACTGTAAACAATTCATAGCACAAACTGTAATATTTTGTGTTCCAATATAACCATGGATCCTAAATGTAATGATTCGAAATTGAAAAGAAGCCATAAGGTTCTTAATTTGCAACAAAAGCTTGAACTAATCAAGCTGAATGAGCAAGGCTTCTCAAATGCTGACTTAGGTCGCAAGGTAGGTGTACCTCGCACTACCGTTAGCACAATTATAAAGAACAAATCTAAAGTGTTAGATGAAATAAAAAATGCTACTCCAGTACATACAAAAGTTATTAGAAAGAAACACAATTTAATTAGTGAGATGGAGAAAGTATTAAATGTGTGGATTGTAGATCAAGTCAGCCACAATATTCCTCTAAGTCAAGGTCTTATCCAAGCTAAAGCTCAAACATTATTTAATACACTGAAAGCTGAAAAGGGAGATATATCAGAAACATTTGGAGCTAGTAGGGGCTGGTTTGATAAATTTTAAAAAAGATCAAACTTACATAATATAGCAGTGCAGGGAGAATCAGCTAGCGCAGATACCGCAGCCGCAGAAGCTTTTCCAATAGAGCTTGCAAAAATTATAGAAGACGGTGGCTACACAAAGCAGCAAATATTCAATGTAGATGAGACAGGCCTCTTTTGGAAAAAGATGCCATCTAGAACTTTTATTGCCAAGGAGGAAAAATCAATGCCTGGATTTAAAGCTGCCAAAGATAGGCTTACTTTGTTGCTTGGGGCTAATGCATCTGGAGACTGCAAGTTAACGCCTATGCTCATATATCATTCGGAAAATCCAAGGGCCCTAAAAAATTATGTAAAGTCTTCCCTGCCAGTTTATTTTAAATCCAATAAAAAAGCCTGGATGACTGCTGAATTATTTACAACTTGGTTCACTGATTATTTCAAGCCAGCAGTGGCGGATTATTGCAAACAACAGCATATTCCCTTTAAGATCCTATTGCTTTTAGATAATGCTCCAAGCCATCCAAGACATATGACTAAGACTTATCAAGAAATTGAAGTTGTATTTTTGCCTCCAAATACAACTTGCTTGCTGCAACCAATAGACCAAGGAGTAATTTCATCATTTAAATATTACTACATTAGACTGACGTTTGCCAAGGCTATAGCTGCAATAGATGCTCAAGTTCACGAGGGATCTAAACAAAATAAACTAAAAGCTTTTTGGAAAGGGTTTACTATTTTGGATGGCATTAAATGTATTCGAGATGCATGGGCCGAAGTCAAAGAATCTAATCTGAAAGGCGTTTGGAAAAAGTTGATTTCGTCCTTAATTGATAACTTTGAAGGATTTCATGAAACAGTGGAGTCCATCACTTCCAACATTGTGGAAATGGCTGTACAGCTGGAACTGGAAGTAGAAGCTGAAGATGTTAGGGAGCTATTTCAGTGTCATGATCAGCCGCTGAGTGACGATGATCTTCTGGCAATGGAAGAACAAAGAAGACTGTTTACCGAACAGGAGGCCATGTCTGTAGATATACCTCAGCCACAGGAGATAACCACTAAAGAACTCGAAGTTGGAATCGCCAAAATAGAAAGCGCAAGGGGGAGGTGGGAGAAGGTGGATCCCAATTTTGGGATCCACCTTCCACCATCCATGTTCAAGGGTGAATAGTGGGCTAGAGCACCAAATCGCTTGTTACAGAGAACTTCTGAGGGAAAAGAAGAAGACACCGATGAGACAAACGTCCTTGCTTTCCTTTTTCAAAGAGCAACAGCCACTAGCCGTAGTAACTTCTGCCCCTAAACGAATTAGATTGAGTTCCTCTAGTTCTGAAGATAATGCCTCTTAATTTTTATCCACAAAATTATTAGCTAAATGGAATTGGAAAAGAAGATACATACATACATACATATGTACTAAACCTATCAAACATTTATTTTAGAATAAAATACTTATTTTTTTACTTATTACCTGCTGTAGTTGTTATTTTTTAAATTAATCGCACACTTTCATAAGTACTATATGTGTACGTATTTACGTGTCAAATGAACTTACAACGACAATAAAGGTTATGCTTCGCTTTTCGTCGATTTTCGAGTTTCGTCGGAGGTCTGGTCCGTAACCCGTCGAAAGAGCGAGGTATTCCTGTACGATTTTTCTATTAACGGTGTAATATTTCGTCTATGCTGTTGAACGGTGAATTCTCCACATACATGTTAAATCCTGTTCAGACATGCCCGTTAGCATGATAATAATTTGATAGTTTCTTTTAACTTACTCATAAAAAAATATCTTTAGACATACAGTAATTACAATGAAAAAGTCCACAACGTACACGTATCAGAGTATAAGAAAAAGTATAAAAAACCAGTGTAATTCTTCGTCCAAACAACGCTACCCAAATTGCTATTTTCATAAGATATAAATTGTTTTCAACAAATTCATAAGGATCATTAATAGTCGAAGTTTAGTAATTCTGTGAATTGTTCGTTATATCATTGGCAAATGCTTCTTTCAAAATTGATTGGATGTAACTGTTGTTTACCAGAATATATAATGACTATATCATAGAACATCTTTGGCAATTAATTATGTTTTTATAAATATCTGGTAGCTTTTCTCAACGTGTGGTAATAATTTAGTAAATTCAATTTATGCTTTATGAAGTTACAAGAATTAACGATGAAAAAAAGCGTTTTTAACACTTCAAACAATATTAACTAATTAATCAGAGAGATTCAACATTAATACGTGTAATACTCATCACCGACTTGTACGTACATTTACGCGTTTTGCAATAACATTTAAAGGTAAAAATAGAATGCATTTATTCAACACACACACACCGGATAAAACCGGTTACTCCTGGCGCCGGATTTTCAGCGTGCTATGCCACAACAGTTCTTTTTTCTCCGATCCGTGTCGTAGGTAACAATTTCACTTGCTCGTGGCGTCAATGCATGCATATCGGACACACCAGTTAACCTTTCTTATTTCTCCTTTTTTTTCCCAACGTTAAAACATCGAAGATGGTTAGAGCGCTAGCGCGATCATCATCATCATGCATTCGAGACTTGAACAACGCGTGGTCAAATTATAAATCCGTTCGCAAACAGAACGGGTGACAGATTTACACAGAATTTGTTGTAGGACGGTGGCAAAATATTTGCCATTCAACACGCGTGACATCTTGTTGATATTAAGCCCGTAATGTCAGGAGTTATAAGCGTATGTCGCCATGAACAATTATATTAGCTATGTATGCATATAGATATATACATACATATATATAAATATGACAGTTATGTACACTAGAACAAATATAACACACACAAACAAACGTGGAAAAACGATGTAAATAGTTCAAGGTGTAACCCTGCCGACGCATCTTAGGTTCCAGAGATTGATTTATGGAGCTCGAGCAATGAGGGACTTGCGTAATTTTGGACTTTTGTACTTTCGGGATCCGATCGTGTAAATTTAAAAATGGAAATAATTTATGGGACGTTATAATTAAGTGGTGGCAAGGTCGGAAAGATTTGCATATGCTTTCGAGATAAGCGGACATTTTTCCACGTAGATGGATGATTTGCGAACGAAAACTATCTGAGTTAGATGTACTTAAACTAATTACCTACTTACTGAGACAGTTATGAATGAAACGGACTATGGACAGCCTTCAGGATGTGAGTAAATGTTAGCACGTGGTCTTGATTTAGTGAGTTTGCCAAAGGTTTTATTATAAGATATTTTGCTTAATCACTAATATAGTGATCGTCCATTACTTCCAATACTTCAATGCAATGAAGTCTTATTTGCATTAAGTGCATTAAGTGAATGAGGAACACAATCAAATGCTTTAGATACGTCGCAAAACACATAATTTGTAATTAATTTGTATTTTGACGTAATTTATTTTTAGTTAACTTTCTCGAAGACATGTTGCAGAAAGTTATAAAGGGCGTCACTAGTTGACACTCCAGGCCTAAAGCCGTACTGACAGCAAGAAAGAACGTCGATACGAGAAAAAGTCAGTAAGTAGGTCACAAAAAGCTATTATAAAAATAAAATTAGAGAAATAGTTAGCCAAAAACAAGTTTTATTTTTCAACAAAGTCTCCATCTACATTAATACACTTATCCCATCGCTTTATCAATGCCCCAATGTCTGCTGCATAAAAATGTTTGGGCTGGCGTCTGAACCACCTCTTGTTGAACATCCTAGTCACCCTCGAAATGTTTTCTTTTTGAGTGGACCGAACAAGGTCGGGACTGTAAGCCGGATGTTCAAGAAGCTTCCACCCTAATGCAGCAATATTCCTCTCATCAGTAGGACTGGACGTTTTCCTCAAATTGCATCCCGAAGCAACAACAAAACTCTACAGTATGATTCAGCAGTCACGTTCTCATTTCTGTTCTGGAAATGGGCTAGGAGAACTTCTTGAGAATCCCAGAACACGGTAAGCATAACCTTACCAGCTGAGGGCACAACCTTGAATTTCTTTGTTGACGGCGAAGAAGGACGTTTCCATTGCACTGAACCACCCATGACTCATCACCACTAACAATCCTGTTAAACATGTTCTCCCCTTCCACTATGTATCGAGAGAGGTGTTGCGATGATAAGTCCATTCAAATTCTTCTGTGTTGTTCGATCAGTTGTCTAGGTACCCATCGTGAGCAAACTCTCCGGAAATTCAAACGATCGTTCACCAGTTCGTAGGCTAAACCATGAGAACACCCTATTGCAGTTGCCTGTCAGTTCGAATCATCTCTTCCACCCATCGAATCTGAACGGGGCGGCCACTTCGCTGGTCGTCAACAACTTTTGAGCGTCCTTGAGAGAATTTCTCGGCAAACACTTTTCACCGTAAACATCTTTGCTCTTCCACAGTACTAGAAGAGCGTACTGTGGAAGAGCAATTTTAACACTGCTTGTGTTCGCGCACAGCAACTATCACTTGAGAATTACACTGGATTGTGGTAATACCTATTGACAGATAGGAAAACAACTCACTCCTATTTTCAGCTTTGCTACAGCAGTTTGTGATTTATTTGATGACTTTCCCTCATATGTAGATTCGATGAGGAGGATACCTTTAGTGTCCCAGAAAACCGTTTGCCATCAATTTTCCAGCAAATAGTTGAGTCGTTGCTTTTTGTGGTGGTGGAGACCCTTTATGCATCCATTGCGCTGATTTTGATTTTGTTTCGAGGTTCCAGTGATGCATACAAGTCTCGTCTCCTGTCACAATTTGTGCCGAAAAGTCTAAAGTTGTCAAAGTTGTCTTTGCAAAATTTCCAACCTGCGCAGTTTTTGCTCGGATGACAGCAACAATGGAACCCACTTCACTGACAGCTTACTCGCGTTTAAATTGTCATGTGAGATGTTTATATAGTGGAGGATGCTTGAGCGTAGGCATGGGCATACGCTCCGGTGTCCGGCGGCTAACCGTCGGAATATACGGTGGGTAAGTGAGGCACCCTACGGCGCTTACCTAGAGAACTCTGCAGCTGCACTACCCCATCCTTGGTGGCCACACTCAGGGAAACGGGCGTGGCGAGAGAATTTGGCGAAGATAGTAGGGGAGGATAAAAGTTGGTTCGCCGAGGAGTACTCCGCCCGCTGGTTGTCTGGTTGGGGAAACCTTCGGTTTCATCCTAAAACAACTCGGTGATTCTGGGACCCTACGGTTTCACTGTAGCTGCCGCGGATACTTGATCGCCGGAAGGGCGAAAGAGTTGGCGCGGTTGGCATTTTGGGGTAGGGGTTTTGCCCGGCCGTCCCCGTAGTTCAGGCTTAATTCACGGGCGGGCTGGTTGTACCTCACGGCCAGATTCCGTTTCCCACGCTTGGCCGATAGTAGCCATCCGCAAGGAGGCCTAGGCTCCGTGGGGGTAGATGTGAGGTAGGAGTTCGCTAAAGCGTCTCCAACGGTGACCCGTCCAACGTTGACAAGAAAACTTGTCTAACATGGGTAGCACGGGGGAGAGGAGCCCACCGGTTCGCCGGGCCTCTCCGCGAGGTGTCGGTCTCGTGCGGGCAACTGGTTTCGTACCTCTTTGTCCTGAGGAGTGTCTGCATTTCCGTGACGCCGCATACCTAACCGTCGGTGCCCCTTTGGGATCCAGCAACCACTTACGTGTCCACCGTCGGGAATTTTTTGCTCTCCCCTGTACGTACATTCAAAAACTATAGAGTTACGATTTCTCACGATTTTTTTTTCCCCCGACGACGCTAACGAATTCATTTTAACACGATCTGGCATCATTGTGTTGAGCCCTCCTCACAACGACGCGAGGTGGAGGCCTGTCCGGATCTAGGCTTGCCGTTTCTACCACAATATGGTCGGACGGTCTTCCTATTCTTTCCAACATGTTCAGAACGATTTGTGATGCGTGTTCATAGAGTGATGGGATTCCCAGGTCGCGAAGAAGGTCCGAGTTTAGGCACATCGTGTACTACTACTAGATCACTGATCCAAGGTAATTATTTTGGTTTTTTCCAGATCCAGCAATATAGGGAGCAATTGAAGATATCTCCGCCGAATGAGACTATTAAAATTCTATTAGAGAGTTGTGTAAGATTTCACAATTTCAATTGAAGATGAATTTTTTCTTTGTCCCTACCAAATTTTGTTTTATTGTCCTGTAAAATGTCCTTCTTTAAAGTTAAGCCCTTTTTCATCTCGACTTGTTCTTGACTGCCTCGATTTCTAGTCTTCATTCTGTTTTAAAAAGTTTAGAATGTGGAATGTTAGATAAGTTTCCTTCTTGTACTTCGTAAGATCTTGAGTGCGTAGTACTCGGAGTGGATGTGTATGGAGGTGTCAACCTCTTCCTCACAGAAACGGCATTGTGCTGTCTCTGCTAGCCCAATTGCTCTCATATGCCTTCAGACTCTACAATCAATGACCTGATAGGATTCCTGGCAGTAAGCGAAGTTCGTCTTTGCTCATGGCGGTGATTTCATTGAATCTGTTCTGGTTGTTGATGTTGATCAACCTAGTGTTTGATTTTCTTTTGATCAACACCTTTTTTTTTAATTTCTCTACAACTGTGCTGTAATTGATCCCACAACAAGATTTAGGCCTCAAGAAAGGTGTCCCCAAACCATTTTTGAGCTGATCGTGTAAGAGCTCGCCGCATTAATCGCTCCTTGACAGTCGGTCACGATGATAATCTCCTGTTTTCGGTAGTTTCTTTCAGGATAGAACTGGACGCATCTTATAGAAAGATGCCATGGAATTTTCCTAAGCTTTCGAAGTACTTGGTTCTTGATCCATATACTCCGATTCTAGTCGTTCTAGTCATAAGCTTACAGTAGCATCTTCACAAAGGACGACCTTGATTTCGCTTTCGTTTTTCATTCCGAGTTTTGTGCTATGTTCCATATCTTAATGTCAGTTTGAATGTTTTGTTGTTGGCTCTCCCATTTTCGATTTTATTCCCCTTACATCTTCCTATAGTCCTGCGTTTTACATCCAGCGGTTGAGTTTCAAAAAACATTTCACACAATTTATTTTATAACCTCATATATTTTCGACCGATTATTACATAAGCGACGGACAAGGTTTCTGAAGACAAGGGGGCCATATTTTATTCCTTTATCAAAAGAACGTTAACATAACGTCTGCGTTTATTACGTGCTCATCGGTTTAACGTCACCTGTTGATATTTCGCGTTGATGCTACTGTAAGGTCGAGAACGTGGGCCTATTTTTTCGGGCCAAGGTACAACGCGCATAAACTTGCACCGTTAACCCCAAAACCCTAATTCTACATGCGTGGCTTATCTCCGTCCGACGGCGATAAGACATTTAAAAAAATGCATCGCCAAAACATGAGCATCAGGTGTAATATACATTGTATGTATAAAACCTATGGGTGAATTGTGCTATTTAGATATGCGAGCGTAATGTTTTTTCACGAAATCTAGGACGAAAAACGCCTATTTAATAATAATACGAGCGTAATTTATGCAAGTCAACGTATTATTTAACAGTTTTTTTTTTTTTTTGGTTTGTAGATATATACACACGAACATGTTGATTTGTGTCAAGAAGAAATGAGCGATGGTTTTCCGATGGTAAACAAAATTTAAAACAGCATTTGATAATGCAAAAAAATTAAATTAGAATTACAATCACGTGCGCGAACTATAACACAACATATCTAATGTTTAATTCATGATGGGTCACCATCGAACACACGGTATTAGTTTACAACGATTAGACCTGTTAATACCTGTTGTTTTAATTCAAAAATTTGCCACGCTTCATTAGGATGCTGGCCCCGTTTTTGGTTCCCTATAAAAACGGATTATAAATAGAGGGACCACACCGATTCGCGATTGATTAGGTTGCAATAAATATCTACTGTCGTATCATGCACACATAAAATGATCTTTAAGGGAATGTCTACGATTCAAATGCATTCCGCGAAGTATATTAATTGTGGATTTAATATTTGTAATTTCTGTCGTGTGTTGTGTGTGTTTGTCGTGTAGATTACAAAAAAAAATCGGTAGGATTTTTTAATGCAATTGTCATCAAACTGGATTATAATCTGGGTGGTCCGCTACTCTTCCAGTCCCAATTACCGTTAAATTAGTCGCTATACAAAATACAGCGTGATTGGTGAGAATAGCCTTTTAAAAGTATTATACAAAAGGAACGGAATTTTAAAACAAAATTTTGTAGTTGTACAGGGTGCGGCAGTTAAATCCGGACAAATTTCAATTTGAATTTCCCGCCATATCGTAGTTCCGTCAGAGGTCGCGATTGAAATTCTTGAACGCCATGGGCGTTTAGTAAACAGTCATACTCTTAAAATAGCCGAGATGCTACGTACAAGTGTGGCGAAATACAATGCTTCGGAGAAGTCCGAGGAAGGTTCCACTAACCCGGCGAGGAGCTCCCATTCGAGGGAACGGGTGTCACGAATTCCGGCAGTCGTGGGAAAGGGCTCAGGAACTGACCTCGGAGGACCCTCGACAATCGTTGCGGAAATTGGCGTCAATGGTGGATGTCAGAGAGCGAACAGTGCGTCGGATTGCAGAGGAGGATCTACGTTACAAGTCGTACATAATAAAGGTACGACAGATGCTGTCTGAGGATGCCAGAACAAAGCGGATTGCTCGCTGCAACCTGCTACTGAGTTCTTTGAAAAACGAAGCAGCTGGGCGAATCAGATTCTTTTCCGATGAAAAAATGTTCACTGTTGATGCGAAAATCAACCGGAGAAATGATCACTGGCTCGCCCACGACCCCGAGGGCGTCCCGATTGTTGCTCGAACAAAATTTCCGGCTAGTGTTCACGTCCTAGGTGTTGTGTCCGGTGAGGGTAACGTCATGCCGCCACATTTCTTTGAAAAAGGACAAACTGTCACAAAAGAAGTTTATCTGAACGTTTTAAAGGATATTGTGGTACCGTGGATGGTAATTGTGGCCGCAGGGAGGGAATATGTATTTGAACAGGACGGTGCACCGACTCACACAAGCCATTTAGTCCAAAACTGGCTATCAGACAATGCGGACATGTTCTGGTCCAAAGAGTTTTGGCCCCCCAATAGCCCGGATTTGAACCCCCTCGACTACTATGTTTGGAGCGTTGTTGAACGGGTTACCAACAAGTCGCGTCACCCTAATGTTGCGTCTCAGGGCAACGATGGAGGCGGTAATTGAGGCCAACGGCGGTTATATAGAGTAATTGTACTCCTGACAGGTCACACGAATATTGACTAAAAACATTTTCTTTTACATTTGTACTTTGTGTCAATAAATGATATTTTGATACAAAGTTTAATTTGTCCGGATTTAACTGCCGCACCCTGTATATGGTTGCATATGAACTATCACGGGAAAATATTTTTGAATAAATGTCACCGGTTAACCGAAAGTGGGCATAAAATTCCACTTTTTAAATAGCATGCTATAAAATAAATTACAGATTCAGGTTCTATGATAAATTTTACACATACTTCATATATCATACCCTATACCTAAATACCATTCCTTCTGAGTTATTCTCAATTAAAGAAAAAAAGTGACAGATATCGATCTTACTTTATATTGATATTACGTCACGTAGAAGTAAAAGAGACGAATGAAATTTTGCATACGCACAGCTGATATTGTGTAGTTACGTTCGAAGTACTTCTCTGTAACATTATACAGGGTGTTTAAAAACTTAGTTGCTTATAAATAAGTTCAAATTTCGGAAAGTAGATTTTTTTAAATGGAAAGATGCCGTCAAACGAGGTAAATTTCTAAAAAATTCGTTAAGGTTTATTCATCATTTACTCACCTTATTCTGTACTCGTTACTTTTACAGAATCGTTAGGTCCTATTTATTTTTGGCCAGAATTGTGATTCACTTTATCACATAGGATGGGGTAAAACGAATCATATATAAAAATATCGTATCTGTGTCACTTTTGAATCATTCTGGGGGAAGTGAACCACATAGAAAGTATTTTAAAAGCGCCTAGATCATCCCGAAAAAAGTTAGATCAAAAGAACGGGAAATAGACAGTAGTAAATTATCAAAATAAAAACTTTATTCTTTGGCACAGATTAAAAAATCACAAATTTTTTTATAAAATACATAGCAATAAGGTGCTGAACGAGGTAAAACTTAAAATAACTGATAACACTTAGCTATACCTAGATAATACACTTAGTTAATGATAAACTAATTAAAGTCTCCTGAAAATTCTAAACAAAACTGTAAATATAAAGCATAAGGCTTTTAAATGAACCACAGACTAAACTAAAACTTCTTAAAGTAGATTAACACTAAACACTTTAACCCACTAAACACCAAACAAGTTTTAACCAAAACACCGACGCGTTTCAACAGCAATGCTGTCATTATCAAGGCGATAATAAAACTAAATTAAAATAAAACCTACAAATAACAGGTAACCTAAAATGTTATGCACGGTCAACCCGATACGTATCATTAATTTCCGATTAACGAAAACAATGACGAATACGGGATAGGCCCATTGTCCCAATTCATTACACATGACTTATTTTTATATATTTCTAAACTTTCGAAAACATTTAGAAACTTACAATTGTTTATTTGTCTAATTAATCCAACATTCGTTTGATCGATGTTGTGATCTGTTTTAAAAATGTGTTGGGCAACGCTCGATTTCTCAATTCTATTAAATCTAAGATTCGCCATATGCTCTTTGAATCTAGTTGAGACTGCTCTCCTGGTTTGCCCAATATATTTTTGATTACAATCTTTACAATTGATTTCGTAAATACCTGACTTTTCTAGAGGTTGTATTTTATCTTTAGGGTTACCGATGAGACTTCGTAAACTAGTCCCAGAACTGTAAACTATTCTGAGATCTAGCTCTTTGAAGATTTTACTCAAACCTTTAGTGATAAAGAGAGAGTAAGGGAGGGTCACAACGGGTGAAGCTTTAATATCCTCTCGAAAAGTTGTAGATTCTTTCACAGTTTTCTTATAATTAAACTTCCTAATTAACTTATAGATATGCTGAGGCTGGAAACCATTACACTTGGCCGCATCTTTTATAATTTTAAGCTCTTTCTCATACCTCGCCTTGTTCAAGGGAAAGGTGAGGAGTCTGTGGACCAAAAAGTTCAGACTTGCCATTTTGTGTTGAACACAATGATGGGAATCTGAAGGAATGTAACGAAGTGTACTGGTTTCCTTTCTATACACGTCAAACTCTAATCTATTGTTATTTCTAATTACTAAAGTATCTAGAAAGGGTAGCTGGCCGTTCTCTTCTCTTTCACAAGTGAACTTTATGGTTTCGAACCGATTATTTAATCTATTGAGAAAATCATCAATATTACATTTTTAGTATCAAATATAGCGAAAATGTCATCCACATACCTCAACCAAACCCTAGGGAAATATTCGCTCTCAGATTCTAAGTCCTTTTCAAAACGGCTCATGAAAAGGTTAGCCAAAAAGGGCGACAAGGGGTTACCCATTGCCGTTCCTTCCAGCTGTTCATAAAAGCTCCCGTTGAATTGAAAGATGTTCTGTTTCATACAGATGTCAGTTAAGTGAATATATTCCTGGACACAACTACTTACTCTGCCGATGAGGATGATATCAGTGTATATATGGTCAAAAAATGTACTAATGAATTGGCAACACGTTTATTATCAATAATTTTGTGGCAAACGGTACGTATCCTGAGATGATAAAAAACGCGAAAATAAAACCTCTTCATAAGGGTGGCCCTGGGACTTGCGTGGAAAACTATCGTCCCATTTCAGTACCGAGTTCTTTTTCTAAAATATTTGAAAGGGCGATGGCAAATAGATTAACCATTTTTTTTGAAAAATTTATTTAGGAATTTTCAGTTCGGCTTTCGAAAGGGACATTCCACCACCCAGCAGTAGTCGGTAGTTATAATAATAAATTAATAAAACCACCATTTATTTCACCTCCTTCAACTATTTTTGATTTGTCTTGTAAAATAATTGATGTGCCCTTTTTAATTGTAATTGTCATTTATATTAATAAAAATAAAAAGTAATATTCAAAGCATAAAAAAATAGAAAAGGTATGAGCCGCGTCTATAATAAAACTTCCACAAAATAAATTAAAAATTTATTTTAGAACTTAATCACACCATCTATCGTGTAATAGGTGAATATATATATCATTTTTGTTCCTAGTATATCCATGATTATAGATACAAACGATACAAATTAATACAAACACAAAGATTTGTTTAAAAAATTGTGGTTTGAAGTACAAACTATTTGAAACATTAAATTGCTAATTTGTCGCGCGAAGTTCTACAGTTCACCAGATGGCACTGTATAGTTTCACTTTATTATTAGTTGATTAGTAGGTGCGTTGGGTACGCTTTAGAGATGTGCTTAGTAGTTCTTTTCAGTGAACTAGTTCCCGCGAACTATTTCACTTCTGCGAACTAGTTCAGTGAACTAATTCGTGAACGAACTATTAAGCAAAATGATTCCTTCCCATTCACGCATTCACTCGGTTGCCTCGTTCACCAGAAACAGAATTGACTCGCAGTGATAGTGATGGGTTTCTACGAAGCAAACTGCTACTTTGAAACTGCTAACTATCGTTAGCAGTTTGTAGCGGCTAACGAATATTAAAAGAAACTGCTACTTTTTGTAGCAGTTTCCGATGTAAATATTTCTGACGTAGCAGCTCTATAGACATCATATGTTCTATCCCGTTGTAGCTATAGGAGAAACTGCTACAAAAGGTAGCAGTTTTTTTAAACTGCTAACGAAAAGTAGCAGTAGCAGTTTGTAGCTGCTAATGAAAAGTAGCAGTTTTACACATCACTACTTTAATAGTTTTCTCGTTCGACGTCGTATTTATTAGTCGGCTAACGTCGCCCATCACTCGTTCTTGCCATGTACGTGGATGTAATTCATGCCTAATCGGCATCAAGCCTTAATAGTTCGGGCGAACTAGTTCATTTCGGATCTGTGAACTAGTTCTCTTAGTTCAGCTCAAAGAATAGTTCTTTTTAATAGTTCGTTCACGAACTACACATCTCTAGTACGCTTATATTACAGTATTTTCTATGCTTAGAGTAGAGGGTCTAGCCATCCTAGCCATCTAGTCTAGAGCATAGATAAAGTAGCGAGCTTTAAAACGCCCTCTGGTATTTCCTCGGAAACTATACGTGCCACTACCAACCGATATTTTATTTATTTTTAAAGTAAATAATGAACATTAAATTCCTTTATGCAAGAAAATATGCATAAAGGTTATCAATTATTACCAACAATATATTATATGCTCTTATTTTAATATAATAACCTATTAAATTAAGAGATAAGAAAACATTCACTAAAGGTAAAAAATGCTAGACATTACTTTGCTTATTATTTTATTTCTGTATAGCCTTTTTAAAATATTTTTCCCGACAATATTTTTTAGTCACTGAAATATATTTTTTATTAATTGTATTAAAAGATACTGCAAAATAAGAAATGATTATTGTTTTTTTATTCATGAACGACATTTTTTTAAATTGCCGTTCGATATTTCGTATAATTCTGACTGGATATCAACTGAAAATCGTCGCAGAAATGTCAAAACACTAGCGAAATATCACGAAACATAACCTAGAAATAGCACTTTTTAGATCGATTTTTAGGTATCCTAGACCGATTTCCGCAAAAAATGGGGGGCCCGTTTTGAACGAAGGAAAACGTGTACTTTCCGTTAAACTGCATAGAAATTGCCAATTCAGTGGTCGACATACGGAAGTCTTACCAAAAAATAAGAAATATAAACTCAAACAAAAAAAAGTTCTAAAAAATGAAAAACCGGTAAAGTCAATAAGGATGACAAATAAAACGCTATAAACACACTCACACTTTGCTAAAAGAAGGTTGTTAAAACACGTGTCCACGTTTAGAAATATGTAATTACATATAAACTGATATAAACACACGAACTACAGGTAAATCCGAAATCTACTTTTCCAACTACCCTGTTGTACTGCCATCTAGTATTTTATCGGAAATTAACCTATATTCGATTTCAAACAATTGCTATAAAGATCGCACCCCGTGGTCTAGAGTGCACTATTACAGTGTGATCTAGAGTATTGTTAGTGATAAATTTACTTTATTAAATTGAATATTTATTATAATACTGATATTGAGTGTTCCTTATTTTTGTTATATTTCTTCTGTCGCAACGATACAACACAACTTCATTTAAAACCTATATAAAGAACCCAACAGGTAAAAAATGAATGGTTTTTTTGTTGATGTTTTTTAGTAAAGTGTAATTTTTTAGGTATTTGAACATTCCCATACAATGGTTAGATTGAAAAGAGCATTCGTTCGATCACCTAAAATGTCGAGCATATTTAAAGATGTAACTGTCGTCATTAATGACTGGAACGAAATTTTTTGTGAGGTTATATATTCTGTAATATCGCAAACAATTTCATTTCATTTTCCAAGGAATTTGAAATTAATACGTAAAGAAGATATCTCTAATATGTTAGTAGTAGCTGATGTAATACACATTTCTACGGACGATATGAATGTTCAATTGCGGTTTGGTACATTTGAATTGCAGAAGGATTTCCTCGATGTTGTATTTCCCGAACGGTAAGAAGAAAATTGCATCTACTATTTCTTTATAACAGTTACAACTTCTTAATTGTTTAACAAATCAGCAAAAAAAATAATTTGTTAAATAAAATAGATGTGAGTACACAGAATAATTTTTTGGTGACATCAATTTTTAATAAATAACGGTTTGGTAAACATTTTTTATAATTTACTGTTAACGTTCTACATTTGTTCATGAAATTTTGAGATTATAATTTAAATTATTTTTATACAAACCAATAAATTTTTTTGTAGGGACAAGGCTCTGCCGTCTTCGCCGGCTTCCTCAAAAACATCATCACCACCAGAAACGCCAATGTCATCAAGATCCGATTCTTCATCCCTATCATCTCCAGAAAAAAAAGAAATTAAATGTAATGAAATAAAACTAATAAATACTCATAGCTGTTATGTTTTTTTTTGTGTATCTGTTGTCTTAGTTTAGAAAAGTAGTTTATATTAGACTCTGTTTACGTTTTATGGTGCGTTCTACATTCACGTGTAAGGTAGGTACTTTAGTAAACTTTTATAATTTTTTTTAAATTATCTCTTGATTCAATTTATATTGTCCATGTTTTCTAATTGATGGTAAAACTCCATTAGTAATCCATTTTTTTAATGATTTACAGTTTCTAACTTAGATGATAATATTAGTTAATATATACCATCAGATTCATTAATAATATAGTTTGTTTGTCTATATTTAAAGGGGGTGCCAAATTACCAGCCCCCATTTAATTATTATCAAATTAATGTTTGTTTTATCATCTACAGTGTGTCCCAAAATGTCCGCAACAGCCCTATAAGTCCTGTGCTATAGTCGTAATAAAAAAGTGTTTCAAATAAAAGTTGTTCCAATTTACAAGATCTACTTTGTGATATGAACAGATTTCGAAAATTGTATACAGCCTGGTCATTATGTCGTTACTTCTTTTCATCTCTTATGGCAGCCATCTAGAATTCGCTGCCAATCGAAAAATGTTCTTGCAAAATGTACTGGAACCGATTGTAGATGACTTCCGGCTTCACATTCGTTATAACATGCACTTCCAGCATGATGGGGCACCTTGCCACTCTTCAGCTGGATTTCAAGAATGGTTGGAAGTGAATTTCGGAGCCCATAAAATATTCACTCGGACATCCCAAGTTCAGTGGCCGCCCAGATATCCAGATTTGACACCGCTGGATTTTTTCCTTTGGGCTATCTGAAAAACCAGGTCTATAGCCATCGGCCGTTCCGAGACTGCAACCATTTGAAAGATGTCATCCTGGAGTGCGCAAACGGGATAGGAGCCAATGTGCTCTACAGTATTATGGACGAATTCAATCATCGAACAGTGGCATGTATGGCAAATGAAGGACGTTTCGTGGAGTGATTGCTTTTTTGTCATATTATTGCTTTGTTTACTTTCATTTTAAGCGTTAGTCTGCAATGTATTATTATTTATTATTTTTCGTATACGGTTGTTTTTTTATATTATATTATCACACATTTTTTTTTAATCTTCATAATTACTGTCTTATAATATTTCCCGTGATTTTTCTTTAGAAAATAAAACGTTTAGTACTTACTACGTAAATAATTACTTTTTTATTCTCATAACTACTTCAACTAAAATGATTGAAATTGAAACAAAATAACAGATTATCTGGGGAAAATAAATATTTGACGATCGAGTTGAGATTTTGCATACGGCGGTATTTCGTAATTCTGAACAACTTTTTCTTATAACATTTTTCGATTGGCAGCGAATTCAACATGGCTGCCATAAGAGATGAAAAGAAGTAAGGACATAATGACCAGGCTGTATAAAATTTTCGAAATCTCTTCATATTACAAAGTAGATCTTGTAAATTGGAACAATTTTTATTTGAAACACTTTTTTATTACGACTATAGCACAAGACTTACAGGGCTGTTGCGGACATTTTATAATAGTATCTCTATATCCTAATACTTTTGCTATATCTTTAGCCTTGAACCACACATTATTACATTCAATGTTTACGTTCTATGTTCACTTTTACATTCGACGTTACATGTTTACGTTCACAAAGATATATTGATGATGATAAAATAAGTTTGAATATTTGAAGGGATCTGTAGCAGATACCCTCAGGGGTGGACTTTAGGACCACCCTCAAAAAATAAAATAACCGATTCTTAAAATACTCGTTCACAAAATTTTTTAGGTATTTGATAAATTACTCCTTGAGGCGGTAAATTGTAGATCCTTTAAAAAATTATTTTTTTTTATTTGGAACAAAATCTGCTGGCCCTGTACTGGTAAATTGACATCTACTCAGGTAAATAATATCAAATTTTTAGGTGTAACAATCGACTATAAATGTACTTGGAACAACGATATATACAAACTCTGTAAAAAACTGGCTCCAGTTTGTTACGTTTTGAGACGCCTATGTACTCAAGTAGATATATAAGCGTTTTGAGAATGTATTCTTTTTTAAACTTTCATTCAGTTCTGTCGTAACGCTACGATTGCCTGGGATGTGTCTTCCGATTTGCATACAGCATTTAAAATTCAAAAAAGAGCAATTCGTATTATAAATTCTTTAAATAATAGAACTAGTTGCAAGCAATACTTTATAAATATGGGTATTATGACCTTGCCATGTATCTATATATTTCACCAGCTAGTACTATAGTTGTGCTAAAACTAGTTGTAGAAGCTTAACTGCTGTAGGGGAGTATCACCACTACAATACTAGACCTGGTGGGTTATTAGAAATACCCAAGCATAGATTAGCATTTTTTGAAAAAAAGCCCTCATTATCAGGGACTTCTCATTGGTTCTTGTAATCACACGGTAAATTTAGTTCCTTATGCTGAGGTGACTGCGTTGTAAGCATTAAGCAACCTATATTATCGGGAGTGGAGACAGTGTTCTATTTTGTTGATAAGATAGTGCGCCACCAACTTCAGCACAACGAACTACAGGTGGCGGGACATTCAAAGGGATTACTTTATTAATATTGAAGATTTTTATTAAAGTATATACCAAATATTTCATAACTATAATAGTATAGTTAACATATAACTATACTAATATAATTATGAAATATTTGGTATATACACATATCGGAAAATCTGGGTATAAATACAATGGAATTAAAATACTTTATAAGAAACTGTTAGGTTCGAGAGATAAGTACCTACATACTACAAATATGTTACACTAATACATAAAGTAATTTTAAAATAAATCTAATCTATTGTACTACTCAACCCGTTGTTGGATTGAGCTAAAAGAACCAACTCTCTTAAAAGTCTCAGGGGAATAAAGATTCGACAATTGACCTTAATAAATACCACAGAGGCCCGTAAATGTTCAAAATTTTACTTTCAATTAAGTATAACAAATTATGTAATTCGGTAACAATAAAAAGGAAAGAATACTACTACTACTACAATACTACAAAAGAAAATGCAACAACAAACGCTTGATGCTAAAAATAGAAAAATAAAATAATTCTCACAAAAGGAATCCTAACCTAAAAAAACTACTTATTAGTAGTATTACTATTGCTAATACTACTAATAAAACTATAAACTACTACTACAATACTATAAAGAAAATACCACGTAAAATAAACGAAAAGAAGATAAATAACAGTTACAAAAGCCAAACCAAGGGTGCTCATGCTCTCACGCAAGATAAACAAACAAGTGAGATACAGTGTTGCTACTGCCTCTTAAAAATTTGTACTAAATAATAGCAAAAAATTGTACTAAATTTCATCTTAATTGTACTAGCTTCAGGACTAACATAAATGGGCGCGAAAATTCAAAATTTATATATAGATTTATAAAATAACGCTTGTTGAAACATTGTATGTATTTATTCTCAAAAGAATAACAAACAACAATAAACACATACACAGACATGTAATAATATTTATATTAATCAAATGCATCAATATTAATTTCTATGTTTAACATCTTTGTAAATTGAATTAACTAAAGGGAATGTATTAAACAATAAGTATTCCTTTACTGACAAGATATTTCCACAAGTACTAACAAGAAGTCTGTTTCTTAGCTTGTTCTTTATTAAACAGATCAGGGTAGAACTGCGCCGAATCGATAGCAAACCGCCTCGACACTTTCCCCACACTCCGCTTCTCACCTTCCCTTAAAGTGAATAAGTGCTTTAGGGAAAGGAGAACAGTGGGGTGTGGTAAAAATGTCGAGGCGAGCCGTTCTCGATTTGGCGCAGTTCTACACCAGAAGGTATCAAATCAACCGATAGAGGATAGAGGTAGCTGATTCTACAACATTGTTGTTCTACAATATTCTACATCTGTATTCAGTACCGCCAACCCAAGCCCAAGTATCACCAACCTATTTCGAATGATGCTGCAAAATAACTAAACTTAATAATAGGGTTGGTGATACTTCTAAATTGTACTAGACTTTACAAAGAGGTACCGATGTACTAAAAAATCATTGATTGTACTAATTCTAGTACAATTGTACTAACTATAGCAACACTGGTGAGATATCAAATATGACGTTTTCCATGCTTCCCCGTTACGTCGATAATATAGGTTGCTAAATGCTTACAACGCTGTCACCTCAGCACAAGGAACTAAATTTACCATGTGATTACAAGAACCAATGAGAAGTCGAGCGAAATTTTTCTTATTATGATTCTACCCCCTGGTTAAGTTCAAGGAATCAGTGAAACGGTTGCTATTGAAGAAATGTTACTACTCATATAACGAATATTTGAATGATAGAATATAACTTTTAAATTGTTGTTTCACTGTATACTGTTTTTATATTGTCTTTGTATTTACTTTGCTCAAACCACGGAGATTCTCCCAGAGGGATGCTCTTAGCCTCTCCTATCTACCTTTATCAATTTACAATTTTATTTATAATTTAGAGTAAAAACGGGGTAAAATATGAAGGCAACAAGGAACAAACAAACGAGGAAAATATAACCAATAATAACTAGTTCAATCTACTAAATATATTTATAATAATTAAAAACTGGAACTAGGTCTTAAACATATTTTATATAACATTTTACACAATTTTCCGCAATTTGATCGACACAATAACCTAACATAAGTATAAAAATAACAAATTAATTGTGTCGTTCTAATTTCGACATAGATATATTCTATAACGTTATAATATTTTTGCCTTTACTGTTAAATAAGTGACAGACCATTCTCCATGTAGTGGTGACATAATAATGTCGGATTTGGACGACTTGTCGAAAAGATAAATTGTATGGAACTTTCTCTTCGTGCGTTATACGATGAAATACTCACCAAATCAACAGTAAACAATTCATATTTACGTATGTACCTACATGTAAACATTTTCAATTAGAAAGTGAAAATGTAAAACGTGCTTCGAGAGAGGATACACCTTCACCTAAATTTGATGGATAACCTCAAAGAATGCGTTTTGGAGTTTAAATCTGTATGCTTTATGATATTTATATCCTTGTTAAAACTATTTCGCAGCTAATTAGCGAATTATTAAAATATTACAATATTAGTAATATGCTGCCATCTGTTATCATCTCGTATAACTAGCATAACATTTATGTTAAAAAAATTTGTTGCTAGATGTCGCCACCGGACATTGTTTACCTGTTGTTTGAGAGATGGCGCTAATAAAATTTTAACAAGTTATTAAAAAAAAACTTTATTCGAATACATTTCTTAAACATATTATAATTCATACCTTAATAAATAAAAATGAGACCAAATTCGCTTTTCAACTCAATTAACAAATAATGAAAAATCAACCGAGATTCTTGTCATTCAAAATTTCAATTGGTGGATTATCAATGCTAACTTCGCTAGCCCAATTCTTCCAGGTCTTGATCTCCTCGATCAACTTTTCCCCAGGACTGGCAGTAGCGGAGCATTGGGAATGCGCCAGAAGTTGGTAATTCTCGTCGATGGCGCCTATCTTCACGCCGTACGCTATCAATTGTTTGGCGTTCAGGAGGGCCATTTTCGGAGGGAGTTTATTAACGAAACAGCCGATGAAAGAGATACCTATGGCGTATTTATTGAAGCTGTACGTGTGAGCTCCCACGGCGGTCCATCCGCGACCTTCGTAGACGTTACCGTCGCAGCCGACTAAGAAGCTGTAAGCGATGTCGTCCCATTTTCGACTTTCCACGTGGAATTGTTGTATTAAACGGACTAGAAGGACGTTGTCGAATTCTGTTGTAGCGTCTTCGGATGCGGAATGAGCTGGAAGCAAATTAAACGAAAATTATAAATTATCATCGTGGATTAAAAAGATTCTAAGACCTACAAAAACCGGGGTCATGCTGAATACGATGACAGTGTCAGATTTGGCCTGAAAGGTTTCGTTTGGCCAAAAAATAGTACCTAGGACATAAGAACACTTTGATCCCGTTTTTTGTAGGTCAAGGAACCCAAACCCCGCGTCTATTTCTTTATTCGATAGCAAATTTTCTCAGCTTTCATAATATGTATAGGTTGTATTTACAAAAGTGGCTACGTCACCTTGAAAAAAGAAAAACTCGAAGGCTGCATATTTTGACGCTCCAATTCCATATGCAAGCATTTCACCACCCTTTTCTAAAGAGGTTGGCTTCATTTCGGGGGTGCGCTTCATTCAACATTGTACACAGATAAAGGCATTTGTGTTACCAAATAAAAAGATCGTAAATGGTAGTGACTACAAACAGGAGCGAGGAGAACAAATAGAAAACCCCAGACTTAGACTTATATTAAATTACAACCAAGCCTTCTTAGGCGTTGGGCATGACTTCCTATATGATCAGGGCTGTGTTTCGGAATGAAAACAAATGCCTATCGAATGACATGTACGACCCCATTATTATTTGTTTTTATTATCTGTTATAAGTGCAGGTCCTGAGCTCGTGAACGCTCATACTTTTATCAAGTTTTAAGAACTGTTGGTGCTTATTTCAATGTGAGCCACAACGTGATCAGAAGAGTTCGAATGCGTTCTAATGATACCTGGATCTGTCCAAAATAGACACGGCGGAGGGCGAAATCGCAGTACAACAGTCAGGGAGGACCGTTTTATTACGATTCAGTGTCGAAGGAATAGATTCTGCAAGAATACTCCAACTTCAGTTATTGAATGCAACAGGTACTCAAGTATCTACTCAAACAGTAAGAAGAAGGGCTCCATGCTGTGAATTTGAGATCCAGATCTTCTAAAAAATGCCCATTGTTGATCAGAGCCCACAAAAGAAAACGGCTAGAGTGGGCACATCAATATGCAAATTGGAATGTTGAAGATTGGGATCGTTGTTTATTCAGTGACGAGACCAGAGTGTGTCTCCATAGCTCAGATGGAAGAGTTAGAGTTTGGAGAAACAGAAGAGAACGCTATATTGAGAACAACGTGACTTACCATCAAGCTTATGGAGGCGGGTCAATTACTGGGGAGGTATTTCTGCTACAATGAATAGCGTCAGGTATCTTAATAAGGTATTACGATTTGTAGTGCTATCATTTGCTAATGGAATAGGCGATGGTTTTTGTGTTTGTTTGTTCATGATAACGCGCGTCCTCATAGAACAAGACAAATCAATGCATTTTTTGAAGAGAACAATATTACACACATGGATAGGCCAGCGAACTCTCCAGATCTTAATCCCATAGAGAACGTATGGGAACACCTGAAGAGGTTGATAAGATCACAAGGAGTGGATTCCAACAATCACCGTCAGCTCCGAACTGCCGGTTTGAAAGAATGGCAAAATATTCCTCAGAATTACATTCGGAATTTGATTTCCAGCATGCCAGGACGTTGCCAAGAGATCATAAGAACTAGGTCCCACGCATTATTAATCTTTATGGTTATCTTTTGATTATCTTTTCTTTCCAGAGCAAACTTTTCTGTAATACTAAAATGAAGATTTTGTTATTTTTCTATTTAAAACATTTGAAATTCGTTATTGAAGTATTATTCTTTTAATTCCTCTCCTTAAAAGTAGCACACTAAACACTTTAACAAACACCGACGCGTTTCAACAGCAATGCTGTCATTATCAAGGCGATAATAAAACTAAATTAAAATAAAATCTACAAAAACAGGTAACCTAAATGTTATGCACGGTCAATCCGATACGCATCATTAATTTCCGATTAACGAAAACAATGACGAATACGATATAGGTCCATTGTCACAGTTCATTACACATGACTGATTTTTATATATTTCTAAACTTTCGAAAACATTTAGAAACTTACAATTGTTTATTTGTCTAATTAATTTAACATTCGTATGATCGATGTTGTGATCTGTTTCAAAAATGTGTTGGGCAACGCTCGATTTCTCAATTCTATTAAATCTAAGATGAGCCATATGCTCTTTGAATCTAGTTGAGACTGCTCTCCTGGTTTGCCCAATATATTTTTGATTACAATCTTTACAATTAATTTCGTAAATACCTGACTTTTCTAGAGGTTGTATTTTATCTTTAGGGTTACCGATGAGACTTCGTAAACTAGTCCCAGAACTGTAAACTATTCTGAGATCTAGCTCTTTGAAGATTTTACTCAAACCTTTAGTGATAAAGGGAGCGTAAGGGAGGGTCACAACGGATGAAGCTTTAACATCCTCTCGAAAAGTCGTAGATTCTTTCACAGTTTTCTTATAATTAAACTTCCTAATTAACTTATAGATATGCTGAGGCTGGAAACCATTACACTTGGCCGCATCTTTTATAATTTTAAGCTCTTTCTCATACCTCGCCTTGTTCAAGGGAAAAGTGAGAAGTCTGTGGACCAAAAAATTCAGGCTTGCCATTTTGGGTTGAACACAATGATGGGAATCTGAAGGAATGTAGCGAAGTGTACTGGTTTCCTTTCTATACACGTCAAACTCTAATCTATTGTTATTTCTAATTACTAAAGTATCTAGAAAGGGTAGCTGACCGTTTTCTTCTCTTTCACAAGTGAACTTTATGGTTTCGAACCGATTATTTAATCTATTGAGAAAATCGTCAATATTACATTTTTTAGTGTCGAATATAGCGAAAATATCATCCACATACCTCAACCAAACCCTAGGAAAGTATTCGCTCTCAGATTCTAAGTCCTTTTCCAAACGGCTCATGAAAAGGTTAGCCAAAAAGGGCGACCCATTGCCGTTCCTTCCAGCTGTTCATAAAAACTCCCGTTGAATTGAAAAATGTTCTGTTTCATACAGATGTCAGTTAAGCGAATATATTCCTGGACACATTGTTGACTCAAACTATTTTGAAGCAACAAGTCCTCGAGGTATGTCAAGGTGTCTGGAATCGGTACACTAGGAAAGAGAGAACTAACATCAAATGAAATCAATATTTCACCCTCCAGCAACTGAATATTTTGAATTTCTTTAATAAATTCTAACGAATTTTTTACTGCAAAAATAGGTTGCTGTATTGGCAAATTATTAAATTCATTGGTCAGCCATTTGGAAACCTTATAAGTCGGTGCGTCAATTGCCGAAACAATTGGCCTTACCGACTTACCAGGTTTGTGAATTTTAGGTAGACAATATAATTTAGGGACAACAGGATTGGAAACATGTAGCTGTAAGCATGTAACAAGGTTGTTACAAGTTTTAAACATATTGTTGACGTCTCTAATCATTTTCGGTAAAGGATTTTTTGAAATTGACTTATAAGGGCCACTACTCAACAGGTCATTAACCCGATCATAGTAGTCCTCTTTATCTAAAATAACAACCTTGTTCCCTTTGTCAGCTTTCAAATAAAAACAATCTTTTTCCCGCAAAGTTTTAATGATTTTAATGTTTTCGGATTTCTGAGGTAATTTATAGGATTTCAAATTTTTTGAAATAGTACGTTTGCAGGCCTCCCTAACAAACTGTTTTGTGGGCTCAGGAAACCGTTGGATAGAGGATTCTATCCCGGCAATAACCCACTCAACATTCGATTCAGGAGTCTGCAAACCAAATTTCAATCCTTTATTCAAAAGATTAAGTTCCCGTTCACTAAAGATTTGCTATTTGCATTAAGATCTTAATGATGTTGATCTTAATGATGTTGAATATCAACTATGGTGTGATTTTCAACGGAACATGTAGTAAAAAATGTAATATTGACGATTTTCTCAATACATTAAATAATCGGTTCGAAACCATAAAGTTCACTTGTGAAAGAGAAGAAAACGGTCAGCTACCCTTTCTAGATACTTTAGTAATTAGAAATAACAATAGATTAGAGTTTGACGTGTATAGAAAGGAAACCAGTACACTTCGCTACATTCCTTCAGATTCCCATCATTGTGTTCAACACAACATGGCAAGCCTGAATTTTTTGGTCCACAGACTTCTCACTTTTCCCTTGAACAAGGCGAGGTATGAGAAAGAGCTTAAAATTATAAAAGATGCGGCCAAGTGTAATGGTTTCCAGCCTCAGCATATCTATAAGTTAATTAGGAAGTTTAATTATAAGAAAACAGTGAAAGAATCTAAAACTTTTCGAGAGGATTTTAAAGCTTCACCCGTTGTGACCCTCCCTTACGCTCCCTTTATCACTAAAGGTTTGAGTAAAATCTTCAAAGAGCTAGATCTCAGAATAGTTTACAGTTCTGGGACTAGTTTACGAAGTCTCATCGGTAACCCTAAAGATAAAATACAACCTCTAGAAAAGTCAGGTATTTACGAAATCAATTGTAAAGATTGTAATCAAAAATATATTGGGCAAACCAGGAGAGCAGTCTCAACTAGATTCAAATAGCATATGGCTCATCTTAGATTTAATAGAATTGAGAAATCGAGCGTTGCCCAACACATTTTTGAAACAGATCACAACATCGATCATACGAATGTTAAATTAATTAGACAAATAAACAATTGTAAGTTTCTAAATGTTTTCGAAAGTTTAGAAATATATAAAAATAAGTCATGTGTAATGAACTGTGACAATGGACCTATACCGCATTCGTTATTGTTTTCGTTAATCGGAAATTAATGATGCGTATCGGATTAACCGTGCATAACATTTAGATTACCTGTTTTTGTACATTTTATTTTAATTTAGTTTTATTATCGCCTTGATAATGACAGCATTGTTGTTGAAACGGTCCGGTGTTTTAGTTAAAACTTGTTCGGTGTTCTGCACCAAGAGATCCAGTGAAGAACCCCTTAAAAGTGTTTTCCAGAACCATATACATATTATCAATTAAGCAAGAAGGTGTTGCTCAAAAGCTAGTAAATTGTTATTTATGTATGTTCTTCCAAGAGTAGCAGTTCAAAAGTTGAGCAGTGTATATACCATCTCGTTTTTCTATTTTATCCAACGAGAGGGGGGGGGCGGAGGGTATGACAAATATCCGTTTTTGGCGACAGATAGTGCTTTGTGTGAAAACCTGCATTACCGACTGTAAGTACTATTCTCTATAGTTCACATCCGTCAAAATTTCAGCGAGATTCATCGAGTACTTTAGTTTTTATAGCAGTTGAAGGTGAGTTAGTGTATAGGTATTTTTGCAACAATGAAAAAAGAACAACAGCGATCAGCGATTAGATTTCTTTTTCTGGATGGGAAAACGCGTGCAGAAATCAGTGAAAAGTTTCAAGCAGAGTACAGCTATCATTCAATTGATAAATTCAATGAATTTAAACATGGCCGAACATCTATACATATTCTCAAACATTCATTATTTATATATAAAAAAGAAATCATTAATAGAATTAAATAAATACTCAATTGTTGCAAACACCAACATAACTGACAGTTCCACGAACTTATCGACATTCATCCGCAACTTTATTGTTTGATACAGATCGAATACGTCACATTTTACAGTTCACCCAACACTATTAATTCTTTTATACACGTTAAATAGCAATTATATAGAGGTTGAAGGTCTCTTAAAACAGGTATTGCGTTTCCTGCCTTATACTGCTAAATTGTTATTGAAACATGCGTAGTTAGAAACGTACACAAACGTTATCTGTAGCAATTTAATTAAAGCTGACATTCTCGACAACATATCGGTCATCCGGTCAAACTAACACTCTGACATTTATTATATTCTACGATTCTGCACACAAAAAAAATAATTCAAACGAAACCAATTCATCTTACAGATTATAACAAATTTTGCGGGCTTCGTCATCTCTTCGTATGGTGAACGTGGTGGTTCTGCTAACCAGTTCCTTCTGGGCACTATCCTTGGCGGTCGAATTTCTGCCAAAACACAAATATGTAATTTATTAGAACAAATAAGTTAAATTAAATAAATCTTACCGTCATTATTAGATAACTTATTGATGATAGTTTGGTTGTTTATAATGTTTGCTGTTTGATTAATGTAGACTGGGCCGTTGATGTAAGTTACATTGCCTAAATGAACGTTCTTAGATTTCTTGATGGTGATATTTCTGTAGGTGTTAACTGAGCTTTGGAATAATAATTCAACTTGGTCTTCGCGAAGCGACTGGAAGAAATAAAAATTGTTTTAAAATATTTTTAGATAACTCTATAGGTAGGTACATGATAATAAATAATACGACATAGTCCTTGAAATTGTGGCATAGCTTTCTAAAAGGAATATTTCAGGATAATTTATTACGTAATATAAATAGTTGTTTATTATAGCAACAACACATTTTTAGTCTAATTGCGAGACAGCACTTTTTTTTGCTATTTGTAGCAACACAGTCATAACTCACACATTTACGACATTAAGTGCTCACGCGTATAACTAGAATAGTTTTAAGATGACGGTGATATGCATGATTGGCAATTATAAATTTAAATTGTACACATGTTTTAATTAATTGGTCGAGATTTTGTGTAGGTACGTCAATTGTGTTGCAAGAAATAATCATAATAAATACTCGTTTCTAATTGTTTCACTATTGAAATCGTCGTCTTCTATATTCTACGGTGCGGTTCATTGAAACGTGGAAAACGTAGAAGAAAGATAAATGTTTAACATGATGCAACCCCAACTCTAGATAAATTAGTTTAGATTCTTAACTACAATAGTATTGTAGTAAATGAGGAAGAAATCTTGAATCAGATTATCAGTTAGTTTACTTGGTGAATTTGTACCTAACTCACTAACTAAAATTTTTGGTTGGTGGTGTGTTTTTTTTTTTGGTTTAAAATGGCAAAACATGGATGATCCAGAGAGAATCCCTCACGGGAGATAAATTTTCAAAGTATAGAAATTATTTTTCTCCCTTCGAAAGCCATGTCTGCCTTCAGGTGCTGGATGAAGACATAAAAAATGTTATGTCTTCACTCGAATGGCAACTTGTAAGTAGTCTAAAATATGCCGGTTCTGGACCACCAATTTGTGAACCACCATATTTACCTTTATTCTCCTCTTTTTGAGCTCAAAACTACAGTGCTTACAGTGCGGTTAAATTTTATTCGATCTTAAAGTTACATATAACAGCTTCCAAGTTTATAAAATTTAACCGGAGGGTAGTTCAACGATAATTTTCAGTTTTCTAGAGCCTGGTCTAGAGTCACGAGACATTAAATCCTATCATTTTCAGCGTTTCACCACTTCTCAAAATTTGTGAAAAATGCGATAAACTTGGAAACTGTTATATTTAACTTTATCACCGAATAAAATTTAACCGGAGGGTGGTCAAACGATAATTTTCAGTTTTCTGTGGTCTAGAGTCACGAGACAGTAAGTCCTATCATTTTCAGCGTTTCACCACCTCTCAAAATTTGTGAAAAATGCGATAAACTTGGAAGCCGTTATATGTAACTTCAAGATCGGATAAAATTTAACCGGAGGGTGGTCAAAGGATAATTTTCAGTTTTCTGTGGTCTAGAGTCACGAGACACTAAATCCTATCATTTTCAGCGTTTGACCACCTCTCAAAATTTGTGAAAAATGCGATGGAAGAGGTTGTGACATTTTCTAGGTTTGATGACTTTCATTGGAGATATGAACTTTTTTTTTCACTTATTTCGACTATTGTTAAGTTTTCAAAAAAATTACTTGGTGGTCAATCATGGTCAAACGTTGGTCAATCCTATCCTGCAATAAAATTTTAGTGTTTGTAGTAAAAAAAAATCGATAAAAATGTTTTTTTTGAACATTTTGAAAATGTGAAAGGTGGTCAAACATGGTCAAACGATGGTCGCTTCAGGATTTAATCTTTCCACTCGGGCAATAATAGTCAACTTCTCAACCTAAGTATGTAATATACTATTGATTTTAAAATTTAATGGTACCATCTATCGTTCAGTAAATAAATATTTATTATTTTGTTTCTAACCTATCTCGATATTTACTTCTACAACAGCGACAGCAACAACAGAATAGTAAATTTTGTTTTAAAGAGTTCTCTAATATATTTTATCTCTGTTAGTAATGTCTATAACCCTTCTATATAACGAGCTATAACATCTATAATAGTAATGTTGGTAATATTCATATCAGAGACAACCGAGACGCGCAACTCCGTTATATTTTTTACTCCCGAGCACTGAATTGGTCCTCTGTAAAAGAAAACCCAAGCAGCATTTTTAGTCGCTGCTACGTCCCAGCGACTGTTGTTGGGAATTATAAAGTTGTGGTTACTAATGACGGGAACGTTATTGCCACGTTTCCATTACTTGCCAACGACCAAAATGGGGAATATTTTGAAGGTGATAGCTACGTAAAAATTACTACCCCTCTACTTATACCGCTACGTCGCACTTACGTTCCAACTAAGTGGCGGGGACGTAGCGGCGTGGTCATTGCTACTTTATAAGGTTTCGTTTCTTCGCTTGTCGTTTTCGCCTTGTCTTTCTCTTACATATTTAAAAAGAGCTTTTAAGTATCTCCCGTCATTATTCAGCCGCGGCACCCATAATGGAAATAATATTTGTAGGTTTCAGGAAATATATCGCTTGTAGGGGTACGCACAACTTTGCTGATTTACAATTTCGAATACAAAGAAATTCAAAACGCTTAAAAAAATTCTGTCAAATGTGATGTTGATAGATTGAAAAATTAAACGCGCCATCTCGAAATATATGTTTTACAATTATTTTTTTTCGGGAAGACAATAAAAAAATGCATGAAATTGGTGAAAGGTGTTGAAATGTTTTTCTAACCTTTCTTCTAATTATAGGAATTCAGTTTCGCTTTAATTTTTCTTTTTCTTATGATATTTTGAGGATACTGTAATTGCTGTACAATAAGGAAATTGAAATTAATGTAATGGCGTCCTACATTTTGTCAGTAAATATGGCGCAAATTACTGGAAAGTAGGATTGGCAGAGTGGGAAGTAAAAATTACTGTGAAGTAGTTTTTGTGAGTAGCGAGATAATTAATTTTACCTTAAATATTACTACACAGTTCCATAACTTTGAAGGAATTTCAAAGGTAGAAACGACGTCGTAGTTACTTTCAACGCTACCATAAAGTAATAAAAACTTTGAAGTGAAATATTGGTAACAAAACAACATTACAGAGACTATCGAATATCACTTTAAAGTTTGTGCCACCTTAAAGTTATTTTATATAGTAACAGTCTCATTCCAGAAACTTCAAAAGCTACCTAGAAGTACTGAAACTATTAAGTTCCAAATTGTAGTAATAATAACTACATAATTGCCAAAAACGTTTAAATAAAAGTAGGAAAAACTAGAAAGTTGTTTTTTTAGTGATATTAACGTAACAACGACTTGTCTGAAGTTCCGATCTCGGTTACCGGTACTTTGATGCTGCTTGGGAAGGCACCCAGTAGGTGGCGCAACGATACTGTACGCGCAAATTTTCAATTTTCATTGGTGAATAAGTTACCTCTAAAAGTAAACGTTGTTTGAGTGTCTCTTGTGCTATCTGTGATTTTAATTGATTTTACTGTGGGATAATAAGGTAAATTTTGCATCATTGAATTGCTCGTATTTTGCCGATCATTTCTGTTAAATTATAATTACTGTTGGTTAACAATTATTGCGAAAAACAATTGAAAACATATAAGATATATTATTCATTCATACATATATTGCCAGATATTTTTGTGCCCGGTTTTTGTTTCTGTTTTATTTATATATACTTCTTATATTCAGTATAAGATACGCATACATACTCATACGCAATATATACGCAGTACTATCAATAAAATTTGGTTTTTCCTTTGTAATCATATATATGTAATTTCCGATTGGTCCAGTGTTGTTTGTTAACAAGTCGCCGCAACGGACCCTGCTGGCGCAGAAGTGTGTCCTTTGTCTTTCCTTATTAGCATCAAATTAGTATCAAAATTTAATCTTTCTAATATAAGCAATGCCAATAACTATTTAGACACGTTCACAAAAGGCAAAGCGTCCAGCAAAGACCAATAAATCACCCAACACCAGCTATATTTCAGTAGTTAGTGGCAACGCCAATGAAGAAAATGAAGAGCGAGATACTTTACTGGATTTAAGAGATAAATTAACATCTGCCAATTCTTTAATAAAGGATCTTTATGAAAAACACAGCGATATGGAAAAACGATGGATTATTATAAAAATAAGGTTCTTACTCAAACTGAAGATATTAATGATTTGCGTCAAACGATTAAAGATCTGAGTAACAAAATAACGAACTGTCAAGTAACCCAAGTTGATACCCAAACGGATTCAATAGACTGTAAATTTATTCAGACTCAAACTGAATCTATTGGCAATAAATCCATACAGACTCAAACGACTATTTCTTTCCACAATCCAGAGAATATATGTCAGACCAATACTACAAATGACATTTTTTCTCAATGTAAAACATATGTGTCGAACAGGATCATGTTAGAAAATCAAGTTCAGCTATCAACTGAAGACATTCCACAGAAACTAACATCTACATCTACCGCGAATAGAATCCAAATTCTAAGTGATAGTCATGGTAGATTTGGTTCACAACATCTGAGCTCAATATTAGCAGATCATTTTCAAATTTCAACTATAACAAAACCAAATGCTGGCCTGAATAATGTCGTTAAAGACTGCCCCCAACTGTGCAGGAGCTTTGGAAAAAACGATTGGATTGTGATTATAGCATGTACTAACGATTGCTTACAAGGAAAAGGCCTTCACAGGCCTTTATCGTCGTGCCAGTCTCTTATTTAAGAAACAGTGTGAAAATGATGTAGATGATTGTTTCCTTTGTTTTTACCGTGTTTTCTTTTATCACTTTGACATGGCCTTTCCATTGAAAAGAGTATCTTGTCGGAGGCATAGTAAAAATTGGGTTTCACCCGAGATTTTGCGCGCGTCTGATAATTTAAAACTACTAAATAAATTGCATAAGAATGGTAGGTGCACAAGTGATGATTATAACACATTTAAAAAACAGTACTCAAACTTAATTAAAGAAACTAATACTTACATCTTCAAATAAGAATCGTTGCGTATGGAAGATTGTGAATGATACTGTTAACCCACGCAAACAGGAGCATGCCATACAGATACTTAAAGGCAATGTGTGTGTAGAGGATCCTGTTGAGCTAGTTGAAATGTTTAGCAATCATTTTCAATGTGTTAGTACATCCACTTGCAACAGTAATAAATTTGTAAGTGATTCCAATAGGAATACTATGTACCTTTTTCCAGCTGATGAAGCTGAAATATACAATATTATACTGGAGGTATCAAGGAAGACATCTGCTGGTCTGGACGAGATGCCCTGCTTTATTTTGGGTCACGTCGCACCATTTATTGTTTATTCCCTAACATATTTAATTAACCAATCGTTTTTACAAGGTCAGTTTCCGTCAATTCTTAAATCTGCAAAATTAATCCCAATTTACAAAAAGGGGGATAAAAAACTTATGTGTAACTATCGACCTATATCTATCTTGTCATGTTTTTCGAAAGTACTGGAGAAAGTCATGTATACTCGGTTATATAACTTTTTGGAAAAATAAATCGATTAATGATGCATTGTTTGGTGCCATACAAAACATAAACAATTTAATAGAAAATAAGTTTAAGGTAGGGTTTATGATGTTTGACTTGTCTAAAGCTTTTGATCTGGTTGACCATACTGTGCTACTGCGTAAATTATATGACAATGGTGTCCGTGGGACATGTTATGACTGGATAGCTTCATACTTGCATAAACGTAGCCAAACTGTAGTTATCAAACAGAATGGTATTGCAGCATATTCACAACCAAACTGTTTTAATATTGGTGTACCGCAGGGGTCGGTTTTGGGGCCACTGCTGTTTGTAGTTTACGTTAATGACCTGCAATACAGCTTTGAGAATTTGAAAGTCATATGTCAATTCGCTGATGATACATCTGCTACGGTGCTGGTCATGAATCCGCCTCGCTGATTTCTGAGTGGACAGACTCAATTTCTTTGCAATTAAATAAATCCAAATCTAAGGTAATGGTTTTTGATCCACATAAACGGTCCGATCGTTCAGTTTTAATTCGTATTGATGGCGCTGCAATACCGGAATATGACTCTGGCAAGTTTCTCGGATTAACTTTGGACAAACATTTATCCTGGGAATGTCGCATTGATATTATAAGTAAAGCTCTCAACTCTTTAGCATACGCCGTGCGAATGTTACGGCAGAATGTCGATGTTCCAGTACTAATCACCTTTTATCGGGCTTGTATTGAGTCTAGACTTCGATATGGCATAGTTATGTGGGGACGTTCCAGTCATACGGAAAGGTTGTTCATTCTCCAGAAGAGAGTTATGCGCATTATTTTTTCTTTAAAATCTCGAGATTCTTGTAAACAACACTTCATTGAGAATAAAATACTGACACTGCCGTCACTTTACATGTATGAATGTGTTATTTTTGCAAAACAAAATCAATCTCAATTTGTAAAAAACGCGGACTATAATAAGACGTATAACACTCGTAACGGGTGTTCTCTCAGCATACCTGCGCACAGCTCTCAGACATACGAAAAATCTCCATATTATAATTGCGTTAAGATTTATAATAAACTACCCGTTGAGATAAGAGAGACATTATCCAACAATAAATTTAAAACAGCCGTCAAGGAATATTTTGTTTGTGGTGGCTATTATTCTGTCAACGAATTTTTACAATGATGTGCATGTTTTATAGGTAAACAATAGATTTAATGTAAAACTGTACCTTGTTCCCCACTTTTAGCGGATTTATGTATTACTATATTTTATATTGTGAAGACTATTTGTATTATGTATTTGTATGAAATGACAAGGCTGATACGTGCCTTTGCACGTCAAAAGCTATAATAAAATTATTAAATCTGTCCTATACTATTATATTAGCATAACTAAATTTGTGCGAATATCAGATATTGAATAATATCATAAACAAATCAGGTTTTTCTTTGAAACAAATAAAACCTGATGTTGTTATGATGATATTCAATATCGGGTATTCGAAAAATAAAAACAATTTCATAGTTTCTTATTCGTATCTTTAGACACATGAATCTGGGCAGCGTGATTGTTATAATAAAAAACAAAAGCATATTCTTAATACATATGTTTATTAGAAATATATTTGAAATAAAATCATCATGCAGTAACAGTGATAGTGGTAGCTACTTACATAAAAAATTGATATAACGACTTACTTGATTGGAAAGATGTATGCCTTTTTATAGCAATGATAAACTCCCACTTAAAATAATTAAAAGTTACACAAAGACCATATACATAGTTTAAAGTAATTTAGCTTTTAATATTATATATCAAGACAATACAACACATAAAGAGAATATCAAAAAGTACTCACAGCTCTGATACCAGTTTAAACTATTATACAGTTCTAATATAAATGAAAGCACAAAGCATTAACAATATATCATTGTTTAAAACCATATTATCTTAGATTAGAGTTTGACGTGTATAGAAAGGAAACCAGTACACTTCGCTACATTCCTTCGGACTCCCATCATTGTGTTCAACACAAAATGGCAAGCCTGAATTTTTTGGTCCACAGACTTCTCACTTTTCCCTTGAACAAGGCGAGGTATGAAAAAGACCTTAAAATTATAAAAGATGCGGCTAAGTGTAATGGTTTCCAGCCTCAGCATATCTATAAGTTAATTAGGAAGTTTAATTATAAGAAAACTGTGAAAGAATCTACGACTTTTCGAGAGGATGTTAAAGCTTCACCCGTTGTGACCCTCCCTTACGCTCCCTTTATCACTAAAGGTTTGAGTAAAATCTTCAAAGAGCTAGATCTCAGAATAGTTTACAGTTCTGGGACTAGTTTACGAAATCTCATCGGTAACCCTAAAGATAAAATACAACCTCTAGAAAAGTCAGGTATTTACGAAATCAATTGTAAAGATTGTAATCAAAAATATATTGGGCAAACCAGGAGAGCAGTCTCAACTAGATTCAAAGAGCATATGGCTCATCTTAGATTTAATAGAATTGAGAAATCGAGCGTTGCCCAACGCATTTTTGAAACAGATCACAACATCGATCATACGAATGTTAAATTAATTAGACAAATAAACAATTGTAAGTTTCTAAATGTTTTCGAAAGTTTAGAAATATATAAAAATAAGTCATGTGGAATGAACTGTGACAATGGACCTATATCGTATTCGTCATTGTTTTCGTTAATCGGAAATTAATGATGCGTGTCGGATTGACCGTGCATAACATTTAGGTTACCTGTTTTTGTAGATTTTATTTTAATTTAGTTTTATTATCGCCTTGATAATGACAGCATTGCTGTTGAAACGCGTCGGTGTTTTAGTTAAAACTTGTTTGGTGTTCAGTGGGTTAAAGTGTTTAGTGTTCTACTTCTGCACCAAGAGATCCAGTGAAGAACTTCGCATTAATGGTGCGTTTTATGAAGTTTTGTTCTGTGACTGCTAGCTTCTTACTCTAATCTATTACCTTCTGAGGAAGATTTTAATAAAAATCGAAAGCTTAAGGTTTAGATAAATGAGTCTGATTTCCTTTTAATAAGGATTTTCCATTGACTGCTAATCCCACCAGCTCCATGATCATCTTAATTACGTTTAGTTTTATTAAATTATATAAATACAATCACTATTTCAAATTATATAGTGTATCTTTTATTACAGCTTATTAATCTACTCCTCCAAGCGTGGATTGCATTTATTGTGAAGAGAAACTGGAACCAATAGGAAACATGTATTCCCATTTAAAAAATCATATATTCCATATCTCTACAAATGCAACGAACTTGGTACAAAACATAGTACAGAACAATACTAATTTAGAGGTAAATGAAAACGAATTAATACATAATAAAGAAGTAAGAAATTCAAATTAAAGAAAATTTTATCAGAGATATAAAAAAGGAAAAATTTATAAATGAAATAGACTACTATAATGTACGTATTATCAATGATTCTTATTTATTTTAATTCTTTAATTTCTAGTGTATGCATGACATTAAAAAAATTGCCAAACCAGTTTAGAAGAGAGATGAAGAAGATATGGAGATACAAATAGAAAATTAATAACATGTTATATATATTAACATATATATAAATAAAGACGCCTTTCTTGTGCTCTTCTATTTTATTTTATAGAATAATATTCTCCATTATTCTTGTTATTACGTTAAATGTTTTTTCTGATAACATCAAATATGTAGCTTTAGCTAATTTGCTAGATAATGAATGATATGTAACTTAAAATCTAAACTTAGCTTGTCCTTCAGCGAAATGGGTGCGAAAATGCGTCCGAATTGCCGTACGTTCTGGGAAGAAAAAAGTAGAGATGCCCATGCGAGGTCGTTGCTGGGGCGTTCAACAAGGACTCCAAAGGTCATTCAAAGACGTAGCAAAAGAATCCTCGTCCAATCGGAATTTTATATGTGACGGAGATTAAATACTCCCTTAATACACCAAAAATTTTGGAAACACTAATTACTAAGTACTAACTGCCTAAAATAATGAAAAAGAGAACAAGTTAAATCCACGAAAAGAAGTAGAGGTCAAAATAACATACCTAAGATGGTCGTAGGAATGTAGAAAAAAAAGGAACCGTTGTAAAATTAATTACACTAATTGCAGAAATAATAAAGCCTGCTATAAGCAGTGATACTTTTCCCAAAATCGTCGCAACAAGGCTCACACATATGCTAATACAATATTTCGGTAATCGGCCGCAGCAATAATTCGTGTACCGACTTTATAGACTACACACACCGGAATGTCCCGCATCAGAGCTAGGCGGGTGATAAGACCAAGATCAAAAGAGAAGGAAGATGACCACACAAAAAAAAATTTACCAAGTGGACCAATATAAAGAAGTATTTAAATAAATCGAAATCTAAGAAATAAAACATCACAATATATGATGAACGGCCAGTGGCGTACATAGAGGCCTCGCAAGCTGCGTTACCGTTCTAGTACATTTTAGGGTAAACTGCTAAAGTTCAATTTATAGAAAAATATGCTGTTTTTTGATTATCCTCTGTTTTACATGAATGAATAAACGTATTATAAAACCATAAAACATACTATTAGGTCAGTTGGGATATATCTGAAGTACGTCTATGGTCAATATCTGACATTTTTACGCAGTAAATAACCGTTTTTCAAGGGTTTCGGAAACATTTCTATTTTTAGACATACACATACATAGATAAATACACTTATAAAGGGATGTTTGTCGTAAATGAATACATGATGCTTACAGATTCATATCTAATGATGTTTTTATAGAAAAACCTTCCTGTCGAAACAGATTTCAGGAATTTAATATTTTTTCGACTCTTTTTTTTAATTAATAGCAAATTTCATAATCAAATTAAAGGTTTATTATTTATTAATATTAAAAAAACAACATTAAAATTAAATAACAGATAAAATGTATTTTTTCGGAAATCAATGATTTTTATCTTCAAATTATTTTCGAATTAGTTATTTGTTAATTTTAAGTTTACTAACAAGTGGTGATGTACTCTGTGAGAGAGTAGACGTGCGGTGTCGAGCGGTGTAGTAAAATATCAGTTGCTATAGTACATATGTATATTAATTTTTAAGTAATAATCGTATTATTCTACCGAAATAGTAAAAATGCCTGATAAAGTTTTACGTGATGATGCCCTCGTTGCAAAAGTAGTTGAGAGAGTTCTTAAATCCGATACATTGCTGGAGTATATTGGTAACGCCATAAGTGGCAAAATTTCTGATATTATCAAGAGATATGAAGAAAAGGTTGTCTCACTCGAGGCGAAGTTAAAAGATGCACACGAAATTATTGATTCTCTGGAACAGTACTCGCGGCGAAACAATTTGAGGATATATGGAATTCCCGAAGCTACGAATGAGGATACGGATGCCACTGTGACGAAAATGTGCAAGGAAAAATTTGGAATTAACATCCCGCCAGAATCGATTGATTGCTCCAGTATTCAAAAAAGGTGACCCATTACTTATTGATAATTATAGACCCATTTCTATTCTTTCATCATTGTCGAAAGTTTTCGAGAAGGCGGTTGCATTGCGTGTCGTTGATTTCTGTAATAGATTTCATGTATTTTCGGAATCTCAACATGGCTTTAGAACAGGTCGCTCCACGGAAACTGCATGTACAGACTTTGTGCAGTGTGTTAATAATCAATTGAATAAAAAATTAAAGGTTGCTGCGTTATTTTTCGATCTATCTAAGGCATTCGACTCTGTCTCGCATTCCTTGTTAATTTCGAAGCTTAGAAACCTGGGAATCAGGGGTACAATAAACGACTGGATATCGTCGTATCTTATCCTCAAAATAAGGGTGTACCACAGGGATCAGTTCTTGGTCCCCTTTTGTTTCTATTATTCATTAATGATCTCCCCGAAGCTATAAGTGTTGGAAGAGTTTTTCTTTATGCTGATGATGCTGCGGTTGTGGTAACGGGTACTGATGTGGACAATCTTCTAGCCAATGTACAAGCTACATGTAATGAATTTTATGGATGGTGTGTTCGGAATGAACTAGTGGTAAATATTGAGAAGACAACTTGGATTATATTCAATCATAAACGAAATAACACCAGTTTCAAAACTATGAGTTTTAATTTTCTAGCCCATAGTATCCAATGTAGTCTAACTTCTAAATTTTTAGGCGTCACTATAGATTACAACCTTGATTGGAGTTCCCATATAGAGTTTGTGTGTGCTAAATTGAACTCTGCCTACTTTGCCATCTGCAATTTGAAATACAATAGTTCTTTAGATAGAAAATCTCGTTTAACCGTTTACTATTCTTTGGCTTACTCCATTATTAGTTATAACATTGTTGTCTGGGCGCAATCGGTTGAATGGGAACGTGTGTTTATAATCCAAAAACGCATAATACGGGTAATTTTTGACATACGACGCAGTGACTCTTGCCGTGAAGTTTTTAAAGATAATAAAATTCTGACATTGCCGGTGGTTGGCACGGTGCACAGCCGCGATACCAGGGGTAGAAATGATCTCCTTGTTGAGTCACACGCATATGCAAATTATAATAAAACTCCTTTACAATTTGGTAGTAGACTATTTAATGCGCTGCCCGGTGACATTAGGGCTGCGCCAAATCTTAACAATTTTAAATACAGATTGAAGCAGATACTCACGAACAACGACTTATTACAGCCTGGGGGAATTTCTTGCTGACTTGTAGGTTAATTGAAATTGTGTAATGTAGTCTTTTGCATGTGTAGTTTTATAGTAATTGGTTTTGCATCTTATGTGATAATATGTTTTCGATAATATGTTTTACATTGTTATTTTTTATACTATATATTGTGACGTTTCACATCCGGAGTTTTCCGGCACAAGTGATCAATAAATGAAATGAAATTGCAGCCATCGATTGGGAAAGTTAGAGAATGGAACCAGACCCATCATAGTAAAGTTTGTAAATCGTAATGTTAAACAAAAGGTTTATAATTCCAAAAGCAAATTAAAAGGTACTAAAATTATTATACGGGAAGATCTGACGAAAAAGAATCTGGCGTTAATGAAAGATGTCCAGAAACGGAGTAGTATAGCATGGTCAAATCACTGTCAAATATTTACAAAGGTAGGAAATAAAATACATCGTATAGGAAATTATAGCGACTTAAATAAAATATTTAAAGTTAAATAAACTGCTTGAACCGACCTCTTTATCGATATCTTGTTCTTATTTTCACGGCTATCTGCTGAGGCATAAGAACATTACTAAAAAATTGTTAAAAACTTAAATTCTTTTTTGAATAGTATACATTTTTATTTGAATAACATATATTCGTAATTATTTATACATATGCATATGCACTGTGTTTTGTATTAGGTATTGTTTTCTGAATTTATACTATGGGTCATAGTTTTTATTTTTTCCTATTGTAATGGATGTAGTAACGGATGATATTTGTATAGCGCATTTGAACGTAAGGTCTCTTTTACCGAAATTTTTGTTTAACTGTTTTTTGTTTAACTGAGACATGGTTGACTAATGCAGTAGACAATAGTATGGTCAGGATCGAAGGATATAATCTCTATCGTAGGGATCGCGATGGCCGATGCGGATTTACGATCTTGTTTTAAGTGTTTTGTTATTGAAAGTAACCCTATTATTGAACAGATATGGATTTCAATCCGCGTTAAGTCCATGGATCTTAGTGTTGGTTGCGTGTATAGACCGCCGAATTCTAGTGGTGATCTTTTTATTAATACAATAGAATTACAACTTATTAATTGTAATTTAACATTTCCTTTGGTTTTAGGGGATATGAATATAGATTTCCTTGATGGAAATTCTCAATTAACGCTTAAATTAAAACAATGTTTGAATTCCCTCAATATGACTCAGTTGATAAAAGAGCCCACTAGAGTCGCTCGATCTTCTGCCACTTTGCTTGATCTCATTGTTATCTCTGATGCGCGTATCATTAATGAATCTATAGTGAATCCATCTGAAATCTCGGATCACGATTTAGTCTATTGTAGAATTAAGCTGTCATTTAATAACACACTCAAATTTATTACTTACCGTGATTATTCCGCATTTGATTATGATGCTTTTCTGCTCGATTTGCAGCGTATACCATTTCATTTCATGTTTAATATGAGTGTAGATAGCAAGATTATCTTTTTTAAACAGCAAATTCTATCTTTATTTGATCACCATGCCCCGATTAGAAAAGTTCGAATCACAAAATGTAAGAAGCCGTGGATTACGGAAAATATAAAGTTTTTGCAAAATTTACGTAACAGTGCTAAGTCTCGATTTAAACGAACCAAATCCATAGCTCATTGGATATTCCTTCGAATTCTCGCATAAAACTCTGAAGAAATTAATAATTTATATCTCCAATCGACTCTTCTGAATAAGCCATCTAATTTTGATGTTCATACTGTAGATAGTACTGAAGTTTTAAAATATTTACTGGAAATAAAAACATTACAAAATTGACGCTACCTCACACATTGCCCTATATTTCTCATATAATTAATTGCTGCTTACATGACTGTACTTTTCCTAGTATCTGGAAATTTGCTATTGTAGTTGCCCAGCCGAAAAATAATAATGTATCTAATTTTTGTGACCTGCGACCTATTAGTATTTTGCCAGTAATGAGTAAGGTGTTAGAAAAAATTATTCACAATCAAATTAATCAATATCTTCTTCACCAGTTGCCAATCAGGTTTTAGGCAACATCACAGTTGCACTACAACATTGCTAAAGGTGACAGATGATTTGATTGATGCAAGAGACAAAAACAAATTAACGTTGCTGGTCCTGTTAGATTTCAGCAAGGCCTTCGACACCATTAACCACGACACTTTGCTTGCAATTTGTTATCACATTGGATTTACTCGATCTGCAATAGCTCTATTGAGGTCATTTTTACGAGACAGGTATCAGTCTGTTCGTATCCTAGATACAGTTTCTGAACCATTAAGCTTATTACAAGGAGTACCGCAGGGCTCCATACTGGGCCCACTGCTCTTCTCAATATATACGATATTGTTATCAAAATCCGTAAATCGTTGTGAATTGCAAATGTACGCAGATGACACCCAAATTTACAAGTCCTTTGACATTAATAACATTGATGAGGCTTTACTTGATATCAATCTTTATATATATATATCTTTCTGATATCAATCCTTTTTTTTCTCTTTATTATGTATATATATATGTATACTTTTTATATTTTTTATATATATCTTTTTTGGTTGTTTTTGCTGGATTACGAAAATAAAGACATATTATTATTATTATTATTATTAAGTATGTGTGCAGGCACAACAAGGAGGAACCCACACTGTAACAATAGAATAGTGTAAACTGCAAGCTTGCATTTCCCATATACAGTATTGTCATATTCATCTTATTATTATATTATGTTCGTTGGTTGTAAAGCAATCACGAAGAAATAAAGTAAAATTCTTTTTTTGAAAAGACGAAACTGGCGCAGTCAGTAGGATCGATCGTAACGAGATTTTGAATAAAATTTTCGGAAATTTCGGTTCGTGTCAAGGATTTGTGCGATCATTGCAACCTGCAGTGACTTTGTACGGGCGAATGAAATAAATTGTTTTGTGAACCTGATGGTACAATCGGTCAAGAGTACCTACAATTGGACTCAACCAACAAGAAACAAGCCAAGAAACCAGCAAAGAAAGCATCAAACCAATTCGGCAAGAAGAGACGATATAAGCCTTTATACGCGGAAGGTAAAAATTGCGGTTTTAGAGTAAACTTGAACGTAGGTATGTTAAATTCTGATAGCGAGCTAAGTTAGGTGATAGTTTGAACGTTGATCTTTTGATAGAAAGTTTTGATTTAAGAATTAACGCTAACGAAATGCTTTACACAATGAAAGACATAACACAATGCAATTAAGACCAGAAAAAGAGGAGACAGCATATACTTTTGGATTAAGATATAAAGATATATTAAATTTGTTATTAACTAAAGTTAAGATGTCAGGACACTGAGTCAGGTTCCGTAATCCTGCTAATATTGAAATTGCAATGTCACATATTTTAGAAGAAGAAAATTTCAACTATTTTACAAAACTATCTATTAATGTTGATAAGACAGATTTTAAGCCACTAAAACAACAAACGCCTTTAATCCAATCATTACATAGCAATAATACTTAGCCAGGTCAAAAGTAATAATCCTTATTTTGCATCTAACGTGCCTTTAGCACCAGTACCTCAATTTTACCGACCACAATCTTCACATAAACCATTCCAAAAACCCCAAATGCAAACAGTACAACCTGTATCAGAGCCACGTCCGTTACAACAAAATAGCACACAATTTAAATTCGCAAAATCGCCGGCTCAATTACAAGAAAAGCGAAAATTTAAACCAGTACCAGTAGTGGAAATCGGTAGCTCTAGAGTAACTCGTTCGAATTCCAATAAAAATTCATCCACACCACCAGGAAAACCGAAGTGGGTAGCTGAAGAATTATATTATCAAGCTGAGGATGAACAATTCAACCTCCAAGAATTTGACAATGAAGAAGGTGCGTATGGTTACACCGAAGTACAGCAGATATCCGTAGAAGAAGAAAACGAAGATGAATTTTCACATAACACACATCTATATTACCTTATATCGTATTACCCGAAATAAATGCAAAATTTCTCATAGATACCGTATCGACAATTTCAATGGTGAGCACTAAAAGGGTAGAAGAATATTTTTGCGATTATGCGAAGTATGAACCATTTACTATTCAAACTGCTCATGCTACATCTAAACACGATTTTGTAATTGAAATACCTTGCCTTAAAACATTCAAAGGGTCACCTCGGGAAATTTTTAAATTTCACGTATTCAATTCTTTAGATAATTACGTTACGCCCCCTAAATCCAAAAACGGGGCCTAAAAAAATACGTGTCAAATATTTTTCGATGTTCTACATTCCAGCCAAATTTTATCAAAATCGGCGAGGGACAGTTGGGTGCCTTGTAAGACTAAAGTGGCTCTGAGAAACATCTGGAAATTATTTTAGGAAGTGTAGCATGACCGCTAGATGGCGTAACTGTACACAAAAAAATTTAAATTCTTACTACACTGATTTTACTAGATTTCTCTCACGCTTTCGACACACTTAACCCTACAGTACCCGTTCGAATTTCCCAAACATCAGAACCCGTTTCGGTCTCAGGGACCGATGATATTTTAAAGGCGAAATATTCAAACTGTAATAGTAATATTATATTAAATAAGTTACTAAATGCAAGAATGATGTTTTATAAGATTTATTTACATCGAAAACTAATACATATTATAATGCTAAACACAACAATAAAATGATATACAAGAAAAAAATAATTTTGAACGAAACAAGTTACTAAAATGCACCTAGAATAGGTGAAATATTTACTCAGTTGTAAATTTTTCATAACAACAATCACACACTATCGTTATATGTTCTAGGCACATAAACCTGTTGCATTTTTTACAAAAGTAGCGAGTTTTTCTATTTCTCTTGCTGTCACAGTAGTAGCATCTGCCCCTTTCTTGCAACGGTTCTCCACCTGGATCGGCTGATTCTTCTACACCACAGATTTCCCGAATACGAGCTTTCATCGGTCGAGAAATTCTCTGCAAACTCAAACGTTGTAGTAGATGTGGTTTGACCATCTCCATAGAAAGTTCCTTGATGAAATGTCTACGTGCAACTGGCTTATTGTCTGTATTGGAATTATTTGACATATACTACATAGGAATTAATAGCTGCAACATTCAGGCTTGAGAAAAAAACTACCATTGGCCATCGTCGACTACTACGGGCACAATTATAATTTGAGCACAACTGGTCCACCATATCTACACCACCTTTTGTCCTATTATATTCAGTGATGATTTCTGGCTTGCCAGTCGCCAAATCAATAGCATCGTCGTGGTGTAAACTGGAAACCAACAAGACATTTTTGTTTTTTCTTGGAATATAGGACACTAGTGTGCACTCTTTTCTAAACGCAAACATGCTACTTTTGGGTGGGCGTTTTACGGGATTCGTAAAAGCATTCGGAAGTTCCTTCTTATTTTTTCTAATCGTTCCGATGGTGGTTATTTTTTTTTCAAGCAGTTTATTTACTAAAGTTATGCTAGTGAACCAATTATCCACTGTTAAATTACGGCCAGAATTGTAGATGGGCTTACACAGTCTCATTACAATATCCTCCGGTTTGTTGCTAAGCTGGAATGGACCATTGGGTTGGTTACCCACATACACTTCTAAATTAGCAGTATAAAATAGGCTCGAGTCCGACAAAGCAAAAATTTTGATTCCCTATTTGTTCGGCTTTGAAGGAATATACTGCCGGAAACCACAGCGTCCACGAAATCCTTCTAACTTTTCGTCAATTGTGACGAACTCCGACATACTGTAACCTCTTTTGCAATTTTCCACAAACAGATCGAAGAATTCTCTAATTGGGGCTAACTTATCTATCTCTCTTCTTTGAAGACGAGTATTTTTATCGTCGAATCGTAAGGAACTCAAAAGAAACTGAAAACGATTCAAAGACATTGTTAGGCGGAAAATTTCCACGCCTGAACCATCAGTGGCCCAGAGCTCTTTTGTATTTAGATGGTTAGCTTTCAACATACCAGCATAGTATAGCAACCCTAATAGAGCCTGAATTTCCGTAATATCTGTCGGTCGAGCATCGCTCTCGCGCGAATAGTTTCGTGCTATGGAACGTATAAATTTATTTGTGTTGTCAAGGATCAGATTTAGCATTTGATCATTGATAAAATACTTCCATATTTCATGTGGGTATTTTAGGGATCTTGTTGGCAAGCTCGATATCGGCAAACGTTTCACTATATTTTCTGCTCTTATTCGTACATTTTTATTTCGAACCATCTTGTTCCAGGTAGTAGTGTTGTCCTTTCCTGTAAACACGTTTGGACAAGTCTCCGCATCTGTTTCTACTTCTTTCTCCATTTCCTCAGTACTTTCAGTATCCAATATCTCCTGCTCTGTATCAGAACCACTTGCTCTCGTCTCCAAATAATCTTCTTCATCAGAATCCGTCATGTCATCGACATCTTCATTATCATTCGTCTGATCTAATTCAGACAGAACTTCGCTCATCAATTTTTGGAGTCTCTCCGTCTCTCTTTCATAATCCCCCATGACTAAAATAAAAAAGCCTGAGTTTAAAATTTTTTGTTAATAAGATTGTATATTTAGTTTAATATTGTGATACAAAAAACAATAACAAATTAAAAGAAAACTAAAAATAAGTATACTCACTTTCAAGATACACCTCTAATTGTAATGTAAAAAATGTTAGAACGCCACTACCCGTTTCGGTCTAACGGACCCAAACCACAAATGCAGCACAAACGACTAATCGCTTCTAAACGTCGAACCACACTGATGACAAGAAACCCGATTCGTGAAGCTACACGAATGGACAGTGATGTGACGATGGCGGCAGTTTCAAAAAAATTGGTTTAGTAGCGCATCGGTCTCCTAGACCGTATACGGGTACTGTAGGGTTAATCATTACTTATTTATTATTCTATTAAAGGCACTAGGCTTCAACAATGATGCATCAGCATTAATCAAGAGTTACCTTTCATTCCGATGTCAAGAGGTAGTTTTGAATAATAAGACTTCGGATACCCTGCCTATGCGTAGTGGCGTACCTCAGGGATCTGTTCTGGGACCTCTTTTATTTACTCTTAACATATAAAGCTGCATAAGTCCCTTAAGCATTGTTCTTATCACCTATACGCAGATGATACTCAAATATATTTCTCATTTAATCGTGAAGACATAGTTGCTGCCAGTGCCACCATAAATTCTGACCTTGCCATTGTCAAAATGCCCACCGAACATTTTTTACACATCAATGCTAAGAAAACTGCCGTTTTCGGACCTGCTGCATATTGATAAGAGAGCTAGTTGATTTAATTTCTTGTCTTTCGTTTGATAATTGGAGGTATTCGCGAGAATTTATATGAAGCAATCGTTATAAATCCATAATTTAAAGTAACTAAATCGTATATGTAATTCTTTCCAATTTTCGGCGCAACCGGAAAGGCAAATTGATAAAAAATAAACAACCACATACTTGAAATACATCCGACATCCAAAGCGAATGTGGGAATTCCAGCGTTTCCTACTAATAAAACTGATAAGATTCCCTTTCGTTATTGAGTTAAAGTCGTAAACATATTTATTAAACAGCCGAAAAAATAATAGTGACTCATTCAACTTCGATATTGTCACAAGCGATATGTACACATAACGAAGTATTTATACTTACATCGCCGTATAAGCGAACCTCTTTATTCCCAGACGTGTATTCTTCACCGTATTCTTCGGAATCTTCAGAAGATTTCGTTACATCCGATATCTCCGAACTGCAAACGGATTCGCAATCGCTAAACGACGCCGTACTTAACCACCTCGAACATTTATCGTAAGAAACGTTGCTGGGATCGTTTTCGTTATCTGTAACGCTTAGTTTCCGACAATGTTTACACAATTCGCACACACCACTTTTTAATTCTGTTATTTCCATGTTTCACAATATCGATAGTTCTCAATCATATAATATTGCACTACATTGAAATCACTTGACGCAAGTTTTGTTATTCTATTGTGCTGTTTTTATTGTTAATATATTCTGCGTGTTGTTTATGCTACGCCTAGTCGAGTCGATTATTTAATACTGCTTGGATTTTAGAAGCTACTATGTTAAAACGTGTTCTGTAATAACGCGACGAATTAAGAAGCGCGAATCACGTGACGCTGTCACTGTCATTATCGTAATGTCGCGGTTTACTGTTTATCGTCCGTCGCGGTTGTAAGATTGTATTTAAATTGTGTCGGTTCACTCTGTTTTATTGGAACTGGTTTCGTATTTTTAGTTCTTATTTCATAAAAACAAAAATCGAACTTTTTGCGCTGGGTCTGTGGGGATAGAACGAATCTGTGTATCAAAATTTTAAACAAAAAACAATTCTTGATTCTCAGAAACCTGTCGCCATAAATTTTATGTTTGCATGGCTCTTTTTTCGCTGAAAGATGCCAATGTAGTTACCCTAGTTTCATCTTAAGTGACAATTCTATTTAAGAAGTCTTCATCTTGCGATAAAAGAGTCAACCTCTCTTCATAAATTAGTCGTCTTCACCATTTTTATTTCCAAACTGAGCGGTCTGGAATCCATCGTATCAATCAACAACAAATCTTCAATTTTGTTGATGATTTCTGCAGTTTGTGCTTCTAGCGGTTTTCTACATTTTGGGTCATCATGACTTAATGAAAAAAAAAAATAATGCGTTCCGGATATTTTTCATTTGATTGTTAATTTCATTAAGGATACAGAAAGCTATGTCGGACAGGTTTCTGTTGAAATGTCAGAGTAAGATGTCTACATTAATTTTTGATCCGTGGCAGTCGTATCGTCGCTAAGGGTTTGCAGCAGGATCAAACAGCGCTGGATGGAGCGTGACATCTGTCCAACATAACAGGCACCTCCATGCTGTCGTGGAAAGGCAAAGGTGTCCGACCGAGAGGGTGGGTGACTAAATAGAGGATTAGTCTGCGAGGACCTCAAACTTCCTGCATGCGAGGCTCTATCGAGGTGAACTATTTCCCTAGATACTTGTGGGATCCATCATGGGTAAGATGAAACAAAACAAAGAGCGTGGTGTTACTGCACAAACTACCAGGACTGCTGATAGAATCAAACCCACTACCAGTGCCGGGACTAATGAAAGAAAGACTGGGCTAGAATAACCTGGAGGCCTGGACGATCCAAAAAGGAAGGAATGGTACCTGCACTCGACACATGAGGAAGCCAGGGCAAATGTCGATCGGAAAAAGGAAGGAAGGGAGAAGCCTAAGCAGCTGAACATAAAAAGAAGAAAACAAAATCCTCTCTCAAACCACCACCTATACTACTGCTGTAAAAATAACCAAAGTAGAGATACTACCAGAGGAATCCCCTCATGTATGAATGGACACTGCTCTGTTGTCTTCGCTGGAGAAATCTCTAGTGAAGTTAAACAGTTAACTAAGTCGACACGGTAGTAAGCTATCTTCGTCGTGGAAAGGACGCTTTTATTCGAAAAATTCGATTTATTTTGAAAATTGTTCCAGGTTGTTCTGAAATAATCGAGAGAATAGAAATTTTATTATCTTATTTCTATTTTAAAAAATCGTACCATTATTCCAGGTTGTTCTAGGTTTGCTACAATTTGTCCAAACTTTTAAATTATGTGTAACAGCCCAGAAACAACCTGAAATAGCTTTCAAAATTTAAAATTCAAATTTTCTCAATAACTTCGTGGACTGGTGGAACGCTAAAGTTAAAGTTAGGTAAACCGTTGATGTAGTGCTGGAGCAACGTTGATAACTAACAAGATAAATCGGTTTCATGTTATTGAACGGTTATTGTTTAAGTAAAATCTATTATTGACAGCTGCAACGCCATTTTGCCTCCAAACTGCTTATACATATAGGTTTGTTCGTTGCACCTACACCAACTACATTATTGTATAATAGGGCAGGAAGCTACACGTAAATTTGAGCAAGTGTGAAGAGTGTAGTGTAGAAGAATTAGAGAAGAACAATCTCTTCGGCCAAAATTTTTATTGCTGTCATTGAATCTTTTAAAAGTACGCATCCAACATTAATACTGTATCATCTTTGGACGAACTAAATAATTTTTCGCTATCCGATTCAGATTCTAAAAATTGTTCCAAAATTTCTTCTTCGTTATCCATGTTAGTAACTAAACGTGTAATTATTTCAGATCAAACTACCCTAAGCTGCACTAACAATCTACATACACTCGACTACACTCTTTGCTCACTACACGGCCACAGTATAAATATAAGCAGTAGCGACACTCCTCATAAGAGCAATTGTAACACATTGAATGACCTAGCGCCATGTTTGTGTCTGTATTTATGGCGCGTAATTTAAACTATTAGGCAAACAGGAATTAGTGAAAAGGGGGTAAAAAGAGAAAAATGAAATGTAATATAATGTATTTAAATAATAAACAATATTTAATAAAAGCTTATAAGTATATGAATTTAAAATATTACCTTTTACTTCACACTGTACCTACAAACGTTATAGATTTTCAACCAGATAACCAAAACGATGATAAATGTCGGTTATGAATATTTTAAGTTATATCGTTGTTTAATTAATAACGGACAAGATCCAAACATTTGACTATATGTTATGCATGATACAAGAATGTATGTAAGTATACAGGGTGTTTCTTAATATATGCGCAGGACTTGTGACAGCTTGTTTACAAAAGCTGTTTTCTTTACGATAAACGATTCCGGAGATATTTGCAAAAAAACCATTTTTTTAAATTAAATTTCAACATCCTGTATCTCGAAAATGGTGCATTTTAGAGAGTAAGTTGATAGAAACTTTTTTTTCAATTTTTGGACAAGCTATCACATCCCGAAGTCCTGCGCATATATTATGAAACACCCTGTATATATATATATACTTTGTTTATAAACATCGCCATTTTGCTGGCTGTATTTTGACACGCATGCGGACAAGATCATTTTCGAAGTGTCGCTACTGGAAATACTTATACTGTGACACGGCTGTTACAATGCAGTGCAGAAAATTATAGTGTACAATGTAATTTAAGTGTACAAGCTACGAACAAACCTATGGGCCTAATGTATCGCTAGTCACTTTAATGGTTGCGTTATTTTAGCGCCCTCTATCGGGATAAAAACGGTTACTTATTTCAAAGTGTGACTGATGAGGTGTGTTTTATTTAGCATTTGGATTAGTTCTGATCAGATCACTTACGTCATCATAAACTGATCTGAACCGCTGGTAAATAAAACGCTTAAACAGATTTGTTTATGGATCACATCCTCGGTGAAGGTCAAAAAGTCAAAACAAAGACAACCAAGCTGGTGTTCTAATAACCATACATGACCCGGAAACTACAGCAAAATACGAAATAAAGTTGTCAAAAGAAGACAGCAAAAGAATAACACATGGTAAATGAATGTATTGTAGATAACTTTTAATTTCCAAATGTATGTTGCAGATGAACAGTTCGCAAATTCTATACTTCAACATTGCAAACTTCATTATGAGCATTATAGGCAAGGCACACAAGTGAAGCCCCCTACTAACAAAAGGACATGGAATTATGATACTACACTTTGTCTTATCACAGCTGTCCAAAACAATTATGAAGATATGAATCATCCCAAAAGAAAGAAAACTGCATGGAATAATGTTAGTAATGAATTACTGAGTAATAAAGTTATCGCTGATAAAAATGAATGTACACGTAAATGGAAAAATCTGTTGCGTAATTATAAATCATGTAAAGATCAGAAAAGAAAACTGGTCATGGTGCAATGAAATTTCAATTTATGGATTAAATGGATCAATTTCTAGGGTCCAAACCTCATATAGCAAGTGTACATACTCTTAATGTGTCAACATTATATGACAGCAAGGTCTCCACTTCTTATGAATCTACCTTAGGTATCACCAAGTGTAGTCTCACAAACACATCAGGAGAAACTAAACATCTTAAATCCTGTCGATCCAAACATACCTACTACAACAGCCTCTCGCAAAAATAAAAGTGCTGCCGTACAATATCTACACGCAAAAACAGATTATGTAAGAGCGAAGGAAAAAGTATTGCAAGAGTCCCTAGCTATAAAACGCCATAAATTGGAAATAGATAAACGAAAAGTGGATGCTTTGGAGGCTTTGGTATCACTTCATCATAATGGTATTAATACGTATATTATATACTTGTTCTACTTGGTTGTCTTTAATATTATTATTATTCAGATAGTGTTATACATTTAACTACAAGAAACTGTTTTTTGTTTTGTAATCGTATACTAATGGTAATTATTAATATTGTTTTTAATTACAAACTATTGGTTAAATTGCTTTACTGATTCATAACTATATTGAAAATTTGTTGTCGTCGATCAAGTACTTCTTGGACTTCGTCTTCGACTTGTGGGAGATCATGTCCAACACCTGCTTCAATTGTCTCCCCTGTAACATCCGTATCATTGAAATTTATGCAGATGTTGTGCAAAACACAAGCAGCAGCAACGGCCGTCACTATAAAACCTATATTTATGTTTTCAAAGTACTTTAGCCGCCGAAATCTTCCTTTTAACATACCAAAAGTATTCTCTATTACTATCCGGGATGATGAATGCTTATAGTTGAACTGCCGCTGTTGTGCAGTGAGATGCCCAGTACCTCTAAATGGCGTAACAAGCCAAGGCAAATTAGGATATGCGCTATCACCAAGTAGATATCTCCCTGCCGGTAAACCGTCTCTACTTGCTTTTGCGTATAAATCTGATCGCCTCAACACACGAGCATCATGCATTGATCCTGGTTCGCCACAAAATACATCTAGAAACTGTTTCTTATCATCGCATACAGCTTGTAAGATTATGCTTGTAAATCCTTTACGGTTACAATACACAATTTCTCCTCTTGGTTTCTTAATGCTAATGTGACAACCATCAATAGCACCAATAACATCAGATAAACCTTGCTTAGCATGAAAATGATCGGATATTATTGCGGAAGCTGACTGATTAGGCCACTTAATATGTTGCGAAGCTGAGCAGTGCTCCTAGTGAGATTAAAGCGGTCCCCAATTTGTCGGATTGTTTCAAGGTTTGCCATATACCATAAAGTTAAGAGTAATACCTTCTCTGGCGATACATTTTCTCTACCTTTCTTGTACCTTGAAGTTACCCCACTGCTAATTACTCCTCCTAGCAAGATATGATAGACTTCCCATGAGACACGAAAGTGTTTATTGAACTGTCTATCGTCAAATTTGGCCACAACAGCTATAAATAAATTACGTTTTGATTTATAGCTATCTCCAACACCAAGCACTGAAATGTCAACAAATATTTATTCCAGACGTTTGACGTAGATTTAATGTATGTTCGCGCCAATTTCTCAGTTCGAATCGCCACACTCTTATTGGTGGATCAGTTGGAAAGCGCGAAATGTAGATCAGTTTAGCGATGGCGGGAAACGTTTTAGATCAGTTGAGTGACGTCATTGATGACGTTGAACTGAACTCGAACAGATCCAAATGCTAAATAAAACACACCTATAATTTGAAAGCTAATTTTATTATACAGTGTGGAACAGCCAAATGGAATAAATTCGATAACAAATAAATGAGGATGTATTGGGAAAAACGGTTGGACACGTCGATTTGTATTTTTAAATGCGCATTTTTTTCAAAAAAAAACTACTACTACTTTCTGTGGGGGACATTTAAAAAGTAAAATATACACTTCACCTGCTTCACTAGAAGGGTTGCGTCTACGTGTTTTTACTAAATGTCGTCAAATAAATCCAGAGATTCTCCAACACGTCAAACTACGGTTCGAACAAAATTTATATTCATCTCTCTACAATGTTTTTTTAATTGTCTAAGTTATTTCTTTAAATAATGTTTAGTTATGTTGTGTATTTAATTCCTAATAAAATTAGCTTTCACATGGTGTATCACACTTTGGAATACGTAAGCGTTTTTATTCGCGACAGATGGTAAGTAAAAAAAAAATGGGGATTCTAGAAGAAAAAAGTTTGAGAATCACTGATCTAAAGGAATTAATAAGCATGTATAGGCGTTTACATGGCATTTTTAGAGTTTTTTTTTTACTAGTTAAGAATTGCCAAAAGTACCTACTTAGTTTAGACACGTAGATATTTGATGTGTATCTAATACATTATTTATCTCGCAAAATCAAAGTATTCGTATGGTGATTTGTACAGCAAACATCAAATATTTGCTAAGATTACTCAGAAAAGCCAACCCAATATATTTATTATTATACCATGAAATCTGCCTGTGACTTAATAGGTTGTACAATGTATGCGGCCGTGCTACAATTGATTAACTACTTAGAAAATTATGGAGTTTACGTAAGCATATGCACGTATCTCGTTTATAAGTCCATTATTACATACCTACATAGAAAGTGTATTAGGAGATATGACGCAATTTATACCGGGTGTCACACGAAAAACGCCCCGAGCTGTAGCTCTGTTATTTACATTCCGATTTTTATGAGTCAAGTACCAAATGAAATGGCTTGATGAACGCTATGTTTGGGTCTGCATTTGCTTTTCTCCAAAGCCATCTTTATTTTTTCGCGATTGTCTACTTTTTTTCTTCAAATTGCTCCGTATATATTTTTTTACTACATTGGATAGATATTCTTTTTTTGAATCCATTGATGTGCAATACATCCATTTTACTTGTAAACTTAGAAGAAAAACACGTAACTAAAACACTTACTGTAGTGTGCTATGGAAAAATAGGTATAGAAAAATAACGCTAATAACATTAGAAGTTATTAGCGTCTTTTACTTTTCTTTTCTAAGTATATTTTGACATTTTTGAAATAAATGATGGATTTTAATCAACTTACTGATATTTTACAAGTATATTTTGAATGCAAGAAAAACTCTAATCAGGCGTTGCGAGTTTACATGTTACGTTTTCCCGAAAGAGAAGGTCCAAAACGGCGCAAGTTTATTCGACTTGAAAAAAATTGAAGAAGATACGGATGTTTCAAAAAACCGAAAGCAGTGCATAGAACATTTTCTGAAAACGTAAAACTGGACGTTTTGCTATCTGTCGAAGAAAATGCCAAAACCTTGGTTCGTGAAATTGGAAACATAGTTGGTACGTCCCGAAGTACTGCAGCTGCAGAAAATGGTTCAGTCCGAAGAACACAATTCTGTAATTTTTATTTAACAACGTTGCAACAAGATCCGTCATTTTCTCGCAAAATTATTTGGACAGATGAATGTACTTTCACAAATTATTGAATTTTTAATCGCAACATACATCGACAGTGGAGCCAAGAAAACCCCAGATTTATCGTCAACAACAATTTTCAACGTCGTTTCAGCTGTAATGTGTGGTGTGGCCTACTTGGAGACCGCTTGATTGGTCCATTTTTTATTGACGGTTCCTTAAATCAACTAAAATATCGCCAACTATTAACCGATGATGGTGAAAGCTTTTTGGATCAATTACCACTTGCGGACGCAGATCCTTGTATTTTCAACAGGACGGTGCTACACCCCATATAATGCACAAATAAACGTTGGCTGGTTGAATCGCAATTTTAATGAGCAATGGATTGGCACATATGGACCTATTCGTTGGCCGGCGCATATAAAAAATTACGCATTGCGCATATGTGACTGTCATTACTGATTTTATTTCAAAAGAAAAAAAAACAAAACAAAAAAATTCAAATCTAATAAATTTCACAAATATTGTTCGAATTGGTTACCGTCATACTCAATACAAAAGTGGCATCTCCGTGGGTGGCATTTAATATAAAATTATTACGTATATCTTGACAGGCTTCGATTATTCGGTTCCTTAACTCGTTTATATTCTGTGGCACTGTTTTTTTAATGTAACTATCATGATATATGGGTAATATCCTCGAAGAGGACATGCAAAAAGCAATCGATAGTATAAAGAAAAACGAACTGTCACTGAGGCAGGCTGCTGAAGTTTATGGGGTAACTCGTACTGCACGTTTTTATCGATTGAAAAAACTGGGAGATGCAAATGCACCACAAGAAAATTTAGAAAGTTTCTCATCAAAGCATACTTTCCGACAAGTATTTAGTAATGAGCAGGAAGAACTTCTCGTATCATATTATGTTTTAAAGTGTTCTCGTATGAACTATGGTTTAACTTATAAGCTACTACAAAGATTGGCTTTTGATTATGCAGTAAGATTAAATAGAAACTTTCCAGAAAAATTGAGGGAAAACAACTATGCAGGAATAGACTGGCTCCGAGGGTTTATGAAGAGGCATTCAAACCTTACACTGCGAAAACCAGAAAATACAAGCCTCTCAAGAGCTACTAGTTTTAATCAAAGAAATGTTGTTGAGTTTTATGACTATTATAGTCGAGCTCTTCAAAAGAATTTATTCAATCTTGATGAAATCGGTGTGATGACGGTCATTCAGGCTCCTAACGTAATCGCTGAAAAAGGAGTGAAGCAGGTGGGACAAGCTGTTTCTGGAGAACGTGGAACTCTTGTTACTATGGTCGGAATTATAAGTGCATCTGGGAATACTGTGCAAGATTTCATGAGTCTTTCATGAATGGTGCACCACCAGAAAGTCTGGGTCTTGTGAATAGTCCAAGTAGTGGGTGGATGACTACATCACTGTTCTTAAAAACCTTGGAACATATAGTAAATCATACAAAATGTAACAAGCAACATCCAATTTTACTTCTTCTGGATAATCACGAATGTCATTGTTCCTTAGAAGCAATTATATATGCAAAGGGAAACGGCATTGTAATGGTCACATTTCCACCGCATTGCACCCATCGGTTGCAGCCGCTAGATGTAGCTGTCATGGGTCCCTTTAAGGCAAAATATAAAGTGGCTCAAAATGACTGGATGCTTTCACATCCCGGCAAGACTATTACAATTCATAATATTGCCGATCTAGCAGGCAAAGCATTTCAAAATTCTTTCACAATTAGAAATATACTTTCTGGGTTTCAAAAACCGGCAATATTTTCCTTTGACAGAAATGCATTCACAGACGAAGACTTCGATACAGCAAGTGTAACTGATAGGCCGAATCCAAACCTTCCCATATCAATGGGAGGATGCTCAAGTAGCTCTTCTCTACCACAGGCACAGCAAACTGAGGTTCACCCACCAACCAGTTCTTGTGACTCAGTATTACCACAAATCATGCCCTTATCATCCATTATTTCACCGGACTCTGTGCGTCCGTATCCAAAGGCACCACCTTGTGTGTAAATGTACCCCATCACGGGGGTACATTTGAACAATGTCGCGGTCTTAAAAAATTTATTGTAATATAGAGACATTCCAATAAATATACATGACACTTGTTGGAATTCAAACTTAATATACATGGGCATACTACAATATATGAATCACAGTATTCCTATAAAAATAATCAGCAAAAACAAGCATTATTTCAAAAAGTGTTGAAAGGTGCCCCATTCTCCCTACCACTTTAACATAATGGTAAAAAATAGAATTAAATTATTTGTAACATTTTCGGTTCTATACGAGGATGACCTGAAATGTTTCCGGAATCGACAAGAAAAACATGGTATTGGTGTACTTTTGCAAACTTTTGCACTTTTTCAAACGGTCCTCCAGTCTCTTCAAACCCTCGGAAAAGTAGGATGTTTCGAGATCTGCAAAATAATCATCTGTCATTTTTGTTTTATTTTATTTTTGTATTGTATATATGTATATAGATTACTATGACGCGGTCAAAACCCGGAAGCCCTCATAACAGAGACTCAGGCCGTGGAAGCCTGATGACACCTTCATTATCTGGCCACATGGTAAAAACACTCTGCCTACTTTCTTGGATTTCCTCAATAGCCAACAACCCGACATCAAATTCAGCATGGAGATTGAGAATAACGGTTCTCTACCTTTCCTTGATGTATTAGTTACTCGTCTACCAAATGGTCGTTTAGATCACTCCGTGTACAGGAAACCCACACATACCGACCGAGATCTTCATGCCAGCTCACATCACCCAGCAGAAAAGCAATCAGTAATCGATTCTCTAGTACATCGCGCGATCTCAATTTCCCAACCCGACAACATCGACAAAGAATTGAAACATGTGAAAACTGCTTTTCTACAGAATGGCTATACTTCCGGGAACATACAAAGGGTCATAAATAGGTACATTCATCCACGACCTCCTAAGGTAGCACCAGAATCTAGTAATCAGCTAAGTACCATCGTTCTCCCCTACATCCATGGCGTTACAGATCACATCGGTAGAATTCTTCGTAAGCAAAATATCCAACTCATTTTTAAACCTTTGAACAAGATCTTCCAAATTCTTCCTTCTCCCAAGGACACTCGCCCTGCTCTCTCCCATAAAGGCATTTACAAAATTCCCTGTGGAACTGAAAACCACTGCTAATACAACAATGTTTGTATCTAAATAATTCTCCTTTAAATGGGAAGATAACCTGTGTCAGGTAGTTCGGAATCGATCAATTCATTTTTCCTATAAATCGAATATGGTACATAAGGCCGAACAATCTGGAGGTTCTTGAGAGCCCTTTATTCAGCTTTGGTGGCCTTTGTATGCCGAGAGTGTTAGTTCAAAGGTGAACTCGTTGTCTTTGCGTGCGGCTGATGAGTGGGTTGACGGATCTTTCAATCCTTTATAAAGTTTTCGCTGATAGGCCAAAACACAAATTGTTTTAGGGATTGTAAGGGCTTCAGTGATAACTCTTAAAATCGTGTTTGGAAAAAACTCGACCATCACAAAGCCTCATACGTAATGCTAGAGCGCAGAAAGGAGTAGTAAGTAAGCAACTTGATTCTGACACTGTTCTTAGAACACAAAAGGGGGCCCCGTCAAGTTGGTCCCCCCTCAATCTTGCACCGGGCTAATATCTATCCAAAAAGTTTGCGCCAAGCTTGCACCAGCTTGCGCCACACGTATAACAGCTTGCACCCTTCTAGTTGAGTAATTATTTTAAAAAAATTGCAGGGGGGCTAACTTGACGCTAGCCCCCCCCCCCCCTATCACGGGAGAAACTTTAAAATAGGGTAGATATCTTGCACTCACCTTGCGCCAACTTGCGCCACCAATTTTAGAGCTTACACCCCTCTCCAACCCCTACATACTTAATATTTATGTTTCTAAGCTAGCTCCCTCCACTCATAACGGAAGAAACTTCAAAATAGGGTAGATAGCTTGCACTCACCTTGCACCAGCAATTTTAGGGCTTGCATCCCTTTCGTACCCCAATGAAAACTTGAGTAACTAACTGATATGTCATTTGTAAAACTGATCATATATCAATCCTTGTCTAAATATTGAATTTGCAAATGTGTGAATATCGTTGTAATAGTGAATTACATTAAAAATAAAACTATTAGAAATAAATTTAAAATAAACAAATTAGTTCCACTACAAACCAAAAATAAAATTGTGTATTATTATTAATTAACCTAATTATTTATTATGTAGACCAGCGGTTCTCAACCTTATAGGTCCTACGACCCCCTTTTTAGGTCAAATATTTAGGCGACCCCTATGAATTGGAAAGTCAAATTACCATGCTAATTATATCTACAATAGATAAATGTTTATGTTTACTAAAGCAAAAGTAGTGCAAAAACTATGTAATCTTGTTCTCAAATACATTGATCTTAATCTTAAAAATATTTGTTTTCATTTTTTCTTTCCAAATCTGCGACCCCCCCCTAGACATGTTCCGCGACCCCCAAGGGGTCGCGACCCACCGGTTGAGAACCCCTGATGTAGACTATTGTTTTTTTTTTTCGATTGTGACTAGCTTATTTTTAATGTAATTCACTATTACAACGATATTCAAACATTTGCAAATTCAATATTTAGACAAGGATTGATACATGATTAGTTTTACAAATGACATGTCAGTTAGTTACTCAAGTTGTCGTTGGGATACGAAGGGGATGCAAGCCCTAAAATTGGTGGCGCAAGCTGGCGCAAGGTGGGTGCAAGTTATGTACCCTATTTTAAAGTTTCTCCCGTGATGACCCCCCCTCATCACGGGAGAAACTTTAAAGCTTGGAAATATAAATATTAAATATATAGGGGTACGAAAGGGGTGCAAGCTCTAAAATTGGTGGCGCAAGCTGGCGCTAGGTGGGTGCAAGCTATCTACCCTATTTTGAAGTTTCTCCCGTGATGAGGGGGGGCTAGCTTGGAAACATAAATATTAAATATATAGGGGTTGGAGAGGGGTGCAAGCTCTAAAATTGGTGGCGCAAGGTGGGTGGAAGCTATCTACACTATTTTGAAGTTTCTTCCGTGATGAGGGGGGGCTATCATCAAGTTAGCCCCCCCCCCCTGCTATTTTTTTAAAGTAAATACTCAACTAGAGGGGTGCAAGCTGTTATACATGTGGCGCAAGGTGGTGCAAGCTTGGTGCAAACTTTTTGTATAGATATTAGCCCGGTGCAAAGTTGAGGGGGGGCCAACTTGACGGAGCCACAAAACGGGATAGAGACAGCCGAGTTGAACCGCTCAATCGATCTATTGACATGGTGACGCAGAGTGAGGCGCGAATCAAATATCATCTCCAGATATCACTGGGAGCCTTGATATTGTCAAGTTTTGCACGTAATCTGTTAGTAAAACGGATTGCCACATATTTCGGCTTATTAATCTTCAGCCTCCAGTTAGAATGTGGTCCAAAGTTGGTAGCTAGCTTATTCGCTAATAATGTAAAGTTTGCAAGCATATTGTAGCCCTGTAGGTAAAAGGCCGTACGGTCTAATTTCTATTTCAAACATCAAAGACAGATTTGAAAAATTAAAACAAATTAAACGTCAAAATCGTTAGAATTTGACCCCATTTGACGGTATAGCTTTAATAATCTTGAAAAGTAAAACAAATTATTGCATTTATCTTTCTTTGCACATAATTAAGTACATATTAATTTGAATAATTCCTTTCTTTTTTAAAGTAATTGACGTATATAAATAGTTCAGCGCGACATCTATGATTTAACAGCTATATCTCTAAAACGTCATTAGTATAGTCTCGATCCATTTCTAAAAGCGTTAATTCGAGCGGAATTTCAGCAATATCTCCGTAGAGGGCGCCACCACCGAACAGTTTAAAAGCGGGAAAACGCACGTTGAATTTTTGAAAGTAAAACCCGCTGAAGACAGCCAGTCCCGCATGCAGTTCTGCCGGCGTTACAACAGCCGATACCGCCGTAGTGGACTGGCAAGAAACCGGCGTTAGAAAGAAACGAAAACAAACGGGTAAACAAATTTATGAACTGAATAAAATTCCGATCGGACTTCAAACGTATATTTTGCACCTGTCATCGTCGTTGATTGACGCGATTATATATCGGAAAAATAGTGTAACCGAAGAAGAATTAAAAGTAGAAGAATCCCGCGAGAGATGGAAGAATAATGTAGGGAGCATTCGTTGTGTGCCGCTGAATACACCTTTTTCGATATGCTTGCGCGAGGAAATCGTGGTGTTTATTTTTAGCTCTCGCTTCAGAAACAACATTTGTGTGTCTGCTACGACTCTATTGGACTGTTAACTAAAAAAAAAGCAGTGGAGAATGAGTGTGTTGTGTGTTGTGCATCTCATTTTGCGGGTTATTATCTGATAAAATATCGGTTCGAATTTGAATTTTACCCGAAAATAATAACGAAGAAGTGCATGTTCAATCGACTCGACAGATTAATACAGTGTCCGCGGTTAAAAAAATTTTGTGTAAACGGCATCTGATTGTTGATACCCGACCACGTCTTTCAAGATCAACGAGGAACCTTGACACCTGTTTTCGGAGAGCAACGGAACCGTTTGGAAAGTTGAAGGTAATAGGAGCTTGATTTTCATTGATATTGCCCTCTCTATATATCATTGGTGGGTTTGAATTCGCACGTGGGTTTGTATCCGATGTTTATTATGAAATGTCTTGCGTCTTACAAACTAACGGATTTCTCGTATAACTTTTTATATATTTTTTTTTAAATTAAATTATAATGTTTGGATTTGAGGGGGTGTAGCAATAAAAATGTATACGAAGAAGGTTTACAGGAATTACATGATTTTGTGCTTACTTGTGGAGGTACAAAAAGATATAGAACATATTTATCTTCAAGAACCATTCGACTGTACATATATGATGCATACAGTCGAATGGTCCACTGAAGCTAGTCCTCAAAAATTCGTTTTAATTGAGGGGCCAAATTCCACAGGCTCAGAAATTTTCTTGTGTGTTAATTGGAGCAAACATTCGAGTATATGCATCTCTCATAAAATCCGTTGCAACTTATAATTAAATGGACTTATCAGAATGTGTTTGGAGACAATTGTGAGCTGCCATATTTCTAAGTTCATGTCTAAATTACATATTTCATTATAGAATATGAAAATATACGTATTGGGTGAGCAATTGGAAACGAAGGAGGTTGGCAAGAAAATTTGCTAATTAATCGTAATGACAGGGATGGGATTTCGAGTGGGATTTTGATGCAACCAACCTCCTTCAGTTGTTTATAGACTTTAATGGGGTCCATATCAAGTAATTTTCCATTACTTACTCTTGTAATCCAGCAATTATACAACTATAATAAGCCACAATGCGTAAAGATGTATTTTTAAACGTTTAAGTTCTTACTTCCTCATCCAGATGTGGAAATCGATGCATTTTATAAAAGTCATTTGTGTTTTGACAATTTGGCACACAACACACAAATACCATATGTTATAATTATAACTGATTACAACAGAAAACTCAAATAATATAATCAAATAAACTTTAAACGTATTGCAAAATAATAAAAAATCAGATATGAACGCAGTGATGACACCACCACACGTTGATGAGAGAATTGAAATTAAGACATCTGTAGAAGGAGATTGAGATCGTAAGGGCAAAACAAGCTCATGTGTATGATGACCTATGACGTGAATTCGAGAATTTATTACGTAATAAAATGAAGCCAAGTTGAATCATCTTCTATTGTCGACATCAATAATGTAGACATTTTTTGACATTATAACATTAATAACAGCTAAGCAAAAATCTTCATCTCATTCTTCTTTTGTTACAAATTTTTAAAGATCCTTTCAACCTTTTCTCTCCTTACATGTTTATGGTGGGAGTTTGAAGAACATTTTGTCTTAAGTTAGAATTAAGTAACTCAAACCTTTCGTAATCAATAGATAATACCAACTGAAATCATACGATCCAAAAATTTACATGAGGGTGGTATCATTGTCTCACAAGTCTGAATTTCCAGATATAGTCTTGAAGACATAACAAATACATTTGAAAACTTTGGTAAAACCTGTGAGACCCCCTGTGGTATCATCACAGTCGGTGAGGCAAGGTTTTTTTAATCGATTAGGCCTTAAATCGATTTTAGAGAAATTACAGAACTTTGCATATTATTATTGCCCATAAGTTCGCGAAGTTGGCACCACAAAGTGGTCAAAAATCGACAAAAATTCTAGAATTGACCATTTATTGACCACTATTGACCATCAGCGATTTCGATTGACCACCTTCTATTTAGGCTACAGCCGCTATATTTTGGTGTCTAATGGCGAAAATGCTAAAATTAACAAATATAGACATTTTGTTCATCGGATACGATTGACCATCGTTTGACCATGTTTGACCATCCTTCACATTTTCAAAATTAAAAAAATAAAATTTCGATTTTTTTTTTACTGCAAACACTAAAATTTTGTTGCAGTGTAGGATTGACCAACGTTTGACCATGATTGACCACCAAATAATTTTTTTGAAAACTTAAAAGTATTCGAAAAAAATGAAAAAAACAAGTTCATATCTCCAATGAAATGACATCAAACCCAGATAATGTCATAACCTCTTGCGTCGCGTTTTTCACAAATTTTGAGAAGTGGTCAAACGCTGAAAATAACAGAACTTATTGTCTCGTGTCTCTAGATCACAGAAAACTGAAAATTATCGTTTGACCACCCTCCGGTTAAATTTTATCCGATCTTAAAGTTACGTATATCAGTTTCAAAGTTTTTCGCATTTTTCACAAATTTTGAGAGGTGGTCACACGCTGAAAATAATAGAACTTATTGTCTCGTGTCTCTAGACCACACAAAACTGAAAATTATCGTTTGACCACCCTCCGGTTAAATTTTATCCGATCTTAAAGTTACGTATATCAGTTTCAAAGTTTTTCGCATTTTTCACAAATTTTGAGAGGTGGTCAAACGCTGAAAATAATAGAACTTATTGTCCCGTGTCTCTAGACCACACAAAACTGAAAATTATCGTTTGACCACCCTCCGGTTAAATTTTATCCGATCTTAAAGTTACGTATATCAGTTTCAAAGTTTTTCGCATTTTTTACAAATTTTGAGAGGTGGTCACACGCTGAAAATAATAGAACTTATTGTCTCGTGTCTCTAGATCACACAAAACTGAAAATTATCGTTTGACCACCCTCCGGTTAAATTTTATCCGATCTTAAAGTTACGTATATCAGTTTCAAAGTTTTTCGCATTTTTTACAAATTTTGAGAGGTGGTCACACGCTGAAAATAATAGAACTTATTGTCTCGTGTCTCTAGATCACAGAAAACTGAAAATTATCGTTTGACCACCTTCCGGTTAAATTTTATCCGATCTTAAAGTTACGTATATCAGTTTCAAAGTTTTTCGCATTTTTTACAAATTTTGAGAGGTGGTCACACGCTGAAAATAATAGAACTTATTGTCTCGTGTCTCTAGATCACAGAAAACTGAATGTGATCGCTGTTCGAAATATTTTGACATATTTTACCGAATACTCGCACTGCAAAATATAAATCATTTTTTTTTAAGTTGGCAGGTCTGAGATGTATTTTGACAAGCTGTCAAAATGGAAGAAAATAACTGTCGCTTACAATTTGACGAGTGTCAGAAATTTTTTCGTAGCTATGACATTCATTAGCTTTGTTCGCGGACGGCATTCTGAACGTATTCGCGGATGAAAGACCTGCGCACTACAAATATGATCGTTCGCGGTAACAGAATTTTCTCACCGGTGCAGAATATTCTTTGTTCGCGCAACACATTTTACAAATTCCGAAGTAGTCCGTCACATGTTCTGTAGATCCTGAATCAAGGGCAAGAATTTTATATCCTACGCATGCGCTCTAAATTTTGATGTGAAAATACCACATGTTCTTGCTTTCTTGCTATGGTTAACAGAGTTAAGTTGGAAACAAATTGGTTAAAATTGTTATTAAAGTAAAAACGTACGATATAAACGAATTTTTTTTATGTATCGAAATACACATGTTATGTATGTACGAGCTTTAAATCAATTCTAATTGAGTAAAAATTTAGATGTCTGAATATTTCACATCAAGTGATGATGAAAGAAGAACTTCTTCAGATATTAGAGGTTACAAAAACTACCAATTTTTTTGAAGAAATTGTACTACAACCCTCAGATCAACATTATTTTGAACATTTGAAAATACACATAAACAGTATCCGTTTATAAGTCACCAAGGTTAACTTGGAGTATATCAAAATTTAATTTGTTACAATGGTGCCAACGTTAACTAATGAATATAACAGAAATTCGTTCGAGTAGTGTTCGCGGATGAGAAAATTCCCTCTCGTGTTCCAAGAGTCGCATGCGCAATACAAAAGTACTGAACATCTTCCAAGTACCTATATCCTGTATCTATTCGGGATCTCTTCCGCGAACAAAGCTAATATTATATTATAAAATGCAACGATTTTACCAACTTACATATCATACATCATAGGTAAGTACACACTTTAATAAACTGTCAAAATGAGAAAACCGATGTTTTTACAATATAAGAGCCGTCAGAAATTTGTTGGTACAGTTGAACTGTCAAAATCGAAATTACATTTGTATGGTTGTGACATTCTACAGTAAAAATATAACAGTTTTTACAATTTAACAGCTGTCAAAATTAAGTTGCTCATAACTCTCACAGATATTTCGATTAAACTGTCAAAATGAGGAAGATAATTGTTTTTGACAATTTGACCTGTCAAAAACGTATTGATTATTAAATTGCTTGTACATATATACAAGTTAGCAGCTTTCTAAAATATTTTGAGAGATGCATTTGGACAGATATCAGAAATATCCTGATAATTGAACTGTCAAAATGTTGGCTGTCCGAAATATTTTACTCATTACATCTACTGGAACTGCAAAATACAATTAATTTTATAACTCTCAGATTGATTTCGATACGCTGTCAAAACGATAAAAATTATTTTTTTTTTTACAATTGTAGAGCTGTCAAATTGTCCGTGCTGAAGTGCGAAAATAGGAAAAAAATAACAAAAAAAGTACAGTTTTCAGAACACTAAACACTATTCAGAATTATTTTGGGAAACGAGGAAGGGATCTGTTGCTCGCAACAGTTGAAACTATTTTGACAGGTACAAGTTTGGGGAAAATAGCCGAATTTAATTTGGCAGCTGTCAGGAATGTTTTGGTAAGCGTTTCAAAACAAGAATTAATTTGATTATCTGACGCTATTTCACGATATCTTTTTCACTGTAGGCGTTTAATTTGATCGTAACATTTTCCACAATCTGTTTATCAAGCGTATAGAATTACAATCTAACTTTTCAAGCAGAAACTAGCAGAAAAACAACGGCAACAGATTTAAGTGCTATTTTTCAGGATGCCGGCCAACTAGTTAAAGTAAAAATCTTTCGTTTAATCCTCGTTTCTCTAAATCCTCGCAAGAAGAAACAATATTTATAATCGGGGAAACATCTGCGAATATCAACGCCGGCTTTAATCCGTGGGCGTTATTATAAAAATTTAACGATTTTCTTGAAGGAAAAAAAGCGCTTTGTACTTGTTACTGAGATGAATATTTAGGGAGAACAGAACAAAAAAAGAGTTAACAAATTTGTACGACTGTTATTACGAAATCTGGAATGATTGCTACATTTAATCGTAATTTAATTTTATTTACAGTTTCATTTTAAAACGGTGCCTTGAGATATTAGTTTCGGGTAGACAAAACAGATTTAAAACTATCATGTAGTACATATGTCACTTGATTTAGAATTAACACCTCTTATAACTGTGAATGAATACCTAACAGGTTCTATTAAAAACTTGCGAACCTTATATTTACCGAACAAAAGCGATATACCAATACAGTACCAGTGCTTGACCTCTTAGAAAACAATAATTATCACATTGGCAACATCAAATACAACAGACTGTGGTGTTTATTATAAATTCAGTTATGCGTGAAAATGAACACAGTCAAGATGTAGCGGTATTCATCTGATACATATACGTTAATAAATTTTTTTGGGCGAAAAAATTTATTATTTCTTAAAAATCATCTTCGCAATAGATGCACAAGAGCTCCTAGGAAATTACCGGTAATAAACTTTAGTTACTGTTTTAAAATTTAACGTTCGGTAATAAGGATGGAGTTATCGTCGGCATGCACTAGAAATTATTATTTTTTGACGGATATATCTCGATCCATAAACATTTAGATCCATCGTACGGTATCTTTAGACTTCGTAAACATCAATATGATGTATAATCTTGAGGGGGAATAAGATACAACTAATACGAGTTCTCCCTCCCAAGATAAAGGTAAAATTTAATCTTGCGGTTTCCGTTAATGTCTGTATACATCTGGAAGTTCAGTGTCTAACACACTATATTTGACATTTGCTATAATTGCAAATCTAAAATTAATTTTGTGACAGCTGTCAAATTCTAACAACAGTATAATATTTTTACTGTAGAATGACACAACCATACAAATATTTCTGACAGCATCCAAGTGTAATATCGATTTTGACAGTGTTCAATTAAGTGCTAACAAATTTCTGACAGCTTTTGTATTGTAAAAACAGCTGTCATTCCTCATTTTGTCTGTTTATTAACTTACATCGTATCGTTGCATTTTATAATATATTAAATGTCGCAGCGATGAAAATTTTTTTGACAGTTGTCAAATGGTAAACGAGTTATTGTTGTGACAGCTTGTCAAAATACATCTGCGACCTGTTACCCTAAAAATTATTTTACAGTACCAGCAATTGGTAAAAGGTGTCAAAATATTTCTAACAGCTGTCAAATTAACATTTTGACAGGCGAACTATCAACATATTTCTACTACTACTACTACTACTACTACTACTACTACTACTACTTTCCTCATTTTTTGCATTTTATAATATGTATAACATTAATTGTCGTAGCGATGAAAAAGTTTTGACAGCCGTCAAATTGTAAACAACAGTTATTTTCTTCCATTTTGACAGTTCAACATGTACAATATTGTTGTGGCAGCTTGTCAAAATATATCTGTAATCGGTAAAACGTGTCAAAATATTTCTAACAGCTGTCAAATGGTAAAGAAGTTATTTTCTTCCATTTTGACAGTTCAATATGTAAAATATTGTTGTGGCAGCTTGTCAAAATACATCTGAGACCTTTTACTTTAAAAACATATTTTACAGTGCCAGTAATCGGTAAAAGGTGTCAAAATATTTCTAACAGCTGTCAAATTAACATTTTGACCTATCAACATATTTCTATTACTATAACTACTTTCCTCATACTCGTGTGAGCTGTAGAATTCTCGCATCGGTTGTTCCGATAGTAATAACTGTCAACATATTTTTAAAGCTGCCAAATTAGTCATAAAAGTAGTTTTTAAAATGCGCGAATGTCGTGATGATTAAAAAATTCTGACAGCTGTCAAATTATAAAGAAGAATTTCAATTTATACGGCTAAATATCATCGCACAAGTTCTATAAAGGTTGCATTAGATTAAATTTTGACAGTTCAATTACTAATAAAAAGCAGTTTTTACAAAGTGTCGTAACGATTAAAAAAATTGAGAAAAGTGACAGCATTGCTACAGTTGAACTATCAAAATGTTTTTGAAAACTTCCAAGTTAGTATTAAAAGCAGTTTTGGCAATGTGTAAGTGTGGTTATGATTAAAGAAACTGTTGTTGACAGCTGTCAAATTAAAAAGAAAACAATTAGGTACAATTTATACTGTCATTGTATTTATATTTTGACAGTTCAACTACTCAAAAGTTAGCTCTTGAAAAATAGCTATGAGTTCCTTATTTTGACAGCTTACCAAAATACCAGTCTATTTATCATATGATGACAGTTTACCAAAATATATCTGGGATGTAAAAAAATATGAAAGCAGTTGTGGTTTATGGTTCCGACACGGTTATAAACTGTCAAATTACTTCTGACGGCTGTCAAAATTCTAACACCGATTATTTTTCTCTGTTGAGTGTCGCAACCAAGTTTCTGACAGCTGTCAAATTGTAGAAAACAGTTATTTTTTTATTTCCTGTTTTGATAGGTGTAACAGTTAAAATTCTTTTGACAGCTGTCAAATGAAAGATAAAAACAGCTATTTCGTTCGTTCTAACAATTATATTAATTTTTGACAGCTGTTGGATTTTTTTCGATGGTTTCACACTGTTGAGTGTGGGAACAAATTTTTGACAGCCGTCAAACTTTTATAGCTTAATTATCGACATTTAGGGAAAATTGTCAAACTATAAAAGTATTCATTTTCTTACTGTTTTGTCGAGTGTAACTCTTTAACACATTTCTGCCATTTCTGTTGTTAAACTGTATATCCAGGTATTATTTATTACGATTTTAGCTGTTGTGTCTATCTTAATAAATTTGACAGTTGTCAAATTAAAAAAAGAGCCAGCTATTTTTCTAATTTTGATATGTTTTTATCGCTGTTTTGATTGATGTGACGGTAAAAGTGATAGCTGTCAAATTTGTTACAGTTTTAGCAGATTTAACAATAAAAACAAACAACAAAAAAGAACAAATTTTTGACAGCCGTCAAACTTTTATAGCTTAATTATCGACTACTACTACTACTACTATTTTGTCGAGTGTAACACTTTAATACGTGATAGTTGTTAAATTACATTTTTTAACTATAAAACCGACTCTATTTTCTTTTGGTTTTGGAAGGTGGAATGTCTGAACAACATAATTTTTTGTGTCGTTTGAGCAGACAATACGATCTCTTCGAGCCTATCTTACCGACCAAACACTCCTTTCTTCTGATCCCACACTATAGTGTATACGCATATTACCGATGCACATAACAACCTGGTAGCCGCCTGTAACCGATGAAGGTTTAAAAATAAAAATAAAAAAAAGGCAGCTGCCTCGTCTTGCACGCATAGAAAATAACTTTCATTGTGGACGGAGTTCATCGACCCCGGCCATTGCACGGCCAACAACAATCGACGTCGATGTTAGATGATCTGCTCTTTCCATAAGCACATATGATTGGGTTACGAAATATGCTGCTCATTTCCGTTATCGTAAAATAAAGCGCAGGTTCGAGTGTCTCATGTCAGCACGGACAAAAGCTAATGTTATATGTATGTATGTATGTAAAACGTGATAAATTAGACGGACTGTATATGAAATCTTTGCGTCATTTACGACGCGATCCTAATATTTCCAGTGAAGACCAGGAATATATCATCAAGAGCGAGACCAAATGGGAATCTTCTACGAGAGTACAAAAAAAAGAAAGAATATGGGAGAACGACTTTTCTAGATTAATATCTTTCATTTCGTTCATATTTTCCAAAGGGGAAACCGCAAAACGGCTATGAAAGGAAGATGAGGGGTGGGTGTTATGTCTTCGTAAGAGTGCGCTGCATTAAATACCCGTGTTGTTGTTTTCGTCGTTCTTGATGGAAATGGCCCATTTAGTGGAGGAAAAGGTTGTTTTTTTCCCGTCCATCAAAATATAATGTTGGGGGATTATGTTGCAGATGGTTTATTTGAGATACATATATACAACTGTGTTCAAAATAATTTGGCATTAGCTATAAGTGAAAGACGGTCATCGGTGTGGTCTCAACTTGTCTCAACTTTGAATCAACTCGGATCTAATGAGATATATGAGTGAAGTATCTGTCAGTGCTCTATTATGGCGTTGCTGTCTTTGATCAAGTCTTTATTCGTAGGGTCTGATGGCATCTCCCTTAAAATGCTTTTATTATTATTATTATTATTATTATTATTATTATTATTATTATTATTATTATTTCAATCTTGCCAACTTTATCCAAGGTTCTTGCGAAGGTTGTCGTTAGGCAGGTTCGAGCATCTTTAGTATCCAATGACGTTCTACCAGTTGGACAATTGGGTTTTCGGCCAGGATACGAATCTGCCTGACAATGACAAGGTCATGGTGTTGCACCTACTAGACTATAGCAAGGTGTTTGATACCATAAATCACAGCCTCCTGCTATTCATTCTCCATTTCATTGGCTTCAGTTAGGAAGCAGACTTTTTCCGGTCGTACATTTTGAATCGGAGCCAGGAGGTACATCTCGGAGGTAATATTTCCTCTTGTAGACCTGTAGTTTCAGGCATGCCACAGGGTAGAGTACTGGGGCCTTTACTGTACTGCATTTACACATCCAATTTGGTTATAGATGCTTCAATTAGTACTCCTACGACATGTATGCAGACCATACACAGTTGTACTATTCATTTGGTCCCGGCATTGTGGACACCGCCGCACAGTGGTTCCAAATCCCAAAAAGCTGGCCAAAAACTTTAAGAATATTGTTTGAACCTGTGCATATAAGGGCTTTGAAGGTCGCTGGTTCTGAATCGGAAGTTCAAGAAAATCAGAAAATTTCGTTTCAAAAAAATATAAATTAATTTATTAATAATGTCCAAAGAACATTTAGATTAAATAAATAATGTAAAACGACATTATTTTAACACTAAAAAAAAATAGATATTAAATATAAACAGGTGTGTAATTCACTCTGAATTGCATTCTGAAACATTAACCTCAGAATCACTCTCAACTGCAGGAGAACTGGAAACTAAAAGTTGGAGAACTTCTGGAGAGAACGGTTTCGGTTTTTTCTGTGGAAGTTTTCTAATACTTAGGATACTAATAATCCGTAAAAAACATCTTCCATAGTTTTTACTCTCGATGTCTTTCTGGAACAATCGAGCCGATATTTTTTATATCCTTATTTCGTGCTTCTTGAACCTCTTCGGACAATTGTCCTATAGGTAAAAGCGCTTCCTGTATTATTCGTTTTCCATGAATTAAAATTTTGTGGAATGAGGTAGGCATGTAATACCACGGATATAATGTAACAAATTCTCCTGCAGTTCGAGTCGCATAATCTTGGAATTTTTCGCAATCAATATCATGTCTACTGGATAGAGTTTGTAGAATAACATAAAAGCGTTTTATTATTCTCAGTTCAATGCCTGAGATTTCGGCAGAAATATTTGCTTTTTCGAAAAATCGGCGAGCGGTGTTGCCGTTTTTACTACTTCTATAGCCTGGTTTTGGACGGTCAACAAGTAATCCAAGCTGTGTTTTAAATTTGCTTTGAATCTTCATATCTTCTTCATTCATTCATACATTTAGATTGTATAATGCTATTTCAACTACAGGAGGTTGTATCAGCCTGCGTGAAGTTAGCCCCCCTCCCCTTTTTTCGAATTTCGAAATTTTGAAAGTTGTTCCAGGTTGTTCTAGGTTTGTTCTAAATTGTTCCAGAATTTTGGAGAAAAATATTAAAAAATTGCCCAGCAAAATCGAAAAAACCGTTTTTCTGGCCAGCCCCCCCCCTTTTTCAAAATTCGAAATTTTGACAGTTGTTCCAGGTTGTTCTAGTTGTTCTGAACATTGTTCCAAAGTTTGAACCTTCTCACGTTAGTAGTTTATGAAATAATTAATAAAAATGAAATTTCGCCAGCCCCCCCTTTTTCGAAATTCAAACTTTTGAGAGTTGTTCCAGTTTGTTGTAGTTGTTCTGAACATTGTTCCAAAATTTGAGCCTTCTATCATGTGTAGTTTATGAAATAATTGAGAAAAACAAAATTTCAGTAACGCCTCTTTTTCGAAATTCAAAATTTTGAAAGTTGTTCCAGGCTGTTCTAGGTTTGTTGTGAGAAGGTTCAAACTTTGGAACAGTGTTCAGAACAACTAGAACAACCTGGAACAACTGTCAAAATTTCGAATTTTGAAAAAGGGGGGGGCTGGCCAGAAAAACGGTTTTTTCGATTTTGCTGGGCAATTTTTTAATATTTTTCTCCAAAATTCTGGAACAATTTAGAACAAACCTAGAACAACCTGGAACACCTTTCAAAATTTCGAAATTCGAAAAGGGGGAGGAGGGGGGGAGCTAACTTCACGCAGGCGTTGTATCATTCTTCGTCTGACCCGTTATGATTTTTTTTTCCTCTTTTCTTTTCTTCTGTTTTCGCATACAATTTTTTTGCAGATATAAAGAAAATCTACACACGAATTTAGGTTAGGATTTCATTTAATTTTAGTTTTAGAATCAATTTTTTTGGACTCGAGAATATAAGCAGCTTCCTGGACGCATGGAACTCGGGTCCTTTTGATGGCAGAGTACATTAATAATTAATTGTTGTATGTGTTATTGTAATGAATCGTCGCCAATAAACAACTATTATTATTATTATATTATTAAAAAAGCCATCACCTCAAGTTCCGACTTCTGACTTAAGGCCAATTAGTCCGTTTTGTTGTATCAAAAATTTTCGAAAAAATTCTAAACAATGCAACCAATATGATTACATTATTTCAACATGATATCAAGGGAGGGAAATTCTTTATTAGTTGTCATGTGGTAAGGGAAATTAATAGACAGGTACCTGTGTGTTTATCATCAAAATAACGAAAGTAATACTTAGGGAAGAGATCAGGATAAGAGGATTTTAAATTATTTTCACGGTGGTTCGCATTTTTCACAAATTTTGAGAGTTGATCAGACACTGAAAATGATACGACTTATTGTTATGTGTCTCTAGACCACAAGAAATCGGAAATCATCGTTTGACCACGCTCCGGCTAAATTTTATACGATCTCGAAGTTAGATATAAGTGTTTTCAAGTTTACCACACTTTACACAAATTTTGAGAGGTGGTCAAACGAAAATAATAGGACTGCTTGTCTCTTGTAACTTAGAGATCGGATAAAAATTAACCGGTGTGTGGTCAAACGATAATTTTGAGTTTTCTGTGGTCTACACGAGAGAGACACGAGAGGATAAGTTGTTTTCAGCGTTTGACTACCTCTCAAAATTTGTGAAAAATGCGATGCAAGAGGTTGTGACATGGTCGAACGTTGGTCAATTCTATGCTGCAGCAAAATTTTAGTGTTTGTAGTAAAAAAAAATTCGAATTTTGAAAATATGAAGGGTAGTCAAATATGATCAAACGATGGTCAATCATATTCGACGAACCAAATGTCTATATTGGCTAATTTTAGTATTTCCACCATTTTAGGTTGTAGCCTAAACAAAATGTGGTAAATCTAAATCGCTGATGATCATTAGTGGTCAATCCTTTCTAGCATTTTTGTCGATTTTGAACCACTTTGTGGTGCCAACTTTGCGGACTTGTTTATTAGTCATCTAAAATTTTTGTCTAATCTCCATTTCTTTTTATTGGTCTGATATTGTATGTATTTTAACGTGTAATATTGTGCCTTAGATAACATATCACTCAATAAGTCTCCGGTCTAACTAAGAAAAACAAATTTTTTTTTAGAATTTCGGCTTTATTCATCAACATACCCTCCTTCAAGATAAATTCATTCGAACGCTCCTCTAACTTTATGTAAAACAATTTGTCTTTGCTCTTAAAGTAAGCCTCAGTTTCAGCAATCACTTCTTTATTTCAGACAAATTTCTTTCCCTTGATCACCTTTTTCATGTCTGCAAAGAGCCAATAGTCTCTGGAGGCCAAATCTGGAGAGTACGGTGGGTGAGGAAGCAATTCAAAGCGTAATTCCTCCAATTTAATCATTGTTTTCATCGACTTGTGACACGGGGCATTGCCTTTTCTCTTTTGCTTGTAGGGCCGTTTTTTTTTCTTGATTTCTACACTCAATCGATCCAATAATGCCATGCAATATTCACTATTGATAGTTTTGCCTTCCTCAAGATAGTCGATGACCAAAATTCCATGCGCGTTCCAAAATACGGATGCCATAATCTTGCCAGCCTACCTTTGAGTTTTTGGTCGCTTTAGTTTGATCCATCGTCACATGCCGATGCAAGAAATTTTGCTTGAACAGCTCCAAACAGCGCTCTGAATCGTCGACGCTTGTTATTACTGGTCGGGTGCGCATGCAACTTTATTCTGCGGTCTTTTAAAACTATTTTCTGGACATTTTTTATGTTTTCCGGAACAACTGCTGATTTTTGGGCGACCAGAGCGTTCAGCATTATTACAGGTTCCATGGAACCCACGAAACTAATTTAGCATTAACGATACTCAGGTGTTTGTTGTCCTATCGAGAAACTACGATTTTCCAAACCTTATTTATATTTACCGCAAACGAAGCAAACATTGTTAGGACATGGAAATGACAGATATATCGGAACAAACAGTACACATTACCGAACGCTCTCACTATCAAACGCTCGGCAGAAAATTGGATCGAGCCTACACTCCACCCGACCACCTTCTCCTTCTTCATGCATCAATCTGAATGAGGACTACTCCCCCCCCGATATAGTCGCTAGCCCGGAGCGGGAGACCAGGACTACGGCGGCACGGCGGTGGTGTGGAGTGAGGAGTAATGCTCCGGGCAAATTGGATAAATTGAATTGCTCGTTGTTATACGCGTCCCCATCCCTCTTACCTCTCGTCCTCGTTCCATCCCGCAGGCTCCGGTGCTCATATTTTTTTTTGTTCTACTCGTGTTCGTCGATGAAAATGAAACCGCCATTTTTATTATACTTCGGTTAGAGTGTGCCTCTTTAAAACTCTTTATTTACGTGTAAATCTACACAACTTTTGTTCTATTCGTTACGAAGCGTAACGGAAAAATTGTCTCTTGGATGCCGGTCGTCCTTGAGCCTGAGTTTCTCCGTATACGTGAACGTGCTCTAACCATACACGCATCGAAAGCTAAACGAGAAACTTGCAGGCACAGCTTGAATGGATACTGCATTATATGCACGCGCATTCCTCTTTTAGTACTCACCGTTTACGTATATAGAATTCTAACGGATTTTTTCTTCTCAATAAGAGAATAAGACTACACACATATTTAATAGGTATTGTGACTTTATTTTAATGTTAGCGATAGATCCTCTCTTCCATTTTCTATATCTTTTCGGCCGACGCGACGTACTCAATCTGTTACAAACGAAATATAGCGGTACTCTCGTGTACCATCCCCAAAAAGGCTGAAGTTATTTCTCATATGGAAGTTATTACCGTATTACCCTCTCTTGTGATGTCCTGTTCAGCATACGCGTTGATATCGGACCCTACCGTCTCTCCCTCCCTCTCACAGGCTTCTTATATCCGTAGTTAATGCGGGAACATGAATATGGTGATGGGATACGGTCGCATGAACGCTACGGTTTGAATATTTTCAAGAGCCGAGTCCGGCCGCCCTTTTAATTTTGTCTATTTGCCGATATACGGTTCGCCCCTCTGATGGTGCTTTATTTTGCTGTCCGGGAAATGGATGGGAATCTACGCTGTTTGAGGTTCTAAAATAATGTGACTTGGATTTATGGTGTTTAATCCGGATTTGAATTTGTGATTTTTCGAAGGGGTTAGGTTTTAGTGGAAGCGTGGGAGAATTAGTAAAGTTTTGAGATTTATTTTTATGGATGACTAAAATTTTTTGTTAATAAAAATTTTCTTGCCTACTCGAGAAAGATTTTAGAGCAATTTTTTTTTTTGATTTGGCTGCTTTAGGGAACTTTAACTTGAAACCAAAGTAATGGTTTTTCGTTATTGTCTTTTTATGATATTGCGTTGTGAAACAAAACTCTTTCAGATCATTTTATCATTTATTAGGTCTTCTGTTTCATGACTCTCTTGTGGCCAGAGCTGCCACAACTTCTGTTCTAATTCCCAGTTATCTTAATAAAACTCTTGTACAACTGTCAACTAACTGACGTTTATGCAGTCTATGTTTTTCTAACAAACTAGATATTACTTATACATAAACATATAATACAACATCCTCCTTTTTTTAAATAACAGTTACACTGTAACAAAATAAAACTTAAATTAGAATATAATCTTTGTATTTTTGAGGTAATTTGTGAGATCTCTTTGGTCGCATTGATTCTAGAGATTCTTTTTTATTTTCAGCTACTACTTCAATACTTGTATGTCTTTCATTTTTCCCTTGTAACTGCAATGCGTTGGAGTTACTCTCCTCTTCATTTCTTGTTTACTTGTTTATTCTTTCGCAGGTTCTAATTCGCCCGAATTTCCTATTATCTCCTCTCTGTGTTGTATTTTTTCTTTGTCATTGTCTCTTTCCCTTTCGCTTTCCAAATTTACTGATTTTATATGCTCTCTATTCCTTCTATAAGATTTTTCCTCCACTTCTACTAGGTATGATCTATCCTTTACCTTCTCTTTCACTATTCCCTTGTTATATACAGGGTGAGGCATTAGTGCGTCAAAGCTCAATATATCCCTTATTATTGATGATATCAAAAAACTTTATGTACAAAAATCATAGACAGTCTTAAGCTACACATTACAAAATTAATTTCATTTATACAGGGTGTTTCATATCACTAGAGTGAACCAAACATACATTTTCTTAAATGGAACACACTATATATTATTTCAAATTTGGATTAAGCCTATCTTCCTCGTTCTTTCAATATCAGGTTTCATTGAGTTATACCGAGTATTTCAGAAGTTATGGTCAATTTTGTGTGAAAATCGTCACGTATTTAACGTCCTGTGTATTCCATATAAGACGACAATAGACAATAAGTTCTATTATTTTCAGCGTTTGACCACCTCTCAAAATTTGTGAAAAATGCGAAAAACTTTGAAACTGTTATACGTAACTTTAAGATCGGATAAAATTTAACCGGAGGGTGGTCAAACGATAATTTTCAGTTTTCTGTGGTCTAGAGACACGAGACAATAAGTTCTATTGTTTTCAGCGTTTGACCACCTCTCGAAACTTGTGAAAAATGCGACGCAAGAGGTTATGACATTATCTGGGTTTGATGTCATTTCATTGGATATATGAACTTGTTTTTTTCGAATATTTTTAAGTTTTCAAAAAAATTATTTGGTGGTCAAACGTTGGTCAATCCTATACTGCAACAAAATTTTAGAGTTTTCAGTAAAAAAAAAATTCGAAAAAAAATTTTTTTTGAAAATTTTGAAAATGTGAAGGATGGTCAAACGATGGTCAATCGTATCCGATGAACAAAATGTCTATATTGGCTAATTTTAGTATTTTCGCCATTAGACCCCAAAATATGGAATAGCGGCTGTAGCCTAAACAAAAGGTGGTCAATCGAAATCGCTGATGGTCAATAAATGGTCAATCCTTTCTAGCATTTTTGTCGATTTTTGATTCTTTGATTCTGCCGCTAATAAATCCAAAGCTACATGGGGTATTATAAAGCGTGAGATTGGATCACAAAGTGGAGTCACTAGTGAACTTAACCTAAAGCGTGATGGTGTGGAAACAAGCGATCCATTTATCTTGGCCATTTATTTTGGTTTATCTTGGAGATTGTGAGCATCCTACTTCCATCATAAAGTACTCTATTTCTTACTCCTGCCACAGGAAATGAGATTTTTAACGTAATATGTGAAATGTCACCCAAATTTTCTGCAGGTCTTGATCAAATACCGGCATTTATCGTCCAGCTTTAACATCTCTAGTTAATTTGATGTTCACAGAGGGTATCTTTCCGCAAAAGCTAAAACAAGCAAAAGTATTACCAATACACAAAAAAGGTTCAAAATCAGAAATTAGGAATTATCGTCCCGTATCTGTATTACCAGCCTTTTCGAAAATATTTGAAAAAATACTGTATAGCAGACTTGTTAGTTTTTTTTTAAACCATGACATTTTCAGTAAAACACAATACGGTTTTTAATGCATTAACAAAAGTACTACAGAGCGTCGATCGTCACTCATTCAATCTTGTTGCGAAAGCTATACAATTGCGGTATTCGGGGAGTTACCTTGGATTTGATCGTTTCTTATTTATCGGAGCGTGATCGAAGTGTCTGCATAAATATGGAAGGCGCAGCAAATGTATTTTCTAATTCGTCGCGACTGCTGAGAGGGGTTCTCCAGGGATCGACGATCGGTCCCTTACTATTTTTGGTCTACGTCAGCGATTTAGTTAATTACATCACCTAAGGTCAAGTCTACCAATTTGCAGATGATACCACGGTAATTATATCGTATAAAACTTCAGCGGAATTATCTCATTTATCAACAGATCAAAAACATTTAGACAAATATAAAATGTTTTTAGGTGTTGTCAATCAATTTTGAAATTTTAAATTTTTCCGTTTGATTTTTCTTGTAGTTAATGTATTGCTAGTTATTACATACCGCCGGTTTAACTTACACTTTGTATTAATTCTCCTGATGAAGCAGGAATATTCTGCGAAATATTGAGAAATTAATAAATAAGTCAATAGTTTGACCTCTCTTTCTTTTGACCGCATACCCGAGGAATTAATTCACCATCAATTATATTATCATTATTATTATTATTATTATTATTATTATAAAATCAACTTCTTCTTGGTCTTATTAACAGATTTGGATTTCATATCACAATTTGCTGTAGTCGTTGGTGGTTTCATTCGTACTGGCAACATTACATTTTTTTGCTCTCAACTCTACTACTCGTTTATTAATTTTAGATAAATCAATTTATTACATAGGTATCCAAAGAACTTTCAAACTATTGACAATTAGGACATAAAATTATTATGTGAGAGTTAAAAAAATGCCAAAATATCAGACACCAACTCGAACAAAATTATTTTGGAGCTACATTTGCTGCCAAGGCGCTTTTCTATATTAGTCAGCTCTCCTGAACATCCAATTTGTTCTATTACAGAAACTACTTTTCTAGATTTTGACATATCCGAGTATGGACTAAATATTCTTAAAACATCATTCATCACTAATTATCCTTTAATTTTCCCGGTTTTCCCTTACAAGAGACTTAAAACGTTTCCCCAAATTTTGAGCGTACATTTCACACACAAAAGAACCGGCTATTCTCTTTTTTGTGTACGAGAGCCGTCGACGCGTCGGCCGTCCTCATTTGCATCTAAATACTGCGGTAGCGGAGAAGAATAACGTCGCAGAAGTAAGGGGCGGACAAGTGCACATTCAAGAGGAATCCGCGGAAGTATTTCGGGAATGCGCTTCGGACGGAATTTATTTCTGCTTTCTCGATGTTTTTCCGGCGTGCCTTTCGCGGCTAAAATGTATTATTATGTTGTGTTTATATATTGCGTCTCCTCGAATGCAGGAAATGACCTAGTTTAGTTTTGAATTCGATAAGACGGCGCGGGTTTTATTGCAAATGCAATATACTTTATTTATTTAGCACTCGCACAGTATTATTGGAGATGAGAAGGAGATCGCCGTTATTTTTCATCTTCTTTTTCGATCGAAATGAATATAAATTAAAAAATTAAATTTGTATAACAGCTGATTCGAGAAGCGTTACCTACTTATGACGCCGATACCAGAACAAGCTTCGACGTTCTTGTTCCATCAAATATTCATAGAATGATTTGCAATTCGCCATGGTCTGTGTACACACAACATACATACACTTCTCTCTAAACATTATACAAACTGAAGTAAAAATAGGCACTTCGTGGGCTATTGTCGAACGGTTTCCTTCAGGGACGAGCGTAGAACGAGATCGGGGGGACTTCTTTTACAACGAACGGCACGAGAACACGGTTTTTTCTCGATTTTTTCTTTCACTCGTGACAACAACGGCGTTTTAATATCGGAGCGTGTCCGATGCCGTGTCGTTTAGATATAGAATTCCGACTTGAGTGGCTTGCGAGCGCGTCGAAATTGTTCATTCCTGAGCGATTTGAATTATTAGTTTCGGATGTTTATAGACAACAAGCCGTTCTGTTTTATTTATAGGTCTCTGTGAGCTTGTATACGGGCCGCTAGTTCGAAATGTCAAGTTGGGTCGTTTAGTCTAAAAATTCTATTGTAATCCCGAAGGTCGTTTTCTATGTGGTGTGCTGAGTTGAGACGTTGTGGTTAATGCTAGGAGAACTGTGGTCGTTTAAACGTTTCTCAAAAATAATTACTTTTTTTCGTACAGAGTGGCAACATTTTAGGTTCTATACTAACAAAAATTAGCTATCACGTCAGGTTTTTGAGAAATGTTTTTTTTATACATATACAGGGTGTTTAAAAAATGCGGCAATATTAAAGAAGGTGATTGCCCAGGTCATTTTATACAAAAAAGTTCCTATAAACATAGGTCCGCAAACGCTTCCTTACGGATCTACAGCGTGAAGTTTAATTAAAAAAAAAACAGTAAAAATTAGATTTTTCCAAAACGGCTTGAGATATCATAATGAAATTTTAGGCGTGTTAATAGCGGTGGGAGACACATACTTTGCAATACAACACGATGTTTTAGTCGTACCAGTGGCGCGCGTATTGGCACGTCACAGGCTATTTTTCAAGAAAAAAATAGGACGCCGCTGATTTCTCTAAAAATAAAACTATGTTTTTATTCTTTACTCAATTGTGAAGAAAAACGCTCTCTTAACTTTTTATCATACGACGTACCGTTTTTTAGTAAAAAAAAATATTTTAGTGCATATCCATTTATCATGCGTACAAAAATATTTTTAAACAGTCCTGTTTTATTTACTGACATATTGAATGAGTCTCGTGATTAATAATTTTGTATGTATCGAATTTGTTGACGTTTCTTATCATGAATCGCCGCTATACGAATGCCGAGATGACCGACATGCACTACATTTATGGACTTGCGGATTTCCTGGCCGTATTGCTCCTGATAGAAAAATTTTCGAAGGTATTCATCGGCATCTTTATGAAACAGGCACATTAAGACGAAATGGAGGAGCAGGAAGGCCAAGGACAGCAAGAACGGTAAAGCTGGAAGAGGATGTGCTAGACATGATTGAAGAAGATCGAGGTACTTCTGCTCGAAAAATTGCTGACGCTTTGGATGTAAATAATGGGACTATTTGGCACATTCCGAAGGAAAATTTGTTGTATCCATTCCATATACAACACGTTCCTGCTGACTTTCCTCCTCGCATTGCATTCTGTCAATGGCTTTTGCACAAAATGGTTCAAATCTCTCAATTCCTGATGATGATTCTGGTCACCGATGAAGCGAATTTTTCAAAAAATGCAATACGCAATTTCCATAATAACCATGTATGGTGTGATGAAAATCCACATGAAATTGTTGAAGATCGTTTTGAACGTCAGTTTTCTTTGAACGTTTGGCTTGGGATTGTGGGTGACTGCCTAATTGGACCGGTATTTTTACCAGGGAGACTTACCGGAGAGGTCTATCGTAACTTTTTGGAAAACACGCTCCCTGGATTTCTGCAGAACGTGCCATTAGCAATTAGAGATGCAATGTGGTATATGCACGATGGCGCACCAGCCTACTTGAGTCAAGTCGCTCGTAATTTCTTAACACAAGCATACGGAAATCGCTGGATTGGCCGAGGTGGACCTCACTTAGGGTCTGCACGATCTCCGGACTTAAATTCCCTGGATTTTTTCCTGTGCGGCCATTTGAAGTCCTTGGTGTACGCTAGTCCATTGGAAAACGTAGAAGACTATCCTGGCGTTTTTGCGAGAGTTCGCCAGTCAATGAGAAGATTGGATTCTTGTGTCCGAGCTCGAGGTGGTCACTTTGCACAGTTTTTGTAATTTTTGGTTGGTAGAATTGTTGGTTTGGTAAAATATTTGTTTGAGCCCTTGAATAAAACCCTTGTTCTTTAAAAGTTTTTTTCTGTAATAAATGGACATGCACTAAAATGTTTTTTTTTACTAAAAAACGGGCACGTCGCCGTCGTACGATAAAAAGTTAAGAGAGCTTTTTCCTTCACAATTGAACAAAGAATAAAAACATATTTTTATTTTTAGAGAAATTAGCGGCGTCTTATTTTTTTTCTTGAAGAATAACCTGTGACGTGCCAATACACGCGCCACTGGCACGACTAAATCATCGTGTTGTATTGCAAAGCATGTGTCTCCCACAGCTATTAACACGCCTAAAATTTCATTATGATATCTCAAGTCGTTTTGGAAAAATCTAATTTTTACTGTTTTTTTTAAATTAAACTTCAACACCCTGTCGATCGATAACGAAGCGTTTGCGGACCTATGTTTATAGGAACTTTTTTGTATAAAATGACCTTAGCAATCACCCCCTTTAATATTGCCGCATCTTTTTTAAACACCCTGTATATGTATTACATGTACTGTATTTCTAAACGTATTTTTTTATGAGTAAGTTAAAAAAAACTATCAAGTTATTATCATGCTAACGGGCATGTCTGAACAGGATTTAACATGTTTGAGCTTCATTTGTACGTCATAGTCGTTAAACCACTCCCTTTTATTCTCTAGAACCAATCTAATCAAGGAATTAATAGATCTGTGCATATGTGAGTATATGTATGAGACTCTACAGACGTGTTGTTCTACTCAAATTGACTCAATGTATGGTAGTAACATTAGTTAAACGTTTCTTGAATTCGTAATGTCCCGTAGGTGTGCAAGCAATCCCAACAGTTTTTGTTATGTATGTGGAGAATTCACCGTTCAACAGCATAGACGAAATATTACACCGTTAAAAGAAAAATCGTATAACCTCTATTTTAAATTAAAAATTACAAATCAAGACAAGTTGTGGACCCTTCACAATGTACGTGCACGATGTGCTGTTACTTTGAGGAGCTGGCGAAAAGGTAACAGCGTAGCTATGCCATTTAGTAGACCTATGATTTGGCGAGAACAAAAGGATCATTCGAGAGACTGCTACTTTTGCTGTACAAAGACCTTCGGGTTTTCCAGTAAAAATAAGGATAAAATTACCTATCCTAATTTACCTTCTGCCACTCGTCCAGTTCCTCATTCGGAAGCTTTGCCAGTACCAAGTTCTATTGATGTTTCGAACCAAGAACATGTTAAAACTTTGATAGAGGAATACAGTTCAGAGTTGTCGGACACAGATGAAGAGTTCGAGATCTCAATTTATCAAAAACTCAGGCAGAAATATTAGGATCAAGACTGCAACGATGGAAGTTGTTTCCTCCGCGTACGCGTATTTCTGTATATCGAAATCGCCAGAAAGAACTGTCACAGTATTTTTCAACTGAAGAAGGTCTTTCATTTTGCAAAAATGTTGACGGTTTAATGCGAGAATTAGGTTACGAACACCAACCAGAAGAATGGTGTCTTTTTATAGATGCTTCGAAATTGAGTTTGAAAGCTGTCCTTCTACATACATATAGGAAACATCTACCCCTCCATTTCCGTTGGTCATGCCGTGCACATGAAGAAAACATATGATAAGATGACAGGTCTCCTTGATAAAATCAATTACAAAACCTATAAATGGTGCATACAACAGTGCTAATCTCAAAGTAGTTGCAATTCTGCTTGGTCTACAACTTGGATTCACAAAGTATTGCTGTTTCCTTTGTGAACGGGATAGTCGATCGAGAAATTTGCACTATACTGTTAAGCAATGGCCAATCAGAATACAATGTACTCCTGGAGAAAAGAACGTAGTCCATAATTCGTTGGTGTAGCCTCATAAAATACTCTTACCGCCATTACACATAAAATTAGGTCTGATGAAGAATTTCCTCAAAGCATTGGACAAAGAGGGACCAGGATTTCGATATCTTAAACAAAAATTTCCTAATATATCTGAGGCAAAACTTAAAGAGGGGATTTTTATAGGACCCCAGATTAATCTGTTACAACAGAATCGAGAATTTGACGTACTCTTGAGCGAATTAGAACGGACTGCTTCGGATGCATTTAAAAGTGTGACAAGAAATTTCTTAGGAAATAAAAAATCAGAAGGTTACGAGGAAATTGTTAGTGAACTTCTTAGAGGTTACCTACCATGCATTAGGCTGTAATATGAGTCTTAAAATACATTTCTTGCATTTGCACCTGAACTTCTTTCCCCCGAATCTTGGCGGTGTTAGTGACGAGCATGGGGAAACATTTCATCAGGATATTTCCACTATTGAAAAACGCTATCAGGCAAGTGGAATAGTGAATGCTTGCTAACTACTGTTGGACTTTAATTTCCGAATGTTATTCATCCCAATATAAAAGAAAAGTGAAAAGAAAGACTTTCTAAATACGTCCCAGAATAAATAGCATATACTTAGTGTTAGTATTGTATGATCAATATGAATTTCATTTGTTTATAATACCAGACGTGATAGAAGATATTTGTTTTTATAATAATTATTAGGAATATAAAACAAAATAAGTTTGTATATAATTCATAAAGAAAAACAAAAAAAAATGAAAATTTGATGTTCTGTGTAATTTTTAATTGTGACATTCTAAAAATCAAAAAAAACGTAGAAGAGGAACAAATCATTTTCTGGTATACCGAAGCATGTTACAGAAATATTTCGGTCAGAAATTTTTACACCGCATTACGAGGTATGCGTCCCCTCGCGTGAAATCAAATATTTCCGTCGACGGGAGATGACACGCGCGTTTGCGTCGTACACACAAGAATCACCCAGAAGTCTTTCCTCATTAAGTCGGTGGCGATATGGCAGGAATCGGGACGGAGTGCAACTTGGAGTACGCGCTTTCATCTGTTGATCGAGTCGACAAGACAGCTCATTAGGCTCGCGAGTCGCGACGCCGACGACAGGCATACGACGCTGCTACGACGGTCGCCAACGTTCAGATGATTCGCATCCTTAACATCGTCGAACGGTGAATAAGCGCCCGGACACGAGATTTTTGTTTTTTTTTGAATAGGATAGGAATGCAAGAATCCTTTGAGCATTATTAATAACACAAATAAACAAACGATGTTAGAGTTGGAATTTGTTTATTGCATAACATCATTTGAATATTTTGCTTCCACTTTATTTTTCGTTTCTCTTTTCGATAACAAACGCCAGAAAGAACTGATGCGACTGTATTTTTCAACTAAAAAAGGTCTTTCATTCTGCAATAATTTCGACGATTTAATGCTGGCATTAGGTCATCAAAACAACACAGAAGAATGCCGTCTTCTTATCGATGTTTTGAAATTGGACATAGGAAACGTTTATCCATCCATTCCGATTGGCTACGCTGTCCATATGAAGAAAACTTATGAAAATATGGCTCGTCTTCTCGACAAAATTAATTACAAACTGTACAAATGGCATATCAGCGCTGACCTCAAAGTTGTAGCAATTCTACTCGGTTACAACTGGGGTAAGTGGGAAATAGTCGATCGAGAAATTCCTCTTACGTTGTTAAAAATTGGCTAGTCAGGAAAGCTAAAAGGAATAGCTTTAGAGAATTTTGCGAAGAGATTGGTTCTACAGACACAGCGACAAGATTACACAAAGTCATGGCGAGGGACAGAGCCATTACAGAAATGGCACTAAGAAAACCGGACGTTAACTTCACGGAAAGTGAGAAGGAAAGAGCCTTGCTCTTACTATAAAGTCACTTTCCAGGAAGCACAGAGGTTCCAATAAGAAACACAGCAGAGCTATGCAGAAGACACCGACCTGGGGTATATTCCAGAAAAATGGAGAAGGGCTAAAGTCACCTTCATACACCAATTCGAAATCCTTCAGTCCGATTAGCCTCACATCGTTCGTTTTAAAAACTATGGAAAAGGTCGTTGGTAATTATATTAGAACGGAGATCCTGAATCGAATGCTATTGCATCCCAGTCAGCATGACAAAACAAAGAAACAGTTGTATGTGCCTTTCTGGACGTAGAAGGTGCTTTCGACAACACTCCATACGAGGCGGTCAATAGAGCACTAGAAAACAGACGAGTCGATAACACGACATCCAGATGGCTGTCTCTCCACAAGAATAGCAGAAACTGAATTAGGCATAGAAACTATCTCAATCAGTACAACCAGAGGCTGTCCACACGCCGGAGTTGCATCCCCGCTCATGTGGAGCCTAACGGTAGTTGAGTTCCTCTGCGGCTTGGCTGGCATTGCATATCCTGTCAGGTGTATGCCGATGATATAGTCATAATCGCAAAGGAAGGATTTGAAAGTACACTCTGCGTCATTGTCGAAAGAGGACTCACCTTTACAAAAAGATGGTGCCAGTCGGTGGGACTTAACATCAACCCCACCAAAACTACACTAGCGGCTTTCACAAGGAAAAGGAAACCCAATGTCAAAACCGTAAAGTTAGATGGGCAGAGTATCAGTACGAGATCAGTCATAGCACAATATTAGAGAAACTAAAAAAAGAAGTTGATCAGAGAAAAATCAAGCGAGACAAGCGAAAACAACTCTGAAACCTACAACCAGAACAGATTCAGTGAACTCATTACCATGAGCAAAGACAAACTTCAAACAAACACGAATCTTATTGCGTCACTGTCGGCTCCGAAGGCAACAATTGGATTACCAGAGACAGCAGAATGCCGTTTCTGCGAGGAGGAGGATGAAACTGAGTCATCAGAATCAGACTAAAATTGAAGGGGGGAGGGGAGGACATAGGACGTTGGATGGATGAATCGATGGAAAAAACTTCATGGAATACGAGAGTTGAAAATATGTGATGAAAAATTATCCGCAAATTCTGCTAAATTAAAATTCTAAATTAAAAATAATGCTAGAAAATGAAAATTATTCACCACAGACCAGCTTTACAATTGCGACGAAACCGGATTAAATTATGAAACGTTCCCATCGAAAATTTTACCATCAAAAAATGAGACATCAGCACCTGGATACAAAAAATCCAAAGAGGGCATAACAGTTTTAGCTTGCAGTACTATCATTCTTATGTGTAGGAAAGTCGGGCAGACCAAGAGCTTTCAAACACGTCAGTGTTTTGCCGGTGCATTACAAAAATAAAAAAAGTGCGTGGATAGAAAGGATCGAACATTTTTAAAACAACGTGGACATCCTCCGAAAGCTCTCTTACTAATTGATAATGCATCATCTCATGCGAATGAGACTGAATTGACGAGTGGCTGCATTAAGGTAATATTTCTATCTCCCAACGTTACTTCTCTAGTTCAACCAATCCAACCAAAAAAGGTGTGTTAGAAAACTTAAAAAGAAAGTACAGACGCATTCTTCTGGAAACAGTTTTAGATAAAATTGAGATTGAGGGATGTAATTTAATTATGTAGCAAAAAATCGCAATTTATTCTAATCTGCGACAACGAATTTTTACAGAAAAGGCACTCATTTTCTGCTTACAAAAGGTATTCGGTTATCCGAAAAAGGGCCGGTCCACACTACTTGGGATAATCGGGACTCGAATGCAAAACTTGAAGAGGGACTTTTTGTAACCAGGACCTCACATGAAACGTCTACAACAAGATGCACAATCTGAAAAATCTTTAAATTACATAGCAATTGTTAATGACTTCTCTGCCCTGAACCTTGGCGAAGTAATTATTAAAACCCTCACATCCCTTTTGAAAAATCTAAACTTGAAGGGCTCATCCAGTCGTTTTGAACATTCTTCCAAAGTTTTAGCTTTCTGAGATTAACACCTATTCACAAGAATAGTTAGTAGTAGATGCTTTCGCAAAAATGAACACGTTCAAGCATTTTCTATGTATATCATAGAATATAATCCACAGAAACATAATTTCAGAAAATAAACATTTTTCCGTTTCGACATGCGATGAATGCTTTTTCATTCGCGGAGATATTTTTTTCCACGACAACAAACTTGTATAAACTTCGACGCTCATGTAAATTATATTTTCAGTAGTCTTTCAAAACATGTCAGGAGTATTTTTCGTAACTCCCGCATGCCCCGCATTCTCTCGCGAGCAAAACTCCGCCGACTTAGCCAACTGTTGAACCGTCACGAGTTTTGGTCGCTTGGGAAAGGAGCGTGTGCCGAAGCGCTATGTCTTTTTTCCGCATGCCTTAGTAGCGCGTATGCGTATCACTCCATATACCATACACAATTATGAACATCTATACGTCTCTCCCTCGCGTTCGGAACGTCTGCCGTTTCTTTCTCCGGGTTTCGTTTTTCGTTTTTTTTTCCTCCTGCGCCTCTTTCGAAGCGACTCGTTGTGGCCTTTTTTGTGTGTGTACGTTCCCCCGGTTCTATTTCTGGGGGAACGTTGAATAGCGTTCCCGTTTTCGTCAACTGGAAGAGAGCACAATATGTGTAGTAGATTAATCTTGGGTAATGTAACGGCCGCGGCTGCGAAAAGATCAATAGATCTTAAAAAAGAAACCGCTATAACTCTTAGGAGTACGATGAAATGAACGCGATAAATACGAACATATGTAGACGATTTTCTTTTATGTAGTAGTGTTGATATTACGTTCATATGTGATGATAGAAATTGCAATCAATATTCTGCCATTAGAAAATAATTTTTGATTGCATCTTCAACATCAGATATTTCTAGAAAAGCCAAGTCGATGTTAATGTGGTTAAGTGAGGCTTCGATCAAACTGATCATGAGGTAATTGGATAAAATGAGTTCACTCATGATGGCATTAATAATCTTCACAGTCAACATCGATGGTCCGATGAAAATTCTAATTCTACCGTAAAACGTCGTGACATCACCTTCACTGGACACAACACTTAGCACGTGAACGTTCGCCGGAAATTTCGTTCTGGACACTATGGGGACATGTTTGGGATCATGAGCGAGCCAGCGATCATTCCTTACATTGATTTTCGCTCGCTTTGTCTTGCCAGCTTCGGAAAGCATCTGTCTCACTTTAATTGTATAAGACTTGTAGTGGAGGTCCTCCTCGACGATTCGACGACGCGTAGTTTTTTCACTCACACCGACAACCGACGATAATTTTCGGAATGGCTGCCCTCGATCCTCAAAAATCTGCTCGTCAACCCTTTCAGTGATTCCAGACTTTCTAACAACGCGCTCCTTCGAGTGAGTTTTCCTTGCCGATGTTGCAAAACCTTCGTTGGACTCATTATACTTTGCGAAATCATAAACAGTCGATCTTGGGTACCCGAAGAATCGAATGATTTCTGTCGTTGAGGGCCCAGCGCGAACACTTTCGATAATTTCGGCTTAGGTAGGTGTAGTACATGCGTCAAGCTATTTGGACGCCGATCGCGACCTCTCGAAGTGGTATAGAACGGCGGGAAATTCAAATTGAATTTTGTCCGGATTTTGTCGGCGTACCCTGTATAGTGTTTCGTTGGTTTAATACGCCACTGGAATACGGCACACCACTGATGACTAAAAATATTTTAGGGAGATGATGATTGTAATTATGGACAATTTTGCTCTTAGACTGTTTCCGAGGTATATTAGGTGCTACACCCTGTATATATTTCATTCCTTAGATCTTAGAATTACAATTAGTGTGTTTTCAATCTATCGTATTCAAGATTTCAACTTTTCAAGAGAATCGCGTAACATATATGTATATACAGCGTTAGTAAAAAGTTCCGGAACGGTCGAATAACTTTGTTATTTGAAAATTATGATTTCTGAAATTTGGTAAAAAAGTTTGGTTGAAAAAGTTGTTGTTTAGTGTTTGCATTCTTTTTGCCGTCACATTTGACAATTTTAAAAGCGTTTCAACTTTTACATCGCTATAAATTTACTTATTTTAGACATTGACACATTTGAAAATGGCAGTAAAACTTACTGAATCAGAACGAATTGAGATATTAATGATGCGTGGGTACGGTGATCGTGAACGTTCTTTTGAAGAGGTTCGTATTTTGTTTAATACTGTTTATCCGGATCGTTACATTTGTAAAAGTACGGTATACCGAACAATTCAAAAGTTTGAAGTCTTTCGTCAGGTGAAGGATTGACCTAGAAGGGGACGTCCATTAACAGCAACAGATGAAGAAACTAGTTTGAATGTGTTACATACAGTGGAAGAAAATCATCATCACGTGTCCACAACAGAATTAGGTCAAATTCATGAGATCTCTCAAAAATCTTCTCATAAGATTCTTAAATCAGCAAGAATGAAAGCTTATAAAATGTATACCGTCCATGAGTTAACTGAAGATGATCCAGATCGTAGACTACATTTTTGCGAAACAATGACGGAATTGATCGAGCAGCAGCCTAATGTTTTAGATCACATCATTTTTTCAGATGAGGCAACGTTTTGTCTCAACGGCACTGTGAACAGACATAATTGTCGCTACTGGTCAATTGAAAATCCGCATTGGATTGAAGAAGTCCATACACAGCGTCCTCAAAAGGTGAATGTTTGGGCTGGTCTTGTTGGAAACAACATCATACGACCATTTTTTATAAGAGGAAATTTAACTGGCAACGTCTACTTAAATTTATTGCGAAATGACGTTGTTCCAGCACTTGCGGCCCTCTTTCCAAATGCAAACATAGGTGATCACCCTAATGCACATTTTTGGTTTCAACAAGATGGAGCTCCCCCCCCCATTTTGCCCATAATGTCCGCGATTATTTGAATGAAATTTTTCCGGAACGTTGGATCGGACGTAGAGGAGCAATCGAATGGCCAGCACGTTCGCCAGATCTCTCGCCATTAGATTTTTCCTTTTGGGGTCACTTGAAATGTCAAGTGTACAAAAATCGTCCCCATAATCTTGAACAATTGGAAGAGAGAATAGTTCAAGAAGCCAATCGCATCACTCCAGAACAAATACAAAATTCAATAAGAAATTTTAGTGACCGTTTACATTTTTGTCAAATTGTAAATGGAGAGCATTTTGAACAATTATTGGAATCGCAACCTGAATAGACAGGTATCTTAATTTTTCTGTATTAGGACACTTTTTTAATTTTTTAACTGTTTTCTTGTGAATAAAAATAAACATCTTAATACTTCCTGAACGTAGTTTTTTATTTTGCATTCAAAAGTGTTAAAAAAATCTGGGCGTTCCGTTTAAAAAAAAAAGTTGAACGCATTGCCGATTAAACCGGAAGTGAAAAAATATAAACTGTATTGCATAAAATGCATTTACATTAACTATACCCCCATACCAAATTTCAGAAATCATAATTTTCAAATACTTAACAAAGTTATTCGACCGTTCCGGGACTTTTTACTAACGCTGTATAGATCTATACTTTAACGTTACTAGAAAATCATCTTGCATGTATTTTAATATTTCCCTCTGTTCGTTTCGTCTCCCAGCTATCATATATTTTCCATATCGCAGATACGAATCTGTATTATGTCGTGAGACCATTTCGAAAGAGAGTTATTTTGGCATCTGAGGCCACAGTATTGGTTCTCAGGTATAAATATAAATGATGAAACAATTTCTAGTTCTGAATACATTCATACGTCAAATACGCAAACACGAGAGCAGCACAATTACTCGTATACATACTACGAGTACAATATGTGTGTAAAATGTACATAATATTGGAATAGATACTTCAACACTTATTAATATTATTATACATACATATTATATAGTGATTTATTCCCACGTGAAATACTAAATTATTAAATTGGGCCCTACGAAACTCGACTTAATTATTTCGATGATTCGTTCACCCTTCTGCGTCTTTTTGGCCGTGGAGAAACCGGTCCGCCCCTTATTTATTCAGGAACTATTTACACCTGCTCCGTAGCGGCCGGTGCCCTATTCCAGCGACGGCCGAATCGGGACAATACATCCAACCGACGTCGGTTCGTCCCACGTGCATTATTAAAGCGGCCGTAATACGCATCGATGTTTCGAAATCACCTGCCTTACTGATTTAATAGAGGAACTTCCATGATCAGGGATATACGATACCGGTTTGATAATACGGGCTTGGAATGGGAGAATTGTGTTCGTGAATTCATCTTGACGATCACAAAACTAATTCAAATAAAAAATAATTTATTGATTTATCGATGCAATTCTAGCTTATGATTACATCATCTCCAATATTATATATGCAGTGAGCCGTGAGGTAATCACGCAACATATAGGCAGCTGACAATAATTGACAATATACAGAACACGATTACCTAAACCAGCTGTTCGATTGTGTTTCATATTCAGGGAATCGCTGAAGCGATACCTACAACTGCAAGAGTCGTATCTGAAAGACAGCACTATTAAATCCGCTGGTAATACTTATATTGGCGCAATTATGAGTAATTTTTATATGTGCACACCTGTATAATCTAACATGTGCGGAAACAAAGAAATCAGCTGGTAACGACCGCAATGCACCGTTGGAAATTGCATTATTTGCGACTGACGTAGCGCCATATCATTATTGTTTCTTTGTATGGGGAATTGCTTTGTGATTGAATATGAAGTGGATTAGGAATTCACGAAGCCATAGCTTTATTGGGAAAGAGGGTGATCGGGAGGGGGGAAGTTAATTGCTAATCTAAACATGTATCAATCATTTTTTTTTGTAATCCAGAAATGCCAAGCCAATTTTAGGACTGTTTAAATAAGATAAATGCTCGCCATCGATGGAGTTCTTCACTGGATCTCTTGGTGCAGAAGTAGAACACTAAACACTTTAACCCACTGAACACCAAACAAGTTTTAACTAAAACACCGACGCGTTTCAACAGCAATGCTGTCATTATCAAGGCGATAATAAAACTAAATTAAAATAAAATCTACAAAAACAGATAACCTAAATGTTATGCACGGTCAATCCGATACGCATCATTAATTTCCGATTAACGAAAACAATGACGAATACGGTATAGGTCCATTGTCACAGTTCATTACACATGACTTATTTTTATATATTTCTAAACTTTCGAAAACATTTAGAAACTTACAATTGTTTATTTGTCTAATTAATTTAACATTCGTATGATCGATGTTGTGATCTGTTTCAAAAATGTGTTGGGCAACGCTCGATTTCTCAATTCTATTAAATCTAATATGAGCCATATGCTCTTTGAATCTAGTTGAGACTGCTCTCCTGGTTTGCGCAATATATTTTTGATTACAATCTTTACAATTGATTTCGTAAATACCTGACTTTTCTAGAGGTTGTATTTTATCTTTACGGTTACCGATGAGACTTCGTAAACTAGTCCCAGAACTGTAAACTATTCTGAGATCTAGCTCTTTGAAGATTTTACTCAAACCTTTAGTGATAAAGGGAGCGTAAGGGAGGGTCACAACGGGTGAAGCTTTAACATCCTCTCGAAAAGTCGTAGATTCTTTCACAGTTTTCTTATAATTAAACTTCCTAATTAACTTATAGATATGCTGAGGCTGGAAACCATTACACTTGGCCGCATCTTTTATAATTTTAAGCTCTTTCTCATACCTCGCCTTGTTCAAGGGAAAAGTGAGAAGTCTGTGGACCAAAAAATTCAGGCTTGCCATTTTGTGTTGAACACAATGATGGGAATCTGAAAGAATGTAGCGAAGTGTACTGGTTTCCTTTCTATACACGTCAAACTCTAATCTATTGTTATTTCTAATTACTAAAGTATCTAGAAAGGGTAGCTGACCGTTTTCTTCTCTTTCTCAAGTGAACTTTATGGTTTCGAACCGATTATTTAATCTATTGAGAAAATCGTCAATATTACATTTTTTAGTGTCAAATATAGCGAAAATATCATCCACATACCTCAACCAAACTCTAGGAAAGTATTCGCTCTCAGATTCTAAGTCCTTTTCAAAACGGCTCATGAAAAGGTTAGCCAAAAAGGGCGACAAGGAGTTACCCATTGCCGTTTTTTCCAGCTGTCCATAAAAACCCCCGTTGAATTGAAAAATGTTCTGTTTCATACAGATGTCAGTTAAGTGAATATATTCCTGGACACATTGTTGACTCAAACTATTTTGAAGCAACAAGTCCTCGAGGTATGTCAAGGTGTCTGGAATCGGTACACTAGGAAAGAGAGAACTAACATCAAATGAAATCAATATTTCACCCTCCAGCAACTGAATATTTTGAACTTCTTTAATAAATTCTAACGAATTTTTTACTTCAAAACTAGGTTGCTGTATTGGCAAATTATTAAATTCATTGGTCAGCCATTTGGAAACCTTATAAGTCGGTGCGTCAATTGCCGAAACAATTGGCCTTACCGACTTGCCAGGTTTGTGGATTTTAGGTAAACAATATAATTTAGGGACAACAGGATTGGAAACATGTAGCTTACGTCTAACATCGGCAGTATCGGTAACCCTAAAGATAAAATACAACCTCTAGAAAAGTCAGGTATTTACGAAATCAATTGTAAAGATTGTAATCAGAAATATATTGGGCAAACCAGGAGAGCAGTCTCAACTAGATTCAAAGAGCGTATGGCTCATCTTAGATTTAATAGAATTGAGAAATCGAGCGTTGCCCAACACATTTTTGAAACAGATCACAACATCGATCATACGAATGTTAAATTAATTAGACAAATAAACAATTGTAAGTTTCTAAATGTTTTCGAAAGTTTAGAAATATATAAAAATAAGTCATGTGTAATGAACTGTGACAATGGACCTATACCGTATGCGTCATTGTTTTCGTTAATCGGAAATTAATGATGCGTATCGGATTGACCGTGCATAACATTTAGGTTACCTGTTTTTGTAGATTTTATTTTAATTTAGTTTTATTATCGCCTTGATAATGACAGCATTGCTGTTGAAACGCGTCGGTGTTTTAGTTAAAACTTGTTTGGTGTTCAGTACGTTAAAGTGTTTAGTGATCGATGGAGTGTTAAATTTCGACCTTTAATACTTCCTCAGGTCGTACGCCTGTCAGCATAAACCTGTGACTTCAGATAACCTATAACCCATAACAAAACATTTAATGCACATATTCCTATATCTAATTTACAAATATAATAGACCTATTAGGCATCCAAAAATTCATCAATACTATAAAAACAGTGCTGTTGAAGGTAGGATTTAACCTTTTGCTTAAGTATGATTGTATTTATGACGTCTTTAATTTCAGCTCCCAATTTGTTATAAAGTCTAATTCCAGCATACATGGGATTACTCTCGAAGGTTGTTGTTTTATGCCTAGGCGTTCAAATATTGGTAGTGATATTTTAACGCCTAGGCCTTATTATTTTTTGCGAGGTTTTCGATATTACTTTTAATAAGGCACAAAACTTGAAAAATATATAAACATGTCAGCGGTAGAATGTTGAATTCCTTAAATAGCTGTCGGCAAGAAGAACGCACCAGCCATATTACGTAGAGTGCGTTTCTGAACTTGAAAAACTCGTCGCGATTTCGCAGATTTTCCCCAGTAAGCTATTGCGTACGTCAATTTAGACTGAAAACAAGCAAAGTAATAAGTCAAACAACAAACACATCCTTGGTTACCAATCCCGCGAGCCTGAATAAAGCATAACAAGCGCATGATAGTCCACTACAAAGGTTATCAATATGGGTATCCCAGCCAATATCGCAATCAATGTACAAACCCAAAAACTTGACTGATTTTTCCTGTTTTAAGGATTTATTATTTAATTTTATTAATTAACTGTAGTTTGCCGTATTAGATCTGGACGTGAAATTCATGAAGACCGTTTTATCCTCATTTAAACAAAGTTCATTTGAAATGAACCAATCGGAAAATTTATACAGCATTTTTTTTTTGACAGTTATGAGAGTTTCGTCAATACTATCTCCGTTATATACATATGACACATCATAAGCAAATAGGACCAAACTACCCGCCGTACAAATGGTTGGTAAGTCATTAATAAATATTAAGAAAAGTAAAGGTCCCAACACAGAGCCCCGCGGAACTCCACGTTCGTTGTAAAGGTAGCTTGATTTTTTACCTTCAAACTCAACTACTTGACGACGATCACAAAGATAAGAAGAGAACCAACCAAATTATTCCTCGAAGGCCATAATAATGCATTTTATTTAATAATAGTGATTAACTAAATAGAAAGCCTCGTTTAAATCTATAAATATTGCAATCGCTTTCCTGGACAAGTCTAACATTCCTGTGTTAGTCGAGCGTTTTTTCTGAAAGCCATGTTGCTTCGGGAAATCAATATTATATTTAAGAAAAAAGTTGTTAAAGACTACACGTGCGAGTATTTTGGAAATGGAAGTCAGCAATTTAATTGGCCGATACTTATGTACCTACATTTTCCTTATCTCCATTCTTGTATAAAGGAAGTACCTTACCAGTTTTAAAAATTGTAGGAAAAGTTCCTATTTGCAAGGACTTATTAATTAAAAAAGCTAAAGGAGAGACAATACTATTAGCACAAGCCCTTAGTGCACCATTCCAAATATCATCAACGCCGCAACTATTTGAGGACTTCACTATAATAAAGTAAATTTCTTCCGGTGTTACTGGTTCTACAAACAGGTTCATAAAATGTGTCCTCTTCAAATTGTGTATAATCAGGAGACGTTATGGCATATGTAGCAACATTTCTGTTGATTATCTTCAAATTTTTTTTTATTTTGTTAGGGGCTGTAGAAATTTGATTTGCAATTCTTTAGTGAGAATGCGCTGAAGATTGGCTGTTGTCATGTCCAATTGTTGTGCAGGAAAACGAATCGACGTCTCTAAATTTTGGGCCACACTCCCGCGAACTGCCGTGATGTTTTGTTCTGAGCGACCTCTACGAGTTCGTGTCGTGAATTTTTCGATTATTTCTGTCAGAGTAGATGAATTAGGAACATTCTGTCGATCGAATATTGGATGCACTTTACGAATGGTGGCAATCAAACTTCCACCATTTTGATAATAATGTTTAACAATGAGGACGTGTTATTCTGTCGTGTGATGCTCTATGCTTACTAACTGCGATCCGTCAATTTTTGAGCTGTCACTCCCATGATCCTGCTTCCCTCTCTTAAGGGCGGATTCTGGATCCTTCTGTGCCTTTCATAGCTCATGAGGGCCTTTCTGGTTTTGAATAGATGAGATGTGGAGGGTGGGTACTTCGCTCGCTGAGGGTTCTAAATCACTCCTATGTGGATGTCTTCAACGCTTTGTTAAGCTAGTCCGTAGTGGTACTCAATACTCTTCTCACATTCACTTTAGGAAGGGCTCCGTCACGGCTTAATCCGGCCAGGTGGGTGCCTGGCAGGTTTGCTGAAGTAGAAGTCCTGTCTAGCGTCTTGGTGCTCTGATTATTATCCTGAGCATTTAATTTTGGAGGACATCAAGCTTATTTAGGTGGATCTTTGCCAGGTTGCACTACGACAGGACCTCATATGTCATAATTGGACGGAGATCTTGAGTTTGTGTGATATAGAGCTGCTTGAGCATAGCAGGGATCTAGCAGTCCGAATTTTTTTGGTGATCCTCTGATTATGTTGACTAAATGTCTAATGTTACTCGGAGACACAAAACTGACTTGTTCCAAGGCAAGCTGAGGTCCCCCACAATGATATTGTCCTGGGAAAACTTGAATTTTCTGGTAAAACGAATGGCTACACATTTATCTTCTGCAAAGAATTTCTTCATTACGTGATGAGGTATATACTGGCGACTATGTGTTTTGAGAAGGAGATTTATGGCTCTAAAAGCACCAACTTGACTACAATTCGATTGAGTAATCATCTCGAAATAGAACAGCAATTTAAACGTTATCTAATTGCATGGTACAATTCAACTCGATACCGGCCAATTTTATCATAACCTATAACCCGCGCATCACCTTTCTAAAACGATCCTCTCATTCTTTTTTATCGATATTCAACGTTCGTCTTCGACGAATGCATAATCCGTCAATCATTTAGTACGTTCACACAGGAAGTAACTTGCGATCATCCTTGTCTAATACCCATCCGCATTTTTCCCTCGTTCCTTTTTCTTATTCTTCGGCGATACGACATGGACATGGAAGTTCAAACTCGGAATAATGACCCCGCATGATGGCAAACACGATAATCATACCATCAACTTACCACGAGTGTATGTAATTTGCATGTACCTGACTAAAATATCCATGCCCTTCGTGTCACACAAACTGACGTTGTCGTCTCTATAAGCCGCGTCGTCTCTTCTCTATATTCGAGGGAAAGACGGAGATGAAACGGTTACAGAACAAAGGGCTTTGACATTTCGACAGCTGTTATCCAATGGTAGTCGTCCGTTCTATTCGAAACTTTTATTAATAAAGTGGGAATGACGTCGCTATGCGAATATTAAATTATTATGGAGGAGAGAGAAGGGTCGTCTCACCAGGAAGTAAATTTAAATTGAGTCACGTATTTAGCCTTCCTCAAAGTTATTATATTATTGTCATCGAGGGAAAGGAAATTTTTGATTTTAATTTAATATGATCCAGTTGATATTTTTTAGGTTCTTTTGGGAACCTGCGTCTATGTACATGGTCGTAAGTGACATGATCTGATGCATGAGCAAAAGCCAGCCTGTTTTATCTGGATTGTTTCAAGTGTGCTAACCCCAATCCTGATTCGAGAGCTTTCATTATGTTACCTTCGTTAAATGGGCAGAAGTATTCAGTCTGTTCATGGCTAGTGGTCTTAATTATTGTAGACGTAATGTGGATAGCAATCCTATCTGGATCCGTTTGCATGTTTGGGGCTTTCTCCTAATTATTTTGGGAGTGTTCTCTAAGCCTCTTTAGTGGATTATTTTGAAGTCCAAGCTGGCCACTGTTTCCATCCATTTCTCCCGTGTCCTTCTTCAAGGAACTCTTTCTATAGTTCTTCCCAATTATCCTGCCATTCTGGTATGTACTCCTTGCAGTATCCTCTAGGGATTGTCTTTTTTGCTGTTTCAATGATCGCTTTTGTGAACCTTTGGTAGTTGTTAATAGTAGATGGAATCCCTCCTTGGTATCTTGGGCGGGGAGAGGACTTCATGAGAGGTATGCTTGTTCCTATTTCTTTTATATCTAGTCTCTCTTTGGCATCAAACACCACGTTGTACATGTTGTTGTGCTCAGCCAAATCCGTCAGTGTTTCACGACTGGTATCGTTAGTTCTATATATTTCCATTGTGTACGGCGACTGTCAAAATCTCCCACGTACACTGTTGGATGAGGCTGAAGAGGAAGTGTTTCGGGAGTCCATTTGGCAGGTGGGTTTTTGTATACAGTGCGTTTTTTTTTAAACTGTTGCCATAAGGAATTGCATGGTAAAAATTCAACCTTGTTTTAGCTTTTGTTCTGATTAAAATATTTAAACAATTTTTGGAACAAAGATTCTATCGGAACTATCGCATAGATTGCAATTCAATATTCTAAACTGTCAAAAAAGTTTTGAAAAAAATATTTTTGTGAAATCGTTTTCTTGCCACTATCATTTCTTTGCTTTGTTTAATAAAATAAGTAGTAGTAACATTTATTTATTAAAAAAAACAAATTAACAAAGATTATCAGTAATTATCAAAGGAATTGTTCAAAGTGTTTTCTTTCGACTGCTAGACAATGTCCCAAGCGATCTTGAAAATTTCTTTGAGTGTTTTGTAAAGTTCGCACTCTAATGGAATTACAAGCTTCAGTTGTTATTGCCATTAATTTCTCCACAGGTTCTGGTTGACCTCTTATGAGGTCGTAAACTTTTGTTTCTAAATGCCCCAATAAGAAAAAATCGAGTGGTGTTAGGTCAGGACTTCGAGCAGGCCAATACCTCGGCATTACTTTGGACACGGTGCTTACATTTAGGCAGCACTTTTCTGCCATTACTGCCGAGTTTCTGCGTGCTCATGGGACTCTGGCTCCACTAACAGTGTCTCATTTAACTTGATTCCAAAAACATTCGCGGCAAATTTGAGAGAAGAAGTCTAAATCCCAAAAAACTGTGGCCAACACTTTCCTTGCAGACAATAGAATTTTGGCTTTAACGAGATTTGCTTCACCTTTCTTTCTCCACTCCATGCTTGCACTCTTTGATTCTGGGGTATAGTGATGCACCCATTTTACGCGACGAAGCTTTCGTTCGAAGCAATTGAGCTTTTTGATCATCATTCAGCAAGCTTGGAACCCAACGTGCTGCGATTTTTCTGAAGCCTAACAGCTTTCTGATGATTCCATAGCTGACACGAAGTTCTGCTGAATTTTGAAGCACTATGAAGCGGCGATCCTGTTCGATAAGCTGGCGAACACGTGCAGTGTTTCCGTTAGTCACACTGGTGTGAGCACGACGAGAATGTGCTTGATTGACTCTTAACCATGAAAGGGTAGCTTCTCCGAACTGGAAACATGCAGTTTACGGTAAATTTCGACTGGTTTCGCGTTTTGACTGGATGTGAAGTGATATTAATGGGTGGGGTGGTAAAACAGTAGCAGTTCTAGCTTGATTTGTTGTAGTGGGCTTTCTTTTTATAGAGATGCTATTGATCTAATGATTTTGGGCAGAATTTCTCATCAGAGAGAGCTGAGCATCTCACTTGTCTTTGAAAGTTTAAAGCAACAGACAAGTTCAAGGATTGAATGCCCGTCATGAATTTGAAGAAGAAGAATTTAATCCTGGGAAGATCAAACTCCCATTTTTCTACCGTTTCAATTCTCTTGGCTAGCACAGCTTCTACTTCTGGGTAGATAGTCGAATAGGATACTACAAACTCTTTAGCAGCCTAGAAAGCAGTAATTTAGCCCGATGTTACTACCATCAATGCTTGTTCTGAAGTCATTTTCATTGTATTGCAGGTTTAGGAATTTTTTTTACTAGCATATGCAAAATACAGCAAATATTTAAATACAAAAGTTGCCTAGTTTTACGAAATTTATCACGTAAAATTATTCTACGATATACAGGGTGTTTAGTTTGCCCGTAACCATCAGTATCTTAACATTTTTAAATGGAACACCCTATATATGATCACATTTTTTAATTTCCTGGAGAATTTTAAGGCAACTTTATACAGGATCATATTCAATTATTTTCATTAGTTTGTAAGATATTGGGATTTGTTTGAAAATTTTGACATTTTGTTCTTTTTAGAAAAATGCCATTATTTCAGTAACGGAAAAATGTAACATTATGAAACTTTACATAGCGTTAGAAGCACCTCCTATGATGACAATAAACAGATGTAGACTTAAAAGCGTTATACAGAGTGTTCTAGAAATCAGTGTCTTTTTGAAACAATTGAAATGCGAAAATCTTCATTTTTTCAAATTGAAACACTATATTTTTATGGGTTAGTTGAATGCGAAATTTAATTATCTGTTAGTTTGAATAAACCATGTTTGTAGTTTGGTTTTAGAGATATTTAAAATTATTTCTTATTTCTGTGTGTTGCGATGATACTTTTACTCTTCATTGTACTTCGTTGCAACATGAATATGTACATTTATACATACAATAAAGTCTTACGAGCTTCAAGGACACCGCAAGAACTAAACACGCAGATGTCGATCGGTACAACCTCTTCGGTATTCAAATCGGATACGACGATTGGAATTTTGTCGATTTTGCTTTCATTCTCGATGCATATTGATGGAGCTTTAGCGTATGGTACAGTGTTTCGAGGATGAAGTACACATGAAATACCAATGAGCGCTTCCGGCGAATCAAGCAATCTTGGCAACCGGTTGTTGTAAGACAACGCGAGTTGATAAATCTGCGACGAGCAGTGTTACAATGACTTCTCCCTCCGTTACCGTTTGTTGCGTAATTTTATAAATGAATACGAGCGGGAATAAATTTTGTATACTTGTATGTATATGTAATTGTATGTGTAAGTATATAAACATATAAAAGTAACCGGATTTTTTAACCCTTGTACGATATAAAGAAAGGTTTCCATTCAGTTTAAACAACAAAAAGGAGCATCCACCTGGATTTATCTTTTAGCGTATCTGGTTGGTCCGGTGGTCTTTGTACTGCATGCCCAAGTATTTCAAAAGAAGCTTTCCTTTCGACCGACAACCTGAAGGTGATCCTCTTTATTACTTAACAACTTAATCGGTACTTCCAGGTTGTAAAATCTGGTTTATATAGATTAAATTAAATTAAACAAGAAGCGATAAATAGACATTGCTGATTTCTCTCTTAACCGAAGTAAAAAAAAGTTGAGACGTCGTCGGGTCACAACCCCATCATCATCGTTTTCGGGGTGAGTTTCAGATGTCTCCGGTTTCGTCTGGTAGGGCTATTGGCTAGGATTGGTTTGAAAACGTTTGAACAACCTGTAAGCATCGGGAGAGTTGCTTCTTCGGAGGCCGTGTTCCTGGATGAATTGAGGTCGGGAGGATAAGTGATGGCAATCTATCGAGAAGTCGCTCTGGCCCTTAAGAAAGAATTTGAAACTTCGTTAGAAGCGTTCTAATGACGTTTCACTAATTGAACGAGGATAGGATATCTGTGTTTTCGGAGCATCTTTTGTGCCATCGAGGATCAACCTTGTCAAGCCTTGACGAGGTCAACAGATGCATCGCAGTTAGAAAAAGAAAACAGGAGGGTCCCTAGACCAGAGGTCATCGCTGATACCGCTCTTAAGCGACTACCTGAACACATTGATCAAAATCGTTGGTGCGATGTTGAATCTTAGCGCTTCCTTCAAGTTACAGGCTGTCAAAGCGCCCCTATGTTGAATTGAAGCGCTCTGGTTCGCCTAGAAATCTTGCACCGTTTTGGTTTTTTCAGATTTTCGGTCAGAAGGAGAAATATTTGTTTTGGCCAAACAAAGCTCTTTAGCCCCTGCAACATCTAGGGGGTCTTGAGAAAAAATGTTTTCCAAAATTGATACTAAAATGTTGAATTTGAATTCCAAAAATGTCACATGTTTAGAAAATTTCCAGAAATTCCCAAAAGTAGTTTACTATAAGACTAAGTAGTGTGCAAAATTTCAAATTCGGATGGTAATAGGTGCTTAGTTAAAAGAATTAAAACTAATATAAGTTTTTCGTATATTTGAAATCGAAAAATCAACATTTAACTTCATTTCGATCTAACACCCTAATTTAAAAAAAGGTAAATTTTTTAGATTTAAATTTTAAGTAAAATATATTTTAGGCCTACATTCATTTATTTGATGTAAATTTTTTTCATAACAGACACAATTATATACGAAGTCTTCACCGGATCTCTTGGTTAGTCTCTAGTTAAAACTTGTTTGGTGTTTAGTGGGTTAAAGTGTTTAGTGTTCTACAATTATATACGTAAAAAACAATAAAACAATATTTATCAATACGTTTTTTACCAGTTTCAAAAAATTTCAATCCAGTGTGAGGCCTGGAGAGTTTTCTTATTTCTGATGACTATTTTGGAGTCCAGTAGTGACAAATAAGATTTTGCGTTGGCAACCCTTGCAGTGTGCGAGAAGTTCAGACTTGCTTCACATCCTCAACCACTGCAGTGAAGCAGCAAGCAGCTCAGTCTGACTCTGGGCATCAGTGTTGTGTGAATGTTTAAAGTAGTTACCTCTTGTTGATTTCTAGTTTGTTTTTAATTTGATAATCTAAGAAAGGTTTTTTTATTTAAGTACCAACCGTCAGTCTATGAGTTAAGTATTTAGTGGAGTGATTACGTGAAAAAAGCGATCAGTTAAATCTAGATTGTTAAGTGTTTTTTTTTCTTTAAAGGAATATTCCATTTATCTAAACAGAAATATTTTTAAGTACTATCCCAATTTGAAACTTTGCACACTGCTTAGTCTTATAGTAAACTACTTTTGGGAATTTTGTGAAATTTTTTAAACATGTGTCTTTTTTGGAATTCAAATTCAAAATTTTAGTATCCATTTTGGAAAACATTTTTTCTCAAGACCCGCTACGTGTTGCATATCAAATGAAAGGCCATTAAAAATAAAAGAAAATAACACCACTCTCAAGTCTCTAGCTCAATTAGGAGGAGAGCAATTACAATTTTAATAAACACCCGCAGAGCAATTTCGAGCGATTTATGGAAACTTTAAATGGCCATAATTCAAAAACGGGTTGACATAAGAAATTAAAAGTGCCAAATTTCATCAAAATCTGAGATGGTCAAGTTGAATGGGTGTGTTGATATGACCCTATGATCTGGTACGTATATATTCGAAATTTTAGCGAAATCGAAGGGGTCAAGATTTTCTTCAAAATCTCAAGGGAGTGTATGGAAAAAATGTGGAGTTTTTACAATTTTCGAAAGGATTTCGTTCAAAATTTGAATATCTACCTAATAGACCATGCTGAATGCGCACAAAATGTCAGATTTGGGCTAAAGGGCTTTGTTTGGCCAAAAAAATATAAAAATAGCACTTGGGACGAGCACTCCAATTCCTCATAAGAACAGTTTGACCTCGGTTTTTCTAGATAAACGGTGCGTAACCCCGCGACTATTTCTTTTAGGGTCATATTTATAGTCCGTGCTTGAGGTTGTCTCGATGCTTGAGCACGCGATTTTGACGTAAACGTCATTACAAATCTATCAAAATAGACACAACCTCAAGCACCGACTATAAATATGACCCTAAGATAGCCGAAGCCTTAGTCTTAGCTCGTCTCAGAGACGCCATCATCGAATGCAATCTTTTGCCTGATGAATAGTTTGGCTTCCGCGAAGGATTGTCCGTCGGTTTGCAGCTAGTCCGGATCACGGAAGAGATTCGTAACGCTCTGAAGCTGTGTTATTTTGTTAGGCTCGTTTTCCTCTTCAGTATGGCACGATGGCATCCTCTATAAAATGTCTAGGTTTGGTATCAATTTCTTAACCCTAGTTGTCCGGAAGAATTTTTTTAAAATACCTTGACAACTCTCTTTCGGCATCTCGGCGGTTCACTGTTGAGCCTTGAACTGCTTTTTTTCTTCGCCAGCGGTGTACGCTGACGACACCGCAGGGTTCACCTCCTCCAGGAACGATGATCTTGGTTGTCATCGTCCGCAAATCTCAAACGCACAGATTTAACGTTCTTCAAAACGGCACTCTACGAATTATCGTAACGGCTCCATGATTTGTGTCTAATTTACAAATCTAACAGAGACCTGGATATACCATTCCTGAACAACTATGCGAGGGCACTGGCCAGATCCACTTTAGGAGGAAATTGGATCCTGATAGTTCTAGAAGAACCATAACAGTGTAAAGCCACGACCTAGTCTCCGCCTCTGCAGACAAATAAATCCTCTCCCATTCCGCAGTAAGATTGAACCGCGAATACAGGATGAGTCGGAATAGGTATCTATGGGGTGAGATGCAATGTCTCGGTGGCCTTGGGTACAAGCCCAATCATTTTTCAGGCAGAAATACATGCCTAGATGCACGTATTTACATTTTCTCAGGTAGTCAAGCAGCGCTAAAGGCTTCAGGGGCATGTACGTTTGAGTCGAGGTTAACCTGGAACTGTCTACTGACCCTCAAAACTCTGGTCCCAAGAAATACAGTTACATTGATGTGGGTACCAGGACACTGGGCTGCGAAGGGAACGAGACTGCCGACGGTCTTGCAAAGAAAGACGCTGAATCCCCATTTATTGGACTAGAGCCGATTTGTGGTCTTACCAAAAGCCACATAAAAGCTCATCTCCAACAGTGGGAGATTAAGCAAAAAATCTCCTACCTATTGGAATAATATTCCAAAACTAAGACAATCAAAAAAGTTCATTACTTTTTCAGCCACCACGGCTAAATCTCCGCAGGATCTCAATACAAGAGACCTTAGCACTATCACGGCTTTATTCACTGGCTACAGCCCTCTCAGGTGTCACCTTAAGAAGATGGGCAAGGTAGGCAGCGACAAATGCCGATTCTGCTCCTATGTGTGAGTGCGTGGCTGACATCAGAGTCATAGCCCCCAAGAAGATCCTGAATTGCTTTAGAAGTTTGGAGATCAATTGGGACTAAAAGATCACGGGTATTCACAATAGATCTTATTGGTCGCAGTGAAGAGGGACAGAAATGCCTTAACGATCCACCAGTAATCTAATCCTAAATTTTACATTGATTTTAGATTCTAGTAAAATAATTTCAGACATTTAACACGATTACTATGTTATATACAAAATTATTTCATACGGAAAGTAATTACTACAGTAGACGTAATAGGGTGGTTTCCCTTCCGGTTATAGAAGCAGGAAGGATATAATTAACTTACCCCATCTAATTAAAACCTGTATCTAATACAATCCCCTTTCAATTCGTACACTCATATCTAACTAATATTATATTCCAGTTAATAATTATATATCTGAACCCTCTCTAGAACATATTACGGAGCATACATATATCTACAATTTCCAAATAATAAATCACGAGAGATGAGAAATGAGAAATTATTATAAAAAATATAGTCCATTATAATGTAAATGGACCGCTCAACACTATTTACCGACCTTAATTGAAGCAATTAAATTTAATTCCACTAACGAAACTGTAACTAGAAATTTTACAAAACGACCAGATGAGAGTTAATTGAGAATAGTGAACTAAATTGAAAAGCTTGCGTACGTTCTTGTTCAACGTGCATAAGTGAAATGAAGGTTATGTGATTGTAACATTGCAATTTGTGGGTTGTTCTCGGTACAATAATTGCGTAGTCGATAATTATAAATGGACGCAATAAATGTTAAGTGTATTGCCTACGTATCGTGGGTGATGTGTGTAATTTCTTCGTTCTTTTTTATGTGATCTAACACGGGATGTATGTACCGGGTGATTCAGTAATGGTGGCGATCGGCTGTATCTTGGAAAGTATTTGTCCTAGGTTCTGCGGGAAAAAACGTTGATAGTAAAAGTGGCCAAGAGAAATTTCTGGAAATTATTTTCAAGTTCCAGATTTTACCGCTAGGAGGCGTAACTGCTATGTTCAAATCTAAAATTCCTATTATCTCAGAAAATCGCATAATAAGCTATAATTTTGATATCATCAATTAAAAGCCCATTTAATACCAGATAATTTTCTTTCGAGACATTTTTTCGTATCTGACATAATAAGAGAGGGGGAAGACCATCTATTTGTCAATGTTTAAAGTTTAATATTTCCGTTACTATTCAACCTACCCGAATAATCTTGGACTCGTTTGAAAGGAAATTGTGTGGACTTTAAACAGCATTTATACGTTATATCCATTAGTTTCAAACTGATAAACTAGAGGTCGCTTTCTGGAGCGGTAACTTATTTTTAGGATTTTCTTAAAAGAAATAAATGGAAAGATACTATTGCGTTAATAGGTTCGTATGAAGATTTGAATTACACATATTTTACTGAAAACCGCATCTCGATATCTCTATTTGTTCCCAAGTTATAGCAAGTATAAAGATACAAGCGAGTCAGGCAATAATAACTTGAAAAATAAGTTGGCTTTGGAAAACATTGCATATCTGTAACGACAGTATTCTAACGTCAAATTACTTATTATTTCTTCCGTTGATGTTGGTTTTGACTATTCAAAATGCTTGTTACGAACGTTGAGGCCGTGGACATGAAATTAGTATACTTTGAGTGTTTGCAGAATGCAGCAATAGCTCAAAGAAAGTACGCATTGCGTCACATAATGTTTAATGTGTTTTTTTTTGCACACAGTGTTTAAAATCAGAAATATTTATTAATTTATATACACATTCGTAACAAACATTTAGAATGGTCAAAACAGAAGAAAAAATAAATAATTTGACGTTATAATACTGTCATTAGAGATATGCAATGTTTGCCAAAGCCAACTTATTTTTTAAGTTATTATTGCCTGACTCGTTTGTATCTTTATACTTGCTAGTTTCCTTTTTTTGCGATAACTTGGGAACAAATAGAGATATCGAGATGCGGTTTTCAGTAAAATATATGTAATGTAAATTCGCTTACGAACCTATTAACGCAATAGTATCGTTCTATTTAATTTTTTTAAGAAAATCGTAAAAGTAAGTTACCGCTCCAGAAAGCGACCTCTAGTTTATCAGTTTGAAACTAATGGATATAGCGTATAAACGCTGTTTAAAGTCCACACAATTCCCTTTCAAACGAGTCCAAGATTATTCGGGTAGGTTGAATAGTAACGGAAATATTAAACTTTAAACATTAACAAATAGATGGTCTTCCCTCTCTCTTATTATGCCAGATACGAAAAAATGTCTCGAAAGAAAATTATCTGGTATTAAATGGGCTTTTAATTGATGATATCAAAATTATAGCTTATTATGCGATTTTCTGAGATAATAGGAATTTTAGATTTGAACATAGCAGTTACGCCTCCTAGCGGTAAAATCTAGAACTTGAAAATAATTTCCAGAAATTTCTCTTGGCCACTTTTACTATCAAAATTTTTTCCCGCAGAACTTAGGACAAATACTTTCCGAGATACAGCCGATCGCCACCCTTACTGAATCACCCGGTACATACAGGGTGGTGCAACCAAGATGGGGTTGACGATTGTAACTAAACGATAAGGAATTTCGAAAAACCTTTCTGGAATTTGATTGATGACGACATGGGCTACGTTTTAAAAATATTTATTTTATACAGGGTGATCGAACCAGTCGGTGACGAATCAAACTTATGTTGTTAAAATGCAACACTCGGTATTAGAATATTCCAATCGATTTTGCTATTCAATACAAACAATTTGATATAACATTAGTTGGGTCTAAATCCCATAATTATGGAGAGAAACGCGATTAAAGTTGAAAAAACGCTACAACGTCCGTCTATTTTATACCAAAACCGGATATGAATATTAAAAAATTAAATGTATTATTGGATGTGCCATAGTCTCCGGTAAAATAATGGCCTACACTCAACTTGAAATTATTCACTATTATACAGGGTGATCGAGTTTTGTAAATCCAATTCGAACTTACTTTTTTCAAATTGAACACCCTGTATATTATTTTTCTGTGTTAAAGAGCACTTTATGAGCTTTTCAAAAATGCCATACATGTTACCCTTTTGACTGACGGTTTTTAAGCAAATTGGATTTACAAAACTCGATCACCCTGTATAATGGTGAATAATTTCAAGTTGAGTGTAGACCATTATTTTACCGAAGAGTATGACATATTCAATGATACACTTAATGTTTTAATATTCATATCCATCCATGGACGAACATTATAGCGTTTTTTCAATTTTAATCGCTTTTCTCTCCATAATTATGGGTTTTAGACCCAACTAATGTATCAAATTGTTTGTATTGATTTGCAAAATCGATTGGAATATTCTAATACCGAGAGTTCCATTTAAAAAAACATAAGTTTGGTTCGTCAACTGGTTCGATCACTCTGTATAACGAGAATATTTTTAAAACGTAGTCCATGTAGCCATCAATCAAATTCCAGAAAGGTTTTTCGAAATTCCTCATCGTTTAGTTACAATCGTCCACCCCATCTTGGTTGCACCACCCTGTATGTATATTTTAAACCGAACACGTTACTGTTTTACTCAAGCTTTGGCAGATCTAAATTCACGTTCAGCTAAATAGGAAGATAATCCTTACACAGGTAAAATTGCGAAATCGGCTTCAGCAGCTAAAATTCTTGGTAGCCATTCTTGAATTTAATTTTTAATTCCTCATTCGTCATGAGTTCTATTAGTTCTTCTTCTAACTGGGATGATCCTGCTCTGTGTTGACGTTTGAAAAATGATCCAAAACCTAGTCTGGTATGTCTATGTTTAAAATGTCCTAGAATCGTTCCTTGAAATCTCCAAATCAGCCAAATGTTATAGAAATATTTATAATGGAGCTTGAAATCTTAGAAATCTTTAGATCACTTTTACAATCGATGTCAAACTTCAAAATTTAAGATACTTGTATACACTTACAATTTTATTTTCATTGAAAAAAACAATATCAATTAAGCAAGAACTAGGCATTTGTAATATACAGTAGGTGGCCAAATTATTAGAGCCACAGTACAAAATTGGCATTTTTGGTTTTTGTGCAAGAATCGACTGCCCGGGCACTTAACTTGGCATGCTTTCTATGCAGTTTGCTTTAATTGTTTCACTTCTATGCCACACTTCTATTAAGCCCTCGAACAGTCGACGCTTGGTGGTGTTAATTTCTTTCTTCATCAACTTCCAAAAATGTTCAATTGGGTTGAGGTTTAGTGAATTGCCAGGCCAGTCAAGCATACTTTCACGTGGTTGTCAGAGATGAATTTCCACAATTTCTGGATCTGAGGAAACATTTTTGTTTGCAGTACTCTCAAACACTGGTCCTGTCTCATCGTTCCTTCATCATCATTATGCTGAGATACATTCGTCCTTATATTTTTTCCTGAACTTTTCACAAATCCAGCTCTATCTACGAGGATCTTCACGGTCGATTCGTCCAAACCAGACCTGGAATTGTCATTTTAGAAGAACAATCAAGACAAACTGATAAATTGTAAGGTGCACGAGAGAGTGAGAGAGAACTGTCCAATCCTTATGATCTTTGACCATGACATGACATTGTAGTCTTTATTTTTCACGGCTGGGGTGAGCAGCGGCTTTTTTGCAGATAGATCCATTCTGAGAACCCCACATCCTTTATTTTTCGACGAGCTGTCGTTGGCGAAATGTTGACATCAGACTCTTGCAAAATTTTTGTTAGGATTCTGCGAGGCTGTTTTCTGCTTACGACGATAATTTTGCGTCTTTGTCGCACATCCCATGGTGTTGTAGTCCACTGTTACCTTGGAAACTTTAATAATGGAGGTTATCGTTGTATTAGAGCGATTAGTGTTAGTTGTTAAAGTTTTTATCTCTGTTGTTATTTTCTTTGGTGAGGTGTATTTGGCTTTTCCCACCATAAAAAAGCTTTTGTTTACGTCCGCACAAAGTGAGTTGTAAGCAGAGAATTATCAACACTGACACAAAATGGCGTCTGAGTTGTATCAATATATTATTTAGCTTTAATTATAAACCATTTTTAAACAAATTGTTTGAATTTTGAATTTGGGTCTAATAATTTGGCCACCCACCGTACATACCCGCAACTTCTTGAGTCATTTTGCACTTAACACAAAACAATACAACATTTTAAATTTAGATTTATGTCGCCCTGACCCACTGTGATGGTGGAGCCATGTAGACATCCTCGCAAATCGAATTATTTCATAGCTTTCTTTAATAGCTTCTTTCTAGAGTGATTTCAAGGACTGTGGGCTCGTAATAAACAATTAAAACATCGGTATCACCAAACACCACAACTATGATTAATTACTCGGGATACGTATTGGGTCACCGTGCATGGGTTCTTGAAACACGTGTCCCGAGTAATTAATCAAAGTTGGTGTTTGGTGATACTGATGTTTTAATAGCTTCTTTCTATTTCTCGGCATCTGAATATTTGAAAGCTTTCTTTGAATGTGTCTGGAGCATCGGTTTCGGTAATATTTAAGTCGTATCGCATTGATTTACTCGTCTCTAGAGTACATTCATCAGATTCTTCTTCCAATTAGTTAAGTATTTTTCAATTCAGGAAAGACAGAGTCAGATCTGGTGAATAAGGGGAATGTTCAATAATTCAAGTCCTAAATTACGAATTGTTTGCATGGCAACGTGCGATATGTGTGTGAGACATTGTCCTGCAAAAGCAAAACACCTTTGGACAATTTTTCGGGTCTTCTCTCTATAATTTTTTCTCGTAAGGTAGTCAGTAACGTCAATCAATAGTTCCGAATTATTGTTCCACTCTTATCCAAAAAATCAATCATTATTACTCTATGGTAATCCCAAAAAACTGAAGCAGGATTTTTGAATACCAAACTTCTAGGCCTCCCAAGTATTTCCATTCCATAGATTGCTGCTTTGTTTCTGAGTCCTAGAAATGTACTCAAGTGTCATCCATAGTAACAATACAGCTTAAGAAGTCTGCATCATTTTCAAACTGAGCATTTTACGGATATTTTTCTCGAGTTCAAATTGACGTGAACTACCTATATGATGGGTGCCTTCATATGCCTCAGATAATCGTTTTAGCCAGATTTGTCGACGATGTGACAAAATCATGTCATGAACATGAAGCATCAATATTGGGACGGACACAGAAACTGGTCCGTCTTCATCTTCAATGGAAAATTGATCCCTTCTGATGCTTGCTTGGTGTTGAGCATATCTTCGTAAATCTGATGACCTCTTAAGGTCTAGGCTAACTAGATATCAATATATCCTCGTATATTGATGTCTCCAGTTCCTTCAACAATCAATTCTTGAGCATTACCCAATTTGACACTGAATTAGTCAATATCTCGTTGAGAGTAGAAAAATTCTTTTCGGGATGACACGTCTGTTGAAGCACCACTGTCCAATTATAACAGGTATCAATTAGTCATATTAGCAGGTATGGAAAGATTACATTAGATAATTTTTTTGCCAAAATGTATGAATAATGATTACTTGAAAATGGTAGAAGAGAACCCAGAACAAAATAATATTTTCAAATAAAATTAAAGAAATAAATTACACGTAATATATCCCCGCGGGGACTATTTTGTATCCAATTAGTATCGCGATCCGCTCAAAAAGTAACGGGGATAATAGACACGGCAAGAAAAACCTATAAAACCACTTTGACGGCGAACATTTCCATTTTAATATGCTAAATTGCGCCCGATCCCGGGATGATTTATAACAGGCGAAGAGCGTGCGAAGTGGAGATACGTCCCAGAGCAGAGGAGAGAAAAAAAGTAACTTCGCGATACGCTAATGCTCTTTCCTCGACTTTAATTACGCGAATATGATTTATACGTAGCGCCCAACAAAGAGCCCGTCCGCTCTGCCTCTCGAACTTCAACAAAAACGGTTATCCGACTCGGCCGAGACTTTATTCCGCTTATATACATAAAACGTTTTCTAATTCCGTTTCGCATTTTCATATTAAATTGTTTTTAATTTTATTTTTTTATTTTTGTTTTCGCATAAAAAAAATCGTTTTATAAATGCTTTTGTTTTGTGCGCATTTGCTATATTGCCTTGAATTCAAAGTCTTGCTACAGTTTTGCCGATTAACGAAGCCATCAAGGTGAAAATGGTCCTCAACACTGAAAATGATTTTGTCCGCAGAATCGGCATTCATTTCTGTTTACTCAAGGATCGTCTTCGCTGTGCATGATCTCTTGGCAGAAAAATTGTTGAGTCAATTGGACTTTGTAGGCGTGGGGATGCAAATCTTTAGTGAAAATATGCTGAAGAGTGGCTGTTGTGATGTCCAATTCTTGTGCACGATGACGAATCGACGACTTTAAATTTTGGGCCACACTCTCGCGAACTACCATGATGTTTGGTTCTGAACGACCTCTACGAGCTCATGGTGTGCGTTTCACATCACTAACCAAACCAGTACTTTCGAATTTTTCGATTGCTTTTTTCACAGTAGATGAATTAGAAAGATTCGGCTGATCGAATATTGGATGCATTTTACGAATGGTGGTGATCAAACTTCCACCATTTTGATAATTCTAACGACGTGTCATTCTATCGTGTGATGCTCTATTAGCCCGAGAGCTGGCTACATGTCGGTCGACATGAAAAGGTGCACGGACAGTCTCACCTGAAAAAGGTAGTATTAGCAACGACAAATAGATAGTGCAATCGTCAGAAGGCGCTCTGGAAGATGTAGGCGTGTGGAGGCGGTGAAAACTGTCAATTTTCATTTCTAAAAAACCGAACAGATGCATGGATGAAATTTGTTTGTACAAATAGTAAATAATGATAGAAAACAGGAAAACAATTGTCAGAAGGGTAGGTGGAAGAGAAAGGGTTGTCAGAAGCTGATGAAAATGCGAAAAATTTTGGAAATAGAACATGTTAAGGTTTACGTTGAAAATGCTTAGAAAAATCAGCTTGCAAAATGTCAGAAGAAAATGTGGAAGAGATAATTATTTATTGTACCGCGAAGTATATCGGCTCGCTCAGCAGCATCGATCGTCTTTCTCTCTAACTTCGCACTTACATGATCGAGTGCACTTCTGACAAATTTTCTGAGTATTCTTAACGAATAAATAAAACTATTGGGAAATTGTCAGAAGCTAATTCAGAAGATTTTCCGAATTATTTAGATTATAATACCCAAACTATATTAAAAGTTACATTCGTATCTTTAATTGAACACTGCTCAAAACAATAGAGTATAATATCAATACACAATTATATCGTCCAAATGTCCTCTAATTGTTTTGAGCAGTATAGTTATATTGTTTGTGGTAAGTAAATCAAACATATATTTATAAATTGAACAAATGATTTTATAAATAGAAAAATATCGAAAACAAACAGGCTTCAGCGCCTCTATCGGGTTGGTTCGTACTAAAAATCTATTAATGTATCAAATTACAAGAGTGAGATTGAGTGGAGAATATATTTTGAAATTGTTTCTCTGGCGACAACATTGTTGAATTATTTACTTCTATTTTTGACGTTAAATTTGTTAGACACTGCGTAAAAATTGTTCATTTGCGCTAATATAAAAAATGGCACATTTCTCTGAGCGAGAAAGAATCGAAATTTTAATTATGGTTGGGTATGGGGACAGACAAAGAACGCATGCAGAAGCATGCGAATTGTTTAACCATGAACATCCTGATAGACCTCCAATTACCAGGTCTGCCGGCGATAAAACTAGTTGAAAAGTTTACCGAAACTGAATCCGTAAAAGATCGACCACGGCAAGGTAGACCTCAAATAGCAGAAGATGTGAAATTAAATGTGCTTCTAGAAGCAGAAGAAAGGCATCATGTTTCCACCAGACAACTTGCGTTAGCCAATCAGGTGGCTCAATCATTTGTCGTCAACTTATTTAAAGAAGAACACTATCATCCTTACAAAGTTCAACTTGTACAGGAATTACGTGAGGATGACGAAGATCGTCGACTGCAGTTCTGTGAAGACGTAATGTTACGTTGTGACCAAAATGCAAATTTCTTGGAAAACATCGTCTTCTCTGATGAAGCTACGTTCTGCCTAAATGGATCTGTTCACCGCCATAATTGCAGATATTGGTCGCAGACCAACCCGCATTGGACTCAAGCGTGTCATACTCAGCCCAGAGGAAAAGTTAACGTATGGGTTGGAATGATTGGACGACGCATTTTAGGACCATATTTTTTTGACGGAAATTTGACTGCTGTGCAATATTTAGAATTTTTAAGATTTAAACTGGTTCCAGCGCTCGCTGTTATTTTCCCAAATCACGAGGATAGTGATGTACCCCATCCAAATATTTGGTTTCAACAACATGGGGCACCTCCCCATTATGGTGTAGAGGTTCGCCACTATCTTGACGAAATATTTCCTAATAAATGGATTGGACGGAGAGGCGCCATAGAATCCTCCACCTCGTTTTCCTGACCTGACTCCGTTAGACTTTTTTTTGTGGGGTTATTTGAAATCGAAAGTGTATTTTAACAAACCGAACAATTTAGAAGATTTAAAACAACGAATTCGCGTAGAAATTACACAAATATCCCCAGACATAATTGAGGCGAGTATACGAAGCGTTTATACTCGGCTGGGACAGTGTCAGTTGGTTGGTGGGGTCCATTTTGAAAATTTACGTTAACTGTTGCAATAAATTTAAGTTCAGATGTGCTTTTTTTAATTTAATTTTAATTTTGTACAAAAATAAAATTTTCTTATTTTTTTTCTAAATTTATATTATTAAAAAAAAATTGTGATGCAACATATCAATTGTTTTATATCACTATTTGGAGGATATAAAGATCTACCAAAAACGATAAAAAAATAATATGGTTGCCATTTAAAAAAAGGGTTGATGACGTCATCACTCTAAAAACTAATGACGTCACAGAAAAGAATTGTATGTCAAAAGATAGCGTTTTAAGAAAGAAAATTTACCTGTCCGAGCGTTTTTCCTAAAAATGTAAAATAATGCGGTTATAAGATTGGTTCCAAACTTTATGACCACACTGTATATCATTGAAATGGCCAAAAAATGTGTCCTACCTCGAATTTCGAAAATTTCTTCAAAAATTCTCTAACACCATTGCATTCTCATCAAAAAAGTGCCTGAAGAACGTAAAAATCATTTTTGTCAATTTTCATAAATAGCCGAGATATCGTGATAAAACGAAAATGGGAAAAATCGAATTTTCAGGGATAACTCGAAACCGAAAGCCGATAGCCAAATTTGGTTTTCACCATCATCCTTTTCTCTAAAAAAACGGATTGAGGATGCGTGGTCCGTTTTTTGATACCTCTTACAGTTACCGAGATCCCCTATTAAACATCGAAATTTGCCCACCCTGTACAGGGTGTCCCATTTTGGGCAGTTTGCCAGGGTATCTCAGTTATTAATAACGATAGAGGGTTGCGGTTTTCGTGATACCGTCCTACTTTTTTGTGAAATGAAAGATGCCGCAAACAGAATTTTGCTATCCCCCTTGGTTTTTGAGATATAGGGTGAAATTGAAAATTTTCAATCCACAAACATCTCTCGTATCTCAGTTGCCATGGAAGTTAGTGAAAAAGTAGAAATGGAATATCAACCAGTTTTTTACGAAGAATCCAGTGGCGTAGTTAGTCCTTTTCTAAGTGTAATAATTTTCAAGTTATGGACCATACTTATGATTATTTAAATGGAACAGCCTGTATATTATTTTTTATTTCGATTAAGTATAATTTGGGGATGTCAAAAATATATAGTTGTGTATATTTATTTACACAAATAAGTTAAGAATTTGATATTTTTATATTGCTGTATTTGTAACTGTAATAGCTAACAATAACAAGTATAAACAATTCGTAAACTACAAAGACAAGGGTTTAAATTAGGTGCTGGAAATGACCTCCATTTTGACGAATGCAGTTCTGACATATTTCGGGCATTCTTTTAATTGCGTTTAAAATAGTGATGGGCTTTCTATGTAGAGCTTGATAGGCCAAAGCAATTGCCTCACGAAGTTCCGCTACGGAATTATGGCGTACCGTAATACTCTTCATTTTTCATGAAACCCCACAAAAAGAAATCTAATATGGAAAGATCGGGAGATCGTGGAGGCCATCTCACAGGTCAGTTCGTACCTATCCATCTTTGAGGAAAATTATTTTCAAAAAATGGCCTTAATAAGCCACCATTGTGGCTGGGGGCTCCATCTTGTTGGAGGTAAATTGAATTATAATGGGCCAATGGAACATTTTCCAGCAATTCGGGTATAACTTCCTCAAGAATCTCTAGATACCTACGTGCTGTGAGCCACCCTTCATACATTCTATACATTATGCGTCCACCCAAAATAAGACATGACACACCAACACCGAAGCGTCCTTGTTGTGCCCTTTCAAATATCAAGTGATGATTTTCTATTGACCAGTGCCTCGTATTGTGACGATTAAAAATTCCAGCACTTGAGAAATAACATTCGTCAGACCAGATGACGAACCTTCCAAAAGATTCATTGGTTCGGATTTGTTGCAGATACCATTGACAGAACATTACTCGACGCTCGGCATCTTCGGGGTGCAAATGTTGAACTACTTTAAATTTATATGGATGATATTTAAATTTTCTTAAAATTCTTTGCGCGTCAGATTTTGTTACACCAACCTCTTCTTCAATTTTTCTACAAGAAGTCGAATTCGTGGCTTCTGCGTAATATAACACATCTATTGCTTTATTTTCCTTGCCTTGTTTGATATATGTTTTGGGACGCGGCTGTATAAAACAAGCAGGTTGAACTAGATTTTTTTTAAAACAAGCGAAAATGTCTAGAAAAGGCTGCCTTCTCTCAGGATATCTAATATAAACAAACACAATCCTTAAATATGAGAATCAGAAATTACGCTAATGCTAGCACTTTAAATACTTTACCTAATGGAGTATAACTCCGAAGCTTCTTGGGGATTTTCGTCGCATTGTATAAAACATTTAAGCATATCGTATTTTGCATAGTTTTTATAAATGGCCATTGTGGATAAACAAACAAAAAGTACTACGATAAAAATACCTACGTAACAAGAGTAAGTCGCAACAAGAAATCTGTCAAAGTTTGAACATTCGCTTATTTGCTTAGTAACGCGGCAATGGCCTACTGTTCACAAACGCACGTGTTAAATTTTTTAAAATATCAAATTCTTAACTTGTTTGTGTAAATAAATATACACAACTATATATTTTTGACATCCCCAAATTATGCTTAATCGAAATAAAAAATAATATACAGGCTGTTCCATTTAAATAATCATAAGTATGGTACATCACTTGAAAATTATTACACTTAGAAAAAGACTAACTACGCCACTGGATTCTTCGTAAAAAACTGGTTGATATTCCATTTCTACTTTTTCACTAACTTCCATAGCAACTGAGATACGAGAGATGTTTGTGAATTGAATATTTTCAATTTCACCCTATATCTCAAAAACGAAGGGGGATAGCAACATTCTGTTTGCGGCATCTTTCGTTTCACAAAAAAGTAGGACAGTATCACGAAAACCGCAACCCTCTATCGTTATTAATAACTGAGATACCCTGGCAAAGTGCCCAAAATCGGACACCCTGTACAGTAACATCTTGAGTTTGAGTGATATAGTGCTTCTTGAGCATAATAGATATGTAACAGCCCGAATTTTTTTAGTGATCCTCTGAATATGTTGACTAAATGTTAGCCTCTAGTCTAATGTGACTCCGAGACACAAAACTGACTTGTTCCAAGGTAACCTGAAGTCCACAGAAATGATGTTGTCTTGGGGGAGTTTGAATTTTTTTGTAAAACGGGATTTATGGCCAGTATTCTTTTAATTTTGCCACAACGACCATCTGATCTGGAATAGATTTTTTTTTAAATTAATTCCTGTTTCATTTGACCTAAAAAACATCTGGGATTAAAAGACAGCCGTACACACTACGTTGTTTCGTTTTCTGAAAGCTTAGCATTGTACTAAAGGAAACTTAAGACACAATATGAACTTAACACGTGCGTTATCTCTAACTAGGAAATTTATATTTATGTCCGTGTACGTTTATGTACACGTCTAACAAATAGATATCACATAAAGTACACGCGGCAAAGCGGCTCTCGCTCCATCACCAACAAAGAGATCTAAACCGTTTTTGTTTCAGATATGGGTTTAGAGTTAGTTCCCTTCTCGCCGGTTCGAAAGAGAAGTTAATTCAACGCCAGTCACAAACGAGCGGCATATCTCTAGATAATATATGTATGTATGTATGTAGTTTATTGTGGGAAAATTAAAAGGTAATACTACATACACGCTACAGCCGCGCATATATGTATGTATGTAGTACATACATACATAGAGAGTATGTCAATGCAACGTGTAACAATGGGATTATGTTCCGGACATCGTAGCACACTTGCACTCAGTGAATAATACACGTCCAATCACCGAATGATGTGTCTCTGATGCATGGATTTCGTTATAGCGAAGTGTGTGTAATCGTAATGCTTTGTTAAATCGATGAATGTATCGGATTAAATGGACGGTTAATTGAATGATAATTGTAGAGGAGTTGTGTAGGCCTAAATATGTATGATGCGTTTATATTACCTGTTAGGTCCTATTGTTTCGATTTCTGTTATAATGTAAATGGCAAAGTAATTGCCATTTACAATAATGCACTTAACCATTCTCTCCTTCCATAGTTTAAAAGCGTTCGACCAGCTGTCTTTAGGGATAGGTACTATAAAAAAAAAACAATTAACGGCGATGTCAATCTCTTCTTCTGACTGGAGCCTTTTCCGTCTCAAATGTTTTTTGAGCTCAAACAATAACCAGAAGTCACTCATCGCCAAATCCGATGAGTAAGGAGGATGTTCTACAGGGTTGTCACCTAAGCGCGCGCTGGTCTATAGCTCCTATACTAATGATGTTAGGAATTTCGTTCATATACTAATCTATACTACTTGCAAGACTCTATTTCAGGAAAATATTTTTAAGTATATAAGGTGACCCAAATAAGTGTGAACATATGGAAGTATTTTTTTTTTTAATGACACCCCTTGTATTGTGTTGCACATTTCAGTTCATCTCAATGCACTTTATCAATTCCCAAAAAATTATTTCATTACTCCTGGTATTTCCGAAGAAATAAATTAAAAGTCATTAAAATGACATTTTACGCACTCAAAATAGAAAATAAAAAAAAACGTAGGAGCAATTTTTTGACTCACGATTTAGTATGGAGTGAGTCGAGAAAGGTCTAAGGTTACTCTCACCTTGTTTACATTTCGTAAATTTTCTACAGGGTTACCAAAATTATGGTCGAACAATGACATATTTCAAACTAATTTTTCTCACTTTTTTCAAATGGAACACCCTGTATATTTTTTCACCACTTGATGCAGAATTAAAAAACAAATATTTTTTGTAAGTACAACTGTATTTAAATTCTCGACGGTTTTCTAGATATTTACGGAATACCATTTATTTGGTTTTCCACGGTAAATTTTTGTTAATAGATCAAATCGGTTATGGAAAAAAAATTACTCGTTGGTATGACAATGTTATTAATTATTGTCGTATTATTCTGACACTCGGCGACATCTTGCACATATTATCTTTCTTTCTTAATAAAAATGAACTATACGATCCAAGAATCAACTGATATGATTTACATTCTCGGAGAATGTTTAAAGAATTGTCTTCTAGCATCCAGAGTGTACGGCGAGAGGTTTCCTGATAGAAGGCACCCAGATGAAAGAGCATTTCAAAGATTGATGGATCGATTTAACAGGACTGGGACAGTAAAATATGAAAAACATGACAGAGTGAAGCCCAAATTAAATGATGAAAACGAATTTAACATTATTGCAAGTGTTGTTGAAAATCCACATAGGAGTACAGCCGACATTAGTGATTTGCTGCGCATAGGTCAAACTTCAGTTAAAAAGATTTTGAAGAAGCATCATTCCCATCCATATCACGTACAACTGAGTCAAGCACTTCTAGGGCAAGATTTCGAAAACAGGATAAATTTTTGTAATTGGGGTCTCGCTCGAATTCAAGAAGATGTACGGTTTTTTAATAATGTATTGACTTAACAGAGTTGTGGGGGATTTGGCCTTCGCACAATTTTTTCAATTTATCTGAATCGTTCGAACGGTCCAGTATTAACATCCAGAATTAAATAAAACTAAACTACAAACAAATTTAGGTGGCTGGCTTAAACAAGATTCTAGTGTCATTGGAGAATGTCTCTCTCTATAGGAAATTTATGACAAAATAGTAAAAACTCTGGTTTTAGGCCCGACCAAAGAAATATCTATTTTGATGATAAATTAATATTTTGGGATAACCTCTCTGGAAAAATATGTCCTTATTGTGGCATTTAATTATGATGGTACAAATATAAGCAATGAATTGGATCACAAAGAGGTCGTACAGGTGGTTTGTGTAGGCTTCTGAAGAGCCTTGGATTCTAGGAAATTTGAAAACATCAGAACCAGTTGCTTCTTCAGACTTTCAGACTTGAATGATGAAATTTATGAAGACTAGTCGCTTTGGCGTGGGCAAAAATTTTATAATAAAAGTGGCTACTGTGGCAGAAAAGAGTTGCTAAAGGATAAAACTAAAATTTAAAAAAGCATTGTCTAAAATAAACTTCATTTTATTTCTTAGAGGTATCATTCTAAACTTCTTTATGGATAAGATTTGTTTATTTTAACTTTTCATGTTTGTTTAATGAAAAAATCATATTTAAATGATTTTTTTTCATTATTATTGTATGATGTATTAGTATGATGTGTCCGACGCACAAAACTAGATAAATTACAAAACTAATCGCGAACGGAATACAATAAAACACATAATATTATTTATTAGTAGGCGTAGCGAAAGCAGGCACAATATAAAACAAGACAGTTGTTCCATTAATCCGAAACATAAAAAATCCCTCGCCGGACATCTGTCTTTTTGTTTCTATTCTAATAACGCTGTAGGAGCCCGAATTTACAATATGTTCGCTAGTAAAAATAGTGCAAAAGAATCATAGTTATTTAAAGGCATCCGCGGACTCACCTTCATGTGAATAAATTTAACACAACATCATTATTTAGGATTAAAACGTCGTTTCTACTTCGATTATGTCAGCTGCACGACTCTATACTTATCTGTTTTAACGTTCGTAACATTCACGTTTACAATCAAACGCAGAATAAAGTTCAAGAGTTGCTTGCGTAAGATTGATCTATTGTTTAACGGCGCACTCGATAACAATAATATTATTAAGTAGATAATTGCTGGTTGTAATATATTATATACTGGATTATCCTATTCAACAAGGTCTTGTAATTTCCTTTGTTCTACGAGAACGTCCACTGCATTCTGTTTAATTCCCCGATAAAATATTAACTTGAACATGTAGGAAAGGGGCTTATGTTGGTAGTGTACGCATGAACCGGTTTTCTCATAATTTGAGCCAGTGAAGAACACCTTTAAAGTAATCACTACATGAATTGGTTGTACAGGTTTTCTGTCTTTCCTTTTATTTTAGGGACAGGTTTAATGATACAGTGTGCTTATCTAGCAGATGTTGGAAGACAAAATTATACATTTGAATATTGATTCATATGATGCTGGTAATGTTGTATTATATACATTTTACTTTTAAAATTATCTTGATGACCTATCAATTATCAGAAAGGGTAATGTACTCCGAACAACTCAAAATTCAAAGTTTTTTGCTATATTGATGAAAATGTCAACTTAACTGTCAAAATATGAAAAAGGCTGGATCGTACAACCAACATAAATTGAAAAAAGGTTTTACTACTGGATGGACATGGTGCTCATGGAGTTTGGAGCTGGAGCTATGGCGTTTTGTTTGGTATAGCTTTGCACTTGCTGTTATCCAATTAATATTATCGGGACAGAAGGATTTTGTTTCTTTGAAGGAATGCCAATATAGCCGCGTCCTTTTGAAGATGCCATGAAACTTAATATAATAATAATGGTAAAATATGGAAGATATGAGGGTGACCTGAAATGTTGTCGGAATCGAGAAAAATACAGTATTGGTGTAATTTTTTACTTTTATTTTTCGATGTATATACAGTGTGTCCCCGGATAAGTGAAACGACTCTTATAATTGAGACATAATTTTTGATTTAAATTATCATTTATTGGGGTTTAGCCCTGCTTGGTTAAAGACTAATTTCTAACATATTGTCATGGTTTGAAAAACAAGGCGGCCTTGACAGTGAAGGTAAAACTATTTTCGTTGCAGGTAAAGTACCTCTCCCATTCATAGTACGTCAAAATATTACTAAAGAAAGTTATTTAGAATGAAAATCTATGGCTATATGCAAATTGTTAAAACAATCGGCCTACTTTGATGAAATCATTCAAATTAATTGTTTTTCGATATTGTTATTCTTTTATTTTGAATAAATATAATCCAAACGTAATGATTACAACAAATTATTATCTAATTAATACGAATTTAAAGACTTTACTAGATTAGATTAAATGTAAGGCTCTACAAAGCCGCCTCCTAAATTTGCACATTTTTCAATTCGATTTCGAAATTCCCGAAAAGCTGCCTGCACATGTTCTAGCATAGAAATTGATCGAACTGCTTGTGTTATTCTATTTTTTCATATTTCGGTATCATTTGGAATAGCTAAATAGTATTTGTTTTACTCTTCCCCAAACAAAAAGTCCATTATTGTTAGATCGGGGGATCTAGCCGGCCAAGATGTTACGCTCATTCTCCCAAACCATCTTTCACCAAACTGATTATTTAGCCAATCAGTAATCATTTGTGTGGAATGAGCAGGGCAGCCGTCCTGTTGAAAGAAGTGCGACTGTCGAATATTTAAAGGAAGTTCGTCAACAAATCTTTCCAGAATTTGTGGATAAGTTTGCTGATTTAATCTTCCTTCAATAAAGTAAGGTCCAATGATTTCCAGCTCGTATGACACGCCACACCAAACATTCACTTTTCTAAAATACTGCCTTCTCGCATTTATTATGTAATGTGGGTTATTTCTGCTCCAATATCGGCAGTTTTGGGGTGATGGAACACCATTTGTGGTAAAAGTACATTCGTCAGAAAAAATTATTAGCTTATGTAAGTTTCTGTTTTCTAACATTAGTTCTCCCAAAGATAAACAGAACAGTAATCGCCGTGCCTCGTCATCTTCTTCTAAAGTATGGCATAATTTGGCTTTGTATGGATATATTCTATTTGCTTTATAAATTCTTTGCAAATGTGATTTACTTATGTTCATATTTATGCTACGGTCTCTTAAAGAGATCGTGGGAGCTTCATCTATTGAATTTAAGGCGACCAAAATACCTGCATCATTTTCATTGTACGTTTTCTTGTCTTTCTTCTTATAGGAAACACTCCCTGTTGTGAGGAATCTCTTTACTAAACGCCAAACAGTACTTTTGTTAATTGCCGCATTTTGATATTTTGTACGAAATAAAGCAATAATCGTATTTAGGGATTTGTTGCCGGTTCCATAACACTGAATCACAAAAATTCATTCTTCTAAGGTTCACATTGTTTATATGCATAAAACAGTTTAGAGAGCAGACTATGAATGATAAACTATTATTTGACAGACAAGTTTCACAGATTACTATCGTTAGGGAAACAATATTGTTATTCCATGGCACCATTAGAAATAAATGAATTAGTATGGGATTTCATAAAACATGGATGGCCAATCATTCAAAAAATTTACATACTTACGGCGAAAGCTTTTCATTCTGAAAAAGTAACATTTTGGCTTATTATGAACGGGACTAGGAAGGAATATTGTTGATTGATTCTAAAGATAAAGGTGTTTCTATAACCGGAGAATATTACGCTTCAATATTAGGGCGACTAAAAGAAGCCATTAAAGAGAAAAGACGGGGAAAATTGACGAAAGGTGTGCTGCTTTTGCACGACAACGCGCCCGTCCACAAGAGCCGCGTTGCGTTAGCTGCCCTGCATAAGGTGGGCTTCGAAATTGTGAATCACCCACCCTACAGCCCAGACCTCGCCCCGAGTGATTATTACCTGTTTCCGAAAATGAAAAAGGAGCTGCGGGGTAAAAAATTTACTGCCGATGATGAAGTCAAGGAGGCAGTTTCGGCGTATTTTGCAGATAAAGAGAAATCATTTTTTATGAGGGTATAAATAAATTAATTGAAAGACGTGAAAAATGTATCCGTCTTGCAGGTGAATATATTGAAAAAGAAAAATAATTTGGTTTTTTTATTTCCACCGCTTATTCCCCATTCCGCGAATATAAAAACGCTCCCTCGTAAGACAAGAAGATAAGCCTGTATTTATTGAAAGAAAACAGTTGATTTAAAAATTATTTTGGTCACGATTAAGTTGACGTGTCGACAAACCTAAAACTGGTGGAAATGGTAGTTCGAATGATGCGACGTGCTTTCAGCAACTTCACCGTATTTTCACAAATTACTAATTAGGGTTACTGGTCTCCATGGCCTTGTGAGTACCTCCGCGGTTTGGAGCAATATTTTAACAATACAATTTTGTCTTTTGTTCTTGTTAAGCTGTGTGTTGGTTCAGTATGTCTGTGTATATCTCAGTTTAGCGATAGGATATTATTTAAGTTTTCCTTTTTGGGCGGCCGAATTGACAAGCAGAATTATCTGAATTCGGCCATTTATTGCATCACTTGCAGATGTTCACTTTTCTGTCTTATGCTGATAGCAATTTTAGTTGTGCATTTGGTGTAACAATAAAGAAATTATTATTATTATTATTACATCTCGTTGTCCAACATCAGCATTTTTTACTATCTCAAATTTTGCAATAGCTTGAGCTTGATTATTTGACCTGGATGTTGGAGCTTCAAGAGAAGCATAATATCACTTATCTAACACATGAGGGAGTAGATTTTAAAATGTAATTTATTTTCTTTTCAATAGAATTAGAACCTGGGCTCTAATTTATAGCTAATTATTGTACTTTCCGTTTAGTTAAGTCAGTGATGAATACTGCTTTCTGTTCCGGAAAATTACCAGCGTCGAAATACTTGATTTATACAGGTACTTATCGTTAATTCGACTTTAAATTGTAATGACGTATGTGTTTTGTTCCGATTGATCTCGTTCCCATTTTCCCCCGAACCGATATAAATAATGTTATTTCCTCACCTCGCCAATAACTCATACTAAACATCTCGAGGCGCTGTCTCATATATTATTTGCTCTTTCGTGCACGCTCAAAAAAACAATTAGATTATTCATCGGATTCTATTTCAATGCACCGCCGTTGTGAAGTCGGCCAAGTGTATTTTTCCCCCTCTGGTGGCAACGTTGTGCTCGCTTTGATAAATGCCCAGCACGTGTACACGCAGCGGCCTCTTGATGTTGCTTGTACGTCTTCTCGCCGTTAGGACATTGTAAATAAATTAGAAATTGTGTCTCCTATTTTGATTCCTTTTTTATTTGTATTGCTTCGCCGTGGAAACGCAATTGCTTCGGATGGTTTTAATTTCCCGATTCGAAACGAAAGGTCAACTACTCAGCGAGTTCAAAACCGTTGCCAAAGTCTGCCCAGCGTTGTATGAAGGAAAAAATCGCCTGGCACAATATAAATAGTGTGAGTCATGCGAAATTAGAAAATTTACTTGGAAAAACAACGTTTGCTTGTTTATTGGCAATCTTTTCTTCGGTGCAGCCGCATAAAGTAGTATCAGATGTTGAAATATTATGAAAGGCTGAGGAATTCCAATTCCAGACAAAAAAAAAAGTATATAGGTCGACTAACACGAGCGCAACAAAGAAGTACAATAGCGCTAAGCAATATTGTGTAAATGGACGTTTCAATTACCTCATTTATGTAAATTGAATTCATAAATTATCATATATGTAACTACATATCCGAACTTCGTTGTGTTCATGTTATTTTGACCTTTATCAAAATCACAACAGAATAGGTAATTACTCTAGATTAATGTTATGAATGAAAATAACAAAAGTTGTAATTTGTAAGGAGGAGCGTGTAGGAGTAGAAAAGTTGCTTTAACAAACTGAGATTGACAAGGTAATTTAAGTTTCGACTTTGGAAATTAAATTAAAACCGACACAAGGAGGTTTTTGTCGAAAATTATACACTTCCACGTTTATTAAAACCGGAAATCGTCCTATGTAGATTGAAAAATGAATTGAATTTTGCAAAAATTTTATCGAACCGTATAATGAACAGTAAACGTGTGGAACTGTATAATAGCGCGTGCATAACCTACAATTATTTTGTTATTATCATTAGCGTTATGACTCGTAATTAAATAGACGTATGTTGTTAATTTAGTTACTTCCTCTTTACAACTATTTTTTACACGGATGCTGGGAGAGCTTCATTTGATTCATTTGAGGAGCTAGATAGCAAACTTGTTGTTGCTTGGATTGACTCTGCTTCATTCGTATCTCTTATACAGGTTGAATTGCAAATCCGTATGCAGGGATCAACGGTTTTAAAAACCAGGCTAAAATTTTTAGAGGTGGCGAATCGGGTGGGCGTTTCAGTAGCGTCCAACTCAACTGACTGATTTTTTCGAGTGTAACATTTGCTTTATAGCTTGTAGAAATTTGACTTTACGACGCTTCCTAGCTGGAATCATGGCATTCACCACATTAAGAAGGTTAGTGTGGTATGTTTTGTTGGAAGATTGAGCTGATTTGAGATAGTCAATACGCCTGATCCCATCTTTATTCCAGAACACAGAAGCAATGATCTGTTATTTTGATACGCTTCGACTTCTGGCGGTGGCTGTTGAAGAAGCTGCCATTCGGAAACTGAATTTCGGCTCTGTAGTGGTTTGCAGTAGACCCAAGTCTCATCAATTGATTCAATAAATCGTCCCATTCGACACCACTTATTTGCTGACTAGACAGTAGCTTGGGCACCTAATATTTTTTACAATTAAACATTCGTCTGAACGAAAGTAAGATGCTCTTCTTTTTCTTCATCCTCCTCTTGCTGCCTTTCTATTTCTGCTTCTGAATCTGTCATAATTAAATCAAGAACTTCTTTATTTAATTCATTGTATTATATTTGAGGTGGTAACCTAATCTCAAAAATGATGATGAATGATCTCCCGAAACTAATAACATATAAAATAAACCTCTCGTTACATTCTCTCGAGATATTTTTCTTTTGCATTGTCTCTTATAGAGTAAAAACTGAAATCGCTATCTCATAGTCTTCCCGAGATAATAATAATAATAATGGTTTATTGTCCAACAGTTGCACCAATAATAGGAAAAAAATTTAAGAAATTTAAAAGTACATACATACATTTAATTATAAATCAAAATACATTCTAGAACTCATTAATAGTATTTAAAAAAATATCGCTGTAGTGTAGATCTGCAGATCGGCACATTGTAGCAAGTGGAGAGGCATGAAGGATATTAGATCTGGAAACACGAAGAGAGAAAGAAGTAGAGGAACGAGAGAAGAATGTAGGAACAAGCAAGTAGAGGTGGGCTATCAATACATCCATGGACCAGCCTCCATATAAATCGAGCTCCTTGACATTCACGGCGACGTCCCAGAGATGTCATATTATGCGTAATCAGAAGTGAAGTATAGTCTATTCCTCGTTCTGGATACACTCCATCGGCCTTGAATGATAGGTATTTAAGGAAGCGACGCTGTATCTTCCTAATGGAGAGCTGAAGATATACAGGGTGTTAGTAAATAAGTGCGACAAACTTCAGGGGGTGATTCTGCATGTAAAAATAATGACAGTTTGCTATATAAACGTCCGTCCGCAAATGCTTAGCTTCAGAGTTATAGGGTGTTAAAGTTTTTCTTAAAAACTGCCGATTTATTTATTGCTCTGAAACCGGTCGAGATAGGCAAATGAAATTTGGTGGGTTTTAAGAGATGGTTATTGCGCATTTCTTGACATCCAATCAAGAATTTTATATTCATCATTGGCGTGCATACGGGTAATGATCTTAATTTTTTAAAGAAAAAAAATGGTACGCTACTGAGATATTTCAAATTAAAAATCATTTTTGAATTTGCCATGCAATTTGTGATAAAAAGCCTCTCTTGCCTTTTTTTCGTGTGAGGCGCCGTTTTTATGCAAAAAAATAAAACATCTTAACGTGTATTTTTCATTTCTTTAATACATTATCTAGTAGGCTACTGAACTACTGAACTTTTTAATTCAATAACATTAAACTAGAACAATAACAGAAAATAACACAAAAAAAATGTTAAGTAAGCGCAAAGCTACAACAAATGTTGAAAATGACAATTTTCAACTCTTCGACTCATTGATTGTTGTATTCGCGCAAAAATTCCTGGTGTATTTTTTATTGTCTCACAGCCGGCTATAATTCGATTCCTAAGGTCATCAACAGTTTCGACGGGAGTGGAATAAACTAATGATTTAAGAAAACCCCAAATGCAAAAATCTAAAGGATTTAACTCCGATGATCGAGCAGGCCAATGTTCCGTACCATCCCTACCCATCCAACGATTTGGATACACTGTATCTAAGTGATTACGTATATTAATGCTAAAATGAACTGGTGCGCCATCATACATGAACCATAAGTGTTGTTTCAGCTGTAGAGGAATATCTTCAAGAAGACCAGGTAACTCTTGCTGTAGGAAATTAAGGTTGTTAGCCTGTTAGTCGTAGTGGGAGGAAATATGGACCGATTAAATGAGCATCAATTACCCCAAGCCATACATTGACTGAAAAGTGATGCTGAAAATGAGCTTAAAAAATTCCATGTGGATTTTCCTCAGCCTATAAGTGATTATTATGGAAATTTCGTATATACTGTCGTCCAAAATTAGCCTCGTCAGTAAACAAAACGCCATTTAAAAAATTAGGAATTTGAGCGATTTGATGAAGGATCCATTGGCAAAAAAATAGGCGGGGAAAAAAGTCTCTAGGTAGTAGAGCTTGCACACGTTGAATATGACACGGATACAATTGCTGTTCTTTAAGAATTTTGAATACAGTGAACTGGCTTACATTCAATATGTTGGCGATTTTTCGAGTACTTGCTTCAGGTGACTCCGCTATTAACTCGAGAACTTCTTCTTCTAGTTGCACAGTTCGTACTTCTCGAGGGCGCCCGCAGTCAGCCGTTTGTTTCCTAAATGTACCATTTTCGCGCAAGCGTTGGTGAAGACGAGCAAATATTGTGTGATGAGGTATCCTACGTCCTGGATACAACTCAGCATACAATCGTCCAGCTTGCCGACCATTTCCATTACTTCTACCATGTTAATTCTGCATTTGAAAAACTTTCCATTATTTTCAATAAAAGAAAAATTAATTACTTATTAACAATAATTTTATAGCTAACTAAGCTTGATAATGATGAGTTGCTATTTTGACACTTCGTTAAAATATTTGTATTTAACAATGCATTGATATTGAATGTCGACAGTAGCCTACTAGATAATGTATTAAAGAAATGAAAAATACACGTTAAGATGTTTTATTTTTTTGCATAAAAACGGCGGCTCACACGAAAAAAAGGCAAGAGAGGTTTTTTATCACAAATTGAATAGCAAATTCAAAAATGATTTTTAATTTGAAATATCTCAGTGGCGTACCATTTTTTCTTTAAAAGATTAAGATCATTACCCGTATGCACGCCAATGATGAATATAAAATTCTTGATTGGATGTCAAGAAATGCGCAATAACCATCTCTTAAAACCCACCAAGTTTCATTTGCCTATCTCGACCGGTTTCAGAGCAACAAATAAATCGGCAGTTTTTAAGAAAAACTTTAACACCCTATAACTCTGAAACTAAGCATTTGCGGACGGACATTTATATAGCAAACTGTCATTATTTTTGCATGCAGAATCACCCCCTGAAGTTTGTCGCACTTATTTACTAACACCCTGTATATAGTTAGGTGACCAGGCTTGCGAGTCATATTCCAGTTTGGTAGTAACAAAGGTGAAGAATAGGGTTCTTAGTAACTGGTCACTTCGAAAAAATCGTGAGGAACGTATAATGAAACCCAATGTTCTTGACGCCGATAAAGAAAAATTAGCAATATGTGGGACGGAACTCAAAGTAGAGTCAAAAAGTACTCCAAGGTCTTTAAACATGTCTAGTTTATTCAGTGGATTACCGTTGATTGCATAGGTAGATATAGTGGGGTTACGTTTGCGAGTGTAAGAAACGAAGCAGCATTTGTCAATATTCAACCTTAATCTATACTTCGTACACCAGTCGATAATGTTTTGGATATTCTCTTGCAACTTCAGTACATCATTCCAACTTGTAAATGCCAATATTAACAATGGCGAGTTTAAGTGAAGATGAACGAATTGAAATACTTATGATGTTGGGTTATGGAGATAGACGCAGAAGTTTACAAGACGTTTGTAATTTATTTAATGATACGCATCCAAATAGAAATCCAATTTCTAAATCCGTTGTTGGTAAAACTTTAAGACGCTTTGAACAAACGGGTAGCGTTAAAGGTTTGCCAAGGAGTGGTAGACCTAGAATAGCAAAAAGCGATGATAACAAACTGGATATTTTCTTGGCTGTATCTGAAGATGCCTGTTTATCAACCAATCAATTAGCGGCCAATTTCAATATTTCACCAATCATCGATCGTATCATTTTTTTAAAGTGCCAACGGAAGATGATTTTCAGATTACAATTTTCTGAAGAAATGTTAAATATTTGCAATAATAATGAAAATTTTGTCAACAATATTCTTTTCTCTAACGAAATTACTTTTAGCCTTACTGGTGAAGTAAACGGACATAACTGCAGATATTGGTCATCGGAAAATCCCTCTTGGTTTTGGGTTGGCATTCTATCGGTCCCTTTTTCATCAATGGCAATTTAACTTCGGCTCTGTATTTGCAATTATTGCAAAATGAAATAATACCTGCTTGTACTACGCACTATTCACATGAAAACAATGAATACCAACAATGTCAGTATCTGGTTCCAGCAAGATGGCGCCTCACAACATTATGGTGTAAATGTTTGTCAATATTTGGACAACGTTTTTTCCCCACAGATGAATTGGAAGACGAGGAACCATTGAATGGCCAGCCCGTTCGCCAAATTTAAGTCCTTTAGATTTTTTTCTTTGGGGATACGTAAAAAACAAAGTTTACAAAGATAAGCCCGATAACGTCGAAGATTTACAAATCCGAATTACCAGAACAATATAAGAAATTCCCCGAGATTTTTTTACAGAACTCTGTTCGTGGTTTTGTAAATCGATTGTCCAATTACTAATGGACGACAATTTGAACACTTACTTTAATTTACTTTGTTTGTCTATGATTGGATCAGCAATTTTGAAATTTTAATTTTAAATTAATCTTTGGCGTACAGAGCATTGTTACTATAACATGCAACTTGTCACTGACGTACCTTAAGAAAGTTCGTAATAGATGATGATCGATTTCGATTTCGTCAGTAAGTTCCTGATTACAATCGTCACCATGAATCCATTCTTCAGTATTATATTTTTCGAGGTCTTCGCTACTAGGGATTTCCTCCATCATACTATGCAGATCCACATCATCTGCAATTTCATCACTTTGATTAGTAGAGGACAAGATTTTTCTCCATGACTTCTCCAGCGTGACCCTTCGGACAGCATCCCAAGCTTGAGTTGCAAGTAAACACTCTTTGAGGGTACTTCCAGCGGTGCATTTCTCTTGAATCTCTTGCAGTAAAAGACGTTTGAACGTCTCCAGTACGCCTTGATCCATTGGTTGTCCAATGGAGGTCATATTTGGTCGAAAAAATTTGACGGTGATGTTTTTACTTCTAAGAATCGACTCGTTTGAGTGCGATGGAGCCCTCTTTTGATGCGCGTAATAAACTGGCAAGGCTTCAAGTTTGATGTGCTTAATCGCTTTGGACTTGTCTTCTTGTACCTTGGAGCTACCGCTTTTTCCCGTGAAGCCAAAGTCTTAGAAGGCATCATCTTAAAATTTAACCCAGTCTCATCGCAGTTCTAAATTTCATTTCGCGAGTATCCTTCTTCCTTTACAAATTTTTCGAGTTCTTCCTTAAACTGACAGTTTTTCGCCACAGGTGCGTGCTTAACTGACGAATATCGTGTCGTTTCGTCCATTTATGCAGCCAATAGCAATTTGCTGTAAGAGTCTCACTTTCATCAGGAAACTGTTTCGCAAGTATCATAGCCTTAGGTTAGGTTAGGTTAGGTTAAGAGTGGGGTGGCATGCGGGCCTGTTTCACCGCGACCTTTACAGGTCTATTGTGATCCCCTTTACCTTAGAGAACGCTCTCTAGTTTCGCCTTCTTAATCAGACTTATCATTTTTGAGAGCGGCTCTTTTGTGTAGCCGTTGGCTGTGGGGTTCTCTACCCCCATTGCTAGAAACATTGTCCTCGCTAGGCCGTCACAGTGGCACAAAACATGAACTGGGGTTTCTTCTTCCTCTTGACAGAATCTGCAGAGAGCATTTTCTGCCAGGCCTTTGGCTGTAATATGGGGATCGTGAAGGATAGAAAGAAAAAGAAAGGTCGTTTCGGGTAAAAATGCACTGTATGGTATTGAAGTACTCAACTGATACTGGCAATCCCTTTTCTTTCATTTGAGTAAACCATAGAAATAAACCTTTGTCAACTTTATTAAACTCTGCTGGTTTCATCATTTTACGACTTGTCATTGCGTTGCGGGATATTGTCGCGAATTGTTCTAGACGAGATCGACTTTGACGCCAATCTATCTACATATATATCTAATGTTCTTAGTGCTTCCAACTTCTTCTCCACACTCACTACGACTTTTTTTCCTTTTTTGTGACATGACAATGTTCATTCATTAGTTGTAATTTTTTAAGTGTTATGAATGAAAAAAGACGTAGTATCCAAAGACGATTCCAAAGACGCCCTCCTTATTGGAGTCTGAGGATATGCTTGAAAATATCTGAGAATGATAATTTGATTATCTGCCTCCTTGCACGCTCTGAAAGCTCCCCATCCAGTTTAAGAATTTTATTAAACTGCAATAACTGTGATGGTTTTATAGAAGCTATTTCTTCTTCGTTTATGACGTCTTTGCCGAGATAATTGGCTCGACACAATCGCTATTCTGTTTCAAACTTATCCTTGTCATGTGTTCTTGAAGTGACTCTGAGCCTCTCTAAAAATCGTCTAATACGGGCTGTATTAATCAGTAATTTCTATTTTTAATTAAAAATTATTTTTCCTTAATTTTGTACTAAAGATATTACGTTTTCCGAAACTAACACCAACTCTTACATTTCCATAACTGTTATTTAAAAATTTGAATAATTCTAACAGTAGTTTTTTTTTTGAATAACTAAATAATAAAACATCGCAAGACTCTAGTACGTACGTAGTTTAATCGTGGGCGTCTATTTTATTAACAATAAAACAAATTTAGATTTGTAGTATGTAGTTATATAAATAAATAATACACGAAGTTATTACATCTTAAAATTTCTGCACGTTTTAAACGTCTCAAAACTAATCCGATTTTTATTTATTTTGCAGGCGATGACGACGATGTTAATCCGTTGAAACTCGTTGCAACATCCGAAGAGGACGCAATCACAGTTATAAACCAGGAAGAATTTTCATTGTTTGGAAACCTCGAACCACGTGTTAATTAATCCACATATAGATACCATCATCGGAACCTAATGAATCATTGTTTCCCCTACTGCTTCAACATTTAAACATTACTATAACACAATACTACTTACGATGACAAACACGCAATTTAAATAATAATGCCAAGTTCAGAGACAATGACTGAGTCTCCATCGAACTCATTCATAGTGAATGGACGTGGTCGTGGACCGTTAGAAAGATTCGAACAGCGTTAGAGAGGTTAGAAATTTAGGCGCGAATCGATATTCAGTGGTTAAATTACGCGAGCGTGTGTGTGTGCTTTTTAATTTAATTGGAAAAAATGATCGTGATCCTCGCTTATTAGGATTATAAATAGGATATTAACGATATTAATCCGGTGAAGATGCCATCGAAGAAGCAGTATGATCTGGTGCAGAACGACGATTACGATACTAGGATACCGTTGCATCCCGAGGAAGCTTTTCACCACGGGATTACATTCCAAGCTAAGGTAGGGCGCCAAAAATTATTTCGTAATAGAAACAACGTTTACGACGCTTATAAAATGTTCTGGAGCGAGTCATGTTATGTCGGTGTTCCCGATTTATTTGTGTATTTTTTTTCTGGTAGTGAACGTAAATTATAACAACACATTATGGTGTGAATTACGATTTTTAAGATCTGCAGATGTATAAGTTATGTTTTGACGTCATTACTATAACTCAAAATCCAGAATAGTATCGTTTATTCTGCCGTGTTTCCTTGTAAAAAGTTGTATTATTAGTTAATAGGTAGATTTAAATAAAAAAAACGAAAAAAAAAAAAATGCGACAGAATTTAATATTTTTTTCCGGAGAAATTTTGGCATAGCTGTATGCAATATATTTTCTCTGTTTCTAGGAAAGTATCTCCAATGAATCATACTAACTAACTAAACGAACAATATCTAAAATTAAGCGGATTGTTCGCAAATATTGACAGTTATGTTTACCAGAGATCAATTAATAAGCCTTAAGCAATTTCTACGGACTATGTTTACACTTCGGATAGTTCGAGAGTCTAACACGATAAAAATAACTTTCTGTAATGAATATGAATCAATATAACATCCGTTTCCGTATTATACTTACGTATGTTGTTACGTGCAACGGTTACTCAGAACTGCTATTACATTTCAAACTAATTACTTTTCATTCAAGCTGGAAAATAAAAGATATGATTTCAAGAAGTAACACCAACGCTACAACCTTCAATTAATCAATTAATTAAGTTTTGTGGTGTTGGTGTTACTTGCTGTGGTTTTCTACCCTTTGTTGTGCAGATTTTTTTCTCCAGGAGTCTTAGTTTTTTACTATAGCCAACAAAATGCAACCCTTCTCTAACACTCTACTGTAGTTTTCTTAGAAGCACTTTCCATTTGAGGTGAGGTATTGAGAAACATCGAAGAATCCTTGATTATAGAGTCTCGGGATTCAGAAGGTTACCTGAAAATGCGATTGAAATCTTGTGTGACAAATTCCGATTTGAGAGGCTTAATTATAAGAGAACGAAAGATGCAGCCAGCAGGACTAAAACTCTACTATAGTGTTATGGCTTTAATATGTGAGAGATACTTCTTCATCATTTCTTTTTAACGAAACAGACTGCTAATTAAGTTCCGATAAGTTGGCACCACAAGGTGGTCAAAAATCTACATAAGACACAGAAAGAATTGAGTATTTATTGATCACAAAACTTTGAGAGGCAGTCAAACGCTGTAGATGATACGATTTGTTGTCCTGTATCTTTAAACTACAAAAAATCGCAAATTTTTATCCGACCTTGAAGTTACATATATATCACAGATTTCAAAGTTCATCGCACTCTTCGTAAGCTTTCAGAGATGGTCAAACGCTGAAAATGGTGCGGCTTATTATCATCCTGTGTCTTTAGACCTAAAAAAATTGAAGATCATCATTTGACCACCCACCGATTAATTTTTATTCGATCTCGAAGTTATATAAAAGAGTTGCAAAGTTTATCGCACTTGTTATAAACTTTAACAGACGCAGACATTTTTTAGTGCTCTAGGTAGACGAAATTATAAGATGCATTGTTTCGTCTACCTAGACCACAAAAAAAAAATTGTGATATGAAGGACGATGAAATTAGATCTTGCATTCGTAGTAGCGCTGACGAGACCTAGAAGGTCGAAACCACGTGGTCCGCTTCTAATGCTAGATTTATTTTCATTGCGTTCATTCGCAGGGTGAATTCAACAATATGCCATAAGGGCCTATTGTAGGAATTTTTTTTGTTTTTATATTCTGGCATTTCTCGACGTTTTCATAATGTAAATAGTGGTCAAACATTGATCAGCCGTATCCGATGAATAAAACTTTTGTATTTCCACTTTTTAGGATTTTTGCCATTAGACTCTAAAATATGGAAATGGTTGCTGTAGCCTAATCAATAAATGGTCAATCCTTTCTATCGTTTTGTGGATTTTTTACCACTTTGTTGTGCCAACTTCACGAATCTCTATATACGAGGGAGCGTTTTTATATTCGCGGAATGAGCGGGTTGTAGGAGGGTGATTAGGCGCATTGGGGGCGTGGCCTGTGCAGCGACTCATAATTAGTATAAATACGAAGTTTCATTGTTATTAGACAGTTAGTCTTTGAGCTATCGTCAACCAAGTAACATAATCAGGAGTGAAAAGTGAAATATGGAAAAAATCGAATATCGTGCCGTTATAAAGTTCCTTACCAGGCAAGGAAAATCAGTCGCGACCATAATGAATGAGATGTCATTGGTTTACGGCGACTCTTGTCTAGGAAAAACCATGGTGTACAAGTGACATAGTTTATTTAAACAAAGAAGGGAATCCCTTGAAGACGACCCGAGGCCAGGCAGGAGCATTGAGGTGACCACGCCAGCACTTATCCAAAAAGTTGAAAAAATTGTACTCGAAGATGCTCGACTAAAGAAGAAACAACTCGCAGAAATGGTTGGAGTATCCGATACAACAATTTTTAAAATCCTACACGATCATCTCGGCATGTCTAAGGTCAGCGCAAGATGGGTGCCGAGAATACTCACGCCGCCGCAAAAACAACAGCGCGTAGAGTGTTCGCGTGCATTTTTGGACCTCTGTAATGAAGACAAGGATGGTGTATTGAGTCGAATTGTTACTGGAGACGAAACTTGGGTTCATCATTATGAATCTGAGTCCAAACAAGACTCCATGCAGTGGCATAAAAAGGGCACAGTGTCACAATCAGCTGGGAAGCTCATGGCAACGGTATTTTGGGACTCGGAAGGAATATTGTTCATTAATTATAAAGATAAAGGTGTTTCTATAACCGGGGAATATTACGCTTCAATATTAGAGCGACTAAAAGAAGCCATTAAAGAGAAAAGACGGGGAAAATTGACGAAAGGTGTGCTGCTTTTGCACGACAACGCGCCCGTCCACAAGAGCCGCGTTGCGTTAGCTGCCCTGCATAAGGTGGGCTTCGAAATTGTGAATCACCCACCCTACAGCCCAGACCTGGCCCCGAGTGATTATTACCTGTTTCCGAAAATGAAAAAAGAGCTGCGGGGTAACAAATTTATTGCCGATGATGAAGTCAAGGAGGCAGTTTCGGCGTATTTTGCAGATAAGGAGAAATCATTTTTTTATGAGGGTATAAATAAATTAATTGAAAGATGTGAAAAATGTATCCGTCTTGCAGGTTCATGATCGCCATGAACTTTCCGGCCGATGGAACGGTCTTTGTGGAAAAGTCGGAAAACTCTACTGCTTCGACTGTTCACTGGTCTCCGGTATGTTGTGGTGGATCCAAGTCTAATCGACGATTACGAAACGCTTGAAGAAATACCTTGGATTGCTTTGAATCCTGGTCAGACACTCCTCCGAAACGATCACCCGATTTCGTTTTTGTTCCGGTGTGAGCAAACGCGGTACCCATCGCGCTGAAAGCTTTCATGCTCAAAGTTTCGTGTAGGATATGGCCAACGCGTTCCTCCGAGATGCCTGCTGTCTCTGCTATTTCATTCAGCTTCAATCGGCTATCGGCTAATACGAAATCGTGAATCTTGTCGGCCGTTTCATCGTTGGTAGCGGTTTTTGGGCGTCCACGGCGTGGTTCGTCACTTGTGCTTGTGCCGAAGCTGATGGTCGAAAATGATGGAGTCGAGTGGAGCCTCACACACTCTTCAACAAAAACTATTGACAGTAGACGTCAGAAATTTTGAAAGTTTTTATAAAAAAGCTTGCCCCTGCCGATCATGCGCCATCTTTTGCCGATTCCGGAAACATTTCAGGTCGCCCTCGTACACACGCCAATTTTTTCCTTGACAAAAGGTTTTAGCCTCTAACATGATTTACACCTAGAGTTACCGTGATCTCCTGGTCCTCCTTACACATTTTTGCTCCTGAATGTCACTTACATTAATGACGAAGTTTTTATTTAATTTTTTGCTTTTGTGTAATTTTTGTGTTTTACATGACGCAGTCAAAACCCGGAAGTCTTAATTCACTAAATATTTTGTCGGTTGTAAAAATAATTGTCATCAAATTTGTTCAAATTCTGTCGTCTATATTTAGGATACTTAGAATGCGTAATTGATAAATGCGTTTCTTGAAATACTACATTTAAATTTATAGGCAACATTCCTCTTTGATTGTCTTTTAATCTTTGTTGTCGGATAAATATATGTAGATTTTTATTATCATTACTTGCATCTTTACAAAACGGAACCTTAATTGGTTCATTTAAATACATGAATACACTTCCCTTTGTGAGCTTTAGATTCCTTTCATCGTAACAAAGAATAAGCGAATAAGATTCTTTACTTCTTACTCACCACCTACTTATGTAAGCCAAGTGGATTTAAAAGTTTCTTCCCAGGTAGATTAGATATTACCCACAGAGTTTGTGGTCTTTTACACACGCAGGTAAAAGCTTGTTGTGTTCAACTCATCTCTCGTCTAGTGATGGAGTTCGATTTAGGTAGACATACCCGATTTCACCTAATGAAAACACATAAATTTAACGAAATGGTCACATCACATAACAGTCGCCTGGGCATTTCGGTATCCCACGTTTTATATCGTTCTTAATACCTGTCCCGGTTCAAGTATTTATTGCGCCATCTCGAGTTTATTTAGATAAACTGCTTAACGCAATCTCGTTGGATAAAAAAGAATAATACATAGTAGTGGAGTGGTTGGGACAGTGGCCATCTTTTCACGGCAGTATTGCTTCATAAATGTTATTATATTAACTGTTATTATATTATGACCTGATCAAGTTCAATTGTGGCAATTGTTTTTGTACGGAAAAGGTCTCTCCCCTTATTAAGAATCAAGCTTCTTGTTTTTTTTTTTTACCAAATTTGCAAGCAGTTTTTGCTACTTACTCCTTTTATCTACAGCCAACACACCCGGGTGTGTATAGAAGCTTGTATGTAAATTGTTCCTTAGAAATGAAGAAAAAAAATTGTTATTATAAATCATAACTTTTATTGATTTGAGATTATTTTTTACATTGTATGGAAAAAACGGGAAAAAAATACTATAATTTATCTTGAAAAAGTGGTATTTTAGGGTGCGTATCTATCACATTGAGTGATATCTGCTGAATGTTGAGCACAAACTGGCTTTTTCGCGTTGGTCGTCTTCTAGGACATAGATAACAATTTCCTTCTGCTTGATTCTACCAGAAATGTCACGTTCTTCTTGAGGGCGTACAGGCAGATTTTCAAAAGTAGGAGGTACTGGGCAGCCCAACATGCTCTCAATTCTACTACGTGAGGGAAAATTTCGCATGATTTGTGCATTTTGTGAACGATTCTGGATTCCAGGCATGGTTAATTGTTCACTCAATTGTTGTAGGATTAGGAACAATCTTCTACGGCTTGTTGATGTCTTCAAACGTGGATTATTTTCCATATAGATCACGAATGCTGCAAATGCAACCACGTCTATAATGTTATAAAAAAAGGCCAAAGGCCATCTCTTCGTTCTTCTCTTCGATGAATATTCATCAAGGCATTTGTCCATATTGTCAACGCTTCCTTTGCTTCTATTGTAATCGAGTATCATTGTCGGCTTTCTTTTAGGACCTTCAACGTCGGTGGTATAGTGAGGAATAGAAAGAAGCACAACTGATTTATTCTTTCTTGGAACATATGAACACATGCTTATATTGTAGTCTTCAGGCTTTCACGGCCGCTGTTGATGGCTGCTCTTCGGTTCTCGGGTTCTCTGCCGTGTAGAAAAGTTGTGGTACTTGACGTTTCGATCATCTTGTCGTGATCTTCTTCAGAAGTGAAGTGGAGTGGTGTGGTCTTCACTTCACTTCTGAAGAAGATCACGACAAGATGATCGAAACGTCAAGTACCACAACTTTTCTACACGGCAGAGAACCCGAGAACCGAAGAGCAGCCACATGCTTATATTGTTTCCTAAATCCGAAGATTGATGATTCATCTGCTCTCTCTCTTGGATTATGTTGACAAATTGTAGTCTAACATCAAAGTAGAAGTCAAATTATAAGTAAGTAAAAAAGTTGTCACATACGATGTTTCGTCCACTTCCACGAAACAGATTGCAACACAAATCTTTGACCACACGTTCATCTTGATTCCTTCCTCTTTTTCCAGAAGGCGCCAACCAGTATAGATTTGTCCTTTGATTGGATAAGATATGGATAATGTTGCTCATCAACAGTGACAGTGGCTCCAGCTATATAGTTGTCCTAAAAGTTTCTATTCAACATAAGGAAAATATCAGAGATGGCTGCTGTTTTGTCAATTTGTTTACGTTGCTGGCGTGTATTTTCATTATCAAATCTGATAAAACGACTGATAGCCCGAACACACATGATGCTGATATCAACATTTTGAACGTATGTTGAAGTACTTATTAAAACCTTCTGCTCTACGTGCCAGTCCAGTTTCAGAGCACCTGAGAATATTATGCGACAAAAATCCGCGAGGTTGTGGTGGTTGATCTGTCCAAATTGTACCATCCCTAGCTATATAATTATTTGCAGAAGATTCAATTGAATCTACTTCGAATTCTTCATCTGAATCACTTTCATCAGCAGGATCATATTCTAGTAACTGTAATTCCTCTGCATCAGAATCTTCTACATTCACATTATTATCTTCGCCATGGCCCTCTTCATCTGCCAATGAACATTCATAAGTACCTTGCTCATCTTCACTATCAGCTTCCAACGTTTCCTCCATTTTTCGACTTAGGTACTGTTCTCTGCCTTCCAAGCTAAGTAACTGCACTTGCCGGAGAGTTAACTATTCACCGTCAGCCATGATATAATTTATTGTAGTTTTTTGAAGCTGGAAATAAATAAAGAGATAAATGAAAAATTAATAAATACATAAATAATAAGATCGCCTTTTGTTTCCATATGCCACACAACGAATGAATTCAATACCAAACTGCACCACCTCAAAATTGGTATACATAAATAAACCCAAGCTTGCAATATAAGAAATACAAACAAACGCACAAAATGTGTAAAAAAAAAATAAATATAATGTGTCCATACATGTATTCATATACATACTACATAATCTCTTTACCTAGAGAAATCCGATATCATAAAAAAGTAGTAATAGTACTGTAGACACAAATGTTAAACGCTACAAAATCCCAGTCTCGGACTTATCACAGGTATCCCCAGAATTTAGCAACTTGGAGAAGGCCTGAAAATTGTCTCAATCAAACAGTTTGCTGTACAACTTACAAAGATACTACAAAGAAGATCTTGACTAGGGTTGCCACCTTTTTTCTTTGCAATTGAAGTACATATGTAGGTTATTAAAGGTAAGAAAAAAAAAGTACATAGTATCAAAATAAAGTACAATTTATTTTTTTTATTATTATGTTTAAAAACATATTTTTTATTGCTTTTTGCAGTTTCTATCAAATTAGTATCTCTACTAAACAGTTGCACAGGATCTTTACAGTCTATATTTAAATTAAAGTAAGAATAGGTAATTCATTTTTTATCAAATTCAGAGACGTTTTGTTTCTTTCGTCTCACCATTTGCTATTCATGACAGAAAAAAACTCTTTCTGTGAATGCTGACGTGGCAGGGATAGACAATAAAAATGAAATTACTTTATACAAGTTTAAAAAATTATCACTATTATTAAATACTTGCTGCCATTTTTGTACAGGGTGGGCAAATAAGCGAGGTAAGCGGTTGTATCTCAGAAACTAATGATCGTAGAGAGTTACGGTAAAAATTTTTATAGGTAAAGTGGACAAGAGAAAATGCTGGAAATTATTTTCAAGTTCCCAAGATGACCGCCAATGGGCGTTTCCACCATCTTGAATTACATAAAGTTACGTTTCTCGCGATTTTCTCCAATGAATATAACAAAAAAGTATTTGCGTTTTAACTTACACCCACCTTACCCATCATCTCCAGTCGCCATCAAATAATTATACATTCAAAATTTTTTGGAAAAAACTGCATATTTATTTTAAATAAAATCAAACCGTTTTATAGCATAGTTTACTTGAATATTTAATCCAACCATACCAATATACCAATACACACACACACACACATGTGCATACACAGAAAGAAGATAGAAGATATCCTTGGTGTTGCTCATGATGCTACAAAGTTTAGTTTACTTCGATGAAACTAAAAATAATATCAGTTGTGTCTCTTATTTAATATAGTAATGTTTGTGAGGTGATACTGACAATGGGAGAGCGTAATCATACATTATGTATAAAACCAATTAGTAAATACATAGAGTGACAAATAGGTTTAATTTATTTCAACCTTCTCAAAACATGCAAGGTGCATTAAGTTAAGATAATCAATAACGAAAGCGTTCTTTGCTGTAGCCTATTGTTTACCTCCGATGTACTACTAATACAGAAGGTAAAAGTAGCTACTTTATCTAGTGACAAGTGGACTACAGGTTAAGAACAAAAAAAATGACATTGTTAGGTAGAACCAAAACTTTTCGGATGATTCATCAAAGCTAAAACATTTGAACTTATGGTGTCCTCAGTGGGAATTTATGATCATATTAAGCACATACTATTCCATCGAAGGTAAGGATCACCATTATTGTCCTTTGTGATGAAATAGTTAAGCAAACATTGCTATACTTGCCGCATTGCCGCAAATAGTATTAAAAGATGATCAGAATCTGATTGTTTGTGTTCAGGCATGCTGCTCGGTGTGGCTAGTTCTGTGGATTTTGGTCGTGATATAGAAATAGATTCAAAGAGTAATTTTGAAATTTGAAATAAAAGCGATGAAGAAACCAATACACAATATCCCAACAATAATAATGCTAAGAAGAAATGTGAAGCAGATTAGAAAGTAAATTTCTTGATGAAATAGAACTCCTGAAATGTGATTTGCATCTTTACAATCCTAAAAATATATTCATAGAAAATCCTTCAATTAATCGGCTGTCAAACAATTGTATATGCTTAGCCGCAAATTGGACAGGACTTCTCTGTGACCATTGATGAAATCAAAAATTTTATTTTCATACTATTAGGAACTTTTGGGTACCAAAAATGACCACAACAACAGATGTATTGTTCTTGCACGAAGATTAAGGACTTGATATCATTTCAAAATGTATGCCAAGACTTCTTGAAAGAAAACACACCCTCACTGTGCAAACAGGACTAAAATTAATCGTAAAATGTTTAAGCTGCGTTTTCTCATGAACCATCTGCGTAAAAGTTTTAGGCAATAAGCATATTTCACAAATTTGTGAGTTGAAAAAGAGTTTTTGCTACAGAAGAGGATACTATTATGCTTTCAACACATACTGTAGCTTCTAGTTCTTCTATCCTATTCCTGCTGAAGCAATTGTAAATGTAATTCCATACAATTTGCATTTTGCATTATATTTGTGTTATTGTGATGACTCGTTGACATTTGAGGTTAGGTTGCGTTCAGACATTGTTGAAAATGAGTGAAAAATCCCAAAGAAATCAAATCAAGTAAAATAAAGTATATTCGTGTACTTTGCTCTCATAAAGTATAGAATACAATTAGGTACCTGAAATAACGTACAATACTTCATTATAAAGTACGGGTGGCAACCCTAATCTTGACCTCGATTGCTCTTCTCCTAGTGTGGTTGTAAGAAGACCTCTTGCTATTGATGATGGTTCGGGCCCTAATTAGCTAGGACACACTTAATCGTTGCGTTGGTTGTTCCGTCCCTCTCTACGGATGGGCTCATCTTCTTCCAGCTTCACTTCCTGTCCGGATGTCCTTCTGGTGGTCTTCAGGTGTTGTCGGATTGGGTCCTTGGAGTCGTCTGGTGGATCTCCCTCGCTGTTGGATATCTGAAATCATAAAACAGAATTAGGTATTGGTGGTGTGTATTACCGTATCCCATTCGCAGGAGTGTTTCCGTAGTGGTACGGTGTTTGGTGGGCCCCGTTGATTTTTGCGCGATGGCGCTACTCATCGCCGGGTTGTTGCTCGAGAGACCCTTCCCGAAAAAGCCTCTGTTGAGCTTCCTCACGAACTCGTTCAAGTCCTGGGCGTCTGCTGCTGTTAGTTCCCGGAGGACGACCAGCGAGGTGCGTCTAGGAAGGCGGAATACGAGTCGCAGGACGCGATTTTGTACCCGCTCCAGTGGTGCGATGTGTGATGGAGCCGCCGTGGCCCAGGCTGTGCTGGCTTAGGTTAAGATCGGGCGGATGTGCGTTTTATACAGCATCGCGCCCGTTTTGGGACTAAGTTTGGGGTTACCTAGGATAGGATATAGCTGGTCCTGTTCCTAGCTCTGCCTAGATGCTCGGCGAAAGTGATTCGATCTTCTCGCCGCAGTCGATTTCCGTCCGTAGAACGGTTATCGTTTGAGACGAGGGTTGGTGTCTCCGGCTGAACGCAATAGCTTGCATTTTCCTCGGATTGATCGTAAGACCGCATGTGCTGAAGAATCCCTCGATTCGATCCAACTGTGCCCGAGCCAGTTGGGCTGCGATCTCGGGACTCTTCGAGGTGGCCACTATTGTGGTATCATCCGCGTAGATGACGTTGAACACTCGACAGTCTGTCGGCTTGGGAATGTCTGCGACGTAGATGCTGAACAGCGCCGGTCCTTATTAATACCTCAATTGTTTGTTTTCTAAGATCGAAATACATAAATGATTGCGGTACCTACAATTGAAGCAGTATTCGGCTACAGTGTTGCCAAATGTATGTATGAAAGGTATAAAATCCTATTATCTTATTTGAACATATTGGCTAGGTATATATTTAGAAGCATTTACTTGCTATGCGAAGCAAAACTTTCCATCGTCGACTGAACTATCTCGAGAAATTCGGTTACATTTTGATTAAGTTGCTGACTATCGCAAGCTCCGCAAACGCCTACTTGCCGTAACCGCGAAGATTACTTCGTAGAGAGAGAATTCTGTCATTTAATAACAGCACCTAAGGGAATCTAAAGTTATAGCCGGCCGACGTTGCAGCAGGAACGAGGCAGGTCTACCAGTTAGTTGATTGCAGCGATGCGCCGTCTTGGATAATCCGGTAAAGCAACAGGAAACCCGGAATGCATCTCTGCTGAGCGAAACGACTACGACGAAGTACCGGTACAGCGTGCGAGGGATTAATATACTTGATAGGGAATTAGATCCCTTGCTTCGCGGAACTAAGACCCGACTGCATTACAGCGTTGACGTTCACGTTTGATTTAAATTGCAGTTAAGCCGAAGAAATTAGCAACAACTAGGTAGCTATATAGTATCTACGCGCGCGAATTATTAAAGATTAAAATACGTCGTGCACGTATTTATAAAATAAATTGTAACAGTATGACGTGTTAAGTAAACGAGGTCTTGATTAAGAGTAAGATTAAGATCCAGCGATAATGGCTATCTTGTAATCGATAGATTGCTAATTGGATGGCGGCGAATCGGCAACAAAGTGGAATCGGAACGGTTTCGATTACCGCAGGCGTTGTACAGATGAAGCAAGCGCTTCAAATCACCCGAATGTCGTCCTTTCTATAGTCGACAGGGAACTAGCCTGTAGCATATATACATATGTAGCATAAATACATACAGTCGTCAGCAGGAAATGACAGTAGGTAGTAGCCGTTCGATAATCCTCTCGATGGTCCCTCACTTCGAACGACACAATACGTGCGCGTATTCAGAACGATTCGTGTATGTGTGTGCGTGTGTGTGTGTATGTATATACAGGGGTATTCATGGAATTGGCTCGTCCTAACTAGATTGTTTCAGCCACAGCCATCGTCTTCACTTTCATTAAACACTTCCGCTGGACATTTCAATCAAGACAAGTATTCAAATCGTCTCGGTCCTAAGAAACAGAGGAGCGACTGTTGTAATGACATATGTAAGTCATAATAGAGCTTGTCCTATGTCTCGTGCTCGTTCTAGTGCTAAAGATGAGAACGCCATCCTAGGATAAAGCTAAGCCCGATAAAAAGTCTTCTGGTAAAGTCTCTGATGTTTCTTAAGAATCTGAAAAAAAAACAAAGATGAGAAACAAGTCGGTAATGTCGATGGAAATAGAGATGAAGAAGGTGGTGACGAGAAATGGAAAGAAGATGGCTATGACAGCCTTGTAATAAATAAAAGCTACTTAGACGGGCTCAATCGTAACAATAGACATATCAGAAATGAACCGGAAGGTCGTCAACGTTTAAAGAGATTCTGGTATTCCAACTATGATACTTGCAATTTGAAATTCTCTTCCCGTATGGAATGGGTTGACCACAGATTGACTCCAAACAGAGCATCGTTTCAAGGTCAAGGAGATATTGGATTCTCAAGCGGGAGATAACTAAAGACACATTATCGAAGAGAACTTAGATTGGGCTTCTTCAAGAGAATTTACAAACTGAACAAGATGAAAACTCAGCACTTACATAGCACTACATACAGGGTGAGGCATTAGTGCGTCAAAGCTTACGCGACATATTTTAAAATTATTTCCATATATACAGGATGTTTCATATTGCCAGGGTGAACCAAACATACATTTTCTTAAATGGGAAATTTTTAACCAAACCTCGGAAGGATTCTTATGCGATGTTGGGAAGAGATTTCTTTGCATTGAGTCCAACTCTCAGAATCGCTTGAGATCCGGAAAACATTACCATGAATCCGAAATGGAGGTCAAATTCAAGGTCCTCGCCACTGTTGAGAAGACTAAAGGGGAAGGCAAGTTCGAAAGGAAGAAAAATGTCGATGGTGAAGGCGAGGAGGAAAAGGGAGAGAATGAAGGTGACAAGGAAGCATCGTCTAAACATTGCTACCCAAATTCCTGTTTTTATAGAATTGGTCCCAACAAGTTCATGAGGAATATATTCAGTAATCCAAGTTCTATAGTTTTATGGACTTTCATAAAAATGGAAACGGAGACAAATGAGACAGAGGAGACGGGTTTAAGGGTCAATGAGGAAAAAGCTAAATACATGTGCTTGAACAAACAAAAGAAAAAAAGATATAAGAGGACAGAATGTCACAATAGAGACACACAGCTTCGACAGTAATCGCCGACAACGATATTACAATGTGTCAATAACATAATTTCGTCGCTCAATCTTCGCATTGACCCTATATCACAACATGCCTATCATCGATGGCTTCTAAACAGTGTGGAAAATGCCATCTTGTTTCGAAATCTGAGGCAATCGACATCCACATTTCTCTGGTAGGTTGTGGTAATTACTGTGGCTGCATAGACTTTGTTCACAATTTTAGCTCCATCCTGATGAACTCACCTGCCACAGGAAGCTCCTTCCGACTCTAATATAGACTCCATTAACCATTTTTCGGAGACATAATTTGATAAATGTATACCATTGAACTTTTTCAAACTCTGTTCCATCAAACGGAAATAGTTCAAAAACTGTTTAATAAAAAATTCTTCAATCAATTCTTCTGTCAATGCAAGTTCTTCTGCGTTCGTGAACAGGTTTGTTACACGTACAAAATATGACACAATACGACAAAGCTTCTCTCTAATGTACGGTGCATGACGATGGTCGATAAGCAAAGCAATGGAAGTGAGCTAAAAATTGGAGATAAAGATCCTCAGAAATATCTTCGTCCCCTTTCACAAATCAATTCTAATCAATACAGAAGAATAATAAATGTCGAAACGAATGTTAAACGGATCACAATGCCAGCGATGTTGTTCAAGAGATCAATCAAGTCACTGCGATTAGGATGAGGTGACTAGTGTGGGAAGCGACGGATTAGACCACCGGGACCTCCATGTATGCGATGGAGAGACAACATTTGGTCAGATCTAATAACAATGGGGCTACCCATTGACTCAATCCTTATGGATGATCGAGCGAGATTGGAGCGAGTTATACGGTCAACCAAGACCCATCCTGGGTTGTAATGCTACGAGAAGGAAAAGAAGAAGAAGAACCTCCATTACACAAAATTGATTGCGGTGCGTGTGAAGCTTTCTTGTAAAGGCTTTGAATCAAGTTTGTTTATTACTTCTTGAGTAGATCTATAATTTTCTTTTGCGTGATGGGTGCTTAGTTGCAGTGACTCCGTAAGCTGTATTACTTGTCTGGCTATCATTACAACTCTCGCGGTGTTGTTTTGTGTGTGTAAATTGTGCTTATATGGCTTTGTGACAGCATTATATCGCCTTCTATAATGCCGCGCAGTTAATCACTGGCTCCTATCGTCTTCTTGAGTCGATAGTCAGCCGCCTAACCAATGCGGCTATCGACCCGTTGACCAAGTTAATGTTTTATAGGTGAGAATCAGATATAGAAAAGTGAAATAGATAGATGATTTCTAACCTAATGAAGAGGAGACTTTTAGCACAAAGGAATGGAGCAACATGGGAAGATGGCCGTTTCGGAGGAGGAGGGAGCCACATATTTAGCCTTGTTGATTCTTAGGTGTTACCTGTTGGTAGACCAAGACTCGGTTTCTAGAGGAGGTGAAAATTACCATCTCATTAGCGTACATGACAAGGTGGACGTCCTGTACTCTTGGGAGGTGTAAAAATATCAGAAAAAAGAGACACAGTCTTCTATTCTGGCAACAAACGAATGACCTTGTAGATATGTCTGTCTTGTTTTCATTGATTCAAAGGTGAATAGCCTTTGCAACGCGAAAGAGTTGGAAATCCGAGAGTCCCTCCCGCAAGCCAAATTGTTCTTTATAATATTGTGTAGGAGGAGCTCATCTTGGAGACGACTAAGAATTGCTTGCTCTGTGATTGTGAGTCGGACGATAGGGTAGATAGGGATGGCGACAAGAACTGCATGCTTGCCGTTTTTCGGAAAGTAGCCCAACTCGAGGATATGATTTATTATGGTTACCAGTACTTGGAGAATTAAATATGGTTTACGAGTGCTTATCAAGTTTTAAATTTCGTTTAAACTGACTCCTCTTTGAGGTTGGGGAGATCGTTAATGATGAGGTCGATCTGATCGGCCATATCAAATATTTCTGTAAATTTATCAATCAAAAAGGAAGTGTAAAAAAAGGATGATGGTTTTATTGTTTATAGGAACTTCTGTAGGACTATCAAAAGCATTCCAGTTATAAACTAATTGTGTAAGAATATGTTTTGAGCAACCATTATAGTTCCGTAAATAACTCTGTATATCCTCAGCTAGCGAATGCAAATTAACGTCCTCCTTTGCGCCAGCGGTAGACTTGAATTGGGAATGATTAATGCGAGTCGTGTGTGGGCGTGCATTCATGCGAATCTGGCGCGGATTGATGATTGGAATTAGTAGAATTGACAATAGAAGGGGTGTAATGTACGGATCTCTTTACCTATTATACATACAAGTCTTGAAAAATTAAAATTAGACGCCCCCGCTTACTGAAATAATTTTTCTTATATCTCTTCATTTTCTTTTCCATTCCCACCTATTTAGGTGATCAACCGAAGAATGACAGACGTGTGTGCGAGAAGATATACGTCCCGAATGCGATATCAATCATTACCGTGTCGTGTCTGCGTGTCTGAGGCAAAAAAAAAAAATATTCATGCGAAGTATTTTTCCCTTTCTTATTTTATTTCTCGGGAATGGGGTAGCGAAGGGTATTTTGTAAACCTGACAGGATCCCCCGCACTCCTACCGCACCACCGTCTCTAGATTCGGCGTGAAAAACATAAATTGTTAGCGTGAGCGGAACCTCCAATAAAACATACGTACACAACAGATCAATCTTCGATTACGTTTCTCGAGAAAAGTTTTCGGGGAGGGGGGGAACGCAGATATGGAATAATCAATCAAAATGAATTATTTACGCCGTGTAGAGCCACGATGACGTCGGTGGTGTGGTGTGGGGAGGTATGAAAAAAAAAGTTGCGTAGTATTCGATAATATGATGAGATATGTTAAACGATAGAATTGGTAAAACTGCCAATACATTTTGATTTAAATATTCAAAGGTTTTAATCGCGGAAGCGTAATTATTTGGTAACGTCTGTCAAATCTGTTGTTTATTACTCAGTCACTGATGCCAAATCACAAGTAAGTTACACAATTCAGAGGCACATCCAAATGATAAAACTTTATTATCAAAATGAGATGAGCGGCAGATGTTATGGCCCTTCAAAATCGAGTCTCCAAAGTTTGGTAGCCAAACTCGAAACGACCGTTTCGATAAACGATCAACTAACACTTATACGTCAAGCGAACGCTAGATCGGCCAAAAATATTGCTGCTGTGAGTAAAAGTGTGCAGGAGAATCCGAGGTAATCAATTCTTCGCCTTGCGCAAGAAATCAGCTTCTCCCAGACTTCGACTTGCTGAATTTTGGGACTGGACTTGGGCCTACACCTGTACAAGATCTAACTGGCCCGGAAACTCGAAGTTAATAACCATAGACAACACCGTTTGATCGTTGAGTGCTCAAATTGAACGATATAGACGTGAACAGCATGTGGTTCCAGCAGGATGGTGCTACGTGCTACACAGTGTACCACGATGGGCACTTTGCATAGACGATAATTGGCCTCCAAGATCGTGCGGTTGGACACCGCTAGACTTTTTCTAGTGGATTTTTTTGAAGGGACACAAATATTAGAACAACTGTACGCAATGACAGATAAATCTAGAAAAGAAATTTTCTTTGATCTAAAATAGATTAGGGTTACCGAACAACTTTTTTAGTTATTGGAAATTTTTGTTGGGCAAGCTGTATTACTTGTCTGGCTATCACTGCAACTCTCGCGGTGTAGTTTGGTGTGTGTAAGTTGTGTTCAAATGGCTTTGTGACAGCATTATATCGCCTTTTATGATGCCGCGCTGTTAATCACTTTGCTCCCAACAACGAATGGCAAGTCGATCCGGGATTCAACTCTCTCAAAAAATGTCACCGTCCCTCCAGAGAATTGAACCCCGGCACCTATCGTCCTCTCACAACGATAGTCAGCCGCCTAACCACTGCGGCCATCGACCCGACTTAATAATGCTTTTGCTTCTTTTCCTCAATATCATTTAACAACAACGCTATCGCAAGAATGACACTACTACTGTTAACTACAAATGAAGTTTAGCGATCAGTTGTACTACCTGTCGAACTGCAAATTATTTACGTGTAGAGGCAAAACAATGACCGACATGTCTGTACGGTTTTATCTCTAACTTGTAGTACGACAAGTCGTACAACCGATCGTATCGTCTGTAGACCCCTTTTACTCTTTTTGTGTCTTTCCAGTTAGGAAGTGACGTCATCAGCTGTCAAAAAATAGAAACATAGGATGTTTCATTAAAAAACGATTTTTTGACAGCTACTGACGTCACTCCCTAATTGTAAGCCTAAAGAAAATACTACCATTTGAATCATATACTTAGATTGACGAGAACTAGAATCAGCTATCACTTTTCGTTCTCTTATAATTAAGCCGTCCCAGAACATTTGCCCAACACTAAAAACAATTTTCTTCACTTTACTACTGGTAAAGAATTTCCCTCTAATTAAAAATATAGATAAATTGTATTAAATATTTAATTCAAAAACCAATTCACTCTGCGGACGAATGCAATGAAAATAGATCAAGCATTAGAAGCGAACCACGTGGTTTCGACCTTCAAGGTCTCGTCAGCTCAAAAAATAACTGAAGACATCTTTGTGTATGCCTCGAAAGGGGTAGAGTCTTCAAGGAACCAGCTCCTGATAATGGCTCCAAAAAAAAATTAAAAATCACTCCAAAACAAACGTAAGAGCCCGGAAGAACTCCCATCCCGCGAGGAAAGATCCTGACTGGCGAGCAACTTCTGCTTGATGTCGACTCGGAAGAGATAAATGTCAAACCTATTCATATTTGGCATTTAACGTCATACATCATCACAACGTTATAGATTTCTTGAGCCATGAAAAGAGGATGGATTGGTCGGGGATGACCGTGACATGTTGTGTGGCCTTCAAGAAGTCCGGATTTTCAACAACAATCATATCTGGTCGAATTTCAAGATTTCATGGGGAAGTTTAAATGTGAAACTTATCCATATTTAAGGTCTCAATGTCAAATTTCACGTTTAAATGTCAAACTTGTTCATATTTGACGTTTAAATGTCACATCTGTTCCTAGAATACCTGTATCATGTGATATTGCTCTCAATATCATTATTTGAGTAATCAAGGATGCATTTTTTTCTAGAAAACTTGAAAACCCCGCATCGTATTGTCCCAATTCCTAGTTTTCTCAACATATTCATAAATTAAAATGAAGCATTTCCCGCATAATTTCTACGTATCGATTACTGCGTTCTATGGTATAGCAAGCTATAATCAAGCAATTTACAGCATCCATATCGAGCTGTAACGAAACTACGGCGAATACCTAAGAAACAACAGCACGAATAACACGTGGTTTCGACTTTCACGGTCTCGTCAGCGCAACTCCGAATGCAAGATCTAATTTCAATTGACAATTGATTAATTGTAACCTCACGCCCTCTAGTGATCTAGGTGGGAAGTAGCACACTAAAATCTTCATCCGTCATCTCCAATCTGTAATCATGTCAGGGCAGTTGACTGATTCTTTTTTTTATCCTTTTTGATTTCTATCTTGCACAATTTTTGTTAAACTTGGATTATGGATAGTAGAAAATGGCCATCTTTAATTAACTTTGTGACGTTACTAAATCTTTGTCTTTTCTAATATTACGTGGATGCCTCTAGGTCTTATTGTTCCACAGGCAAATAGATTTAAAATATGTGAAATAAAACAAACAAATGTTTAAGATTTACACTATATTTAATAACAGCGACAGCTGTTTCGCTACATCGTAGCTTCGTCAGGTTGACATATACAATACTGTATTGTCGAAGCAAAATTTAAAATAATTGTCAACGTACAAGAAATTGTACTAGATAATTGGTCTCAGCGCAGCAAAATGCCCAATAGTAGTAGACTAGACCATAAGGACTTGTTCTATTCCTTCATTTCTTGCTTCTTTCGCTATTTTCTCATTTTCTGCTTCATTCTCTTCTATTTCTTGCAAAATTCTAATTTCATCTTGCGGCTCAAAATTGGAGTCGAACAAAAAGTGTTATCTCCATAGATGTAGTGAACACCTTTATGGAACTTAATGAATGAATGATCAGGATCTCGATATTAAATTCGCCTTGGAAACTATCAATATATTATTATCAATAATAACAACGTATAAACAATAATTGCTACAAATTAATACCTCGAGAAGAGTCGATTTTAAAAGTTTACACGAGCCGTAATCTCTCATCGCTCCACTGATCTTAATATGCGCCTATTATATATTCAGAAACGTTTATTAAATCATCCAATCGCTTAACAGTAACACTCCACCATAGAAGAGAGCACTGGTTCTAGATGAAAGACCTCGAAGATTAGTACCTGCGCTTTCTCGTAAGTACATGTACATAATATTCCTTCGTTCCATATAAACCTAAATTTATAGCTGGTAATTTCGAACAAATAGAGCAATATGGAGCGAAGCGCGACCCGACCGTTTCAAAGCCCCGCTTCCTCTATATCTAATTTATACAATAATTTAAACGCGACAACACACACAGCTCGCGCTTATAATTTCGCAAAGAAATATAAAACGCTGACTGAACGCGCCGAGCCGGCTCTATGCATAACAACGGTATAAGTATACGATTTAAAAGGAGGAACGGGGACGATGGAATGGTAAAGGCGTTGCGAAAGGATCGTAAAAAGGAACGTAACGTAACACGGCTGTAATTGCATTATTAAAAGTAGGGTTCTAAAACAAAGGTGCGTTTGTTCTTAGTCTTGTTGTTATTCATTCGATTTCGCGCTGTTGTTTCTAAGGTATTCGCCGTTGTTTCGTTACAGCTCGATATGGACGCTGTAAATTGCTTTATTATAGCTTTTCCTACACGATAGCTTGAACCGTAGAAATTATGCAGGAAATGCATAATTTTAATTTATGAATATGTTGAAAATTAGGAATTGGGACAATACGATGCGGGGTTTTCAAAAGTTTTCTAGAAAAAAGTGCAATTTTGATTAATCAGATAATGATATTGAGAGCAATATCACATGATACTTACATGTATTCTGGGAACACATGTGACATTTAAACGTCAAATATGAACAAGTTTGACATTTAAACGTCAAATTTGACATTAAGATCTTAAATTCCTCGTGAGGTCTGAAATTCGTCCAAATATGAATCCGGACTCCCCGGTCAATCCATCTTCTTTTCATGGCTCAGGAAATCTATCACGTTGTGATAACGTATGACGTTAAATGCCAAATATGAACGGGCTTGAGATTTATCTATCACGTAGGAGCGAGTTTGATTTTGAAATGTTAAATATGAACGAGTTCGACAGTTAAACGTTAAAAGTTGTTGATTTTTTTTTTGAGGGAGTGGTAAAGTTTACAGGAACAAAATATTTTTCCTTGTATTTTTTTTTAATTTTTCATGATTCAACTTTAATTTATACAAGAAAAATATCTACTTTTTTCTACACAAACTGTACCACCCTCTTCGAAATTGAGTTTTGAAAAATAAAAAATATATTTAATAAAATGTCAACAAAGTCAAGTAAAAATTATTTTCCTACAAAGTTTATCATCTCCTTAGAACTTGTTGAATTTTTTCTAAGGGGGTAGTAAAACTTGTACAGGCGTTATATTTTTTCCCCTTGCCCCCCAAAATTCAACAACTTTTATGTGATTGAGTAATTTCAATAGAAAAAACGAGCTGTCAGTTCAAACTTCTGTATCACACACTGATGAGGACTACAATGTCCGAAACACGTGTCCGCGAGAAATTATTTGTAATAAAAATTTTGACAGGTAAAATGACGAATTCAATTTCGACAACTGTCATAAATGTTGTAATATACAGGGTCGCTGATATCTATGGGAACGGTCGATTATTGGGTAAAATATACGAGGTACCGGCAAAAGTTAAATACAAAAGTTTTAGTATTTTTAAATGCTTATTAGTTAATAATAAGTTTAAGTGTACAGGGTCGATGGTAAAGTCGTGGCACGTAAAAGTTATTTTTTTTAAATAGAACCACCTACATATATATTATTAGATAAGTTTTCATGCCGAATATAGACAAGTTTGCTTCTTAGGTAGCAATTATGAACGAGTGAACAAGTCCTAAGATGCAATTGGCTATGTCTACTAAATGTTGGATGATCTGATCCGGCAACCGGAAGAGAGCGTCCCCCTTTAGGGACCTTTCTCTTTTTTCTGAATTTAATGAACAGTTTTATTTCGTCCCGCTTGGTATCGGGGACGTTCTCACCCTTGAGGGAGGAGAGGCTGAACAATTTCGCCCTTAAAATCATCATCCGAGTCGACAACGTCGAAAATCTCATGCCAACACCTCGGTCCTCTCGGCCGTGGCGCACACAAGGCCGTTGGGTCCATGTAGGGGAGTGGATAAGTCGTCATCAATCTCTAGCGAAGATACTTTTTAACAACCATCTTTCCTCGCAGAATTTCTTGAGAATGTGTTAACGTGGTGGATATCTAGGGGGTGAAGCGTTTTTTGTGCTCGTTTGGTTTTGAGTAAGATTTTAATTTCGTTTGGAAGCCACTTATGAGGGGTTGGTTCCTTGAAGGCTGTAGCACTTTCGAGACATGCAGAGAGATGTCTTCAGTTGTTTTTTGAGTGGCCAATTCAAGAGAATCGACGGTATCAGGAGGATCAGACAGATCCGTCGTAAGAATTGTGGCCAGGAGACCACCGCCCTGACGGGTTTGTCGATCTTAGTCGCAAAAGTCCTTCCGGTTAAATAGCTCAGGACCAGTCTGACTATAGTTTGAGAGGCATTCCGGTGAAGTGAAAATTTTGTGTAATAAGCCAATCAAAAGCTTTCCAGTATCTACAGCCAGAATAGCCGTGAGGTGTTGCTTGTTGATGACTATGGAGTGTACTGTACTGGTTTCAGCCTTGAAGCCTAACTGATGGTTCTTCAGGGTTAATAGTTGCTCGTAATGCCTGTAGATTTCTTTCTAGGATAATTTTTTCCTCTATTTTGGGACGGGGATAATTGAGACGGATTTGCAAGGGCTAGGAAAGTGTCCAATTTTGATCGAGTTTTAATTATTTGCGTGAGCTGTACTATGGCTTTTTGAGGAAGGTTTTTGGCGATGGTGTGTTGCAGATCTCATCATTGCCGGAGGCTTTTCTAGTTGGTAACTTTTATACAGAGTCCTTTGGGGTGGTAATGAAGAGGACGACTTCTGATGGGGATATGTGGAGTTAAGAGACTGTTCTTAGGTTAGTTTCTACTTCGGTGGTCACGGAAATGTGTTCTAGGAACTGATGGTGTTAAAGGCAAGTATTCGCTAGTCCTTTGGCAATTTCTTTGGCCGTACGCCACTTTCTGTGTTTAATTGATGGATTTTCTCCCTTTATCTTGTGAGGCCTCTGGTGTGGTTTTCCACAATTGGGTGTTGTTTTTAGTTGTTTGGACTGCTGATTGCCAGCTGTTTTTTCATTTCAGAAGTGATGGTAGCTGTAACGTGGTTGATAATTGTTTTATCGCTTAGGTCAGGACTTGTATCATATTGTTTCCGCTTGAAACTGTTTCAAGTTTCGGGGTTTGATAAGTTTGATGTATTTTTTAGCGGTTTTGGAGGTGGTGGAGGTTAGTTGGATGAGAGTTTGGTCTATGAGTGTGGCGGATGGGAGATCGTATTTTAGGTTAATGTAGATGTCGTCCCTGAAGGCGGTCCAATTGGTGGTGGTGAAGTCTAGTAGCATATCTTTGCTACTTGTGTTTTCTACCAACTCCATCGATGTTGCAGTTTCTAGTTCATTCAGTGTTTCTGTGATTTATAATCTAATTTATGATAATACATTACGAATTACCCAATACTGTACTTAATGATAAGAAATAAAAAAGAAAATCTTAGCAATCCACGCTTCGACTTCTAAAACATTTTCTCCCTCTTTCAATGACCAATCTCGTTTAGAGTGAGTCAGATTCCTTCATTAAGTTACTTATACCTGCACAATTTAATATGCTTGACACTCCAATGAATGCTTGAGTTGGATTCTCTTTATTTTTGTTCTCTTTCTTTCTCTTTGACTCACAGAGTGTGTGACCTTCTTGCAATAATTACATGCTTTATTGGACGGTTTGCTTACTCTATTCAATTTAGGACAATTTTTCTCGATATGTCCCACTTTTTGCGTCCACAACACCTCAACAACTCGGTTTCCTTAACGGTCGCTTCGCAGTAGAGATGGATTCCCATGCCGATATGAAATATTGCAAATTCAAAAAATTTTGGTTGTAACATAGGCAATCTAAGACGTTTTCAAATAAAAGAATTCGCTCGAAAACAACAGATTTTGAAACATTCTCATCGCCCACACCCCACCCATAGAAAGAGGTTCGCGTCGTAAATCACCTAAATTCGTTCGTCGTAGAGGCCGACGCGACACATGCATATCTAGCAAATCCCTTAATCCCCGCGATCTACAAACAAATGCGGGACGGGATTGAACGCTCTCGCAGGTAGTTGTGTAGCAATTCGACACACATAAACCGCATACCGTGTTACGTAAACGTAACAAAGCCTAATGACTGCGCCTCCAAACCGCAAAATACATAAATCCTACGCCTAAATTTGTATATACGGCGTTGTGTTTTCGAGGACGGCAATTGTTTCGGCGGCTGTCTAGTCTCGCTATTTCCGCGTTGCACTTGACGTTGGTTGTCACACGTGTATTTCAGCATGTTCGTTTTTTTGACGTCTGCGTGAGCCTGCGAATATAACGCGGTGATTTATGTCAACCGGATTTTAAATCTAATATGTAAACTGGGTCACCCTTTCGGTAACATAGGTCACCACTAAAAATTAAAAAAAAAAAACTCGTGAATCTTCGGACAGGTTGTTAACAGCTTTGATAAAACAAGCAAACTTCGAGCGCACTAAAATACACGGAGAAACAAAGAAAATATAGCGCATCAGAAGGAAACCCGGCAGGCGTGACGGGAGGAACAAATTGACAAAAACGAGTAGATCGCATAAGCTCGGCGCACTCAACGTCGTTATTGCTGTGTGTTATGGACGTGTCGAGAACGACGTCGGTCCTCTATCTCTAACGTGTATCTCTCTGCTATATGCTCGGGGGGCCGAGTGTTCAAACTCTCATGGCGGTTGTTAGATGAAAACGAAACGTTTCGGTATCGTGGATAATACGTTTCGGTGCTACGTACGACTCCCCCAGGCGCCCGTATGGACGGCTATATTACGCAAACAGATCTTTCTCCTGTTCCGGAGGAGTTAAACGTTGATCCTACGTATTGCTTCGTTCATATGAGGCGTGTGTTTTAGGGTATTTATACAGTTTTGGGCAAGAAAATGAAGCCTCAATTCGAATGTTTTTTTTAAATTAGCGCAATTGATTTTGAGAGGTTGTTAAATTGCTAAATGAAAGTTAAAATGACAGGAGCTACTGTTGGTATGAATGTCCAAAACTAATTATATTATAAATGAATGAATGAGAATGGATATATACAGTGTGTCCCCGGATAGGTGAAACGACTCTTATAAATGAGACATAATTTTTGATTTAAATTATCATTTATTGGGGTTTAGCCCTGCTTGGTTAAAGACTAATTTCTAACATATTTTCATGGTTTGAAAAACAAGTCGGCCTTGACAGTGAAGGTAAAACTATTTTCGTTGCAGGTAAAGTATCTCTCCCATTCATAGTACGTCAAAATATTACTAAAGAAAGTTATTTAGAATGAAAAGCTATGGCTATATGCAAATTGTCAAAACAATCGGCCTACTTTGATGAAATCATTCAAATTAATTGTTTTTCGATATTGTTATTCTTTTATTTTGAATAAATATAATCCAAACGTAATGATTATGTAATACAATTTATTGGTTTAACATAAACAAATTATTATCTAATTAATACGAATTTAAAGACTTGACTAGATTAGACTAAATGTAAGGCTCTACTAAGCCGCCTCCTAAATTTGCACATTTTTCAATCCGATTTCGAAATTCCCGAAAAGCTGCCTGCACATGTTCTAGCATAGAAATTGATCGAACTGCTTGTGTTATTCTATTTTTTAATATTTCGGTATCATTTGGAATAGCTTCCTGGTAAAGTATTTGTTTTACTAACAGAACACAAAAGCGTGAGGCGCATACATCCCTCTGCCAGGGATTGGGTGAAACTACATCAGCATGTTGCAATAAAAACGGTAAACCTAATTCAAAGCAACAGTTTGACGATAACCACACATCGCCATCGTACACAAAGTGCATAAAGGGAACGTTTGCTGTTCAATCCTGACACACAGACACGTGTTTCGAACTTATTTGTTCTCCTCTGTGTGCGATACAAGATTTGAACCAACAAACGAATTTCCCCATACCCGGTATGTTCGGTCATCGCCTGATAGAGGTCATGGACTTTATCTTTTGAGTTTCTGTCGAGTAATTTCCGGATATAACGGGTATGGGGGAATTCGTTTGTTGGTTCAAATCTTGTATCGCACACTGAGGAGTACAAATAAGTTCGAAACACGTGTCTGTGTGTCAGGATTGAACAGCAAACGTTCCCCTTATGCACTTTGTGTACGACGTGTGGTATCGTCAAACTGTTGCTTTGAATTACGTTTACCTTTTTTATTGTAACATGCTGATGTATTTGTTTTACTCTTCCCCAAACAAAAAAGTCCATTATTGTTAGATCGGGGGATCTAGCCGGCCAAGATGTTACGCTCATTCTTCCAAACCATCTTTCACCAAACTGATTATTTAGCCAATCAGTAATCATTTGTGTGGAATCAGCAGGGCAGCCGTCCTGTTGAAAGAAGTGCGACTGTCGACTATTTAAAGGAAGTTCGTCAACAAATCTTTCCAGACTTTGTAGATAAGTTTGCTGATTTAATCTTCCTTCAATAAAGTAAGGTCCAATGATTCCCAGCTCGTATGACACGCCACACCAATAAATGATAATTTAAATCAAAAATTATGTCTCAATTATAAAAGTTGTTTCACCTATCCGGGGACACACTGTATAAATAGGTGTTGTTTGGTTTTGACTTGCTTTCTAAACCAAAAAATCATAATGCGTAGTTTGGAAACCAGGTTGTGTATCTTAGGAACCAGCATACCTTGATTTGAAAACCAAAAACTCCTTCGAAAACAAATTTAAAACTAGCGAAAAATTTGAAGAATATATTCAAGAAAATTGGACACTGGCAAAATTTTTAGCTGTGATTGACTCTAAATGAAAGTATTAGTCAGATTAATCTTTGTCTTGTGATGGCACCGCAGGATACTTAAATATTAAGCAAATCTTCATTTGTTTCTATTTTGGACACGATGTTCTTTATAAGACATCATCTTTTTTGTATGTCTCTTGGCCATCATTTTTCAGATGCTTTTTCATTAATTTCGTCTTAGTTTGTTGTGATTTCAAGGACTGTGGGCTCATGTTTCGAATTAATTAATTAAATGTTGTAGTGTTGGTGTTCCCGATTCTTTTTTTTTTGATTTTTATTTTTCATTATTATTGCGTATTTTGCAACGGAACTTGGTAATAACATTAAATTCTGAACAACTTTCTCTCTTATCTCCAACGCGAAGAAAAATATCTAGTGATTCTGTTTGCGACATCATAGTAAGCTTATATTAAAGGAGACACACTGTAAGTCCCCAAATTTGAATAACTTCGAAATTTTGATCCATTTTCCACAATACCTATGCCAGAGGAAATGATTGAAGTTGATGAGTTACACACCTAGAAAAAGTTTAAAAGTCTATTAACTCGATGATATAAGTGATAACATAGTATAGCCCTGCAAAGCTGTTGTCCTGATACCAAATCAGAGGTGACACCTATGTATATGCTGATGATTTCCTGAAAGAACTGCAAATGTAAAAAAGGACTACATTCATGGAGTAAATTAGAATCAAAGAAGGATATGATCAAAAGATATTGATTGGGGTAGATATTGCCTCGGGAACCAATGCAGATCAAACGAATTAAGTCTGTCATGATAAATCACGCTCTTCAGAAGCAGAATATGGAATGAAATCAAAGTCCCAGTTGCAGCTAGAAGACCCAAGTTGCATAATTTTTTTAACTTTTTGCTTCAATTTCCTCCAGATCAATTTATTGTTTCATCGTGATGGCTCAAGTTGTATCATTTTTAATTTTGACTGCGCATTCTCCTATAGCAACTGTTTAGAGTGCTTTTAGCGGTAGATAAAAAACAAAACTTAAACCGGGTAAAACCCCTTTTTGCGCTCATTCCCAATACGTAACAATACCCCGCTTGAAACCTTCAACATTGAAGTTCGGACATTCTATCCGGAACAATGACGGGCGATTTACACAAAAGACCCTCCTGTTAATAGCGAGGGATATATGAGCAAAACATCGTTGCGGTGTAATATCGGTTTCGTTTCAGGAATTGGAACGCTATATCCCCAGAATTTAATTGTAAAACTAGACCTTGCGGCTTGTTTTGCTCTCTCGCGGCGAGTTTAGCCCGTTTCAACATTGTTGCCCGGTAGCGTTCTTATATATTATCAAAGGTTATTTATTACATTTCTCTCGGAATATTTCAGACGGGGGAATTTAAGTTTATATTTACCCGAATAATTCCCCATAACAAATCAAGTTCTCTTGTAATTTTTCCCGTTAATCCCGAATTAAATTTCTTAGTAGCGCTATTGGATATCGCGAGTGGAATAATTGAATACAAGCCACTCCATAACTCATAACTTCATTTAATTTTAACGAGCGGTAGGTACTCATTCCCCCCAGACGACGTCATAACGTAATATTCCGTTCGAAATTTCCTAACAAAGGACACAACACACGGTGCGGCGCTCCCGCTTTCCATTAGATTCGTAATTACTGGATGACGGTGAGACGGGTAAAACTCGACGATTTAAAGGCAACAATCTCTACATCAGATTTCCTCTTGTTCTTGCTCTCCTTATCCACGGCTTTCTCTCCGGTATTATGGCGCTCTAGCACTACCAGGATAATCAGAATTGCTTCGCTTAAGCGGGTTAGTGTACAGATATGGACAGGAGAATTGGATGGAGCACTAGAAGCTTGTTATGGTTACGTTTAAAACATTGCAAGAATAACGGTTTTATATCTGGATTAACTTTAGAGCCATGTTTCTATTTAAAACATTTTTTATGTTTATTACGAAATTTATAAAAAAATACCGTGCCAGAAGTCGCGAGGAGCCAAATCAGGCGAATACGGTGGATGATCAATAAAAATAATGTGAAATCGTGAAACAAAAACCAGCTGTCTGGCTCTCGATATTCCGATCAAACTCGTCGAATTCTGGCCAACAATCGTTGTAGAACTCCCAGATAATATTGCGCGTTCACCGTCTGACCTTCTGGGACGGATTCCCTTCGAACAATTCCCTTTAAATCGAAGAAAACTGGGTCAGCATTATCTTGATTTTGTTCTTCTGAAAGCGTAATGTTTTCTCTTTTTGCTCTTCTGATGATTGCTGCTGCACTCTGACGTTTCGTTTTTGGCTCATATTGAAACCACGACGTTTCATCGCCACAGTTACAATGGCTGATATGCTTGCCGAATTCCTTTTGTTATGGTATGTTCTTCTTATGTGCAAGTATGTGTTTCGAATATTGGGTGCCACGATATATGAACAAATTCCCCTCGTGAACCCACGACAACGGACGTTACTGATACCGAAATAAAAATGACATTTAAGAAAAGCAACAATGGCAAACTTATAAAAAAACAATAGTTAATTTATCTATTTTCTTTACGAGCTCGGATTTATACAATGTAATAGTTTTATGGCCAAATACCTTTAAAATTTCTTTCTTCGCTTACGCTATGTTGATGCCGGTCCTTCCCGCGAAATGTCAGCTTCTTTTAGGTGCTTTGTCTTGGGGCTGGGGCGTGTTCTTTCTTATAATTTTCTTGCACCAGTATTTTAACTTATTGGCTACGTGCTGGCCCTTCACCAGTAAACACGGCCTTATGATTTTACTGATTATTTAAACAAATATATTAATTACAAAATCACTAACTGGGCCCTAACTTGGCAAACTTTTAGCACTATTTGCAACGCGGACTAAACTCGTTCAATATCCCAGTTTCGTCTTCGATGAGTCTCGATGAATATGGGTCTATCGCATAGAGGGAAGATTCTCATCAGATCAGTACCGATCATTTTGCCGGTTAACGCGATCATTCAAAGTGAACAGACTCATTCCAACTGTACATAATCTCAACTCAGTAGTCTTCATCAAGGATTTGTCCTGACTGACTTATTATTAAGTTGGAGTCCAAACGATGCTAAATTATGGCGAGACCATATATAGGCAACAATTTTTGTTTCCATCCCGTGTCACAGGCATTTGTGACGAAATTAATAGTGATCGAAGTATGTCAATTTGGCATGATGTGTTCGTGGCTCCGTCTGTCAAATGAAACTTCATGGTTCGATTCCATGCAGAGACGCATATTTTTTAAATAAAAATATTACTTATACATTATCTTATGTCTACGTCAAGAAATTCTTCATTGTTATATTGGTAAAATATTTTCGTCTACACCAGGAATCGAATCGTAAAACTTAGCTGAAGTTTAGTGGGTTGAAGTGTTCTGCTTCTGCACCAAGAGATCCAGTGAAGAACTTCGTGAAACTTTACTTGCCGGTTAAATGCGCAGATGCAAATAAACTGCTCGACATAAGTTAGGCATATTATGCAAAATTTGATTTTTCAAAAGAGAAAAAAAAAACGAAAGTTACGTGAAAGTTACTAATAACTTAATTTCAAATTAATCAAAAAAAAGAGAAAATGAACACAAATTTCTTCTTGATTTTCCTCCGAGTATGTCCTCCGTTGGCTTCAATGACAGCTTGGCAACGTCTTCGCATGCTGGTTATGAGATTATTAAAGTTTTCTTGCGGAATCTGTTGCCAAAGTTGTGAAAACAAATTTCTCAATTGTTCCATTGTTTCTGCTTACGGTCTATGATGATCCAAAGCTCTCTGCAACTGATCCCAAGCATGCTCTGTCGGATTTACGTCAGGCGATAGAGCAGGTATAGCTAAATGAGGAATTCCATTGGTTTCAATTGCATCCATAACTGCCATGGATCGGTGTGCAGCATGAAAATCTGGCAAAATGCTGTCGATCACCTGATTCAAGTATATTTCTGAGTTCATGTTTAACGGAATAACCAGCAAGTCGGTACGGCCATCATAACAAATGCCTCCCTATCCAAAAACAGTGCCTCCTCTGAAAGGGTGAACTTTATTGATCGCCGGTGTCTTGGTACCAAAGGTTGTGTCCAGACACGCGTTCGACGACTATCCGAAAAACGACCTCCACTCTTCTGTCCAATTGACACGCTGTCATGCCCATTCTAATCTTTGTCGCTTATGTTCGCGAGTAAATGGTGCTCAAAGGTTCTCGGCATGCAGAAATGGTAACATATCGATCGTCAGCAGAGGTAGTTATTGATGGGCGCCCAATTCTAGGTCTTTCTTCAACGGATCCAGTTTCTTGAAAACGGTTACAGAATCGAGAAATGACACTTTGGCTAACTTGAAAAAAGGTTGCTACGTCACTTTGTCGTTGACCATCGTATAGCAAACCAATTGCTCTAATTGCTTCATCAGATGTTAATTTACGTCTAAGGCGTTGAGAATTAGTAACGAACAAAATTTTGATACCAAATTTGCACAATAAGTCAACAAATTGACAAGTAAACCAAAAAACCAATTGATTCGTTAGAACTGGTCGTGTCGCATAGGTAGGTATAACTTCCAACTTTAATAAGGTGTCAAACATGACAAATATTTGAAAATTGAGCAGATTTTGAGATCCTTATATCCTTAACTTATCTGGAACAGTTCATCATACATTTTTTCTAAGCAATTGAGTTTCCATCTAAAGCTCCTGTTATGTTCTTTCTTTCTTTTTTGGAACAAATGGTCCAATTGCTTTTGTGTTTTGTCATTCCTTTCCTTATCTAAGTTCTTTTTTATATCGCTATTTTACTCTCGATTTAGCCTTCCTCTTTTTTTTATCCAAGAGACTTTAGTTACTAAATTATTTTTCTTACACCTTAATCTTCAAGTTAAGAAAGGACAAGGGGTAGTTACATAAATGTGCTTGGTATTGTTGATGATGAAGGCCTACCAGCCCTCGAAACGCGTATAGTGAATTAATTAGACGTTGGGATGTTGCTGTTACCGATCTTTTATCTGTATTTTACAATCAGCTTATCAAGTTTATAGAAATTCCAACACACATAAACAATGATACAAATTTGCCAAATTTTCATTCTTATCTTGAGCTAGTTAGGAAACTTAATTGCCGTGTCAAATCGTATTATGAGGAGTTTGTATCCTAATAATAGATTAACGACATATTGAGCTATTGTGCATGAGCTGTAAGCTGCTGGGGCTTGTCCGCTCTCAAAGCTCCCCATGCAATCTAAGAGCTTTAATAAGCTGCAATAACTGTGGTGATTTCAGAGAAGGTATTTCTACGACGTCTTTGCTAGGAAAATTGACTTGGACTTTTGTAATAGTGATTCAGTTAGTTGTTAGGTGTTCTGGATTTTCATCATCTGCCCCACAGAACCTGCAGTTGTTATTCTGTTTCAGACCTATCCTTGTTATGGGACAACGCCTTGTAAGAAAATTTGCTCTCTCTGCTAGTTGCAATTTCTAAGGAATGTCTTGGAGTGTCTCAAACCATACCTATACCGCAAAACGGCTCCAGTACACAGTGCAACAGTGCAACTCTGTTTTCTTCGCCTAGATCGCTTAGTCTGCTAAGGCACGCCCAGACTAATTTCGAGCTGTCTATCGGAGAAAATTGCTAAATTTGAATCCTTGAATTCCAGGATATGAATTTAAGTGATGCCTTAACCATTGATAAGCCATGTTGGGCGGCCAGTAAAGCATCATCTTTAAACGATTTAATAACTTTCGAAGTAGATAAATAGCTCTGAATAAATCTCTTCGAGAGAAACTTATAAGAATGTTAGCATTTACCACGATACAAGAAAACAAAGACACCAAATGCAAATTCACACGTCATCAATCGCACTTAAGCATGCATACTAAAGTACAACAGGCTATGTATCTTACGCAAGATCTTGCAACAACACCATTATATGCTTATGCAACCTTGCAGGAGCGTTCGCATTCCATCTCATGCAAAAATTCCGTCAACAACGGATTCGAGAGAACATGAATGAAATGCCAATATAATAAATGCGTCGTATTCTCACCGTTCTTACCTCTTAGCTATTCGGGCTCAAACGTGCCACAACTATGTATGTATCTATAAGGTAATACGGTGTATTGTATGTGGATCGTATACTTGGAACGTGCAAAAAAAAATCTAATAAACTTGTCAGGTTCCGTTGTACGATTTCTAAACATTCGGAAATTGAAGTTTAATTTATTATTATTGTGATGAATGTATGTATAGACGTCTTTAATTGCTTCGTCGGTTGTAATTAGCAGGTCAAACACAAAGAAATGGAGCAGCATCATCTCCTAGAACGTATACACACGCTCTTACGTAATCGGGTTTCCTGAACATTATCAAGGCATGTACTGTACAGCTGATATACATACACATTCTCTTTCTAAAGCGGGGGCCGCTTGTGTGACAACACACAAAGCAAACAAGTCAAACGGTCGAGATACATTAAAACGTGTATTATAGAGACCAACAAGCTAAACTAACAAAGGTAAGGTGAGCGTCTCTCACAGCTATTCAGGTTTGTATATCTTGCAGGCTGTGTGCATGTATGATGCTTTATAAAATGGAAGAAATGAAGAGGCTGTGCGTATTAAAAATGTAACCGGTTTATAAAAAGATTGCTTTCAGGGAATCAACGCCGGTGAACATTGGATGTTCCAGATATATTTCCACAAAGAATTGCTTCATTAATTAGATTATCGTGTGTACATACCTATTCGTATTAACTAATGAGAGTTAGATAAAATTCAAGGAAGCACCTGCTGGTTAGTAAGTGCAGTGATTCACTTTTAAATTATCGATTCATCAATCATTTAATCGAATTGGTTTCAGATGTGTCATCAAGATATGAGGATATGATTCAAATATTTCTACGTGAAAATATTACAGAATTTTTAGACCTAATAATAGGAGTTATTTGATAAACCAACCTTGACCTTGTAAGGAAGCATCGACACTTGCTAATCCACTTTTTTTCTGTGTTCTACTATTTCCCATCCAGTATTTAGAATAACAACTCGCGAAGCTGAATTAAACATGTCCTCTTTTATTGTCTGATACCTCTCCACTTGTAGGTCAATACAATAATTATGTAAATTAACTTAGTTGGTGGAATAAACTGACATTGTCTATCGACAAAAAATGTTTAAAAACAAAAAACAATGATTGATACATTAATAATATCAACGTTTATTTAGTTTTTCAACTCGAAGTTTCCAACCCCTTCTTTAAGTTTTGTCTCAGAGAGACCGGGAAACTGCTCACAGAGATATCTGAGGGAAATAAAATCGTTTTAAGATCTACTTGACTCTCCCTCTCAACGTTCTCAACTCCAGAAACCAAAGTTCTTCTTACTGGCCATTCTTTTTTAACGTGGTGTTGCTTACGGTCACGGCTATCCCATTCACAAGGGAAATTTGTGCAGTCAGGCTCTGTTGGCCTAATAACATAGTAATCACTTTCAAATCCCAATAAACAGTTCACTTATGATCAGAGTACTTAACTTGTTAAGTACCTATTCGGGGTTCTTATAAAATTCTTTCAAATGAACTGAATGTTCTACTGGTACAGATGTATATTGGTTGCCATTGTGAAGAACAGCTTTCAAGCTTCCTTTAGAGCAATCAATGAAAAGTCTCCATTCTTCCGAATGTTTTTCTTTCGACTTCTACCCTAAAACCTCGGCTGAATCCTTTGGAAGGCCTAAGTCTCTAACCAAATCGTTTAGTTCCGACTACATAAAGAGTTTTGGCTCATTGTAGGTGGGCTCAGAAGTACCATCATGGTCATCGTCATCACTGCCTTGAAAAAAAAACTGATCAAAATCATCTAAAATGTTTTCAAGTGTAGCTGGAGGGTAAGGTACAGGTAAATAAGGCCGCATAGCTGAAAAAATGTTTGGATACGAAATCTCCTTTTTATTTTTCAAATTAAAACCTTGCACACAGCAACAGGAAAAGTGACAGACATCACTGTGATGTGCAAGTTCTCTCCAAAACCATAGGTATCACTAAACGAAATAATTTCTTCTTACCTTGAAACCATTGTTTCAGTTTTTCAACACACACAGAACACACTTTGTGAGGAGCCCATTGTTTGTCTTAATCCCTCAGTTTTATACAAAAGTAGACAAAGTAAGCCCTTTTAACAAAGTCAGAGATGTTTCTCTGTTGCTTTTTAACAGTATAGGTCCCACAAATATAGTAGAAACAATCAGGAGAGTTCAGGCAACCTCTAGAATCCATTTCAAAGCACAAAACTAAAACTGTCGAAGAAACAGTGTTAGAGTGCTCAGCATAGTGGTTAGTTCCACATTGACTACAGACAGTAACTTGACTTTGCAGTGGAGACTGTTGAGTAAACAGAGAGTGGAGAGGGGGGGGGGGGGGGAAGGGCTATTGATAAAGACGGGATACTGGCAGCAAATCTAGTATGAACCAGATTCTATCAGTTTTACTGTACAGTTTTGCTAACAAAAGAAAAGCTGTCTCATGTTGCCAACCTAAATTTAGGGTGGTTACTTTCTAAAAATATTATAATTGAAATTTTTGGAACAATTTTATCATCGCAGACCTGTATTATCTTGAACACTAGCTGGTAAATTAAACGTAGATGTGTCAAGAGAGAGAGCCACAGGTTGTAGATGAACTGTTTGAGAAGATTGCGAAGGTGGTGGTGGTAGATCTGTCACGCTGACCGGTAGAAATTCATCGTCTCTGTTAAACGGTTCTATGCCAGAAACTTTGAAACCTTTTGTTATGTTTAGTGCAGTGGCAAAGATGGGACGTCATATATCGTCATTGACTTTCCCGGGTTTTACGTAGCCAACTATCTTGTGCAGAAAATAAATATTTTCTAAAGGGATCAAACACACTTCTGTCCAACGGCTGGAGGCGATGTGAACAATGGGGTGGAAATGACAACATTACCGGTTTTATTTTGCGTAGTTTATTGTTTGTATTGCCAAATGGGACTCATGATTATCCAACAATAATAAGATTAGTTTTTCTTTCGATGGGTTAACATGAGCAACGAAGGATTCAGGAACTGTAATATTGTAACGCAATGCACACTCATAGGCCAATTTGTGAACTTTCTTAGGAGTCAAACCAAAATCGATTTTCGAAGCTTTTTTTTAATATTTAACTAGGATGGCTGATTGCTGATCATTAAAAACTGAACGTCATAGTGTTTGCTAGTTGCTCTCTCGTAATGCGAGGTTACCACATTTTATATTCGGGAAATATTTGATATCTTACAACCTGCCCTGGTCTCCCCTATCATACAATTAATCAAAGAAAGATCAACTGCTCGCAGATAAGCCGATTAACTTAAGTCCATATTCAATTGATGTTTGTGCTGAAGATAATATTCATAATAATACCAGCTGCTATGTTCGTTGCATATTTAGCGAAGTACCCCACTAGATTAATCCCTGTCTAATTCTTGACTCAAAAGTTGAAAAATAGTAACATGACAAAATCTCTATTTGTACCAAATGTCGGAGTCTAAAAAAGACGTAATAAGCACTTGCCACTTTTTGAAATCGTCCTAAGAATTTGCTAGATTTATTGGCCGCATTCACTTGTCGTCCACTTTAAGTAATAAAGGCGTATTACCTGTTCAAGGTTGAGCACAGATGTTAAAAAAAAACTGTCTTATCTTTATTTAAAATGAACCGATTTTTGTCGAACCAGTTTGGAAGCAGTTCTGTTTACTTCTACAAAGTTATGGTTTCTACAAAGTTGACTCTTGATTGGTAGTTATCACCTGATTTATAAATAAGTATCAATCTAGAGGTTTTGAAAACTTGGGACAACGGAAAACGAACATGTATCAATTGCATTGTCGACCAATACTCTTAGGCATCAGGGCAAATATCATCAGTTCCTCTAGATTTGTTTATATATACAAGTATCGATAGCAAATTTAAATCTTCTCAATGGAAAATGTAGATCTCTATACTAAAAAAGTGGCAAAAGTGGCACTGAATGAGCCGTTAAACCCCATCAATCTACCATTCTAGATGTAACAAGGTCAAATAACACATTACACACACATGCACAGACACACACACACAAAGCTATACAGCAAGAGTTGCATAACGGTAGTGAAACAGGCAATACCGCTTAAAAAGCCGCTACTAGCTAGCACCCAAGCAAGAGAATTATCTATAGTTTTTAAATATACAGGGCAATCCAAATTAAGTGTTCACCATTGATAACTTTGTTATTATGCAAGATACAAGACTGTTTAAATTAGCAAACTTGTACTACTTTTAACGCTCTTTAAGATGCAAGAATAAATAGAACAAATGCGCAGCGCGTTTTTGAGTTTTGCCGAAAAATATGTTTTTTTCTCAAATGGAAACCCCTGTATATTATATCATTTTCTGCTTGAACTTTAATTTTTAAACAAAAAATCTTATAAGACATTTTTTACTGCGATTAAAAATACTTGAGTTATAATGAATAAACGAAAACAGCTAAATAAGTTTTATAAACTTTATTTTATACATAAACTTATCATTAAAAGAAAATAAAAATTACTGATTTTTTCATAGAAGATGTTCAAAAATACCACCTTGTTGTTCAATACATTTTTGTACACGCTTCCGAACTTCTCGAATTGCTTAGCTGTTTTTATTTAGTCATTATAACTCAAGTATTTTTAATCCCAGTAAAAAATTTCTTATAAGATTTTTTGTTTAAATATTAAAGTTCTAGCAGAAAATGATATAATATACAGGGGTTTCCATTTGAAAAAAAATATTTTTCGGCAAAACTCGAAAACGCGCTGCGCATTTGTTTTTTTTATTCTTCCATCTTAAAGAGCGTTAAAAGTACTATAAGTTTGCTAATTTAAACAGTCTTGTATCTTTAATAATAACGAAGTTACCAATGGTGAACACTTAATTTGGATTGCCCTGTATATTTTTTAATTCGCATCATATGTCATTTTTATATTACGTCACAAAGTATTTATGCCTAGACTATGTAGTGACATTTTTTTTTAATTCAAATATTAAAAAATAATTCAAACATCGATTACTCTCAGTCTCTTTAATGTGCCAATTTGTTTTGATGTTTGTGTTTTTTTAGCTCATTCTTGTTTTCTTGACCTAACACTTCGAAAAATATAGAAGATTAAAAGATTCTTGACTGGTATAGTCCAGACAATTTTCCTAAATAAAATTGATGTCAGATCGAATTCTCAGAATGTACTATTGTGTAATAGTGACATACTCAACGTAAGGTCATAAACATTCGCGAATATCTACCCAGTCAAGGTTTTCTTCTTTTGCACGAGTCTGTGTATGTATGTACATACATTACATCTGTTTGAATTACAACTATCACCGTTGAAGGCTGTCTACAAGAAATGTAATTATATTCTCGGATACAGCTACAATAATTAAATTTGTTATTACATGAATTATAACGATTACGTTGATGTAAAATGATGATAGTTAGTTGCGGGTTTTGCAAACCAATTCTGGTGAAATGATGAGAAATTAAAGATTAATTGCACAAAATACAATTCGTGCATAACACTTCTTGAACCATTCGCGCGTTGAATTGTTTCCGAAAGGATGAAATCGAAAAAAAAAATTGAAAGTTAATCGAGACGTTCACGAAAAAGAAAAGAACGACGAATTTATTGTTCGGTTACCGGGGTTTGATCGGTGAGATTTTAATTAAGCGTCGGTTATTGTTCGCCTGGAAACGTTCTCAGGAGATTTTAATTAGAAACAAGACGTCGTTATACAAGTATAACAACAAGAGTTTATAATTACATATTTCCCACGCTTTAGTCTTCATTTTTTTTTAATATAATTTCTATTCTAACCAAAAAACTTCACCGCAATCTTGTGTCAAGAACAACCCGTTCGCCTGAACGGTGTAAAATGTCGATAAGTTTGCGTAAAACTTTCGCAGTTTAACTCCGGAAAATGGGCACGAGATCCTGTCGCCTCACTTACGATTTATCCTCATCCTAGGAAGTCACCACGCTTCTCGACGCTCAAGTGGCGCAGTCAACCGGCCGTGATATTGGAAAAGTCTTCGGTGAGACAAGGCGATGTTAGAATATCTAATAGGATCTGTTGTAGGTTTTTTTCCCCGCTTAAAAGTTAAATTATTAAATCAAGCTAAAAATAATCCCAGCGATAAATAGATTTTAATATGAATAATTAAGGGAAATATATGGATGATGCGTGTTAATTTTAGACGGAACTTCCTGATTCCATAAATATTATATTTAATCCCGCTGGTAGTAACATGATTATGCAATTGAATAGGGGGCGTCCCAATTATTCATGTAAAATCTTCCTTCCCGTTTATAATAACACAAACTCGCGGAAGTTCATAAATAATGCAAGAGGGATGTAATAATTCAGCGGAAGAGGTGCTGTGAATTATGCATGTTTAGATGCAATTGCATACACGTGGGTGACTATGCTAATGCAGGTTGAATTTTGTGATTTTGAGCGAAATAAAATATAAGCAATTAAAGTTGAGCAAAATAAATAAGCTTCCTCAAAATAGCCATCAACTACAGACTCCACCTCTTTATTGTTGGCAAATATCTTTTACTGCCGAGACATTTTTTTAAGTTCGGAAACAGAATAGGGTGATTGAAGATGCAATTCCAACTTGATTTCATTAATTTTGGCCATTGCGATAAGGCACGTGTAAACTGGTGCATCGTCTTGATGAAGCAACGTCACACAACAATGCTCCCTCCTCCGGGAAACGTATTAAAGACAGCACAAAAGTGAACTCTCAGAAACATTTAGACATTGATCAGATGTTTAAGTTCAGATAATGGTGCAGAGTACGTGAATAATCAACTGAAGGAAATCTTGCAAGAATCTGACATCCGACACCAAATAGGTCACCAGTTTCAGTGACGAGAAAGACACCTGCAGGGCTGTGGACAGGCGAGCAACCCAACTTGACGAAACTAAAGATTTTTGCTTGCAGGGCTTTCTGTCATATTTCAAAGAAAAGTGGATGAAAATAGGATGAGAAATGTCTTAATCATACTTACATCCACAGAAAACGAAACCATTGTTTGGTTAGGATTTAGAGCAGGGATGCCCAAACTATCTTCGGCAAGAGACTCTTTTTCCAAAATGAACTGATACCTTCGACCTCCATCTCTCTCTGTAATCTCTTGAAATAAATTGAGTAGTAAATGAGTGTATTATCATTTAAGCTCCAACGAATTTCAAAACGCAAATGAACTTTCAACCTAAGTGCAAGTTTGTATCTTTCGGGTATTACCGTGGTTGTTGTAACAAACTTGACGTTTCGCTGATCATACTTCCAGCTTCTTCAGAAGTTCTCTAGAGAGACTTTAGAAAGATACATTTTTATGGAACAGTGGCCGTGAAAGCCTACATTCGATTAAGTGCAAGTTTGTTACACATACGAGGGAGAGTTTTTATATTCGCGGAATGGGGTATAAGGGGTGGAAATAAAAAAAAACCAAATTATTTTTCTTTTTCAATATATTCACCTGCAAGACGGATACGGATTTCTCTTTATCTGCAAAATACGCCTTGACTTCATCATCGGCAGTAAATTTTTTACCCCGCAGCTCTTTTTTCATTTTCGGAAACAGGTAATAATCACTCGGGGTCAGGTCTGGGCTGTAGGGTGGGTGATTCACAATTTCGATGCCCACCTTATGCAGGGCAGCTAACGCAACGCGGCTCTTGTGGACGGGCGCGTTGTCGTGCAAAAGCAGTACACCTTTCGTCAATTTTCCCCGTCTTTTCTCTTTAATGGCTTCTTTTAGTCGCTCTAATATTGAAGCGTAATATTCTCCGGTTATAGAAACACCTTTATCTTTATAATCAATCAACAATATTCCTTCCGAGTCCCAAAATACCGTTGCCAGGAGTTTCCCAGCTGATTGTGACACTTTAAATTTCTTGGGAGGTGCTGTGCCCTTTTTATGCCACTGCATGGAGTCTTGTTTGGACTCAGGTTCATAATGGTGAACCCAAGTTTCGTCTCCAGTAACAATTCGACTCAATACACCATCCTTGTCTTTATTACAGACTTGTTGAGGTTTTTTAAAAAGTTTCAAATAAAAACTTGTGTTAATTAATAGGGGTCGATTTTTAGACCTCGTCCACCCTCAAAATCAGTTTTCGATTATGTCGACCCCTGGGAAGCCGATATCGACCCCAAGGGGTCGATTTCGACCACTTTAACTATTTCAATTGAAAAACATTGCATAAGGAAGATAAATGTCTCCTTTCCCAATCGGGAATATCTTCGTTGACAGTGATATGTATTTGAATTCTGAAAGTCCAGATAAGCTTGTGTAATGCTCTTTTGATCAATTGCAAATGTTTTTTATGCAAGGAATTTTCAGATTTCAATTTTATTATTTGATCTGATTATCTGATGACTCTCGTGTCCAAGAATGGTACCAATTATAGGATTCACATTCAATAGTAAATTGAACACTAAACAGTTCAACCCACAAAACACCAAAAAACTTTTTACTAGAAACCGACGTGTTTCTATAGCAAAGCTGTCATTATCAAGGCGATAATAAAACTGTTTTGTAGGTTTAAGTTTTTAGTGTTCTACTTCTGCACCAAGAGATCCAGTGAAGAACTCAATAAATTGAAGGGTGGGACTGAAATTGTTGAAGGTTGTATTATCGTAGTAGGCGTCGACATATTTAAATATAAAGCCTATTTTGAGGATGACATCATCTAATAGGTGGGTGGTTTCTGGGATATATTCTGGGGTCAACTGACAGGAAGAGAGGACTCCTAAATGTCTTTCATATTACTATGGGTTCGAACGAATAAAAACAGTTTTAAATTGATTTTACTTTCTGGAATTTTATACACTGAGGGTGCTCATCCACAAATTGGTGCTCTATGATTAAACGAATGATATTCAGATTTTCCCTGGAACGAGGTGGTTCGGTTCTAGGCTTTTATCTCATGGATTCACAGATGCGAAATAATGTGTTCGCTTGAGTTTGTCCAGATTTTGTTTTCTAACTTCATTAATGAGTTAGCGCTTAGCTATGCCAAAGATAAGTTTCGATCCAATAAAGTCTAGTTTGATCCCCTATCATACAAGTTCATCCGCTTCAGTGCTGGAATGCCTTGGAAATCATAAACTCAACATTCCTAGACTTAAAGCTATATAAACACAACACCAACTTTTGTGTTTTCCTTTGTTTTCTTGTGTTGATGCAGTTGCTCCTGTGTGGATGCTTGGGATTCAATATCTAATATCGAATGTGATTTTCAAGAAATTCCTTATTTTTATTTTTAAAGTTTGTCATTTTCTCTTCACACATTTGTTTCGGAACACTCATTACGATATTTAAACCGTGAGCTATTTAAAGGTGTCAGTCCTTTTGATGAGTATCGAAGATCAAGCGTTATCTACAAACAAATCATTTGAGGAGCTGTATTGCTAACTAGTAATGGCTATTATAGACAAAACACTGGATAAGTTTTGTTAAGAAATTATAGAAAAAAAAAACTAGGAGGTTGACCACTACCAATCAGTCCATGAAACTCATAAATCGAGATGACTCCATTGATGACTTTGAAAACAAGATCATCTTGTTGACATGCTTGTTTGGGGTTGGTTGTTTCTCCTAAATCGAAAGAGTCTAAAATTCAGTGCTCTCCATGACTTCATCTTAAACTCTCGTGAAGCTCCATAGTTATGTGTGCCATCATAGCATTGAAAGAACACCCAACCCAAGAACTGATTTTCAAAATCTATTATTTAAACCAACTGGCACTCCAAACATTGTTCAAGAGAGACGCATTAAGGAACCATTAACGGTACTACCTCATTCTTCAGTATATATAATATTTTGTCCCCTACTATACTCGTATATTATTCGAAACTCTCGTTTCTATCGGAAATGGAATTAAGAGAACCGGTTCGAATAAAAATACACCTCGACGCGATGGTCATAATACGCTGCGTGAATTTCTTCCGACTTCACTGCACGAAGACCGTCCGGCGAAGTATCAAATCGCCCGGCTCGCTACTACGGCTTAAGCCTGCTGGATGTAATTCGACCGTGAAACCATCTGAATCCGATGCCAATGGCCAATCGGTCTTGTACAAGGTCGTTAACTCTCTCCTGGCTTCGCTTGTGTCTTCGGATATCGTGCGCGACGCGGTGAAACAACGAGCTAGCGTTAAGTAAATGGTATTACGTCAGTAACGACGTCTAGATTGGGTCGCTTCTGAGTGTGTCTGGAGATTGGAGATTTTAAAACGCGACTAGGAAATGCTCTTCGAAAGTATACGTTAGGGGATACTCCGGTTGGAATTGCATCGCTCGGTGGCTGCATTGGGATTAATTTGAGCAAGCCTCAATGGTATTGCAAACTCTTTCATGCAACCGTAAGATGTTACTGTCTTTGCAACGATAACAAAGAAATTTCTGGAAATCTTTAATTTGGGGGAATAACCAAAAATAGTCCTGAAGTCCTATTTAGGAAAGTAAGGAGTCTGATGAATAGTTCTTGGTAATGTTTGTCCTTTATGATGCACAAAAACATTTTTGTCTTCAGAAATGATATTTGGTCCCATTGTGGTGCCCACATCTGTATCGAGTTATAGCCATGAACCTGCACTTCATCATCAACGATCATAGTGCGCAAGAAATTAGATTCCTGGTCACTCTCATCATATCTGATCTCTTTCAACGACATCTTCAACTTGGGGAGTGTCTAAAAATTATATAAACAGTGTTAATAGCGTGGGGGAATACTGTGAGTGGATAAAAATATCGTAGCAACATACCAGAGAGACATCATCCTTCCATCATGAACCAGCTTCAGAATTTTTAATATTGCGGATACTCTCTCCTTATCTAGTCTCCTTCTGAAGTTTTAAAAAGATTTCCTCAAGCTTTACCAGAATTTACCCCAAGAGATTTAAGATCCACTGGAGCAAAACTTGACTGACTTCTGACAGATAGATCTACATATATCAACTGAAACTGTTGATTTCGGAAAGTTCATCAGCATCAGGAACTGCAGCAATAATCTCCTAACTCACACAGTTTCTAAAACAAGAATTGCCCAAAAAAGGAAACCTTCAGAGGTCCCTCATTAGGTTAGTGACAGTTAATGAAGAAATATCACTGTTTGCTTGAAAGTAGTTGAAATAAATCTGATCATTATTAAGTTTAGTCTGTTGCATTCCGTGCTTCTGATCTATTGATTTAAAAGGGTATATCATTGTCTTTGCTTGTGCTGTTCTAGTATTGGTCGATGAGGAAGTTATATCTTTGGAAGACCATTTTTCGAATTCAATCTTCGATGTTGTGACCACGTTTATCTTATCAAATTATATCAAACCTGTCTTCTGATCATAACTTTTTGGCTTCTCTTCATAATCATAGGAAGGGGGAGAGGTATGGGGGGAGACCTGCACAGGACTATTATAACATTGCCCTTCTGGTTGGTTCTTTTGCAGTCCACAACAAGGATCAGGTCCAATAAAAGGCATTTTTGCTGCTTCTTTGGCAAGATTATCTGCCTTTTTGTTCCCTTCGATCCCTTGATGGCTTGGGACCCACTGCCTTAAATTGCAAATATAGTCACTTGATATACTAATTGTTGCGCCTCAGTAATCGAGTTCCATAGGCACTTCGATGTCCACTTAGTACGGTTTTCGATGACCACTTTGTAGGGTTGGTTGAAGTTGTATTGGCTAGTGATCTTGTCTTTTGCAATGTAAATCAGGTAGGTAATGTTGGGATTTTCAAGGATTTTTAGGTGTCCTCTAATGTCCCAAGATTTTAATCCGTTAAGTCTGTCTAGAGATAGAGGCACTTGGTAGGTTCTTTTGAAAAACATATCATAGCCAAATTTATCCTACAAGCTTTAAACCTGGCCTCTAACCATAGTCGTTTTGTTTTGTTTTTTTTTTTCATAAAAAGCGAAAGAATGAAATGATAGAGGTCTTAATAATTCTCAGATTATTAAGACCCGTAAATAATCCTCAGACCAAGACAGGAAATCAGATCTTCTCTTGAAAAATGTACGATAGCCATGTCCATGTCTTCTGACCATGATTTTTTGGTTCCACTCTAAAACTCTCTAAAAAGAGGAAAGACGGTATGATAAAGGTCCTAGTGGCCCTCAAACTAACAAAGGGAAACCTGATCTTCTTTTGAAAAATCCATTGTGGTTATATACTTGTTCTGTAGACGTCTTCTGACCATAATTTTTTAGAGTCTTTCTAGAAAACTGGAAACATGAGATCTTAATAATCCTCGGGCTAACATAGAAAATCTGATCTTCTCGTGAAAAATTCACCATAGTCACATTTATCCTATAGACGTCAAATCTGTCTTCTGAGCATGACTTTTTGGTTTCTCTCCATAAAAAGAGGAGAGACAAACTGAGACAACTGTCAGAGAGTCTAACACAGGAAATCAGATCTTCTTGTGAATCATAGTCTTTAGCTAGATTTATCTAGTGAGCTTCAAACTTGTCTTCCGACCATAATTTTTTAGTTTCTTGCCAGAAAACTGGAAACATAAAAGGCTAGACGTCTTAATAATCGTCAGACTAAAACAGGAAATCAGATCTTCTCTTGAAAAATACATACACAATTTTTTAGTTCTTTTCAGAAAACTGGAAACATTAAAGGGTAGACGTCTTAATAATGCTCAGACTAAGATAGGAAATTAAATCTCTTCTTGAAAAATACACCATAACCATATTGATCCTGTAGACGTCAAACAAGTTTTCTGGTCATGGTTCATTAGTTTTTCTTTATAAAAAGAGGAAAGAAAAGCTCCAAGAGGTCCTAATGGTCTTCAGTCTAACGCAGGAAATCAGATCTTCAAACATGTTTTCAGACCATGATTTTTTGGTTTCTCTCTATAAAAAGAGGAAAGACAACATGGTAGAGGTCTTAATGGTCCTCGGACTAAGACAGGAAATCAGATCTTCTTTTGAAAGATAGTCCTTAGCCAGATTTATCTTGTGAGCTTCAAACTTGTCTTCCGACTATAATTTTTTAGTTTCTTGCCAGAAAATTGGAAACATGAAAGGGTAGACGTCTTAATAATTCTCAGACGAAGACAGGAAATCAGATCTTCTCTTGAAAAATACACCATAGCCATATTGATCCTGTAGACGTCAAACAAGTTTTCTGGCCATGATTTTTTCGATTCTATCTATAAAAAGAGGAAAGACAACATGGTAGAGGTCTTAATGGTCCTCAGTCTAACACAGGAAGTCTGATCTTCTTTTGTAAAATAGCCTTTAGCCAGATTTATCTTGTGAGCTTCAAACTTGTCTTCCGACCATAATTTTTTAGTTTCTTGCCAGGAAACTGGAAACATGAAAGGGTAAACGTCTTAAAAATTATCAGACTAAGACAGAAAATCAGATCGTCTCTTGAAAAATATACCATAGCCATATTTGTCCTGTAGACGGCAAACATGTTTTCTGACCATGATTTTTTAGTTTCTCTCTATAAAAAGAAGAAGGACAACATGATAGGGCTCTTAATGGTTCTAGAACTAAGACAGGAAATCAGAACTTCTTATCAAAGAAGTACCAACACGAGATATCAGGTCTCTTATTGCAAAATACACTATAGCCAGACTTATCCTGTGGGCTTCAAACCTTTTCTCTGGTCCTAATTTTTTGGTTTCTTTCCATGAAAAGGATGAAATATGAAATGGTAGAGGTTTTAATAGTCGTTAGAGTAACACAGGAAATCAGATCTCGTTTCGAAAAATACACCTTTTATCTTAAATCTTATTAGATCTTAGCTATCCAACAGGATTTTTTGCGTTAAAGCGGATGTCTTCTTCAACGGATTCAATCCAGAAGAAGATTACCAACTTAATTATAAACTCAAACAAAAGCTTTATTTCTTATAAGTTAACGATGAACTAAAATATTAGAACGTTTTTGTTCACGGTCGAATAAATAGGAAGCAATTTGTTTTCTACATGTTGTTAGCTATTTTTTTTTCGTAGCATATCACTTTGTACATATCCACCACCGTTGACAGCTTCGCTGAAAAATATCCTCGTCAAATTTGATTGAAGTAGGTCGACATTGTTGATTCACCGAATGCCTAACGTAATCTTCGAAATCGGTTTGGCTAATCGGCTTACATATTTTCGACGCAGATTTTTATTTATATAATACACGTATGTATTAGCTACCTTTCATTTATATAAATGACAATTTCAACGGGTACGAACGCTCAATGAGAAATACCTGGCGTATTTCGCATAGTTTCCTCTTTGCCAACCTGTCGTAGTTTCAGTTTTCGTATCCTAAGAATGACGACGGGTCCGCCGCGGCGTTACGCTGGGGCAATTACTGTTATGTTAATTAACATAACACGGTGTTATTTTTATGAAATGTGTGTATTCACATCGTTATATTTAGCGGCACGTGACGATGCGGTAATTTATTTTGAAAATGAAAGCGTTATTTTAGGCGTTACACATTGATGTACGAATTTGCTCTTATTATTTTTAAATAATGATTCTGTAGCGATCTAAAGTCCTTTTATCTCTATGGAACAAATGTAAATATAATATTGAATAAAAATATGAAATATTTTGATTTAATTTTAGCATCCCAAAGAGTAGGTACTTTCCATGATCGACTTGCAAAAATAAAGAATGGAGGAATTTAAATACCGTCAAAATTAGGAAGATTTGGGAGAACTTTTAGTGACGCTTAGGAGGAGCAAGCAATGGCTCACATAATGGAGTCGGATGGCATGCTTATGCCTCTAGCCACAGAAGAATTTTTGAACATCACTTTGATGTTTTGTATGTCATGTGCCATAGGTCATGCTTTTCCTCACCAGAAAATGAATCAAAGGTTAATGATTGGTGCTCCAGATGAGACCTTAAGGGTTGCTTAACCAAACGGTTAGATGAATGGAAACATTTTTCTGAGTTAGTTATAATAATAATAATAATAATAATAATAATAATCATCATCATCTTTAATGTCCAACGGTGAACACCATTTACAGGACAATACAAATTACAATTACATGCAGTGCAAAAAAAAATAGAAATGTAGTAACAAATCATCATTGCAACAACGTAACATGGGTTGCATACGAACGATACATTAAACCAAATTATAATTCACATTCCATAAACATAAAGATAACCTACAATTCAAAAAGTAAATAATATCACATGCGTAATAAAATAAACTGAAATACAAATCAAAGCATGTCAAATATAAATAAATAAATCAGTTAAGTATGTACTAAAAGTTCGAAGTAATTAGAACAAAAGCTATTGATAAATTTATATGCTATCACTAATAAAGCTTATTGAAGTTATGCACCATGTGAAAGACTGGAGATTTAATTAACACATTCGTTCTAGCTCTTGGCGCTCTTAAAACATCACTCGATCGTGTACTTTGCACTGATACACAGAAATTGATACAGGCAAGCAAAGTTGGTGAGTCTACTTCATTTGCAAGAACATCACGTAGAAACTTGGCACTATATTTGTCTCTTCTATCTGATAGTGAATGAAATCCGTGCTCCACCAGTAGAGCACCGTAATCAGTACCACGTTCTGGGCAGGCTCCTGAGATTCTGAATGATAAATATTTCAGAAAGCGCTTTTGTACCTTCTCAATGGCCAATATCTGGTAAGTATAACACGGATACCATACCAAAGAAGCGTATTCCAGTCTACTCTGAACTAAAGCAAAGTACAAACTCTTGATTGCATGTACATTGGTGAAGTCACGACACGATCTTATTACAAATCCCAGAGATCTTGAAGCCGACAAGCATATATCCCTGATGTGGTTAGAAAAGGACAAACGAGAGTCAAACAATACTCCCAAGTCACGAATTTCATCCCTTCTAGGAATTATTCCCTTCCTAACTGAGTAATCATACACAATTCTCGAAGAACCTCTGGTATAAGATACCACGGAACATTTATCAACATTTAAGGAGATGTTGTTGCAGGCACACCACTCATCAATAAGACTAAGGTTCGTTTGTAGGTTGATGCAGTTAGAGGTATTATCAACAACACTGTAGATCTTCAAATCATCTGCATAACTCAAACAGTCACATTGTATTCTTTCCAGCAAATCGTGAATAAAAATATTGAATAACAGAGGACCGAGGTGGGAACCCTGCGGTACTCCAGAAGTCACCGAGAAAGTATAGGAGTTAAAGCCATTGTAAGTAACATACGCGGTTCTGCCTATTAAGTAGGACTCCATTAAATTGATAAGTGAAGGGCAAAAACCAATATAATCAAGCTTTGTTAATAGTATATTGATGTCTAAGGAGTCGAACGCCTTCGCAAAGTCTGTGTAGATGACATCCACTTGTTTGCGTCCATCCAACGCTGTTGAAATAAATTGGGTAATGTTAATTAAATTGGTATTAGTTGACCTCCCAGGTATAAACCCATGCTGATGACAAGACAAAAATGGTTTAATGCTTGTATAGATTCTGGTGTGCAGAATATGTTCCAATATCTTGGCAAAATGTGGAAGAACACTCACAGGTCTATAGTTACTAATACTCTCGCGATCACCATGCTTAAATATTGGTATAACCTTCGCAACTTTCCAGGCACTAGGGAAGAAGGAACGACCCAGAATTAAATTATATAAAGTCACTAGAGGTCGACTCAAAACCGAAGCACACTCACGCACTACGACACCAGGTATGCAATCTTCGCCAGAAGTCAAGTCTTTCTTCAGTTTACCGATACTCGACAGAACATCAGATTCCGTTATAAGACCAACATCAAACGAAGGGCACCAGCTGAACAGCAATGGAGGTGAGGCTGTGCTCTGTCGATACGCCCGAGAAAAGTGCAATGCAAATCCATTCACTATGTCGGCAGGCTCACTCAACTCGATGCCATTAAAGTTCATACGTCCAGGAATTCGTGATGACGCCCTCTTGTCATTTACAAACTGCCAAAACGCCTTCGGATTCATAAGAATATCAGACTCGATACGATGGTGGTACGTTTTGTAAGCCTTCACAGACTCAAGTTTTAGTTGTTGTCGCAGCCTCTTAAACTCGTTAAGGTAAAACAGAGATCTAGTACGTTTCCATTTATTGAAATAGAATTCCTTCGTCCGCACCAACTGTCTTATGTGCTTATCGAACCATACCGGAAAATGGCGAGTGGATGATTTGATTCGTGGAACACAGGTATCAAAAACTTTATTTAAGATGCTATAAAATTCGTTAACTGCCTGATCAACATCAATATACGTAGACAGGAAGGGCCAATCTATTTCAGCCAATTTAGAACATAGAATACTCATATCCACAGCACGAAAATTAAAACGCACGTTGTTGTTGGAGGGTTAAAGCATTTTGCAAAACATGGACATAAAACAGAAGAGAGTCCTGTGCTCCTGGTGCTAGACGGTCACTGGAGTTATAAGGAACTAGAAGTCATCCGTTACGCTAGAGCACAACATATCCACATGCTCTCAACACAAAACGTACAGCCTCTAAACAGGTCATTCATGAAGCTTTTTAAAAGCGTATATGCAGATACTTCTTTCTTGTGAATGAGAAAAATGTCTCAGAACTCGTCTCTACATCCTACAGTAAAGTCTGCCGTATAGAAATTGGTCGTAACGGATTAACCTGCGCAGGCATCCCTTTGACACTGGGATTTTTTTAGATTTGGATTTTCTGTCATCCATGAATATGAATAGAGGACCTGAAGTTCAGCTCTATTGGAATCAATTTTTCAAATGATTCCATCGATGCCAAATGCTAGCAAACGAAGACTTGAAATCCGCAAATGGAAGACACAAAGAAGAGAGATCCTAACGTCAACTCCATTTAAACAGCCGGTGCAAGCCAAATATGATGAGAAAGAAGCAAAGAAAACAAGAACACTCTAGCCATAGCTCTAAATATTCAAAAACTCTTGACTTCGATGGTCCCTTGGTATATTGTGTGGGCAGAGTTTTGATGAAGATTGGATATAGTGTCAAGAATGTATAGGTTAGGCCTCTGAAAACTGCTGTTTTATAAATATAATGGGTGCATTACCCTTTTGCTTCAGGAATTAACTCATTTTTTAAATATTTAATTTAAACTTAGAAAATAGAGATAGAGAGAATAGAAGACTTAGGCGCCCTTTTTCTGGCACCCATAACTAAAACAGATCAACCCTGCGGCAACGTTAATCCTGAATTGTTTCAGATTGAGGGTCGAACCGCCGCATCTCTGTTAAAACAATATAATATATAATAGCGTTTACTAGAGTCTAAAGTTTTTTTAGTCTTGGGCAAGCCATTTTTTGCAGGGAAGCATCTTTATTGTGCTGATTAGTGGTCACTACCTTCTCGGGATTATGATACTGATTTTTGTCTTTCCATTTCAAGCATAACATATCTTTAGTCATGCGCCAACCCGACTGACCTTTCTAGTAAGTCTTTTATCATCAACAAAAATATATTTGATCTTGTTTCAAATCTCATATGCTCAACACCAGCTCACTAAATCTGTTGACATTTTTTTTTTCCAACAGTACAGCACCCAACCCATCATACCTTAAAATAAAACGGAGTAATTTTTTTGCAACAGTTGGCGTCTTGTGCGTTATATTGACGTAGCGGTTTAGGATTGAGCCAGCTAATTTTTAAATTGTTGGTTACGTGGACTAACCAATAGGACGCAAAAGGTTAAGAAGCTGACAGAAAGACTTGTTCCAAGAACAAGAGGAGTATTGACTGCAACCACAGTCATTTGATTTAAGTGTAGTCCAATTTCTTTCATATCAACAAGAAATAAATAATCTTCTGATAAAATTTTTAAACGCCCTATATATTCGACATCACTTGGCTTTCAACCTCTATTAGTGTTTCACCAAGTTTGACAGTTAGAAGAGGAAAAACTCGCATGAGGTTTAATCTGGGCTGTAGGGTAGGTGTTTTAGCACAAGAGTTCCTGCGGATTCTAAAAATTTGCGAATGAAGATGGCTGAATGCGCTAGCGCATTGTCGTGAGCAGCCAATTCTTGTTGGGCCACAACTCAGATCTTCATGTCTTCAGGACCTCAACATAGTAGACAATAGTTACAGTTTGCCCCTTAGGCACCCAGTGTTTCAAAATAATGCCTTTGGAGTCGAAAAATGTGATAATCTTTTTGATTTTTGGCTCCCCAGGTTTCTTCCATTCACGACTCTGACTCTTTGGTTCCTAGATTGTATTGGAATATCTAACTCTCATCACCAGTAATCACACGACAGGACATTCCCCAGTTGTCGAGCTAGTCCTGACAAATGCGTTGTCGAGATTACTTCTGGTTGGAAGTCAGCAATCTGGAAATCAATTTGGCGCACACTTTCCTCAAGCCTAAATCGTCACGTAAAATCAGCCGAACTGTCTCACGATTGATACCGGTAACTTCCGTTGTGTGTCTAATCGAGCATCGACGATCATCCTTCAACACCTCCTCGACTTTTTGCAGAGAGGTGGTGGTGCAAACTTCAGCTCGTCGATCATAAATGCCTTTTAACCTTTTTTTGCAGTTTTCTGATATTTGGTATCTCTTACTAGTGTGATGACCGCGAAAAGGTTGAATTTTTTTTAATTTTCGCAAAATACTACGTTAACATATTTATGGTAATACTAGACGCTTTTGCACCCAAATTAAAAAAAATAGTGAAATAAAAATTAATTTTTAATAGATTTATTTACTATGGAAAATATAGAAACAGTCAATACGCAAACCAACATCGCATGTAATACACATGATGAACAACAACCTTCTCCAGCAGCTGCCAAGCATTCTGCCTACATGCGTCCAAAAGCCAGATGAATAAAGTCCACGATTTTTTCTCTCTAATGCCAATACGGTAGCGCGATATGTCACAATTTTTTTTTCCGTGTGCGAATAGTGACGAACCTGACGAGTGGGTTTACTCCAAAGCAAGTGGATGCTGTTGTGACAAACAAAATACCATTAGCCTTGTCTAGTACTGATTCATATGTTCCTCTTGGGCGTTTTACAATAGTTTTTTTATTGGTTAGAGGGCAATTTTTAGGAATTCGATTTTCCCGTATTGTACCAGTACCTTCACAACCTATATTCTTTAGATGTCTTAGTAATATCATTCCGGTGAAAAGGTTGTCAAAATAGAGTTTATATGGTTTGACACTCTTTGATGCCCTAATTTCATCTAGCATGGTAACCATTGGTGCAGATGCTTTGCCAAACATTTTTTCATAAGAATTTTATCAGATAACCAGAAGGTGTGTTTAGGGACCATATTTTGTAGCCGAACCGTGTTTGCCAAAATACTTAACTATACCTACTCTCATCATAACACAGGTGCTCCTCCGATTCCTCAAACTTCTTGTACCCCTCATAGAATGACGATTGTGGCATTAAATTGTCGCCGTACACTTCTTTCAACGCTGTGAACGTTTCAATTCTCAATTTCCTCCAGTATATGCAAAATGTTGAGCATTCCATAATCATCAATCCCAAAGAAGTTTTTAATTATATTCACTCGAAATATGGCACTACAAGAATCCCAAATAACTTAGCTTATAACAATGTTTGTATGGATACCCTCCAAAGTATTGTAAATGCATTTGCTAATAATACAGTCACCAACTTAACTGTTCTCACTGAATACATTAGTAGAGTTCTTGATGATGAGCTTTCCATACGATTGATTCTGAAATATTACTAGCGAAATTGTCTGCGCTTGGCCTTAACCCATCATTTTTACAATTATTGCATTCATACCTACATAATAGAAGTACTTTTTATACGTTTTTTATAATGGATATAGATCTTATGATTTCTTTCCTACATCTGGTGTCCCTCAAGGGTCCAACTTGGGTCCATTGCTGTTTGTACTCTTTATTAATGATCTTTTAACGTCACTTACCTGTCCTGCACTTGCCTACGCAGATGATCTCAAGATTTATTCTTCCATGGCTTCATGGGATGATGTTTTTAACTTACAAAGTAACTTGAATCTTGTAGTCAATTGGTGTGCCAGATTTAATCTTCAACTAAACATCTCCAAATGCTGCAGTGTAACTTACACAAGAAGGAATTCTCCCATCTTATCTTCATATGTTATACATAACGAACAACTGAAGAGATGCGAAGATGTTAAAGACCTTGGAGTTACCTTTGATTGCAGACTAAGTTTTGCACCACATGTTACCGATCTTTGTATGTCTGCTTCTAAAACACTAGGATTTACCACACGCACATCAAAATCTTTCAAGAATGTTAACTTCTTGACGGTATTGTTCTTCAGTTTTGTTATCAGTAAACTGGAATATGCATCCTTAGTATGGTCACCTCATTACATTTACCTCAAACTCGCAATAGAGAAGATTCAAAGACGCTTTCTTAAGTTCCTGTCGTTTAAATTTGACGGAATCACACAGAGGAATATGGATTACACGTCACTATTGGAAAGGCATGTAGTACAATCACTGGATCATTGGCATGAAATACATGGAGCTCGTTTCATCTGGAAATTGATGCATGGTTTATTTGATTGTCCATCCTTGCTCGCTATGATTAATTTCATCGTTCCTAGATTATCGTCCCGATCAACTAATATCTTTTCCTTGCCCTTTCCCAGAACCAATATTCTCTTAAGTTCCTCCCTATCTTCAATGTGCCGAGCAGCAGAATTATATTACAATGATATTTTTTTGTGATATGTAATTATATATATTTGTTATTTTTTTTGTATTATTATTATTTTCTAAATGCATTGTTTGTATGTATTAATTATATTTAATTGTCCTGTAATTGGGAAACTGTTGGACAATAAACGATATTATTATTATCCTTGACGGACGATACCGGACATCACATTGGCCTCGGAGGACATTGTGCGGGACATCGTGGACTGGCGAGTCATGGAGGACTACACCACCAGTACATAAGCTACAACGTGACCAGGCAGCAGCCGATCAGGCGAAATCCTGCTCCGCCCGGTCCTCGATGGAACGTAGCGAAGCTGGATGAAGACGCCCTGGCTCATGCAATCGTTCGGGGAAAGGATGCCGTCATGGAATGTTCCGGTTCGGCGGAGACTATTGCGGACGCGACCATGGCCCTCATACGTCGCGCCTACGACGCTTCTATGCCGCGGAAAAGGAAACACAATAGAAGATCTGCGTATTGGTGGAACGACGAGATCGCGACCCTCCGGAAACAATGCTTACAGCTTAGGCGGGGAATAACCAGAGTGAGACGACGAGATCCGAACGCGGCAGAACTAGAGTCCGAGGACTTTAGGAACGCCAAGAGAGATCTCAAGAACGCTATCTACAGGAGCAAGAAACGTAAGTGGGAGGAGCTGCGGCCGGACGTTGACAATGACCCGTGGGGCTTTGGGTACAAGATCGTCATGCAGAAGTTTACGACGAAGACGGCGAATCCAGTCCTCGAACGAGATCGGATGCGGAACATTGTTGACACGTTGTTTCCTACCCATCCAGAGAGAACTGCGGAAATGGAGGACGAGCTACTGAACGACATCCCGCTTTTTAGCGGAGATGAACTGTCAAAAGCGGCGAACTTCCTACAAAACCGGAAGGCACCTGGACCCGACGGAATTCCGACGGAAGCTCTGAAGATTGTGGCGCGCGTCTGTCCAGATCTGCTTCTGAACATGTACAACCGCTGTTTAACAGAAGGAGCGTTCTGCAAGAGATGGAAGGTACAGCGACTAGTGCTGATAAGCAAAGGCAAGGGCGACCCGACCACGGCATCGGCATACAGACCGCTATGTATGCTGGACACGGCTGGAAAGCTACTAGAGAGACTGCTCAAAACACGACTGGAGAGCAGCATAGACGACGCGGGAGGCCTGTTCGACAGACAGCATGGCTTCAGGAAGGGACACTCCACCGTCGGCGCCGTAGCGCAGGTAGTGGAAACCTTCGAAGCCGCTCAACGGGGAATTCATTACTCGAGACCCCTGGTGATGCTCGTCACATTGGACGTAAGAAACGCCTTCAACTCTGCGAGATGGGACGTCATGTTGGACACCTTGCAGAACACGTTCGACACGCCATCCTATTTACTTAGGATGATACGCAGCTACCTTAGCGACAGGAAGCTGGTCTACGACACCGCAGGCGGGCCGTGCACGAAGAAGATAACAGCGGGAGCGGCGCAGGGCTCCATACTTGGCCCCGACTTATGGAATGTGTCCTACGACGGGATCCTCCGAATGGAGCTGCCGCAGACGACGTAGCGGCAGTCATCCTAGCGCGTGACGAGGCGGATGCCCAGAGAAGGCTCAATCAGGTAATGAGAAGAAGAGAGAGACCCAAGCAATGGAGGCAGCCGACCGAGGCTAACTACGAGGTGCCATCCTGAAGTAATGCGACCAGCGGTTTCGGGATGGATTCTACACCTGATAAAGTGAGGTTTTTTAGTGGGTGCGAGCCCCACACACCGGGGACGGGTCTCGTCCCTGATGGTGCGTTAAGGCATTTTTCCTCACTCAAAAAAAAAAATCCTTGACTTCATGGTCTAAAGATATTCTACAAGAAGTCACACAAAGCGTCGCAGGTTGATGTTCCAGTCCTAAATTAAACTGGCATTTAGACGGTAGGCCCTCTGCTACCATCCAACCTAGCCTCAAATAGCAATTGGAATATCAATTTGAATTTAATTTTTAATTTAATATAAATAGCGAAGGACCGTTAATTAACAAACGATCGCATATTTCATCCAGCGACAAATCTCCCTCCACGTAAATGTATTGTTCCAAAAATTCCCTGGCAGATTTGATCATTTCCGAAACAAAACCTACACGTACATATACACATCCTTATCTAAAACAAAAAAGTGGGCAGTACCTCGCAAAATTCCATCAATTTCTTCTTACATTTACGTCGCACGGACGCGCGTTCATATTGGCCGTCCGGAGAACGCGATCCTTGCCAAGTAGTGTTACCCTACAGCCCGGTAGGATCCTACTGGCGTACCGACGACCATCTGACACCCCCCACCATCACGTCAGCGCCGCGGCGACTCCGAAATGCCGTCCCGTAAAGAATCGACATTCGCTCACCGCACAGAAATTAATGCGCTAAATGCAACCGAACGGGGATTATTTTTAGGCGAACGGAACGTAGGGAAATTCTGTTTTTATTACGGCGAAAACAATAGACGCCGTCGTGTTCCGTTTTTTTTTATTTTAGAAATAAAAAAAAGAGAGACAATAGGGTTATTATAAATAGATGGAGCGCATTCCCCGCCGTGCTTTTCGATTTTGTTGAATGCTGATGCGAGGTGTCGCTGCTACTGTTGTTTTGTATATGCGCTTCCTTTAAATAGACTGCGAAAAATGCGAGGTATGCTGTTTTGGATAATATAGGAAATGGAGAACGTTTCATCGGTCCCGTTTCTTTTATTATCGTCATTATATCTTCGCTTTAGGGGGAGTTCTACTGAAGTGAAAGGGCGTTTTTTTTTTGTGTGTGTGAAATAATGATGTTTTTGTTCTGTTGTTCAAAATAATGATCAGGGATTCGAATATCTTGCTCTAAATTAGATGTGTTTCAAAAGGAAGAGGTCCTCTTCATCTTAAGACAGCGATTCTCAGCCTGTGCTCTCTCTCCTCTCCCTCCCCCATGGGGACACGATAAAAGAAAAAAAGAACAAAATTGTTTAAAAGTGCATTAACTTTATCACTCGTATCCAATATGTTTGTGTTTGTTCCTTGGAGTTGAAGATTAAATGAATTTAATTTTTCGAATATGTAATAGCTGAAATTCATCATAAATAAATCATCTCAAAACTTTCCCGTTTCCGGTCGGTTTAACTCATAAACACGTTGCAAAAATCTTCCACGTGATAGCCATCTTGCCTAGCAATACAACAGTAACACTGAATGTACTGCACCCATGTCTTTACAAAGTGCAGAAAACAATCTTGATTTTAGGGGTCCCATTTTTATATAATTTACTACGGTTACCACCGTCGTTAGCACAATATTCAGACCAGGACTAATTTCTTTGGAAGCAAGAGCCTCTCTATGAATCATGGAATGTGTCCAGATACACTCCGGAGATTTTTGTTTCACTTTGGAAAAGTGTACAAGCTTCTACAACTTTTCGAAAAGTTGATACTGTACATCTTCAGCTATATCATTAATTTGATAGAGGTACGGACTGCAATTTTTTGGCAAAACTATCCCCAAACATACTTTCTACAATCTCAATTGCAGCTGGCAGAAGAAATTCTTCACCAACAGCGTGAGGCTTTTTACATCTGGCTATCTGATATGAAACTTCGCTTTTCCTATGATTTTAATTTTAATTCGAATAATTTCCGGGGTTAGCTAACGTACTCACTATCAAGCGTTTCCAAATGTCGCTTAAGTTCATTAGGTTTCATGATGTCTGCTGCCAGCAGCCTTTCTTCTCTGCTTACTTCAGTGCTGGTAATCCCTAAATTTAAATATTCATCAGAATATTTTCTTCATTTTGTCTTTGAAACCATTGTCGCTGTCGTCTGTGCACTTGTTGATGGCTCACTATTGTTTAATGCTCGCTTACGTTCATTTAAGAATTGATCCATGATGTATATTATTGTGAACTGCAGATAACACACAGATTACAACATACACATTTACGGTAGAAGTACAAGAATCGACTCGACTGAGACTGGTTGCGTCGATGGTAATCCGCCTCTTCTTGTGAGGTCATCTTCTTCCAGTTCCACTTCCTTCATGGATGTCCTTCTGGTGGTTCTTGGGTTCCTGGGTTGTGGCTTCCCGGTGTCTTCTGGATGGATCTCCCTCGCTCTTAGTATCTGAAACTGTAGAAATAGAGGTATTAATTTTATCAATCATCACCTATGTCCGTAGTGGTGCGGCGCTTGGTGGGCCCCACTGATTTTTGCGCGATAGCACTACTCATCGCTAGGTTGTTGCTCGCGAGTGCCTTGGTTGCTTCGGTTGAGGTTCTTCAAGAACTCGTTCAGGTCCTGGACGTCTGCCGCTGTTAGTTCTCGCAGGACTACCAGCAGAACGCGATTTTGCACTCGGACTAATGGAAGGATGTGGGATGGAGACGCCGTGGCCCAAGCTGGGCTGGCGTAGGTTAGGATCGGGCGGATGTGGGTCTTGTACAGCATCGCGCCCGTTTTCGGACTGAGTTTGTGGTTACTCAGGATGGGATATAGCTGGTGTAGTCTAACGATGGCCCTCTTCCTAGCTCTACCTAAATGCTCGGCAAAAGGTAGCTTCCTGTCGAGGATCATTCCCAGGTATTCGATCCTTTCGTTCCAGAACGATGATCTTTCGGGGCGACGATTGACGTTTCCGGCTGAACGCAATAGCTTGCGTTTTCCTCGGATTGATGGTCAAACCGAATTCGCTAAAGAATCCCTCGATTCGATCAAACTGCGCTTAGGCAAGCTGAGCTGCGATCTCGGGACTCTTCGAGGTAACCACTATAGCGGTGTCATCCGCATAGATGGCGTTAAACACTCGTCGGTCGGTCGGTTTGGGAATGTCCGCAACGTAGATGCTGAACAGTGCCGGGCCCAGTGCCGAGCCTTGTGGAACTCCAGGCAGTACTTGCCTCTCTCATGATTCCGTTCCGTTAACAACGGTGTGGAATCTTCGGTCCTTGAGGTACGATCTGATCTGGTCTTCAGGATTCGCCGCTGAAAGTCAGATACCTTCATCTTCGTCAGCAAGCCTTCATGGCGGATCTTGTCGAATAATGGTCGTCTGGTTCCTGTTGAATACGGTCGTGATGTGATCCGTGATCCTGAATAGCTACATCCTGGTCGAATGTGCGGATCTAAATCCGAACTGGTCGTTATCCATGAGATAACCATCTTCCAAATGGTCGCTGATTCGGCACAACAGCAGAGTTTCTAGAACTTTTCTCATGGTGTCGAGCAACGAAATCTACGACTAGCAGCTTGAGCGGCAGATTTTTGAGCGCTCCATTGGGAATGCCATCTTGCCCAGGGGGCTTCCCGTTAGGGATACCCTTGATAACCTACAGGACCTCCTTGGGAGTCACAACGATAGGTGGACCTGGGTCCATCTCGTCGGTCTCATGCAAGGTGGTCCGGAATTCTCTCTCCTGCTCGGGATCATTACGATCGTTCGGAGTAAAGTGACCCGCGAAGGATGTCGTTGCTGTCGATGCTCAAGACCCTGGTCCAACTCTTGCCGCTTTTCACTCTTTCACAGAATGTCACTTTGTGAGGCAATTTAAGAGCTAGCTGCTTGATTTATGCCTTAATATTTATTTTTTAATATTGATAAATAGATTTGACATATGATGATTATGTAAATTAGGTTGAATATAAACTAATACATACTACGATTACAGCAGGATTTCAGTAACAGTTATTGTTTGTGGTGAGGGGAGGGATGGGAAGGGGCGCAATGAGACTTGTGATAGAAAATTGGGTCGCAGATATTAAAAGGTTGAGAAACACTGTCTTAAGAATATAAGCCTACCTAATCATTTATAATTTTTACAAAACAGAATGTATGACCGTCCATTATTCTTAACAACACCTTCATTTTAATACGGCATGTTCATCATCATCGTAATGCCCGATATAAACCCTCATTCACCCGGCTAAATTACCTCTCATTCTGTAGAGAGTAATAGCGAAGAGGAGGCTCGTAAAAGTGCCTACCCTTTTTCGTATTTACCATTTTCCCACCGTCATTATCTCATATCCATCGATGTAATTATAAAAATTTCCAAAACTTCGGTAGCTTCCGTAACTCTACAATTCACGAACGGTGCGTGCTTCTAACGCGAGCCCGTTTCCTCTATTTCCGTTTCCGCTCACGCGTCCGTCGAACGTCCGATGTAAAGCGTTTATGCGCGAGGACCTTCGACGATGTAATTTTATTCATGCGTATCCGGTCGACGGTCGCCAGAAACGATGGGAAAAAAATTTAAATTGTGTATTAGGCGTTTCAGTCCGTGCTGGGGTATTGTGCCGGTCATCCGAGGTTTAATGGTGATATCAATCAAATGTTTTTAGATGCAGAAATTTTTTGGTTAGTTCTGTGAAAGTTGTGCGACAGTTATGTTCAAACTAATTAATTATGCCACCGTTTTGTGATGATTTGTTGATACAATGCTAGTGAGGTAGGACAACGTCTAGAGAATTTAAATTCTAGGTAATCCAGGTCCCGATGAGTAATCACCAACAACAACGCGAGAGGTTGGGCAACTTATTCTTTCCAGCATCTTTAGCGCAAATTGTGATGCGTGTTCGTGGAATTAAGGGATTCCGAGATCGCGATAAAGGCCCGAGTTTCGGACAAACCAAAGGGCATTCACTATGATTTTCAGGATCCTGTTCTGCTGGGCGTCCATCCTCTGTAGCTCCGTTTAGGGCATAAAAACGCGTATACTATTGATCTGGCCGGACCAAAGCAGTTGACAATTTTGTTAACGTGTTAGCGTACTGTTGTTTGCTGCTAAGAATCATCCCAAGATAAGTCACTGATGAGCAACAAGGTAGGTGAAAATTAGTAATGTCAAGATGGCCACAGGCTAATCGCAGGCGCTGGGTGAAACGGATGGCCTGACACTTCGTCGGATTGAGTTTGCAACGCCATTTAGAAGACCAGTGTAGCATCTCATCGAGGCCTCACTTCTAGACGACCTTGAAATGGCGGTATAGTCCGCTTCCATCGCTAGGTGTACTCCCTGGATCCTATGAAGGTCGTGGCTAGACCCAGAATCGAGAAGCGAGCTCTGGGGGACGCCCATGGATGCAATTGTTGATGATGACATGGAATCATCGATTCTGATAACGAAACATCGGTCCTGAAGATATGACCGTCCACCACCATTTTATATAACAAATCCACGATGACGAAAAAGTCACCGCACCTATCGTTTTTCTTGTCTCAAGAGAATTACGAATTGCCTCCGTAACACGGAAGAGCTAATAGTCGGTGGAGAGCCCTTCTTGGAAGTCGAGCTGCTCGTTCTGGATTATATTGAAGGCGGTTGAGGATTCAGCTATTTTTGAGAGATTTGACAGGAGAGAGATGGGGAACTTAGAGTCCTGATGTCTTTTTTGGATGGCGACTGCTGTGGCTCGTTTCTAAACCTTAGTGAAACGTGCTTACTTGCAGTTCACTTTCCGGAATTCAAATTCTAGAAATCTTTGGAGCAGTCAAGAGAGAGGCCATCATTCCCGATCATTAATAATCACTTTGTTGCTGCCATGTCTCGACTGCCAGTCAACTCGGATCTAATGAGTAGTATCTGTCAATGCTAGATTAGCTTTTACATTGGTGGAAGCCAATGAGGTTATGGCGGTGCTGCCTTCGATCAAGTTTCTATCACTAGGATCTGATGGTATCTCGCTTAAAATGCTTCTTCTATGTTGTCCGTTCATTCTGCCTACAATCACGCACATTATCTATAGTTGTCTGCTAAAAAACTCTTACCCGAACTGCAGGAAAACCACGATCATCATACGATTGGCTAAAAATAATCGTCCTAATTCTCTTAACGGCTATTTTTTTTTTACCAGACCCGTCCGACCTATAGTCACCGGTAGGCACCGCAGCCATCAGGCTTATTGTGCCACATCTGTTTGTTCAAGTCACCCACTCTAGCACGGTAGTCCCCTCCACTAACCTGTACAGGTCCCTAACCGAGTGGGTAAGGTATATGTATCTCTGGGTCTCCTTTTGTTATCCCAAACATATTCTGCCTTCTGCGATCTAGTGCCTCGCAGTCGCGCAGTATGTGATCGGCTGTCTCCGGTTCTATTCCACAAAGTCTACACTTTGTGTCCCCGTCAAACACTCCGATTCTGCGTAGGTGTTCTTTCACCGCAGCATGTCCGGTCATTAGTCCCGTTACGATGCAGAGCTGTTTCCTACTAAGATGTAGTAGTTCTCTAGCTCTTTTCCTGCATGGGTTCCCTATAAAGGTTTTGCCATGTACTATACCGGGTGAGGCTCCCCAGTATTCCTGCTGCTTCGTACGAACCCAGTCTCCTATATGTCTCCGGGTTGTATGCCTTGTGACCCCGAAGAAAGGTTCTGGGCCGTACATTTCCATCTCTGACCCTCTCTTCGCGAGTTCGTCAGCCCTTGCGTTGCCCTCAATCCCCTGATCGCCCGGTATCCAAGTCAACCTAACCTTGTTCCGGTTCGACAGTTTCACCAGTTCGTCGAGGCATTCCATCACCAGCCTGGACGACACCTTCCGGCTTAATAACGCCTTCAATGCCGCTTGGCTATCAGACATGATGTGAATTCGTCTGTTGGTCACCGCTTTCACATTCATTGTGTGTGCGCATTGGAGAATAGCATATACTTCCGCCTGAAACACCGAAGCATACTCCCCCAGTGCGTAACTGTGGCCCTCATTCTGAGAGCATATCCCTGCACCGCGGTGCAACCGGTGCACCGGTACCATTAGCCGTCTTAGATCCGTCTGTGTACCAGACTAAGTCTTGCTCTTTGATTCCCAGTGCATACCTGGCAGCCTCCTCCCGTCCGTCCGCTATAGACACCGTGAAGGGATTTCCATACCTATGCCTTACCGGCATGTGGTCGGTCCGCATTTCCAACACCCCCTTTCCCACATGCTCAATTATCGACATATGATTTGGGTTGACCCTTTTCGGGGTCTCTTAACGGCTTGCGTCCTATTTCAATTTTGCCAACATTATCCAAGGTTCTTGAAAAGGTTGTCGTTAGGCAGATTAGCGGATTCTTGGAGTCTAGTAAAGCTCTACTAGTTGATCAGTATCATAAAGCATAGCCTCCTGCTGCTCATATTCCATTTCATCGGCTTCAGTAAGGAATCAGTTGACTTTTTTCGATCGTACATTTTGAATCGGAGCCAGGAGGTATGTACGAGGGCGTCTGTTTCCGAACGTCTACTGTCAATAGTTGTCGTTTAAGAGTGTGTTTTGTGTAACAAGCAAATGGATAAAATCGAATTTCGTGTAGTGATAAAACACTTCTGGATGGCTGTATGGGAAAACGGCCAGGGAAATTCGAAATCTTTTGCTAGAGCTTCATGGCGGATCTACTAAATCATTTTCGACCATCAGCTCCTGGGTGAGCGTAAGCTCAAGTGACGAACCACGCAGTGGACGCTCAAAAAACGCTACCAACGATGAAATGGTCGACAAGAGTCATGAAAGAGATAGGAGAGACAACCGGCATCTCAGAGGAACGCGTTGGCCATATCTTGTGCCTGGCCAGCATTCAACGCAATCCAAGGGACTTCTTCATGCGCTTCGTAACTGTGGATTAGACTTAGATCCACCACTACATACCGGAGACCAAGGATCAGTCGAAGCAGTGGACTTTTCCGGACGAATCAGCTCCGAAGAAAGAAGACCGTTCTATCAACCGGAAAGATCAAGGCGACCTTTTTTTGGGATTCCCAAGGCGTGATCCTCATCGACTATCTACAGAAGGGAAGGACAATCACAACTGTTTGTCGTCTGCCTATGATTTCGTTGCTCTCAGACATTTTTGTTGATAGAGACGTTTCTGTTTTTATCTGCGGTGGGTGCTTTATTATTTAACGTGTTAACTACCAATTTGTTCTACTGTAGAAATTAATTTCACAAAAACTTCATTATAATGTTCTGGAATGAATCGATTAATTATTAAATATAGTTCTATCGACCTATAAATCTCAAACTTAAAATGAAAACAAGACATCAACGACACGATGCGATAATGATCTTTGCAACAGCCAACACAAATAAATCCGTTCCATTTAATGTGTCCATATCTGTTGATTTTAATATAATATTGTCGTTAATAACGATCGTATAGGCGCCAAGTTTATTATTATTGATGGCACTCCATTCGGTTTAAATTTTGCGCGTTTAAAGTTTTTATGTCGTAAATTTTGTTTGTTTCTCCCGAAATCTAATCTTATATTGTTAACAATAAGAGTAAAATTTCACCGTCTCCTACAGAACAAAAACATCCCCATTTCCTCATGGAAAAGATAATAAAGTTTGCGCAGAGAGATAAAACAAATACTCGAGTTTCTCCAACGTTATCTCTAATGAATTTAGGTAACTCTTGCGTGTTTATATTTATAAAATAGTTTGTGAAGATTGTTATATTAAAAACAGAACATACCGACATAAAGACATTCTATTAAAGCTAATTCCTTCTAACAATTTCTACCAATTTGCGTTCGTTCTAATTAAAATCTTTCGTCAAGATTTTAACAAGAAACTCCTGTCTTATTTTCGTGGGTAATTAACCGAAATCTAAAAAAAAAGAAAAGTCCGCGAAGGGGAAATCGCACAAAAAAACAAGGATCAATCCGGGCTGAAATAAAAGATCATTTATTAAAATTAACTCGCTGACACACTGATGGAACTAGGGCGTTTCACTCGGAAGACACGGCATTAATTACAAGCTTGAAAGATCAAGGCTTTCGCGAGATATTTTTTCCATCTAATGAAACCGGATAAAAATAGGGGCGAGTGAGGTGAGGAGGGAGGAGGGAACGCAAAAAAGAGGTGGTTAATTAGGGAGGAACCTCTCTCGAAGATTCGCCGATCGGTTCTTTCGTTTTCCCTTCGATATCTATCCGGAGAAGATCCATCATCGCCTCGTATGAGGCATCGTGCAGGAGGCATCGCTTTTTATAAATGGATGTCCTCGTGATGGATTATTGAAACGTAGAAACGGAGAGCTGTATTATAACGGGGATGTTTTTCTTGTATATTTTCGCGTGAGAAATGAAATTCGCGAACGCTTTCTTTTTGCTTTTAGGGTAAAGGGAGAATACGATGCGGGCGCGAACTTTATTCATGCTCTCTACGTCCATCAAGGGAATTGGAATAATTGTGCTGTGAAAATAAATATTTTCCTGCCGCGTCTGGGGAATTGAATCGCGTCGAGAAGAATTCATTTCTCGTGATAAACTGTGTTCTTTTTTCTTTCTTTTTCATTAAATTATTGCATAACCGTTTATTTAAATTAATAAAGAAGATGCTTCTCGTGTTAATGAACTGTTCCTGACACAGATGGCGTTGATTGTCATAGAAATCATATTACATTAGGTTTTGAGAAGGTGGCCCCATGCACAAAAGGGCATTCAAATACGAATTTGGCCAGCATTATTATGATCCTGAATCAGAAAGGCAGAGCATAAAATGGATGTACCACCCCCTCGAAAGTTCCGACTTTTGACTAGGCTGGTCAGACTAATCTGGCCATATTATGCTGCTTTAATTTCGATAAGCTTCGAAATTTTCAAGGAAGGATTTTTTTCCTGGAATTCACTTTCGAGAAGATACTGATGATAGAGGTGGACGAGCAACCCAAGACATGTTTTTCTGTGGGCATCAAAGCTCTTGTACCATCTGTTGTAGCTCATGGTTTGAATGAAAAAATGACTGAGGAGAGTATGATAAAACTAGAGAATCCTTTTCGAGATTCATCGTTTAATCAAGATAGCGAACGTACAATGCCTAACCAGCTTATTAGTAAAACTAATATTGGAAGTAACATTTCTGACAAACCTGATCGTCCCAATCAACTAATCAACATCCAACAGAGTACTATTGATAAAGAAGCTATCGAAAACGATACCACAAAGATAGGATACATCTTTCGAAATTCATTTTTCAATTAAGATAGTGATGTTACAACACCAAATGACCTTTCTAATGCAGTCAGTAGTGAGGAAATAGAAGAAAATTTCTGTTTATTGAAAAACATCGAGATATCGTCCTCTGGAGAAGAATTTTTCCGCAATGAAGTAAATTCTAAAATCGAAGAAGAACGAAAGGCGCTTAGGAAGATGATAGCAAAGAGAATTTTCATTCAGATTCTGGTATTGTTGTATTCAATAGATCCTCAACGTCCAATCCAACGACCTGGAAAGACATTATTCAAAAACAGGCAAGAGTCAACACCATTAGGTGGCGGAGCGCCGTCTTGCTGAAAGCAAACATTATGGTTTGACATTCCTTGTCGATCTTCATCCAGAAATAACTGTGCAATGTCAGGTACAATGTGATCAGCAATAGGTTTAGGTATCTAGCTGCTGTCAAATTTCCATCTATAAAGTATGGACCTATTATGTGGTGCCCAATAATACCAGCCCAGACATTAAGTTTTTGTGAAAGTCCAACTTCTTCCTCATTATTTAGTTTTCAAGATAAAACCTACCTAATCATAAAAACTAAGAAGAACACAGGGATCTAGAATGAAGTACCAAGGGTGCAAACGACAGATTTCACTGAAGACAATTAATTATAACTAAACAAGTAAAGAAAGAAGAGAGAATATGACAATGCCTGTAGTATGCGCTCATGGGATATTATCAGTCTCCCTGCAAGCGAGTGCAATGAAATTATATCAAGCATTAGAAGGAGACGACGTGGTTTCGACTTTCCAAGTCTCGTCATTGCCATTAGCGGACTTCGATGAAATTAGGTCTTTTGTTCGCAAGGGCACTGACGCAGCCTGAAACCTTCATTAGACTTGCTTGCAGTGTAATTGCGACAGTATACCATAATGACTACAGGCATTTCTTGATTTTTTTTTAATATTGTGGCATTTTTGGTATTATCACTAAACTGCTTAGCAGAACGAGGTATCTAGCGGGACTGACAATACGCGAGTTGTGCGAGCTAGATCGGTATCTGCTGTACCGACCTGAGATGTTTGACATCCAGCAATACTACTTCCGACGTTGTCCACTAGAGGGAATGAGATTGGAGTCAGTCCATTGTCGCAATTGTTATACAATACAGGTTGAAAAATAAACTACGATGAAATTGGGATAAACATTAAATAGTTTGGTATAATGCTCATATGGACTAAACCGAATTTTGATAATCTCAAGAGGATTAACAGTAAACCAGAAGGTATTACTATGTCTATCCAAGACCACTCGTTGCTCAAAGATGAAGTGGCCAGAAATCTTAAAATACACAAATTACGAACTAAGCAGTTCCATCTAATGACAAATGAAGAGCAGGAAGGTGTTTTAACATTTAGGAGTTATGACTGGGATGACCAGAAAAAGATATAGATAAATTGCTGACGAGTAGGTTGGTCAGAATAAAAAATGTCATGTCATCCATTTGCAGATGTGGTGGCTTCGAAAAACATTCCTTCCCAAAACAAAAGAGATTCAAAGCGACATTTTTACGATTTGACTGAAAGCAAAACCATCTTTCGGATGCAAACCCTTCACTATTCTCATTCGTTTAACCTACGAGCCAATGGTTCATAGGAGGTGTGATGGAAAAGTAATGAGACTGATGAATTTTTTTCAAACATCAATGTTATTCTCTCCAAAATAGTTGCCTTGGGCAGCTACACATCGATGGAGACGTTGTTTCCACTGTTGGTAGCAGTGTTGGAAGTCTTCAACCGGTATGGTCTTCAGCGTGTCCGTTACACTCTTTTGGATGTTATCTAAAGTCCCGAAATGACGTCCTTTGAGGACATTTTTCAGTTTAAGCAAAAGAAAAAAGTCACAAGGACTGAGGTCAGGTGCATAGGAGGGCTGGGGAATAACAGGAATACCTTTTGCGGTCAAAAATGTTGTTATGGGGAGAGCAGCATGACATGGGGCGTTGTCATGATGGAGCATCCATTTGCCTGCAATATCTGGTCTCACGCGGATTACCCTCTTTCTGAGCCTCTTAAGGACGTCTTTATAAAAAACTCGGTTGAGAGATTGTCCTGGAGGAACAAGTTATTTGTGGACGATTCTCCTCTTGTCAAAAAAACAAATCAGCATTGATTTAATCTTCGATTTACTCATTCGAGCTGTCTTTGGTCGAAGAGAGTTTGCAATGTGCCACTCCTGATTTTGCTTTTTGGTCTCAGGATCGTATTCAAAAATCTATGATTCATCACCTGTGATCACACGACTAAAGAAATCTTGCTCATTAGCGATTCTGTCAAGAAGATCGATTGTGAGGTTTTTCGGCACCATTTTGGCACAGACCTTTCGCATGTGCAAATGTTTAGTCAAAATTTAATGACTGGTAATCTGTTCAAATTTGATTGTACACTCAACACAGAGTGTTGACGCGAACAACGTTTTCATCGGTTTTAGAAGTTGAAGGCCTCCCTGAACGGTGCCCATCTTCAACGTGTTCTCTGCCTTCCGAAAATGATTTGTGCCAGGGAGAAATTTAAGCTCGGGATAAAAAATGTCTCCCATAGGTATGTTTTGTTGTTAAATCAGGTCGTTAATGGAACGAGTTGAAACTCGCACTGAGCTATTGAAGGCTGGATGGCGTTGCCAGATCACTTGCCAGTCTCATTACTTTTCAGTCACACCTCGTATATTTACCACCTACGTAACAATCTAGATCTTAGACTTAATGCCACTTTAATGGAGTTTCTTCATTGTACGATATATTTACAAGCTTCGATAATTATAAGTAATGCACAGCGGATTAAGTTCGCCGCTCGTTTGAAGATTACTCTTGCGGGCTTCACGGTATGTTCCACCCGTAGATCCGAAAACACAGCCATCGCCTACTTTCCGAAAGGGAATCCGACGCTAAATGCGGCTTATTAACGCCGCCAGTGGACCGTTTTGGGGAGAATTTAACCAACTTCGTTCGTGGGATGTTTGAAGTTTATAGAAACCGAAACTTGCGCGAGAGTTACTTAGGTTATACGGTTTCCTTCGGTCGGTCGGTCGCCGAAGACGACATCCTTTTCAAGGAAAGTTATCCCCCTCCCCTCCTGCCCCTACTGCTGCTGCCGCCGTATTCCGATGCCGGAAACGATATTCGAGATAAGATTTATTACGAGTCCGAAACTACAGAAGTTTGTTCGGGAACGGTGTATTGAACTTAATGCAGGATTATTGGTAATTCCTGTAATGCTTTTTGAAATATTTACAAGAACGTTAATGCTTGGGCGCCGGTAATTATTATTAAATATTTGAGCCATTGAACGTTGAAATAAGAATCCGATATATAAGAATAAACAGGCAACCGTGCAGATATTGTCAAACGATCGCTTCTTCTCGGGCGGCATTTATAAACTCTATCTTCGAAATATTTTTTATCATCATTTCCAATTTAGCATTGTTCTTGAGCGTCAGATACCATATATGTAGATAATGAGGAAGGTAATGTTTTGTAATCAAAGTGGTTTTAAAGAGAATCGGGATATTGGGAATGTCATTTTGGGATTTTGTTTTTTGTTTTTGGAGTAGCTACATCCAGTGAAATTTTTAATATAATTGATACTTTTTTTGATGAGAACGACATAAAGTGGAGTAACTGCATTGGATTCTGTACTGATGTAGCACAATCAATGGCAAGACACAAGGCAGGTCTTCAAGCGCTAGTGAAAAAGAAAGCACCTGAAGTTATCTGGACACATTGCATGCTTCACAGAGCAGCTTTTGTGTCAAAAAGTATGAGCTATGAGGAACTTAACAATATATTTATAAAAGTTACGAAAGTAAACTTTATAAAAAACAAGTCTTTTAAAAGTTAGGTTGTTTGCAAAGCTGTGTGAAAATATGCAAGCTATCTCGGGCAAAAGTAATTCAAAGAGTGTTTGAAGTCAAAGAAGAGATTGCAATTTTCTTGATGAAAATCATAATGAAGACGCAAATTTGTTTAGGAATGACAACTTTATAGTTAAACTTACCTATTTGGATGAAATGTTGGATGAAATTGAGTCCTTTGAACAAATCAATGCAATGACAAATCAAATTTACAAAAAAATAAGTTCTGTACCAGAGTTAATATTGAATATTGGATGGTTTGCTAATGAACTATTCACATTATTTCAAAGATCTTGATTTCACACAGTTCGCCTGGATACAGAATCTAATTGTCGATGAAGAAGGTAATGAATTCTGATTGACAATCATTGAAAAAGAAAAATTGATAGAATTATCATGCAATACTTCATTAAAACAAAAATTTTAGAGTGAAATCTTCGTTCAGTTTTGGTTGAATAGAAGTGAGATTTTCTGCTTTAGCTGCAATTGAATCGAAATATCGAGCCCGTTTAATACTGGAAAAAGAGCTTCTAGTAGCATTTTCCTCAATGGCTCCTAGATTTGAGAAACTCCGTCTACACATTTCTCAAAATTCACAATTCTCAATCTCCAAAAATATATGATTTACCAAAACTCCATAAAACAAACATTTCCCTACGTCCCATAATTTCGTGCATTCAATGTCCCTTCTATAATTTATCAAAACACCTATCTGATCTTTTAAAACCTACTGTATTTAAAAATAAATTTTATATCAAAGATTCATGGCAATTTAAAAAATTTATTGATCAAGTTGAAATGAAACCCAATTATAAACTCATCTTATTAGACGTAATTTCACTGTACACGAATACCCCTATACATAGATCTAGCCAAAAAATCACAAATGGCCTTTAATTGCAGATAACACAAAAATTCCTTTAAACGAATTCTTAACTGCTATTGATTTAATATTTAATTGCACATATTTTTAGCTTAAAAATACATTATTCAAACAAATATTTGGATGTGTGATGGGTTAAAAATGATACAAATACATAAACACAAAAACGCACTAAACGATCGGTGCTTCGATTTTCATCTTTTTTGGCAATTTCAGCTTTGACTTCAATTTTCTTTTTCTTTTGGGCTGTCATCTCACTTTTCTTCTTTCTCTTTTGTGATAAATATATTTTACTTGCCGTCGCCTCACTTGACTTTTCGTTCAATTTGGATTCGTTGGGTTTAGGGGCCACAAAATTTCGTTTCTGTGAATCACTACACAAACCGCTTGGTACAATGAGTGAAGGGAATCAATTTGGAAGCTCAGTCGTTAGTCGCAGATTAAACTTGTTTTCTTGTGAGTTCACAAATTCTTTGCATACAATTTTTTTTTTTTTTTGGAATCAAAGTCGAGGTACTTAGTAATACCTAAATTCCAAAGATTTACAAAATTAGTTGAATTGAATTTGAAAAATTAAAAATATGATATTGCGACAATTTACTTGGTAATCTTTTGTAGAAACCTTCCAAATAAGTATCCCACGTTTCGCTCGTTCATTTACAGCTTGCTTAAATTTGTTATGGCTAGATCTAAAGATAACGTCTTCGAAATCTTGATAGCAATCTACAGTTGAGCGACTGTATTCTAATTTTACCAACCCAAAAGAAGCTAAATAAACAAAACATCTTTCTACAAACAGAAGCACCACGAAAGAAATAAACTGTATCAATTTATTCTAAATTAACTTATTAATCTTTCACCATACTTCTTCCGAGATTCATTATTATAAACGTTTTTGAGTGATAAATGTTGTCGATGAAATTCTAAATGGCTTAAATACACGAAATCTTGGTCTTCTTTGCTCATTTGTTGAAAAAATTGTCTGCTTTGTACAACAAGATTTTCTGGTATAAACTTGTTGCATTTTTTTTTAACAACAAGGTTGATAATCCTCTCCAGACATCAATTCGGTATTAATAGATTGTTCCAAGTCTTCGGCTGATTCCTCTAATTCGAGTATATCCAATTTAGTAGCATCATTCATAAAACTTTCATCTTCAATAATTACTCCCGAAGTATTAGCACTAACACTTTCAAACGTAATATCAATCTCATTGTGATGATATATCATTTTCTAAAAGTTACTTTTAATTGACATCGGGTTCGCACAAAAATTACGGAGAAATAAAAATGCAAAAACTGTAGTGATAAGAATTAAGTATCACAACAAACAGAGCAGCTACACTTGAAGGTATCGTCACACTATAAGGGGAAAAAAATACGGAGCGAGATGGGAACAACTTCATTTTCGCACACTAGGTCCCTTTTCTCAGAGAACGCCACATTTGTTGTTTAAATTATTTGCAGTTTTATACCATGTAGGGATTAAATGAAACTAAAATATCCCTTTTGATGAAGGTCGGATCCGACCGAAACGTCAAGGAAAAAAAAACAAGTTTTATTGTTTTACAATAAGGCCTAAATAATCCAAAAAAATTTCCTTTCATACTATAAATCAGGAACTTCTAAATTTCTTCATATAAATATATACATATATTACTTTTTTTTCGCTTTTTGTTCAATATATTGTTTATCACTAAAATGTATCTATATTATAATGGTTGGCTTAGTGAGCAAGGGAGCAATTAGACCGGCAGATATTCCGTGATTGGAGTGTTAGGATAAATCAATCCACTGTGCGGATGTCTGACGTCGAAAGCTACCTTGTGAACATCAAAATTAAATTATAAAACTCCAGTAATAAAAACACACCATTTTGGAGACACCAGGTATATTGCACAAGAACAGCACCCTGTATATTAATATCCAAATTAAAATAACGATTGATGTCTTGGAAACAATCTTAGGAGAATTGAAGTGTTACAAAGATTTCAAAATTCTATTATGTGGGGATTATAACATCGACCTAAATAATGAAAAATATCAACCAGCTTTATTTATAGATTTCCTTAAAACATACAACTTACGTCAAACAATAACTAATCCTACTAGAGTTACGACAACAACACAAAGTATCATTGATAACATATTTGTCAACATAGAAGACGTAAGTGGTGTTGTCATTCCATCAGCATTATCCGATCATCATGCCCAAAAGCTTACTTTTGATGTTTCTGATAATGTTAGTCGTCCTATAAAAATACAAAGAAAGATATTTACGCCATTTAAAATGCATGAAATAAAAGAAGCATTATCCAATCAAAACTGGGAACGAGTTTTCAGCTCTCATGATGTGGATGACTGTTATAATAATTTCCTAGACATTGTTTCCCTAGCCATAGACTCCAATATAAAACCAAAAACTGTAATATTGAACCAATCTACCCAAAAGCCGTGGCTTACTGATAAAATTAGACAAATGTCGGACTTAAAACGCCAACTGTACGTGGGGATGCTGAATGGAAGAGTTCCAATAGAAATTTACAAGGAATTTTGCAAACAACTAAAAGCCGAAGTCAATGTTTCTAAAAAGGAAACATATTCACGGCAAATACAGAATTCAAATAATAAAACTAAGGCAGCATGGGCAGCCATTAAAAGTATACAAGGTGGAAAAAAGAAAAATAACTTTGACATTAGTGATCTTAGCAAAAACTACAGTATTGACCTTGAAACGTTGAATGCCATGAATAAGCACTACATCGAAGCTTGTGGAGAAATTACACACGACGTCTTTCAACCTTCAGAAAACATCACCAAAGTAATGGAAACCTTCTATTATCATCCAACACATCCTGCTGAGGTAGTAGACATTTTAGCACCCCCGCTCAGCTATGTGATCAATTTATCACTGTAATTGGGTAAATTTCCAGACAGACTGAAGTACACTCTCATAAAACCTGTATACAAGAAAGGATGTAGGTCGGATTTTGGAAACTACCGACCGATAGCATTAATATCCAATCTATCCAAAGTAATAGAAAAACTAGTGTACCAAAGAATATCGCACTTCTTGCAAAAATACAATGTACTAAACAGACAATAAAATGGCTATGTAAAGGGTAGATCGACGACTAGGGCTATTTACCAGGTCATACATGACATTTGTGAAGGGATAAACAATAATGAAAGTGTAGCCTGTATAATGATGGATCTTTCTAAAGCGTTCGACTGTGTGCATTTTGATATTCTATGCCTGAAGATGAGCCGTATGGGTTTTAGGGGCTTGACGATTGACTGGATAAGGTCATACCTTACTGGAAGACGACAATGTATCGTGACCGAAGATGGCAATGGAAAAAAAAATAAGATCAGAATGGGGAGTGGTAAACTTTGGAGTTCCACAGGGATCAGTTCTGGCCCCCCTTCTATTCCTGTTGTATATTAATGATCTCCCAGGAGTACGTGATGATCTCACGGTTCTCTTTGCGGATGACACTTCCTGCACAATAAGACGAAATTTACTGTCACAAATTACACAAGCAGCGGAAGAAAACTTAAATAAGTATGATGTGTGGTTTACAAATAATAACTTAAAATTAAACATAAGCAAAACGAACTTATTAGTTTTTAACAAATGTGAGCTATCAACTAAGGTAACACACAAAAACCAGACACTTACTAGCTCAAATGATGTGATTTTTCTGGGTGTACACCTCGATCCTCAACTAACGTGGAAGCCACAAGTTGACGTCCTCGCAAACAGAATTTCCAGTGCGTGCTACTGTTTGCGAACGGTGTCGCGGACTATCGGTGTAGAAGCGGCCCTTAACGTGTACAACGCGTCCGTATTTTCTGGGCTAAGATATGGTGTAATATTTTGGGCAAACTCCACAACATCACATCGCATATTTATTTTACAAAAAGCTTGTGTTAGAGCTATGTTTAATTTAAATCGCAGACATTCGTGCAAACCGGTGTTTCTCCAGTACAAAATACTCACCCTCCCATCAATTCATATACTTGAGTGTGCCAGGTTTGTGAGAGAACAATATAATGACTTTTTTTAAAAATATGAACTTGAACACGGGTACGGGACGCGTGCGATCGGTAACAATCATTTAGTGCCGCCTCATACCAGTCTCACGAAAATTCAGAGAGGTACTGTCCACCAGTGCATTAGAATATATAATCATCTCCGTGAGAATATAAAAAGGATGCCATACAAACAGTTTGTTGCGAATTTAAAAAAACTTCTATTACTGAAGGTGTACTATGATATTGACGAATTTTATGATGACAAGTTTTAAAATGTATTATACCTATGTTATTAATTTTTTTTATTCTTGTTTGTACGAGTATAATGTATGACGCGTTCCATGTTTGTTTTTAACTATTGTGAACTATTAAAGTATTAAAGTATTAAATTAAAAAAATATATACTAATTGAATCTAGGTAAAACAAGAATGAAATTTATAAAAAATTATTAAGAATAGAGATGACATTTTGCCATGAAAGGATAATGCTTCCAATCACACTATAAAAAACAAACAATGTAGAGTAGTAAGAAAGTAATTTCGTAATCAGCGAAGAATATTTAACACAAGCTTCAGGAAACATCACTATTTCAATAGTTCCTTACAAAAATTGTCCAATTCGACAGTTTCACATTGGCACCATTCCCAAGTGTCAAACAGAATTGTCAAACAACAAAGTTAATTTACAGAATTTTGTAATTACTCTATTTGCACTCTGAGTCTGATTCCGTAGTTATTTCCAAAATTCTAAAATAAATTAAATTAAGTTTTCCAAAATTTCATTTCGCAAACGATTTCCTTTTGTTTAAGATATTTTACCTCATCCAATAAGAGCCAATGACGCCAAAAATATTTCCATATTCGTTAAAAAAAATTTGCAAAACGACAGTCGAATTTAATCGTTCATACAGCTCGTATTTTTTATCGTAAAAATTTCAAGGAAAACATTTGTATCTTTAACCTATAACTTTCAATAATCATTAATTATCCTATTTGAATCCGCTTCCCAGCTTACCCAAGTTCCAAATACCACAAAGATCTACAACCTAAGAGACCCCTCCCGAATCGAGACCGTCAATCCTCAATCCAAGGTCACTCTGGATCCACCAGGTCTTTGATTATATATAACTAGATTGACCAAGTCCATTGCGTGTTACAATAACCACAAAAGTTACCAAGAGATGTCGCATAAATAAACAAATTGCTCATTAATATATATTTCAGCTTAGCATACAACCGACATACCTCATGCGCTATCTATTAACAAGTAGCCATAACTAACAACAGTAATATCGCAGAAAATGATTTTCTCTCATGCATGTTAAAAAATCACAATAGAAATACGAAAACTGTGACAAAATTACTACACTTATAAGTGATGTAAAATATGCTTGGATTAATATATTTTGTGTGGATTTCACAACTGCAAAGCATTTGTGTTTATATTAATGTAACTCAATTATTGATTGATTGCATATTTCTCGACATACGTAAAAAAATCACTGCGATAGAAAGCATGAAAAGAGAAATTTACAACTATGTTGATTTTGATAATTGGTATAGTGCACTTTTAAATAGAGGTAGTGCAATCGGCCCTAAGACAATCATTTGTAGAAATATAAAACACAATTTATAGTAGTAAGTATTTTATAAGTATACATCTGACAATAGGGGAAATCGAAAAGTTTCTAGAATAAATATGAATATGTTGTCCTAAAAATATCATTGTGACTTACATATTTAGCTTGACTAAAGCTATAAATCCAGAGACTACAGTGTCACAACAACAATGACAACAAATAAGAATTTCAAAGCATGTATTCAAACCAATATAAGTAACTAAGATGTTAAAACTTGAACATGACAAAATTCTTCACACATGCATTACATTTTTGAGTTTATTTCCTGTTACATCGCGTGGATACCCAGAAACAACTTTACACTGTTTAAATTTCAAGCATGTAAAGCAATGATTTAATGGTAGCAGGCGATGAAAACTGCAATCTCCACTAATGAAAGACACAATGTCAGGAATCTTTATAGCTCTATGTGCAATGCTTTGCCATAACTTCTTCTTACAGTGGCTCACAGCTTATTTGATGCAGTGCCTATTTTAAAATATGACTCCCAATAATTTAAAAAATAAAAAGAATATTAGCACAAAATTGCAACAACATTTATCAATAATATATCTAGTTTAACTAAGAATCTTCTTTTATTTTATTATTTTCTATTATATTCTATTATTTTATTTTAGACAAGTGCTGTTTAACAATATAAAAATTAGAAATAAAAAATACTGCTAAATATTATGGCACAGCTTATTTGATGCAGTTCCATTCAAACTTAAAAATAATATAGGTAATCTATTGATTTTGCACTACTTTTAATAATAATAATAATAATTCCAGCAGCGTCTTCTTCAACTTTTCGCGGCTGGAAATGTTGTGTTTACGGATATTTTTTACCAATATAGCCCAGAGATTTTCAATTATGTTCACCCATTTTTCTGCACTTTGCAACAAATTCTTGTTGAGTATATTGAGGTACATATTTTTGTCCATTATTATTCCCTCAATAAATTCTAAATTTCCAACACCAGATGCATTCATACAGGCCCAAACCATTACACTTCCTCCGCCATGCTTCACTGTGGCTTTGAGGTTCTCCTTCTTTCATTCGGTGTTGCGTTTCTGCCACATGTAGGACATGCCATCGGACCCAAAAATGTTGAACTTGGACTCCTCTGCGAAAATTACAGTGTTCCAAAAGTCAGCGTCCTTGCTAACATGCTCGTTAGCAAAGGTAAGGCGGCTTTGTTTACGAGCTACTCGGCCATTAAAGTCATGGTCGCGAAGCACACGATGAATGGTTTCAGCACTGCATGACTTTCCTAATTCATGTTGAATTGAATCGTCAAATGCATTGAACATTTTATTTGGTGCACTTCTTCGCTTATCTTTCACCCGATTATCATCTACAAAACGTTCAATAATATGCTGCGCTGCAGACTGGGACTTATATGTATTTTAAAATAAGCACTGCTACAAATAAGCTGTGAACCACTGCATGTTTAATGCGATCAAAGCAGTCTTGCAAATTTTTAATCAAAATAGAAATAGCATTATTAAATAAATCTGTAGGTGCGAATAATGTATATATGTTCATAAAATGGAATATATAATTTATGTATACATAGAATTAGCAATTCTTCGGTGTGGACGATCTATCCACAGAGGCGGGCATGTAGTTTTTTTGAGGGTCCACTGTGCCAAATATCCAGCAAAGTATCGAACACTGCAATCCTCTAAAGTAATTATTTCTGTAGATTTATACTAACATTAATTTTATTTTCTAACTAATATATTTACTGTGCATTTTTTAATTTTTTTTTTATTTTAACTCATACATGTATGTTATGTAACCTACAAATGATATCCCAAAGCAATTTTTCAAATAAAATATCACGAAATAGGAAATCGATATATTTTTACTTTGCTTGCAATTTTTACGAGCAGGTGTTCGCCCAAAAAGCGACAAATAAAACACAGATACATATATCTATGTCACTATATTATCACTCTGAACTTACTACGTTTTTCTCATAATTCTATCAATCGCAATAACGCCACCTATTAAGTTAAAGTATAAATACATCAAGCTATTCAGTGAGATATCGGTTTGCCGCCTAACTAGACGAAAATGTTTTGATGTAAAGTACAAGTGGCGGGCTCCTGGTGGCCGCATCAAAAGCTCGACTTTAAAGCGCAACTCTTTTCTTATGGGAATGGTGAATCTAGTTATATATAATCAAAGCACCAGGTCAGATCAGAATATCAGATTTGGTAGGAAAAATATGTAGAACTCTATAATAATAACAACCGCTGTTACTTTAATTTTACCATAAAACGATAGAGGTCGGTAGAATAAGTTTATTTTTTTAATTATAATTTTTTTTTTGTTAAATCAATTATAAATCAAATCATTTATCATACGTCATTAAATAAATACATGTCATTCTAAAAGAAAGTGTTTTAATTCTATACGAAGCAAACAACGAAGTCAATTCCCTGCAAAAGTAAGAACCGTAATATTTGAAAAATTGTATGGCTTTCTAAAGGTAGAGCATATCAGCGTAATATATTCTATTATTTAATAAAATGAAGGAGGGTGGCCCCAACATTAATTTTCTTTTATTGCGTTGAAAAAAAATTAATGATTTTTAAACAATGAGATCGAATTTTATCAGGAAGTATGCGATTTTTATTTTATGATCAGTTACATTATTTATGTGGTGGATCCGTTATGTTCACTTCATCTTTATCATTTTACACTTTCTAACTTTTAAGGGAGTTGCAGATGTTTCGTCATTATTGCTTTGGATCACAAGCTGATGATTTGACTTGACGCGCTGAAAGCCTCTACATAAATATCTGATGAATTAAGAGTCAGATCATCATCAATAACAGAGGGTTAATATTCTGGATCGCCATCAGAATCTACAGTCTCCAATATTGATAAGACTGAATATGGTGTAAATATAATTGTGTCGACTAAAAATATCTAAACGCAGGAAATGTTTATGACTTATTTCACCTTTCTGAATGGTCCTCAAATTAATTTTCTTAATTACCGAAATTGGCGCCCGAGCAGAAACTTCGAACAATTCTTGCTTATCGAGCGCCAGTATTTATGATTAAATATTCGAGTCGGGTTTAGTTAGGTTTATTTTCGGTAGCCCACCCTGTATACCACCTAGAAATAACCGGACTCCCATGTCACTCTTGCACCTGTTTTCTGCTCCTATTCACTCAACCACGACAGTATACAATCGTAGTCGTTACTACTCCATTAGTCATCGACTTGGTTCGTTAGACGCAATGGAGAAAAGCACCTGGTTTCCTTTGCCGTGGCTGCGACACCCAAACGGGAAGAACCAACGGGACATGCGTTTCGCTCATTGCACTCACTTATTATTATTTATATTCGCTCGTGGTTCGTACACGCTTTCTTCGACATAACATGCACTTTATAGAGTACAACTAATCTATACAAGCGCGTCTTGAGTTTGGGATTTTCTTGGGATCGTTAGTTTAGTACTGTAAAACAAGCCAAGCTAGATCAGTTCCGAATAATAATCCAATCCCTAGATAGCAGAGAGTTAGAAAGGAAAACTAATTGGATTGGCTGACCGAGAGCTGTTCGAAAACTCATTTGTAACTTCCTCTACACAGTTCTCGTCAAGATTAATTAGGACAATCGCAATTAACACCTAAGTACTACAGCTGAATTAAAGAATACATTCGAGATTAGTTCTCTTACAATTAATACAGACAAATAATAATAATTTCCGTTGCTATCTCGATAATTACTTGAAATTACATGGCAGGTAATTCGACGTAATGCTTTCATTATAACCAAACGAAAAAGAAGAGGAAAAAATGGAAGAAAATGAAAAGAGATGATATAATTCAAAAGTAGCGATTCGAATAACTTGAATAATAGATCGGTCCGTAATTGCGCCAGGCTGTAATACGTTAAATATTAAAATTTTAATCAGTTCTCGCTACGTCAAGCTCGCTAATAAAATCGCAATGCGAAATATGGCGAAAGCCGAGGAAATCAATTTATGGTTGACCGTGGAATTGATTTAATGCCATCAGAAAGTTTTTTTTCATTACGCGAAAGTTGTGCTGAATAAAGCGGGGGCACTGATTGTGGATGAATTATGTAATTTTTTTCGGGAAAGCCGCGTCTAATAATTTATTGTTGTATTAGGTTAGTTTTGATATAATCGTGAAATAACTGTCAAAAAATTACACTATAGATGGGGCACGATTTTTATAACTGATTTAACAATTTAAAATATTGTTGTTTCTAACAAACTCGAGCGGCTATTTCGTGAAGGGCGGCGGCAACTACGAAGGATACGACGTCACTCATTCCAGAGAGAAGTAGAGAAATCTATTAAATTAGTCATTAGTCCGGTTTTAACCGAAATTCGCCGACCATTTTATGGAACTATTAAACGACACATCCCAGAGTGGCAATGAAGTAATTGAAATTGATGAGAATGAAGGAGATAATGACGAACAGAAATTGACACCCCCAACAAAGGACGAAGTAATAGAAATTATCAAGAAAAGTAAGAATGAGAAAGGACAATATAAATATGGAATTAATAAAACACGGTGGAGACGAATTACACTCTTTCATGTGTATCAACTTATAGAAAAAATATGGAGGAAGGAAAAGATGCTTAAATAATGGGAAGTAGGACAAATGGTAACAATTCACAAGAAAGGGGACCAGCAGGGCTGCAAAAATTATAGAGCAGTCACACTACTAAGCACTGTAGATAAAATAATGTCAACACTAATCCAGAAGCCAATGAACAATAGATGGACATAGAAATGTTATTTATAGATTTTGAGCAAACTTTCGACTCGATTAAAAGCAAAACTAAGAAGATTGATATGGGTGACAATGAATCAATCAAGAGCAAGTATACTGACACAAAAGGGAGAAACCAAAGAATTTGCAATTAACGAAGGAATAAGGTAGGGAGATTGCTTGTCGGCATCCTTGTTTAATTTGGCGTTAGAATATGTATTGAAAGGAATGCAAAAAGGAAATATAAGGACAGGTGGACACCAAATAATTGCATAATATGCCGATGATATAGTACTGATAACAAAGAAAAGAAAAATAATGGAAGAAATGCTAATAGAATTGGCAGGGGAGAGCGAAAAGTTAGGACTAAAAATAGATCAAAATAAAACAAAATTCTTGTGATACCGAAAAGAGTGTGAACATAGAATAATAAAGATTGGAGACTACGAATTTGAGGAGGTAAATAAATTTAAGTACCTGGGTATTGCGGTTGCAAGCAGTGGAGAAACGAGAACAGAGATGGATGAAAGGATGATTGCAACAAATAGGGCATTCCACGCGAACAAGAAATTATTAAAAACGTACTCACAAAAAGGATAAAAATAAACATTATGTCAATGACAAAGTGGGAAGAAGAGGAGATAAGAATAGTTGAAAGAAAAATAATGAGAATAATATTGGGTCCAACAAAATTTGGAGAGAACGAGTACAGGCAGAAAATGAAATCATGAAATAATGCAAGAACTACAGGGAGAAGACATAATAAGAAGAATAAAGAAACAGAGAGTTAAATGGCTAGGACACATATGGAGGCAGGGTCCAGAGGCGGTGACGCATGTAATGACTCGGTGGGAGTCGGGAGGTAGGAGAGGAGAGGAAGATCTAGATCCAGGTGGCTGAACGAGGTGGAAGAAGCATTGTGACGTGGAAAGATAAAGTAGTAAAGTTAATATCAGAAATCTCCGCTTGAAATATGTAGGAGTGAAGTCCAATAGGCACTTTGAGGTAGTGGTTAAGGCCTGACTGACTTCAATGCCCGTCCCCACTCCTTCTATTCTAGAGCCGTCCGTGTACCATGCCAAGGGTCTTCTTTTGAGTTGAGGCTCACCGGATGCCCACTTAGTACGGCTTTCGATGACCACTTTACAAGGTTGGTCATCAAGTTCTATTGCGTAGGTATCTTGTCCTTTGCCTCCTTTTCCTTAAGTCTGTCTAGAGATAGGGTACTTGATCTAGCCTGTTTTTTGGATGTAAATGTGCAGTGGCGTGATTCCCAGCAGTACTTCTAGTGCTGCAGTGGAACAGGTCTGTAATTTTCAAGCTCTAAACTCATGGATAATTTGATTTCTTTTAAATAGGACTTCATAGCAATTTTTACATAACTGGATGTAAAATTTCATTCTCTTTCGATTTTATACAGGTATCGTTGTATCTATTTCCAACGGTTTTGGAGTTATTCTGATAACAAACAAACAAAAAACTTGAATAAGCGCAATCTTTAATGTTAAACTAAGCTTGGAAAACCAACCAACCAACTTTTTTTAACAGACGTTCAAAATGTCTTCAATCTTGTTCAAGGCATTTAGCAATTCTCACTTGAAATGACCTTTTCCTATTGTGTCGACAGTTCTTTGCCGTATAGTTTGTTCAGTGCTTGGAGGCTCCCTATAAATCAGTTCTTTTACATACCCCCATAAAGAATATAGTTTTGTTAGGTCAGACGGGCGACCTCGCAGGCCACAGAACTGGTCCTCCTCGTCGAATGCTGCGATTTTCATTCTTATTCTTTAACAGGACTTTCATTTGTTGTGATAGATCGGTCGAGGCTCCATCTTGCTGTAACCACCTATTTTGTGCTTGGATGTTTACAGGCAAATTTTGAATTAATCTTGATCATTCATTTACCACAAATTCCAAATATATTTCGCTGTTAAGGTGTCCATTAAAAAACCATGGCCTTACCAGATGTTCCCCAACAATTGCTCCCCCAAACACTTATTGATTGCCAAACTATTCTAAGATTTTCGACCGAATAATACGGATGCTTTGTTGCAAAATGTGGTTCAAAATTTTGTGAAAAGAGCGGACGTCTGCCGATGTGCTAGAGGTGGACATTTGCCCGACATCATATTCCATTATTAATTCCCATATTTCTACTTTATATTGGTATCAATAAAACTGAATTTGTCACAAAAAAAGTGTGTTTTTAATCCAATTTACTTCCTAACCCCAAATTTGCCCACCCGTTAGCACACCATACATTGACAGTTTGGCGAGCAATGGAGATTTACTGTCGCCCACTGTCTGGCATTTTTTCTATTTATCATGCCACTAGTTGCAAATGTTGACTCGTCGGTCCAAACCACATTTTTCAAAAAATGATTATTTAAATTAATTTTTTCCAACATAGTTTGACGTTGCCTCGGCGTTAATTTTGTAGTAGGCTTAATTCTGAAAGGTTTATACCCTGCTTTCCTCAGAGTGTTTTGAATCCTCCCGTAAGAAGTATTTTTTGGATCGTCAAGCTCTTCTTTTAAACTTCTCGAGATTTTTCTTATAGAAATGTTTGGATTTTCTTCATCTTTCAGTAGTATATTTAAATCACTATTTTCATCCCTTTCCAATGTTCTACTCTTTCTCGCTAGGCTAGATGTTTGCTGAAACTTTTCGTAGATGCGACGAAATGTCTTTTTATCTGGAACGTGCATCCGGGGGTTAATTCTTCGGAGTTCCCTTCGAGCCAGTTTAATACTATTGTTAGTTTTAACAAATGTTTGCAAAATTAATTGTTTTTCTCTTTCTGAATAAGGCATTTTTATCGAAGAAATTTTATGTTTACTTAATCTGACACTGTCAGTAACAACAGAAGTTTTTTTTTTCTTCGTGACAGCTTAATTCACAGCCACGTAAGAACTACATAGAGTGTTCCATTTAAAAAAAATATAACTTTAACTTGTCACGCATGTCTGCAACACCCTGTATATAAAGAGGATTATTCTGCAAATAGCTTTTGTCAATTTGTACAACTTTTGTATTTAACATTTTTGTGTAAAACGAAAAACAAAAAAGTTAAGAGGAGGGGACATTATAAATGATCACCGTGTACACCCATTTTTACAGAAGTTAATGTTTAAATTTGGCATGTCATCATATCAAATTTCTGTGCATGGGCTGAACTAGAACCTACACATTTTATTATTCCCTAAACAAACGTTACATCCGACTTTCACCATATTAATTTTTTCCGAAGAAAAAGGGCTCACCTTGTGTACACGTTAAACAAATTACTCTTCCATTTTCTCCCTGTACCTTTCCAGCTTTTAAATCGCTCCCTAATGCGTACCTAATTTCATTTTAAGCGTTAACCAAACAATACCATGCGCATATACCTTCAAATAACAGTATTATCTTTTTAATTCCGTTTTTATCATTCATCGTAGAATGTATAGGATATTGTACGGATAACTCGAAAACCTTCCTAGGCGCCGGATCCGTTTTTATAATTAGAGTTACCGCGTACTACGGTGAGCGCCTCGTCGCTTACTCCCAAGAAATTCAAGTTCTATTTACATCGCCGCGGTCCAATGACCCACACAACGCTCGTGTATACCTGGCGACATCTAGCGATCGTTAGTGTAAGTTTTGGTAAATGTAGAGGTTGGCTTTCCGTTCGGTTCATCTCTAATTTAAATAGAATTCTCGTTAAATCGTGGATTTTAAATGATACGGTTTGAGTTGAGGGTGGTTGTGTTGCTGATTGAGTGATTGTGGTTCTTGTAGTGGGATTTAATGAATTATTTTTGTTGTTATGTTGGGTTCGGATATTTCGTGAGTAATTGGTTGCATAAACGCAAGGCGGTTTAAGTTGTATTTTTGAATGATGTGTTTCTTTGGTAGCTATTTCTATTGCTTTTAATTAAATGTATCATGTATGCTGACAAGATACCAGAAAATGTGAGCAATGATACAGCTTTGACAGCTCCGCAAAAACAGCATTTTATTGATAATGTTTTCTCTTAATAGTTTGTTTTCGGATCTTTCGGTCCAAGCAAAAAAATCTACAAGAAATGAACTTACCGTATTTTTCATGTTTTCCTTTTTATTTAATTTATAAATAAACTTTTATTACGATGGTGATAATCCCAGAAACAATTTTTATCGATCTGATCGCATAAATGCAGGTCGAATTTGGAACAAACGACTTGGATGTCAGATGTCTTGCAATGTTTGCACCTCTTTGTGGCCTTTCTATCCACCCAAACAAGAAAATGATCGACACCATCGAACCGAACATCGGCAACTTGATGAACAGGTCTTTTTCCAACACCTGATATTCTAGGCTGTTGTGGATAAAGGCTCATTGAGATTTTGAGCAATTGATGGTCGCCCTACAGAACTTTTTTTTTCATTGGAGATATTGAATGCATTTGTAGAGGCCATGTCCAAAAAATGGTAAAATAATCTTATCATAATATTCCTTCTTAGTGTCTTCGAGTCTTAGCTCGAATATGGTATCGACCCATGAGACCATATCCATAAGATCTACTCCACCCATGTGAGCATTGTATTCTCGGATAATTTGAGGGCGGTTGGTTTCTCCTGCTTTCTGTCATACCGAGGAACCTTTCTTGGTTGTTCATCAGGATTGGTTCTTCCGAAGCGTTCAATACCGACATATGTCGATGCCTGGCGGACACATTTATTATTGAGATCATGTATTCTACACAAAATTCTCTCTGCTCTTTGTTCATTTCGCTATCGGTCGGCAGCTTACAGGCTGGAATACGATTGGCTATAAATACAAAACCAAATCATGATCAAGATATCTCTAGATCTCTGTGCCCCAACTATAAATTCCTCTAGCTCGTTAATAGAAAGTTGAATTAGCCGATAGTATGTCAATTGTGCTGAGATTCAGTGAAAAATTTATTGTCTCTAAAAATTCATTCGTGGCCTCGACTACACCCATCTTGTGAACGCATTCTGCTATGGCCTGTTCTGCATCCTCTGGCAATATATCGGTCTTGATATTATCAAAAATATAGCTGTAGAACTCTACAGATTCGATGAACTCTAGCAATTGCTCATCAGACATTTTCCTCAAATAGATCTTTTTCTTATATAGACATTTAGTAAGGTCCATCTTTAGCACAATACTAAACTAAAATGGTGAATATAATAAAACAATAAGCAGACGGTCTTGCCGGTTAGAGAGTTAACGGCCTCAAACACCATTATCATGCTACCTCTGGACGTGACAGTGTTTCAACCTATGAAGATGAAATGGCAAGAAATCTTGAATTGGTTTCGTAGAAAAAGCCAGAACAGAAGTTCTATTCCACTACTATTAAATCTGGTTGTAAATTGCGTTTCCCTGATCTTGACCTCCATGACTCCGCTCAAATTTCCGATAGGAAGCCATTGAGATCGTCATTTCAATGTCCTGTTGTTATCCTGGTGAAGCATCCACGAGCTTGTTGTCTAAGCCAACTCATCTTCGTCTTCGTCAACTGTTGCTCATCCAAAATTCTCCTCGTCATTATATCATGTATATTATTGAGTGACTACTGTAATGACTGGTCTCAGCGGATGACGGAGAGTCAATTTGCAAATCATCTGACAGGATTTTTAAAATTATTTTTGGAGTCCTTCAACAAAGCAAACAAAACAAAGGAAGTTCTACACCATTAAATTTTCGGGCAAAACAATTATGATTAAGATAGAACGTATCATCATTAGGATGTGGCTGCGTTTGCACCTATGAAGAAGTAAATTTCGGGAAATTTGGGATAGATTACGTAGATAAAGGCCAGAATAATTTAGCGACTACTAAGTTTAGAAGTTGGCTTCAGAGGAACATGACTGTGTCCTAGATGCCTACCATGATTGAAGTGATAGTGAAACATCGGGTATCCTAAATGATAGTTTTTACCAATCTGTTGCGAAAGATACGTGGAGCAAATGCGGAGACGAAAACTAGAAGAGGTGCTAAAAAGGTAGAAGCAGATAAGCAGCTTCAAGCTCAAAGCGGGTTGATCAAACTAAACCGAATTATTAAGATGAATTGGCTTCTATTTCAGCACTAGAACCTGTTCAGGTTCAACCAGTTTATCATGTTAAACCTCTTGAATATGTTGAACGAGCTCAGTTCAAGCTGAATCGGCTTTGACTACAGAACCTTCCAATATTAAACGAAAAGTTAAGAAGGGAATGTGATTCTTTGGGTAACCTCAACCACCACGTAGTCGTACAAGTCCAAATTCATTTCTCCTATGCAAGAATTTGGTCGTTGCTCGTTGCTGTTGCTCGTTCATAAGCCCGATAGAACTTACGAAATGGTTAACTGTCAAATTGCGCTCACTTTTTGACATTTATGATCAGTATACTCTGGCAAATCATCATGAGTAAATTTGTGCAACTTATAGACGACTATGGCGGACATAATCATCCATCTGAGCAAGCCATCCGTCGAACTGTGGGTAGATTTCATACCACATCCTCTCTAACTGATGCAATAACACCAACACGTCGAAGGACTGTGCGTACTGAAGAGAATATCTTCGCTGTAAACGAAAGTGTGGAAGAAGATCCAAATTTATCGATTCGTCGTTGGCCGCAGGAATTGGACTCTATCCGTCCACTACCTCGAAAATTTTGCGCAAAGATTTTGGCCTACATCCGTTTAATATTCAGCTGGTGCAGGAATTAATGGAGTGAAATATATGGAGTGAAACCAATCCACAACAGACCCCATTACATCCAGAAAAATGCACCAGTTAGTACGGTTCATATGCTGGTGGCATCTTTCGACCTTATTTCTTCAAAAATGAAGCAGGAGCTCGCGTTGATTTCGAGAATTGGCCTGTCAATTGGCCTTCAATATTGTCCGATTTGACACCTCTAGATTATCTCCTGTGGGGTCACGTGAAGTCACTGATTTATGCTGATAAACTAGCAACAATTGACGCAATCGTCGAAAAATTGGCCCAAAATTGGACAGAATGCGCTTCGAATCATTTTTAAATTGATATTCTTGCAAATTCTTGTATTTTTCAGATACTTTTGCATTAGTTACATCGTAATATACATAATTAAACGATCCAAAACAGAAAATGCGCACAAATTCGAATGATCAATCATATTTTTCTAACGTAGCTTTTTTTCTTATAATAATACCGAATTCACGTCGGGCGTAATTTTTTGAAAAATATCTCTCTAATCAATCTGTTACTCTTCCTTCACAGTTGCTCTTGGTAATAATCCAAGTTCCGGCAACTAATCAATCGACTACTTTGCATTTTCTCACGTAATACCAGCCTAACACTAACCAGTACAACATTTAAAACTATTCCACTATTTCCAGTTTATTTTTAATTTTTTACAAACAAACGCCTTCTATTTTAAACGCACTAGATGCATCTTACTCCGTGGAAAGTTCCATCTGCGTATTATCGCGAGGATTGCCAAAAACGATAAGATTCATTTTCATTTATTTCTTGCCCTTAGAACAAAGTTCGCAAGTTTTAATTTTCTTCTCTTTTGAGAAGCTCGACGAGTCAGCGTTATCGGAACGACTAAAATAAACGTTTAGCGTTCCTAATCCTACAGTTTAGACCCTCTTTTTCTGGATGAACTGCGGCAATTAATCATAGTTTTAGCTACTATCTTTGTAGTTCCCGGAAAGATGTTACAGCTCCACACAATTTAATCTGCGACGTCGAAATTTATCACGTGGAAATTTGGCTTTATATCAACGTTAAGAAAAGATTATGTTTTACAGCTCGTCCGACCAATTTTACTCGAGGAAAAGTACATACACTTGTTCCGATCCGAAATCGATTTGATATATTAATCTTTTATTTTCTTTTGAAGTGAATCGGTCGCTTTAATCGTAGATCCCACAGATGACAGATTCGTTTACGGTTAAAGCCAAGGTAAACATCGTGCCAGACACAACGGCTTACGAAAAAAATACTTTTCAGGTTTTTACTTTTAAGCTTCACTATTTGTGGACTTCATCTTTTATCGTTGATGGAATTCAGAAAACAAATGGTTTTGTATCTTTCTGGTGAGAGCAAATTGAAGTTGTTTGTTTGGCCGATTTTTTTTTAGTTGTTATGATTTTTTCCTCCTTTACTCCTGAGACCTTGAATTTATTTTTTGACCAACTCCCATCTTTATTTGCATCTGGCCAAAACATTGATTTTCCTTGATAGAGATACCTCAACCAACCTCCCCAAACGAACGAAAAATTAAGATCTTTATTTAAGGCGCCAATCTAGGTCCTTCAAGCTTTCTTCTTTCATATAATTACAATTCATCATATCTGTTAAAATAATCCCGATTTTGTAGCCTATTTTGGCAGCAGAAAAAAAGATTTAAATATCTGAGAAATATTAATATTGCAATCGAGAACTCTGAGGAGGATTCGGTGCGATGGTGTAATGACATTTTTGGAAAGTTAGTTTTATATGAAGTTACAAAGGAAGAAGTGCCAAAATCTGCCAAAGCTGTAGCCAAAGTTCTAATGTGCAAATATTGTTAAAGAAAAAAGTGGTATTCGAGCTGGTATTCCATACGCTAGTATACGGACGGATCCAAAACAAGCACAGGAGTGGGAATAGGTATCTATGGGCCCAGATGCAATTTTTAAGCAGAAATACATGCCATTGAATTAATGTGCCCAGAAATATTTGACAGGACGGGCGATAGCCTGATAAAAGCACCGTCACCTCGAACAGCCGCACTTAGAACCGGCTAACATCAGAGTCATAGCCCCACAAGAAGATCCTGAATTTTTTTAGAAGTTTGGAGATCAATTCGGACTAAAAGTTTAAGGGTATTCGCAATAGATCTCTTTCGTCGCAGTAAGGAGAGGTAGAAATGCCTTTAACGACCCACTTTTAATCTTAATCTTAATTGTTAGCAATGACTTCCGAAGCCAGTAAAATCTTCACTCGGACATCAGACATTCAGTGACGTGCCAGAACTCCGGATTTGACTGGGATTTGATTTTTTTTTGCTTTTCCACTTGAAGAATGCCAAACATTGAGTTGTCAGTTTGGATCTAAAAGGGAACAACTTTTTGTTAGAAAATGTTTGAGTCTTCTACTCTGTTGTCGTTGTTTGTTTTCTCATTGCTTAGAGAAATGTGTTAAGTATGGCAAAATCATTAACCTCCAACATCGACCCGAAATTGGACTCATTTCTTCTTTAAATTCCCTTCCTAGTTTTTTGTCTTTTATCTTCTTAACAATTATTTTGTTCTTCTGAAGTTCTGCCTGGTACTTGTTTGATCGAATTTTTCTAAGTCAAATGAAGTACCTAACACTCAAAGAACCAAATTTTTGTGGCATTTGCAAGTATTGCTTCCACCGAGGTGCCACATGGCCACATCATTCCAAAGAATCTGCAGTAGCAGAAGATATATTTCAAACCAAACTGGGGGAAAAAGGTGATAGATTTTCTAGCACTTGTGAGCATGGTTGGTAAAACTCCTTCTGAAGACACGTCTCTCAAAACTGTATTATATTGGTCAGAGCAAAATAAATATAAAGATGTAAGCGTTGATAATCTCTAACGAATATAAAACAGTAGTTGGTTTATACTGACGAAGACATTATCTGTAATATTAACACTCCAACAGTTGCTGGTTAATCAATATCTCGCAAAACAATGGTAAAGAATTTAGGTTAAACAAATCTCTAATGTTATTAGATTATTTTGCTCATCTACTTGCACCCATCATTGGATGTTGCATCTATCTTTGAAAACGTCAAAAGACCTTAATCAGCAAACATTATCTTGAACTCAAGGACAGTTCCTTATCCAAGAAAATATTAAATATTGCCTAGAGGGTCAGGTGGATTTCTGAAAACAAATAATGCAATTGAGATCCTTTTCGAATTGCAGATACATAGAAACTGCAAAGACGTTATCATTCGGTTCGGTTCGTTTTCGGTTCTCTTTCTGTCGCTGCCAACAAGTGTGAAACAGTGCTTCGGTTTCTATTCGGTACCTAATAGAAACAGTAGAGCACCGAACACTCCCTCGACACGAACAGGTTTCATCAGGTTTCTGTAAGGTACGGACACGTGTCCAGGGAAAAGAAAGCAAATCAACGCGTTCACAAACGCGGTTCAGTTTCTGTTTTAACCTGATAGAGAGTGGATATCTATCTTTTTTTAAGATTTAATCCCAGTTTTTCTGAAAAAATGAACGATTAGCCAGATGGTGATGTGGATCGGCTGATTTCTGCAATGCAATCTAAACCGGTGCTGTGGAACAATGCTTGTGAAAAATATAAGTATAAGTTTAAGACGCACGAAGCCTGGCAACACAAACGTCTAGTGTTGAAATTTTCTAAGACTATGATGAATTTGGCGTCACTAAAAAAATGGAATTCGAAAAGTTCGAAATGTCTACCATCATAGGCTACACACAAATTGAGCCTGTTACTAGAAGGTAATAGGTTCGCTTCTACCGCGGCACAGGAAATATATATGATGGCTGCTCGAATTCTTTCTTTCATGTTCTCAAGTGTTGTTGGGCGGTCTTTATACACTACATCTTTAAGCCTACCCCATAAATAAAAATCTACCACTGTGAGGTCGGAAGACGTGAGTGGCCAAGAAAAATGCTACCGCTGCCTATCTATCTATATGGGAACCAGTTATTTAAAAACTCTTGGACATTTCGAGCATAATGTGCCGGGCAGCCATCCTGATCCACATAGACGTTCTTGTTTCCAAAGGAATACCTTCCTATAGTAAAGGTACCTCGTTCTCCAAAAATGTAAATAAGACACCATTTAGACGCTGTTCAAAAAAGTAAGGACCAATAATTTTCCCACCCAGGGTTCCATACTAGACACTAACACTCCAACGATTTTGAAATTGAACTTCACGAAACCAGTGAGGATTGTTTTCTGACCAATAATGCAAGTTGATTGGTTAATCCATAGTATACGTGGTAAAATACTTGGGTTTTCATTCAACGTTTCCAATAACCAGTGGCAATAATTCAATCGATGATCGAAATCCTTTGAACCGTACAATATGATAATCCCAAATTCCTTACCAGATCCCGAATGCTTAAATAGAGATTAGCAGTAAGATAGGCTAACACATTTATAACATTTTCATCGTTTCTTGATATTCGTATTCTATTCCGAGCTGTGACTGGTTGAATTTCTCCTGTTTCCCTCAATCGAATCGCTAATTTTCTAAAAATTTTTCTTGAATGATGACGGTTTGCTGGATATCTAACTGCATATTCTCTCCCGGCAATTACGGCATTTTGTAAACTTTCAAAATATACGAAATATACATATCAAAAGCTTCCTCATTGGTAATCATTTTTATTAAAAATCTACTTAATTAACTGCCGATCAACTTTGACATATGCAAATGACAGAAATCAACAATACATGGAAACCATCAGTCGCCTACTTGCAAGACCATCTGCGAAATCAGCAGTTAATTTTTTCCGATAAATTTCATCATCTTCTTACATGAATAAAGATAGAACGGATAGAAATATCGAGATGCTGTTTTACTGAAATGTCAGCAATTTAATGTTTTATTTAATTTTTTTTTAATTCGGCAAAATACGTGACCACCACAAACAAAGTTCTCTATTTTACATATTTCGAAATGTTGAATGAACAATTTTTTCTTATAAAAATATATAAAATGCTCCATCAAGTAAACTTTAAAATATTCAGATCGATTAAACGGTTCTGGAAATATTAAAATTTAAATATGGAAACCTTCTTTGGCTCCCTCCTTTCTTATTATGGCAGATATGAAAAAAAGTCATTAAACAAACTAATACGACATTAGCTCAGCTTTTAAATGATGCTTTCTAAGTTATATCTTAACACGCAATTTTCTGAGATAATAGTCGTTTTATAATTGAAAATAACAGACACGCCCCCTAGCGGTAACATTTCGAACTTTTAAATAATTTCGGGATAGTTATAGTAGCCACTTTAGTTATGCAATTAGCAGTTTCCGAGATACAGCCAATCTCCACCCTTACTGAATCACCCTGTACATTGACAGGCATGATATGGCCCTGAAAGAACTGTATTGTCATCTTAGAGCATCGTTAACATGAGATATATCTCGACCAGTGACCTATAAAGAGTTAAAAATATTTCCAGTTTAACTAAGATTTTTTGGCAGGTCCGACATCTTCCGGTTGTACAACAAAATTCAACTTCACCTTGACTAAATCATAGCTGTAGTTTAACAAAAAAATATTTTGATCAAATTCCACAATTCAAAGCAAGTTCCTAAAAATCTAACAAATTTCCTCACAAGCGAACATTTTATGTAAATAAATATTATCTACTTATTTTTCAGTTTTCCTCCTCTCCACCCCTCCCTCAACAAATAAACCGCCAAAAAAAACACGTAATATTTTTACACACTTCCACACCATCCCCAAATACTTCATCCAAAATCATCTTATTGTACACCAACTCACGTTCTAAAAGAATTCCTCGCCGTGTTCACTTTTACAAAGCACATACCTTCACATCTCTAGAGCGCACTTAACCTTCTATAAATAAAGATTTTTCCCCGACGACGTCGGAGGAGACCAGAACTGCTCAAAAAAAAAAAAAAAGAGCCGTGAGGAATGAAAATATAAAAACGGCAAACAACCCGCCGTTACTCTTCCTCTTTTCATTCCTTTCATCGTCGACGACCGTTACCTCTTCCGCCCGCACGAATCGGTCGGAATAAAAGCTGAAAACGGTAAAAGTTCGAGTGTTTGGAAACATCGTTTTCCTTTCAGCGAAATGGCCCGTTCGCCGGCCCTTCTCGGCCAGGACCCGTAAACGGATGTGGAAATCGTCCGGATACCACGCTAGTGGAAAAATGGAACAAGACGGGTGCATGATCCTACTGACTGCGCCGATATTTTATGGCGCCCCTCTCTGTTTTTTTTTTCGTTTTCTTAAATTTATCTCCCTTTTAAGGTCGATGATGTGCTTTCTGTTCTCGTGTGCGCTGTTTGAAAGTCGATGGAAATTGAAGAGTTTAAAAATATTATTTGACACATATTAAATGTCAAATCCTGCACTGTGTTATTAACCTAAAAATGAGAAAATATCTGGGATTAAAAACATTTAACTGATAAACAGAAAGATCATTTATTTCAAGAGCAAAACAGAAAAATAACATCCCATTGTTTGGCTAATCGTCAACGATTACATAACCGACCTCATTATTACAATTGAGTGAGAATAAAAGCAAAACTTTACAAACAAGTGCGACTATCGTACTAAAAATAATAACAATAATAATGTTTATTTTTCGTAATAGAGGAATCACCAGCTCCATAATACACGTAAGATTTCATAAACGCTTTTTCGTTTATTTTTTCTCGGACTGCCAGACGAATATTTAGCTTTTTACCGATAAATTCCACGGCGAATTCCAAGAAATACAATAACAATAAAGAGTTGAACTAGAATACCGCAACAGTACATGATAATAGCGGTTAGGTATGAGCCAAGAATTTTGCAAGCCAACAATTTCGGCGTCGTAGCGAAATCAAACGCGGACCCAAACATCATTTCGGTTCGCAGGTATTATGTCTGAAAATAGTCCTGCGGTGTATACATGAAAACAACTTGTAGAAACTAATAATTTAGATTTACTTTTTCGTATAATGATGTTAGAAAAAAATCACCTCATCGGAATAAGTTTTTCATTAAAAACTAGATATAATTAATATTCGCCCTTGTACATCGCATCTTACATCTAACCGCTTCAGTCGATTTATTTTTGTCACAATGACATTGGATAAAAGGAGGCGACAATATTACTCAGAATATACCTCGAATAAATCTTATTAGAAATTTGTGAAAACAACATCTATTTCGTTTTTCCTTGCATGAAATATAAATAGTGGATCATATTTTTAAATCTGCGTAGTTTTATTTTTATCTTAATATAGGTTAATTGTAAAATCACACCTACAAAGTATGTTTTTTTTTCTTTTAGATGAAATTAATCCTTATTTTCTTTGTTACAGTATATTGGAATCCTGGACGTTCCAAGGCCAACCAGTAGGGTTGAAATTGTGGCAGCCATGCGCAGAATACGAGTAAGTCTAATTCTTTGACTCTAGAGGGTCTAAGAGAGACTGGTCTTAGTTAGAACAAAATTTAGATTTTAATTTTTTGGTAGAGTCTTACTGATAGAGTAGAGACCCAACCATCTTCCTTTTCTTACTGTTCCTTTTCTGTCTTCTGTGTTCTCCTATACTCCCCGTTGGGATATTCCATCACGATGCGACGCACGGTTTGCCTGGCTGCCCCGTAATCACAGTTTCAAAATAGATCCTTGCACCATCTGTGTAGAAAGTCCATACTATTTTGTGTGGTTCATTGAAAATCGAGGGAGGGGAAGGAGAGAGGGTTTCGTTCATGTACAGGACAGATTTTAATAATGTGGAGATCAAATTTCTGTGCAGTCACGTTCCCACGAGTCAATCAAGGAGAGCAAAAGCTCACTTTTGCGCTCCTTCAATCAAGCAGCCTAAGATCAGAGACGGAGGGCCATCTCCGTAACCCCGGGGAACTCAAATTTGTCATTACTAATTCGAAGGCGGATATTCTAACTAATCGCTTCCAATCGGTCCACAATATATTATACTTAGCTCCTGATTACGACCCTGACGACGATACTAATGATCAGGTTTAGATTATCATAACCAATCTAATCTTCCCTGTCTCAAAGGGGACCAGGAAAAGCTCCTGGCCCGGACAGCATCCCCAACACTGTCATAGCCTTCCTGATAGTATCCGGATCTGTAATACCATACTCCATCTTGGTCACTTTCCAAAAACTTACAAGCATGTTGCAATCGTGGCTAGTCCCAAGGGCAGGCAGGATCTGCTCTTTCTCCAGAACTACCACCGCATTTCCAAGTCATCAAAAAGAGCTTCTCATCCATAACATCCTCGAAGATAAGCAATTCGAGTTCAGAGCCGGATTATCTACTGACTAACAACTATTTAGAGCCATCGAAGCCATTTGTAATGCTTTCGATGCGAAGGCGACAATGGAGGCGATGTTCTTGGACATTGCTTGAGCATAAGTGATCAATCAAAATGGTCATTGCAGGAATGAACTAGTTGACCAACTAGAGCAAAACCGTCTCCGTATGGGTACGTTCTTGGATCCAACACTATGTTTGATTTTTGTTCATGATCTCCCCAACGTACAAGGCGTCCACTTTTTAAGAAGCGAGGCATCCATTTTCTGCCTCCTATGCAAAGAGGCCTGGATGAGATGCATCGATGAACCGATAGATGGCGCTTAAAAATTAATGACAGAAATTGCGACCAGCATACGACACCCTTACTGTTTACTGTGGAGCCCTTCTGCAGTCTACCTTGGCATGACGCTCGACAATCTCCGCTCACATGTCGATTCAGCATTTCAACGCTTTGGCGCTGCGAGGTCGTTCGTTTCTGTGTTGCTTTGTTACAAAAAATTGTGATCTACTTCGTCTTCCTCGGACCAATATTTACCTACGGCGCACTCACGTGGTCCTGTGTTGTTAAATCCCACCTCAAACGCTTAGAAATCCAACAGAATGGCATTTTGCGCACAATCACGATTCGTTCGCAACTCTGACTTCCGACGAGACCTGGGAAATTCCTTCGCTGCATCATTATGGCCTCCAACTGGCTACTAAAATGCTTGCAAGGATTACTATTTTGTTTAATCCCATCGTGGCAGCGGCGGCTGGATTAGATCCGTATAGATCGCCTCTTCGAACTGTATAGTAAGGAGAGCCCAGCAAGTGATTGCGTAGATGAATTAAGATTAGCATAATATCAACATCGAGCGGACGACAGTAAGTCGTAAGTAATTCCAAAATCTTCTAGCCAGTAGCATCTATCCATGGAAGACAAGAGTGCTTAGGAGCCAAAGGCTCAGTCTTAGAAAGAGTGAGAGTAGGATCAATGAGAATGAGAAATAACCAGAGTCGGTGTAGCAGATTCGGTATTTTTGTATTGTGGCATTTCTGTATTTGCATATTAACACGATTGAGGAAACTGGTTTGATTTTCTGTCTTTCAGAACCTTTAACATCGAAATGGTTAATGAAATAATTGTTTATTCCTGATCATACATATATGCACTTGTTTCCCTGTGAGGTTTTCTACTACATTGCCCTTTTCCTTTTTTCTTTGACTAGAAACTGACCTATTTGATTTCCTCTTGTTTACCTTTTCCTCTTTCCATCTCACTCCTTGTTATTTATTTAATAGCTACCATTGTGTTCTCTTTCCTTTTTCTAATCACTGTCTCGTTTTTAGTTTTGTGGCTTAACCATAATTTTTTCTAAATGATTAGATTTTTCGGAATTCAACTCTTGTTTCTTTTTCGTTGATGCTACCTCTTGATCTGTTCTCCCAAGTTAATTTTCAAATCTATTTATTGTCTTTCATTTCTCTCTTACCTTTTTCCAAAGCTCTACGTTTTTTGTTCTAATCTAATTTCTTCCAGTTTTATCATTGCTTCCTTCGTTGTTGTTGCCACTTCCTCCATTTTAATGTAGCTTTAATACTATAAATATTATTGAAGTAGCCTTACTAATTTTATTTTTGATTTTCAGTACGACTTCAAAACCAAAGGTGTTAAGAAAAAGAAGGTGACAATAGAGGTGTCCGTCGACGGCGTTAAAGTCACCCTTAGGAAGAAGAAAAAAGGTAAGACCTAAATATTCTTGACCCCTCTTAATCTTGTTTCCTCTAACGTTTTCTGTGATAATTTGACAAAATCTTACGATGATTTGATTTTCAAAAATTCGTGTAGTAGTTATTGTATTAATTTTGCAGAGAAAGCAATGGTTGGAGGAAGGCAAATCCGTCCTACTATCGCACCCTATCTATAGAATCTTTTACGTCTCTCACGATTCACAAGACTTGAAAATCTTCAGCTATATAGCAAGAGATGGAGCATCAAATGTGTTCAAATGTGCTGTGTTTAAATCGAATAAAAAGGTAAGGACTAGATCACATTTCGCGATCGTCCGTTTAAGCAAACACAATTCCTTAATTAATATAATAACTGCAATTTAATAATCTTGACATCCTAAAGATACGCTTGGCTGCTTTAGTCTGCCATCTGTACATATGTATGTACATTGAGCTGGTTCTTAGAAAATTAAATCTTATTAATAGTCTGCAGTTGATTTTGCGAGTATGACAACGTTGATTTATGCGAGAACGATAATCCCAGCTGGAACTGCATCTGTTCAGGAGAGGAAGAATGCATGAATAGTTTTGCATAAACAGAGGAATGAGATCTTATCTGTGATACCGTTTATTTAAATACCTTTCAATCGTTATGTTGTATCGAACGTGTATTGGATATGGAATTATGATGCGATAAGAATAATTTCGAGCGTTATAAAGATACTTCATAAATAGTTCACGCGTTGTTTATAGTTAAGAAATTACTATATAACCTATTCATATACTAAAACTTGTTGAAATCAACAGATAGACATAAATTAAGGATGATTACAAAAAAAGTAGGACAAGACCGGGAAGATTATTACCGCCATAAAACTGGGCAATCTCATGGTAATTATAGTGCATAATAAACTCGTAAAAAACTGTTTTATAGTCGGAGAAAAAATATCTACAAATTGCTCCTAACTCATTCCAAATTAGAATTAATACTGTTGATGTTTAATAAACTTGATTACGATGTAGGATTCTTTTTTTTTTTGTAAACGAACTGTTTTCGAAATGATGTGTTTCTTTCGGTTTTTTTGCGTCTCTATAAAGCTAATATATTACGTAAGCAAACGTAGTTTTTTTGAACGCATAAATCTGCATTTTACTCTTGATATTTTTCGGAGTTGCGCTGATGAGACCTGCAAGGTCGAATCCCCGTGGTCCGCTTCTATATACATTCTGAAAGCTGAGAAAATTTGCTATCGGATAAAGAAATACTGGTGCGGTTTCGCGCGCCATTTACCTACAGAAAACGGGGTCAAAGTGTTCGAGGTCGAAGTTCCCTTCGAAACTTATCAAAAATCCACATTTTTTCCATACCCACCCCTTGGGATTTTGAAAAAAATCTCCACTTTGTTTGGCAAAAAAATATAAAAATAGCACCTAGGACGAGCGCTCCAATTCTCCATAGGAGTACGTTGGTTTTTGTAGGTAAACGGCACGAAACTACTATTAAAAATATGAAATAATGTAGGATAAAATATGGAACAATTGTCAAAAGATGAATTTTTCAAAAAGAAGTCTAATATTTTGCAACAACGTTCAGGTTAACTAGAACGTTCACAATGTTGAAGTTCATAAGATGAGGGAAGGTAGGGAGGGTAACCATTGATCCACACATTTTCGAAAACCACCTAAGAAAAACGAGCTGCAGAATATTTTGGGGGATATCCAAAATATGTGGTTTCAACGTGATAACACTCCAAAACACAATCAAGATCTTTTTGCGGGTCGGCCACCAGAGACTTCAAAAGGGCCATAGTATAAAAAGATGGGTGCGCTAGAGTATCTCAGTCAAAATATGGAGACCGCCAGTTAATACCTAGCAAGCTGCAAACGTAGTTGCTTCCTAGAATGGTACTGCTCTCTTAAACCGAGGACTGCGAAGAACATGGGAAACACCAGCGAAATCAACGTCATCACGCCAAAAATTGTCTTTGGCTTCCGCCACTAAGACCACAGCATAGGTCGAAAGGGCTAGAAGCCCACAGACTGTAATGTTAACAACGATCCTGATGACTAAGTATCATTTTCCAACGTGAAAATAGAATCATTTAAACCAATTTAAAAAGGAATAATGAAAGAAAATACTTTTTAGTATCTTTCTTTTTTTCGGCTTCCTCCAATAAAGCTTCTTTAAATCCCATTACTATGGAAGCGACTTTATTTGCTGCGGTTTCAGATTTTGGCGAGAGCGTTGCAATGGCAAAATTTTTGATAAAATATTCCATACCTACCTTTGGGATTTTGAAGAAAATCTCGACCTCTTCGATTTTGCTGAAATTTTGAATAGATAGATCAATAGACCATGCTGAATACAAAAAAAAATGTCAGATTTTGGCTAAAAGGCTTTGTTTGGCAGCGTTTTGTAATACAATATTTAAAATTAGAATGAGACAGTTTCTTGTTTGAGAAGTTTAAGATTTTGATGGTTGCACCAGGTTGTTTTAGGCTTCCTTTTGTTTTTATTCCAGAGTTTTGGAAAACAATTAGTCTAAAACAAACGGAATTTCTTTTTGACCAGCCCCCTCCTACTTTGTTTTACCTTTAAATTTAATCTTAATTAAAAATTAGTCTGAAAAAAAAAATTTATTTGCTGAGCCTCCATTTTCAAAATTTTGAATTTTAAAACTTGTTTCAGGTGTTTCTACGTTGTTCAATAGTTAAGCTGTTTAAAATTTTTCCAGAGATTTGCAAAATAATATTAAAAAATGGGCGAAAAACATCATCAATCAATTCCCCTTTTCAGAAATTTGGATTTTTGCAAGCTTTTCTTAAAAAATTAGTCTAAAAAGAGCGTCTCACGCGCTGTCTCACCTTTTCTTTAATTTGATGTTTTAAAAATTGTTCTACCTTGTTTAACATGAATTTGGATTATATTGTTCAAGAGTTCCTCAGCTTTCAGAATATACAGGGTCTTTCACGAAACCCGTTTGTTGGAAAGTTTAGGGAACCTACTGTTAGTACAATTCTGAAATTTTAACAGTTGCATTTGTAGTATTGGTTCTACTGTTTTAAAATATTTTCAACATTTTTTGTTATTTTAAATGTCATGGTATAATTTTTTTAATGACATAGACAACTGTTTCTAAGATATTTACAATTTTTCTTAATAATTTGCTATTGCACCATCTTAAAGAAAGGTCATAGATACTGGAAACTGTCAAAACTTTCAACAAAATTTATACAGGGGGATATCTTCACACATTAAAAATCCTTTTTTTTTTAATGGCACATAGTAGTTTTTATTGTAGCACGTGATTCTGCAAGAAGTTCTGCATTGAATTATGCAATTGCATAATTTATAATTTTTAAATAATAAAAGTATTTCTAGTTCAAAAAATTAAAAAAAAATGTGTAGGGGCATAATAAGACAAAAGGACTGATTTCGAAATAAAACTTAATGCCTCCTTAAATGCTCGAAATGGTCTTCCATCACACTCTATGCATTGTTGGAGCCGCTCATGCGTAGGCATTATAGCAGCTTCAATTTATGCTCTTAACATGCTGCAAATGGCATCTTGTATTCGTATTTTCATGTCGTCTCTCGTTGTTAGTGGAATTTGGTAAACAATATCTTTCAACCGACCCCAGAGATAGAAGTTCAAACAGGTGAGGTCTGGGGATCGGGGAGGCCAATCTTAGATATTCCTCTTGAGAAATGTGCTGGACAACCATCTAGTTGCAAAAACATATTTTGCCGTAATTGCAAGGGCACATCTTCTAATAAAATAGGCAATTGGTTTACCAGAAAATCAAGAAACGTGGCACCGCTTAGTAGTTGATCAAATAAATAGGGACCTATAATAGTTTCGCCCAGGATGTCACACCATACATTGAGACTCCAATGGCTTTGATATTGGACTTGGCGCAACTAGTGAGGATTGTTGTCAGACCAATAATGCATATTATGCAAATTAACGTTTCCATCACTTCTAAAAATACTTTTAAATACTTTTAAACCTCACTCCATGGCCTACTTTTCATATTCTGCGTACCTTACACTTGCATATTATATGCATTGATAACTATGGCCCTACACGTTTTTCTTACAATTTTTTGAACTAGGAATACTTTTATTATTTAAACATGATAAATTATGCAATTGAATCTTGAAAAACACAAATAAATAACAATAAATACCGGTGTAATAGAGTCTTTTTAAAATTGTGTGATAACTAAATCTTCTTTCTGCGATCTTTCAGGCTACGAATAAGATATCAAGATACGGTTTTCACTAGCCTATTTAGGTATCACTTGCTACATTTTTATGAAACAAAAGTCATATTATTGCATTTAATTTTTTAGAGAATTTTGCAATTTTCTGTTATTTTATCAAAAAGCGCGCTCTAGCGGCATTACTAAGAAATAGACATTTCACAGGTAAGATAGGTTTGATGGAACAATAAATGCTTTTTTCAATGAGACCAAGTTTGTTAAAATCAGTTCAGTCGTTTAGGAGTTACAGCTGTTTATTAAAAAAAAACATTTAATTACCCCCCACCACTTTATTTTAATAGATACGTCAAAAAGTGTTAAACAAAAATTAGTTGAGTAAAGCTTAGCTTTAAAAAGCATATATTTTTTGGTAACATTTACTGGGTGGATTTCAGTGAAAAATCACTTTAAAGGTTTAAGATACCGGTTACGCCCCCTGGCGACCATCTTGGAAATCTGAAAATATTTTCCACTGTCTTTTTTTGACCACTTTAGTCTTAAAAATTTTGCATTCTTATCTGACCACCATGTACTCAGGAGCCGTTTACAGTACAGCGTTGGGAAAATATATTACTGACTAAAGTTACCCCGAGAAATATCTGGAAATTATTTGGAAAAGCGTAGGATGACCGCTAGAGGGCGTAACTGATCGCCGAAAATTTCAATTCTTATTTTACGCAAAATTTATCAACTTAAGGTCTATTATAAATACGAAAATCGGAATCTACTGAAAATTTTGCATATTTTACATCGGACAAGTTTTTTGTATTTTGTCAAATAAGGAGAGGGGAGGAGGGGAAACTTTGTATTGAAAGAACGCTTATAACTTCGGTTCTGTCGAACCGAATTTTGCAAACTTAGTCTCGTTGAAAACAGCATTACACCTTCTAATACGTACAAATTAGAACCAATCTAATAAGTGACATGCATGCTAGAGGGCGCTGCTTAAATTTTTTCGGAAATTTTTTTTTTTCTCGAAAAAATTAAATGGAAACATACATTTTTGACAACAAATTAAAAAAGTAGGCTAAATTACCAATAAATCAGCGAAAACCGGGTATCGCTATCTTTTACCAATCCGAAGATATCCGCAGAAACGTGTCCGATGGTAAAAATTTCTTCTATGAATTTAAATTATTCTGCTTCCCGTCAACGGAATTTAGCAAATTTGGTCTTATTAGAAAGGATTTTCATTGGGCTATGTCTCGTAATTCAAACTGTTGAATATTGTTTTGTCCATTACCGCGAGAGGGCGTTAAAGAAATTCAAATACGTAAATTTTGTGACTTTTGAAAAGAACAGTACGTGTAAAGTTATATTTATGCTCATACTATAAAATAGTGAATTGAAAGCTTAAGATTTTAGTAAAAAGCACAACCGTATAATACAAATTAATAATGCAGAAAAACAACAAAAACTAAATCTTGAAGTTGTCTCCTATTATTTTCGATTCCAACTTTCACTCTACAACGAGTAGATAGAACTACAAGCGGTAGATCGCGTTGCAAAAATAAGATATTTTTTCGACCTAACAAATAAAAATCCCACCAAATCAAATTTGGGGTCCTGGGTAGTCATGGAAATAGACTGGCGCAGCACATTCATCATTTTGAAAAGCATATTGTTGCAAATTGCAAGCGACATTTCTTCTATTCTGTTTTCTTTACCGCCCTCTTGCGGTGACCGAAATAAAGAAAATATTAAACAATTTAAATCACTAGCTTTTTTTGACCGCCAAGCATTCCACGCACTGTTCTTTTAAAAATCATAAAATTTACGTATTTAAATTCTTTTTATCGCCCTCTAGCGGCGACGGACAAAATAAAATTAAACAGCTTCAATCACTACACATAGGACAATAAAAATCCTTTCTAATAAGACCAAATTTGCTAAATTTCGTTGACGGGAAGCAGAATAATTTAAATTTATAGAAAAAATTTTTACCATTTACACGTTTCTGAAGATATCTTCGGATTGGTAAAAGATAGCGATACCCGGTTTTCGCTAATTTGTTGGTAATTTAGCCTACTTTTTTAATTTCTTGTCAAAAATGTACGTTTCCATTTAATATTTTCGATAAAAAGCAAAATTCTCCAAAAAAATTTAAACAGCGCCCTCTAGCATGCACGTCACTTATTAGATTGGTTCCAATTTATAAGCGTTAGATTGGAGGAGTAATCCTGTTTCCAACGAGACTAAGTTTGCAAAATTCGGTTCAACAGAACCGGAGTTATAAGCGTTCCTTCAATGCAAAGTTTCCCCTCCTCCCTTCCCCATATTTCACAGAATACGAAAAAGTAGTTCGATGTAAAATATGCAAAATTTTCAGTAGATTCCGATTTTCACATTTCTAACGTACCTTAAGTTGGTAAATTTTGCGTAAAATAAGAATTTAATTTTTTTGTGGTCAGTTACGCCCTCTAGCGGTCATCCTACGCTTTTCTAAATAATTTCCAGATATTTCTCGGGGTCACTTTAGTCAGTAATATTTTCTTCCCAAAGCTGTGCTGTAAACCATTCGTGAGATATGGCCGAGCGACATTCTTAGTTGGCCACCCGGTACATTGTCTGGCCTAGCCGCTAAAACCATTGATGGTTAACTCGTTTGAGTCCACATAAGGACGGATGAATTTCCCGATTTGATTAGAATTATAATCGGTGATTTGATTGCCTATCAAAACTGGTACTGATGGCACGATACTGATAGGAACTATTCCGGTCGGGTAGAGAATCTCGTTTCGATTTTCAATGTAAACACATTAAGTGCACAACGTAAGTGCTCTCCACAATAATGTTCATCCGTTTATACGTTAAATAGCGCGATAAATAAATGCGCCGTCAATCGTGTGTTCGTTTTTATGCACCGGCGGGGATCGTGTGCCAAAATTGCCAAATAATTACCGTAGAAATGCGCTTTTACTTCAGTCGCTCAAACGCAGTAATTTGTTGCTGCCTTTATTGTTGTTGTATGCATGTATTGTGCGCCGATAAGTAGACTGTGAATCACGAGTTGGGTACTTCGAAAGGACTGCGTTGCAATTATCGCTTCAACATATTGACAAATATGCACAGCCTAGACGCTTATACAGACTAAGGTTATTGTTGTTGTGGTAAATTTCGTTCTGTTTAAATTTCGATATTGTCAGTTAGTTGAGCCTTGATTTGACGCGCTGGACTTAATTTTTTTTTTTTTTTTATCTTGTACGTACAAGAACGTAGATAGCTAGAGATGTCTTCGTGTTACGTAAAATCTGTCTGGTGTAGTTAAAAATAGTAGAATTACACATATGCACACATGAGAAATACATAGTAAAACTATAAAGCGGTAGTAAATTTTGCAGGATTATATGGGTCAAACACTTAGACATAATAAAAGTCTACATACATAAGTAAAGTAACAATTCTAAAGACCTAACCATTAAAATTTCCTACAAAAATAGCTCCAGGCATTGAGAAAGTACAAACAACAAAATGGCAGATGTTAAGTTAGATAGAATTGGCAGACTAGTAAAAAATCGACTCGTATAATCTTGAAATAAACAACGATAATGGCCTCGTTAACAGAACAAAAAAGAGATGCTAAAAGGAAATGAAGAGATCAAGAAGCTGATTTGACCAGTGGCCTTGACGGTCTTCCAGGGTTCTTGACATTCAACTGGTAAAAAAATTAGTTGCATCTGCACGAATATAATCTTGCGGTGCTCACCTTGCTCTCCAAAATGGCCCAGATGGAATAGCCTATTGGATTTGCACCTGGCGAATTCGAAACCCATTATGTGAACGAAATGAAGTGTGGAAGATGGTTTTTTTTTAACCATTCTTGGTTCACACGAGCTTTATGAGACGGTGAGTCTTGTGGGAACCTCCAAGATCTACGACCGAAATGTTTGCGTGCCCACGGCTCTAAAGTAGCTTTCAAAACATTTTCCCGATAATAAGTCGCATTGACTTTGACACCAGGCTCGATGGGAACGATTGGACAGTGTCCATCGTCCATTACTTGAGATGGAAAATTACTTCGGGTGGGCTCAAATTTTCGTGGATGCCTTCAATTAAGTAAACACGATCATTTTGAGAGTTTATGAACTGCTCAATCAGAAAAAATTTTTCACCAGAGAACCAGATGTTTGAAAATTTGCCACGTCGGTGTAAACGTAACAACTCCTTTGGGCTTTGGTGTAAGATCGTGTGCCACACTATTACGTTTGAATTCCATTTCGAATAACTTTTGTTCTATAAAACTTAGATGTTTTGTTCTATTAAACTTGCCAACGTGAAGTTGGTAACACTTCAATCGCCTAACCCTCTATCTACCTATCGCATTAAACAGTACCTGTCTAGCAATCAACATGGTTGTATCAGCAACCAGCCTACCATTACTAATTTAGTTAAGGTTACTCATTTAGATGACCTCAACAGGCTAATTTCAAAATCTATAGAAGACAAAGAGATAGCCGTAGCGACTTTCCTGGATATAGAGGGGGCATTTAACAATGCCACCACAAACTCAATTATCGAGGCTTCAAGGAGAAAAGGAGTTGCGCCGAAGCTTCTGCAGTGGATAAGAGCCAGCCTGGAAAGGGGGATAATTACATCCACGATTGGCGAGGCTACCATCGAAGTGGAGGCGGAGGAGGCTGCCCGCAGGGTGGGGTGTTATCCCCTCTTCTGTGGGCCGCTCTCGTTGACGACCTAATCCGAAAACTGATCAGAAAGGGCTTTTACTGCCTGGGATATGCTGACGACCTAACAATAGTCGTTAGAGGGCGATTTCCAAAAGTTCTGATGGAACAGATGCAAAGAGCTCTAAACACGATGGACAGCTGGTGCAAACAAGAGCGACTAGTAGTCAATGCTCAGAAAACACAAGTTGTCACGTTCACAAGAAAGAGATCGTTAGAGGGTCTGCAACCACTAGTAATAGGCGGGGAAAGAATACCACAGGCCAAAGAGACGAAGTACCTAGGGGTATGGCTGGATCAAAGGCTCACGTGGAACACGCATATCCAAAAAATAACCAACAAAGCTACTATTGCCCTGGGCAGGTGCAGGAGGTTATGTGGAAAAAACTGGGGCCTTAGCCCCAAAATGACTCTGTGGCTATATACCAGGGTAATCAGACCCATGATAGCATACGGAGCTATAGCTTGGTGGCCAAAGGTGCGACAGGCGGGGGCGGCCAGAACGCTGGATGGCGTACAAAGACTAGCTTGTCTGTGCGTCACAGGGGCAATGAGATCGACCCCCACAGCCGCAATGGAAGTCATGGAGCGCTAGATCTGCAGCTTACAGACTCATGCACAGTCAGGCACCGATAAGTAAATCGCACGGTGCAGAACATTAAAAACTACTAGATGACCTCAAGGCGGGGCCCCTAACGGGGACGCCAAGCGACGCCATGGTTCAGAAATTTAACCTAGATAGAAAATATCAGGTTATAATACCAGATAAGAAGGACTGGGAATACGCCCCCCCCACCCCAGTAAGAGCGGACTCAAGCTGGTATACCGACGGCTCTAAAACGGATCACGGCGTAGGGGCTGGCATTTATAGAAAGAAGCCGTTCAAGGCCCTTTCATTGAGCTTCAGCAAGGAATCGACAATTTTCCAGGCTGAGGTTGCTGCGATTCACCACTGTGTCAGAGAAGTAGACAGTTGGGCCGAACCAGGAAAAAGCGTCGCTATTTACTCTGACAGCCAAACAGCACTTAAAGCGATTAGTTCCGCAAGGCTGACTCAAAGCTGGTTTGGGACTGCGTAAGAGCCCTAAATGAGGTGGGCACCCTAAGGAAAATAACTTTGGCCTGGGTCCCCAGCCACACGGGAGTGAAGGAAAACGAGGCGGCCGATGAGCTGGCCAGACGAGGTTCGTCAAGGCCTTTCATAGGAGCGGCCCCTTCCTTCGGCATTACCAAATCACAAATTAAGAGGTCCATCTACGAATGGTCACAAAACAAGTCCAAGGAATGGTGGGAAAGATCGCCAGGACAAAGACAGGCTAAGGAGTTCCTAAGGGAACAGAGGCCTAAGTTTACTGAAGACCTACTGAGTAAAGACAGGAAGACTGTCAAAATGATGACCGGTCATTGCAGACTGAATAGGCATATGTTTAACATAGGCCTGGCAGAAAATGCTCTCTGCAGATTCTATCAAGAGGAAGAAGAAACCGCAGTTCATGTTTTGTGCCACTGTGACGGCCTAGCGAGGACAAGATTTCTAGTAATGGGGGTAGAGAACCCCACAGCCAACGGCTACACAAAAGAGTCGCTCTCAAAAATGATAAGTCTGATTAAGAAGGCGAAACTAGAGAACGTTCTCTAAGGTAAAGGGAATCACAATAGACCTGTAAAGGTCGCGGTGAATCAGGCCCGCATGCCACCCCACTCCTAATCTAACCTAATCTAAGGTTACTCAATATCTAAGAAGTAAGTGAGGTCCTGGAAACCCAGCAGGAGCATAACCTTGAAGGGGCTCTAGAAACTTTCTGACGGAAGGTTTCCACTTCTGATGTGGTTTAAACGTCGAGTTACTACCACGACTTCCTGACGCCCGTTCGCTCAATTTTTGCTCCTGAAGAAGCCTTACATTAGTGGCGAAACGTCAACTTTTTGTACATATTTTGTTTTTTTTATTATTATTATGGAAAACGCTTTCAAATTCATTTTAGAGGTTGCCATCATATTTACTATGGTCTACGAGCGTTTTTCCTCGACGATCGATAGATAGACGAAAACAGGTTTTAAAATATTCCAAAAAAATTAAATTAAAATTCAGAAAATTCAGAGAATATTAGAAAATACGACTGCACTAAGTGCTCGCCAGATAAAAATCATGATTTTGATCAGTGAAAAGGGTTATCCCAAATTATTAGCAATTATTCTTCTAAAACTAGCCTAAAAACAGTGCTCAACGGCGACAGCCCCCTGTCAATGTATCTTTGGCTCGTGTAATGGACATGTTTGAAACTTGGCTTCATATAAAATCGCGTTTGATGAACAGGCAGAACCAGGCATTGGACAGCATTTTTATCACCAAGAAGTTCTTGAAAGATCCAGCTAAGCTCAGAAATGCAGAGTTAACTGTTTATTGTTATCAGTGTTGATGAATTTTTAGATGACGGAAGAGAGAAGCAATTATATAACTCTAGTAATTGGTTGCAGAATATCATTCAAATTCAGTTTCAAGATCTATTCTGTGTATACCCTTAATCGTTTACTCTCAATTGATCTTCAGACTTCGGTAAAAGTCTAGGATTTTTTTAGGGGCTGTAGTTCTAATACTAGCCGGTTCTACGTTCGAGATAGTGGAGCCTCTGCCGGACCACCGCCTCGCAGTTGCACATAATCTGTTCCACCGTTTTGCTATGTTCGGAACAGAATCGGCATACATCACCCATCTGCTTCAGGAGGTACCACAGAGGGCCGTGGCCTTGTGATGATGCTGAGGTCTCTTCTATTGAGCTCCAGCAGAGATTTAGCCCTGATGACTGATTGTCTTCGTTTTGGGGGTGTTAGCTGTCAGTACGAGACTTTTTTGTTCACTTTCCCACTGTTGGAGGTGAGCTCTTACATGGTTTTTGGTGAGAGGACAAAATTGCTCTGGTCCAATAAATCGGAACGCCGCAGCTTTCTTTGCAAGACCATCCCCAGTTTAGTTGCCTTCGCACCTCAAGTGACCTGGTATCCACATCAGTGTGAGTGTATTTTTTGGGCCACCGCATTGAGGGTGAGTAGATAGTCGCTTTTTAATGTCTTTTGATAAGAATTCTGTACCATGTTCCGTGTTCGATGTTGAATAGAAAATGGAAAGGAAGTGTGATCTCACAACCGAAAAAATTGCCGAGGCAGTGGCTCTGCTGAAATTCTCCAACCTCAGTCAAAAAGAAATTGGTGCAAAAATGTGTTTATCGAAGGGTTCCTTATAAAAAATTGCTATTTCCATTAAGCATGGTACAACCATAACTGGCCATCACAAACCTGCTACATGATAGGAATATCAATATGTCGAAACGGACAATAAGCGAACACGGCATTAAAACTTACAAAGCTACAAAAAAAAAAAAAACTGGATAAAATTCAATGTAACTAGCGGTTGGTCTGGGCTGAGCGATATTTGTAATATAATTAATAATAATAATAATTTATCTATATACTGTATATAATTCAAGGGCTTGTTGCTGTGTGACTGTACAAAAATTGCTCGCATACTAATTGTGTTGACTGTACAACAACGTCAAATTTGATCTAGAAATGCCGTTTTTTGATAAGAGAACATTTATAACCCTAAATGTGTTAGCTCATCCTACCTGCCATATTTGGAGTGGCCAAGTTTTGCCTTAATAGTGCAGAATTTCTGTAATGGAAATAAGCCTACCGTACGTGGACTATGTCGATACTACAGATTCGATAAACTCAGAATGTTAAATTATAGCTAACTTTGAAGGGCACCTTGCTGCAGAATAGAACAGAAACTGTTGCTTATGGTTCCGGTGCTCTCGTTTCTTATTTGGATTCTTGACTACAATTAAATTGTTTCGATCAAAATTTGTCCCCAAAACGACTAGAAAAATAATGCAAAATGTAAATTAGGTGTCTCGTAAAGAACGAGTAAATAAACTTGAATTTATTTTAGTACTGTAGTTAAGTATCGGTTTTGAGGAGAGGCAAAAAAAAACAACCTCAAAGTATTTTTTACATCAACGTCCTAATAATGTCATTCCAATTTGCTAATTTTTACATTGACATGACACATTTCTCCCTTGGACATTTTCAATATTAATTAAAATCATATTTCCTGCCTAGAGAAAAACTAACCGACGTCGTGCAAAAACTCTTGCTAATTCACCCAATTAAGTGAAATTATCTTTCCCAAAAAAAAAAATCTCATTGTTTCCGCACGATATATCCATCCGATGTTTTGTTATTTTGGCATCGAAGCCAACTTACCAAATGACATCACGAATGTTGCCAACTATGACGTCCGATCTGTATATTTATATCTCTCCCCTTCCCCGTAAATGAGAAGCAGAAAGAATTAACAGTCGTAAATTTGTAAGGTGTCTTTTTTCTCGCTACTTAAGAGGGGACATCATTAAAACAAAACGTTAACGCATGTTCGTGATTCACACACGAATCGCTTAAAGTGAAACGCGTTGGTGTGGTCTCTCCTCCTATTTTAATTAACTTCATTTAGAATGTACGTTTTATTTATAAATACTTCAGTTCTTGGTTCTCTTTTTTTTTTCGACGAGGGAAAGAGGGAGCGGGGAAGATTATGGGCTTACGTTTATTGTGACTGTCTGGTGTGTTGTGTGGAGAGAAGGTAAAAAATTCAATGTCGACTATATAAAATGATGACAAGATGGTAAAAATAAATCTAATACGTGTGGCATCGCGTTGTAGTGAGCTCTGGCGATAATCGAGATCTGGCAAATGTTTCCGACTTCATCTACCTAGTGAAATTAAAATAAGTTTAATGAAATTTAAGCTTCTGTACAGGGACTGGAAAACGAACAATTTTTGATAAGGAAGATGGTTTAATGATGATTAGCTGGAATTAGTGTCGATTTTTCTGGCATTCTCTTTGACCCCTTTGAAGTTAGATATGGATAATGAGGCCTCCAAACTCTAATTTAATAGAGGACAATTGATGACCACCACCTTTTTCGAATTTAGCTCTTTGGTTTTGATCCATGAGACCAGTTTGTCTGACGATTGGCGATTGGATTCTGTCTTCATTTTGTCCTCTTAGCAAGAATATTGATCCAGTGCGAAGTCTTTTGCTCAATATGATTGTTCACAAAATGACTTTAATCCAATAAGTCAAGTCCATGTGCCCTTTTTATTTTTTGGAAGGCCATCAGCAATCTCATTACCCTTACATTCCCAGTAACTCGGCCTTCACGTCAGTGTAACTGTGTTACAATATTCTTGACGAATCTCAGGACTAGTTTTGATCAGTTCAGGTTATCGTCTTTGATCGTCTGTTCTAGATGCTAAAACCTTTCCTGGCTACCCGTACTCGTCTGTTTTAGTTCCCAGTTCGCAGAATCGACGCGTGTCTTGATCAACTTTGCTCGTTTTTTTTAAATGGTATCTTAGAGGCCTCGAAGGAGAGGAATAGAAATAGAGAAGATATATATTAACGGTGATTTAACAAGAAAAGATAGAGATAATCAAAGACAACTTCGAATGAGAGCACAAGAAGAAAAAGGAAAAGGAAACAGCGTTAAGGTGGGGTACAATATGTTCATCATAAATGGGAAAGAATGGAGATAGAATAAGGAAAAAGAAGTACCCGAAAAGAAGCGCGGAAAAAGATAAGGACATAGCGATGGTAAATGCCAATAGACAAACGGAAAAAAAACTGGATAGACAAAACAAAAAGAATAACAAAAAGCTGGAAGATGGGAACATGGAATGTCAGAAGCCTAACAGGAAAGGAAGATGAATTAGTGGAGGAATTGGAAAAGGTTGATATGGATATACATACTTGATATCACTGAAACGAAAACAAGGAACAGAAGGACATTTGTTGGTGTATAGTGGAGTCAAAAGAGAAAGGAGAGCCAGAGGAGATATATAAAAAAAGAAAATATAAAGTATTTACAGAAATGGCTTGTTCGGAAATAATTTTAAAAAAACTTTGATAAACCAACGAAAACAACAATCATAGTAGCATACGGACCAAATGAAGATAAAAATGTGGAAGCTAAAGAAACATTCTGGGAACAGCTATCTGAAATAACAGAAGAAACCAAAGGAAGGGTAATAATATTGGGAGATCTAAACGGAAGAGTGGTAAGAAAGGATAACGAAACAGGAGAAACGAATGGCAGACATGGAGAAGAAACTAGAAACAATAATGAAAGAAGAGTAATAGAATACTGTTTATTTCACAACTTAGATATAACAAGTAGTTTCTATGCACATAAGGATATCCATAAATACACAAGAGAAGTACGAAGTAGAAACGAAAGATCGATAAAGGATACTATTTGGTTCTCTCGAAAATAAAAATACGAGGGAGCGTTTTTATATTCGCGGAATGGGGAATAAGCGGTGGAAATAAAAAACCAAATTATTTTTCTTTTTCAATATATTCACCTGCAAGACGGATACATTTTTCACATCTTTCAATTAATTTATTTATACCCTCATAAAAAAATGATTTCTCTTTATCTGCAAAATACGCCGAAACTGCCTCCTTGACTTCATCATCGGCAATAAATTTTTTACCCCGCAGCTCTTTTTTCATTATCGGAAACAGGTAATAATCACTCGGGGCCAGGTCTGGGCTGTAGGGTGGGTGATTCACAATTTCGAAGCCCACCTTATGCAGGGCAGCTAACGCAACGCGGCTCTTGTGGACGGGCGCGCTGTCGTGCAAAAGCAGCACACCTTTCGTCAATTTTCCCCGTCTTTTCTCTTTAATGGCTTCTTTTAGTCGCTCTAATATTGAAGCGTAATATTCTCCGGTTATAGAAACACCTTTATCTTTATAATCAATCAACGGGTCCTTCCGAGTCCCAAAATACGGTTGACTATTGTTTGAGAGACGATTGTGCCGGGGTTCAATTTCTTGGGAGGTGCTGTGACATTTTATCAGAGAGTTTAATGGATCGTCTTGTTTGGACTGTTGGGAGCAAATGATTGAACGGCATCATAAAAGGCGATATGATGCTGTCAAAGCCATTTAAAACAAACACTAAACTACACCGCAAGAGTTGCAGTGATAGCCAGACAAGTAATACAATACACATTTAAAAAAAAAAAAAAAAATCATCCTTGTTTCTTCTGATTGTGACACTTTAAATTTATTGGGAGAGGTCTTGTTTGGACTCAGGTTCATAATGATGAACCCAAGTTTCGTCTCCAGTAACAATTCGACTCATACGATCATCCTTGTCTTCATTACAGAGGTCCAAAAATGCACGCGCTGTTGTTACTTGGTTGGTTACTTGGTTTATGTTACTAGGTCGACGATAGCTCAAAGACTAACTGTCAAATAACAATGAAACTTCGTATTTATACTAATTATGAGTCGCTGCACAGGCCATGCCCCCAATGCGCCTAATCACCCCCCTACAACCCGCTCATTCCGCGAATATAAAAACGCTCCCTCGTAGATATCCAACAAACAATTGAGAAAGTAAAAACAAATATTAATAAAACAGGGAAAGAGTAGAAGGTAATTAGAACATATAAACTTAGAGAAGAAGAAACGGTTAAAGTATACAAAGAAAAAATCGAGGGAGAAATTAATAAAATAAAACAAAAAATAAGTAATAACATAGAAACAGAAACACTATGGAAAATAGCCAGAGACACAATAATGGCAGTATCTGAAGAAAGTTGTGGGTATAGTAAAATAAGTAAACATAAAAAACAAACAAAGTGGTGGAATGAAGATATAAAGCAAGAAATTAAACGAAAAATACAAGCGTGGGAAACTACTTATGCAACAGAAATAATCAAACATATAACAAATATAAAGAACAGAGAAGAAAAGTTAAAGAACTGGTGAAAGATGCAAAACGAAAGGGAAACGTGATAGAGGGAGAGGAACCGCAAAGACAATATGACAACAAAGACAACGGGGACAAGGACGTAGGAACTAAGGATAAAACAGCAAATAAAATGAAAAAAATTATAAAAGATCCTGCTAAAGTAAACATATCAAGTAAAGACTTGGCAGAAGCTGGTTCATCGGGTATTTTAAAACGAAAAACTATCGAAAAATTGTCGAACGATTTTGATATCTACTGATAACGAATCAGACACTAGCGTGAGTGCTAATGTGTCGTTTGAAGACCTTCAGCCTATTCCCCGGTTTTTAAGGTCTAGCCATGAAAAGGGTACGAAAACACATTCTCAATTATTTACTATGACATCAAATAAGATAGAATTAGAGATTAAAGAAAATGCAAAACTTAGAAAATTGGAATTGGGAAAATCAAAAGGAACCAAACGGAAATTAGTGACAGATAATAAACTAAAGAAAGACAAGCCAAATAGCAAGAAAAACATTTTGGAAGAGGCCACTGATCCTTGCATCATATGCACGGAATTTGACAAGGACAATGAGTGGTGGGTGACTTGCCCTTGTGGAAAATCATCACATGCAGAATGTGCAGGCGTGGAAATCACTCAACTGTACATTTGTCATTTTTGCCAGCCATATAATTTTAATAAATCGTAAAACTTTAAGCTACTTGCTTGAAATTACCATGCGTACATATTTGTCAACTTTGTTCTTTTGTTATTTAGGAGCATTTTTTTGTTTTTTGTGGTCGATATTCCCCGAATAGGTAGGGTAATACCGATCATTTACATTTATACCGTTATATCAAATAAATGTTTTATTTTGTTTAATTTTCATAGTTTCACTTTCTCTTATTCTTCCCTGATTGTACTTTGTTAAATTTTACATAAAAAAAGTTTTAAATTCTAGCTAGTTTGATATACAGGGTCGGGCAAAAAGAGCGGAACACCGAATTTATGGCTTAACTAGTGCTTTTTCGTAAATTTAACCTTAATTAAAGTTTTTGTTTGTAATTATTTTATATATTATTTATTGGTGTTTGCAGATTTTCTGTTTTTGTCACATTTTTGGAGATATACATATATCACCGGATAGTTTTTTTAAATGAATCACCCTGTATTTATATTTTTTTTGGGTAGATATTTTTTTCCTGAACTCACTAATACTAGGTTTAGTGGGTCTCTGACTTATGGTTTCATAAGAAAAAAATAAAATATAATGGCATCTAAATATTTATTTAATAAAAACCGAACAACAATTATTGAAAATTCTATTCATTAAAGCGTCCATTAACTTTAACAAATGATTATGAAATTCATTTCTCGCTCAAAATATACTCTTTTTGCCGGGCAAAAAGAGCGGAACACCGAATTTATGGCTTAACACGTTCGCTGCGGTGGACGCGGATCCGCGTCCGCTCGGGCTTACTCGTCATGCGTTCGACGCGGATCCGCGTCGCTTGTAGACTTCTCTTTTCAAGGCTAGTATTTAACCAGCGTTCGTCGTATGCAGTCATGCTTTCGTTAGCGTCTACTTAAGGCATATTATTTTCTATATCTGCACCAGTTTTGAATTTTGTTTATTTTTTTATACGTTGGGGTCTTCTCAATATGACAAACAGTGAGGCAGGTCCATCGAGACCTAAGCGTTCTAAATTTCAAATTAAAAGTAAAAACTGGCTCACAGAAGAAGAAATGGAGTATTATTTGTATCACTCGTCGAGCGAGGAAGAGAATTCGGGTGACAAATTTATGCCAGATACAAGATTTTATTTTTTATTTTTAAATATTCTGTGTGAGTTTCTTCAATTGTCGATTTTATATAAATAAAAACGGAATATAGACTAATTGTGGTGTCATTTATATGTGACGCGAATCCGCGTCCATTAGCAACTACCGCGAAACTTTTGTCCCAGGTGCTGCCGACGCGGATCCGCGTCCTCGTATCAAATGTCACTTTTACTGTATATTTGTACTCAGGAGACATATCTTTGATTATTATTATCAAATTACAGTACAATTTGATCATAAAATTATTTAGCATCAACGTATTGCGTCAGGAATATACTCGCAGCGAACATGTTTAACTAGCACTTTTCGAAAATTTAACCTAAATTAAAGTTTTCGTATATTTTAAGCTAGAAATGAATTGCATAATCATTTGTTAAAGTTAATGGACGCTTTAATGAATAGAATTTTTAGTTATTGTTGTTCGGTTTTTATTAAATAAATATTTAGATGCCATTATATTTTATTTTTTTTCTTATGAAACCATAAGTCAGAGACCCACTAAACCTCGTATTAGTGAATTCAGGAAAAAAATATCTACCCAAAAAAAATGTAAATACAGGGTGATTCATTTAAAAAACTATCCGGTGACGTCATATCTCCAAAAATGTGACAAAAACAGAAAATCTGCAAACACCAATAAATAATACATAAAATATACAAAAACTTTAATTAAGGTTAAATTTACGAAAAAGCACTACTTAAGCCATAAATTCGGTGTTCCGCTCTTTTTACCCGACCCTGTATATTAATTATTTTCCTTAAGTGGTCGGGATTCCCCATATTTCCCCTACTCAGTCCTATAAGTACTTTTCAATATAATACTTGTTGACGTACTGAAAGATTGAAACTTGATAATTTGGGAAACAGCACTGAAAAAGAGAAACATGAAAATGAACACAGACAAAACTAAAGTGATTAGCTAGTTCGCATGTTTATACTTCATGTATTTTGAAACAAATCAAGCAACACCAACACTACATTTATGCAAATCATTTCTATAAACACCGCCCAAACATTTTTATATTGCACAAATGGATCTCCAGTTCCTAAAGTTGGTTTATATTATGCTGTTTTTGTAATCTCACAACGGATGCTCTAAATTTACTAGCTGTTAATCTATATTTAAATTAGAGGATATAATGAAAATTAGTCTTGTAATCCGAGATGTATGTATATATAAACTAGACTAACCGATACATATATTTAGATAAGATCCTCCTCAATTAATAGTCTGTTAGGAACCGAACGGTCCACATTAAAACCCAGAAAAATAAATCAAACTCAAACATGTTTTCTAACCGTAAAACGAGTGCATCTCTACGATTCACGAAACTAAAATTCGCGATAACTAATACGTACATATTTATAGAGTTAAAATGGGTAATGTAATAAGTATACATGTGTAATACGTATACCTGGAATTGCGAAAGCAAACAAAGCACTTTGTTAAAGAGCTTTCGTATGGGTTATTTTCGCAAACTCATAGTTTTAAACTAATTAGCTTGCTGACACTTCGTAAACTGGAGAATACTGCACCAACCACGTGAAGCTATAACAGCTGTGTTTACAATGTAAATGACAACGAGTTTTCATCACGTTTAGGTGATATCTCTTATGTATTATAATATAATCATGTGTTGCGTTTTCTATGTGAATATCTTTTAATAAAATAGTACTAAATTACTAGAATGAGAAATGTCGGTAGTTCGTTTGCTGTTTCTCTTTCAGCAGCTGCTGTTTCTTCTTTTCTCTTTTCTGATTGTAACCGGCTCTCTCTAATAAACACATCTTCGCATACTTGAGGTGGCTAGTAACTCCACGGATCGAGGTCCAAAGAGGAAAATATTTTTTATATTGCATTTTACTAGTCGGCGTCAGCGCAATTCTCTATAACTTCTTCGAATTTCTTCGAGAGTTAAAGACGTCACAGCGTCTCTAATCCTCTCCTTTAAATCTTCTACGTTCGGGGGAAGATTATTTGCATAAACTATTTGCTTCAAACGACCCCAAAGATAAAAATCAGCCATTGTTAAATCAGGGCTCCTTGGTGGCCATATCACGGGACCATTTCGACCTATCCAATTCTGTCCAAATTTCTGATTTAACCATTCAACAACAATCCTAGCATAATGAGCCGGACAACCATCTTGTTGGAAATAAGAGCTTGCGAGGTAATTAATCGGTAGATCGTCCAAACGTTCATCAACAAAATTTTGCAGCATATCCAAGTACGTATGCTGATTGCCAGTATTATCAAAAAAATATTGTCGAATGATATCATGATAAGAAATTGCACATCATACATTAACTTTTGCCGAATATTGTCGATTATCTCACATGTTGAGATGCAATTGATTATCCATGATTTGAGCGCCCATCCACAGACAAAAATACAAACGTTTCGCAGGATCTCCGGGTTCTAATGCATGATTAAAAATGGGCTTGTAGGGATGGAACTTCCTTTGTTTCAAAATCTTTTGAATGAGCGATTTACTAATTCCCAGATGGACTGATCTGCGCCGCAAAGAAAGTTTGGGATAGTTCCGTACTGAATCCATTACAAGAAGAGTGGCGGCGCGGCGTCGTCTTCATCGCGTGCTATATTGTTTTCCTTTACATCCAGTATGGAACCAGTGGATAGGAATTTTTTTACCAATGCTCGTGCACCTCTATTTGAGATGTAAATATCCGGGAACTTTTGATTAAATTCTTCGACAACTCGACGGATCGCTTTACTACCTTTGCCATAGCATTGAATTAGGTAAATTCGTTGGTCTTTTGACAACATTTTCAACTATTATGGTTGATTTTTCTAACTGACAGTTAATTAGATAAATAAATATCGCTAATTACCATGACAACGCAACTTAACTTCTGGGACAAATAAAACGACCTATTTTTCGATTTTTATCTTAAACTAAAAGAAATTTTGAAAATGTTAAAACTGACTTGGCCGTTTCGAGACATGCAAAAACTTTTATCAGGAATACATTTTTCTTGTAAAATGCAATATAAAAAATATTTTCCTCTTTGGACCTCGATCTGTGGACATACTGTACATAGTTACTAACTACCTCAAGTATGCGAAGATGTGTTTATTAGAGATAGCCGGTTACAATAGAATCAGAAAAGAGAAAAGAAGAAACAGTAGCTGCTGAAAGAGAAACAGCAAACGGTAAAATGCAAAATAAGAAAGTTTTTCCTCTTTGGAACTCGATCCGTGGACATACTGTATAATGGCGTGATCAAAGTCTTGTAAGTAAAATCTTCACAACAATTAGAACCAAATGGGCTTTAATGACTTTTAAACCCTACAAATCACCTGGAGGAGAAGAAGAATGTCTATAATATCTTAAAATTGAAAAACGAGATGGTATCTAAGGATTGATTGAAAGTATTTTGAATACGTACACTGCTAACGTTAATGAATTGCTAGAATAACGGAGACATCACGATCGTTAATAGACAATATTTTTGTGTTGTGGGCGATACGCGATTGTTTGATCAACAAGCGCCTTTGACGCGGTTGATCACCAATTACTCCTTGCCAAATTATATTCAGTGAGTGTAAGAGGTTTAGCTTACGATCTATTTTCATCATACTTAACTAATAGGTATTCCAGAGTAAGCATTAGGGGTGATGTCTTCGTTGATGAGAATCTCCCGTGGTGATCCCCGCAGGGATCGGTTTTGGGGCCGTCGTTGTTTTTGTTATATGTGAATGATCTCTGCCCTCATTTGGGCTGCTTCTCTCTATCCCAGTATGCTGATGATACGAGTTGCATTATATCCGAGGCGTCGATACGGCAAACGTCAGTTGTGTGTAATAATGTTGTCTGCGGCATAACTGAGTGGTCTTCCTTGAATGAGCTTGTCTTAAACGGGGCTAAAACAGGTTTACTGAATTTTTTCATTCGTCATTCGTTTTAGCGGCAGAAGTATACCTGAGAGTGACCGCGTGAATTTCCTAGGTTTGTCTGTGGATCGGCGGCTTAGGTTTGAGCAACACTGTGAAGTACTCCAAAATAAACTTTGTTCGGCATTATACGCTGCCAGATCCCTACGAAGTAGTGTCAGTTTACATTCAAGCTATTTTATTATGCGTATGTTGAATCCAGACTGCGGTCCATCTGCAAAGAAGGTATTTATATTGCGAGAAAAATTATTAGAATTATGATGGGAGTTGGATCTACAGACTCGTGTCTTTGCTACTGACAATGTTCCTTGAACCATGGCAATAAAATTTATTATTATTATTATTATTCTTAATAATTTAAACGGGTCGATGGCCGCAGTGGTTAGGCGGCTGACTATCGTTGTGAGAGGACGATAGGTGCCGGGGTTCAATTCTCTGGAGGAACGGTGACATTTTTTCCGAGAGTTTAATCCCGGATCGACTTGCCATTCGCTGTTGGGAGCAAAGTGATTAACAGCGCGCCATCATAAAAGGCGATATGATGCTGTCACAAAGCCATTGAACACAACCTACACACACAAACTACACCGCGAGAGTTGTAGTGATAGCCAGACAAGCGGTACAGCTTACGAAGTCACTGCAACTAAGCACCCACAAAACATTTAAAAAATATATTATTATTATTATTATTATTATTATTATAGAACAATGCGGATAAAATATGTGTAACAACTGATCAGCGTCCACAAAAAGTTATCGCCAAAAGGGGCCGGCTATTCCCCCATATTTGATATTTTCTCGAGTAAATTTCAAGCCCTTTATATTGCACAATGCTGGTGGTAGGATTTGGTGGTCCCTCTTCTTAATCAAGGTGAATTACCGCTTGTTACCTGGAACATTTTATTAAATTTGCTAAGCCATCTACAGACAAAACTATTCTGTTATTAACGGACACTCACGAGAGCCACATTACTGTAGAAGCTTTGAATTTTTGCAAGGAAAGGGACTTCATTTTATGGGGTAGTGAGGTAGCCTTTAAACCAGTAAATATTCAGAAATGATTTGGCCCCTTAATAACGAATTATTTTCCGACGATGATTATCTTAATTATAATAATAATAATCTTCTTCTGCACCCTACGTTGGCTGCCAAAATTACTAATTATTTTGAAACTTTTGACTAGTTTTTTTCCGATATTCTTCCCTAGTTTTTCAATAAAATTGTTAGAGCTTAAAAAAGGGAAAAAAATGAAACATTGACGTAAGAATAATGTTACTAATGTAGATAGTATGAGAGATTTAATGTCGTATTATTTATGAAATTAACATCAACAATTAGTAGCGTTGACTAATCCAAAAATTGCGCATATGATTCAGGTGTGCAATGAATGGATTATTTGTTTCGTATTTTGATAGGCCAAAGAGTTACGGAGTAAAGATGGCTGCCAAGAGTGCAATAATTTCTCATAAAACGTAAACAACCAGTATTTCATTCTCGGACATGTATCGGTTTATTTAGGGCAACGACTATTATACATTAAAATGGTCGTTATAATTAAGCAATAATTACAACAGTGTGGATCATTTATCCGAATAAATCGATTCTATTCTGACCTAAATTTAGGACTACAAACTTTATTTATTTTGGATAAGTGCTTGCCAATTTTCTTATTTTTGTTGTTGCTCTTTCGGTGGAAGAACGCACCGATTTATAAACAAATTAGCCGGTAAACGTTCGGGGATACCAAATAATTACTTAAATCGTGTTTACTATAATCTTTTCCGGTAATGTATAGGTTTGATATGATTTGGCCGTACTCCAATGCAAAAACTGAACGATTTAGTCTGTTATTATTCCAAACTTTTGCTTATTTACGACTTTGATAAAGTATAAATTTTGATTTGCATATGATTACACACGATTCGGGACAGATTTAAATGTCCACCATGCAATTTATTTACATGGCATGGAGCTTCAGCATAAAATTAAAAAAAACTGTTTATCCCAAATATAGAATAGTCAATATTACGAGGAATGCACTCCAGTGTAGAGAAAATATAGACCGTTAAAAGGGAAATTTATTTCCGGTAGAACGGCAGCCATTCTCAGGCTGATTGGCCGCTTTAACTATTTCCAGAATTGTGGTGTAATGTTTGTACATTCAAACTCTTAAATGTCTCGAAACAAAACAAAAACCGCAAGGTAATAAATTGTGCGATTTAAAGTAATCGTTACCGTTAGAACCAAACTGTCATACGATGATCACTGTTGATCACAGTGATATTCAAACTTCATTATTTTTTTTCTATTCAGAACAGAAACATGTTCGCCAAGTTCGAACCCGAATGCAAAATACTCGCTGAGTAGTAATTGCAGAGCAACCAGTACGAATACAGTCATCTATAATAAACAGACGATGCTTAACTCGCAAAGCCATTGCGACTATCGAAAATGGAAGATGTACCGCTACTCATTGGATTAGTAAACCAACCACAACTTACACAGTGGTCTCTCCGGCAGGTCATTTTACTGAACCCTCTACAAGAGCCAGGACACCCCAAACAAACCCCAAAACAATTGCCCGAAGAACTTTTTTCGCGTGATAAATAGCGTCTCCAAATGATAATGTTATGGGAGCAATCTCCATAACAGTAAACCATGTCTAGATTCAAAGCAAGCTCTGTAATACGTCAGTGGGTAATTTTTCATCATTTCTCGGAAGATGTTACAGCAGAATGTCATTGTTTAAGTTTAAGGCATTCACATAAATCACCAACAGCAACAGGCGCAGAATAGAGCCTTGAGAAACGCCTACGTTTAAATTTTCAATTTGGAACCGATCAGACTTGTCTCCGATTGCACAGATTTGATGCTATCCAATCATGGCAAAGTCCGCGAATACCATCATATTGCTGCAATTTATGTAGCAAGAGACCGCAGTTTACAGAACCGTAGGTTGGCTGCTTTATAGTTTTGCTCTAGCTGTCCGTGGGTGTTCTTAAATACATGGCAGATGCTATCTGTCCAAACTAATCGTACAAGATCTTTCCAAAAGTTTAGGAATAACAAGAGACAAGTTCGAAATAGGGTGGCACTTCGATATAGGTCCGCCATTACCATTGTCTTGTATCGAGAACTAATTTGGCCATCTTCAGGAGCGACGAGAAACGCACTAGGATAGAGGTTAGGGGCTCAGAAATGTAGTCTGCAATATCGGTTACAATTAATTTTTGTTCTGGAATAAATTGATTTTTAATTCATTCCGTCGTTTGGTTGTGGTAGGAGATTTTAACAGCAGAGTTGGAACAAGAGATGAGGAATATAATGAAGTTTTAGGATCAAATGGAGAGATTGTGAGAAACAAAAACGGAAGAAGAATGCTGGACTTTTGTTTATTGCATAACTTGGTGATTACTAACTCCTTCTTCCAACATAAAAACATACACAAATTCACTAGAGATGTCAAGAGTAGAGGGGAGATGTCCATAATCGACTATATACTGATTAATAAGAATAGTAGAAAAATCGTAATCGACACAAAAGTAAGAAGAGGACCAGAGATAGGAAGCGATCACTATGCCGTAATAGCAACAGTACAGGAGAAAGATCAAAACAAAGTAAACCAAAATATCCACACAGGTAAAGAAAGTCAAACAGAAACTCTTAGAGGATATAAATTAAGAAGCAAAAGAATTGCCGAAAGATACCAGAAAAAGAAAGCAGAAAGAATAGAAAACATAGAAATTAACGGAAATACTGAAGAGATTTGGAAAACGTTCAAAGACGTAATAATAACGACAACTAAAGAGATATGCGGCGTAAGCAAAAACAAAAAGAAAAAACAAACAAGATGGTGGACAAACGAAATAAGACACCAAGCCAAGATAAAGAAACAAGCATGGCAAACATACTTAGCAGAGCAAACAGAGGAAAAATATGATATATATATAAAAGAAAGGAAGAAAACAAAACAATTCGTGATAGAAGCAAAAGGGAAGCTTGGAAAGAATTTGGCGAAAAGATGGAAGAAAACAGCAAAGAACATCAAAAACTTTTCTATAGAATCATGAAAACAATAAGAAATGAAGAAATGCCACAACCCACAAACCTCATACAAAATAAGAAGGAGAAATCATCAGCGATAGAGAACAAATAATACAAAGGTGGAAAGAACATTTCCAGGAATTGTTGAGTGGAGGAGCGGAAGACGGAAACGATAACGAACAGCAGATCATAAGAGAGAAAGAGACAGAAGAAGTAATCACTATGGATCAACTGGAAGAAGCAATTCATAAACTGAAAAACGGAAAAGCACCAGGAGACGACAAAATCACGGCAGAAATAGGACAAAAAGGGAAAGAATTGATGTAGGAAATATATAATAAAATATGGATAGAAGAGGAAATACCAAATGATTGGAAGAAGACATTAATAGTACCCATATACAAGAAGAAAGGTAATAGGAGAGATTGCAATAATTATAGAGGAATATCACTCATAACCACTCCGATGAAGATACTAGAGCAAATATTAGATAAGAGGTTAAGAACAATACTTGAAAATACGCTTCATGAATCTCAATGTGGATCCAGAAAAGGAAGGAGTACGCAAGACCCAATTTTCTCCATAAAACAGCTTATACAAAAAGCCTCCTCAGAACAAAAGAAAGTATACCTGGCATTCATAGATATAGAAAAAGCTTTCGATAAAGTACCAAGGGAAAAGTTCTGGACTATCTTAAGAGAACGAGGGGTAGATGGTAAAATAAGACGTACAATACAAAAAATATATAATAATAATACCAACGCAGTAATAGCTAACGATTTGGAATCAGACACTTTCAAAACAAAGGAGAGGCTCCGACAAGGAGGTAGTCTAAGCCCAATGTTGTTTATTGTCTACATGGACGACATCATTAAAAAATGTACGGAAAAGAGCAAGAAGGTCAAAGTTGGACATTTTAACCTAACAGCAGTGGAAATATCGGAATTGGCATTTGCAGACGATGTAGTTATAATAGCCGGCAGCTAAGAAGATCTACAACATAACGTACTAACATGGAATGAGACTCTAAAGCGGAATGACAATTAACAAAAATAATCAGAATAGAGGGAACCGAAATAGAACAGGTGGGAACTTTCCAATACCTAGGAGTAAAAATTGATGGGAAAGGAACACAGGAAGCAGAGATTTACCAGAGAATAGAAAAAGCAACAAAGCTGTACTACAGTATGAGAAATAAGTTTATTAATAGAAAAGAGATATCCCGTGAAACAAAACTTAAAGTATACAAGGCAATATATCGACCGATCCTAACATATGGAAGTGAATCCTGGGTGCTAAATAAGGGACAGAAGAGTAAAATACAGGCAGCAGAAATGAGGTATCTAAGAAGAGTTAAAGGCGTGACGAAGATGGATAGAATAAAAAACTAAAGAAATAAGAGAAGATCTAAAAATACAGTCTGTGTTAGAATATATTGAAGAAAGACAGTTAGGATGGTGGGGACACTTACATAGAATGGAGAATACAAGACAAACAAGAAGAATATGGGAAGCAAGAATAATAAAAAATAAAAGAAGAGGAAGACCGAGAGCGACATGGGACAATGTTATCACTGAGTTATTGGAAAGGAAAGGCAAAACCAAGACGGAAGCGAAAAACATGGCAAGAAATAGAAAAGAATGGAAGAAGTTTTTAAAAAGCTAAAAAAGAGAAACGCCCTACACCATAATTATGGTAGAAGGGAACTTTGATTATTATATTTATATATAATTCATTCCAGTTTTGTTAATCTAAAAGCGGAACGATATCTGGGATGAAAAAGATATCTCAATCCGACATCCCAGACGCTGATGTAAGACGAGGTTTCTGAAGACAAAGATGACTTCATAAACAATCTTAGTGGCCCACTGTTACTTCCAAAAGCCGAGTTAATTTTTTAATCCAGATAATACTCGTAGAACAGGCAGACAAACAGTATTAATAGTGTTTTCCAGACTCAACCACCCAGAGAAAAATTGCAGGAAAGACTTAGTAGATTGGCGGCGATTTTCTTGAATTTGACCACCACCTTCATCCTTTGATTTTTTTGTTTTATAACCATCTCTTTTTTTGCTAGGAAGATATGCAGAATGTTATACTTAGGGGAAAGATTTAGAAGTTTTAAAATCTTGAAGATAAAATGTGGAAGCTATGACTGCTCACGTGGCAATCAAAAGAACTGAAGAAGAAAGGAAGAGAAGTTTAGAACTTTAAATAAACAACAAATTGCGCCATTTTTAGTCCTCAGTATTAAATGGTAGGTACAATCTTGAGCCTAGGTATGGTGCTCGAAACTGCAACGTCTTTTACAGCTAATTATCCAAAATGGACATAATATTACGAGCATTTCAAACAAATTTCTCACACCTGCAGTCATACCAATTCTTCAAGCAATTCTCCGATTAAATCCAATCTACATAATGTAAATGCATATAAAAACGTTTTAAAAGATACAAAATAGAAGTAAGACATCAACGTGTTCCACGAAAAAGAAAAAAAAAACAGAAAATAATCGTTTAAAAATAAGCACATATTATAAATAAATCCTGTAATAAAATTCGAACATATGGTCGTGATATGACGACTCGCCAATATACTAACAACTGTCGCTTTTTTTGGAGCACCATCTCGTTGCACTTAATCAACGTTGATCTAGCGAAATGGTCTACGCCCGACAGGCAAGTAGCATAAAAAATGAGAACTTATTGTCGCCGTTTCTTCCACACCACCGGACATTCTAATTCTGTCAACTTTGTTCGTTCACCGACACTGACTGCTGACTGTTGGTTGGCATGGTGTTTTTATTTTAAATTTCGTTCCTACGGCCGATTTACATAGATCGGAGTAAAGTAATGTAATTTCTGAATCACTTTCCCCCGGTTGGATGATTTGTGCAATGGGACAGGAACAGGTGCGCATTAAAACGTGTAGGTATGTAATAATAGGTGATTTTATTTGGTGCGGTGATGATTTCATTTAGATATATTGCGGCGTTGCTTTGATATGAGGTTTTTATAATTTTATATAAATTGTATATAAATATGAAAGCTTTTGCCATAAATTTTTTATCTTACAGGATCTAAGTAAGATCTATAAATCTTATTGAAAAGTCTAAATTATCTTACTAACTCGAGTCACTCAACACACAATTTAAAAATATACTCACCTACATTAGAAGTGTTACATCTAGAACGACAAAATTATAAATTAAAAAGGAATCGAAAGAGAGGAAAAATCTGCAATAGTTAGCATAAAAATATACAGGGTGTTCCATTTGAAATAAACAAGTTTTAATCGTTTGAAGGTATTTAATTTCGAGTTCGATTATTAAACACCCAGTACAATATAATATGAATGTTTAGTATGGATAATAAAGCTTAAAGTATCATTATAATAATACCCACGATTTGTTTCAAAACGATTATTAGGAAAGGCTAGATTCATTTTTTAAGTACTCTGTATAAATGCAGTTTTTTCCTTTCGAAACGAAATATCTCGAAAACTGTTGGGTTTTAGGGCAGAGTAAGTTAATTAAAATTACCTTATATTACATCAAGGAATTCAAAAATGCGATAATATATAGGGTGTTCTATTTAAATAAACAAAGTAACCTGTGTCGTACAGACAAAACTGAACACCCTGTATATAAGAAAATATTTTTTTGATATATACCTAGAACTTTATTCTACTCGTAGATATCTTTATTGCTGTCCCTATTCACCTCAAGCTCGGGATGAATAGGAACACTAGTTCAAATAGCACCTTGTTAATGCTCTTATAGGGAATTTGGGACACTAAAAATCTAATTAAAAAAAACATAAAACATACAGGGTGTTTCATAATATATGCCCAGGACTTCAGGATGTGATAGCTTGTCCAAAAACTTGAAAAAAGTTTCTATCAACTTATCTTCTAAAATGCACCATTTTCGAGATACAGGGTGTTGAAATTTAATTTAAAAAAATTTTTTTTTTTTGGAAATATCTCCGGATAAGTTGTGCGCTAGAAAAAAAAATTTAAGTCACAATTGGTGAACATTTTAAAGGGGTAGTGGTTGTTTTTCTCCCCAACTTCTACGCCACTGGAAAAAGTACAGTTTTGAGACGCCCATTTGAACCGCCAATGTTTTCTACACAAAAGAGGTACTGTTGGTCATGAGCTCTAAAGTTGACCGTTTTCGAGAAAAATCAACTTTTATGTTGAGCTATTTAGCCTTTCTTGCCTGGGGTGGTTTTGTGGTTGATGATGATTCGTCCTTGCAGTGTGGTTTTTGTAATAACGTTAGCGATGGCGGTGGCAATATCGCCAGGTTGGGTGGAGATTTTTTGTATAGTGCTGAGGAGTTCCATTAGGTAGGGTTCTGCAATCTCCTCTTGGTTTGATGGGGGTAGGGGCTGTTTTTGGGGAGCGCTGAGACTTCTCTGAGGGGTTGTTTGTTAGTGTTTGTGCGTAGCTGCGGGTAGGAAAAGGTTTGGTGCCATCTAGGATGTTGGGTTTTGGCTTGGCGTAGTGAGGACACCCCTAGTAGTTTCCTGGGTGCCGACTTCACTTTCAGGGATTCGACTGTAATGTTCAGTGAAAGGACCTCTCGAATATGGTAGATGGATTTTTGTGTTTTGTCTAATTTCACCAACACGAGCGGCATTGGCGCTTTGCTTCTTGGTTTCTTCATTCGGATGACTTTTTCCGGTGAAAATCCTTGATCCACTCAGAGATTTCGATTGGGACACCACCCCGTAGGACTATACGTTTAGTATCTTTTCGGAGATAATTTGAGTGGGCTCGATAGTATTCTATTTTGGATGGGTACACTCTAATTCCTAGAGGGATATTCTGCGCTTTGGAAAAAATTGATCGGCGGATCTCTGAGCAAACGCCGCTCTATTTAGACTTATCCCAGATTACGATAGGGGGAATCTTCTCTGTTATGATTTTGGGGTTGTTTTCGGTGTTCTGACTATCATCGGTGGCTGTGCAAAGGGGCGGTGATTGCATGGTTTCGAAGGCAACAGGTTGCTGCGGCATTGCTTCAATTTTATCTGGGTCAGCGTCGGGTTGCTTTAACCCTCTTTACGTCTCTTTCTTGAGGGCCTAGTGGTTTTGTTTTCTTGCCCGGGGTTGAGTGTATTTGGGCTACGACTCATTCGATTTCAGAAGGCGAAATTGGCGAAGGAGGTCTCTTTTTGTAAGTGGCTGCATCAACTATGGAGTCGATTGATCCGGAGGATGTATCGGAACTCAACGTTTGAGCGTAATCGCTCTCGGAGAGGTTTTCGGACAGGGGCATCTCGAGTTACATGTCCACGGCTCTGTTTCTGTGTCTCTCAGTGAGAATTTTTTTGAGAAATTCAATTCCTGCCACCATAATCTGTTCAATTGTGAGTTCATCTTCGGAGTCCACATTATTTTTAATGGGGACAGGCGCAGGATTGCGGTGTTGGTTTTTTGCCTCTCTTCTTCTTGGTTAACGTGCCATAGTAAAGTAACCACGCAATATAGACGGCCGTTTTCGACACTAAAATATACTCCAACATGTTGTTTACGTATATTACGAATTTTAAATCGATATACGAAAAATCGACTGTCCTCTGATTTTTTGAATAAATGTCTGCTAGAGCAATTTTTTTCAGAAAAAATGGAATAACTACAAAACGCCCGAATCAAATCGCAAAAAGTAAATATATTCATATAGCTTAAAAATAGGTGGATCCAAATGTGTAAAAATATACAGGGTGTTTCATTAAAAATAATGAAGTAAATGGCGACTTCCGGTATAAGCGCTAAAAATCTAATAATATTTTCATTGATGAGAACATAATCGACTATATACAGGGTGTCTGTAAAAGGTCTTTACACGCGCCTACCACATATTCCTTAGACCAAAATAAGCCGATTTGAATAAACTTATCTTAGTCCATAGTTGTTTACTTTGGCCGCTATGCGGCCTTGAAGTTAAAATTTTGAAATCGTTTTTTTATTATAAATTCAAAACGGCTCATGCGATTTTGATAAGATATGGCATGGTCAGTCAGCATTATTGGTCAAATGTTTTGAGAAAATTTCAGGAAAATACGAATACCGAAAGTGAATGAAACACGCATGGCCATTATGAAAATTAACATAATTTTTTTGCTGTCTGTAGTAGAGACACGAATTCGGTAGAGTATTCAAAAGTCATCAAATTATATCTCTTGTAAAATTTTTCTATTTTTATTCGTTTTCGAGAAAAACGAGAAAAGAGCTTATAGTTGTGCGTTCGAAAAAAAACATAAGGTAATGCAGTCACCTATGATTTCTATCATAAACAAATGAATTTTACATAGCTAAATCGACTCTTCAAATAAAGACTACAGGTAAAAGTAAAAGTTCACGATTTCGGATATTCTGGGTAACCTATTTACTACAAAAACGGCGGTAAAGAGCGATTCCACGTCGAAACTCACTAGTATGTCTTCACTGGTTACTTCAATTACTGGAAGAACGTCAACGTCAAGTTCAGCACAGTCAAGAAAATAAAAGAACTGCTTCCATCCAACAAAGACTCCATACCGAGACTACAAGCTAAAGGCATCTACGAACTTCAATGCCAGTGCGGGAAATCGTATATTGGACAAACCGGGCGCAGTATACAGTGCAGAGTGAAAGAGCATCGCAGAGATGTCGAACAGGGAAATACTGGAAAATCTGCAGGAGCTGAACACTACCACACCGGAAGCAGTCACGTAATCGATTACGATGACGTGAAGATACTAGCCAAAAGCAACCACTACTACCCACGGATAGTGAGAGAATCCCTGGAAATAATGAAGAATCCGAACAACTTCAACCGAGAAGACGGATACAGATTGCGTAAGGTATGGAAGTTAGCGCTGGAGAACCCGAAGCAGCAAGGACCAACGAGGACGCATCCGAGATCATCTAACACGAGAAGAGGAGAAGCATCGGACACGGATCAGAGAACGATAACGGATACGGTTCAGCGGACTGGAACGGATACGCATCACTGGAGCGGAACAGGGACTGGGTATATAACGAGGAGCAGAAGACATCAACATCAGTCTTTAGAGAACTTCTGAAGAAGCTGACAGTATGATCAGCGAAACGTCAAGTTTGTTACAACAACCACGGCAATACCCGAAAGATACATCTTTATGGAACAGTGGCCGTGAAAGCCTACATTCGATTATTACACTAAGTTATTTTACACAAAAACTATTTAAAAAATTAAATAACTGAAACATAAACACAAATAATAAATATGTCACAAAAACTGTTGAAAGTGTCCTCCATTTACACGCATGCAAAGATTTATGCGACGAAGGAAATTAAACTGTACTCCTTGCAAAATTTCTCTATCACCTTTGAGAACATTTATTGCATGTTGAATGCGTTGCCATAGTTGCGCTTCATTAGCCATAGATGTCTTGTAGACGACGGACTTAAGATGTCCCCAGAAAAAAAATCAGCTGGAGTTAAGTCTGGAAAACGTAGTGGCCCATTTACAGGAGCGTCATTACCTCTACCTATTCATTTGTTTGGGTATAGGTACATGATTTAGGTAGTTTCGAATATCTACTGAAAAATGTGGTGGAGCTCCATCTTGCATGTACAACATATTTCTCCGACGTTGTAGAGGTAAGTCGTCTAACAAATCTGGCAGTGTATTTTGTAAAAATTGCAAGTAGATGTCTCCCGTTAATCTTTGTGGAACAATAACAGGCCAATTATTCCAATCCACACATTAAGTTTAAATTTTTCAACTGCATAAACGTGTTCGTTATGGAAATTAGTTACCCCTCTTCTTGTGAAACAAGCTTCATTCGTAAACAAAAAGTTTAAATCTGCTTCTCCTTGCCCATTAACAAAGCAACATAAACCCAGGCGCATTTCAGGATCATGTTCTAAAAGATCTTGAATGATATGGATATAGCAACTGTTCTTTAATTACTGCATGAACCTTTACGCCTTTACATACTCCTAGTTCCCTACCTATTAGTCTAGTACTTATTTCTGGATCTTCTTCAACACGTTCTAAAATTTCTTCTTCAACTTCGGGAACCCTTATAAAACGCTGCCTGGCATAATCAGCGGTTGTAGGAGCAAAGCGACTGGTCTCTCGATGACATCGCTCAACGGCAGCAAACGTTGGATGTCTTGGTATTCGACGATTTGGAAACCTTTCAGAGTATTAGAGCACTGCTTAACCACTTTTGAACACTAATGACAATTCTGATATTTTAGATTTGACACTATTATTATTTAACCATGCAAAATTAATTTGTTTATGATAGAAATCACTGACTGGATTACCTTATGCCTTTTTCCGAACGCACGACCATAAGCTCTTTTTTTTTGTTTTTCTCGAAAACGAATAAAATAGGAAAATTTTACAAGAGACATAATTTGATGATTTTTGAATACTCTATCGAATAAAAATTATTTCGTGTCTCTACTACAGACAGCAAAAAAAATTATGTTAATTTTCATAATGGCCATGCGTGTTTCATTCACTTCTGGTATTAGTATTTTCTTGAAATTTTCTCAAAACATTCGTCCTATAATACTAACTAACCATGCCAAATCTTATCAAAATCGCATAAGCCGTTTTGAATTTAAATTTTTTTTCTTTTTTTTTTTTTTAATGTGGTGGGTGCTTAGTTGCAGTGACTCCGTAAACTGTATCGCTTGTCTGGCTATCACTGCAACTCTCGCGGTGTAGTTTTTGTGTGTGTATGTTGTGTTCAATTGGCTTTGTGACAGCATCATATCGCCTTTTATGATGCCGCGCTGTTAATCACTTTGCTCCCAACAGCGAATGGCAAGTCGATCCGGGATTAAACTCTCTGAAAAAATGTCACCGTCTCTCCAGAGAATTGAACCCCGGCGCCTATCGTCCTCTCACAACAATAGTCAGCCGCCTAACCACTGCGGCCATCGACCCGAATAAAAAAACTATTTCAAAATTTTAACTTCAAGGTTGCATAGCGCCCAAACTAAGCGACTTTGGACTAAGATAAGTTTATTTTAGTCTAAGGAATATGTGGTAGGCGCGTGTAAATACCTTTTACAGACACCTTGTATAATTCTAAATTTTCAAATTTATATTTCGACTAGAACGCCATAAACTTCTAACGAACGGTCTCGCTGAGACACCCTGTATACACGCATGTAACGACCCCCACATCTACAAGTTAGAATTAACTCAATTATTCTTCGCCTCTAACAATGAAGAACTCTCATGGTTGTCATATCTCAGTAGTGTGTGATATTAGCTTTTAGACTAATTAATCTGATTTGAATCAATGCTTCATCAATGGATTCATATCCTTTTGCTTCGTCCCCACTTCATCTTCGCCTTCCACTTAAATATTCCTGCCCTGCTCTGATCATCTCTCTTCTTCTCTTAGTATCTTGTTCTCGGTCTTTCTGGCACTCTTTTGCCATTACATCATCATTTACTATTACCAGTGTTTGATCCTTTTTTTGCAAGTTTTTCTTTGCATTTAATTCATACCCACTCGTCTCCTATATCTATAATTATTTTACTGTATCCAAACTTCACTGTTTTGCCTGGGAGTATCCATATTTCGAATACATGTTGAAATATTCGAAGCTTAAAATATATTTTTATTATTTTCATGCACGATACATCATTAGTTTCACATCTGAAATATCAAACGTCAACAATGAAATTAGATTAATTTTATATCGAAAAAATACAGCGATTAAAATCGAAACTTTAATATCAAAGGTCGCCACAAATCCAGATCAACCAGATGTTGGAACAAAACTATAAATTTTTCATTTTCCAGCATTTTTTTTTTTTCTAATTTAATTGAACGACATACAAATAAACGGAGCCAACAAAAAAATATAACGAATAAACCACGAACACGAGCGGATCAGAAAATATTATAATAAAACATAAATATACATAGTTATAGTGTGGCGTTCCTTTTAGTAACAACACGGGAGGACATCGAATCGAATGTCGAAAAATAACAATCGGCTTAGGTCTCGCCACTACCACCTCACTGACTGATTTGACTGAGCGAGTGAATCTACCGCGAACTGATGCCAAAACACGTTCCCATCGTGCGGAAAGCACACACAACACACACGGGGAGAGCATCATCAACGTGTGTGTATATGCACGGTACATCACAAAACACAAACTCTGGGCAAACGCTGACTTGAACGTGTAGAGAGTCCACCGGTTAGAGATTTACAGTTTCGATTTGATCGCCGAAAATCGCGTGTCTAGTGATGTCTCAAGTTTAAAAGTAGGATTAAAGTGGATAAATAATATTATAGTGATGTGTTTATCAGTGAGAATCTAGTGACGATCGCTGAAGGATCCGAAAAAATTAAATCGTAAATGTGATGTGACTATTAAGCTCGTAGATAGCCAGCTTTTATCAGAGCTTTTAAGGTTTGATGTTGTTTGTGGTGTATATCTAATATATCGAGAATAAAATAGGTGTTCAAAATTATTTTATTTATGTATAAGTAGTAATATTGTTGCAGTTTTGAATTGAAATTTCTGCCAGGTTTTTAGTTAAATTACTATTATTAGGTAATCTGTTTATTTGCGCGATTTTAAACTTTATAAACGTAGGAATCGTAGTAAAGTGGGTAGTTTATTTCACGGAAGAATGCACGTTTATGTGCTAAATGAGAAAGTTTGTTTTTATTAAAAGCTCGATCCAATATTAGAGTCGGATTGAATAACTAACGTGTCAATGTAATCAGCGTTTTTAAGTCCGGATACAATATTTAGCCCTATTTGTATCAATTTTTGTTGTGGTTGTGCAAGATTTGCACTAGAGAAAAAAATGATCTAACCATTACAAGCACATTGTGTGACATTTATCATGAAGATGGCACTTTCTAAAAGGAACGGTGACAAGCTTTATTTTTCGTAACAGTGTTTGCTTTTTTTCTAACTGATACGACAATTATATTGTTTTTCTGACTTTAAGAGAGCCAAGTTAATTTTATTTTTTCAGTTTTGTTTACAATAAGGAATACACCCATCTTTTTTTTTAAGTAAGAGCTGTATTTTCAAATTATAGTTTTTCAAAATTTAGTGTCAATGACATTAATTAATTTTCTTGACATTAGCGTTCGTTCATTTGCTGCTTTCCTGCTTTGCTGCAAAACCAGTAATTTAGAAGGACCACACGCTTGTAAAAGCAAGTCATCTGGTCGCAAGACAGTTCTTACACAAAACAAAATTGAAAATTTAATAATAATCTTTATTGTTTTCGACCTATACAGGCTTTAACATTGTCAATTACACAAATACATAACATTACAAACATATTAAAAAAAAACAAAGCACAAACGTGTGAAGATGTCAAATATGCATTTCAAAAAAAGAAAGAAAAAAAACAATATTCGCATGTGCTAGCTCCTACATTGTTCAAAGTATTCATCCACAGAGTAAAAACAGTTTTGCTTCAGGAATGCTTTAATGCCTAACCTAAGCAGCTTCTCGTTATAAAGTTTCAAATTTCATGAACGAGGACAATTCTTGCCTAAATTCAATGCCCCAACCGGCAATACCGTACAATAACCCAGTTTGTACATTGGCAAAGTAAAACGATAACAAAAATCCAAAGTCAATAAAGCGTCGCAAATGACGCATGTGGTATTAACAAATTGAATTTAATTTGTTTACCATTTTCTGACAATGGGTATTCCAAGATTGAAACCCTATCTTGGTGGTGAATTTTGTAGCAGCCAGTGGTTTGGTTAAAGTATCTGCTAATTGCATTTCTGTGGCACAATATTTTAAATCTACTATACCATCATTAAGTTTTTGATTAATAAAATGAAATCTATGTGTTTAAACCGTGTATTAAATTAATTATTTTTCACTAGCTTTATTTCCTCAAAAAGATTTCAAATAGAGCACTTCCTTTACGCATTCTACAGTCACAATAGTTTTCTTGGCATCTTTTGCATATTTTTCTTCAGCTTTCCTTTTCTTCTTCTTTGTACTTTCCTTTTCACCTTCATCGTCCTACCCTATCCATGTCTTTATCTTCAGCTTTCACAGCCACTTTCGTTTCGACTATCAATTTCACCTTTTCTTCTTCCAAAACAGTTTTTAACACGTAAGCTCAGCAAATATTTTATCGATATCTTCAGCACTATCATCTTTCTTCTTCCTATTCTTCTTACCTTTTTTTTGCTTCTGTTTGTTCTTTAGTCCTGTTAGTTTTTATCGATTCTGCTTGCTTGTTAATTTGTACGATATAAAGTCTGTTTTCTTTATTTCTTCCGTCCAGTACTTTCTTATCATCTTTCAGTATTATCACCTTGCCTTTTGTAAAAATTACAACACCTTATTCGTGTTCAGTTAGTGCATGCACAGATATTAGGTTTTTACTAAGTTCCTGCACATAATACCTAGTCCTTTCAGATCTTCATACTTTTTCGTAACAGATATGTTTGTGTCGATCTAATTCTAATGACATGAATGTTTCTATTGAATTTGATATATGTGACGATGCCACAGAGTCAACTACAAAACTTTGCATTTCTTTTAAACTAGTTTCCTCCTTTTCGGAAAAAAAAAACGCAATGCTAGTCTTACTATTTTGCCCTTCTCGTTTTGTTTTCCTAAAAAAATAGTTTTCTTTTTGCATATTACATTGAAAAACATTCGGTTCACTTCCTTTTCTACATGCTGTTGCGTAATATCCTTTATTCCCACATTTAAAACATTTTCCTTCAATTTTATTGTCCTTGTTAGGACAATTGATACTCATATGACCTTTTTTTCTAAATGATACGACAATTATATTGTTTTTCTGACTTTAACAGAGCCAAGTTAATTTTATTTTTTCAGTTTTGTTTACAATAAGGAATACACCCATCTTTTTTTTTAAGTAAGAGCTGTATTTTCAAATTATAGTTTTTCAAAATTTAGTTTCAATTACATTAATTAATTTTCTTGACATTAGCGTTCGTTCATTTGCTGCTTTCCTGCTTTTTACTGCAAAACCAGTAATTTAGAAGTACTACAAGCAATTGTGTACCACACGCTTGTAAAAGCAAGTCATCTGGTCGCAAGACAGTTCGTACACAAAACAAAATTGAAGATTTAATAATAATCTTTATTGTTTTCGACCTATACAGGCTTTAACATTGTCAATTACACAAATACATAACATTACAAACATATTTAAAAAAAAACAAAGAACAAACGTGTGAAGATGTCAAACATGCATTTCAAAAAAGGAAGAAAAAAAACAATATTCGCATGTGCTAGCTCCTACATTGTTCAAAGTATTCATCCACAGAGTAAAAACAGTTTTGCTTCAGGAATGCTTTAATGCCTGACCCAAGCAGCTTCTCGTTTTGAAGATACTTAAATTGTTGAGGCAAAGCGTTATAAAGTTTCAAATTTAATGACTGAGGGCAATTATTACCGAAATTCAATGCCCCAATCCAAAGTCAATAAAGCGTCGCAAATTATGCATGTGGTAACAAATTGAATTTAATTTGTTTACCATTTTCTGACAATGGGTATTCCAAGAATGAAACCTTATCTTGGATGTGAATTTTCTAGCAGCCAGTGGTTTGGTTAAAATATCTGCTAATTGCATTTCTGTGGCACAGTATTTTAAATCTACTATACCATCATTAACTTCTTGATTAGTAAAATGAAATCTATGTGTTTAAACCGTATATTAAATTAATTATTTTTTACTAGCTTTATTGTACTTTGATTGTCCACATTGAGATTCACTTTCACTGTTTCACCAATCATTTCCTCAAAAAGATTTCAAATAGAGCACTTCCTTTACGCATTCTGCAGTCACAATAGTTTTCTTGGCATCTTTTGCATATTTTTCTTCAGCTTTTCTTTTCTTCTTCTTTTTACTTTCCTTTTCACCTTCATCGTCCTGCCCTATCCATGTCTTTATCTTCAGCTTTCACAGCCACTTTCGTTTCGACTATCAATTTCACCTTTTCTTCTTCCCGAACAGTTTTTAACACCTAAGCTCAGCAAATATTTCATCGATATCTTCAGCACTGTCATCTTTCTTTTTCCTATTCTTCTTACCTTTTTTTTGCTTCCGTTTGTTCTTTAGTCCTGTTAGTTTTTATCGATTCTGCTTGCTTGTTAATTTGTACGATATAAAGTCTGTTTTCTTTATTTCTTCCTTCCAGTACTTTCTTATCATCTTTCAGTATTATCACCTTGTCTTTTGTAAAAATTACAACACCTTATTCGTGTTCAGTTATTGCATGCACAGATATTAGGTTTTTACTAAGTTCCTGTACATAATACCTAGTCCTTTAAGATCTTAATACTTTTTCGCAACAGATATGTTTGTTTCGATCTAATTCTAATGACATGAATGTTTCTATTGAATTTGATACATATGACGATGCCACAGAGTCAACTACAAAACTTTGCATTTCTTTTAAACTAGTTTCCTCCTTTTCGGAAAAAAAACGCAATGCTAGTCTTACTATTTTGCCCTTCTCGTTTTGTTTTCCTAAAAAAGCAGTTTTCATCTTGCATTATTACATTGAAAAACATTCGGTTCGCTTCCTTTTCTACATGCTCTTGCGTAATGTCCTTTATTCCCACATTTAAAACAATTTCCTTCAATTTTATTGTCCTTGTTAGGACAATTGATACTCATATGACATTTGTTTTTACATCGATAGCAAATCTTTTTAGAAGATCTAAATGCTACTGTATTTTCTTTTTCTTGATCGTTATTTCTTAATTCCTCATTTAATAATCTTGATATTAATTTTGCCAACGTCTTGTCCTCGGTAGGAGCCGGATCCCAAGCTGTCGTAAAAAACTGAAATCTCTTCTTCGAGAGATTGTTTCAAATTCTTCAGTTGATAAACTAGCTTCTCTATTTTGCTATTATTTGCTCACGCTTTCGCATTTTTTCTTTGCCATTCTTTCCTTGTTAAACTATGAAGTATTTCCACACGGCTTGAAAATTCCATATTTCAAAAATTGACACATCTGACAGTTTTTCGACATATGTCAAATCGTCCATTGCTTTTGCCATTTTACGATATTACTTTTTATTATTACACGATCCCTGGGCCCATAACCTGTTACACGTTCGGTTTTACTTTAGACTTTGGGTTTTACTTTTATTTTAGATACACAATAGACTCTTCAATCAACTAATATTTTATTGAGTAAAAAAAACGTCTAACAAAATATTTTCATTTCTGACACACTACTTCAACGGTTTTTTTTTTTTAATATCTGCCTTCTTAAATAATAAATAATTGTCATTATTACTTAACAGGGTTGGCTCTATAACCATGTTGCCGATTAGCTAAAATACGGTGCTTATCTATATAGAAAATTAACCTGTCCAACACGTCTAATTTGGGACCCTTTTTGTAAGGAGGCACTTTTGAGATTAACTGGGAATTTACCTCACCAACCTCAGATGGCTCATCAGCTAATGTATCATTATTACCCAAAACAATATTCTCTCACTCCCTAAAAATTATCAGATAATTCATTAATGACATCCCAGTCCATTGTAAGATGTACGAACTCGTCTAGATCACAGTCCCACTAAACCCTTGTGTCAATTAGCTCAACAAGCATAAAACAGAAAATTAACTTGAACTCAAATAGTTTTTAAATTACATTTTATAATTTTATGAGCTTATGATATATTTCAGTGCAATGCCCTGTCAGGAGAAAATTGCATTTTCATCCGTACAAAGTTTCACAGAACTATAGCGACTAGAAAATCCACATGAATTTCGAGAAACGCAATTGGTTAGCTATGCCTTGACAACGAACAATAATAGAACCAATTTTCTTTGAGGAAACTGTAACAGCTCCACGTTACCAATAGATAGAGTTGTGTATTGGACAATTATAAGAAAATGAGCTTAAAGCAGGTTATTTTCAACATGATAATGCTTTAGATCATACTCCTCGACAAATCTGCCAAAACTTTTTACTGATAAGGTTGTTGGAGCACAAAGATCGTCTGGTCTAATCCCGTTAGATTATTTCATGTTTGGTAATCTAAAAAATTGGATCTATAGGAACCGTATGCATATCTGAAGAGATAAGTTCCATAATGTGTTGTTTGAGTTAGTTTCATATTCATATGTTAATCTTGGTTAGGGAAACAATGTTTGTTATCATATTTCCTCGCAAAACAATTCTTGTCCTACAATGTTAATATAATTAATAAGCAATTATATACAAAATTAAATGATAACGAAGTAATGAAATGTTTGAAGAGGGAATTGAATCCGAAAGATTCAAATTCAGGCTCAATAATATTGAATACAATTCTTATTATAGAGTTGTATGCAGTTTTGTATTGAGAAAAAATGCCTGCAATAAAATATTAGAAGCAGACCATGTGGTTTCGACCTCCCTAAGTCTCGTCAGTGCTCGTCCGAACGCAAAACCTAATCCCTAATAAATTAAACGCCTCTTACGGGGAACGTTAACGTTTACGTTAGAAATCTTGGTAGTCTCTAGTGAAACCGATCTAATAAAGTTATGAATTTTCATGGATTATAAAATATTGAGGTGTTGAAAGATAACTTTGAAACCACACTCGCACAAGATCATTTTGGTAAAGTTTCAGAAGTCACAGATAATTGTTTGTTGTCTAGTTTCTTTTGGCTTTCGACTGTATTTGTTAATATTTATTTGAGAACACTACAAAATGTAATTTACTGATATTTAAAAAAATGCTTTCAGTAACAGTTTTGCAACTTATTCATAAATATAACTCTCACCCTATGTATCTATTTCAAAAGGAAAGCATTTTTGAATAAATATTTTTAGATGTGTTTTGTCATACTTTTACAGCAGAATTTAATTTTAAAGGCTTTTTTTTAAGTGAGTCATTGTTTCAAAATTTAATTAAAAACTAGTCGAAAAAAAAACGCCATATTTAATCAAAACTAGGCTATAGTTCAAGAGTATGAAATCTTTTACAAAAAAGTACAAGACAACTCTATTCCCTTATAATTTTCGATAGATGTAGTTAATTTCTTCTTGTCACTCATCATTATTCTGAAGTAAAAGTGTTGAATTATTGACATTATTATCAATATTGCTTCCTCATTAGATGAATTTCTTTTTTTCTAACATTGTTTTCTAACATAATATAACCCTATACTCCCAGTGCTAGTTTGAAGCCATATTAGAACTTCCTCTTGGATACAACACCAAATGCCACACATGGTGATGGCTACAAATGGGTTGGCCAAATAATCTAATAAGGTTCGAAATTTTCTTAACCCAAATTCCACACAATTCCAAACTGTTGGAGTGTCATTATAGCATGTAATATCTTCTTCAGTAAAAAAAACAAAATTTTCTAACTAAGAGTGGAGTCAAGGATATAACCATCTCTCCACCTATTTTTTCATTATTAATGTTTGCACATTCATTTAATTGGCAGTACAAAGTTTCCTTTGATATTTTCTACGCCTTTTAGGCCCTTTTCCTCCTTTGTTTTGGCACTGTCTAAGTTTGATATATTGCATGGCAGTTCCAACAACTCTTTTTTGATATTTCGTTTTAGTTGTGGTTAATTTTGATACATTTTTAAAAGACATGGCAACGTCTTTAAAAATAATCCTCTACTAGAAGGTTCTGGATATCAGTTTTAAAACGTAAATGGTTCTTAGTAATGCTATTTTAAGACGTAAATATTCATTATATACCATTAGATTATAATAACTTACTTTCACATATTTAGCAAATATTTGACTGACCATTCTGGATTCCCTCGAAATACCACCGCACATTCGACACTAATATTTACATTTTAAATTATAACAGAAACATCTTACAAATCTTCAACAGAACCGAATCTTAGTCACGGTAACGGATACCAATATTTTCACCTCCTGCTTTTTTTTTCTATTTTTAGAATAAAATTCTAATTGAATGGGATGAGCGTAATTCGGCTGAAAGCCCTCCGTTTCCTGGTTTTGTTCCATTGACGTCGAATCCGTTACCGGAAACAGCGTCAAATATCGTAATTTAAATTGGGTCGATTGATACCACCTCTTGAAGTAAAAATAGCGAACTAGAGAAGAAAAAAAAGAATCGTGAATGAAAGCTTCTTTTTTTATTGGGTAATTTATTATCTTTACCAGTTACTAAGTCTTTGTCGGTTGTACGTCTTTGAAAGCCTTCAAGTAACCAACAACGGCGTAATTCGTTTGATGATCGGAAAATAGAACTTCCACGATAACAAACGATAAAAGCATAAAAATATTCATCCAACAGTTATGCTTTTTATGCACACATACATATGTGTAATAGAGATGTTGGGACCAAATCAGCGTCAATCACAAAAGACGTCAATGGGAACTATAGAAGGAGCAATATCGCGAGGCGTTTATTAAGTGATTATTGTGCCAACTAAATCCAGGATTTATTTCTTAAAGCATCAGTCAATTTCGCGAAGATTTCCATGCGGAAAACGCAACACCATATCGCCCGGATGATATACTGCCAGTGGAAATATAATTTTTATTGAGTAATAAACGTGTGTTGACGTAAATGCTTTAATAGAAATATATGTTCTTGATATGAGAAGTGTTTATTTCCCCCTTTCCGCTTTTGCGTTCTCTCCTCCTTTTTTCCCCTTTCTCGCAATTGCAGAACAAACAATAAATGTTTTTAATAACCCAGCTTAGCAATATTCATAAAGTTTTAATCCGTTTGGCGCAAATGAATCATTTCTATTGATTAATGTGCGTTTATATAGGGAATAATGTTAATTATATATTGATTTATTAATTCTGATATCTAATTTTACGATTCTAATGCATACAGATTTAAAATGTACAAATTTATCTAAATATGCAGCGGTGAATGGTGTTGGAAACTCTCGCGTTTTATGCCAAAATAAATATTCTCCGGTGTGTTTACACCTTTGCGATCAGTTAAAGCCAAGTGCAAAATATCCTGCTCAAAATTCATCTTTGTTTATACGCGAGGAATTGGTGAACCTTGGAAGATGACTAATTTCCATGCACCTTGAAATTATAAACGATTGTCTTTAAAGAGAGCACTTTCTCGCTGTATATAAATTTTTTTTTGTTTGTTTGGGGACTGCACGGGCGGACGAGCCGTAAAGGCAAACTCGGCCATAAGAAAGACCTATTGTGCCCCCGTGCTGTTTTACTCCTCTTAGCCAGGTTGCGAAAAAGTTAATTTTCTTAGTCCAGGATCGTCCAGACGCCCGACCCCGAAGTAACTCCGCCTCTCCCTGTGTGGATTGGAGTTTCCTCCGCATTCCCACAGTTTCTGCATAGGGGAGAGTTTACTATGCCCATGCGATGCAGGTGTTTGTTCAGTGCTCAGTGACCGGTTAAGATTCCTGTGAGTAACCTCAACCTGACCCTGCTCATGGAAACTGCCTTGCGCAGTTTTTCATCATACGGGCGAATCCCGAAAATTTTGCAGTGTCTCATGCCGGCAAGTGCATTCCAGTAGGAGCAATGCCTAACAGCGAGTTCAGATCTGACAAAGGCTTTGATGCTGCCATAGGAGTTCCCACATGTAGGTTCTGGACCTACGAGTGGTCTCTCACTGGCCCCTCTAGCTAATTTGTCAGCCATTTCGTTACCTCTGATTCCAGAGTGACCTGGCACCCATCTCAGTGTTGTATTGAAGCGTTCCGCCAGTTTTGCGAGAGTCTTATGGCACTGTAGCACTGTCTCGGAATCAAACCTGACAGCCTGTAGTGCCCTAAGGGCAGCCTGACTGTCAGAGAGAATTTCCACTGCTCCATTAACCTGCGGGCAGTTTAAAATGCCTTCCGCGCAGGTCTGGATTGCGATTACTTCGGCTTGGAAGATGAACGCGGAGCTCCCTAGGCTGAAGGTTTCACCCTCGGTTTCACCATCTTTCCAAATTCCAATTCCCGTGCCGTTAGGCGTTTTAGAGGCGTCCACAAACCAGCGAGATACCTCCCGTCTCGGTTTGTGGGCGAGAGTTTCGGCAATCTCTCTATTGGAAATGTTTACGTTGTATCCCCCACTGAAACTGAAAGTGGGCGGGATCTTGTCCGCCCTCATGGACAGTGGTACTGTCTGCTCTATGTAGGTGAAGATGCTGGTATGATCCCCGTTCTACCGGAGAAGCCACTGCATCCACTACATTTTGCTCTGTAGGCTCCTAAGACTGCCTCCGACCACAAACACGCTGCAGCGGAGGAAGCCCAAGGATCACCTCCATCGCCGCAGTCGGCGTCGAAGACATGGCTCCAGTGATGCCTAAACAGGCAATCCTCTGGACTTTACTGAGTGCGTTGGCCGCATAACCCAAACTAGCTTTGTGCCACCAGACCAACGCTGCGTAAGTTATAGAGGTGTACCATCATAGGTTTCAGCCCCCACGTTTTGCCAAACATTCCTCTGCAGGCCCAAAAGGCCCTCGTGGCTTTGTTTGTTACCTGTTCCAGGTGTGGTTTGTACGTCAATTTGGCGTCCAGAGTCACCCCCAGGTATTTGACCTCAGAGGATACGAGTATCTTTGAGCCGAAGATGGTCGGACACTGAAGTCTGGAAAGCTTCCTTCTTCGAGTGAACGCGACCATGGTCGTTTTTCTAGGGTTAACAGTTAACCCTTCTCTTTTGCACCACCTTTCCACGAGTCCGAGTGCAACTTGCATCCTCTCGGATATCACGCCCTCGAACTTGCCGCAGATCATGATGGTGATGTCATCGGCATAGCCCTGTGCGTGGAAGCCCGCCGTCCGAAGATCGGAGAGAAGGCCATCCACCACCAGGCACCACAGCAAGGGTGACAGCACTCCACCCTGTGGGCAGCCAGCTGCCACGGTCGCCTTTATGGTGCAGAGGTTCTGTGACACATGAACCATCCTGTTTCTTATCATGGCGTTGATCCACCTTGTCACCGTTGGCTCGACTCCACGTCTTTGGAGTTCCCTACCCATCGACAGAAAGGACGCCCTGTCAAAGGCGCCCTCTATATCATATATGTAAATTTGATTATTCTAGTTCTAAAGATGTTTCGATAAAAGTGAAAGATTTTAAGGTTCAATAAGACATGATTTTCTGTAAAAAAGTATTGATATATTTATTGATTTATAATGTATACATGTGGCAATATTTTATAGATAACGCGTCTAATTTTGGTCTTCAATGCTTCGGTGATCGCGGACTTGTTAGCATAACCCTACAGAAGCCCAAGGGCGTTAAATCGCAAGAACGTGGAGTCCATTGTTGTCAACCAGTTAACGAACTTATCAATAACTCACTACATACATATCCTTAAGCTGCCATAATCGGTGTGTGCTACCACATAACTATTACTATCAATAACATGTGGTAGGTCATTGACGAGAAGTATGAATAATATAGGTCCCAAGATAGAACCCTGTGGGACTCCAGTTTTAATTAGTTGTTTACACGAAGTTTTGTTGTTCAGTAGATATTTGTTTTTATCATCATTATTAGGAATATAAAACAAAATAAGTTTGTATATAATTCATGAAGAAAAATAAAAAAATGAAAATTTGTTGTTCTATGTAATTGGTCACTTGTTTCGGATCTCTTTTTTTTTAATTGGAACAACTTTCGCAGTTTTGAGTGTATCAGGGATAATTCCTACTTCCAGAGACCAGTTGATGATACTCGCTAGCGGATATTTAATAATGTGTGCACATCTCTTGAGCAAATCAATTCTTATACCATCTGTACCCACAGGAGTTGGTGACTTCAGGCCACAGAGAACAGAATAGACTAAGTCCGGACTGACAGAGTCTACATACATAGTCAGGATGTTGTACTTGACCGACTCATTAAAACAGTTTACAATTGCCATAGGATCGTTAGCTATAGTTTTTTTGATAGGAATTCACATTTGGCGCTGTTTTGGTCTTCTTGCTGGTTAAATCGGTGATAATTTTCCACGCTGTTTTTAATTTGTTAGTCGATCGAGTCATCAAATGATCATTATTTTATAAATACTTTTGTATTTCCTATAGAAATCAAAGTCTTTTCCGTTTTGGGACGTCACTGTTTGTCTGTAGATATTTTTTAAATTATTACAAGAGACTAAGATACCTTTTGTAATCCATGGTTTTCGTCTATTAGCACTGAAAGGGTTACTGTACTTTTTACGAAAAGAAATATCTAGGTAGAACTTTAGTGTGTCTCTAAATATAATAACAGCGTCGTTTACAGATGAGGCAAACATAACATCCAGCCAGAATCTGATGAAATGCAAGTGAAAATGGGATTCATCACTGAAAATGTTTTTGTCCTCACAATCGGCATTCACTTCTGCTTCCTCAAGGATCCTCTTTAGTGTGCATGGTTTATTGGCTAAAGTTGCTGAGTCAATTGGACTTTGTAGGCGTAAGGATGCAAATTCTTAGCCAGAATATGTTGGAGAGTGGCTGTTGTAATGTCCACGATGACGATACGACGTCTGTGGACTATTGGCCACACCCTCGCGATAATACTTTGTTCTGAACTGATTCGTAGAAGTCCACGAGTTTGTATCTTGTGTTTCACATCACCAACCCAACCAGTACTTGGAAACATTCTGTCGATAGAATATTGGACGCACTTTACGAATGGTGGCAATCAAACTTACACCATTTAGATAATCATGTTTAATAAATATGTATGTGTTTAAATAATAAAAATGTTCGTCAAGCTTCTGTTCAAGAACTAGCGAAAATATTAAAATTGTTCTAAAATTGACCGCATTATTTTCCTAACCTTCTCTAGGTCTTTTATGTACTTTTTAGATCCTTTTCTTCTCTTTTTTCACACTCTCTAATTTTTCATCTTGTTTCCTTTCTCAATTTCCAATCGTCTATACGACAGTTCCAACAAGTCTGTTTTAGTATTTTTATTTGGCTGTTGTGTTAGATAACTTTCTCTCTTATTCACTCCTTTTTAATTTATTTTTTTAATTTTTATTCTAGCACAGCTGTTTTTCTTTGGATCCTGACCCAATATAGCACAACAATCAAGCCTTGTCTCTGTGTGGTTTAAAGAGAAAAATTTTAATCTCTTTAAATATTTCCTGTAAATGGTTTCTACTAAAGCCAACCTACGCTGCTTTATAACTAAACTATTCTCAAATACTAAACAGCAGCAGCTGCATCTCGTCTTCGTTCATTACTTTTTTTGGTCTTCTTTTTCATCAGATCACAAACTTTAGAATTTTTATTTTAAATATATTCAAAGTAATTGCCAGCGTTTTTATATTCGCGGAATGAGCGGGTTGTAGAGGGGTGATTAGGCGCATTGGGGCCGTGGCCTGTGCAGCGAAGTTTCATTGTTATTAGACAGTTAGTCTTTGAGCTATCGTCAACCAAGTAACATAATCAGGAGTGAAAAGTGAAATATGGAAAAAATCGAATATCGTGCCGCTATAAAGTTCCTTACCAGGCAAGGAAAATCAGTCGCGACCATAATGAATGAGATGCCATTGGTTTACGGCGACTCTTGTCCAGAAAAACCATGGTGTACAAGTGGCATAGTTTATTTAAACAGGGAAGGGAATCCCTTGAAGACGACCCGAGGGCGGGCAGGAGCATTGAGGTTAGCACGCCAGCACTTATCCAAAAAGTTGAAAAAATTGTACTCGAAGATGCTCGACTAAAGAAGAAACAACTCGCAGAAATGGTTGGAGTATCCGATACAACAATTTTTAAAATCCTACACGATCATCTCGGCATGTCTAAGGTCAGCGCAAGATGGGTGCCGAGAATGCTCACGCCGGCCGCCGCAAAAACAACAGCGCGTAGAGTGTTCGCGTGCATTTTTGGACGTCTGTAATGAAGACAAGGATGGTGTATTGAGTCGAATTGTTACTGGTTCATCATTATGAACCTGAGTCCAAACAAGACTCCATGCAGTGGCATAAAACGGGCACAGCACCTCCCAAGAAATTTAAAGTGTCACAATCAGCTGGGAAACTCATGGCAACGGTATTTTGGGACTTTGGGAAGGAATATTGTTGATTGATTATAAAGATAAAGGTGTTTCTATAACCGGAGAATATTACGCTTCAATATTAGAGCGACTAAAAGAAGCCATTAAAGAGAAAAGACGGGGAAAATTGACGAAAGGTGTGCTGCTTTTGCACGACAACGCGCCCGTCCACAAGAGCCGCGTTGCGTTAGCTGCCCTGAATAAGGTGGGCTTCGAAATTGTGAATTGCCCACCCTACAGCCCAGACCTGGCCTCGAGTGATTATTACCTGTTTCCGAAAATGAAAAAAGAGCTGCGGGGTAAAAAATTTATTGCCGATGATGAAGTCAAGGAGGCAGTTTCGGCGTATTTTGCAGATAAGGAGAAATCATTTTTTTATGAAGGTATAAATAAATTAATTGAAAGATGTGAAAAATGTATCCGTCTTGCAGGTGAATATATTGAAAAAGAAAAATAATTTGGTTTTTTTATTTCCATCCCTTATCCCCCATTCCGCGAATATAAAAACGCTCCCTCGTAAGTCCAAAGTGATGACAACACAAGATCAAGAAATGGATCCTATTTTTATTAGATACCATGAAAATGACTTCTCGTTAAAACTATCTATACTGTCATCGCCTTCTAAACTTAAACGTTTATATATTGCAGCTGATAATGGCTTTAAATAGGTCAATAAACACATAAAACCAAGAACATCAAAATGACATCAATTACCATCAATTTATTTAACAGAACTGCATGTTTCAAGTTTCCACATTTATGTTCAATAAAAACTTTCTTTATCGTAGCTATCTCATTTTACAAAAACCCAAATAAATTGCTTTTGTCCACACAACAGATCGAATTATACTATTACTACATCAAAAAAAATTATTGTGTTTTGGTCGTTCTTTGAATTGATTTTTTCTGCATTAACTTTTAAAACTCACCCTATATATCAATAAATATTTTTTTAAACAAATTGTATAATTCTAACTTCCTACTAAATATATGTAATACTTCTAATTTTGTTGCATTCCCACGTAATACACATACGTCAAATTCTTAATAATGATCAAACGGTACCGATACTAAATATTGCCCACAAATCCTGCGACATTGAAACAGGTGCCAACAGTACAGATTACCGGCGGAACAATAGTTTTTATTTTGGTCCGGCAGCGACATTTAGAAATGATGTATACGATGTATATGTATAGACTTTAGCTGTGTATTTTTTAATGTTATTAAGTATATTTCACGAAACAAAACAACCTGCTTAGGCTCGCCTTTATTTTTAGAATTTTTAAAGTCCGTGCAGTTTTTGTGTGTATCGTATATTTTATTTTTTTTATTTTCGAGTTTATTACTTTCGGAAATCTGATACACATATGTACAATTTGGTTGCGAGAGCTAAGGGTACACAAGTTAACATTTGCTTTGTTTCTTCCACTCATTGCCGTCATCATTACAGGAGGATTCAAAACGGTTTTCGTACGCCTGGAAAATGTAGATCATCGTCGGTACTCCGAATATCATTTTACGAAGATAAATTTTTTAATGTTTTGAACAGGCCCTATATAAATATAATACATATGTAGATACGTGCCGTAATTAATTTATTGTGGCTATATTTGTAAAACGTAAAACTGTTTGTTTTCGCAAACGTAAGATGAGTGTTTAGATTTTGGTTTATTTCTGTTTTCTGTTATGACAGAGGAAGTGGAGATTATAAAATACCTTCGTACTTATTATTATGTAGTTTTATGTTTATACAAAATAATGTATCAATTTGTGCGTGTTGCTTTTACATGTTCAGCATTAAATTATAGGTTAAACAATGCACTTTAATTTATTTATTTATTGGGATAACAACAGGACGCACCCAGGAGCGTTATCCACAAATTACAATGTCAGTAATTTAAATTAAATTTAGTAATTAAAACAAATACAAAAAGAATGAATAAATAAATAAACATATGAATTAACAAGTTAAAAAAAAACGAATAGCATGCAGCATAGTGTGAAACATAGAAAACTAACTAAGAGATAAAAGAAAAAAAATTTGAAAATAAGCTCAAGTTTTTTTTAATGTTAAATAGATTAATGAGAAGTAGCAATAAGAGTAAGCTTCAGCGTTTTTTTGAAGGAGAACAACGAAGTGTTAAAAATATCTACAAACGGACAGCTCTTATTAAAAGAGTACATGCTTCTAAGTAATGGTGAATTTTTAAATGAGTTGGTTCTAAAGGCAGGTAGTCTGAATGGCAGGACTGAACGGACGGCATAAGAGGGAATATTGAAATTTATTAATGCAAGCAAATTTGGACAGTCAATGAAATTATTACAAATCTTAAATAAAAACATTCGAACACGGCATGTCTCGACTGAGAGCATATTAAATTCTAGTAGGGAGTGATTATAACTGTATGTAGGCATATTAAACCTCGCAGTCGCGAATTTGATAAACTTCCTCTGAACATATTCTATTTTATCAATATAAAGACTATATTGAGGATTCCACACGACACTGGCGAAAGAGAGTGCGCTATGGACATGCGCGTAATAAAGCGTAATAAAAGCTGATAATTAAAAAAACGATTTCGTAATGCGCAACATAAATCCAAGCTTTCTCAATGCTTTGCCGACAATGAACTCGACATGTCTGTCGAATAAAAGCTTAGCGTCAAATAAAACTCCCAAATCACGTATCTCGCTGCACGAGGAAAGAGTGTGTCCATCCAAGTGATATGGTTAACTGCACACAGTTCTATTTCTCGTGAATCTTATTACTTTACATTTTTCATAGTTCAAGAAAAGTCCATTTAACGCACAATATTCGTGAAATCGATCCAAATCTTGCTGCAAATTATATTGGTCTGTAATAGAGTGAATTTCGGAAAATATCTTAATGTCATCTGCGTAAAGCAGAAACTCGGAAAAATGAAAACACGTGGCGATGTCGTTGATATATACAAGAAAAAGCAGCCCTGCGGTACACCCGATGTAACATTACTCGTGTCCGAAATCTAACTGCTTGAGTTCTATTGCTAACGTAGGAAGAAATCCATCGCAATAGATCGCCGTGGACTCCAAGTGATTCCAGTTTACTGATTAAAATATTGTGGTCGATCTTGTCGAAGGCCTTGCTAAAGTCAGTGTACACTGAGTCTATCTGCGTCCTTCGGTCCAGTCCATCTAAGATGTAATTAGTGTACACCAGTTTGTTGTTGAGGTATTATAAGAGATTTAACTGTGTTGTGTAAATATTCATATACAATTGACTCAAGGACCTTAGACAAAATCGACAGCATGGAAATAGGGCGATAGTTATTCACCAACTGTTTCTTACCTGATTTAAAAATTGGGATATTGTGGGATTTTTTCCAAACAGAAGGAAATGAACCGGTGCTCAAGGAAAGATTGTAAATAATTTGGCGAGGTGGTGCAAGCTCGTTGGCACAGTTTCGAAGGAAAACCGCAGGAATCCCATCAGGGCCCGCGCCCTTACGGACATCAAGAGCACGTAGAAGATCAGAAATATGGGTGCAGGAGACTGAAAACGACTCGATGCCCTGCCAGGGCTACCTGAAATTTGACCGTCAACAAAAACAGAGCTGAAATATCTGTTAAACAAGTTGCAAATTGAAGCAGTGTCGGTAGCTTCCTCGTTGCCATAATTCATAATGTTGGGTAAACAGACCGAACGCCTCCTAGATCGAGCGAATTTCCAAAGAAATTTAGGATTTTCAACCATATTGTTTTGAATACTATTCAAATATTTTTTGTAATCCATTGAGATTAAAAATTTGGAACGATATCGATATCAATCAAAGGTTCAAGTACGCCGACCCAGTCAACACACGACAACTCCCGTCTAATCGCATCATAATTTGCTTTATTGTAAGAAAAAGAAGGTTTAGAATAATTCAAGCGTTTAGTGTGAATCGATTTCAAAACAATATCCAAAGCGGGATGATAAGTATCGATTTTAATTAAGGGAGAAGCACAAGAAGTAACTGGGTCGACGAAACTGTCATTAGCCAAAACTAGATCCAAAATACGAGCGCAGCTGTTAATAACAGAATTAAATTGCAACAAATTACAGTAAAACACAGTATTAACGAAATCGATAGCTTTGTTATCGTGCGCCAACAATCATACAAATAAATAACAAGTAGATAGTTATGAACGACATCTTGTACAGGAGGACAGTTTGACAGTTATGAAAGGTAAATATATTTCTGACAGGTGTCAAATTTTAGCAGTTATTTACATACATACCACGTATGTGAAGACGATATTTCTAGAAATGGTCTTCACACACGTGGTTTGTACAATATTTTTGTAAGGAGCAGTTTTTTTTTTAATTTCATTAAATATAGCTATAGATATAAATTAAGAAAATGGATAGTTAATAGATGGCGCTACTGACGGTTTTTTTATAATTTTTAATTAGTTTTAAAAAATGTACAATTTTTACTTCCCGCACTTATGCGGGAAAGTCAATTTTCTGCACGCAAATGCAACCGAGAAATGACTTGTTTTGATAAGTAAAATATAAGTTTTGACAATTGTAAAATTGTAAATAATTTTTATAGATCTAATAGTTGTAACTGTCAAAGTACTTTCAGAACAAACAATGGTACCTATTAAGGTGTTTCTGCCAACTGTCAAGTTAGTCTAGTTATTCATTCATAGTCATTTATTGGACTATTTCAAACAGTTGTAAAATTTATTGCAAAATTAGTAACTTTTAGAATTTTTTTTTAAACGTTATCTTTTTTTTTAGATTTGTTATTCTAATTGTAACCAAGAAAACACATTTGATAGGCGCAAAATTGCACGCTTCCTAGTGTTTGTGTATCCTGTCAAACGACAAACGCACGTACTCTCAGTAAAGTGAAATGCATCGAATAACTGTCAAATTATGGAAACGGTGTTTTATCAATTTTGACAATTTGAGCCTACAAAATACATTTTGTCAATCGTAGTTGTAGTTATTATAATATCAATAATTTTTATAGTTGTCATTGTTGTAGCTGTCAAAGTATTTTAGACAGCTGTCAAATTATAAAGCTAGCTTAGCGAGATTAAACGACAAAATCACTTATTTTTATTTATAAAAACAGCTCTGACGGCAGATAAATCACTACTGTGAAACTGTAAAATCAAAAATATTTATAGTCAAAATATTTTGTTGTCAAATTATAAACAATTAACTTTTTATGCTTACATCTGTGATATTTATTTATTGACAAGTATCAAATTATTGAAATGGTGTTGTCCGATTTAACAACTGTAAGCAACAAAACACCAGTCATGTTTGACAGTTATTGTAGTTGTCTAACTATAAAAAAGTGTTTGTGACAGCTGTCAAATTATAAATGGAGCTACTGGAGCTGTTTTAATTCTTGTACACGTCTAATCATTTTTTCTGAACGCTGTTAAACAAGAAAACCGTTTTTATTTATAAAAAAGGCTTGTGACAGCTCTCAAATTATAGTAACAGTATTGTTTCAGGTTTAACCATTGCAACACATTTGACAAGTGTGAAATTGTGTAGTTATTAATTTTTACAATTTTGGTAGTTATACTGTTAGGGTCTTCGTTTTCTGATCGTGTCGTCTGTAGATCCCTTAAGGTTTCGCATCTCTATGGAATGGCTTTCGATCTGGCCACACGAGTCACTTCCTGGTGTTGAGCGTGAGTCAAATTTTTGGGAGCACTTTCATGGTAACATCAAACATCCGCGTCAAAATCCGCCTGGTAGCGATACGGGGCGCGGAGATCCTTCTGAGTCCAGCTCCCTTAAATGTCAGAGCAACAGGTTCTCCGACCGAGCAACCCTTTGCATGGTGTTTCTGGCCAGCACCATCCCATATTCCCCCAAAGTTGGAATTTCGACGTCTCTAGGAAGTTGAGCATTTGTCATAAACGCGTTGACAATACCTAACACTTAGCGCCCTGTAAGGGTATCATAGGCCAATATCGGTCGGAGAAACACCGTACAAACTAGGATTTTAAGCTTAAAGAGTTTTTTGGACATATTAGGAAAGCCAGAGCCCACCGTGCCTTCAAAAATCTAGAAGTGGCCGTCTAAAAGTGGTGGTGAAACGTCAATTTGGAGTCGAGAACCATACCCAGGTATTGGGCCTGCGAATTCCAGTGCAACGCCTGTCCCTTTATGGTGGTTTCAGGATTTATAGGAAGCCGCCATTTCCGGGCCCATTTAGTCAATTGATCGACAAATCTTTGCAGTCTTCTTATTACCAGTGCATCATTTCGTCACTGGTAAAGAGTGTGAAGAGCTCCGGGTCAGGAAGCGAGCCTTGAGGTTGGTAGTTACGAGTGTTCCTGACAACTGTTAAATTATAAACTTACAAAACTATTTGTAAGTTCAGATACTTAAGCAAGTGTTTTATTGAACTATTTCCGAGAATAATAAAATTTATTGCAAAATTAATAATTATTACCGTTTCGATAGTCGTCCCCTGTCAAAGTATTTCTGGCAGCATTTTTTCGAATCATGTCGAAACAACAAAATCGCTTTTTTTGCATTTACTAAAATGATTGTGCCGATTGTCAAATTATAGAATTAATAGGTCTTTCAAATTTAATTTCTTTTCATCTAATTTTACAGTTTTGGTAGTGGTTTCGAATAATAATAATATTCCTAACAGCCTTAACGTCTGCCTAACAGCCTGTCCCAGATCCATCTCATTGGATCTGGGACAGACTGGTCTAAAACAAATACAAAGCGTTTATTATTTTGTTGTATTTTTCTTGTTTATTTAAAATAGTCCTTTTCTGAGTCTATACAGCTCAGGAAACGTTCAACAAATTTTTCAAAACATCTTTTATACTCATCGGCTGGAATGGCCTTTAGTATGACGATCGAAGTATTTGGGATGACCGGAATGGTATCGAAACGATTTCTTTTCATCGCCAATTTTAGTTTCGAAAGTAGCTAGATGTCACACGGAGCCAAATTAGAATGATGCCTGTTTTGGTTTGATGACGCATGGTCATGCAACAAAACCCAACTTCCTGGCTCTTGATAGTCCGATCAAACTCGTTGAATTCTAACCTACGATCGTTGTAGAACTCCCAGATAATATTCTACGTTCACCTTCTTGGACGAATTCATTGTGACGAATTCCCCTTAAATCTCTTCTGGTGACTTTCATGCTGCATCCTGACGTTTAGTTTTTGGCCCGTGTTGAAAACGTTTCATCACCAGTTACAATGGCTGATATGCTTGCCGGATTCCTTTCGGACATTTTTAACATGTCTTTGCAATGGTGAACTCACCAGTCTTTTTGGTCGTCTGTCAGAGTGTCACCTTCTGTTTGCCCAAATCTTCGGTCGAAATATAGACGGTGCTTTTCGGTATCGCAGTTTCATCTTCGATGAAACTCGCAGACGCACAGCGGTTGCTTCGAAGAATTTCTTCGACTTTCTTTATGTTTTATGGATATGCAGATTTTTTCGCTTATACAATAATAACAAGAGTATTTATTAGACACAAGGAGACAGAATTAATGACATGATATTGTTGATTTCGTGCGCTTGTCGTGCTTTTTTTATTTTATTGTAAATATCGCTGGGTCCCCACCAAGATTATTTGAAAACTATCCAAAAAAATTCCCCACAATATCCACGTTGTTTTCCTTTAATTTTTCGCGATGTTTAACGGTAAGAAAAAATGTCTCTTGCAGGTGATTTAAACACAATTTCCGCCGGTGGTTTGAAAATAGCATAACATTTTATTGGATCTTAGCAATGCGAATTCTATGCGAAATTAGTCATGCGGTTACGTTTCGAATGTCTATTAAATCAATGTAGACGTCGAAGGTTATATAGCGATGGTAGGCAGTGGCGTAGAACGTGTTGAGGAGGCGTACACGAAACACCTTGCCAAAATATCTGTTTACTCTGAAGATGTATACACATACATACAATTATCTTGCAGGGTTAAATTGTTGCCTGTCTCCGTGATAAGTAAAGTCTGCGGCACTAAAAATAATATTTTTCAATGTGTAGTTCGGTGTAATTTATTTTATAGCTGGATGTAAATAAATGTTATAATTAAATACGATTTTATTCGCGCCCATAAAAGATCTGTTTATTTTCTCAGTTGCCGAATACAAAAGTGTTTTCAGTTTGTATATAATCAAAAATTAAATAGGAGTCGCTTATACCGATGTATCCTGTACAGACATAACTCACACACATGTGCCTCAATACGTATAGAGCGTTTAAGTGACTTAGGACTTAAGTTTAGATATTAAACACATGCCCAGAAGTGGTTTTCTACTCAATTAATAATCATTAAGTTTTAAAATCGCTCGAAAGAAATATGATGGAAGGCTTCGCGATATTTATCGATTAATTAGGCATAATTCGCCGATCGGATCGGAATCGATTCATTGCGAAAAAATTTACACGACCTATAAATATAAAACGGCGGAAATTGCGGGGAAAATATTGCAAGCATATGTATCAACTCCAGCCGAAACTAAGGAACGACATTCCTTTAGCTCGTTTCATCGGTATGCAATTAAAAAAAAAATAGATATATTTTCGCGAGATTTAGTGGTGCGAACTGAGGTCTGATGAAGTCTTCTCGACACGTATCAGTAGCACCTTCTTCGTGCGAGAGCAAATATTCTATTGCATCATTTTTTTTTATATACAGGGTTGTCACCTAAGCGCGCGCTGGTCTATAGCTCCTATACTAATGATGTTAGGAATTTCGTTCATATACTAATCTATACTACTTGCAAGACTCTATTTCAGGAAAATATTTTTAAGTATATAAGGTGACCCAAATAAGTGTGAAGATATGGAAGTAATTTTTTTTAAATGACACCCCTTCTATTGTGTTGCACATTTCAGTTCATCTCAATGCACTTTATCAATTCCCAAAAAATTATTTCATTACTCCTGGTATTTCCGGAGAAATAAATTAAAAGTCATTAAAATGAAATTTTACGCACTCAAAATAGAAAATAAAAAAAAACGTAGGAGCAATTTTTTTGACTCACGATTTAGTATGGAGTGAGTCGAGAAAGGTCTAAGGTTACTCTCACCTTGTTTACATTTCGTAAATTTTCTACAGGGTTACCAAAATTATGGTCGAACAATGACATATTTCAAACTAATTTTTCTCACTTTTTTCAAATGGAACACCCTGTATATTTTTTCACCACTTGATGCAGAATTAAAAAACAAATATTTTTTGTAAGTACAACTGTATTTAAATTCTCGACGGTTTTCTAGATATTTATGGAAAACCATTTATTTGGTTTTCCACGGTAAATTTTTGTTAATAGATCAAATCGGTTATGGAAAAAAAATTACTCGTTGGTATGACAATGTTATTAATTATTGTCGTATTATTCTGACACTCGGCGACATCTTGCACATATTATCTTTCTTTCTTAATAAAAATGAACTATACGATCCAAGAATCAACTGATATGATTTATATTCTCGGAGAATGTTTAAAGAATTGTCTTCTAGCATCCAGAGTGTACGGCGAGAGGTTTCCTGATAGAAGGCACCCAGATGAAAGAGCATTTCAAAGATTGATGGATCGATTTAACAGGACTGGGACAGTTAAATATGAAAAACATGATAAGAGTAAAGCCCAAATTAAATGATGAAAACGAATTTAACATTATTGCAAGTGTTGTTGAAAATCCACATAGGAGTACAGCCGACATTAGCGATTTGCTGCGCATAGGTCAAACTTCAGTTAAAAAGATTTTGAAGAAGCATCATTCCCATCCATATCACGTACAACTGAGTCAAGCACTTCTAAGGCAAGATTTCGAAAACAGGATAAATTTTTGTAATTGGGGTCTCGCTCGAATTCAAGAAGATGTACGGTTTTTTAATGCTGTATTGTTTACCGATGAAGCAACTTTCCACAATAATGGTCATCTGAACAGGCATAATCTACATTATTACGCCAATGTGAATCCAAAGGGCAGTTGACCGGCAACACAGGTGGAATGTAAACGTCTGGGGAGGTATAATTGGAGACCATATTATAGGACCCCATTTCTTTGATGGACATCTCAATGGTGATATTTTTCAAAGATTTTTGGACGAAGACCTTGGTAACCTTCTAGAGAATATACCATTAGGGCTGTTAAGAAGAATGTGGTTCCAGTTAGACGGCGTGCCTGCTCATTTCAGTATTCAAGTTCGACATACTTTGAATGAGAAGTTTCCAGGTCGCTGGATTGGAAGACAAGGACCTGTTCCATGGCCCGCAAGGTCACCAGATCTGACCAAAGTTGATTTTTTCCTGTGGAGGTATGCTAAAGATCTGGTCTACCGTATACCACCAACTACACCAGAAAACATGCGGGAAAGAATAAGAGAGGCCTTTGATACAGTTACTCTTTTAATGTTACAAAATACAAATAGGTCTTTAACAAACAGGTTAAATCTGTGTTTACAAGAAAATGGTAGATTGTTTGAATACTTAATTTAATCATGTGTAAAATTCTCTAATCTTATTCATAGTTAAATGTTAATACAAATTTACCGTGGAAAACCAAATAAATGGTTTTCCATAAATATCTAGAAAACCGTCGAGAATTTAAATACAGTTGTACTTACAAAAAATATTTGTTTTTTAATTCTGCATCAAGTGGTGAAAAAATATACAGGGTGTTCGATTTGAAAAAAAGTGAGAAAAATTAGTTTGAAATATGTCATTGTTCGACCATAATTTTGGTAACCCTGTAGAAAATTTACGAAATGTAAACAAGGTGAGAGTAACCTTAGACCTTTCTCGACTCACTCCATACTAAATCGTGAGTCAAAAAATTGCTCCTACGTTTTTTTTTATTTTCTATTTTGAGTGCGTAAAATTTCATTTTAATGACTTTTAATTTATTTCTCCGGAAATACCAGGAGTAATGAAATAATTTTTTGGGAATTGATAAAGTGCATTGAGATGAACTGAAATGTGCAACACAATAGAAGGGGTGTCATTTAAAAAAAATTACTTCCATATCTTCACACTTATTTGGGTCACCTTATATACTTAAAAATATTTTCCTGAAATAGAGTCTTGCAAGTAGTATAGATTAGTATATGAACGAAATTCCTAACATCATTAATATAGGAGCTATAGACCAGCGCGCGCTTAGGTGACAACCCTGTATAAAATAAGTATTCACAATAGAACTTGGAAGAAAAATTTTAAGATGGAAATTTATATTTTCGTTTTAATTTATTATATACTTAACCATCATTGGTGTGAGACTGAAAACGGCGGACATTGTAAACTTGTTAGATTATGTGTTCGCGATGTTACCGATATCAAAAGAAATTTATACATGTTTATCACATAATATTAACTTATCACGTTTTTAAAAGACTCCGAGTAGAAAGCTGTTTCGTGTCGTAAAACGCTGTAGTTAAAATAAATAAACTTAAATATCGGGAATTTATTTATTGGAAAATGTTTTTTTTTTCCGTGGAAATTTTCATCTCGACGACATAAGTAATAATCGCTGAAGGTATAATACTTGCCAGTATAAGAATTTAATCTTATTCTTCTCAGGAACGATTCAGATTATTGTCTCAAACAAACAGCTTTCCGCTCGTTTCCTGGAAGAGACACTTGATATAACGGTGATAGAAAGCTTTAACGCCCTCCGCAAAAAAAGGTTTTGCCTTGAGCTGGAAATCACTCGTTCACTTCTATCATCAATATCTCACCGTCCCGAAATTGAATTCCACGAAATTTTTCTTTTGAGTTTGAGGTATATGTTACGGCTAAAAGCCTAAGTTTAGCCGGCTAGAACTACATGCGGCCAGTTATACAGTTACATCTAGGTGTACTCTATTTATGCACGGCTAAAACTAGGTCTATCCTTCATCATACAGGCTCCAACTAGATATAGCCAATCCTTGGTGGCTAAAACTAGATATAAAATAACACATAGCCAGCTAGCAGGCCAGTAACCGCCTGCTTGTTGCTGCTAGTTGTTGTGTTTAAACCATTCTTAAGTACGTTCGTGGTAATACCTCACATCAAGTCCTCCAGTAGAACAGTCAAAACGTTAAATAATAATAATAATAATAATAATAATAATAGCAGTTTATTGGTAAATTCAAACAATACAATAGTTTATACAATAGTACCAAATTATAACTGTACCAAAAGGTTCAGAATCAGCTTCTTGCAGCAAGCAGCTGATCTTCCTTCTGAACCTGGCCAAAATAAGCACACGCATAAATCTAAACACAAATACAAGAAAGCAATTGCAGAACTAACTAAGTACTCATTGGGATAGTAAAGAAAAAAGAAAAAAAAACAAACAACACGGCACTCAGTAAGATGAGAAGTATTGCTTGCGTAGCTGACGCGCAAACGCAGAGGGATGCAAAGAACGCAACCCAGGTGAAATTGAATTTAGCGATTTAGTCACGTTGTATGAAAAAGATCTGTTGAAAATTTCTAGGTGGTGAACTGGAGGAGTTAGTAGGCCTTTATTTCTCACATTCACATTGTGCACGTCCGTTCTGAATAGAATCTTACGATGCAAGTAACTGGGCTTTCTATAGAAAACCACCTTATGATAAAAAATGGTGGAATGAAATTCAGCCCTCTTTGACATATTAATCCAACACGCCCATCCCAGTGTGTGGGATATCCTGTCGAATTTACGGATACCGTAAATGAAACGCAGGCAGGAGTTTTGTAAACGCTGGATTCTGGCTCTATCAGTACTATCGAGACACGAATAGTAAACGCTGACACAGAAATTAAAACGGGACAGAATCAAAGATTCACACAAGGCTCTTCTCAACCCAATATCCAAACAATCCTTGCTACCGTATAACATTTTCAAACTGGAATACCCCAACCTAATTAAATGTTAGTGTCTAGAATAAGTCCCAGATCTCGTACTCTATCTGAAATAGGGACAACCTCATTGTTAATAGTAATTTTGATATCGCTTATTACTTCAGCCCTCGTCTTAGCACGGCCAAATACTAAAACTGAGGTTTTTTTAGTATTAATTTTCAGGCAATGACTAGCGGATTCATTAATAAGAGATTCAAGATCATCATTTAAATGACTTACAGCTTCATGCACATTAGCAGCATAGAAAGTGTGATAAACTTGAGTGTCATCTGCATGAAGATGATAACGACAGTGTCGTAAACAGTTTATAAAGTTGGATGTGTAGACTATGTACAGAAGCGGGCATAGAATACTGCCTTGAGGGACGCCTGAGATAATTGGATGTGGATCGGACAATAAACCGTTATAAAGAACTTACTACTACTACTTACTTTTTGAAAATGTCCCTTTCATGCCACCCTCCCCTATATATATTTTTTGGTAACTAAATGTTAAAAAAAATCACCGGAACTTTAATTATTATGTCTCACTGTTCCCCACCCACTAGTAACAGTGTATTAAGAATAATCTGTGCTTGCCACTATTATGCATACTACCAAATGAAGCAGTGGAAAACTCCAATCATAAGTATAGGCTAGAATGTATGGCTAAAAAAGAATTTTAATTATGGCTAATAATACCCCAATTCAGGGCATTTGAAAAAAAAGCGTCTCACTGTTACCCACTCTCAATTGCTACGTCAAGAACGAAGATTTGTTTCGAGGTTCTTCCTGAAATACATGTACCTATTGGGCACGGTGCACGGGCAAATAACAAATATGCGACTGTAACTCAGAAAGCCAGTCTTTTATATCTTCAGTCTCGTTTGCATATCCTGCACAATAGATTCAGACACCTTTCTCGATGACATTGATTCTACAGTTATCTAGGTCTAAAAATCATACCACGACCAGTTTTTATCAACCCTTGATGATCGATCCTACCCCAGTATGGACATGAATGATTCAAGATATTCAAACCAGGAGGACAACACAAAAAACAGCGAATCTGCTCTCGTAGAAGCTAAGGCTTGATCCACACCATGAGCTCTTAGATGAATGGCACAATCTAAACTTTTGTAAAAAAACAAAATTGCTTCAACTTGATTGTCTTCAGCGTTTAAAAAGGGAAATGAGTGAGTTATTTTTGATCATTATTGACGTACGCATCTATCAATCGCTTATTGTTCAAACACACATACAAAATTTTGCGTTTATAACTCATCCTGACGCCAATAATATTTTCGTGAAAAATCACTAAACCCATACATCATCGTTTTTAACTCGAAAACTTTGACGCAAATTAAATCGATTGTGCACACTAATACCGGTATACACATATGTACAACGCACACGAGATTTCAATTGAGGTAATTCTGGATTTCGTCTAAATAAACACGTACGATGATTTGTTAGCGATGATAATCGCGTAGAAGCCGCGTATTATTTTATTACCGGCGATCTCGATCGTTCTATCTTAGAAAAAGATTGACATACCCACGATATCCGATCCCGACTTCTTCCTCAATTAAAAACCATTTCGATTAAAACGTAAATAACGCCCAGTCGAATCTGCTTTCTGTTTACGTTCTTTCTAATGGTATTATCGTCGATTTGCTGCAAATAAGTTTATAGTATGTGGTAAGTGACCTTATTTTCGATTTGAGTATTTTTTTTTTGTCTTATCCGGGAAAATTTAATTTCCTGAACGAGTTTATTTTCTAACGTCGTATTTTTAGACTTATGGAGGAAATTTTAGATAGAGGACGCACATATCATTAATAAACGCTTGCGGAAACCGGTTGTATTTCATTAAAGAAGATTCAGAAACATATGTAACATACTTATCCTGAATTATTATCCTCGCAAGAAGATATTGCGAAAGCGCGATATTAACTTGAATGAAGTAGTCGTTAAGATTCTGACGTGAAATGTGTGGTACATCATGCATTTTGTCGCAGCAAGAACGAAATAAATTGACCGCATTATATGACTTCGGTTAGCGTTTGACCCGATTTTTTTTGGTATCTTAAAAATTTGGTTTATGATCGCGGGCTTTTTTAAACTTTATTAAGCCAGAAATAACTGTGTAAACGCACAAGTGCCAAGGAAAGCATTAAAGGTACAATCACTTCATAAAATTGCGAAGTGACGCTCAAATTGGTATTTGTATACTTTAAAGATAAAATGTTGATATACCGGGTGGTCAAAATGAAGAGCCTTTTTTGAGGTACCTATATGTGGTTAGAGGCGTTCGAATGGTACATCCTTTGCCGACTTCTAATAAAAATTTTATGACAGGTGGTTCACAACAAAGAGCCAATATTAACTTTTGTTTTAAACTGGGGAAAACGTTTCAATTGATGCAACCAGTTTATGGTGATTATTGTTTATCCCATGGCAGAGCTCATGAGCGATATAAACGCTTTAAAAACGGTCGTGAAGACATCAATGGCAACCCCCATGTCGGCCAGAGAGCCTGATTTTCTCAAAATCCAGCCAAAATCATCGATCAGCGTTTTATGGAAATGGAATTGGGTATGCCCAAAGATTCAATCTATCGCATTTTGACCGATCATTTGAGCTATCGGAAGATGTGCTCACTTTGTGCCGCACAAGTTGATTAACGACCGAAAATTGCTCAGAATCCAACATCGCAAGAACATCGTTAAAGAGGCCGAAATGGACGAAAACTTCCTTTACAATATTGTTACTGGTAACGAAACGTGGTGTTTCCAATACGATCCGGAAACAAAACGTCAAAGTTCCGAATGGAACCAAAATATCTCGGTGTGAGAAGTCAAAAGTGAAGACAAGGCTCATTTGTTCTTGGCGATGACCTCCTCATTTGAGGCAAATATCACCGAACGTAGCCCCCAGCGGTTTTTTTCCTATTCCAAAACCTGAAAAACTCGCTGACAAGAAAGCTCGTCGTGTCCAAATTGAATGCAATTTGGACACGACGAGCTGGTGCATTGTCGCACTTTTTTCGCTGCAAACGGCACCGTTTCTCCTCCAGTACTGCATCAAATCGGGTCAATAAATCGCTGTAGTATTGCCGCGTGATCGTCCTTCCTTTCTGCAGATAGTCGATGAGGATCACATCTTGGGAATCCCAAACAATGGTCTCCATGACCTTTCCGACCGATGGAACGGTTTTTTCTTTCTTCGAAGCTGATTCGCCCGGAAAAGTCCACTGCTTTGACTGTTCCACTATAATAAAATGTTGACAATATCGTCAATAAATATTGATGACACCTTCAATAATATTGACAAGACTAACATATATATTGATCGTCTAAAGGAGCCTAAAACATATCCATATTTGACATTTCACATGCCAAACGTCAGCCTTAATTGACATTACATGTCAATCGTTGAAATATATTTAAATATTTGAACATGTTATCATCAAATTTAGGGATATTTGACAGTGAAATATTAAACATGTCTTATTAATATCGAATTTATAAGATTCAAATATCAAATTTGACTTTTACTTAACATCTAACTGTCAAATTTGCAAACGTGTTCCTAACTTCACATTTGAACCTCAGAATTTTTCATATTTGACATTTGAATATCAATATTCACGATATTTGTCAGTTAAATGTGAAACTTTCCAATATTTGACATTTAAACGTCAAATTTGCTTCATCCTTGATCTTTCAATTTCTGAAGTACATCAGGAACTTGTACAAAGTTAAGTGAACGGTGAGTCATCTAAAATTTTCAGTTGGGAACACTGAGGAATTGGTAGCAATGATAACTAACTTGTACATAAATTGTTTTGATAGATTCTGTAAAGGTTATGTATACTGCTTTAGGAAACCGGATGAAAACCACAAGTAAATAGCAATATACAGGGTTTTCAAACTTAAGTCGGCACTATTGCTAACTTTGTTATTATTGGAGCTACAAAGTTGGTTAAATAGGCAAACTAGTGTAGTTTTTCAAGCAAATTACAATGGCATTAAAAAAAATAATTGACGTACTGGGTCACGTGATATTGTGAAAAACGTATTTTTTTTTAAATGGGACACCCAGTATACAGTTCTCACGGTCGACAGAAAATTTAATTCTGAACAAAAACTTTCCTATGAACTTTTATCCTAAAGTCAATAATAACAGAGTTATTGATGATTGTTTTTACAGACACTAAAAACAGTATTGTTTATTTTAAGTTATTTTATTAGCTTCGAAAATAAAAAAAACAAGAAATTTTAAATTCAGAGCAGATGCTCAAAAACATCACCCTCTTGCTCCAAGCACTTTTGAACCCGCCTGTTAACGCTTCTAGTAGCCTTAGCAATGATTCTACCATCAACATTATTAATAGCATGGCTGATGCTTTGCTGGAGATCTTCAAGAGTATCATACCGTCTTTCATGCACTGCACTTTTCACAAATCCCCAAAAGAAGAAATCCAAAGTTGTTATGTCCGGTGATCGGGGAGGCATACGAATAGTCCCGTTAGTTGATAGATATCGGCCATCAAAAAGGTCATGTAATAAGTTATGAATTTGGCGAACATTATGGGCAGGAGCGCCATCTTGTTGAAAGAATATCTGTTGTCTATCCATTAAATTCAGGTCATCCAAGAATTCTCCAAGGGTAGCGGTTAACATTTCGACATACCTCTCGACATGCACCTTGATAAAATACGGGGCCTACAATTCTTGAATCAATCAAGCCACACCAAACATTAACACTAAAGCGTCTCTGCGGATTACAAGGACGGAAAAGCATCGGGTTTTCTCGACTCCAATAGTGGCTGTTCTTCCTGTTATGCATACCCCTGTTGGAGAAATTTGATTCGTCACTCCAAAGAACCAAACGCCAAAGATTATGGTTAAGTCTAACTTGATTAATGTACCACTGACAAAACTGAGTCCGTCTTTCTTGATCTCCCGGTACCAGCGTCTGAATAGGTCTGTATCTGAACGGCACAAACTGTTTTTTTAGAATATTGTGAATAGTTCCCAAAGATAGTCCACTTTCTTCCTTTAAATCATTAATTGCATTATTAGGATTAGCTTCAAAGAAAGCTAAGACGTTAATTTCAGTTGCTTCACTTATTATAAATTGTTTTTTTGGTTCTAGTTTTCTTGAACACATTTTCATTTGATCGAAACTTACGGTACAAAAGTAAAAAGTACCTTCGATCTGGCAAGTTGCGCGTAGAAAATAAAACACCGTAACGTTCACGAGCTTGCAGGGAATTTTTATTACAAACGATGTAACATTCCATCATATCACATTTTTCTAAATGCGTGAAAGGCATTTTTTCATCAATAAACACAAAATGTTAATTGCTTACTGACAGAGGTTTAATGCAATATTTCAATGTTGATGACATTTGCAAAACAATCGAATTTTGTTTATGAAATAACAGCCACCTTGGCAAATTTGAAAAATCATCAATAACTCTGTTATTATTGACTTTAGGATAAAAGTTCATAGGAAAGTTTTTGTTCAGAATTAAATTTTCTGTCGACCGTGAGAACTGTATACTGGGTGTCCCATTAAAAAAAATTACATTTTTCACAATATCACGTGACCCAGTACGTCAATTATTTTTTTTTAATGCCATTGTAATTTGCTTGAAAAACTACACTAGTTTGCCTATTTAACCAACTTTGTAGCTCCAATAATAACAAATTTAGCAATAGTGCCGACTTAAGTTTGAAAACCCTGTATAGTAGACAGTAATAAATACATTAAAGAAATAACAAACGACAGCAAACGACAACAACCAAATGACAGAAAGTACTTATATAGTGAAAGCTCTCACAAGCGGACATCGATGGTTCCAAGTTTTTTGTCCGCTTGTAGGAGATGTCCTCTTATGGGATAGCTCAGTTTAAAAGAACGGAAAAAAATTGAAATAAAGATAACTTTACAAAAAACTGCTTTTTAATCGAAAAGTGCTTCAAAAACTAGAAAAAAATACAAAACATGAAATTTGATGTTTAAACATAGCTATAAAAAAAGTTTATTTTTTAAATAATCGGATATTTTTGCTTGTTTTAACTTCTTACCCTTTTCTTGTAGAAAATAATGCTGAAAATGTAATTCAAAGTTTTTAAGTGTTCAAATGCAATAAAATCTTCTTTTGCAAACTTTTTTAAATCTTCAACAACTATTATAGCATAGCAATTTATAGGTGCAGCATCTTCTTCTGGTTCTCCTTCTCCATCTTCTTCTTCTTCTTCGTCACTCTTTTGTGCAACTGCTTCTTCTTCAACTACATTGTCGACTGTATTTTCATCTTCTGCTTCATATTCCCTGTTCACTCGTTGAACTTGAACAGATTTCTTAAAGCCTGCTTTGGAAAGCAGTTTTGAATGGTGTTGGAAATTACCTTATCCCAAGCCTTTTTAATGAAATAGAGCCTCCAAAATGTTAATTGATTTTGAAAGTTCCGAGACGGAGGCAACGCCATCCACTTTTGAAAGGATATGCCTTAATATTAAATCATGATAAAAGAATTTAAAATTTTGAATTATTCCTTGGTCTAAAGGTTGGCACACAGACATGGTGTTAGGAAGAAAAAGAACTTTAATATTTTTTAAGTTTAGCTCTTGTGGATGTGATCCATTCGTTTATCCAAATCCAAAAGCTCTCCGATTACCAAAAGCTTTTCTTTTTCTGCCACCATGCTGGTACAAAACAATATGGTCAACCTTTCTTTTTACCCCCTACACATTTTTCAGATTTTAATGCCAAAGTTTTGAGTGGTAAAGCTCTAAAATACAAACCACTTTCATCAGCGTTATAAATGTCCTCTCATTTGTATCCCAAAATCATCTTTGGTAACTTTTTAAGAACTGGTTCACACTTATTTGACTAACATCCGCTGATTCTCCGGTAATACACTTGAAGCTAATGTTATGCCTTTTTTTCCAACTTTTCGTACATTACGTTGTTAGCCACTTCTTTCGCTTTTACTTTTATAAACGGCCCTGATATAAGAATATGGTGGTTCCTGGCACGTACGAATCACTCATGACAAATCCTGTCGATTTGTTTTGCTTCATCTTTTAGTTTTGTTATTTTTTGATCCAGATTGTCCCCGTTTGCCATTGCCCACGAATGGCTTCTTTTTGTGTTATAATTTGTGCAGTTTGCGTTTTGCTTATGTTTAATCTGAAATTGTTAGAATTAATTAATGTTTTGTTTAAATAAAAGTACTAAACTAAATAAACACATATCTTCTACCCAATTGTCGAACACTTCGACACACGAAATGTTCGTGCTCTGCAAGATTAATTGCCTCCATTTTTTGTTTTAAAGTTAAAAACGTTTTTTTTTGGTCATTTTCACGCTTTTCAACGCAAGTCACTAATAATACTGCCTAACACACGTAAAACACTGGAATTTCTATAAAAAGGGGAAACCCCCGTGTAAGAATTCCCACTGTCGGCAACTACCGAAGCGAAAAAAGCATTTTGTCCTGCTTGGGAGCTTGGTGTCCGGTCGTGAGAGCGCTTTGTGCTTGTCGAGGAAAATTTTGTTGTTCGTTTGTGAGAGATGTCCTCTTATGAGAGCTGTTCGCAAAGGGAGCTTTCCTCTGTTTATTCAATGTAGCTGTAACAGTAGAATGTAAAAATCAAGCGGACCAAGAATTTTTATGCTACGACTACACTTCACTTGAGAATGCTCGCATTGCATTTCCGCTTGTAGGGCAATTAATGAGACATTTTAAATGTCAATTTCTTCCACTGATTTTTAATTAATTGCTGCTTCAATTGACCTAAAAGTGGAAATACATCTGGGATTGACTAGACTAGACGACTTTGTATACAATTCCAAACAATTTTTCGCAATTAAATCCAATGACATTCAACAATAAAAGACAATTTATTCATTTCTAAAACTACGATCCAGTTTTATGAAAACTTTAATCAACATCTTGTTAACATTATTTCATCCATCATTCACACAAAGGGGAACAAACAAATCTCATCTACCGACACCACAATTTATAAAACAGGAAGTCGAAAGTCAAAAACGGATCAGGAAGTTTTTACAGGAGCGCCCACCGTCCGTTCTTTTTTTTATTACCGAAGACGTACGGCTTGTTTTCCTTGTCCGAAATTTTCGTTTTGATAGTTTCGAGGAAGCTGCCGACGCCCGTGCGCGTTTGTTTGTTCTGGAAAGTGCTGTTTACAAAAGAGATCCGGCGTTTAGAAGCGCGCGGGGAAGAGGCATAAGCAGCAACAAAAAAAAATGAGCACTCTGTAAAGAAAAGATTTACGACAATTAACGCCAATTCTACAATAACACCGCGTAAGCTTTGAAGAAAAAGTAGGTCTCGTGTTTGGATTTACTCTCTAAGTTAGGTTAATGTAGGTTCTTGGAAACAAAAAAATGAGAGAAACGCCGCCTGGTCAAAATATAAGTTTTTAATTAACTTCAGTTACAGTCGGGAAGCTGTGTTTATAATTCGTATAGTTTACGAGTTTTACAGTTCGAGTTGATGTATTGCCTAATGAATCTAGAATGTGACGGTTAAAATAAATGAGCACCTATTTTTTAAATATAATTCTGAACACCTCAAATCTCATTAAATCAATTGATTATCGATTACAGCAGACTTATTAATTATCTTGAATAATGTGAATTTACCACGTTGACTAAATAGTGTTAAACAAGTACAAGACAACCACCAATCAGATGTGATGCGAAACATGAACAAGAAAGAAGACTCCCAAACGAAATCAGGACAAAACGCTAAGGAAATGAGGGACCCGGAGAACACCCTGAGCGAAAATAAAAAACAAGCAGTCTTAGCGAAAGCCAGGGCTAAATTCCTATCAGCTGTTAGATCCAAAAAATTAGATAAGGAATTAGATAAGAAATCAAAACCCAAAGCACAATCGATTATATCCTGAAACCATGTCCCGGTGCGCCTAACAAGCACGAAAAGAACCAGGTCATCACCAACAACCAAACTCAACATCAGGAACCTCAACAAAACGGTCATACGAACCTGAAGAGGACTGCATCCTTACAAAAACAGCATTCGATCGGATCTTATCCTATAGTGAATGGTGTCGAGGAAGATATCCCTGTTAATGGTATCAGTAGGTCGAGACCTGCTACGGTTTGCGTCGATAAAGTCCACGATGAGGCTAACAGGCAAACGGCAGCGTTAGCTTTGGAGAGGCCGCGTAAAAAATTATCGTTTCGAGAACCTGAGATTATGGGTTATCCGATACAGGTTAATAAAGATACGTTACCGCGGAAAGGTGGGAGGAAAGCTTTCACGCCTGAGATGAAGAGGACTTTTCATAATAATAATCATAATAATTTTAATAACATCAGGAAGGTTCCCAGTTTCGACTTAGAAGATTACGATTTAGAGGTATAACTACATATCTTGTTTCGCAGGATTTTTTTTTGATCTTGAATTGTGTGATCAATTTTGTTTTGTTTTTGTTGCAGAGTCAAGCCATGCGTATAGTTAGAACTGTAGGACAAGCTTTCGAGGTATGCCATAAGCTTTCGATTAACGCCCCTGAGACTGATCACTTGGACTACGATGAGCAAGATACGTTGACGCAAGATTTGGTTAGTGATAGACTAAGCGATGTTCCTAGTGAGAAACCTAAGAAAGGTAAGATGTAAGATAATTATTAGCGTTATGCATCAATTGCGGAGAGGTTATAGCTTCAATTTGTATTGAATTTTCTTCAATAAATGCCATTTTGTTTATTAGAATAATTTTGGTCCTTGCTGCTGCAGCTACTGCAACAAAATGGTGTGGAATTTGGTTGTAAGACGCTACTTTCAATTGTATAAACTTCAATTGTACAACAATTAAATTTACCATGAATAAAGGAAATTAGCAAGTTCAAATCATGGACTTATCAAGCAGATAACCCTGCTATAATTATTCTAAATCGTTACGACTGTAGTTTGAAAGGATCGAAAGCACTATTATCTCGAAGCTAAATTAAGCTCACATAAAAAACCTTAACTATGCTACCTTAATAACCATAAGATGTACATACTAGCAGTAACGATTATTAATCAAATTTTTGATTATTAAGTAAAAACAATTGTCTTTACCAGTAAAATGTAAATCGATTACCAGTTTTACTCTATAAGATATCTAATTCTAACAAAACATTACTCTATTGCTGTCAGGAGGGCTTAATACATAGTATACAAAAAGTTAATACCTTAACAGGTACAATTTTAACCTATAACTAAAACATAACCTATACATCTGTCCTTAATTTGAGTAGCGATCCCGTTGAGCTCCCTCGTAGTCTGTCCTAACCTTACAGGCTTTTCCAGCTACCAATGGCAAATAGGATCTGCTAATTCTGCATCGAAATATGGACTTTATTCATACTGAAAACTCATTAACTAAGCTTGCTCTGGTATTAGGACCATGAGGTGAAATTAGCGTTTTGAAACCATTAATAAACCCTTACAAAGTAATTCTAGATATATCCAAAAAACCCTTCACCAAAGGTAAGTCGTCACGAGGTCAACCTCGAAAAAAACAGTGTTTAATATATACAGTATGTCCCCGGATTGAGTTTACAATAGGAAAAAAAAAATTATTTTTGATTTTACACAGAGTGCTAAAGGAATAAAATGTTTTGCTTAATTTCAAATGATCCACACTTATCTACGTTCTAAAAAAAAATTTTTTTTATTTTTTTCATCGCAGTACATCTATTATTTTTTAATGGTAGAAGCATTTGACTTGAAAATGTCAAACACTAATTTATATGTCAAAAATAACTTCAAACTGTAATTCTGTAAGTTTTGGTGAAAATTTTAACGTTATCACAAAAAAATATATTTAATACAATGCTGAAGAATTTAATACAAAATTTCCCGAAGTAACTGTTTCCGGTATGGTTATAAGCAAGTTGGTGAAAAAATTTTTGGAAACTGGTTCTGTTCTGAATTGAAAACTGTAGTAGCATCATCTTCATGAGAAGCGTCTTTATTTTTGCATGTGGATGGGGGATGAAATAATGGAGAACCAAAATTTTCACAAAAGCATTGTATTTTCCGATGAAGCAATGGTACCGTTTGGTCACAACATGTTCGTTATTGGAGTGTGGTGTGCTGTTTCTTATCATGCAATAATAGGGCCATATTTTTTTGATGCTAATATAAATCAGCACAATTATTTGGAAATGTTGAGCAATTTTTTCTGGGATGGTTCAAGTGAACTCCCACTTGCTTATGGGCAGAGGATGTATTTTCAACAGGATGGTTATCCGGCCCACCGTTCGCGCAGCGTAGCCGCCTAGCTCAATCAAAAATTCGAAAATAATTGGATTAGCTGGAATGGTCCTGTTTTGTGGCCTCCAAGAAGACCTGACTTAACAATTTTAGATTTTTATTTGTGGGGACGGTTAAAGCAACTAGTCTACATGGACAACTTGCCTAACAATGTGGAAGTATTAAAAAATCGCATTAGAGATGCTGTTGCATCCTTGACGCTTGAAAAAATTCGCAACAGTTACAAGGAACTGCGGTTTAGAGTCGAATTGTGTGCTGAAAGGGGTGGCGATTTAATAGAATAGTTTTAAACATTGACAGTTTCGTAATTCTAATTACAGATTTGGTCATTTGAAATTAAGCAAAAAATTTTATTCCTATAGCACTTTTTTGTAAAATCAAAAATATTTTTTTTTCCTCTTGTAAACTCAGTCCGGAGACATACTGTATATAGAACCGCAAATGTGCATAATCAGTGATTTTTCACCAAAAACTTCCAACCATAATAACACAATAAATCACTGAAATCAGTCGCAATTAATTCCAAAACTCCATGTGGGTGCCTTACTAATTAGCTTGAATTAACACGACGTAAACTCAAACGTGTCGATGCTTCGAAGACCAAATTCAGAACGAATCATTATCACGCGGCGACTGCTAACCTGGGCGTACGGGACATGACGCGCCATCTGTGGACGGCAAGCCCGTAACACACTGTGCCGTCAAAGGAAAAGGGGCATATGATCCGGTCTTTCCACAAGCCACACCAAATCATGATGCGATTAGCTCCTTGGTGTTGATGTAGCAGTAAGGATAACCGTCATACCAATAATGCATATTATATTAGTTGACCTCACCATTTACATAAAAATTAGCTTCATCCGAAAACATGGACCGCTCAATTCCAAACTGGTATGGGGAATTGATTTTTTTTGCAATAACTTTTACCAAAACTCCTTCTACAACCGTTTCTGAAGTCCTCTGACGGCCACTTCTTTTACCATCAACTACACTAACTGTAGCTTGGCCTCATTCAGGATACCTCCTATTAAATTCATCTGCAACTCCTGTTCAACAGAGAAGAACAATCTCTACCCGCTCTTCAAATTAGTGATATCTCAATGGCGACTAGAGGGGCAGGGAGGAGGGCTTAAGTGATGCCCGTTTGCTCCATTTGGGATGAGTTGGGTGTAGTCGTCATAGTGGGCTTCCCACGTCAATCCGCTGTCTATTAACACTCCAAGAAGCTTAACAGGTGTAACCAAAGTACCATTATTATTATTTGGGCGTAATGTCAGAACAATTTTTCTAAATTAGCACTCATGGCAATAACAGATTTTTTCACGTTTTCTATGGAACTATCACTATTATTTAAAGTGGTAGTATCGTCAGCAAATTATATAAATTTCGTGTTTGAGTCAGTATTCTAAATCATTTACATATATATATATTAGGAATAAGCAAGGGCCGAGAACTGAACCCTGTGGTACGTCATGTCAAACTTGCTGTATTTGAGAAAGAGAATTATTATACTTCACGAATTGTTTTCTATCGGATAAAAAGGATGTCAATAACTTAATACTCAAGTCGAAAAATTTATAATATTCAAGTTTTTTTGTAAAATATCATGACACACAGTCAAAAGTTTTGGTAAGATCGTAAAGTGTAATTTTGAGTATATTTCTTGTCTTCGAAGTTTCTTAAAACACTACTACTCAGGTTTAAAAGTGCATGGGTTGTAGACAACTTATTCCGGAAACCAAATTGAAAGGAAGTATAGAGAGAAACTGTGTCATAATAATTAGTTATTTGATCTTTTAAATTTTTTTGGAAGACGTCCTTAGGACAACCTTTTTTAAATATAGGTGTTACTGAAGCCAATTTAAAGCATTTAGGATAAACAGCTTTGTTTATACATTCATTAATAAGATTAGTAAGCGGATAAATTATGTTTTTCGTAGTTTCGTAGCATTTGATAACGAGGTTTTATGAATTTCGTCTGCTATGTTTACAAAAAAAGTTGTTCATACTATTGGCGTTTAGAGAATCAGATAATTTAGTAGATGGTTTATTCCTGTCCGATTTGGTCCTCGAGTCGTCTTTGTAGTAGATGTGAAAGATTGATCTGGTGGTGTGTCTGGTGTTCAATAATCTCAGTTTGTTGTACATAACCGGGAGGGAATCCCTAAGACTTGGCATTTTTACTTCTGGGAAGGGACGATCTGGAATTCGTATGGTTCGTATTTGTTCCAGTCGATTTTGGTCGATTTTTAGCAGTTTGATTTCCCGTTGGTGGTTTGATTGTTTGTGAGGACGTCGCCGTAACGAGCTGTTCTTTTGTGGGTGCTGGTATCAAGCTTGGTTTTTTCTAGGCTTTTCTTTTTGCTTCGGTTATCTGGGCTTCTTTGTCCTAAGTTTTGCTCCGCGAGGGTTTAGCAGTAGCGTTGATTATGCCTGCTTTCCATCTTCGTTCTTTCTTGGTCTTCAGCCTGGCTAGCTCTGGTCTGGGGGTCTTGGGTTTTCTTCTTTGTTGCATCGCTGGATCATCATCAACTTCCATTTTTGTCAAGACCTTTTATAATTTGTTTTATAAGTCCTAGTTTTATATGTAACGGAGGCAAAATTGTACGATCCCTTGATACTAAAGGTGGGTTTATCACGTTCTGTTGTCCTGCAACTAGCACTTCCCGAGGAGGCCAATCTTTTTTAATCCCATGTTGATATTTAGCTCTACTGTCCCACAAGCAAAGAAAACAGGGATATAAATCGACACCTATGAGCCAATTGTATTCGACATATTTAATTTTGTCTAAAACAGGAGTAATACTCGTACATTCTTCTTTTACTTTTCTGAAATGTGCAATAGGCCCCGAATGTATTCCCATTGTGTAAGAGAACACACTTTAGACTACGTTTTGATGAGTCTATGAATAGGTGCCACTCACTAGAAACGTAATTTTGAAGTCCCATTGCAGCCATTAAACCATCTTTACAAAATTCGAAATAATTTTCTTCAGCAAAATATTTGAGGAGATTTTGTTCTCTTGTGCGATAATAAGAAGTTTTTGTTTCTTTTGTTACTAAAGTTTCTTTCTTTTAGCCTAGAAGCCAAAATTTCTGAAGCTGCCTTTGACAGTGCCAGATCTCTGACAAGGTCGTTTATATCATCTTGGTTGAATAGTTTTGGCGCTTTCAGGTCACATTCAAAGTCACTATCATTACTGTCAGTTTTCGCCATATTGTTGTGCGAACAATGGACCATTGTTCGGGTTTTCCATGGGTTCTTTCTTGGTCTTCAGCCGGGCTAGCTCTGGTCTGGGGGTTTGGGTTTTCGTCTTTGTTTCGGTTTGTACTGAGGGGCCCGACAACGAGAATTCTTTTGTGTAGGATAGGTGCATCGCTGGATCATCGTTGTTTCGGTGTGTTAGTGATTGTTTAGCTTTTTTTGTAGGCTTCCATGGTGAGCAGCTGATCGAATGAGTTGATTGAAAAATCAAGACAAGTAAAGACAATTTCTAAACCTTAACCACTTGTGAGAAAGGATAAATATATTTAAAAAATTAGAACATTTCTAATAAATCGTTAAATAACAACTTTTACTAAAACAAACGCATTGAATTCCACAGCAACCTTCAACGAAATCCTTTCCGAAAACAATTCCCGGTAAATGTAAACCAATTTCTCATTGTAATACACACACATTTAAATCACCCAACAACAAATTCTGATAAGAATCTATCTATTCATCGGGTTTTAATCGCCGGCAATTAAACGCGACCAGACTCCCCACTCGCGGATCGCCGCTTTGCTTTATTTGTTTCCCGATCGAGTCGTAAATCTTTTACGGCGTTCTGTACGCCTAAACTCGATCCCGCGAATCAATTACGCGATTGTCGATTATTTACGTGGCTCGCTGCACGCCATTATTGCGATTATCGCACTATCCGTCCCTCGTTCTCCTCCCTTACGCCGTAGCGTGCGCCGCCACTGAATTTTCGCGTTTTATTCCCGGTCTCTGGCGGAACGACGTAATAAAATGCTTTAAAAAACGCGTTAAAATCCTTATTTACGGTTGTCGTTGTTGCAGTGCTAGATTTTATGACGGTCCTGTAATACCGTTCAGGGTAACACGGGAAAAAAAGTGGAAACTGTAGTAGTTTTCTTTAGTTGTTTTTATTTTTATTTTCTTCGCGTTTTATCCGTTTTCCGTTTGCGTCCTGTTGTTTTATTATACAGCTTTTATAGTCGTCGATATCAAACGGATTACGGGCAATAATGAGATTTAAAAGTGAGCTTTTGTAAACTAGATTACAGGAATCCTGTCATTTACTTGTTTGCAAGTCGGAAGGGCTACACTATCTCATGCGTTTTTCTAATTCTTCTTTCGTGTTTTACTGGCGTCTCAGACTGGTCTGCGGTACTTCAGTCTACGAACAAAGAGACACTTCCGGAGTACGATACCTTTAGGTACCATCAAGTTTATACCAATAACGTTCCCCAGCTTTTAAAGCTATGTTGCCCAAACAATCTTCTACCACAGTCCGCAAGAGGTTCAAATTATCACTCGACATTGTAATTTTCTTCATGAATCATCTAAGAGAATCAAGTGTCTGACAATTTAGTTTGTAAGTTTCTGACTGGGGTGGTAGGAAGTATTGCTGTACAGAGCTAGCCATTATCTAGCGTCACTGAAAATCTTCGCAAATAAAAAATTTTCGGAAATCCTATACGATTTAAAGAAGTTTTGAAAACGAAAACTATTCGGGGAAAAATCGGAAAATATCTGACTTCAATTTTAGAAAAAACAGAGCGCATACCAAAGGGAACTGACCACAACTGTACCGGGTGTCCAATTTTCGATGGTTTTGGGGGGTATCTCACTTATTCGTAAAGATAGAGAGCTGCGGTTTTCGCATTACTTTTTTGTGAAACGAAAGATGCCGCCAACAAAATTTTCAATACAGGGTGATTTTGAAAATATTGCATTTTGGAACCCCCTCGTAACTCAGTTATCGTTTAACTTATCGAAAAGATAAAACATGTTTTAATGCAGTTTTTTACGTAGACTCCAGTGGCGTAGATAGATTTTCGCTGAAGACTGTAATTTTTTAGATATTAGTCAAAGTTATGTTTTTTTAAATGAGACATCCTATATATTTTTCGATGGTTTGGTTAAGCTTTTTACAAGCTTTTCAAAAATATATAACACTTTAGATATATTTGCATTTGAATGAAAATTCCAATGCCTCGTCTGCGTTTTCGTTACATTGGATATAAGTAACAAGCATGTCAAACTTTTCATTGTTATCGAAGACCGCGTTGTCGCCCATGACAAAGAAAATAAAATTCTAACACAAAACGGTAAATAATACATATAGAAATAAATAATGAATATTCTGACCGATTCTGACACTATTCTGACATAAACCACCTAAAACTCGTAAATTGACATATTGACATTGACATTGCAGTTGTTTTTTTTTATTCGCCATGGCCTACTACAAAAAAATTATATTTTAAATTTAAAATGCAAATATATCTAAAGTGTTATATATTTTTGAAAAGCTGGCTAATATCTAAGAAATTACCGTCTTCAACGGAAATCTATCTACGCCACTGGAGTCTACGTAAAAAACTGCATAAAAAACATGTTTTATCTTTTCGATAAGTTAAACGATAACTGAGATACGAAGGGGGTTCCAAAATGCAATATTTTAAAAATCACCCTGTATCTCGAAAACGAAATGAGCTATGAAAATTTTGTTCACTGCATCTTTCGTTTCACAAAAAAGTAGCAATGTAAGTAATGCGAAAACCGCAACTCTCTGTCTTTACGAATAAGTGAGATATCCCCCAAAACCATCGAAAACTGGACACCCGGTACATCTGGTCCTTTCAAACATGTTCAATATACAAATATCCAAGGACGTAATGTTTCTAGGTTTAAAGCTCAACCAAAAACTCGTGTAGCAAAAACATCTTCAATCTGAATCGTGTAAAAACTCATTTATAAATGGAAATATTGAGAAAATCATGCAAAGACAGGAGCACATTTTAAACCGATTGAGGCAATCTTGTGTTGAAGCTTAATTCCGTAAATTGTGATCTTTAGTTTTTGGCTTGTGTTTTTATTGATCAAGATCGTATAGAGCCATCGGAGGGTAGGAAATGTCCTCTTAATATTTTGATTAATGGTATCTCTGTGGGTGAGCCTGGTGTCAATGTGTGGTCCTAGATATTTCATGGGCTTTTTGGCCGTCACAATCGCCTGATGCCAATCCAATTGAAAATGTTTGGGCAAATCTAAAGCTAAAGCTAAAGAGGTAAGGACATTATGGCGGTATTTACTTCAGGAGTCTGCGAGAGCATTGCGTCATAGACTAAATTGTAGTAAGCCCCTTTTTGTAATATTTATTATGATTGAATAAATAGTTTTCAAATGATGGCGTCTACGCTTATTTTAAACAGACAAGGACAGGGTCCGAGGCAGGTGCCCTGGGGCACCCCCGCATCTCCTTCACTGAGACAGAGTAATTATTTTTTTGCTTTTTCTATTGTATGGGTGTTTATCACGACTGTATTCACATAAGTAAAGGATAATAATGGGGGATGGGGTGTGTTCTAATTTCCAGAGAGAAGATTGCTATGACCCAAAGCTTTTTTTTTGATATAGAGCAATTTATGAACAAAGATATTTTTTGGAGAATACTTCATTAGCCGTCAGACGAGAGAACTGCACTATACTAGACATACTGCTCTGGTCCGCCAATTATTTGGTTCTAACATTGATTACACATGCCTACAGAAAAAAAAAAAAAATGTTTTGGTGCCAGGAGTCTTTGAGCTGATTTCTACTATATTTGTGGTACTGAATCCAAATATGAAAACAGGAAAAAGTAACGTAATCTCCATACTTCTTTAATATACTGCCAATATTGGTGCTGCAAGCTGTTGGTATTCAGGCCCAGTAGGTAAATTTAGTTCAAAAAGTATCCGCTAGATGGGATACACATTTACGAACAAAGAAAGTGTTGTCAAATCTTTTCTTAGTATATTGTTAAGGTTCATATTTATAGTTCGTATTTGAGGTTGTGTCGATGCTTGAGCACGCGATTTTGACACATTTCTAATGACATTTACGTCAAAATCGCGCACTCAAGCATCAGCACAACCTCAAGCACGAACTATAAATATGACCCTAAGTGCAAAGATGTGTGGTTCAAGTCGCAGAAGCTGTGTTAATCATGCTGACGTGTTTTGTTACGTTTGTGAAGAGTATACATTAAAGGAAAATAGGAAAATCATTACAGACTTTGTGAAACGTGCACATCTTGGATATTTTGGCGTTTAGCTTGGTGATCAAGCACCGCATATTGTATGTAAAACATGTACAGAACACTTACGGCAGTGGACCATGGGAAAAAGAAAAAGTATTAAGTTTGGCGTGCCAATGGTATGGAGAGAACCCAGAAACCACATTCATGACTGTCACTTTTGCTTGGTCAATATTTCATACCCTGATTTGCCTCCAGCTAGTCGCCCATTGCCCCACTTAGATGAAATACCAATTTTATGCGAGAGGATGTAGGTTACCTTTTTCAACATATTTCTGACTCTATTGATGACAGTGATAGTGACTACGTATTTAATCAAGAGGAACTAAGCGACTTCGTTCGAGATTTGAACTTATCGAAGGAAGCATCCGAACTACTGACTTCAAGAGTGAATGATAAGGATTATGGAACAAGGCACAAAAATTACTTTTTATCGAACAAGGGAAAAGGATCTGCATCTATTCTTTAATCAAGAAGACAATCTTACCTTTTGTTTAGATGTTAAGGGTCTTTTGGAGAAAATGGAAGTTCCACAATACGATGCAATTATTGGCGTTTGTTTATTGATAGATCCAAGCGTAGTTTAAAATGTGTTATTCTTCACAATGGTAACAAATTTGTCTCAATACCGATTGCTCATTCAATTGTGATGAAAGAAGAATATCGCTGGGTGATTTGTGTAAACCACTGGATAAAAGGAGAGTGGCCTAAGAGAGAAAACTTGGTTGTTGGGCAAAATAACATTATATCCGAGTCTTTAGTTGAACGGGAGAAAATCATCTTACCGCCCTTGCATATAAAGCTAGGCCTAATGAAGCAATTTGTTAAGGCTCTTGATGCTAGTGGACCATACTTCGCCTATACATATAGGAAGAAACTTGCCCCAGATAAGTACAAAAAAACTTAAAGCTGGAATATTTAATGGACCGCAAATAAGATTACTTACAATGGATTCGGCACTTAGGCACCAAAACCACTGTAGGCCTGTGTTATTTTCGCGTCAAATCTCGACTTTCTAAAGCCATTTCTACGATCCAAATCGTTGTTTTTTTGCTTGTATAATCATTGACACCATTGACTCAAGTCATTCGATCAGAACAAAGTATTTCACAGGTATGAGTTAACAGTGATCTTTAACATACTCATCGGAATAACCACAAAATAAATTTGGCTTGTCTCGCACGAGATATACGCGAAAATTAATTCTCGCCGTCAAGCGGATAATACGATTTTTCACCGGCTCTTCAAAAATAACAATTAGGACACCACCACCATCGGATCCAAATAGAAAATGCGGAATAAATAACAATGGCGTGTCTATATCGGGAACGGCCGCTCTGCCAAAAATTATTAGATTGTTGCTATTTTCGAATCGTCTGTCGACCAGAATACGACTTTATTATTGCAGAATACCACCATCGGAATAGAATTGTCTTTCGACATCGCCGAGCCGCTTAATCAGACGCAAGAATTCGGACGTCGTCATTGAGATTATCTCACATCTGAAATATTGCGAAGGTTCCATTATTTTTTCCCCCAAATTTTATATTGTCTCTTATAAAAATCGTGTCGGCTAGTGTAATTGAAGATGTTCTGTTGTTTTCTACGGTGTTGCAATACCGCGCGCACGCATTTATTAGAAGCGAGACGAGATGAAAAAAAAAAAGCTCCGCTCTCGCACGCATCAAGACAGTAAATCTAGTTCGCTTGCACACCATTGACGTCATTACCGGCCCAGAATAAACACAGAAGCCCCGACTATTGCAGAGATTACAGGCCACAAGGTACGGATATAGGCGCATAAAACAGGACAGGGACAGATAGCCGGAGAGTTCGTTTATACGTGCTGCTGCTGCTGCTGTTATATTGCCTTCCACCAACCGAGAGACGTTCTGCGTGCAAGTGTAGCATAACATCGTCCGAAAGATAGATTGGGTGAAGGAACTAGCGGAAGGCTCAGGTTCGACGACACCGCGTTCCCATAATACTGTTTCTCCCGTTTCGCCTCCTCGATTTTCTTTCTTTTCTTCGGGCGAATGTTGTTTTTGCCCGCGTAACGCACGTTTAATGGATACTCTTCCTTTGTTGAAAGCGAAACGCGTACGTCAAAGATGTACGTAATTAGCGCGGTTGAGGTTTAAGCACGATTCGTGAACACCTGGATTATGTTTATTTGCGTGCGAAGAGTGCATAACCTATACAGTTTTATTAAAATAACTCTTTTTAAAAGAATCTTTAAAATGTTTCTGATAAAATGGTAAGGAATGCAAATAATTAAACGAGAGTTACAAGGATTGAAGACTAAAAAAGCGACAATTAAGACAGGGTTATATCGATCGAACTAAACAATATTTAAAGAAACGACTTATTGCGGTTTTAGTTGAGCTTTGTGGGGGGGTTGTATTCGGCCGTTGTTATGACCATAAATAAAGAAGTGACGGTGTTTGTGAGTCAGAACACCTTTGTTGCGTTAATACTGTACTGGTATAATTCAGCTAAAATGTGAATTGTATAGGTCTACAGAAATGAGTTGAACTAGTTCTGGGATTTTTCCATACTATTTGTCTCCCAGCGGATGTATTATATTGCAGCTCAAGTGGTACTGTAGAGGACTGAAGTATGTCTGAGTCTATATTCAATGGATACAACATAAATCTTCTCCTTTGGCGGGTAATATTTTTCTTTGGCTTCCATAATGCGAAAATATGTAGGATATAGTTCCTTTTTGTGGTGCACTTCGTCGAAGTGTTATATACTGCGCTTTAGTTAATTTACAGTCAGTTATAAGTGCTAGATCTTCAGCAGGTGTATATTTTTCGCAAGCCGATTGTTCACGCGTTCCATTAGATATAAAAGTGTTTTTGATTGCTTTTAAAGATCTTGGTGATTTTGTTATCACATTTTTTTTCTTGTAGATATGTATGCTGCTTGCGTTGCACAGGCAAGCTCCTCCGGTTAATATCGACTGAACTCGTCGACGTTTAGCTCTCGATGTGGACGCTAATGATTTAAGCGGGCGACCAGTCTTCAGCTTGTGGAGTGCAGTGTACTGCGAGCATTCTACAGTGTGGAACAGCCAAATGGAATAAATTCGATACCAAATAAATGAGGGTGTATTGGGAAAAACGCTTGGACAAGTCGATTTGTATTTTTAAATGCGCATTTTTTTCAAAAAAAAGAAATTATACAGGGTGTGTCATGAGACAGTAGCCAATACCAACTTTCTTATTTTAAATGGAAACCCCTGCATATTATTTATTTTTTGGGTTCTTCGGAAAATTCTAGACATAATTCATGTACAATGTCCCATACCTATCTTCAACTGTTTCGGAAATATTAAGTGTTTTCAGATTTATTACGAAAATTAACATTAAAAAAAGAAAATTATTTTATTTCACAAATTCGCTACATTACACTAAAAATCTATTTCCCATTTAGCTCTTGATATTGATAAAGTAAGCAAAAACCATTGGCTGCGTTCCACTTTACTGATATGAAATTAAAAACATACAAAGACCGTTTTGTTTATTTTAAAAAAACTCATAGCCTTAGCAACATGTTGTCTGCCTGCATGACAGTAGTGATCAGTGTCAGTGCTATTGTCGTTTGAATTTCGTTAACTGTACGTAATAATATCAGAAAAATGATTCATTTAACAGAAATGCACAAAATAACCATTCTACAAATGATTGGTTATGGAGATAACACACGGACACAAATGGAAGTTTCTCGCTTATTTCACGAAAAAATTCCAAATTTACCGCCTGTATCCCAAGGAACAATTAGCAAAATAGAAAAACAGTTTTGCGAGCTTGGTCATGTAAGACATATTAAAAAAGTAGCTGCCAATGCAGTAAGTGATGATACGAAATTGGATATTATGCTTGAGTTTCAAGAAAACCCACATAATTCTGGTCGAAAAGCAGCCCCACTGTTCAACATTAGCCACACATCAATTTTTCGAGTATTAAAGGAAAGTAAAATGCATCCCTATAAAATGATGCCAACTCAGGAGCTCATGGAAGACGATTTCGACAGGAGAACGTATTTTTGTGAACAGATGATGGCAATGTTACATAACAATGTGATCCAATTAGAAGATATTTTATTTTCTGATGAGAGCACATTTACACGTCACGGCCATGTTAATCGTCAAAATTGCCGCTATTGGTCTAATGAGAATCCTCACTGGATGAGAGAGGAACATGCGCAATATCCTGAAAAAGTTAATGCTTGGGCAGGAATTGTTGGAAATCACATCGTAGGCCCCTTTTTCATTGATGGTAACTTGAATGGAGATAAATATTTAGAATTGCTCCAAAATAATGTCGTGCCAACTTTCGCAAACTTATATCCTAATCCAGCAAACCCAAAAGTTCCTGCCAATACAGTATGGTTTCAGCAAGATGGAGCACCGCCCCATTTCCAAATCAGTATCCGGCAGTACCTGAACCAAATTTTTCCAAATCGGTGGATAGGGAGGCGCGGATCGATAGAATGGCCAGCACGATCTCCTGATCTGACGCCATTAACTACTTTTTGTGGGGATATGTCAAAAGTCTTGTATACAAAACTAAACCCCTCAACTTAGATGACTTAAAAAGACGAATCACGCTTGCGATTAGATCAGTCACGCCTGAGATGTTGAGTAATATTAGAAGACATTTCTATACCAGATTAGCATGTTGCCAAGACGTTCGCGGCGAGCATTTTGAACATTTACTACATTGACATTAATGTTTTTTGTTATTTTTTTACATTATTAAGAAATAATCAGTATTACTTATTAGGTTTTTAGTGTAATGTAGCGAATTTGTGAAATAAAATAATTTTCTTTTTTTAATGTTAATTTTCGAAATAAATCTGAAAACACTTAATATTTCCGAAACAGTTGAAGATAGGTATGGGACATTGTACATGAATTATGACTAGAATTTTCCGAAGAACCCAAAAAATAAATAATATGCAGGGGTTTCCATTTAAAATAAGAAAGTTGATATTGGCCACTGTCACATGACACACCCTGTATAATTTTTTTTTTGAAAAAAATGCGCATTTAAAAATACAAATCGACGTGTCCAAGCGTTTTTCCCAATACACCCTCATTTATGTGTTATCGAATTTACTCCATTTGGCTGTTACACACTGTATATATTTGGACATGTCAAACTGTTGTTATAGCCGTTTATATTGTTTTGCTATGCATATCTTGAGGTCTACAATAAGCACATTATCGTCGTTAAATACTATTTTAGATTTCTTCTGCTCTCATTTGCGCAGTTAAGTAGTCTTCTAATCGATTTATAAACTTCTTTGACGCACCGTGCCTCAATAAATTATCTGAACGCAATAGTTTGAACAAATATTTTAGATGAGAGACATAGGGAGACAATAAAACGTATGTGATATATTAAAAAATATATTAATCATAAATCCTAAATACATACATACTTCTGTGGTACATCGTGAAACATTTTTTATTTTCACCTATTTTTGATATAATTGTGACATAAATATACTTACAGATAATATTTTAAGCCTATTTACTTACTTTTGATAACGTATTCCACAGCAAAAATTGTCTACTTTACGTAGTACAATAGCTTTTGCATAAAATAAACCTATATACGTCAAGCGTTAACCATTTCTGACGTTTCATTCAATTCATTGTCTCCTTATGCAAGACTTACTTTGATGCTTAAAAGCGCTGTTATCGCCTAGGTAACGTAAAGCAACGGTAAAGCAGGCTACAACAGTAACATGTCGCCAATTCAAATATTTTGATTTTGATGAATTCCAACAGCGTTTGTTTTGCCTCCAGTTAGACGACATATTTTACACCACAGATGTCAATGCTAAAGTGAACATCTTGTCTTCTCGTCTTGTAGAACTATTTAATTTGCACGCTCCCTTGAAAACGTCGATTTTTCACACACCTAAAGCTCCCTAGATAACTGATGTTATAAAAATAACTGGGACTACTACAAAGAACTTAGAAACTTTACTAGACACGCTATTAATCGCGAGAAGAGAGCATATTTCGATTATTCTTACAAAAATAAAAATCCTAAAACCATTTGGAAAGAATTAAAATCAATTAATATCTCTATATGCCAATCAAATTAATATATTTTGAGGGATTAATTTCCAGCAAGCTGCAAATCATCATTGCACCATCCCAGGTGAGCGTTTAGTAGCCGAAAAACCGCCAAATTTTTGGACCTTTTTTATTTTTTTGCTTGTAACTGGAACACGGTGCGTCGGACGGGAATGTCATTCTATTTAAAAATACAGAGGACTAAATTCTGCGTCGACTGACATTTAAAAAAATCAAATTCGGTTTAGTGGTATAGCCAAAATCGAATGTTAAAGACGAAAAAATTTCGTATTTTGAACTATTGAAAAATCACGTGGAATAAAAGTTGTAGAGAATAAAATTCTACGTAATATAACTGCCTAAATTTGCATCAATTTAAATTTCTATCTTTGATGAAACAGGAATGCGAAAAACAAAGAAGTCTGTGTTCTACGATTTATTTTCACCAGTGTCTGATCCGCCAAACTTTGCAGATAGCGCCGTTGTAATTGATGGTGGTTTCCTTTTACATCGAGTGGTTTGGCAATCCAAGGAAAATTTTTCAACAATTCTCTTAAAATATGTGGACTACGTTAAGAAATACTACAATGCTGCCAGTACAACCATCGTTTTTGATGGGTATACTGCTGCGGCATCAGTAAAGAGTACCAAATCAGCTGAGCGGCTCCGCCGTAAAAGCTACTCTTCTGCAGATGTAGTGTTCACTGAAACGATGAACGCAACTATGCCGAAAGAACAATTTCTCTCCAACGACCATAACAAAGAACGGCTGATTTCCATGCTGCGTGAGAAATTGGTACAGCAGGGAAGTGCAGCTGTCGAAAAGTAGGCATGAAATGTTCAAGAATATGCCTCAACTGCAACGGCCAGTCATGCTCGAATTCAGCATACTTCGTGGATGAGGATGTGACTGATATTGTCGTAGAAACAGAAATTGGTCCCGTTGAAGATAATCCTGATAAAGAGGACCTTGATATACAACCGAGCTTCTGAGATAAAGGACTATCAACATCTAAGAAAATGCGTACATGAATACTGCTACATTTTGTGCTGCATACTTATCAATTTATATCATTTTTATATTCAAATTTTCTTCAATAAATTTTAATTAGTTATTAAGAAATTAATAATAATAATAATAATAATAATAATAATAATACTTATTCACGATTTAATGGTAATACAGAACTTTGATAAACTTAATATTGATTTTTATTTGTACTACCTACTCGAATTTCTACTTTAACATTGCAAAGCAATAAGAAGTGCTGTTTTGGTGCAAAATGTTGATATTTTTTACCTTAAATGACGTCAAAAAAAGCGATTTCGAAATTGATGACCAAATAGAGGTTTTAAAATGATTTCCAGCTTGCTGCAAATTAATTCCTCAAAACGGATTTTTTCGATTTAATTTTGTTGGCCTACTACGAAAAGACCACCAATCGATTTCTCTTTAAAATCGAGCTCCAGAAACATGGGTTAGTTTAATTGTTTCAGATACATAAGTTCCCTATTAAAAGTATCGAATTTGGCCCACTCTGTAAATTTGTTTAATTCCTTATTGCTATCCGTTTTGTTTTTAAGGCAGTCACAGAATTTAGTTTTAATGTTAATTTTAGGCACAGTAGAATCAACAAATTATAATTGAATATGCTCATTCTTGTAGTACAAGGCTAAGTGGAAGAATGGCAAGGGATTCACAAACTTGCTAAACTTCACCCTGAGTAGTTTCTATGTTCATTAATGACTCAAGGGCGTCTAAACGTTAGTGTGTTAGAGTGGTTAGAAGATCACCAAGATCACCTACATCCATTCCATGCATAGTCCTCTTATTTAATTGTCACATCTCGTGTACAAAACTTTTTATATCAGTACAATAGTGACTCCTACTACCAGTTTAAGTTTCTCACCATCATTAAAGCAGAAATCCTGATATTTCTGACACTTTAGAGTTGATTACATTTTCTCTAACAATCAAATAAAATAATGTGGAAAATATGAGCAGTATGTTCATTTTGAAAACAACTTTATATCCCACCAGAAACATTTATATATTACATTTCAGAATAACATAAATCTCAAACTTATAAAAGTCAAAATATTAAGTTTACAATATGCTGTTGCTATAATGTAATCGACGTAGAAACGAGAAAATTAGTCATAACCGTTTACGTTGCTTGCGCAAACCAATAAATACGAGAATTGCACACCTAAATAAAATCGTCCGGCTACCAAAAATACCCGAACGCATTATATATTATGTTGCACAAAAGCCGGAAGCATCAAGACGCGCACACACGACGCGAGAGATATATTTCGTTGTTGTTATTATTCGAGCGAAGACAGACAGATTGGCCCGCTGCGCGACCGATCCATCCGACCGACAACATCCCGCCGAACCGATATAATTGACGCCTTGTATATTTACAAACCGGCGATCTGGCAGAGTGTACGGAAACGTATGGAGATTGATCATTCTTTTAATCTTAGATGACAAGGTCGTCGGGTGGAATTGAAGGAATGGTATCGGATTAGATGCGGGAAATTTATTATAGCGTTTACGACTGATGTAAATTCTGGGCGGTAAGATGAGACGCTTTCAAAAGAAATACTTCGAAATTTATTGCAATCGGCCTGGCCGATAACGGATTTCGTAACGATTGAATGGGGGATTTTAGAAAGGAACTGTGTTCGTTAGTGTCGATATTTTTTCCTTTGATGAAGTAAATATTACGCAAATAATCGCCAATACTTAAAATAAAAAAGAAAAACGTTAAAAACATCTTTGGAAGTGGAGTATTATATAAAACACCCTAGTTGTGTTATTTCTGAGCTTTACAGCTTAAGAATTAACTGATACAGCGTTATTAACCACAATGTATTGTTACATGTACAATAATATGTACATATTTAATCTGAAATAATAATTGTCATGAATAAACACCGAGCCCCTGAATAATGTTACTAATAATATGGAATACTAAGGAGCACCACCACGCTGAAACCAATGTCGAGCAATAATATCTGGGAGACTATTTATTAGCAGAATATGTAACTTATTTAAACTCAAATACAGTGGAGTCTCTCTTGAGCGGACACCGAAGGGACCATTGAAATGTGTCCGTACAAGGGAGCTGTCCGGTCAAGAGAAAACTACTAATTTAAATGAGTAACATTTTTCTAAGATGGTTTGTTTTTATTTTCAAAAATACTTTTATTAAAAAAATAAAAGAATAAACAATTCAATTGGGAAGTTCTTCACTGGATCTCTTGGTGCAGAAGTAGAACACTAAACAGTTTAACCCACTGAACACCAAACAAGTTTTAACTAAAACACCGACGCGTTTCAACAGCAATGCTGTCATTATCAAGGCGATAATAAAACGCTATAAGATCATGCGCTTTAGCCAAAGCCTCCTTATATGTTAAGATTTTGTTTCTTGCATCTTGAAGATCTGAAGGTTCAAGTTCATCTGTTGAGTCATCAGAAATATCTTGAACTTCAGAAAATTGTTCCTGTAATGGTACGCGTAAGTCCAAAGGTGATCTCTCAACTGGTAAATTATCATCGACATGATAAAAATCGTTCAAGCGTTGCCCACTAACCCCTGCAATACCTCTTTTCTGAATTTTGGCAAGTAGATTTAATGGCAACTCATCTTCAGGTTCAAAATCAACATCAAATGCTGTCGGATATTCCTGGCTGTTAAACGTAAACCCTGCCTTTCGAAAACAGTTCTGAACTGTTTCAGAAGTAACTTGACCCCATGCGCTTTTAGCAAAATAAACTGCATCCAATAAGTTTATACGTTTCACTAAATCATTGGCTGTGTTAGAAATTTCAATGTTTGCTAATAAGTGCTTCAGTATCAAAGTTCTGTAATTATGCTTAAAATTTTTTATAACACCCTGATCAAGTGGTTGGCTGATTGAAGTACAATTTGGAAGCAAAAAGTGTATTTTAATGTTTTTCAAATTGATGTTTTTTATGGATGCGATGCCGCATTGTCCAGAAGAAGTAAAATTTGCCTGTTTTGTGCTCCCATTTTCCGATCGAAATTTTCTAACTATTGATTTGATTTCCATGTCACCGGTAAATTATCTTTTATGAAATTTTTAAAAGCTCTTCGCCTAGATGCTTTTCTAATAGCCAGCAACTTTTCCTTGTTTCCAGCCATGTTCGCACAGTGCAATATTGTTATCCTTTCCTTAGACAATTTTCCTCCCACACACTTTTGATTTTTAAATTCATGGTCTTGTTTGGTAATGCAGAAGCGACTTTTCCAGATATCGTTTTGAACGTAATATTGTGACGAATTTTAAACTTATTAACTGTTTTTACCCAAGGATTTAGCTATTTCTGTAGCTTAGAATTATAGAAAAAACGTTAGTTTGCAAATATTATATGAGAGAGAAAATATTTATGTACCATGACAAAGCGAGCCTTGTTGCTTTGGCGAGCAAACTAAAAGAGTCTTGACAAGTTTATTTGTAAATTATGACATGAAAAAAAGCAGCCGCTCAAGAAAGAGTCCGTTCAAGGAGGAGCGATTGCAATGCTTTTCTTATGGAGCGTTGCCGGGACCTGGCAAAAGTGTCCGTCTAAAGGGGCTGTCCGCTTATAGGAAGTGTCTGTTAAGAGAGATTCCACTGTACACAAAAAAAATGTGGTCCAACAACACATATTCCACCCCACACGTTCGCTTTGAAACAATGCTGCAATAACCTGGGCTTGTATCTGCATAATTGTGATAATTGCGTTGGATTTTGCATATCGAGGTCTGATACTCAGTAGTACTCGTAGTGATAGAGGTGACATTTGTTTTTGTTGTCAATAATGTACTCAAAAAAACTCTTGGAAACTTCTCTGATCACTTATTTGCCACTACTACCATGTCGACAACAACAGTGAAAAAGAAGAAAAATATGCAAAATAGATAGAAAACAAACTGTTTAATTGCAACCCAAAGGCTTGAGCAAACAAGAAAAGGACTATGAGGAAATAAAATCAGTTTGAATAAAAATACATCAGCAATACAGTATTTTGAAAAACAACCTGACAATCCAAAAAGGGCCAGACGGCAGCTGTAAGGGCTGGTGGAAAAAAAAAAACTGGTTGCTATTCATAAAAACTTTGCAAAGATATTCAATGATTTATTGAAGTGTAATATCGCAGTGCCCCGATTGGTTTGCCTAAATTTTATGTCAAATTTACGCAATGTGGTCGAAAATTTATAATTTGAGGGTGATTCTCGGGAAACACATGTTTTTGACATAGGAGTTCCATTGGTGTGGAGACCATGATTTGTGTTCTTTTGCCCACGCTTGTCATATCTGGAGTTAGTTGATTAATAGCGTTTAAAATTCTGTTTTTTAAATCGCCTAAATTTCGGGGGACCTCGATTGGCAATATATCGGTTGCCAAATACTGTTTGAAGAAAGTTACGTATAATATGGGCATTATGGGCAGGCGCAGCATCCTACTGGTACCAAAGAGTTGGTCTAATATTCAATGGTAATTCGTACAAATAATCCATAAATTCAGTTTGTAGGAAACGTAAAAATCTGTCGGCAGTTAACGATCCTTGATAAAAAAGAGGTCCAAGTATTCTTCGTCCTACAATTCTCAACCATACGTTTACAGAAAATCTCTCCTGAAATCGTGTTTGTCGAATATGTCGAGGATTTTCGTCTATGCCGATTGCAAACCCCATTTGCTGTAAAATTACATTCATCTGTTCAAATGGTGTTATGGATATTTTCTTCATGTTCGTTTAATAACCAGTTACAATATCGCAAACGCCTAATGTAGTCACTATCATGTAAACCTTGAACTAGTTCAATTATCCTCAGGATGAACATGATATGGAACGTCAGTCTCACGTGAAACTTGCCTTATCGAAGTATTAGGATTTTCTCTAAAATGTGCTAATATTATGTCTTCATTGGAAAATTCTCTGATTGCATTTTGCCTACGCCTAGGAATGCTGGAAAAGCTGCCGCGAGTTCGTAATTTTTATTCTAATTTGGCTAATGTGCGAGAATGCGGCTGTCGACTATTTGAGTAAAGATCTCTATACATTTCAGTTGGCCGTGCTGAATTTCTATGAGACAAAAAAAAAACTTCTAATATCTTCACACGCTCATCATTTGATTATGCATCAAATTTTTGACGCATCCTAGCATTAAACGATTCTAACTTGACAGACAGTCAAATGCGCAGTGACCAAAGAAAAGTCAGAATAATGAAGCTGACGTTTCAAATACAAGTACTTAGTACCAGTTTTGATCGCATACTTATTAACTTCAAGCCTGTAAATGTTTAATAGTTTTTTTATAGACAATTAAATGATATATTGATTTACTTAATAAAATACAGGGTATTCCATAAGAAAAGTTGACAACGACTAAATGTCTTTTTTAAACACCCTCCTGTATATACAGGGTGCCCGTTTTTCGAGCGCAAGCATGGGTAACTCGGTTATTATAAGAGATAAGAGATCGGTTAAATTAGGGCAAAGTTGCGCATTTGGGAGAGAAAAGATATGCTGTCGAGAAACTTAAAACATTTTGATGGGTTGCTGAGATTTTTGGAAAAAAGTGAAATTTTAAACTTTCGTTTTAACGTTGTATATCGAAAACCGATCAACGTAGACGCTGGCCAACGAATGTCCCCATTATTTGAAATTACTTTTCGAGGAAATAGTTCAGACAAATAATCACTTACTCTCCTAGAGTTATGCGGCGGAGCACCGTCCTGTTGAAACCAAAAATTATTCAATCGGTTGAGGCAAATGTTGTTGTTGATATAATCCGTAAGATATGTCCTTAAAAAGTGTAAATAGCCATCTGTATTCAAAGTCTCTTCATAAATGTATGTGCTAATGATTGTGTCCCCTAACAGACCGACCCATACATTCATCCCGAACCGTACTTGTGGTCGACGTCCTTCATGTACATGAGGATTTTCAATGGACCAGACATGTTCATTGTGTCGATTAAACATGCCTGAGTTTGAAAACTTACACTCATCCGTAAATATTACGTTAGCAAGGAAATTAGGATTTTGTTCCAATTGGTCCATAAAACTCCTACATAACGCTACCCGTCTATCGCTATCTCCAGGATGCAGAACTTGGGTGACGTGTTTTTTAAAAGGATGATATTTATGTTTCTTTAGTACTCTCCATACCTTCTGACGCGTTATGTTTAGATCTGCTGCAATGGCTCGTGTGGAGGTAGAAGGATTTTCTTGTACCTAAAGAAAAATTTATTTCATTGATATTTATTTTGTGCGAGATTCTTCAGAATACTCTTATTCTTTGTAAAATATCCACTTCATTTTCATGCGGCGGTCTAGCATCATATTTTCTAGGCTTACAGAACGAACCAAAATCGCCTAAATTTCGGTGAAGTAACAGAAAATAGGTCTGAGCTGGTTGTTGCCTTTCTGGATACCGCTGAAGATATGTTTCTGAAGTAACTTGTACATTTCGATGTGAAGCGTAATAAATCTCTAGCATATCTCGTTTCTCTTCACTTGAAAACGGCATTTTGTCGAAAAAGTTGGGCAAATTTAATAAACGTAAGTGACAACAAGCAAAACTTAATCGAACTGTCACCAATGCATTTGTTAAATACAAGTATGGATATTATTTCCAAGTCATGCCTCTTAAAATTAGTTTTTTTATTATTTTGATAAAATTGTGAAACTGGACCATATCGTGTGATACATCATCGTAATCAGAATCAAGAGGTTTACTCAAAAATGTAAAAATCCAATATGGCGCCCAGAAGAAAAAACAAAGTTGACTACCGTAACTTTTGAATCTAGAACGTCTTGAAAAAATGGATGGCACATTTGGATTCCTTGTAAAAAAGTGCCTTAATAATGTCTGAGTTAGAAACGTCTACGTTGATCGGTTTTCGATATACAACGTTAAAACGAAAGTTTAAAATTTCACATTTTTCCAAAAATCTCAGCAACCCATGAAAATTTTTTAAGTTTCTCGGCAGCATATCTTTTCTCTCCCAAATGCGCAACTTTGCCCTAATTTAACCGATCTCCTATCTCTTATAATAACCGAGTTCCCCATGCATGCGCTCGAAAAACGGGCACCCGGTATACAGGGTGTTTAAAAAATATACCGCAATATTAAAGAGGGTAATTGCCCAGGTCATTTTATACAAAAAAGTTCCTATAAACATAGGTCCGCAAACGCTTCGTTACCGATCTACAGCGTGTTGAAGTTTAATTTAAAAAAAAACAGTAAAAATTAGATTTTTCCAAAACGACTTGAGATATCATAATGAAATTTTAGGCCTATTAATAGCTGTGGGAGACACATACTTTGCAATACAACACGATGTTTTAGTCGTACCAGTGGCGCGCGTATTGGCACGTCACAGGCTATTTTTCAAGAAAAAAATAGGACGCCGCTGATTTCTCTAAAAATAAAAATATGCTTTTATTCTTTGTTCAATTGTGAAGAAAAAAGCTCTCTTAACTTTTCATCGTACGACGTACCGTTTTTTAGTTAAAAAAAGAACCCCTTTAATATTGCCGCATCATTTTTTAAACACCCTGATGTATATTGGTAATAATGAATAAAAAAATCGTTCATAATTGCTTGAGTATTTATTAGTGATTATTATTATTATTATTATTATGAGGACACTACCGTAGCTGTCAGTTGGACACAAAATAGTCACAACTGAATGGTACACAGAACAGTGCCTGCGTAAAGTCATAAAATCGATGAAGATCATTTGGTTTTTCCACCGTAACAACGCTCCAGATCACCGCTCCAAAGCTTGCAACGAATATTTGACCACTACAGGACTGAAACTGCTTCAGCACTATTCTTGGTCCCTGCGACTTGGCAGAGCTGATTTAAGGATTAGTTTCGGAAGATGCAGGGATGTATTGAGTGTACACTTTGTCTCATCACTAGTTGCTTACAGATTTTCTACCTTGGGATGAGGAATCAACGGAAATTTTATATTGCAACATTTTAAAAGGTTATGAAAGATAGAAACTGTAGTGAAGAACAGTTAATTACTACGATTGCCTATTTACACATTATAACTTGAGGTTTGTTGTTTCAAGTAAAACCAGGTGTAGGCTGATTCTGCATCGTTGCAAGCACCTATAAATAAGCATTCGTATCCAGCACAGAATTCATGTTTAATTTTGTTTAATAGTCGTATGTAACTATTGCATTTGAAAATTTAAAAAAGAGACTAAATACTGCTATATATATTCACGTCAAAATTTCAAGACATAAAACATAAATTCCTGCTAACCTCTTCTCTATTAATACCCCCTGCAAATAACAGTACACAGCTTTTATAATTAAACTTATCTTGTATATATCGATCTCTTTGCGTGAAATTGAAAAATTACCCAACATTTCGAAACAGAAATTTTCACTAAATATACCTCGACCATTATAAATAATTGGGTTCCCTCCGCAAAAACACTCCGCCGTACCGTTATAGAACGTTTACACTCTAAACAGGCGCAACATAACGTACGCACTTTATATTACTTCCCTTTTCTGCTTTCGCCTCAAAAATATCCCACCCGACGTAGGAAGTAAGCACATTACGCCGGAGATGTTCCAAAACGGTCTAAGCTATTGCGTTCGATTAACGCGTGAGATTTTAACGCTGTTTCGTTACTTAGGGAGCGAATTGTAATTTTGTGAATACATTTTAATTATTTATAATAAGTAACTATACAATACAAGTTCGAAATGTGATAATTAAATTAGAAGTGCTATCGATTTAAGGTAAGATAATGATTAGATTTATGAATTGACGTTTCGCGATTGTGTCGCCACCTACAACTCAAATTTTGACAGCAACATTCTTCGAAATCTTCTGGATGATCGAAACGATTTCCTTTCAGTTAATTTCAGTTGGAGAAGTAGCCAGTAGTCGGACGGAGCCAAATCAGGTGAATTTACTGTGAATAATTCCCTTTCAATCGAAGAAAACGGCCAGCATTGTCTTGATTTTGCTCTTCTCTTTTGGTTCTTCTGGTGACTTCCATGCCGCACTCTGACGTTTTGTTTTTTTTTGCTCGTATCAGTTACAATGGCTACAACGCTTGCCAGGTTCGTTTGGGACAATTTTAACATATCTTTGCAATGCTGAACTCTCCAATCTTTTTGGTTGTTCATCATAGTGTGTGACATGAAGAAGAACGAAATTAACGCAGGACACTAATATATCCTTTATTATTTGATTACTGTAATTTGAGGTTACTGATTCAGTTATTGATTAATGACCCGAAGCGAAACATTCGGTTACTGGTGAAATTGAACCGTAAATGTGTCAATGTGTGGGGATCCGTTTAGCAGAAATTTTTCTCTAGACTTCCTTTAAAGCATACAGCACATACTGGATTTAGGAGCTCCATTATTGATTCCTTTCTCATTCCTGACACATTTAAATCTACATTTAAGAGGTCAAATGTACGAGCCAATGTCAAATAAGTATCCAGATCTGGCATCAAGGAGAGTTGCCTTGATTGAACGACATTAACAAAAACTCAAATATTTTCTAAACGCAATGTTATATTTCTATAAAAAAAAATTAGTACTTTATAATATCAATATACTTCATATATAAAGTAACAAAAAACTTCAAAAAAATTCTGTTTATAAATAAAAAAATAAACAAAGTTTTAACAAAAAAAAAAAACATCTTTCAAAAAGATCGCAAATAAATTCTTCATGCCCCCATTGTAAATACTTTTGACATCTAGCCCAACTTTCATTTTCTTTTGAGCTTAGAAAACTTTCTCCGCAATATAAACATGGCGGATTATCAGACGAATCTTCTGAATCAGATGTATTTTCTTGATATTTTGATTTTTTAGGAACGCTTTTTTAAACTCTTTTTTCCTCTTAAACAAATTTGTGTTTCCTTTCCCCTGAACAATTGCTTTTCTTTTTTTACCCTTATTTTGAGCTGTAGATTGCTTGTCTTTTTTTGATTGCAACTCACTTTTGTACGGAGTAGATGTGAGTTCCACTGCAGATGTCGATGCTTTTTTGGTTTTTGGCAAATTTTGTTTCGCGCTGCGAACGGTGATAGTTGTTCAAAACTTTTTTCTACTTTTTCAGGTGAAATTTCATCAGCTCTTTTTCGAGCGTATCCTCTACGTTAACGTCAGACCGCTCAGGTATTATTTCGCCAACTCTACGATAAGAACTGGGACTAGCTTGCGAAGTTGGTTGTAGTTTCGGCTGTGGACGCGTTTGTAGACTCGGCTGTGGGTTGTCAACATTTTCTATGTCAGTTTCATTTAAGCTAACAGTTGCATCAGAAAAAAACAAATTGATCATCTCAACAACACCCGCAGTAGCTGCTTTGCCATAAGCTACTGCTAACAGTTCTGCCACATTCGATTTACGGAATTATACATTCAAGTTAATAAGCATAACCTATAAATATTACGGCTATTATTTTGTTATGGTAGAGAACGTTATTACATCGCAAAATGCACGTATCTTAATATGAATGTTTGCAAACAGACTTACCTCAAAGCAGGAATTCAAAACAGCCTATCTCAGTCACCAGAAAAATCACTTGAAACACCACAAAGTAATCTATTGAATATCGTTAGCTTTATGTTAGCAAATGTCAAATCATTTTTGGGCAGGCTGTGACCGATTACCAACTTTTGGAAAACGTCAATAGATGACGCAGGTAGTTACTAGTTTTTAAAATAATGTGGTGGTTCAATTAAGGCAACTCTCCCCAATTACCTGATTGAAGTCGTCTGTCCAATCAAGTTTAAGTTCATGTTCAAGTCCTTTCAAAACTCCGGGAGGGGGCGGCAAATTTAGTTTTAGCGAAAGAACTAAGTGGTGAAAATGTTTAGGTACTTCGATATATCGTGACCTTGAATTTATACTGTTCTTGGATTAAGCATTCTTTTAGAGATCTCGGAGATGACAATAAAACTTGTCTTCATTCTTCTGGCTGTAGGGTGGGTGATTCACAATTTCGAAGCCCACCTTATGCAGGGCAGCTAACGCAACGCGGCTCTTGTGGACGGGCGCGTTGTCGTGCAAAAGCAGCACACCTTTCGTCAATTTTCCCCGTCTTTTCTCTTTAATGGCTTCTTTTAGTCGCTCTAATATTGAAGCGTAATATTCTCCGGTTATAGAAACACCTTTACCTTTGTAATCAATCAACAATATATTTTCCGAGGCCCAAAATACCGTTGCCATGAGTTTCCCAGCTGATTGTGACACTTTAAATTTCTTGGGAGGTGCTGTGCCCTTTTTGTGCCACTGCATGGAGTCTTGTTTGGACTCAGGTTCATAATGATGAACCCAAGTTTCGTCTCCAGTAACAATTCGACTCAATACACCATCCTTGTCTTCATTACAGAGGTCTAAAAATGCACGCGAACACTCTACGCGCTGTTGGTTTTGCGGCGGCGTGAGCGTTCTCGGCACCCATCTTGCGCTGATCTTAGACATGCCGAGATGATCGTGTAGGATTTTAAAAATTGTTGTATCGGATACTCCAACCATTTCTGCGAGTTGTTTCTTCTTTAGTCGAGCATCTTCGAGTACAATTTTTTCAACTTTTTGGATGGTGGTGGTCACCTCAATGCTCCTGCCCGGCCTCGGGTCGTCTTCAAGGGATTCCCTTCCTTGTTTAAATAAACTATGCCACTTGTACACCATGGTTTTTCCTGGTCAAGAGTCGCAGTAAACCAATGACATCTCATTCATTATGGTCGCGACTGATTTTCCTTGCCTGGTATGGAACTTTATAATAGCACGATATTCTATTTTTTCCATATTTCACTTTTCACTACTGATTATGTTACTTGGTTGACGATAGTTCAAAGACTAACTGTCTACTACTGTGGTCTTTCTTTTCTCCCCTAGGGCTGAACCAAAGGTTCTTAAGCCCTTTTTCATCCTGGAAGCCCGAAAGAGCCGAAAAAGTGAGTTCCTACGATCTCTTTATCCTATTGGGATGGAGTGTGTACGATGGATTTACTCTTCATAGCTCTTGATGGTCGTCCATCGCCAAGGCTCTTCGAATTTGAACCAATGGGGGAGGTCGGTCTGGGTCGATATTTGCTAATTCGCTGATCAGAGGATTTCCCGAGCGCTGTATCCTTTCTTGAGTGTTTCTCGCAATAGTGATGGTGAATTGCTTAAGTGAGGGGACATCTAAATCTGACCTTAGTTGTTGATTCCTCACATACCAAGGGGCGCCGGTGATCAGTCTGAGGATCCTATTTTGTAGGGTCTCTAGTTTTATATAATGTGTCCTCGCCAGACTCGACCATGCCAGAGCAGCATAGGTAATTATGGGTCGAAGAAACGTGAAATAGATAAGGACTTTAATCCTCAGCGATAGGGAACTTTTAGGGCATAGTAGAGGATAAAGATAATTCCTCGCCGCATTGAATTTTTCAATGGCTTTGTTAACATGGAGTCGCATTGTCAGACGTGAGTCCAGTCTGACTCCCAGATACAACACCGACGAGCTCCAAGGGAGCCTGAAATCATTTATGAAGACGTGTTCAGATGGAGGGCGCAGTCTATTCGTGAAACGAACTGCCACTGTTTTTGATTCGTTGATTTTCAGTCTTCACCTGGAGGCCCATGCCAAGATATCGTCGATAGAGTGCTGAAGTCTGTTGCATAAGTGGAGTTCATCCCTACTGGAAGTGAATATAGCAGTATCATCTGCGTATATGGCCAGTTCAACACCCTCGGTCTTTGGCAAGTCGGACATGTACACTAGGAACAAACTGGGGGCAAGGAGAGAGCCTTGCGGGACTCCAGCTGCTATTGGTCTTTTCGCCGATATGCTCTTTCCACTACGCGCTGAGAACGTTCGATCCGATAGATAAGAGAAAAGAACCCGAACCAAATAGGGATTCAAGCCGCTCGAGATCATTTTGTAAACTAAACCTCCGTGCCACACCGTGTCGAAGGCCCTGGCTATATCCAAGAAAACAGCGCCCAATGTTTCCCTCTTCTCCAAGGTGTTACGAATAGCTTCGGTTAAGCGAACTAACTGTCTAATAACAATGAAACTTCGTATTTATACTATGATTATGATGAATTATGAGTCGCTGCACAGGCCACGCCCCCAATGCGCCTAATCACCCCCCTACAACCCGCTCATTCCACGAATATAAAAACGCTCCCTCGTAATTTTCCAAAGTCCAATTACCAGTCAACTCAGGAAAGAAGACGAAAAATAAGAGAGAACGATACCAATACAAACTTAAACTTCTCGTCAAATAAGACCAAGAATCTACTTGACCTTTGAGAATCAGATACCATCTTAAAAAAGATGGGTACATCATCTTAAATCAATCTTAGAATTCTTTATAGAATAAAAGTTGAGTAAAGATTCCACAATGAGATAAATTTGCTGGTTAACATCGAAAATTGATTCCACAATGTGCTACTTGAGAGAGTCAGCCCAGAAGATATGCAACAGAGACTTACAAATATACTAGCAAAATCATTCCAGGTCGTCCTCGTAAGTTTACCTAGACTTTCGGAGTTCAACAACTACAACATTATTTCTTCTTGAATACCTGAACAAAGCCTTGGAAATTTGGCTGGAGACGACAGATTGAATCTGAAGATTAACTATGGAATGCCCCAGGGATTTATTATGGACCCTTTGTTACGATGTGCACGCTAGGTTACAAAAGAGAAAAATAATTAATTAGGTGAACTTGGTGGTGATTTTTTTTATGTAGGAAGTTTTTAAAGCGCTTTAAATTGAGTAAAGTGTGGTTAACTCTAAATATAAATCAACTAGTAAATGGATTGGACTAACGACAGCGTATAAAACGAAGCTCATTTTTTAAAAACAAATAAATTTCTACTTAACGCTTCACCTCATTTCATTAAATGATTTTATAGGTTCGTGTTTTTTTTGTACGTGAAACTAGTAACTTTATTATTGTTAGCAGTCCTAGTTGGCAGTCTTGGCGTAATTATAAAGTTCTGCGAGTATTTGTATGAATTTCAGTACTTCCTCGTTCGAACCGCGAAAAAGAACTTTTTTACGATCTACTAACTTTAATAACTAAATTAAAATAAACATCTACCAAAAACTAAATTAACCAAAATAGAGATTTCGTAGCGGACGTGTAACATCGATACGATGCACACATCTACGTAATCCTAACACACCGGTGAGAAATTGCGAAATAAATTTCCTTCGAGATGTGGCCGAAATAAATGACCTAGCCATTAATAGGATTTCGTTTTTCTTTTTATTACGTGGCTGTTCGCCTACCTCCTCACGTCGTGTACCGTGTTTCTTGCCGTGCATCGTCGAAAATAAAAAATGATCATCTCCTCCGACCGGTGATATATGTACTTGATCCACGATCGTCGGATAATTTTCACTCTTTATATATCTTTCAGGAAGACGTCGATTTTCCGTGTTAAATGTATTGTGATGTCCACAATGGTGGAAGATGTGCCATCGATGACGTTGAATGATTAACGACTGATTTTTCGACGTTGCACATTCATTCATTCAGTTAGTCCTCTACAAAGTCCAGCAACTTGCCCACTGGAAACTTGAGTACCCTCGAAGGCTCCAGTAGATCCTTTCCGAAATGTTTCTGCCTGAGTACCTTCAATTCCTCACATGTGCAGATTACATGTAAACTTGTTTCCTCCTATAACTCGCATCTCCTGCACCAGGGTTCGCTCACCCGACCCGTGTTGCATAGATGCTTCCTTAAGGGACAGTGTCCAGTTATCAACCCAATAATGGTCTTAACTTGTTTTTTACTGCGTCTAATTAGGCTTTCAGAGAACTTAACGTCCCCGTCCCCTATTAGCGCTTTAGTATGGAGTTGACCCGCAGTCGACCTCCATTTCCTTACTCTTTCCTTATCTAACCAAGACCAAATTGCCCTTCTAGTAGAATCCCTTGTGATTCCACATACGAGTTCTGATCTTATAAAGTGTTTCCTAGAACCCTCCTTGGCTAGTTCATCGGCTATTATATTGCCTCTAATATCCTCATGTCCAGGCACCCAGATCAAAGATACCTTGTTGTCTTGTGCCAATCTATTGAGGTGCTGTTTACAGTCTTTAACCAGTTTTGATCTGATAAGAGGATTCATAACTGCCTTGACAGCGGCCTGTACTTCTGCCTGGAAAACCGTTACATGCTCTCCCAGGCTTAAGGATATCCTATGTCTTGGGCTTAGACCATAAATACCGGCACCTGTGCCCTTACTGGATTTGGATCCGTCCGTGAACCAGTTATCAGAGTCAACGAAGTCACCCCGTGACTGGTCTCTGTTCGGTATTAAGATGTTCACCTTTTCAGTGAAAATAATTTCGGGTGCCGTACTGTCAGTTGGTATTTGCAGCAGAGGCTCGTCCAGTACCGTACCCGTAGTGTCAGTGTGGCCTGCTATCCCAATATTGGGGTACCACACTTTATTGGCTTTCAGTCTAAGGATCGCGGCCATAGCCTCCGCCTTTACGTAAAGCTCCAGCGGAGGGAGGCCCACAATGGTCTCCAAGGATGCGGTTCCTGTGCTGTTAGTTGCTCCGATGATTCCAAGCAGCGTTTGTCGCTGGAAAGCAGTCAGCAGTCCCACTGCCGAGGACACTTCTGTCCTTCTCCACCACAATTTAATGCCGCCCAGGTCATCGAGTTTCCTCATATTGGTGAAAGCAACCAACTTTGTTTTCTGTGTTGTGTAAGGCACCATTCCTCCACAATTCGCAGTGCATATCGCATGATGCCCGCTACTACTCCCAGGAATTTCCCTTTGGCTACTATGACGATGTCATCAGCGAAACCCTGCGTCCATATCCCTCTGTCATTTAGTGACCTGATAAGGTCATCCACAACAGAGGTGACAGTACTCCTCCTTGAGGGCACCCTCGAGTGGTCCTCATGGCGATGCGTTTATCTACCATTTGGGCATAGACTACTCTGCTTTTCAGCATGCAATCCATTAAGGATCGGTTGATTGAGGGTGTTGATGCACCCTCTATGTCTAAGAAAGCTGCGAGGGCAACTTCCTTTTGGTGTAGGCTCCCTTCGAGTCCTCCTACCAAACTGTGCAGGCCGGCCTGTCCTGATTTGCCCATCGACGTTGCACAATCACAAACTAAGATTGTGTTATTATATTCTTTACCTCCGAGACAAACTATGTTAAGTCACAACATGTAGGTTTCGGGAAAATCGACTTTTGAAGTTAATTAAATTGCACCCAAAAGTATGTATGGTAAAAATGAACTGCATGCTTTTATAACAGCAACATGACATAGAAAGTAGTATGTCTAAGAAAAAACGAAGCTAGATGATGTTTTAAGAGGAGGTATTGGTCGTCCTCATCGTCATCATTTTCGCCATGTGGGAGGTCTTTATAAAAGCCATGAAATAACTTTGGGATCCAAGGCAGAAGCTTTTGTCGATGTTGGAATTTTTTTGTAGAAAATTCCTTCTAACTTGGAGATATAGGTACTACTTGAGATATTAAAAAAATTTTCCTCGAATCTGTTTTTGGGCGTAAGATGTATGGGGCTGTATTACTTTGATAAAGTTGCTTAAAATCCGAGAAATCATCGGTTTCCATCACTACAAAGTGAAATGGTCTTTTGGTATCACAAATTCTGACTACTTGTTACCAGTCCCATGGTTTAACTACTTTAAAGCTGGGGATTTTTTTTTTCTTTCGCGTTCTGTGATCGAGTGATCATCATCTGGCTTCTAAGTGCGTGTAACCTTTGCATAAAAACTTATGACTTACTGTTTTAAGATTGGGCTTCAGCTCTAAAATTAGAAAATAACACATCGATGAGATTGATAGGGAATATCACAAATGTCAATCCGCTTACGCAAACAAAGGGCTACTTCATTACCTCCTCTGCCAGCAATACTTTCATCCCACATCATACAATATGTTTTATCTGATGTTGAAAAGCTTTGAGAGTTGTGAAGTTCAGGGGTTGGTAACCATTACTGTAAATCTATCATTACAACTTTAGCCAGTCCTTTTCTCTAGAATATTTTTTATCTGTTGCTTTTGTTTTATATCTCTCACCTGCATCTTTTAAATGGTTATCATACTGGGCTTGTAGCGAAAGCTTTATTTCTTGATTCTCAACCTCTTGAAGCTTAATTCGAATCAGATCACAATCGTCGCATGTGTCATTATTTTCTGGTGAGTCCAAAACTGGCTATGCATCCTTTCCCTGTTTGCTTCACTTATATTTTCCTTACATTTAAGCTTACATGTATCCTCACAAGGTGGCTTTAAAGTTCTTGCTTTCACAAGTCTCCTTGGTGTTGAATGTTCTAATACAGAATGCCTCTTGTTTTCCTCTATATTTCTCTTCGGGTTCGACCTTCTCTTTTAAAATTTTGACATCCTTTCATTATTATCACTGTCAGCAGACTCTTCATAGTCCGGGTCTGCTTGACTATCATCGCTGTCGAAATCTTGAACATTATATTCAGAGATGTCTTCTAAAATACTTTCTTCTGAAGTTACGTGCTCAACATCTACCAAGTTGCCTTTTAACACTTTGAATTTCCTCGTAGACAATATTCTTCGGGGATGTTCTGCATTTGTCGAACTATCGTCAGCAACAACGTTTCTTTGAACTTCATCCGAGGTTTTCATGTAGGTATTCTGTGGGGTAAACATCAGTTTTAGAATAATTGTTGTCCAATGTTGAACCTGCAGAATACTGTTTACTGGAATCTGCCAAAGGATCATTTTCCATTTCCATGTTTGAAGGTATTTCAGTGGATTTGTTTTCTGAAACGAAGAGCATCCTTCTACATCTAATCACAAATCCGACAAATTATTGATTTGCATTTCAAAATGTAATAATAAAGTGTAAATATTAACAAAGGCACAAACATGAGCAAAACACGCTTTGCCTGTTTGTTTTTTTCTGACAAATTTGGATTTTTTGTTAAGGAAATATTTTGGAAATGTTATTTGGAAAACAAATTAATAACAATTGTCAATATATTTTTGACAGCTGTTACTGTTGGAGAGAAGACTATTACTAATGGAGAGAAGACGCAGAAAGTCGTCCAAAACTGTTTTTGTTTTTGCAGGACGATGCCCCCAAAATCGCATGTTGCCATGCAAACAATTCCTGATTTAGGGTTCGAATTAATCGAACACCCCTTATTCACCAGATCTGGCTCCGTCCGACTATCGTGTCTTCCTCAACTGAAAAAGAGGTCGTAAATTTTCTCCCAAATGATGAGGTAATAGAAGCTGTTGAAGTCTGGTTTGCAAAGCAAGATAATTTTTTTTTTTTGAAGGTCTAGAGGCAATTTGCAATTTGTTGTAATAAAAGTATCCAATTAACTGACAATTGTTAAAATGAAAAACAATATTCAACAAAAATTCCGAAGTATGTTTACTACAATAAAACGTGTATTCTTTTGATCTATAGGTTAAAGTATCATCAGTTGAGCGATATTATTCTTTCACATTTATCTGGTATCATAACGCGCGTACTATAAACAAACAATGTTAAATTAGGACGAGAACGAAAAACAAACAAAAACGGAAGCGCCGCCAGTTGTTGACAAAACACACATCTTAATGTCGTGAAAAACGAAAGGGGGAAACGGAAGAATCCGGCCTGTGCGAAATGCGAAAAAATAAATTTCGTTTATCGCGGAAATTAAACTTGAAAGAAGTCATTTAACAGTCGATCGCCCATTGATTCTAGAAAAAATAAATAAATCTAAGCGAAAGCGGAGGCGTATATCTTTCTTTCGCCAGACGACTCGATCTTTTCGTTTCTTTTTTTTTCCTTATTTTTACAACCTGTGATCTTTCGCTGAGTAAACAGACAAATAAAATTTGTATTACGAGGTAAAAGTGATAAATCTGCTTACGTTATGTCATATTGTTACGATAAGGATGCTTGAAATTGTAGCAATAATAAGAATAGACGTATGTTTAGTGTAAATACAAATTTTTTGATTGGTACCGGATATTTTTATAGTGTGTAAATTGAATGTAATAAATGTTAGATCGATCAAATTAGGAAATATTTAAAGCAATGGCTTTTTAAACACCAATTGGAAATGGACGAACTATTGACGTGGCTAGAAGATGAAAATAGAAAGAAATTGAATAAAGATTGAAAAAAATCAAGAAGAAGAAGACAAAGAAAAATATACCCAGCAATAAAGAGGCTGAGACCAGACACAAGTAATCAAAGTAAAATAAGAAGGGATGTGACAAAGTTTCTAAAATCAAAAATTACAATTGAATGTAAAAGTGAAAACAGCACTCAAGATGGGAGAAAACGTTTGGTAGAATGGGTCCATTAACTTGCCCCCTCCCCTCCCTCCTCCCTCTGCCCCTCCCCCAGTTGAGATATTTATTTCAAAAGCTACCACCTGATTGCTTAGAGCTAGCACCGCCGCGCGAAAAGCTAGCACCACCTCAACTTCACCAATAATAGCACTTCTTTTCGGAGGGGTGAGAGGGGGAAGTTAATGCTAGCCCCCACTTTATCGAGTAAGACCTCCAAAACCTAGCACCAGGTAGGATATACCTAGCACCACCAATTTTAGACCTAGCACCAAAATATTTTCCCAGAAAAAAATTGTTAAACTATAAGAGTAACCATTAACTTGCTCCTCTCTTCCCCCCCCTCCCTCTTCCCCCCAGTTGAGATATCTATCCAAAAAGCTAGCACCAGATTACTTAGAGCTATCACTAGCTAGCGCCACCTAAAGTACCCTAATAATCGCAATTCTTTTTGTATATTATTTCAAATAATACCAATTGAACATTTCACATTCATTTAAATCAAGAGTTCCTTAGATGAATGATTGTTATAAATATATCATTTCAGCCTTTGACACATTTGTTAGTAACATTCAATTTGTTAAAAGGTAGTTTTGTCAGATCAATTAGTGACATTTATACTGGAATTATAGGGATCTAAATTTTCTATTTAAAAAATATAATCCTATCTGGTGCTAAATTTTGGCGGTTGTACACGACAAAGTGGGAGCCAACAGTAACTTGCCCCCTCCGCCCCCCGAAAAGAAGTGCGATTATTTAGGAAGTTGCGATGGTGCTAGCTTTTTGCGGGGTGGTGCTAGCTTTTTGATAGATATCTCAACTGGGGGTAGAGGGGAAGGGGGGAAGAGAGGGGCAAGTTAATGGTTACTCTTATAGTTTAACATTTTTTTCTGGGAAAGTATTTTGGTGCTAGGTCTAAAATTGGTGGTGCTAGGTACAGTTGTGGTCAATAAAATAGGGACACAGTATATTACTGCTTTTTTTACAAATAGAAGCTGAAAAACGATTTCTTTCACCACAAATCGATCATTAACGACCAGAACAGCTTAAATGTGGAATATTTCTCTAAAAAGTTAATTTTGGACAAAGTTACAAGCATTGAAGTACACATGGAAAAATTCACCCCTCCTTTCTGGTGAAAGTTGAATTAAATTTGTGTCACTAAAAGAAAGAGTATGATTTGTTCATCCAACATTCCAAATTCGGTTTGATTATCTGCAGCGGTTCCAAAGTTATCAATTTTTTACTTTACGAAATAGAGGCGAAAATCGCGTGCGACTCGCGTTAAAGAGGGTCCGCACGCGATTTTCTGCTGATCGAATTTTCGGAAGAATTAAAAAAATCACTAAACGGCACAGCTTCATAAAGAATCCCGAAAAGTACCGGGAGTTACATATATTCATAAGTTGGAATGGTTCGAAAATTGGGCCATGACTGGTCAGTTCACGACTTCAAAAACACATCTTCTGCCTTCAAAAAATTAATTGGCATTAGCGAGGCTAAACGAAATCGTATCAAAAGATCTGCAGGGAACGAAAGTCTGGAATATTTTACCGGAATTACGATCACACAAAAACGTTTCAGACGTTACTGAAGCCTGGAAAGAGCATGGATCAAATTCAATTGTCTCAATTACCCCTTGTGGATACTATTAAAGAGAAAAATATAGGAAGTGTAACAAAACTAGCTGGGAGTTTATCAGGCCAAGACTGGAGGAAAGGTTCAGACCTACAGTGGCTGAACTCTTTACTGGTACAACAGAACGACAATAACAAGGGAATGCTTGAAGTTCAAGAATGATTTTCTCCATTTTCTGAAAATTTATCGAAATGGACAAATATTTTTTTTTGAATGTCAACTCCTCAAATGTTGATATACAGAAAATTTTAAAAAAAGCAGAGAACAGTACCAGAAGTTGGATGTGTAGTCTAGCCTAGAAGATGGCAATAGTCAGCTCAGATGAAGACGAGGAAACTGAAAGGAAAGATGAATTAAGGTTGTAATTGCAGAAGACGTTAGAGGCAAATTGTACCTGTTAAGACACTTTAATGTTAGGGCTGGAGTGGACGAATAATCAAAACAACATGTTATTGGTGAACATGGCAAAAATACAAAATAAACAATAATATAAAAGGCTTATTAGAAGAAACTATCTGAAACCACCATTTTACCATTTTTCAAAATAATGTTCAAAAGCATAAGGGCAAGTGGAAAAGTTACATTAACACGCATACACAATAGCATATAGATGGAAGAGAGGATGCCAATGTATTGGACACTAAGAATTGTACTGCCAATTTATGTACATAAAGGCTGATAAGAAGACTTTTGCCAATTATACAGGAAGAACCATACTTAGTACTGTTGAAAGGAAACCACCAAGGAAATAACCAAAAGGAATGTATGAGGGGTAGAATGTGCAGCAACAGAAATTTGGAAGGGCTTGTGGAAAAGATGTTAAATGCCCACATGATCAAAAACAAAGGAATACGGCTTGGAGAAACCCTTTGCCAACAATTCCTTGCCTCTACTACTTCTTCAGGAATATGTTCTCAATCGCCTTGTGACATCTCTCCTGAGTCATCTTTCTTCCGGATCGCCAATATTCTCTTCGTCATCTCTAAGTAAATCGAAAAAAAAAAAAACTGGAAAGCCATGGTTAGTTAGCACCTTACTCGGTACTGTTTCGTCAGCTGTTTATCTGCTACGTCTAGGTCTCTTTTGGTAAGCAGTGGTATCCTGTCTCTTCCTACGGCGACCTCTTCGAGTAGGAGCTGAATTTGCTGCTTGAAAATAGAAGAAACAAGACTGGTAATGATACCAATTTCCACCATTCCAATAAACATATAGACATGAATGCGCGTAATCATTTCATTAGCTAACTTGTAGAATCTTTCGGAAGCTTCGTTGCAACCAACAATTCCGCTAGAGGACTCTTCTAGTTGACGCACTTTATGGTATAGACCTTTCTTTACTTACGGATGTGAATCTCAAGCACAGCCTTTACAGAACTTCATAGAGTAATGACAAATCGTTTGGTATGGACATTTATCAAAGATGTGTAATGATATTATGGTCCAAAAAATGTGGGGAGGTAAAAATGCACAGAGGAAACCCAAGAGGAGGATGTGTTGGAGAACTCATAAACAGAAATGGGAAGACATGGAAGGAAGCAAAACACCAAAATATCTCTCTCACTTTCTTGTTCTTGACTTGAATTTTCGTCCGCTCAATCTTCGTGTAATTTACAGAGCCAGATTCAATGCGTCGCTGTAATATTCTACAAAAAGATTACACTAAATCCCCACCCTGTATTGCTACAAAATTTTAGGATGAAATTTTGAAAAGCTTGTAAGCAAAATTTCCAAAATATATTTATCCACGGTAACATATTTAATCTTTAGGAATAACGATTATTTATAAATAACAAGATAATGTCCTTGTCATCAATGCAAAATCGGAACTGTCATCTAAGAAAAGAAAAGGAGAAGAAACGATCTAAAAAAACAGGTCCCATTACCGAATCACAGACTGTCTGCTACTGCTGCTAAAGAAAGAGCTTTTGAATAGACTCCCACCATCATGGATCGGATGGAAACTTTTTTAACATCAAAACGGATCTTAGAGACCACCTTCTACAAAATTATTACTGTACAGTAACAATTTTTTCTCTGCTACTTCTTAAGGAGGTCGTCAATATCACTCATGCTTAACACCTTATTATCACTTGCCACCTCTTTGTCGGTTGTTTTGCTGCTACGTCTACATCTCTTCTAGGGAGCAGTGGTATCCTATTTCTTCTTACAACAACCTCTTCTAGAGATTCCCTTGTAGATTTGGAAACGAGAAAGGACAACACTGATGATACGAATTTTCACCGAACCCATGGTGGATATTGGATTTTATAGACATTTTAACTAACAGCAAGCACAGCCTTGACATTACAGCCGTTTGATATTACAGTTCAAAATGTGTGGAAAACACAAGGGAAAAAGGATAGAGGAAAGCCAAGAGGAACTTGGGACAATGTAGTGGGAAAAATCGTAAACAAAAGAGGGAAGACATGGACGGAAGCAAAACGCCAAGAAATCTCTCTCTCACTTTCTTCTTCTTGACTTCTAACTCTTGAGGATTTCCATTAACAGATTGCAGAACTGTTTGTTAATTTCCTTTGTTTGATATAATCTTCCACCGCTCATGCTTCTTGTAATTTATAGAGGCAGATTCCACCCTGTATTGCTATTAAATTTTAGAAGAAAATTTTGCAATCTTGTAAGAAAAATTCACACTTTAGAAATAACCTGTTTGCACTCGACACTTCAATTCAGTTTCGGTTCGGTATCAAAAAGAATGGTGGCTAGATTCCATTCACACATCCCATAGCATTGACATTAACAGTTAGCGTGCGTCTACGATTTAGCCAAGAGCGAAAACTCCTCCGCATCCAGCTGGCTTATTCGCGTTATCGTAATATCCGTCTTTAAATTTAGGTTAGATCGGTCTGGAAATAGAGAGGCGCGCAAGAGCCTCTTCTTTACGATCTCTCACAACGAATATATTTATAAACGTCGCCGCAGATACTATTACTGCACAACGAGAAACAAAAAAGAAGAAGTAGAAGAGCAGCAATCTAGGCTAAATATAAACCACCGATTGCATTTTAGACACTCGCGCGACGACACGGTGCTTTCGCAAAAACAAAGGGAATCTTGACAGATATACAAGAGCGACGGGATATATTTGGATGGTCAGTCTAAAAATTCCCCTCTAGTTCTTTTTTCGTCGCGTTTCGTGGTTCTCTCCAGATTTTTAGGTTTACACAACTGTAACTGTTTCTTTTTATATATATATTATGATTTACTGTGTACTAGCTACACCGTTTTTATGTTTATCCTTTATTTGACGTGTCATAACAAGTTATCTGTATCTTGCTTTTAATGTTTCGCATGCAATTCGGACATTAATCTTCGAATAACATGTTTTTCTAATAACGTTGGACCTTTACAGCGACGGGAACAAGTTTATTAAAAGATCTGTTTATGTGATTTAGTGTCTTTTGAGTAATTATGTTTTGTGTATGAAGTGTAGTACTTTTTTTTCGGATTTTAAACGAAGGCCATAATATTATGGTTCGAGGTTTTATTTTTACACAACGATCACAAAAGTATTGCGGATGAAACTTTTATAAAAATTACCACCATTTTACAACTGTTGGTTTCGATATTAGAAGAATTTGGTTCTTCTTCATGCCACACCCTCTGATAGACGACCAAAAAGATTGGAGAGTTCAGCATTGCAAAGAGTTGTTTAAAATGTCCCAAAGCATGCCAGGCAAGCGTGTAAGCGAAAAACAAAGTGCGCCATGGTAGTCACCAGAAAATCCAAAAGAGAAAAGCGAAAACAAGGCAATCCTCGAATTTTTTCTTCGATTGTTCATAAGTCAATTCGTTCCAGAAGGTCAAACTATGAACGCAGAATATTATCTGGAAATTCTACAACGATCGTGGGCCAGAATTCGACGAGTTCGACTGAAATATCGAGAGCCAAACAGTTGGTTATTGTTGCACAACAATGCGCCATCGCACAAAGCCATCATGACCAAAAAAATTATCGATCATCCGCCGTATTCACCTAATTTGGCTCCGTGCGACTTCTGGCTATTTCTCAAACTGAAACTGGCGATGAAAGGAAATCGTTTTGATACCACGTCGGTCATCCAAAAGACTTTCACCGTCATTCTAAAAGCCATTCCAGTCGATTAATATAAAAAATGTTTCGCAAAATTTGTTAAGAGTTTACTGCGTTGTATCGACTCAGAATGAGACTATCTGGAAGTTCAAAAACCCAAAAATTGCCTGTAATGTAGGCGCTTGTGGTATACTGTTGGAATCACCCCCAAGTGCAATGAAAAAAGATCAAGTATTAGAAACCGGGGTTATTAGTCCCGCTAGATGTCTCGATCTGCTGGCAGTTTAGTGGTGATTCCATGGACTAACAATCTATGAATTGTTCAAGCTAGATCGGTATCTGCTGTACCGACTCGGCGGTGCTACTTCCGAATTTGTCCACTAAATGGAATGAGGTTAGAATTAATTCATTATCGGAGGTTGTTGTGCTATATACGTTGAGAGGCGAACTGTGACGAAATTAGGTCTTCCATTTGGAGGTACGCTGACGAGACCAAAAAGGTCGAAACGGCATTGTCCGTTTCTAATGTTTGATCATTTTTTCATTAAACTCGTTTGCATGGCAATTCCAACAATATACCATGAGTGCCTAATACAGGCATTTTTTGGTTTCCATTCGTTTTCCACGAATTTGCAGTATCTAGTCTTTCTAACTGAACAAAGATCCAGCAATGCTTTTATTTCATTTGCATCTGTTACATAGATTTTCTGTTCTGCTTGGGGGTCACACTCTTCACTAAAGATTGATTGACATTAAACAATGCCGAATATATTTGTCTGACTTTAACCGCTTAATTGCCCCTTTCATGTCCTCCTTACATGTCTGATTAAAACTTTTTGCCATATCTGCATGATAGGATTCGTTTTGATGTTGCTCATCTTCATATTCAATTATGTAGTAGTAGTGTGGGTCTTTCTGTCATAACAGTGTCATTTGTTTTGATTCATGACATTTCCTAGATTAATAGCAAGTCAAGCAAACCCTTTGGAACGCCCCTGCAGGACAAACCGCACAAACAATCCATCCACTGTAACCGTTTAGAAAAAGAAGAAGTTCGGTAAATGTTTAATACAGTTTGAGGTTTTGTAAAAACTATCTTTTTTTTTAATATAAATAATATCATACTAACTCCTTTTTTGATTTTTTTCTTAGTGATATATTAAAGCTCTCTTATTCAGAATTAAATTCTTGTTTCCTGTACTTGACTATACCGAAATATACAGGGTGTTTCGTATAAAAAGGAGCAGTTTCAGTGATAATCTTGAAAATTAAAAACTTTTCAATTTTTCTTTTCTGTTTTCACTACTGCAATCGCCATATAAAATCCCTGAAATATGCTGATTTGACGTACTCTGTTGCTCCAATAATAACTTCAATAAGTCATATGACGCCAATCAGAGGTTTTGAAATGACGTCATCAAGCTGTGCCAAAATGATAACCCCATGTATGTGATATGGCCCCACGTTGGGCGCCAAAATATTATATGATATAAAAATCCTTCGTTAACGTTTATAATATTAAGAAATTTGTTAATCTCAGGGTCGTTAGTGAGTTCGATTATTGAGATGATGATAAATTTGCCTTTATGAAGTATCGAATGTTTTTTTAGGAAAATCACCAATGTTTTTTTTTTTCTAATGTACCTATATTTTTTTAATAACTCGAAAATAATTTATATTAATGTCTGACAGAAATAAAAAAAAATAGTACACTTGGACAGGACAATTAATCTTGTAACAAAAAAAAACTTAAATCAACTAAACATGTTTCTTTTAAAATAAATATAATTTTTTTTTATCTTGAGTTTAACACTAAATTTTTATTACCGGATGCAAAGAATAACTATCGCTCTTTATCTTCAAAAATGAAAATTTCATTTTCTGGATCGTTAACGTATGATTATCTTTTATTCTCTCGAATCAAAGAAAACGATCAGATGGATAGACATGGTCGTACAACAATTGAAATCATCTGTTTTTTTTTTTAATTTTTTCCCTAACTAGATTTCTTAATGTACTTCTAAAATCCTAATCTCTAATGACATGATATACTGTCAAAAATTAACTGCCCTGTTCTTAACTCAATATGACATTGATCTGTCAGATTATTTTATTTTTGAAATCGTAATTTAAAGAAGAAAATAAACTCGCTTGAAGTATGTGATATATATCACAATATTAACTCCAAACAATGTGACTCCGTAAGCTGTATTACTTGCCTGGCTACCACTGCAACTCTCGCGGTGTAGTTTTGTGTGTGTAAATTGTGTTCAAATAGCTTTGTGACAGCATCATATCGCCTTTTATAATATTGAGCTGTTAATCAGTTTGCTCCCTACAACGAATGGTAAGTCGATCCGGATTTCAACTCTCTGAAAAAATGTCACCACTGCGGACATCAACCTGTTAAACTAACATGTTAACTAACACTATCTTGTTGGACGTCTATTTACTCACATGGACCGTCAACAAATCCATGTTAGTCCACGTTAGTTGGTCACCAGTTGGTCATTTTATCCATCCCGCCAATTAGTTACCTTAACTTGACATAAACAGCAATGCTACTTGAGAGAGGATTCTTAAAACGATCGTTTCGAATCGGATCATGAACGATTTTGAACAAAATTTTGCCAAACATCGGGAAAAATCTTTGTTAACTTTTGGTCGATCATTATAAGTCCAAACCGTCGATGTAATCGCGTTTAAATGTATGGTGATTGCCCGGCGAAGAATACGATGATTTCCGGCTTCCCAAAATTCCCAATTAACAAGTTAACAATTTCCTACCATAATCTCTTTGAATTGAAGACCTAAGTGGATAAAAGTGCTATGAAAAATTAAAGTTTCGAGAAAAATGCAATAAACCGTTTTTGTTTGGAACTTTTTCTTCCCTTAACTTATTACAATTTTCTAAATCTATTAATTAAATACACAAAAAGTACTATTATATCAGCAAGTTTTGCTTTGTAAAAGAAGTACAGAATCACAAAAAAGTTAGATTTTATGTACATAGCACCTTTATCCACCAACTGTGGATTTAATTTGAGGAGAGTGTTAGGTGAATAAAAGAGATACATAAATACGTTTACCATTTTATTATTGCCGTTAAAAATTAAAACAGTAAATAAAAATTTAAAGGAGTTTCTCTCGTTTAGATAAAGGCATATGAGAAGACGCTAAAAAGTAACAAGCTTTTGTCTTCTTTTTTGGGTTTGCCAAATTTTCTTCTTCGCCCTTTCATAAAACAATCTGTAATCTTCGGCAACAAATTTAACTTATTCTTGCAAATTTTGGAGTTTTCCAATAGTCAGACCACCTGTCTCTTCTGTTTCAATTAAACATGTTTTATAGTAATAGTAACCAAATTCGTCCACTCTAATCCATTTGATATTATCGTGAAGATTAATTTTGTCATTTAATGTATTGTTTTATTTCTTTAATGGATAGATACAATTTTTGTGACAGATCTTGAAAGTTATAGAAAAAATTTTGCATTGGTACTTCCTAATGATTTTCTCAATTCTCCCAAAGTCTCTATCCGAGTCTACATAGATAGCTGTGACTTAATTCAGGAAACTTATGATCAATTATCTTGAAAAAGTCGTTTAAAATCAAATATTCGTAGAGCCCAATAATCACAAAGCAGATAATCAAATGATCAATTTCTGGATACTCTTCTTTGAGCAGTTTACAGAACCGAACCATGCAGCTTGCTATTTGGCTACTATCTCTATTAGCTTCCTCCCCAGTCCAAGTAAAGAAATATGATTTATGTCCAACATGAGTGATACAATGTACCATCAAAATTGTAAAACTTTTCCAGTTTTTTTTTGTGAAATATATTCTAAGCCCTTCCCTCTAAATATTGCATCCTTTAATAGGCGCTCATGATATATTGTTGGAATTCACCCTGCGAATGAATGCAATGAAAATAGATTAAGTAGTAGAAGCGAACCACGTGGGTTCGACCTTCCGGGTCTCGTCAGCGCATCTACGAATACAAGATCTAATTTCATCGCCTTTCACATCATAACTTTAACTGCATAATGCCTCCGACAATGGACTAATTCCAACCAAATGCCCTCTTATATATTGTGGTGGTAAGTTCACCTCGGAGAACAACCTCGTATGATCAGAACTGGCATAATTTTCAAAACATAACCTTTAAATTGACGTATCACTACCACTTGGAAACAACACATTTGAGTGGATAAAAGTGTTATATTACAAAATTGTTTTCAAAAAATACACAAGGTCGTTTTCAGAAAAAATGTGACATAGCACCTTTATCCACTTAGGTCTTCAATTGTTAAGAATATTGTTGAGCTGAAATCAAACTACCGTAGGACAAGTTTTATCTTTGATAATTATTTTCAATGCTCTCTACTTTTTAAAAATTTCCTCACATATCACACCATTTAAATAAAGTCCAAAAATTGCAAACGTTTTCATTTATTTGACGTAGAACACTTGCTTTTTTTCCTATATATTGACCAATGAAACTGATATACTGAAACAAAATTTCATAATATTCTTAATAGCGCACAAAGCATTTACGTCCACTCGTCTCGTAACTACGATATTATATTTAAAAATAAATCTCTAGTCTAGAGATTGGTCTTTGAACGCCGGCCAGAAAAGATTTTATTATTATAATAATATAATGGCAATTGTTCCCGTAGAGCGCTACCTATCTCCACAGTATGTACAAGCAGCATAATCGATACCGTTACGGAATTTCCTAAACCTTATACTGGCTTTCAGTTAGGATTTATAGTAGTATGTACAACCTGGTGGCAAACTATGACGCCAAACTTTCGCGACAAGTTTTCTTCATCTCTTTCTCTCTCGCAAAAAATTATTTACTACGAAGCTAACACTTTCGTCAAAATTTCACGATCATGCTAACACCCCATTTTCGAGAAGAAAAAAAATCAAAATACAAGCGGAAAAACATGTTTTTTTCTTCCTACTTGCGCGTAATTTTTAACAAAATAACTCTTTAAACTGTGTGTATGTACATTTTCATTAAATTAGACTTTCAAAGAGGACGACGTCGCTTTTGACACGGCTGCCAACGTAAATAGTATTACACTCGTCTTTATTCGTCGGATATAATGCTGGTAAAGTGGCCCGCTGTCAATAAGTTTTAACGCGGATAATTAAATAAAGGACCCTAATAACGGAGATGTTAAGAAGTGTGTTGATCTTTATAAAAGGGAGAAAGAGAGAGATATACTGTTATTGCGAATTTTAAACACAAATCGACATGCATGCATTTCATTTCACATGTTTTGAAATGCACTCACTAATGATGTCTCCTTCATACGGAACCATTTTTCAAGCTTTAGGGCTAAGTTTCTAAAAAAAAAAATTTAAGAGAGGGGGTGATAATTATCCAAGTCAGGGCTGTATATAACCGCACCAGTTTTTAAAGCTTATTCCATAATAGAATTTAGAAGACTTATATGTTAAATCCGTCAAAATTTGACGTTTTCATCAAATTAAGCCTCAAAATTCGTATTTCTCTATGAGAGGACTATCATAGACTTGAATTTCATTAAATATTTAAAAGGTGAAGGCCAAGAATACATAATTACGACAAAAACATAAAAGACTTTCATATTAAATTGGTCATAAATCCAGATTTACCGTTAAACAAGAATATCACAAAAAAAAATATATTGAGGAAAATCGTACGAATGATTCCTTTTGCAAAATTTGATGTTAACCTCACCTAGATGACATTTGCCATCGAAAATATAGAGACTTCCATACTAAAATTATCACTATATTGTTCCAGATTTAATTTCCGAAGGTGCTAGCGATAAATTATCATTACCGGACGAGAATAGCGTGAAAGATATCAACGGTACCGATCATCATCCGCACAATTCCACCGGCAACGCCGGAAATCACCCCAGAGGCAACAGAGCTTACCACCTAGATCTCCTAACGATCCCGATCACAAATTCCGGCGGGAATACAACGAACAGTAGCAACGTCAACACTCCGAATCGTAAATCACCAATGGTAAGATTAAAATTAATCGAATTAAATTGCCTTATCTAAACCGTCTCTTTTTTTTTTGTAAATCCATGATGATGATCAGAATGTAGGCGAAACGTACTCATCATCTCACTTGGACGGCCTAGGCGGAAGCGGAAGTTCGTCGATGCCGGTAAGCGGAAGCGCCATCTCCGCCCAGCACGAGATCCAATTGCTGAGGGAACAGCTCGATCAGCAGAGTCAACAAACCCAAGCTGCGTTAGCTCAACTCCAATTGACTAGGGAACAATTAGCCGCCGAACAAGTAAGTTTATTTGCATCGCTTCGAGGCGCAAGTTTTAACATGTTCTCTCGTATTTTAAGAGCGCAAGATTGAAGCGCAAGCTAGAACCCATCAATTATTAGTTCATAATCGTGAATTATTGGATCATATAGCAGCGCTGGTTGCTCATCTTCAGGGTGGAGAGAAATCTGGAAGTCAACAGCAAAATTCCCCACACGTGACCATGCCTCAGGTAATGATACTTTTACCAAGTAAGAAAAAGTTTTTGTGTTTATAGAGCTTGCTTTTTATTTTATTTTGATTTAATTTGCGAATTGCATAAACATGTGATCAAAATAGGGGCCTTGACATAACCAGAATCACCACCAATTATGATAATTTTAGGAGAGGGATGTGGTACACATTAATATAATATTTTGGGAAATCCTACCACACGCAAAGTCCGAAGACTTCCAACCTAAATCCATCAAAATTCCACATTATCAAATAAAGCTCGAGAAAACTCAAATTTTTGGCATAGAGGCCCATAATAGAAGTGCACCTCTTTAGTTGGTTTAAACCTGAAGATGCATAGAGTTTAGTCATCAAGAAAAATAAAAGACTACTATCCTAATTTCGTCATAAATCCCTAATTTTTCACATGTTTAGATAATTTGCGACCTCACATTAATCCGCATGATTTTCTTTTGAATTTTTATTTTCGATATTGAAGTGCTTTTGTGTATTTGTGTTTGCATAGTTCGTGAGCAAAAACGCGTGCTTAGCTAATACGCCCAAAATAAAATTAGTAAATTTCCTACGAATTATACGACAAACAAAAAAAAAAAAAACAAACAAAAATATCACCACCATAACAAGTGAAGAAGTGTGGCTTTTGATCAACATACGATGTACAGGTCTTGCTAGGTGCAGCCGCTGCTCAAACCAATAACCATATGCTTCTGGATAAACTCACAGCAACTACATGTTAGGTAATTTTTTCCTTTCTGAAAATCGTTTTTTTGTAATTTTATACTGGGTGATCATTCTCTAATATTTGCGTTTTGTTTTTTTACCATACAGCAGCAACAATACCAAGGTGGTAGCATGACTAACGACAATTACTCGTCAGATCATCAGGAACAGCCTACCACCTTGGACCATTCAGTTCTGCAAGCTTTAGGACTCAATCCTCAAGGCCTAATCGAAAATCGGGCGGTGACTTCATGTCTACCATCTTCACCTTTAAGGACAGCATACGCTCCAGCTCAAGGACTTTTCAATTTCTCCATACCACAACCTGATTTCTCCTTGAGGCTCAACTTCTCCAAAGACTGCAAGCACTCTGTGGATACACTCCTCCACAATACTCTTACAACATGAACCAAAGTTTACCATTCATACCAAATTTGTACGGCCAACCGATGGTTAATAATAACTACACGTTACAACCGCCACCTCAGAAGAAGCTACCACCATCACCTTTAGCCGTGAGACATTCCTACAGTGGTAGCCCAATTTTAGACAACAGAGTTAGCCCTAACAAGAACGATTCGATGCAGAGCCTAAATTTAGGATTCCAGCATAATTATTCGTCAGGGCAAAACTTAAGTCAGTACAGCTCGAGTCAGAACTACCAATCGAATCAAAGCTTAAATCAGATTCCGCAGCAGAGCAGCCAACATCTTCAGGTTCAAAGTCCAGTCCAACAAAGGCAATCGCCGCAGAGGAATCTCCAGAGTGTTTCTCCGAAATCGGAAAGGGGCGAACCGCAATTCATCAAACCTTTATCGCAAATGGGCACTTTGACGACCACCGACACTGAAGGTAGAGTCAGAGTTATCGTGCCGGTACCCTCATCAGATGAGGCATCGAGTATGATGTCCACGTTGAGAATAAACGATGATTTTAGGTCGAGCGTGCCGACTATCACGCGATCCACCAGCGAAAAGGTTCCCAATAGGAGTGAATTGATGTCTCAAGTGCAGAGAACTGCATGGGCTAGGCATACGACCAAGTAAATTTGAGAGAAGGGTGTTATAATTATCGATTTAAGGGCTCTATATAACCACGATGGTTTCTAAAGGTTGTGCCATAATAGAAATTAGAAGACTTATATCTTAAATCCGTTATAATTTGACGTTATCATTGAATTATACCTCCAAATTGCGTGGTTCTCGCATAGAGGGTCGTCATAGACTTGAATATTTTTAGGTGTTTAAATATTGGCGGTTACTCATGCAGAATTGTGAGAGAAAAAACAGAAGACTGTCATGTTAAATTCGTAATAAATCCGTATTTACCGCTAATTAAGCGTAGATTATGAAAAATTTTGTGTAGAGGAGTATCCTATTCATAAACTTCTTTGCAAAATTTGAAGATAATATCACCTACTTGATTTTTACGGTGGAAAATATGGAGACTTCCATGATAGAATAACGCAAAATTCGCACCAATCGCTGAGAGGAATGCTATAGGGTAGTGTTAAGTAGATATTATGATAAATCATCAATTTTGTTGCATATCTAATTACGAAATATAGAAGACTTATATGTATATAGTGCCAAATATGTCATGTCAAAAAGAATTATCACCACTATCCACTTTGTTTTGGCAAGGTAACCATCATCATGTCCTTCTCTCTCTCTCCTAAACGTATACTATCTTATTGTGATTATTATTTCCTAATGATGCTGAAACTTATACCAGTCATATCATTAAATATCATACTAGAGTTGTGCCTTGATGTTTAAGTATCATCCGCGTAATTAGTTGTGAGTATATATGATTCCTACCAAGTAGGGAATAATGTTTTTGTCTAGTTCGAATTTTATCATTAAGTAAGGAAATTGTATCATATTCATTAGTAAATTATGTTCTATTTATTTACGATATTTATTATAGGGTACTTTCGAGATCAAGTTAGCTAAACGCATATTTCTCGTAAGAGGAATTGATTAGAGTTTTGTAGGTTGGCAATTTTAATTCTGCTAGGGGAATACTATATAATGGCATCTTCAAAACAGTAGACTTCTATGCAAAATCTTGGTCTATTCGCCGAAATACTGCTGACAAAATTCGAAAACACCCTGTATCTTAAAGTATATCTGTTTTATAGGATAAATATACCCAGATTATTAGTAGTATACATAAAATATACATGATGCCTACTTTCTTCGTTTTTAAGTTAAGCGTGATTTTATATATCTTATATTATTGTGCATCAAGTAAGTAGTCATGTTTAATTTACCTAATTAAAAAAGCATACTGTATATCATATAATCTATAAGTTTGAATAAAAATTAGATTAATTTGAGTTTATTTTGGTTCTGTATCGCTGTTTTAAAAAATCTTGTCTTTTTTTTCTGATTCTTAGGTTAGGTTTGTTTCTTTTTTGTTGAGAAACGTGTATATATTTTTATATTAAAGTGTTTGAAGATAAAAATTGCTTTTATTAAATAAATCGTATCCTGCTGAGTGCTCCCCCGAAGTTGTATCAGGTGAAAATACCTCAAACAAAAGAAAAACGCCATTTATCTCGTTAATAAGCATATAAGGCTTCGTAATTTTTTAAGAAATGAAAAGCAAGCTCGATGACGGAAACATTACCGTCGAAATTTTACCCGTAACATGTCCCTCTCACGTATTTTCTCTTCCCAAATATAGCTGAGTTCGGCCGCTAAGGTCGAACGATGGTTCGAGCTGATCGAACCTATGTCGATATCGCGTCCCGAAAGCGGTTTCATCTCGTACCAGGATCACGACGCCGAGGACGACGAGGAGAGGGCGATAATCGAGGGGACCAAATCGCTGCTGTCGAAGCTGAGCGCCAGGAAGCAGAGGAAATTGCTCGGGTATAAGCTGGGGAAGGTGACGACCTTTTGACGAAAGGTTAAGGTGAAACGGTTCGCTAGGAAAAAGGTTACATTTTATAATTGAACGCGATTTTAATTATAATTATGTATTCGAGTTTATATAACGATGGTGTATCGGATATAACGAACGATTTAATGTTAGGATTTAGTTTCTTCTCGTTATATAGCTTTAAGATGAACGCATACCATAACCTGAAAATCATTTTATACTTATTATTTTGTATGCCATATTGCTTTATTTATTTAGCAAAATGCTTTTTTTAATACTGTATATAAGTAACTAATTTTTTTTCTCACGTTTGTACATCGTTAAATCCAGTCTCAAACTGCCATTGGCCTAACATTTTTTAACGAAATTTTAGTTAATGAAAAAAAAATGTATAGGTTGCTCTATTTTATCTTGTTTTTTTTTGACATATTAACTTTAGATTAAGTATATTATTCTTGATACTCTTTTATTAACTCAGGTTTAACTAATTGTAACATATAAATTAATAAAATGTTTAAAAACAACTTTAGATTATTAAAAGTTTGGTAGCAAACATGAAAGACTTTAAAGAGTTTAATATTAAGGTGTATCCACAGAATCTGTCTCTTGACTTGATCGTAGTTGTAATTAGAGAAAGATCCGCAGAATAGTCTTGATATTAGGCAGAAAAGGAAATATAGACATCTCTAATAGCAGTATTCACTAAAATATAAATCTAATAATAAAAAGCCAAATTTTAAATAGTGTCAGAATTCTGTAGTAAGAGGTTTTAGGAAATATTTTGACTGTTCTAGATTAAATAAGTTTAATTTTCGTAGTTTTATCGATGAAAAATTTGTGATGTCTTCATTTTTTTTATATACTAATAGGTTTTTTTTTAATATATATTTTTATGATTTTACGATCCTCTTTTGTTTATATGACTGATGTTACTAATTGTGAAAATAAGAATTCTAGAATAAAGAATTTAAAGAGGAAGGAGGGATTGTCTTATTTTTACAAAAACCACCTCAAACCTTCAATTCTGGGTAATAGAATTAGCCTTAACCAGGCTGATTCCATACTTTTTGGATTCAGTAAATAAGGTAGATGCTTCAAAAGTGGCACTTCTTCAAAGGTTATGCAAGTAAGAAATAAGTAAGTGCAACGATCTCTATATTTTCTGATTTTAATCAGAGCCAACCTCGATAAATGCAAAATTTTTGAACAAGAATGGCAAATTAATTTGGGGAAACACTACATGTTCAAATATAATACTTCATTTGAATATCTGGCTTATCTTTTCCCAAAGTGGATCAAGTGAAAATTCCATCATCATTATTTCTTCCACAGCTTTCTGTGTCGACATCAGTGAACTTTTGGTCTGCACTAACCAGTGCCAATTCTGTACTGCAATCGTTTTGAAAATATCCCCTGCTGTTAAGTAACTGAAGAACCTCCAGTGTTGAGAAAAAATACGATGTTCAAACAATATATCCTTCTCTTATCTATTGGACTATATTACTTTTACGATCGTTTCGAATCTAGAAGATGATAAATCTGAAGAGGCTGAAGAACCTCCAAAGAAAAATATTGATAATCAGTTAATGTCTCCAAAATTGGAACCAGAGATGCTACCACCTCCAACCCTTAATAACATATTTTCGATCCTTTCTGCGACTAGAGAAGAAGACAGGAAAACATATAGTTACTGAGCAGGAACCTTACCACAGAGACGTACCTATCTGTAACTAGGGTATTCCAAAACAATCAGAAGTTCAGAAGATCATGATTGGATCCTCTGAATGTGAACTCAGTTGAAGATTGAACTCTGATGAACCTACATAGATGAACTGAGGTGTGTAATGAACACCAGAAAGTCACGGTAACTACCTATCTACCACGCTAGAGACCAAAACCTTCTGGGCGGGGAAGGGGAGGGAGCAGAAGGGGGGGGTGAGAAACGTAGAAGGTGACAGTAAGGCGATGTTTAAAGTCAGTACGTAGTCAGCAGCAAAAGACCATGGAGGCACCACAAAGTTTTTTTTGTTCAAAAACAAAATTTTGTTAGTGCTCCAGATAAGAATTGATCCAAGCATTATTAAATACTATAATGCTTTGGCAGCCAAATAATTTCACTTGAAAACGCATAGACAAGCGAAATTTCATATACCAAGAGACTTCAGGAGATCTCAAACTTTGATTTTAGATTCTTCATTCAGTGACCTTCATCCAGTACATCTCCGAAATAATTCAAGAGCCTCAGCATCAAGGCATCTTTGGTCTGGTCAAGCTTTGCGAAATCATAAAAAACGACTGGATGTCCTACAAGATAGGACACTTATTATCAGACATAATCACTGCTGCGCCATGGTATGTCCAACTCCACCAAGACTGAGAAAATTTGGACGCTCATCTGATACGCAGTAGAGCTGTCCAAAGATACTCTTATGAAGATTTCCAACTCGGAAACCATCTAGTTAAAACGCTCATAGATTTGGACCTGGACAGTCAAGACCAAGAGACCCAAGAGCAGGGTTAACCGAATTTCCACAATTTGCTGACACTCACATTACATAACATCACGACCAACACTCCCAAAGGACGTGAGAACGTAACGACGAATCAATATCAAACGTTTACAATAAATACATTCCCTTCAATCAAGTGCTTCTGTCCCTCTCTTGTCCCTTTCCTTTACGACTTCTCTTTCCTCTACGTCTTCCCTTTCCTCATACGCCAATAGCACTGTCCAATTCTCACCAACTCTTCCCACGATAATAAATCACTCCGCTATATCGACGATAATATGTGTGTGACTGAACCCGAAGGAGACTGCCCGTCAGAAAAATAGAGCACAATGAGGTTTATGGACCACAACCCAACCGTGGAAAAAGAAAAGAAAGACCATAGTTCATTTTTATTGATCACAATCATATTTGAAATGGTTTAGGAAAATTTTAATGCCAAGTCTTTTTTTGCCGCTTTGCCTTTTAGTTTTTTTTTTCCTAAAGTTTTCTTGAATACTCCAAGCAGAGGTCGATAATCTGTTTCTGCTATGAAAAGATCTTCCAGTCAAGTAAAACTAAAATATTAAGCAGCTAAAAACGAGTCTGAGTAGCCCTTTACAAGACGATTATATCACTTTTTGAGTTGGCATTAATGAGACACAAACAAATTCAATAAAACAGCCATCTCGATCAATCATGAAAGCTAGCGCATAATTTTTCAGTGTTATAGCAGAGTACACAAGTTGTTGGATTCTGTCAAAGTTCGACTGCTCAGACAAAGTCCACAATCCTTTCATTTAGCCAATCACGAAGTATCCTCGTCTCTTCTCCTTTGCTCCTCTACTCTGCTTCCATATGTCAAGATATCTTTAAAATAGGTGATATGACCAGATATCCCATTTGAGAACCTATACATGAACTGTTGGAAAATTTGTCGTGCACAAGGTAGACCATAAGGTAAGCTTCCTAAATGTACATAATCCTTAAAGAAATTTTGAGAGAGTGGTGTGATAATTATCGAATCAAGGGCTCTATATAACAACCTTGACTTCTAAACCTTATGCCGTAATAGAAATTAGAAGACATTTTCATCAAATTAAGCTTCCAAATTTCGAAGTTCTTGTAGAGAGGACTGTCATAGACTACAAATTCATTATCCGTTTAAAACCTGAAGGTTTATAATATATAATTATGAAGAAAAAATAGAAGACTGCCGTGTTAAATTCGTAATAAATCCATATTTGTCGTTAATTAAGCATAGCTTATCAAAAAAAATTGCATTGAGGGGTGTCGTACAAATAATCTCTTTTATGAAACTTGAAGATAACATCATTTAGTTGATATTTACCATGGAAAATATAGGGACTTCCATGATAAACTAACACAACGCTTCGTTTAAGTCTCAGAGAGGAATGTTGATGAAATTTGAGAGAGAGAGAGGTGTGATAATTATCGATTTAAGGGCTCTATATAACCACGATGGTTTCTAAAGGATGTACCATAATAGAAATTAGAGGACTTATATCTTAAATCCGTTATAATTTGACGTTATCATCGAATTATGCCTCCAAATTGCGTCGTTCTGGCATAGAGGGCCGTCATAGACTTGAATTTTTTTAGGTATTTAAATTTTGACGGTTAATCATGTAAAATTGTGCGAAAAAAATAGGAGACTGTCATGTTAAATCCGTAATAAATCCGTATTTACCGCTAATTAAGCATAGATTATGAAAGATTTTGTGTAGAGAAGTATCCTATCAATAAACGCCTTTGCAAAATTTGAAGATAATATCACCTACTTAATTTATAACGCGGAAAATATGAAGACTTCCATGATTGAATAACGCTAAATTCGCACCAATCGCTGAGAGGAATGCTATAGGGTAGTGTCAAGTAGATATTAAGATAAATTATCAATTTTATTGTATATTTAGT